>OZ014520.1:451110387-452433812 GCA_963966055.1 Lathyrus aphaca
GGAAGAAAGAATCTAATGCTGTTTATGGTCAACCTGATCGTAACAGAAGGCATCAGTCTGTTAGTGCAGTTCATATTTCAAATCCAACTCCTGCAACAACAGAGCAGCCCCAGGGCAACCAACAGAGGGCTAGAAGACAGTTCACGAAGATCAATATGTCAATGGCTCAGGCATTGCAACATTTGTTGAAGGCTGAACTCATCACTTTGAAGGAGGCTCCTCAGAATCCTAATGTTACCTCACCCAGGTACAATCCCAATGCACGATGTGCATATCATTCAAACTGTCAGGGTCATGATACTAATAACTGCTGGATCTTGAAGAACAAAATTCAAGATATGATTGATGCTGGAGAAATTGAGTTTGATCCTCCAGGTACTCCAAATGTGATTACTGCTCCAATGCCGAATCACGAGAAGACTGTCAATGCCATTGATGAAGATCTACATGTCTATTCAGTAATGGAGTTGAACACACCATTGTCTGTTATCAAAAAGAGGTTAGTACAAGCTGGGATCTTTCCAGGTTGTCGTGAAGATTGTTTGTATTGTACCTATAAGCCAGATAGTTGCTTCATATTGAGAGATGGAATTCAACGTCTCATGGATAAGTATACTATAGTGTTTGAGAGGACTCCGTCGTCTGTAGAAAGTATGGTGGATCATCTGACTCAGGGTAGGAAGATTGAAGAGGTTGATATGGTTGACAAAGTACCGGTAAGAATCACTTCAAAGAGACCTATTAAAATCTCTCATCAGGGTCCAATCAAGATTACTGCTGAAGGTCCTGTGAAAGTTGTTGCTGAAGCCAGAGTGGCTCCTCTGATCATTACTACTCCTGGTCCTATTCCTTATACATCTGATAAAGCTGTGCCTTGGCACTATGGGTATGATGTTTACATCCATGGTGTTAAGCAGGAGCCTTTACCTGATGTGCCTGCTGACATTAATAATATTGCTGGATCTAGCAAGATCACTCGAAGTGGAAGAGTCTTCTCTCCTCCAGTTGCTTCTAAAAATGCAGTTACTCCTCCTGCTACTTCCACCACTGATGCTCGGGGCAAAGGTCCTATTATTGAGCCTGTATCTCCTGATGTGCCAGCTGCTGATGATCTCTCTAAGCAGATGGAAGAAGTATTGAAAATCATTCGTAAGAGTGATTATGACATTGTTGATCAATTGGGGCATACTCCCTCAAAGATTTCTATGTTGTCCCTGTTGTTATGTTCTGAGGCTCATGCCAAGTCCTTGATCAAGTTTCTGAAGACCGCTCATGTGCCCAATGCCATTTCTGTTGACCAGTTTGAGAATTGTGTTGCCCACCTGACCTATGATAATGGGTTAGGATTTTCTGATGCTGATTTGACCCCTGCCAAGAGGGATCATAACAGGGCCTTGCATATTTCAATTGAATGCAGGGGCACTACCCTGTCACATGTGCTGATAGACAATGGTTCCTCTTTGAATGTGTTGCCTAAGGAAGTCCTGAACAAGCTGAGTCCTGAAGACGCTGTGCTGAAGCCCAGTAATATTGTGGTAAAGGCTTTTGATGGTTCTAGAAGAGTAGTGCATGGGGAAATTGATCTTCCAATCAAAGTTGGTTCCCAGGTGTTTACTGCTACATTTTATGTGATGGATATTCGTCCTTCATACTCTTGTCTGCTTGGTCGTCCCTGGATCCATGGGGCAGGTGCTGTAACCTCTACATTACACCAAAAGTTGAGATATCCGGTGAATGGAAAGGTTGTTACTATCTATGGAGAAGAAGAATACTTTGTCAGCCATGTAAACACTTTCAAGTATCTGGAAATGGAAGGTGAATACATTAAAACTCCGTGTCAGACATTTGAAGTGGTTCCCTAGTTTGTTAATGATTATGTAGCTCCTCCTGTTGTGAAGAAAGTTCTTGTGGTCACCAGAAAACCTCCAACAATGGAAATGGCCTCCCTCAATGATGCTAGAGCTGTGGTGGATGAAGGTGGTTGTACTATTTGGGGTCAGCTTCCTGATATTCCATACAAATCTGACAAATTTGGTTTGGGTTTCACTGCAGAGTCCCAGAAGGCTGTTCGTCATGCTCGTGCTGTTCGTATCACCAATCAAGGGGTTATGAAAGATCAGATCAATGCTGTGGGAGACTATGATGAAGACTATAATCTGGATGCTTGGATTTTTCCTACTGTGGGTGCTGGACTCAATAATTGGAAAGCTGAAGATGTTATCCCTATCTCCTTTAGTCAGGAGTAAATACTATTACTGTGTTGTTGCTTTTAAGTTTGTAATTTCTTGAACAATAAAACTTTCAAGCCATGTGCCTTACCCGGGGCACAATGGTGTGCTTGTTACGGGCTGTCATTTCATTTGCATACTTCATTCAATAAAATCAGTGGACGTTTCGTTTTAGTAAATATTGTGTTCCTTGTCTTTCTTTTTCTTTTATTTTTGCTTTATCAGCTATGTGTTCTTACACACACCCACATCACTAAATGCAGATCCTCATCCACTCTGGATCCTGTTGATAACAGTTCTACTATTGCCAATTATAATTTCGAGAATCCGATCTATCAAACTGAAGACGGAAATGAGGACGATTGTGAAATACCTGTAGAGCTTGCTAGGTTGTTACAACAAGAAGAGAAAGCTATACAGCCACATGAAGAGCCGGTCGAAGTTGTGAATTTGGGAACTGAAGAAAACAGAAAAGAGGTCAAGATAGGGGCTGATTTAGAGGACTGTGTCAAGAGCAGATTGATTCAGATGTTACGTGACTATGTGGAGATCTTTGCTTGGTCTTATGAAGATATGCCAGGGTTGGATACAGACATTGTGGTTCACCGTTTACCAGTGAAAGAAGATTGTCGTCCAAAGAAGCAGAAGGTTCGTCGTATGCGTCCTGAAATGTCAGAAAAGATCAAGGCAGAGGTAATGAAACAGTTCAATGCAGGGTTCTTAGCAGTGACTTCTTATCCTCAGTGGGTTGCAAATGTGGTACCAGTTCCTAAGAAAGATGGTAAGGTCCGTATGTGTGTGGACTACAGAGATTTGAACAAGGCTAGCCCCAAAGATGACTTTCCACTTCCTCATATTGATATTCTAGTAGACAACACTGCTCAGCATAAGGTATTCTCTTTTATGGATGGTTTCTCTGGTTACAATCAAATCAAGATGGCACCTGAAGATATGGAGAAGACTACGTTTGTTACACAGTGGGGCACCTTTTGCTATAAAGTGATGCCATTTGGTTTGAAGAATGCCGGGGCAACATATCAGCGTGCTATGGTGGCTTTGTTTCATGATATGATTCATCACGAGATAGAGGTATATGTAGATGATATGATAGCCAGGTCTCAGAATGAAGAGCAACATCTTGATCATTTGCATAAATTGTTTGAGAGGTTGAAGAAATACAAGTTGAGATTGAACCCAAACAAGTGTACTTTTGGAGTTAGATCTGGAAAGCTCCTGGGTTTTATTGTCAGTGGAAAAGGTATTGAAGTGGATCCTGCAAAAGTGAAAGCTATACGAGAGATGCCAGCTCCCCGTACTGAGAAGGAGGTTAGAGGTTTCTTGGGACGATTGAATTACATTGCAAGATTTATTTCCCAGTTAACTGCCATCTGTGAGCCAATCTTTAAGTTGCTGAAGAAAGACCAGGTGATGGAATGGAATGATGAATGCCAGACTGCCTTTGATGAAATCAAGAGATATTTGCTAGAACCTCCAATTTTGATGCCACCAGTTGATGGAAGACCCTTGATTATGTACTTAACTGTGTTAGACAACTCAATGGGGTGTGTGTTGGGGCAACATGATGAGTCTGGTCGAAAAGAGAAGGCAATATACTACCTTAGCAAAAAGTTTACCGACTGTGAAACAAGATACTCACTGCTCGAGAAAACTTGCTGCGCTTTGGCATGGGCTGCTCGCCGACTAAGACAGTATATGTTGACCCATACTACCTTGCTGATTTCGAAGATGGATCCAATCAAGTACATATTTGAGAAACCTGCTCTCTCCGGAAGAATTGCAAGATGGCAAATGATCTTGACAGAATATGACATACAGTATACTACTCAGAAGGCCATTAAGGGAAGTGTTGTAGCAGATCATTTGGCTCATCAAGCAGTGGATGATTACCAGTCAATGAGTTTTGAGTTCCCTGATGAAGATATTATGATTATTACCAAAGAACCTGGACAATATGACGGACCTGAACAAGGATCCCGATGGACTATGGTTTTTGATGGTGCCTCTAATGCACTTGGTAATGGTGTTGGTGTTGTGATTAGTTCCCCTGAAGGTTGCCATACCTCGATTACTGCCAGACTTTGCTTCTATTGTACCAATAACATGGCGGAGTATGAGGCATGTATCCTGGGTATTAAAGCTGCTATTGATATGAAGATTCAGTTCCTTGATGTGTATGGAGATTCAGCCCTGGTAGTTAGTCAGATTAAAGGAGATTGGGATACCAAGCATGATAATCTCATTCCTTACCGAGAGCATGTGTTGTCTTTGATCCCACATTTCAAAGAGATTACCTTTGGACATATTCCACGGAGAGAGAATCAGTTGGCAGATGCTTTGGCCACCATGGCATCCATGTTTGAGATCAGCTGGGATGATGAAGCTCCCAAGATTACCATTGATAGATTTGAAAAGCCTGCATACTGCAATGAGATTGACACTGAAGGGGCAGAGGAGAAGCCTTGGTTCTATGAAGTGAAAAGATATCTTGAAGCTCAGGAGTTCCCTGAAGGGGCATCTGTCAAAGAGAGGAAGTTTCTGAGGAGGTTTTCTGCCAAGTTCTTTTTGAGTAATGGGATTTTGTACAAGCGTAATCATGATTCAACTTTGCTTCGTTGTGTGGATAAGAAGGAAGCAACTGAGATTATGGAAGATATGCATGATGGGATCTTTGGCACTCATTCTAGTGGTCATACTATGGCAAAGAAGATATTGAGAGCAGGTTACTATTGGTCTACCATGGAAGCTGATTGTTATCAACACTCCAGAACATGTCACAAGTGTCAAATCTACGCTGATAAAGTACATGTACCTCCATCACCATTGAATGTGTTGACTGCTCCTTGGCCTTTTGCCATGTGGGGCATTGATATGATTGGTGAGATCAAGCCTACTGCTTCTAATGGGCATCGTTTCATCCTGGTTGCTATTGATTACTTCACGAAGTGGGTAGAGGCAGCTTCATTTGCATCTGTTACTAAGAATGTTGTGGCTCGATTCATTAAGAATAATCTCATATGTAGGTATGGCATCCCTGAAAGGATTATCACTGACAATGGCTCTAATCTGAACAACACTATGATTACTGATCTCTGCACGCAGTTCAAGATTAAGCATCACAACTCTTCTCCGTATCGTCCAAAGATGAATGGGGCAGTTGAAGCTGCTAATAAGAACATCAAGAAGATTGTACAAAAGATGACTGTTACTTACAAGGATTGGCATGAGATGTTGCCATTTGCTCTTCATGGTTATCGTACCACAATATGTACTTCAACAGGGGCAACCCCATTCTCCTTAGTCTATGGTATGGAAGCAGTTCTGCCCATTGAAGTTCAGATTCCCTCCTTGAGAATTATGAAGGATGCAGGCTTGGATGAAGATGAGTGGATTCAGACTCGACTTGACCAGATAAATTTGATTGATGAGAAGAGGTTAGCAGCAGTTTGTCATGGCCAGATGTACCAGAAACGGATGATCAAAGCTTTCAACAAGAAGGTTAAGCCAAAGGTATATCAGGCCGGTGACTTGGTAATCAAACGTAT
The DNA here is from genome assembly GCA_963966055.1 of Lathyrus aphaca. Classification (NCBI taxonomy): domain Eukaryota; kingdom Viridiplantae; phylum Streptophyta; class Magnoliopsida; order Fabales; family Fabaceae; genus Lathyrus; species Lathyrus aphaca. The sequence continues at coordinate 451,116,179 of OZ014520.1, forward strand.
CATATTACCACAGGGTGATCCTAGGGGCAAGTGGACTCCAACATATGAAGGACCATTTGTAGTCAAGACAGTATTCTCAGGAGGTGCCATGATACTGACTACAATGGATGGTGAGGACTTCCCACAGCCTGTAAACGCAGACATAGTTAAAAAATACTACGCATAAAAAGAGACCCGCTAGGTTGACAGGCCTAGGAAAAAATAAGGGCATCCCGGCAAACCAAAAGGGTTTGGGCAAAAATTAGGGATATATATGAAAAGATGTACACCCGGCAAGTCAAAAACCTGAAAAGGCGGCTTGGGCAAAAAAGGGTATCCCGGTGGATTGAAAACCTGAAAGGGCAATCCAGGAAAAAATTAGGGATAAAAGCGTATGACTATGTCTCGTTTGGATCACCCATGAAACTGCAACCAGTTGTACCACTTACTCTAGCTCGAACAGATAAAGCTCAATCCAATCGTTTCCGTCTCAACAACAGAAGATGAGATACTCGAAGATAATGGCAATAGTAGAGCTGAAACTCAATAGGATTATTTCCCACATAGCTGATTTTCCTTGTTTGTAAAAACTTTATGACAAAATCCTCTTACTAGGGTTTATGTCTCCTTGTATAAATTTGCCCATGTGTGGGTCACTTTTGATATAAATAAATTCCATCTGTTAAATCCAGATTTACTTTTACCCTATTTACATAAGCGAAACGTCCATTGGTTGTGTTTGAATGTATGTATGCTTTTGAATATGATTGATGTTTACCAGAAATGCATGTATGCTTAATATGATTAATGTTTACCAGAAATGCATGAAAATGCAGTAATAGTATTTACTAAGGACGAACGAGGGAAGGATTTCAACGAGGCTTCGCCGGTTCATCTCTAACAAGACAGCTACAAATCCCTCAGTAGGACAAATCCATCTTCATAAAGTCTCATCTCCCCTGGAATTTATATCCATCTCTTTTATCCTCATACGGATATACGGGAAATTACTTTCCAATAAGAGTACGACGAATGAAGACGGGATGTTGTATCTACTCTACTATCAAACGAAGACGAAGGTTATATACCTTACTATCCCCAGCAGACGGGAGGTTATATCTATCCTTACTACCCCCAGCATATGGAAGGTTATGTATAATATATTCTTCAATATCAAATCGGGATTTATTTTCCCTGGCCAGCAGTTGTTGTACAAAGACATCCAGACGCTTCCGGCAGCATCATATCATACATACATCATTTACATCATACCATAACATACATGTCCATAGATACATAATGTATTACTTAAGTGCACCATATCATACATGCATACATAGTACATAAACTAATATTATTATACAGATGCTACCTTGTTTCAGGTTATTCATCCAGCAAACAATACTTATAACTATCAGGACTGCTTTATCCTCCTGAAAACTTATCATCTCTCAAGACTGCTTCATCCTCTTGGGAACATATTACTACATCAGGATTGCTTCATCCTCCTGATAGCTTATCATTACCTCAGGATTGCTTTATCCTCCTGACAGCTTATTATTACCTCAGGACTGCTCCATCCTCCTGATAGCTATCATCATTTACTTCAGGATTGCTCTATCCTCCTGAAAATTCCTATTACATCAGGATTGCTCTATCCTCCTGAAATCACATTACTACCTCAGGATTGCTTCATCCTCCTGACAACTTTTATTACATCAGGATTGCTTCATCCTCCTGAAAGCACATTATCAAATACCTCAGGGCTGCTTTATCCCCCTGACAGCTTCTTTACCTCAGGATTGCTTTATCCTCCCGACAGGCTTCTTTACCTCAGGATTGCTCTATCCTCCTGACAGCTTCTTTACCTCAGGATTGCTTTATCCTCCTGACAGCTTATTATTACCTCAGGACTGCTTCATCCTCCTGAAAATTCCTAGTACATCAGGATTGCTTCATCCTCCTGGAATCATACCTCAGGGTTGCTTTATCCCCCTGACAGCTTCTTACTACATCAGGATTGCTTCATCCTCCTGAAAAACACATTATTACATCAGGACTGCTTTATCCTCCTGGCAAGCTATCATCTTATACCTCAGGATATCATTATACCTCCATATTTTGGACTGCTTCATCCTCCAAGACATGTATCTGAAGAATTTTCCTCCAAGTGGCATCTTTAAGCCCACTCAATCATATTCAACTAGCCATCTATACCACTTTATGCACTGGTGAGTGCAAATTTTTGGGCTTTTGTGTTCAATCCCCTTCAACCTTCTAGGTCACGACTGGCAAATATACCAATCTAACCCCTCAGGTTTCAGAAAATTGAACAGGGGCAGCTGTTGCACCCCAAAATTTGCCCTCACAATATAAGACTTTGTGTTCTATGAAGGTTCACAAGGTTCACAAGTTTCCCAACACTTACAAGACCTTTCATGAGGTTCATGAAGTCTACAAGTTACTTTATGAAGGTTCACAAGGTTCACAAGTTCCACAATGCTTTCAAAACCTTTCATGAGGTTCATGAAGTCTACAAGTCACTTCATGAAGGTTCACAAGGTTCACAAGGTTCACAATACCTCCTATGAGGTTCACAAGACATTTTATGATGGTTCACAAGGTTCAAAAAGTTCACAATTGGTCAGAAGAGTTGACAATTCCCTCAGACAATGCACCTCCTAAGTAGTGCATCTAAAACTAGGGTTTTGACTTCAATCAGGCTAAATGGATTTCCAAGACTTCAAGTGAGCTTCATAACATCTTATATGTGTTTAAGAACCCCCATGACAAGTTTCAATACTTTTCTCAGAAGTTTGCTCAGTCAGATGATCAGATAAGTCAAAATCAGTCAATGCAGTTAAAAAGTCAAACTGAGGTCAACTGAGGTCAAACCAAAGTCAAACTTCATGATTTTTTGTCAACATCAAGTATATGAAGTAAAATTCATCATTTGATCAAGGGTTGATCATGATTCATCAAGGAGATTCCAGATCATCAAGAATCAGGAGTTTCTAAATTAGGGTTTCCTCAGTAAAAGTCAATTGAACTTTGACCAGCCATAACTTTCACATACTTCATCACCAAGTCTCCACTCAAAGCTCATTTTGAAGGAAATTGAATTCTCTACAACTTTGATCTTACAAGTCAAGCCCAAAAATGCTTCATTTGGAAGGTATGAGCTAAGACATTATAGGTCATTTCAAAAGTCAACAAAAAGTCAACAACTTCAAAAGGGCATAACTTGAGATTGGTAAATGATATGGACATGAAACCAATGGGGTTGTTTAGAGGACTCTTCAAGCTTTCCAAAATATCCAAGAACACCCTCATACCTTTAAAATTGAGGGAGATATGCCCTTGCAAAGTTGGGAAATTTTGTGATGGTTTATGATGAAAAAGGAGGTCTAGAACCAATTTTCTCCAAATGGGCTTGTCAAATTATGATCCAACCCATACACTATCATCATGCACGACCCAAATGACTAAAATTCAGAATTTTTATTATTTTGTTTTTATTTATTTTGATTTAAATCATTAAAAATCATTTTAAATAAAAATAAAATATGAAAATAAGAGATTTTATGTGGATTAGGCTTCTAGAAAGTCTTAATTGATGATTGGAATTGAAAGGGAAGGAAATCATGAGATTGATCCAAAGATAGCAAGCCATAATACACAAATATTTGACTTTTAAGACATGATCAATTTCAATCTTTTTGAATCAAAATCTCCACACAACAATTCAATTTTCTTAACCTAATTCATTCACATATAAGTACTAAACTCATTGCCATTGCCCATTCACGAATTGGCTGCCTCTAAGTGTAAGTTCACAAATCAAAAAAACCATTCAAAACCTCCATTCGGATTCTTCAATCCAGGGCATTTGAAGGTAAAATGAGAACATAGAGATGTTCTTTGGACATCACTGAAGCATTATCATCACTCATACGCATCAATGCCTTGCTATATTGCTTAGTCCGAACTCATCTTTCTCTTGAAATTCAAATTTTCGAATCTATTAATATATGCATTATGAATTGTTTTTGATGACTGATATGTGTTTATCTTGATGCCTAGAACGATTCTGGACAATTGGATTGAAGCTTCATGACCTATACTACCCGCGGCCATTGTTAGGGTTTAGAACTCAATTTTAGGGTTTCATGATTCAAGCCATATAAATGAATTTTAACAACGTAGAAAGATTGTATGAGTCATAAGGAACTCATTGATGTCTTTAATTTCTTGAATAGTTACTGCTTTGTACAAGTTTCAATTTCGCAGGTTTGAAACCATGAAGAACTTGTAACAAAGTTCGTAGGAAAAAGGGAAACAAATTTCGCAGGAAATTTGGAGAAGAAGAAGTTCTATGGCGCACTCAGGAAATTTAAATTCTTGGTTAAAATATTTTATCTTATTTCGTTGATTTTGTTATCACCACAGACTGTGTGGTCCAGTGGAAAGCCATGCGTATGTTTGACTATAGGGCCAGGGTTCGAATCCTGCCTTGTACCATTATTTTGCTATTTTTTCAGGATAACAAGAAGACTTAATATATTATATTATGTTGCCATCATATTCCCAGATGGGCTCTTCCAGCCAGGCGGTTATGCGTGTTTGCTTGTGTTCAAAGGTCCTGGGTTCAACACCACCCCAGGCCTTTTTTGCTTTTCATTATTTTTCACAATTTTTCAAAGACAAGGCACAAAACCAAGTTGACCAATTCCTCTATCACCTGCGCCTGGCTGGCCTAGTGGTGAGTTTTGATGCTTGCAAACAGGATGTCCTGGGTTCAAACCCAGCCAAGGTAAGTTTCCTTTTACTCTTTTTAATTTAATTTATTTTCTTAATTTGTTTAATTGTTTTCTTATTCATTAAATAAGGATTTAAATTATGCATGAATATATGTTTAACAAATATTTTCTAAAAAGTTCTAAACTTTTATGTTTCTAATTCAAAAATTCTTTTCTTTATTATGTGTGTAAATATAATATATGTATATTAATTAAAATAAATTTTGTGTATTATAATTCCTAAAAATATTTTTCTAAACAAAACCCTAATTTTATTTTCTAAATGATTTTTTTTATCTTCTAATTCTTATTATAATTATCATGTATATATTTATTTAATATAATCTTTAATATAATTAATTTTTTTGTAAATATAATCTATTATTAATAATATGTAAATATATTTTATATACTATGTCTATAATCTAAATTATTTTCTTTTAATATATGTATAGAAACAATTAAACTTATAATAATTTAATTTTTTACAATTATAAATAATTTAATAATTAGTATATAAACTAAAATGCTATAATTATTTAGTTGTTCATATTAAACTTTTGTTTATTATTTTAATTTTGTTCTTATAATATTTTTGTTAATTCAATTTATTTTGATTTCTATTATTATTATCATTACTAACTTTTGCTTATTATTATTTCACTAATATTATTTAATTTTTAATTATTATTTTTACTAACCCCTATTTATTTATTATTGCTTGTTTATTTTTGCTTATTATTTATATTTTGCTTTTATATTTTGCTATTTATTTTTAATTTGCTTTTTTATTATAATTATGTAATTGTTCCTTGGTGTAATTTTGTAAATATTAAATTTATTTAATTTCATGCTATGGTTAGTAATGTAGGGAGTGTAAACATGTATTCTCTTAAAATCAAATTTAGGTCATTTAATTAAAGATAAATAATATTGAACACTCACACACGTAAGTCGATTTTTAATCGCCATCTCACATTTCTAAGGCTATCCCTCAATGTTGCCTAATCATAAGGTCAAGTGGGGTGTATAAAGCAAGTCCCTTAAAAGAAAAAATCATCAAGTCCCTAATGGTTGCCTTTAAAGATCAAGTCCCTTTTCGAATAATGATGATAGTCCCTCCAAAATGCTTAATACACCCCACAGTTGCCTTCATAAACAGATGTCCCTCTCATGTCCCTTACATCCAAGGTAATGACTACCTACTCCTTAATAGTAGGGATAGTCTTACCAATTAAAGGATAAAGAACAAGAAAGACTTAAAACTTTAGGGTAGGTACCTCCTAGTTGCTTGCTCACTTCATTCCAAATTTTCAAACACTTAACAAATTTCAAACAAATTTTCAAAAACAAGTTTTTACGCATCCGTACATGGATCATTATTAACTCATATGAAAATTTTTTATTCACACACTTCACATTTTCAAAAACAATTCAAAAGTGAGCTAAGTAACTAAGAGCCCATGGATAACCATGGATGTAAAGGGTGCTAATACCTTCCCTTTACATAACCTACCCCCCGGACCCAAAAATATCTCTTAAGGTCTTTCCTGTTCTTTTATGCCTTTCCTTTGGATAAAATAAAAGTCGGTGGCGACTCTTGCTATCCGCAACATAACTTAAAGTCAGTTCTCCCACCGTGTTACAGCAACCTCACATCGACCCACCAGAGTTTGGGCCCATTTGAACCCAGATGTTAATATCCCAAGGAATATTCAAGGAAAAACTGTTGCAGGCAGGATCTTGCACGAAGATCCTCAGGAGGAGCAGTTTACAGTTATTGGGGCTGGGGATGAGGTGTATGACCGAAGGCTGGATGAGATTGCTGAAAAGCTGAGGTCCTTGGAATCCCAAAATTCCTTAGGCTTTGACGTAATGGATATGGGGCTGGTAGATGGGGTGAGGATTCCCCACAAATTCAAACCCCCATGCTTTGAAAAATATAATGGTACCTCCTGCCCACGTACTCATCTGCAATCCTTCTTAGGGAGACTCAAGGCTTATACCATGGATGAGAAGTTATGGATGTTCTATTTCGAGGACAGCCTGACTGGGGCATTAAGAGAATGGTATTCACATCTGACCAGGGCCACTATAAGATGTTGGAAAGACTTGGCCGAAGCCTTCATCCGTCAGTACCAGTACAACCTAGACATGGCTCCCAATAGAACTCTTCTAATGGGCATGTCTTAGTCTTCAAGGAAAAGCTTTCGGGATTATGCTCAGAGGTGGAGACAGCTTGCTGCTTCTGTCCAGCAACCCATGTCTAAAAGAGAAATGACTGACATGTTTATGAACACCTTGCAAGGAACTTATATTGACAGATTTTGTGCTTTCTCTTCCACTAGTTTTGCCGATGTAGTTATAGCTGGTGAGAGAATTGAGAGTCTTTTGAAGATGGGAAAAATCTCTGACAAAGGTGCAAGTTCCTCCAACAACCCCAGAAAACCTTTTTCAGGACCCCGAAGGGCAGGTGAAACAAATGCTATCCATGCAGGCAGGGGCAGACCTTAGTATTCTCACAGATCAATAGCAGCCGTTACTATCCCGGCTCCAGCTCCACAACAACCACTTTTTCCTCAACAACAACAACAACAACATCACTATCAGCAACAATCCCATTTTCCGCAACAAAGAACGTACAACAATAACAACAACAACCAGCAGCAGCGCCCCTTTCAACAGAGGCCATCTCAAGCAAATAGGGTGATTGACCCCATTCCTATGCCATATGCCTCCCTACTGCCACAACTCCTGAAGCTCAACCTGGTTGAGTTAAGGACGTTGTCTACACTAGATCCTCTCAACCTCCCGAAGAATTATGATGGCAATGCCAGGTGTGCCTTTCACTCTAACGCACCTGGTCACAATTCCGAGAAATGTAGAGCCTTGCAAATGAAGGTTCAGGATTTGGTCGATTCCAAAGCTCTCAATTTCGCACCTCCTCCGAATGTTAACAGAAATCCTATGCCTAATCATGGTGGGCCCAGGATTAATGCCATAGAAGAGGACCAAACATCTGCACTGATTGACAATGTTGCACAGATTCGGACACCGCTCGCAGAAGTCAAAGCTCGACTTTTAAGATGCCAGGTATTCCCAGGTTGTGAGGCCTGCTGCGAATTGTGCAAGACTGCTATTAATGGTTGTGAGAAGCTAAGGCTTGGCATAGATGGCCTCATTAGAGATGAAATCTTGCAGATTACCACAACGACTCCTTCAACATCAACAATTCTTTCTTCAGCAACAATGGATTCTCCTTCAGCATCAACAATTCTTTCTTCAGCAACAACAAATCCTCCTACAACAGCAACAACTATCATTCCCACTGATTCATCCACAACTCCAGCAATCACTCCATCCATTATTTCAACAGATCAAAGTTCAGCAACATTTACTTCTACAACATCAACACCCATCTTATCAACGAAAATGCCTACAACACCAGCAAACATTAATGAAGATGTCTCAACGGTCACAATCTATTATGACCCAGAAAATGTTCATGCCAACAACAATTTCCAACAAAAAACTGCAACACCTCCTGTTAGATCTCCAGTTACAATCTATTATTACGACCCGCATACCATCACAGTTCCTTCCGCTGCAGCAATCAGTCTGGTCACCATTACGGTGCCTGGACCTGTTCCTTATGAAAGCAGTAATGTCATACCTTGGCACTACGACTCTGATATCTACTGCGACGGAAAGAAGATCACTCTAGATTCAACAACCTCTTCACCACAAGTTGACAATGTTGGGGGAGGCGGAGGCTTCACTAGAAGCGGCCGCCTTTTTGCCTCACAAACACCAAAACCCAATGCTGAAGAAGAAGCTGCTGCTTTGGCAAAAAGGAAGAATGTGGTACTTGAAGAACCAACTATTAAAGAAACTCTGAAGATGTCTTTTGAACAAGAGGTGGACGAGTTCATGAGAATAATCAAAAAGAGTGACTACAAGGTGGTGGACCAGCTTCATCAGACACCCTCCAAAATCTCTATATTGTCATTGTTAATGTGTTCCGAAGCCCATAGGAATGCACTGTTGACGGTCCTGCACGTAGCCTACGTGCCGGAAGAGATTACGGTTAATCAGTTGGAAATAGTGGTTGCAAATGTTAACACCAGTCATGGACTGGGCTTCACAAATGCTGATTTAACGACAGAGGGACGCAATCATAACAAGGCTTTACATATCACCTTAGAATGCAAAGGTGCTGTTCTTTCTCATGTGCTGGTAGACACTGGGTCCTCGCTCAATGTCCTCCCGAAGAAAGCCTTGGTGAAGCTGGAATATGATGGTTTGGCATTGCGTCCAAGTAACTTGGTGGTGAGAGCATTTGATGGCTCTAAGAGATCAGTGCTTGGAGAGATTGATTTACCTGTGATGATTGGCCCACAAATATTTAAAACTACTTTCTTCGTGATGGACATACAGCCGGCCTACAGCTGTTTGTTGGGTAGAACCTAGATTCACGCCGCTGGCGTTGTTACATCTACCCTTCACCAGAAGTTAAAATTTGAGTGGGAAGTCCAGATCATCATAATCTGTGGGGAGGAAGATATTTTCGTTAGCCAGCTGGCTACTTACAAGTATATATAGATGGATAGAGAGATCCATGAGACTATGAGCCAAGGGTTTGAGGCCCTTAACATCAATGAAGCAACTGATGTGTCTAGAACTTCCATCACATCATATCAACAAGCTCAGAAGGTTGTTGAGGAGGGTACCGCTCAAGGCTGGGGCAAGCTGCTGCCAGTAGAAAAGAAAAAAGACAGATACGGGTTGGGTTACAGACCAACTCGACAAGATCAACCGGAGGCTGCAACAGAGCCCAAATTTGTCAGCGGGGGAATGCTTACCTCGGATGCTGTGAACAGTCTGGAAGGCGAGGAAGAAGACGAACGCAACCTGGAAAGCTAGATACGTCCAAGGATCCCGGGGAACCAAGTCTCTAACATGTCTTCCCAGGAAATTTTAAGAGTTACATCTGCAGAGTAATTATTATTTCATGTCTTTTAAGCATGCATCAAGTCCTGCATCTTACCCAAGATGTCAGGGCTTATTTTGTAATCGGGCCATCTTGTATTTTGTGCAAACGATCAATTAATGAATATCAGGACATCTTTTGCAAACGAGTCTTTTTTTTCCGCTCACTATTTTTCATTTTTCATTTTTTGTACAAAACAATAAAATGGCAATGTTTTCAAAATATTAACATCATTTTCACTTTTTCTAAGTAAGATAAAACTGATCACAAAAATGAACCAATCTAAACCCTTGCAGAGAGTGCCCTCCAGACTGCACCAACAACAACACTGTTATGACTTCGTATGACTTCGACAATCCGATTAATCAAGCCAACGAAGGGGTTGAAGAAGATTATGAGCTACCTGAAGAACTAGCCAGACTGTTAAGGCAAGAGGAGAAGGTTATCACTCCTCATCAGGAGGAAATTGAGACAGTTAATCTTGGTACCGAAGAAGACTTGAAAGAAGTGAAGATCGGGGCCCGTCTGCAAGCTTCAGTGAAGGAACAACTTATTGAAATGCTGCAAGAGTACGTTGATGTCTTTGCTTGGTCCTACCAAGACATGCCAGGTCTGGATACCGACATTGTTATGCACAAGCTGCCACTAAAAGAAGACTTTCCTCCAGTAAAACAGAAGCTACGCCGTACTCGTCCGAATATGGCCATGAAAATTAAAGAAGAGGTACAAAAACAGTGGGACGCCGGTTTCCTTGCTGTAACTAGTTACCCGCCGTGGGTTGCTAACATTGTACCAGTGCCTAAGAAGGATGGAAAAGTACGGATGTGTGTGGATTACCGGGATCTGAATAGAGCCAGCCCGAAAGATGACTACCCATTACATCACATTGATGTATTGGTCGACAATACGGCTCAGTTCTCGGTATTCTCCTTCATGGATGGATTTTCAGGATATAATCAGATCAAGATGTCACCTGAAGACATGGAGAAGACAACCTTCATCACACCCCGGGGCACGTTCTGTTATAAGGTAATGCCATTTGGACTGAAGAATGTCGGGGAAACTTATCAATGGGCTATGGTAACATTATTCCACGACATGATCCACAAAGAAATTGAATGTTATGTGGATGACATGATTGCCAAGTCCGTCACAGAAGAAGACCACCTGGTAAATTTGTTGAAGCTGATTAAGCGTCTGTGGAAATACCAGTTGAAGTTAAACCCCAACAAATGCACATTTGGGGTACGGTCCGGTAAGCTGCTGGGATTTATTGTAAGTGAAAAAGGAATTGAAGTTGACCCTGACAAAGTCAAAGCCATTCAAGAGATTCCTGCACCAAAGACTGAAAAAGATGTTCGGGGGTTCTTAGGTAGATTGAACTACATATCAAGGTTCACCTCTCACCTTACTGCAACCTGTGAGCCCTTGTTCAAATTGTTAAGAAAAGAGAAAACGGTCAGGTGGAATGAAGATTGCCAGAAGGCTTTTGACAAAATTAAGGAGTACTTACAAGAACCTCCAATCCTTATGCTTCAAGTTGAAGGAAGACCTCTAATAATGTACCTGACAGTATTAGAAGGGTCAATGGGGTGTGTGCTGGGCCAGCATGACGAGTCTGGTCGAAAAGAGTATGCAATATACTACCTAAGCAAAAAGTTTACCGACTGTGAACAACGTTATTCACTGCTTGAGAAAACTTGTTGTGCTTTAGCATGGGCTGCTCGCCGACTAAGGCAGTATATGTTGACCCACACTACCTTATTGATCTCAAAGATGGATCCAGTCAAGTACATATTTGAGAAGCTAGCACTTACTGGAAGGGTTGCAAGATCGCAAATGATTCTAACAGAATATGACATTCAGTACACATCTCAAAAGGCCATCAAAGGAATGTACTGTCTGACTATCTGGCTGAGCAACCCATTGATGATTACCAGCCCATGAGATTTGACTTCCCTGATGAAGACATCATGTTCCTAAAAGCAAAAGATTATGAAGAGCCTGTTCACACTGAAGGGCCTGGCCCAGAAGAAGAATGGACTATGATGTTTGATGGGGCTGTCAACATGAATGGTCGTGGAGTTGGTGCAGTGCTTATTACACTTAAAGGAGTTCATATGCCTTTCTCGGCAAAACTCACCTTTAGCTGCACTAACAACGATGCTGAATACGAAGCCTGTATCATGGGTCTTGAGGAAGCAATTGACCTCAGGATCAAGACTTTAACTGTATTTGGAGATTCAGCTTTGGTAATCAATCAGACCAACGACAAATGGTACACCCACCAAGAGCATTTGATTCCATATCGAGACTACACGAGGAGGTTACTGACTTTCTTCACAACAGTCAAACTTGAGTATATCCCTCGAGATGAAAATCAGTTTGCAGATGCTCTGGCTACCATTTCCTCCATGATCAAAGTTCAAGCTGCCAACTTTGTGCCTCGGATTTCAGTGTCCAGACTTGACAGACCAGCATACGTATTCTCTGTGGACATTGCTAAAGATGACAAGCCTTGGTTCCATGACATCAAATGCTTCTTAGAGGATCAAACATACCCACCTGGGGCATCATCCAATGATAAGAAGACATTAAGAAGGCTAGCTGGCAGTTTCTTCCTGAATACTGATGGTTCCTTGTATAAGAGAAACTTTGACATGGTACTTCTCAGATGTGTTGATAAGACAAAATCAGACTTGCTGATGCACGAGGTGCATGAAGGATCTTTCGGTACCCATGCTGGAGGACACAAAATGGCTAAAAAGTTGTTAAGATCAGGTTACTACTGGATCACAATGGATGCAGACTGTTGTACTTATGCCAGAAAGTGCCACAAATGCCAGATTTATGCGGACAAAGTGCATGTACCACCGAATCCTTTGAATGTGATGTCTTCACCTTGGCCCTTTGCCATGTGGGGCATTGACATGATTGGAAAGATCGAGCCGACTGCTTCAAACGGCCACAGATTCATCCTGGTAGCCATTGATTACTTCACCAAATAGGTTGAAGCAGCTTCGTATGCAAATGTCACCAGACAAGTGGTAGCCAGATTCCTGAAGAGAGACATCATCTGTCGGTATGGAGTACCCGAGCGAATCATTACTGATAATGGTTCCAACTTCAACAATAAAATGATGGCAGAACTGTGCCAGGACTTCAAAATTCAACATCACAATTCTTCTCCTTACAGGCCAAAGATGAATGGCGCTGTCGAGGAAGCTAACAAGAATATTAAGAAGATTGTGCAAAAGATGGTGGTTACTTACAAAGACTGACATGAGATGCTACCATTTGCCTTGCATGGGTACCGTACCTCAATCAGAACATCCACTAGGGCAACACTGTATCAGCTTGTGTATGGTATGGAGGCAGTCCTACCTGTTGAAGTTGAATTACCTTCTTTACGGGTATTGATGGATGTCAAGTTGAATGAAGCAGAATGGGTCCGATCTCGGTAAAATCAATTGAGTCTGATCGAAGAAAAGAGATTAGCTGCAATCTGTCATGGGCAGCTGTATCAGAAGAGGATGAAGAAAGCCTTCGATCAGAAAGTCAGACTTCGAGAATACCAAGTAGGAGATCTTGTGCTGAAAAGACTCCTTCCTCCTCATACAGACCACAGGGGCAAGTGGACTCCGAATTACGATGGTTCGTTCATAGTAAAGAAAGTTTTCTCTGGTGGAGCACTGATGCTCACTATTATGGATGGTGAAGATTTCTTATCCCCTGTGAATTCAGATGTAGTTAAAAAATACTTCGCATAAAATGACCCGCTGGACACAAAAATAGAATGTACGTCCAGGAAAAAATGGGGCATCTCGGCGAGTCAAAAAACAGAATAAAAGACTCGGGCAAAAATAAAAAAAAATGTGTACACCCGCTGAGTTGAAAAGCCGCATTGGACAACTCAGGCAAAAATGGGGATCCCGGTGGATCGAAAACCCGAAAGGGCGATCCACGCAAAACAAGGGAATAAGCGAACAACTGCATTCTGAATTCGTCTGTATCACTTACAACATGGCAAGCTTCGAAAGGTTAAAGCATTGGTCAAAATCAACTTTCTTCAGAAAGCAGGATAAGAAGAACGTCAAGGTCATACGGGTCATAGCAAAGGGAAGCTCACTGAAGCGTCGTCAACATTGCCAGCACCTTTATTTTTCTCAATTTATAGCAATCTCCTCATTTCAGGGATTTGTTTCTTTGGTTGTAGTTTGCCAATTCAGGGCACCCAAATTAATAAAATCAGAATTTTCAGTCACATTTCGTCTTGAACATTTTTGTTTCGTTTGCAAAATGTCCAATATCCATAATATGATAATTGCATAAAACAGATGTGCCTTTCTAAATTACATACTTGCAGGAAATGTATTTGCTCTCAGGAATATCTAACTCCTATGACGAAATCCGGTAAGGGATACCTCGGGATACTCGTGCGTTTCTTTGTTTTAACATGTTGCAGGCATTCAAATACGTAGCAAGGTTACCAAAGCACCACTCCTCCAGCACATTTTCTTCAGAGCAGTATCAGTAAATGCTCATTTCCCCAGCTGAGTTGTCAAGTCTCCTCATCCTCAGCAAGATCCTCACAGAAAACCCCAGGAGAATCATCCAGTGACTTTTCCTCTCCCCAACAGAGTGCCAAATCTCTCATCATCAGCAAAGACATGGAACCATCTCCCCACAGAGCTCCAGCCTCTTCCCAGAAGAGCAATGTCTGAATTTCCCACACAACAAAGTGACGAAAGCTTCCTCATCCCCAGCTGGGTTATCTCATTACCGGATAGATCTATCAGTGATCTAGTTCCCCAAGAAGAGTCGTATATTTTATCAGATATACCAATGGTCTCATCCCCAGTTAGGATATCCTTTCAAGAAGATCAGTCAGAGATCTCCACAAGCAGCGAGATCCGAATCCCGGATCGGTATCTTTGCATAATCTTGGCATTCGCATCATAAATCACCACAAAAGTGTAGCATTCCGTCTAATACGGATCATTACGGCAAAAAATCAAACATATTGCATAATCACAAGTCAGGTTCGAACCCTTCACCTGTAAATACCAACAGCACTTCATCAGCAATATACAAAATACCTCCCAAATACCAACAGAAAGCCAAAGCGTCCCCTTTGCACTCTTCAACACAAATACATGTTTATATATATACTCATCTGACACTCGTCCGTGTCATATCATACCCTTGCAGATATAAGTTACAAATATCCTCTTTGAATACAGAAAATTACATACTCTTTTGACACCCGTCCGTGTCACCATTCCCCATCATGGTTACCAAAAAAAACACCCGTCCGTGTCATCCTATCCCCACAAATTCCATGAATACCTTTTACACTTATAAGTTCATACCTTATACACTTTCTCTTCTGACGCTCGTCCGTGTCACCATCCCAGTAAGCCGAGCACTCGTCTGTGTCTTGCTCATACTTAACAATGCTTATTTTTACTTATACAGATACTCGTCCGTATCTTGTATACACACTTGTTTCCCCTCATAGTCGACACTCATCCGTGTTCTTTGTTAACCAATTGATACTCGTCCGTATCATCATCTCTGAACATGTGTCAGCGTTGTTTTTACCGATACTCGTCTGTATCGTAGTCTTAAGGATGCTCATCCGGATTTTTAATCTATACACAATGTCAAACACTTATAACTTTGCTTCTTAAAAGCGTAAGCACTCGTCCGTGTTTACCATTCCCTAATGAAGTAATCTTTCTGTTATCTGACATTCTTCCTATGTCATGATACTTTCGGCAGCCGTACCCTGCCAGGTGATCGTCCTTCACCTTTGGATGACCGTCCCTCATCCTTCTCCCAACGGAGTCTCCATTGATTGGAACCCTTTTTATATCCGGCATTCGTCCTATGCCCTGATATTTAGCAGCCGCCCCCTGCTAGGTGATCGTCCTTCACCTTCTTGATGATCGTCCTTCATCATTTTATCCGATGGCCGTCCCCATCGTTGATCTTGTTATCTGACATTCGTCCTATGTCATGATAAACCCCGAGAGCAGCCGTACCCTGCTAGGTGATCGTCCTTCACCTCTTAATGATTGTCCTTCATCATGCTTATCCGATGGCCGTCCCCATCGTTGACTTTTTCTATCCGACATTCGTCCTATGTCGTGGTAAAGAGCAGCCGTCCCCTGCTAGGTGATCGTCCTTCACCATTGATGACCGTCCCTCATCATTACTTCATTTATTCTCTGAACCTGATGGCCGTCCCAATCATTGCCTTTATTTTAATCCCCAGAGAGTCTTGTTTCTTTACTTGATGGCCGTCCCCATCATGATCTCTTTATTTCCCCAGCATGTCGGCCGTCTCCGTCATTGCTTTATCCCCAGCAGTCGTCCTCTGCTCGATGGTCGTCCTCCATCACCCGCACTTTTAATCATACTATACCTGTCTTTAACAATTTATATCCCTTTTCTTCTTCTCCCCAGTGAGTGCAAATTTCCGACTTTCTTTGGTATTCAACTACAAGTTATCTTGTTTGTCTGTTAAGCTAGGCGCTTACATCTTGCACAGCTAACTCATGCTTGAATAGGGGAAGCTGTAAACACCCCAAATTTTCCCTCACTAAGTTCACACCATGGCTTGTGATCTTTCATATTTGCATTAGCTTAAGCATATCATCTCATATTGCATTCTTGTTTCACTGCATTAGTTCAAGTTCATCTGCATCTAAGGTTTGTGATCTGAGCCATCCAAGATTCATCTGAGCCACTCCAAAGATCTTCAATCATCTCAAGAGGGTCCATGTATGTTCAATCATCATATTTTATCCTCCAAAGATCAAGGAAGTCAAAGAATCACAAGAACTGGCAAAGCATGGAAGCAGAGCTAGGGTTTAACTACACAGATGACCTGAAATTAGGGTTTTGGTTTCAGAGGCCATAACTCCAATTTTTTTGGTCATTCTTGTTTCTATTGGTCTCAATATGTTATAAGGATCATGCATACCAAGTTTGATGGAGAAATTCATTATGGAAGTCATCTGATCACTGGGTAACTTGAGCAAGTCAGAGCAAAATCAGGGCATCTGAGGCCCCCACCCATGGAACCAAAGTGGATTTTTCATCAAATTGAAGTTATATGATCATTGAAGTGTTTAGAAGTTCAGAAAATTGAAGAAAAGTGAGCTAAACCAAAAGTTGCCAAAAATGGAAATGACTTTTAATGTAAACTTTCCATTTTGGGAAAGTTTTTCAACCTCCTCTTTCTCAACCAAAAATGCTTCAAATGAAAAATTGTTGGTCATGAAAGTTGTAGATTGGATCATTCCCTTTTCAAAAAGTACAAGAACAAGATCTAATTCATTTTGGAACTCAAGATATGGCTTGTCAAAGTTGGCAAAAATCCCATAAATTTCAAGAATGCACCAAAAGGGATTCTTTGCAAAACCAATTGCCAAGGCTTTTTATGAATTCAAACACACTTCAATGTATCATAACATCATAGTGCACTGCCTATAGATCAGAATTGCCCAAAGAATTGCAAGATTACATGCCTTGAACATCAAGATTTCTCAAAAGGGCCAAAACTTCACATATTTGCAAAGGTCCCATAACTTTGTTTCAACTTGCTGAATTGCCTCAAGATTGATTTTGTGGACATCCTTGAACTCAACTGCACATGGAAATGCCAAAATGCTAGCTGCATCCTTGCCCATACCTCAAGTACACAAGTTGGTGACTTTTTGCAAGAAGGCCATACCAATCACCATAGGCCACAACCACTTCTCTGACCTATCACAACTTGATATGTGGACCAAATGCTGATCATAACACACAAGTTTGCAAGCTGAAACCTAAGATTGATCAAGTTCCCAAAATCTCTCCCTCTTGCATTTTCCTTCGAATCTCCCAGATCACTTACTGAAACTCAAAACCAATTCCACCATTCATCTCTAAATCACTCACTGACCCCAAAGAAACCTTCAAATCAGCCAAGAACACCCCATACACCAAACACGATTTCTGACCAGTTGGATTGCTACCACTCAAACCAGCCATTCTCAAAGCTTTCCAAGCATTGAAACTTCTTCAGGGAGGCCATTAGAGTCATTTTGCACCAAAGAAGTGGCCAGAAAGCTCAAGTTTGAAAAGCTTCATCTCAGGTAGTCATCTGAATTCATTTTTCCAGAACCTCTTTTTTATGTTACAAAATGAATAAGCATGCTTCACTGATCACACTGAGCTTTGAATTTTTGAAAATGGTGTAGAAATGAGTATGTACTGAATCTCTGAAATTTTTGCCGTGTTTGATCTTTTCTTCGAATCTTGTTTATGAGCATGAATAAATGGGATTTAAGTGTGGATTTGAGCTTAGGGGAGTGAGGGGAGTTAATCTGGAGCTTTAGAGCTCCAGAAATTACCTAGGGAAGAAGTTGGAGATTTTCAGGTGAGGGTGTCACCGGAGAAGACGACCGGAGCTCTTCTTTGGTGACCTGAAAGTGATTAGTTTGATAATTAGGGTTAGGGTTTTGGTTTGAATGTGGACCCTTAGATCTGAGCTTCCCGTGCATGCTGTGTGGCTAGGATTGTTTCATTAGTTTTTAATTAGGGTTTAAGAATTAATTAATTAGGATTAATAGAATTTGAATTTAGGCCGTAGGATCACGCGCCAAGTCAACCCTGGATTTCCCCAGAATCAACCTCATCCCTTGGATCAGCATACTTCCATTTAATTCAATTTTAATTTCATATTTTCCTATTTATTTTGTACATTTTATTAAAAATAGCAAGAAAATTCCAAAAATATTTTTATTCTGCATTTTTATTTCAAATAATTTTCTTAACCCAAAAATATTTTTATTTTTATTTTTCACATTAAAAAATTATTTTTTAAACATTTAAATGTTTATTTTAATTAATTAATGAAAATTAATTAATTAAAATATCATTTAGGTTTCTAAAAAATCCCAAAAAATTCATATTGCATCTTTAAACATTTTGAGACATTGTCATACCATCCACACAAATTTCTTTTTGGTTTTGAACCATTTTTGATAATTTTCTTGAATTTAGGGTTCATAAAATTCACATTTTAGAACCCTAACTTCAAGAATTTTTTTCTGCCTAACCAAGAATGGTATGACAATGGTTCTTTTTGAATTGATCTTCATTTGACATGTAGTTTCTAGCATAATTTTGTCACAAATTTCTTCTTCCTTTTTGAATTGATTTGCATTTTTCCCCTTTAGGTACCTTAAAACCCTAGAAAACTTAGAAAAATCATAACTTCCTTAGGGTTAGGAGTTTGGTCTTCTCCTTTGGGGTGTGAAATCATATGGAGTTAGGGTTATTTTTATTGCATTTTCAATTTTTTATCTTGTCATTTGCTTCTGTTTTTGAGTTTTGCATCTCATGTTGCATAAAAACCCTAATTTCTCATCTTCCTTTGCATACATCTTGCATAAGCATTCATACAAGAACTTGCCATGACATCTTGTGAATTCACATGACTTCTAAGACATCTTAGGACACATTAGACTCATGCTTGATCATTTTCTCATCCATTTTCCATGTTATGCATTCATTACATTCCATGGGCATTCATGAAATTTCATGCTTCTTTCAGGCTTCATTAGCATTCTCATCACTTGTATGATCATTCACAACTCTTGACATAAATTTGCATCATCTCTTAGCATAATTTACATCATGAACATGCTTCTGGTTTTGTTTTGCATCCTTGCATTCATTTCATTTTCATTTCATTTCATTTCTTTATGCTAACTTTTCAGGTGGTAAGTACTTTGAGAAGTGAATTTGCCTTCACTTCTCACTTCTCTTCTCATCTCTCTTATGCATCCTCGCTGAATTTTGTACGTGTCTTAGAGTGAGCTTGCTCATTCATGTTCTCCATTCACTTTCTTTCTTCAAGTAACTTATCTTCTTAAGTGAAGTAAGTTAGCTTGTTTCTTCTGCTTCTCCTCCTTTCATCTGCTTCTTCCTTGGTGGCTCTCCTTGAAGATCTCTTGCAAGCCTCATAAACCCTAGGAACACCTAAGCATGATAAAAATTAGGGTTTGATTAGTCCCCCATTAGTTTTACCTTTGTGTCATCTTTTGTGTCTCTCCTCTCATCTCATAA
The DNA here is from genome assembly GCA_963966055.1 of Lathyrus aphaca. NCBI lineage: Eukaryota > Viridiplantae > Streptophyta > Magnoliopsida > Fabales > Fabaceae > Lathyrus > Lathyrus aphaca. The sequence continues at coordinate 451,136,072 of OZ014520.1, forward strand.
TCAGGGACTAAACCTTCAAGGTTTTAAGGCTTTGTGATTAAGATTATGCCTGCATCCTTCTCTTAGGATGGAGTTTATAACTTTAATCCTAAGTGTTAAACCCTTGATGTGTTTAAATATCTTAATCAATCCACCTAATAATCACTAAGACAATAATCTTGTAACTTGGGCCTTGCATTAGGGTTCTAATTCTTCCTTATTTGGTTAAGAAGGACTAACCCTAGTGTTAATGGACAAGTCCCCCTCAAGTTGTCTTATCAACCATAAAATTCACTTCTTAATCTTATCATTAACTAAAATCCACTTTAATAAAGGCTTGTTTTGTCATGAGGTTAATCCCTAATCATGGATTAAGTTGAGGTATCTTCCCCAGCTTAAATGTTCTCATCTATTATCCTTCTATTAGGATGGTGTAATGGGTCCATTAAATCCTTGATTATGGCTTAAACTCATTACTTAACACTAAACAAAAACTCCAAAAAAACATTTAATAATTGCAAGTAGGTTAATGTCTTAATCCTACATCATGGTGATTAAGTGTGAGGTGCTTACTTCATACTTAAGGTATTCTCATTACTCCTAATCAGAGGGAGGATGTGATGAGTTTACTAACCCTTGGTTTAGGCTTAAGCTCATTTTCTTATGACAAATACAAAAAAGCAATAAAAGATTGAAAACCCAAAAACAAACAATAATCATCTCCTTCGGGATTCTTTTCTCACCTCATTCACTCACAAACGAGAACTTGCTTCTTCTGTCTAATGCAAGACAGTTTGCACCTGAGCCAGACATGTCATACACTTGAGTATAGGCAAGCAAGCAGTTCACAAGTCAATTTATCTTTCAGTCTCTTTGAGTCGAACTACGGTGTTTTGACTTCCTCATTGGGCGAGAGGATACGTAGGCATAACTTAACTCTTATCGAACAAAAGTCTGTGAACATTCCCCCTTCTTCCAGCATTATTCTTTTAAGCCTCATTGTCTTGAGCATTGCACTCTTTTCTTACACTGACACTCCTTTTCTTCACTTCACTTTCCAACATGGACACCTGTACATTCTCTTCCAGCTTTTGCACACAGATATTACTGACACATACCCCTTTAAGCACAAACTTTCAAGCGTGGATCCCGTCGAGTACGACGGACAATCTGGGTGCTAATACCTTCCCAGGTTGTAACTAACCCCCTTTCTCAGTTTCTCTGGTTCGCGATCGTCTTATCCATATCTTTCTAGGTTTATGCAGCATTACCTTTCCTTCGGGATAAAAATGCCTAGCTGGCGACTCTTTTCACTTCATTTTCATTTTCTCCTCTCACCGACCGTTCGCGCTAGTACCGGGATGAAAATCTTCGGGAGCGACAGCTTGGAGACTCTGCTGGGGACCCTTATAATGCAACCAGGGCTTCTGGTTCTTTTTTGTGGGTTCCTCCTAGCGCTTGTTTGATTTGTGTTTACGGGGGTGTTACATGCTACTTGTGCTTATTTATTTGCTTTATTTATTGCTTTATGTACAGCTTTATTTATTGCTTTCTTTTACAGTCTTATGCATATTTCATACTGTCATTATCATTGTGTTGGATCTGGTTTTCTTTGGTGGGTGGGGTTTCATTTAGAGATTAAGGTCCTATACCTGGGACCTGAGTGACACCTAGGCTAGAGTGGCTTCATATTCTTTCCCATTCCATTCCGGTCTGGTGCGGGAATATGAAACACGGTTCATATGTGGGTTTCTTCTTGAGAACTCTGTGCTACAGATTTCCTGTAGTGCTAGGGCTATCTGGGAAGCCTGCTAAGTCTGGATGACCTTTATTTTGACCTTCAGAATCTGGGGAGAATTAGAGGAGGATCTTTTATGGTTATTGTAAACACTGTACCTCCAGGTTAGAAGTGTTTACACTTCTCATAACTGATCCAAGTCTGGGGATCTTTGTTCTAGAACATTACATGTAATGGGGTTGGGTTGTTTACAGGTTTGCAGGAACCCTTGGCCACATCATACCCTGTTACTGTAGTTGTTTAAGAGTACTTCACATTGGACAGTTCTTGTGATTAGCCTTGGACATGTGACTCTTTATTTGAGTCCCCCACCCTGGTTACTGGATTTCTGAGCCTCCATCCGGACCTTTGAACATACATGTGCCTTATATCAAGACAGATAATCAGATCCAGCTCTTGATCACAAACCCTTGCATATCATTTGCATATATCATCATTGCATCATTTAACATTTTTTTATTTGTTTTTCAGGGTATCCATCATATCATATTTGGTTTGGTTTTGACCCCTTCTACTGCTTAGACCTCTGCTTCAGTTATCTTCTTCAGCATTTGCTTCAGCTATCTCCTTCAGCACCTGCATCAGTCTGTCAGAGACTCACCTGCATCAGTCTGTCAATTTATCTTTCAGTCTCTTTGAGTCGAACTACGGTGTTCTGACTTCCTCATTGCACGAGAGGATACGTAGGCATAACTTAACTGTTATCGAACAAAAGTCTCTGAATATTCCCCCTTCTTCCAGCATTATTCTTTTAAGCCTCATTTTCTTGAGCATTTCACTATTTTCTTACACTAACACTCCTTTTCTTCACTTTACTTTCCAGCACTGACACCTGTACATTCTCTTCCATCTTTTGCACACAGATAGCACTGACACCTACCCCTTTAAGCACAAACTTTCAAGCGTGGATCCCGTCGAGTACGACGGACAATCTGGGTGCTAATACCTACCCAGGTTGTAACCAACCCCCTTTCTCAGTTTCCCTGGTTCGCGATCGTCTTATCCGTATCTTTCTAGGTTTATGCAGCATTACCTTTCCTTCGGGATAAAAATGCCTAGCTGGCAACTCTTTTCATTTCATTTTCATTTTCTCCTCTTGCCGACCGTTCGCGCTAGTACCGGGATGTAAATCTTTCGGGAGCGACACCATGTCTATGCATCATTTGGCATGTAAGTAATCATGTTGCATTATGTTTTTGCATCTTTTGCACAATTCGTTAACTCATTTGCATTTCATTGTATCAATATATATGTTGCATTTCACATAACCATGTATGTATGTGCAATTGGTTGCATTTTGTTACATGTTTGATCATATCATTCACATCAATTCAATTCTAAATTTTGCATTGAGCTTGGCATTCTTGTTGATCTGTCATGTTGCATATTCATGATCAATGCTCATTATGTTCATATGCCATGTTCATGTGCCATATTTTGCATACTTGTTGCATAATCAATCATGTGGTGCATTCTTGCATAATCCTGCCAAAATAATTATGTCACTCATTTGTGTATGTTGATCTATGTTCAAATGCATATTCATGATTAATTGGTACATTTTTCATTAAGTTTGTGCATTAAAAAAATGAAAATAATCAAATCTGCATTTTACATTTCATAGCTGACTTTGCTTATAGGTGCTGTAAAATACATGCTGTTTGTTATGTTGTTCATGTTGTATGTAACTTTCTACACCTATCTTTTCATGCTGTATGCTGGCTGTAGAATGTTGCCTTATGTTGTGCATTGTTTTCATAGCTGGTTGTTACTTTAGAGGCTGTAGTAGGTGCTGAATTTTTGTTTTATCATTTTTTTAGTTCTCTAGAATTAAGAGAGTTTAGATTGAGTCCTAGAGTTTTTAGGATTTAATTGGTGTATGTTTGCTTTATTATTTTTAATAAAATGCACACTAATCTTTGTTTTGTAGGGAGGGAAAGGTATGTTTCCTTACACCTTATTCTTTTATTTTTTATGCATTTCTTTATGCATTTAATTCACTTTTTCCTTCCATATTTGTGATTGGTAGGGACCCCCTTTGTTAGGATCAACTTATCTTCCTTAGGAACTAAGTTGCATTCTTTTTAATCTTTCTTTTCCTTTTCTTCATTAGAAATAGAACAAACCTCATAAACCATTAGAATCTCCCTTTTGTACATAATAAATAACTTAGGGTTGGTCTTAGTCCCCCTTCGTTTTTGTCCTTTTCCGATTTGAGTCTTCTTCTCTCATCTTCAAACAAAAAATCCAAAAGACATTTAATAAAGGATTGAAATAGTCTCTTGTGCATAGCCTTATTCCATGGGGCACTCATATTCATTCCATCTTGGAATAGTATGAGCTTGTCTAGCATGATGTACAAGTTTAATCATGATACTATCTTCACAAGAAAAAACACTCAAAACACTTCTCATAAAAGATAATCAACAAATACACCGCGTCTTCTCTTCTCATCTCCTAATCTTTGTGGACGAATACGACCTGCCTTAACAGTTCAAACAGCGATACAATAAACACCTTCGAGTCAGAGCCGGTAACACCTGAGCTAGAGCTATGACAACATCATCCTAAAAAATACAAACAAAGTTCCCGCCTTAGTTAGGCGAACTACGTCGAATCTGATCCTCATTTTCTCGATGAGGTACGTAGGCAGTGAGGTAGGGCCCGTTCGAGCATATTATTTATTTTCCCTACATTTTCGTCTTTCTTTCTTCTTCTCTCTTTTCCAGTTCCCTTTCTTATCTCCAGTTCTATTCTAGTCAGCAGTTTTATTCAACATCATCTTATTATTTTACCCTTTGAAACAAACAAGCAAGCATGGATCCCATCGGGTACGGTGGACGATCTGGGGTGCTAATACCTTCCCAGGTCGTAACCGACTCCCAAACCCAGATCTTTGGTTCGCATGACCTTGTCCTTTCCTTCTTCCCCGGGTTTGTGCAACATTACATTTCCCGTTCCTTCGGGATAAAAATGTCTGGCTGGAGACTCTACCTTTTTCGTGCCACTTTCGCGTTTGTACTAGGATGAAAATCCCGGGAGCGACAGCTGGCGACTCTGCTGGGGAGAATCTCTGGTTTCTCGCATAGAGTCAATCCTAGCGCTTGTCTGTTTTTGTTTCTTTCGGTGTTTATCTGTTTGCTGCTGTGTGCTTTAGTTTAGCTTTACTGTTTTCATTTATAGTTTTACTTTACAGCTTTACTTTACAGCTTTATTTACTGCTATCAACATTTATTTTCCATGCATCATATACTGGACTGTGCTGGTTTCATTTTTTCTGTGGGACAGGGTTACTGTGAGATGAGCTTGTAACCGGAGCTCGAGTGCACCCTAGGACTTAGAGTGGTTCCACTTTGGCTTCATGGCATCTTGCTATGTTGGTATTAGTGAGTTCCACGCCTTGACTTGCGACCTTCTCGGAAATGTATTGACGCCGAAATCTTTCTGGGGCAATACACTACCTTGATAGTTATGTGCAGTCAGGGGACCGATCATTGAGAACCTTTGTGGAAACATCCCTCTCTAGTGATGACAGTGGTAGACCACATTTGTTGGCAAACCCACTCGTATCCGAGGGCCCACAGGGAACTCGCATAGGATGGCCTGGTTCTTTCATAGGAACCCAGTTAAGGCAAACTGTTCGTATGACGATATTATTATACCCTTCGGGATGAATATACTATGGTTTCTCGATTCAGTGCTTGAAGCTGGGGAGTTATGAGGGATGCTTGTTTTCCCCGTACTCAGCTGAGACCTCCCTGGTTAGTACATAATGCCAAACCGATTCCCTAATTTGGTGATGAGCCATTTCTCGGAAATGGTGAACGTATTATCGTTATCCGACTTTGAGAGTCCGTGATGTTGACTCGGAGTAGCATACCCGTGAGATGGGAGGGGTTTACAGATTTGCAGGAACCCTGAAACTTCCAACATACCCGCTTTTCCAGCATTGTCAGTATTATGATCAGGTTCTACATGGTCCTTTGGTTTTGAAATCTGGGATTTCGGTGGTACTGTTATTACGGTTCTTCACCAGCACATGACTGTCTTCTCAACACTTACATTAGACCAATGATCTCCATACCTTTGATCACATGCTAGTGCATTGCATAACATCCTCTGCATGCTTGCATCACTAACACATGCTTACTCATTTGTAGGGTCGCATGTCGCATCCTCATGAACATATCATACGCAGTTACTGCATGATTTGCATATTTTGCATTTTTATAGGTTATTCGGACTTCCTAACTTATTCAACTTCATGCAATATAGCTGGTCAACGCGTTCATCGGTATCCAACAAAAAGAAACTGAGTGAGAATGGCTGAACGAATGCAGACTGATCTCAATGAGCTCCGACAGAAGATGGATCAGTTCATGGAAATGATGACCGACATTGCTCAGAATCAAGAGCGCCTCAGGTTGATGGTTGAGCAACCCCATGGGAATGCTAATACTGGAACACCGACTGAGAATGTGGATCCTAACACTACCCGTAACGGAGGGCCAAATCTAAATGGGACTGCGGCCCGTAATGAAGATACTCAGGAGGACCAGTTCACTCTACTAGATGCTGATATGGGTAATATGAATGAGGTCAACAATCGAAGGTATGAAGAGCTGGCAGAGAAGATTAAGGCCATGGAATGTCAGAATTCCTTGGGCATCGATATAACCAGTATTGGGTTAGTGCCAGGAGTCAGAATCCCTCCTAAGTTCAAGGTGCCATCATTTGACAAGTACAACGACATCACGTGCCCTAGAACTCACATTCATGCATACTTTGGAAGAATCTCGGCTCACACTAATGACAAGAAACTTTGGATGCATTTCTTCCAAGATAGTCTATCTGGAGCTTCATTGAGCTGGTACATGAAGCTGAGCATGGTCTCTATCCGATGCTGGAAAGATTTAGCTGAAGCTTTTCTCAAGCAGTATCAATACAATATTAATATGGCTCCAAACCGCACTTAGTTGCAGAATTTGTCTCAAGGACCCAAAGAAAGTTTTAAGTAGTATGCTCAGAGGTGGCGTGAGCTGGCCGCACAGGTTCAACCTCTGTTGCTCGATCGAGAAATGACAGACATGTTTATGGGCACCTTGCAAGGTGCATACTTGGATCGTCTGGCTGCATGCCCGTCCATTGGTTTTTCTGATATTTTCATCGCTGGAGAAAGGATAGAAAACTTTCTTAAATTGGGAAAGATTCAGGATGCAAGCAGTGCTAGTTCTTCTGTTGTGAAAAAGCCTTTTGGAAATGGCCAAAGACGAAGAGAAGGTGAAACCAATGTCGTGTATAGGGGCCGAGACAGAGGTCGTTCTCAAGGTTACTACCAAACAACTGCAGTGACTATTACGCCACAGCTTCAACTACAACCTCAAGGTCAACAATATCAGGCACATAGACCAAATCAGGAAAGAACAAGAGTGAGAAATCATAGACTCGATCCTATCCCATGCCCATATGTTGTATTGCTTCCAGAGATGCTAAAGTTGAACATGGTCGAGCTTCGTACCATGAGAGCTCCTTCTCCTGATAATCTACCTCCAAACTTTGATGCAAATTCCAGATGTGAATTCCATTCGGGTGCCCAGGGGCACAATATTGAGAAATGGTGGGCTTTTTAGAACAAGGTACAAGACCTAATCGACTCCAAGGCGATCAATTTTGCGCCTCACCCAAATCTACTCCAGAATGTAATGCCTAATCATAATGGAGCTGGTGTCACGGTTGTTTTACCAGATGGTCTGCATTAAGCTGGAATCTTCAAATAAGCAAATAAAGCCATCAGTATTCAGATACTCTCAGCAATAGCAACTTGTTTGTTTGTTTTTCTCTAATGCACTGTCTTCCCTATTGAGGGGAACTACGTCGCTCTGATTCTTCATTGGTCATTGGTCAATGGAGATACGTAGGCAGAAGATCGTCAGGTCTTTCCGAGTAACCATATAAGACAACTTTACTCTCCAGTTTCACTCTTTCCTTCAGACATCTCGTGTCAGAGTCAGAATAACTAGAAGAAGAGGTATGATTGCCATGGTTGGGTATACGGCTTCAAATTGAAGATTACAAGTCTGTGAAAGAGTTATTGATCAATGAAAGTACCTGTAAACACCCCAAATTTGCCCTCACCCATTCACACATGGCTTGTGATCATCTCATATGCATATACACCATCATATCATCTCATAGTACATTTTTGATTCACTGGATAGTTTCTAAGTCATATGCACCTAGGGTTTGTGATCTGAGCAGTCCAAGAGCCTCTTGAGCCACTCCAAGGGTCATCAATCACTTCAAAGGGGTCCATGTGTGTTCTTATATCATGTTACATCCTCACAAAGTCAAAATTGTAGAGGGATCACAAGAACTAGGGTTTGAATGGATGCAGAGCCAAGTTTGACTGCACAGTTGGCCTAGAATTAGGGTTTTGGTTTCAGAGGCCATAACTCCAAATTTTTTGGTCATTCTTGTTTCCATTGGTCTCTATATGGTATAGGGAGTATGCATATCAATTTTCATGAAGAAATTCCATGGGGAAGTCATCTGATCAAGAGTTGACTTTCTGGACAAGTCAGTGCAAAATCAGGGTATCTGAGGCCCCCAATGACCCAACCAATGGGTGATCTTCATCATTTTGAGTGTATATGATCTTTATTTGATCATGGGAGAAGGTTGAAGTTCATGGAAATCAAGAATTTAGGGTTTATGCAAAAGTTGACTTTTTGGGTTTTGTTGACTTTTCAAGAATGCATCATTTTAGGTCAATTTTCAAGCCTCGATTCTTGATCCAAAAATGCTTCAAATGGAAAAACTTTGGTCATGAAAGTTGTAGATCTCATCTTTCCCTTTTCAAAAAGTACAAGAACATGATCTAACTCTTCATGGATCAAAAGTTATGGCCATGCAAAGTTGCCAAAAATCATTGTTTTTCAAGTCATGCACCAAGTGGGAATTTTGCTAAGTCTTGAACCAAATCAAATTGCTACCTCAAACTCATGTCAAACCAGCATGTGAACTTTCTCTAAGTCACAAAAATCAGATTTTGACTAGGAATGCCCATGATTTCATGCTTGGTTGGCCAAAAGATCACATGTGAACCAAAAGTACAACAACTTGCAAAAGCTCATGATTCACTTCCCACAACTTGCAGCATTGGAAGCTGACTTTGGCTAGCCCTTCCCTCACCTTTTGCTGCGCCAGCCATGCCTTGTACTGGCCTAAACACCTCACCATGCCCTATCTTACACAAAAGTGGATTTTGAGCAAAAGTAGCCACACCTATCATAGCAGGCCATGTCACATCAAGAGGCCAATCAGAATTGTTTATTCATTCATTTTGCTGGCCATATCACATGGCAACCAAGGCTGAAGCATTGACACTCATAACTTACACAAAAACCTCCCAACTTGCAAGTTCTATCGAATCTCATTACACAGCCTGCAAACACAAAATCTTTTTCCTCCATTCATCTCACCTTGATCCATAGAACACAAAGCATCAAGAACCAGAGCTTGAAACAACCAAAACACTTCACTGCCATCTCTCACCTCAGTTTGCAGTTTCACTTGCAACTCTCTCTATAGCCCACAAACTTCAAAACAAACTTTGCCAAACTTCTCCACACACTTCATAGATCACAAACAACCATCTCTCATAGCCTGAAAGTGCCAAAATCTCAACTGCCATTGTTGGCTGAACTGAAGCAGTTCTCTTCGAAACTCATCATCCAGCAAGTCTAAACTCCATTTGAGCATCCAGACATCTTTGGGGGGCCAAGAGGAGCAGCTTGCACTTAAAGAAAGGGCCTGAAAGTTCCTAAATCAGAGGTTGCAAATCTCAGGTAGCTCCAAATAATTTTTTCCAGAAATCTCTCTTTTAGTTACAAACTTGTTCCTTATGTTCTCCTGATCATGCTGATGCTTTTAGTTTTTGAAATGGATGTGTTTTGAGAATTTAATTGCTGTTTAAAGCTTGCGAACCCTAGAACTTAGTTTCTTCGATTCAGCTTGTTTAGGTTAGATAAATTTGTTTTGAGAGAGGGGTTTAGTTCGTGAGGTGTTGGGGATCATTTCCCATGTCTTAGTTTTCATTTACATTACGTTTTGAGAGGTTTTGAACTTTTTCAGGCAAGCTTCTGGCCGGAGAAGACGACCGGAAGTCTTCTCCGGCCACCTGAGATTAATTATGCCCTAATCCCATAATTAATGTCAGTTTGAATTCTGGCCGTTGATGTGCGTTGACCCATTGACTTCCCTCCAGATTGAGTGGTCAGGATGTGTTTGATTAGCCCTAATTCTCCATTAATTTTTAATTAATTATAATTAGCCCAGGACAAATCCTAGCCACAGGATTGCGCGCCAGTCAACTCATTTAAACTCTGGAGCAATCCTGGCCATCCACCTTGTTTACTTTTCACTTTATTTAAATTTAATTCATTTTCTTTCTATTTTATTTGCACAATTTATTAAAAATAGCTAAAAAATCATAAAAATTATGAAACTTTTTCTTTAAGGTTTTATTAATTTTTATGACACAAAAACATTTTTATTTTATTTTTTATCATAAAAAAGGTATTTTTAAATATTTAAAAGATTATTTTTAATTGATTAATGAGAATTAATTAATTAAAAATACTTTTAGGTATTTAAAAATTACAAAAAAAATTCATGAAATGTTCTAAGACATTTAGAAACATTGTCCAACCTTCAAACCAAATTTCTTTTTTGATCTTGATGCATTTTAAGAATTTTTCATTGAATTAAATCATTTTTGATGCATTATTTTGATCATATGTTTGAAAATTCATTTCTGCCTTTTGGTAAGGGTTGAGACATTGATTCTTTTTGTATTGTTTTCCATTTGACATGAACTTCCAAGGATAAAAAGGCCAAGATTTGATCTTGCATTTTCTAATTGATTGGCATTTCTTTTGTTACAAACCCTAAAAAACCCTAATAACTTGTAAAATTCATAACTTGAGTTTGGTTGAGAGTTGAGAGCTCCCCTTTGGGCAGTGGTTCATTATAGGTCTAGGGTTTCTTTAGGTACCATTTTCCATTTTTCATATTAGGGTTTGCTTCTGTTTTTGGTTTGTGTTTGATGTTTGTTTCATGAACCCTAATTTGGGCTTTCCCTTTGCATCATTTTTGCATTTCCTTGCATAATTTGACTTGCCATTGCATTTTGTGCATTCTTATGATTCATTTGACATCTTAAGACATGTATGAAGCATCATTGATCATTGCATTACATATTTGCCATGCCATTTGTCTTGTATGTTTCATAACATTTCATGCTTGTTCATGCTTCTAAACTTGCATCATCTGCATCCATGACTTTGTATGAGCATCTCCATGTCTTGCCTCATGTTTGCAGCACTTCATAACATCATAATCATCATATGTATGCTCCTGGTTTTGCTTTGTATCATGTCATTACAGCTCATCTTGCATTGCATTGCATTTCTTCCTAACATTTCAGGTGGTAAGTAAAACTTGAGAGGTGAATTTGCCTTCACTTCTCATAACTTTTCTTTTCATCTCTCTTGCATCCATTGCTGCATTCTCATTTGTGTTTGAGATTGAGCCTGCTCATTCCTCCTCCTCCCACTTCCTTTCTTCAAGTGACTTGACTTCTTGGATGAAGCAAGTCACTTTGCTTCTCTTGATCTTGTTCATCTGCTTCCTGGTGGTTCATCTGAAGATTGTTCTTGAAAACCTCACAAACATTAGGACCAACCAAGCATGATAATGAATTAGGGTTTTGATTAGTCTCCCCCATAGTTTTTACCTTTGTGTCTCTCCTTGAGTCATCTCCCCTCACCTCATAATCAGGGACTAAACCCTCAAGGCTTTAAGACTTTGTGATTAAGATCATGCCTGCATCCTTCTTTTAGGATGGAGTGTATAACTTTAATCCTAAGTCTTGGACCCTTAAGGTGTTGAACTCTCTTAATTAATCCATCTAATAATCATCAAGACATTACACTTGTAACTTGGGCCTTGCATTAGGGTTCTAATTCTTCCTTAATTGGTTAAGAAGGACTAACCCTAAAGTTAATGGACAAGTCCCCCTCAAGTTGTCTTACAAATCATAAAAAACACTTCATCATCATATCATTAATAAAATCCACTTAATCAAAGGTTTGTTCTGTCATGGGTTTAATCCCTAATCATGGATTAAGCTGAGGATCCTTCCTCAGCTTAAACACCCTCATCTATTATCCTTCTTTTAGGATAGTGTAATGAGCCTGTTAAATCCCTGATTATGGCTTAACCTCATTACTTAACACTAAACAAAAATCACAAAAACATCTAATTAATCACAAGTAGGTTAATGATCTTAACCCTACATCAAAGGTGATTAAGTGTGAGAATCTGACTTCACACTTAAGGTAATTCTCATTACCCCTAATCAGAGGGATGATGTGATGAGTTTACCAAATCCATTGATTTAGGTTTAAGCTCATTATCTTATGACAAACTCCAAAAAGAAATAAAAGACTGAAAACTCAAAAACAAACAATAATCGTCTCCTTCGGGATTCTTTTCTCATCATCTTCATTCACAACCGAGAACTTGCTTCTTCCGTCTAATGCAAGACAGTTTGCATCTGTGCCAGACAGATCATACACTTGAGCATAGACTGCAAGCAGTTCACCAGTCAATCCTATCAGTCTCTTTGGGTCGAACTACGGTGTTCTGACTTCCTCATTGCACGAGAGGATACGTAGGCATAACTTAACGGTTATCGAACAAAAGTCTCTGTACATTCCCCCCTCCTTCTAGCTTCATTCTTTAGCCTCATGATCTTGAGCATTTCACTCCTTTCTTACACTGACACTTTCATACTTCACTTCACTCTCTTTTACACTGACACCTGTACATCTCTTCCAGCTATTTCATACACAGATTGCACTGACACTACCCCTTTAAAACATAAATCTTTTAAGCGTGGATCCCGTCGAGTACGACGGACAATCTGGGTGCTAATACCTTCCCAGGTTGTAACCAACCCCCTTTCTCAGTCTCTCTGGTTCGCAAACCGTCTTATCCGTATCTTTCCAGGTCTATGCAGCATTGCCTTTCCTCCGGGATAAAAATGCCTAGCTGGCGACTCTTTTCATCTCCAGTGAGTTCACGGCTGTGTGTTCTCATTGTCCCCTTCGCCGACCGTTCGCGCTTGTACCTGGATGCAAATCTTTGGGAGCGACAGCTTGGCGACTCTGCTGGGGATCCTTATACTGCAACCAGGGCTTCTGGTTCTTTTTGTGGGTTCCTCCTAGCGCTTGTTTGATTTGTGTTTACTGGGGTGTTATGTGCTTGTTTGTGCTTGTATTTATTTTTGTTTATTGCTTTATGTACAGTTACTTTACTGCTTTCTTTACTGCTTTTATATATCATACTGTCATACTGTGCTGGCTGGATCTGGTTTTTCTTTGGTGGGTGGGTGTTCCATTGAGAGTTAAGGTCCTATACCTGGGACCTGAGTGACACCTAGGCTAGAGTGAATCATATTCTTTCCCATTCCATTTCGGTCTGGTGCGGGAATATGAAACACGGTTCAGATATGGGTTTCTTCTTGAGAACTCTGTGCTACAGATTTCCTGTAGTGCTAGGGGGATCTGGGAAGCCTGCTAAGTCTGGATGACCTTTTAGTATTGACCTTCAGAAATTGAGGTGAATTAGAGGAGGAATTGTTATGGTTATTGTAAACACTGTACCTCCGGGTTAGAGGTGTTTACACTTCTCATAACTGATCCAAGTCTGAGGATCCTTGTTCTAGATCACTACCTGTGAGGGGGTTGGGCTGTTTACAGGTTTGCAGGTACCTTGACCTCCGAATACCCTGTTACTTTGACTTTGTTAAGGATGCTCCATGTTGGATAGTTCTTGTGATTCTAAAACCCTGGACATGTGGCTCTTTATTTGAGTCCCCCACCTTGGTTACTGGATTTATAGACCTCCATCCGGAATTCTTGAACACACATGGATCTATACCAAGGCAGTTTATCCAGATCCAGCTCAGTCACAAACCCTTTGCATATCATTTGCATACATCCTCATTGCATCATATTAACATGTGCTTATTTGTTTTTCAGGGTATCCATTTTCATCAGGTTTTGGTTTTGACCCCATCTGCAGCTTTGACCCATCTTCACCAGCATCTGCTTCAGTTTAGCTGTCTGCTTCAGCACCAGCCAGTCAGTGGTTTTCTCTACTTCAGCATTGTCATTAGCACCCTACCCAGTCTTCAGCATCATGGCTCCAAAGAAAAGCAATATCACCTATCATTTCTTCCAACCAGACTTGTCAGACATCAGGAGGGTCCAAACCTTGATGACCCCAGATCACATACCTCTGTTCAGGGAGCATTATGGGGATATACTTGACTTGGTCATAGACATGGACCCATCTCAGAGGAGCCTAATCCATACCTGCATCCAGTTCTATGACCCCCCATTGAGGTGTTTCACCTTTCAAGACTTTCAGTTGGGACCTCTCTTAGAAGAATATGCATCTTTGGTTGGTTTGCCTATCAAGAGAGAAATTCCTTTTAACCCTGAAATGGTCTTTCCCAGCAATGGAGAGATAGCAAGAGCTTTGCACCTGGAACCTGCTTTGATTGAGCAGCATATGACCTCTAAAGCTGGGATCCCTGGTTTTCATCTGGACTTCCTGATTTCTCAAGCTAGTCTGAAGGCCTCCCTGGGGGAGTGGAAAGCTGTTTGTGCATTGTTGGCCTTGAGTGTATATGGAATTGTGTTGTTTGCAGATGAGCCCAGATTCATCAGCAAGAATGCCATCCACCTGTTCATCCTGAAGAACCCAGTGCCAACCTTGTTGGGTGACCTCTATTACTCAGTACATCAGAGGAATGAGAAACAGAGGGGTAAGCTAGTGAGGTGTTGTGCTCCACTATTCCATGCTTGGCTTCTCAAGCATCTACCCAGGACAGATGCATTCCTGAATCCTCATCAGCAAAGCAACTGGGCTAAGAGGCTCACCACTCTCACTGCAGCAGACATCAGATGGTGCACCCAAGGCACCAAGGGCAGAAATATGATCACAAGCTGTGGGCACTTTCCCAATGTACCTTTGGTAGGAGTTAAGGGAAGTATCAACTACAACCCCCTGCTGTTCAAGAGGCAATTAGGCTATGCACTGGTTCATGCTCCTAGGGAACAAGACCTGGTTGAGACCCTCTACTGTGAGAACAAGATCAGTTTGACTGTTGTTAGGCAGGCTGCCTGGGCCTGGGATCATGTTCAAACCAAGGGAATCACCATTCTGGGGAAGTGCAATAATGTGGCATCAGCCCAATATCATGAGTGGTCCTATGCTAGGGCCCAAATCTCAGGATTGCCCTTCACCATCAAAGACATGCCTGAGTCATCATCAGCACCACCCCCTGCTACTGTCAGTTTGGAAGAGTTTGAAGGCTTGAAAGAAAGAAATGAGAAGCTATCCCAAGCCCTGCAGAAGACCCTCAGGGAGAGGAGTGAAGGTGTAAGGGAGATTGAAAGATTGGAGAAGCTGAGAGTGGAACACTTGACTAAGATTGAGAAGTCTGGAGACTATATCAACAAGTCTAAAGCTGGTGAGCAGATTCTGAAAAATGCTTGTAAAGAAGCCCAGTTCCAAAGAGCAAGGACAGACTTGTACTTGAAAGAGAGTCAGGCCAGGTGGGTCCGGATCACTGAAGCCCGTACTCTAGAAGACAAGAGGGTTCAAGATAAGATGGAGCAGATGGAAAAAGCCCTGGCAGCAGCCCAGGAGGAAATTTCAGAGTTAAAAATCAAAGCTGGAGTGAAGAAATCCAAAGACCAAAGCCAGAACAAGAAGTTGACTACAGCTGTTGCAACAAGAAACCTTCTCATCAGGAATCTTACGGAGCATCCGACTGATCCTGTGACCGAAGCACTTCTTAAGGAAGTTCGCGAGGATGAGTTTGGCCTTGGAGTCTGATTATTTGCTTGTTGTTGTTCCTTTTCCATGTACTTTTGCTTTTTGGTGATGTATTTTTGACCCCTTAGAGGGCTAGTGTTGTAAAAAATGAACAATTTGTATTATTTTACCTTTGTAATATATTTGTGTTTGTTTCCATCTGGGTTCACTTCAAAAGCAACTTCAACAGCATCATCTTCAAGGGTCTGGACGGGTCAAAACTGAAGACCAAGCCGGATACCTTGATAGCAAATAAGCATACTGCATTGCATACTAACCCTTTTGTTTGTTTTGTAGGTTTTGTTTTATTGTTTCTAACCTCTGTTGTGACATTCAGGAATTATTGCTCGCCGCAGGTTATTCCCTCTCAACAGGCCACACAGGTACCCTACAAGAAACAACCTTCCGGGCATCCAGATGGACCAGTTGCAGCAAGACCTCAATGAGGCCAGAACCCAGATGGCTAATGAAAGGGTGGAGATGAGAACCCAAATAACTCAGTTCATGGAAGTGATGAATAATTTAGCTCAAAGCCAGGAGAGGCTTAGAGTTCTGGTAGAGGGGAGAACTCAAGATGACCCCCATGTGGGAACTGCTGGCACCAGTAACAATGAAAGGGTGCAACCACATGTTAACCCCCCTATATTTGGTCCACACCTACATCCTGAGATTCATATTCCTGCAAACGTTCAAGGAACGGCCACTGCAGCCAGAGTACTTCAAGAGGATCCTCAGGAGGATCAGTTTACAGTCATGGGTGCTGGAGAGGAAACCTATGATAGGAGATTGGATGAGTTGGCTGAGAAGTTGAGGTCTTTGGAATCCCAAAATTCTTTGGGGTTCGATGTCATGGACATGGGTTTAGTAGAGGGGGTCAGGATCCCTCATAAGTTTAAGCCTCCTTGTTTCGAAAGATATAATGGGACTTCATGCCCCCGGACTCATTTGCAATCGTTTCTGGGAAGGCTGAAGGCCTATACAATGGATGAGAAGCTCTGGATGTTTTACTTCGAAGACAGCTTGACTGGAGCATCAAGGGAATGGTATTCCCACTTGACAAGGGCAACTGTAAGATGCTGGAAGGACTTGGCAGAGGCCTTCATCCGACAGTATCAATACAACTTAGACATGGCACCCAACAGGACTCTCCTAATGGGAATGTCACAGTCGTCAAGGGAAAGTTTCCGAGAATATGCCCAGAGATGGAGGCAATTGGCTGCTGCTGTTCAACCACCAATGTCTGAGAGAGAAATGGCAGACATGTTTATGAACACTCTCCAGGGAACGTATATTGACAGGTTGGCTGCTTTCTCGTCCACTAGCTTCGCAGATGTTGTTATAGCTGGGGAGAGAATTGAAAGCCTGTTAAAAATGGGTAAAATTTCCGATAATGGCGCCAGTTCGTCCAGCAGTACAAGGAAGCCTTTTGCAGGCCCTAGAAGAGCTGGCGAGACCAATGCCATTCATACCAACAGGGGTAGGCCCCAATATGTTCAAAGGTCCATAGCAGCAGTCACTATCCCTGCTCCAGCACACCCTCTGCCAGTCTATCAACCTCCTCAACAAAGCTTCCAACCACAACCTCAGTATCATCATCAGAATCAGTATCCTCCAAGAAACTTCAACAACAACAACTCCAACAACAACAATCAACAGAGGCCATTCCAACAAAGGCCCTCTCAAGCTAATCGAGTGATCGACCCGATTCCAATGCCGTATGCTGCTTTGCTGCCACAGCTTCTGAAACTCAACCTGGTTGAGCTAAGAACGTTGGCACCTCCGGATCCTAACAGTCTACCAAGAAACTATGACTCTAATGCTAGGTGTGCTTTTCACTCAAACGCGCCTGGTCACAGTACAGAAAAATGCAGGGCACTGCATATGAAGGTACAAGACTTAGTAGACTCCAAGGCTCTGAATTTTGCACCTCCGCCCAATGTCAACAAAAACCCAATGCCAAACCATGGTGGTCCTCGAATTAACGCAATCGAAGAAGACACACCGTCTTATTTCATAACCAGTGTGGATCAGATCAGGACACCATTGGTGGAAATCAAAGCTCAACTCCGCGAAAACAATATATTTCCGGGGTGTGAACTAGGGTGCCCATACTGCAATATTTCTTGGAATGGGTGTGAAGACTTGAGGAATGGCATTGACAGCCTTATTCAGAGTGGCTTACTGCAGATCACTACATCATTCCCGGCGAACCCGACGACTTCATCAGTAATGGTTTCAGATCCTCCTACAAATACAGCAACAATTGTTCCCAACAATTCATCAGCAACATCAGCAAGTGCTTCATCTGTTCTACCCAATGATCAGTTTTCAATAGTTTCTCCTGCTACAACTTCAGCTTCAGTCCACTTCGACTCCCCATCAACAACAACAACAGTTCTTCCAACCGGACCTTCTACAACACCAGCAAACAATCACGAAGATGTCTCCACTGTTACCATATTCTACGATCCAGAAAACAATTCCGCTTATCATTCAGAAGGTGCTGCTCCCACTAGAGCACCAGTTACAATCTTTTATGATCCACAGACAATAACAGTCCCCTCAGCAGCAGCAATCAGTCCAGTCACCGTCACGGTACCTGGACCTGTACCATATGAAAGCAATAGGGCCGTCCCTTGGCACTATGGCTCTGACTTGTATTGCGAGGGAAAGAGAATCACTCTTGAAACATCAACACCTGCACCACAAATTGATAATGTGGGCGGAGGCGGAGGCTTCACCCGAAGCGGACGTCTCTTTGCTTCACAAGTTCAAAGACCTACTGCCGAAGCAGAAGCTGCTGCCAAGGCAAAAGGAAAGAGCCCGGTGCAGGAAGATCCAGCTGCCAAAGAAGCCCTGAAGACTCCATTCGATCAGGAAGTTGATGAGTTTATGAGGATCATCAAAAAGAGTGATTACAAAATTGTGGACCAACTTCACCAGACGCCATCCAAAATCTCCATCCTCTCTCTGCTTATGTGCTCCGAAGCCCATCGGAATGCACTACTGAAGGTACTGCACGCAGCTTACGTGCCCGAGGAGATTACTGTCAACCAATTGGAAACCGTTGTTGGAAACGTTACTGCTAGCAATGGGCTAGGGTTTACCAATTCTGACCTGACAGTGGATGGCCGCAATCACAACAAAGCCTTGCACATAACCATGGAATGCAAAGGAGCTGTCCTTTCACATGTGCTGGTGGACACAGGTTCTTCCCTGAATGTCTTGCCAAAGAAGGCTCTGGTGAAGCTTGAATATGAGGGATTGGCATTGAGACCCAGCAACTTGGTGGTACGAGCCTTTGATGGCTCAAAGAGATCGGTTCTGGGAGAGATTGAGTTGCCCGTGACAATTGGCCCGCAGACCTTTAAAACTATCTTTTATGTGATGGACATTCAGCCCGCCTACAGCTGTTTGTTGGGTAGACCCTGGATTCACGCCGCTGGCGCTATAACGTCTACCCTTCACCAAAAGTTAAAATTTGAGTGGGAAGGTCAAGTTGTCACAATCTGTGGGGAGGAGGACATTTTTGTCAGCCACTTGGCAACCTACAAGTACATTGAAATGGATGGAGAGATCCATGAAACAATGAGCCAGGGGTTTGAAGCGTTGAATGTGAATGAAGCATCTGCTGTATCTGGTACCCCAATGTCGTCTTATCAACAAGCCCGGAAGGTTGTTGAAGAAGGAACTGCCCAAGGCTGGGGCAAGGTCTTAGCTGTGGAGGAGAAGAAGGACAAATTTGGGTTGGGTTACAAACCAACTCAACATCAAGCAAAGGCTGCTGCAGAGCCAGGTTTTGTCAGTGGGGGAATGCTTACCCCCGATGCTATCAACTGTCTGGAAGACGAGCTGGAAGAGGAGCGCAACCTGGAGAATTGGATTCGTCCGAAGGTCCCAGGGAGCAGTGTCTCGAACTGGTCTTCCCAGGGAATTATAAGTGTTACTCGAGCAGAGTAATTATTATTTCCTGTATCTTTTATAGCATGCATCAAAGTCTTGCATCTTGCCCAAGATGACAAGACTCATTTTGTAATCAGGGCCATCTGTACTTTTGTGCAAACAAGATTAAATTAATGAAATGTCAGACAATCTTTTTGCAAACGAGTCTTTTTCTTTTCTGCTCACCGTTTTTCCATTTTTCTTTTTGTACAAAAATAAATGGCGGTGTTTTCAAAATGATAACTTCATTTCACTTTTTTCTAAAGCAAGATTAAAATCAATCACTAAAATGAACCGACTTAACCCTTGCAGAGAGTGCCTTCCAGACAGCACCGACAACAGCACAGCTATGACATCGTATGACTTTGACAATCCGATCAATCAAGCTGATGAAGGGGTTGATGAAGAATACGAGCTTCCTGAAGAGCTAGCCAGGTTGTTAAGACAAGAGGAAAAGGTTATTACTCCTCATCAGGAGGAGGTTGAAGTGATTAATCTTGGTACAGAGGAAAATGTGAAAGAAGTCAAGATAGGGGCCTGCCTGCAAGACTCAGTGAAGAAGCAACTGATAGATCTGCTTCAAGAGTATGTTGATGTGTTTGCTTGGTCCTACCAAGATATGCCAGGGTTGGATACCGATATTGTCGTGCATAAGCTGCCTTTGAGGGAAGAATGCCCACCAGTCAAACAGAAGTTGCGCCGAACTCGCCCAGACATGGCTATGAAAATCAAGGAAGAGGTACGAAAGCAATGGGACGCCGGGTTCCTTGCTGTGACTAGCTATCCACCGTGGGTTGCTAACATAGTACCTGTGCCTAAGAAGGACGGAAAAGTAAGAATGTGTGTTGATTACCGGGATCTGAACAGAGCCAGCCCGAAAGATGACTTCCCATTACCTCACATTGACGTATTGGTAGATAACACGGCTCAGTTCTCGGTATTCTCCTTCATGGATGGATTTTCAGGATATAATCAGATCAAGATGTCACCTGAAGACATGGAGAAGACAACATTCATCACACCTTGGGGCACGTTCTGTTACAAAGTGATGCCATTCGGACTGAAGAATGCTGGTGCCACATATCAACGGGCTATGGTGACATTGTTTCATGACATGATCCATAAGGAAATCGAATGTTACGTGGATGATATGATCGCCAAGTCCCTTACAGAGGAAGACCATCTGGTGAATCTGCTCAAGTTATTCAAGCGTCTGAGGAAATACCAACTAAAGTTGAACCCCAACAAATGCACATTCGGGGTGCGATCCGGTAAGCTGCTGGGCTTTATTGTAAGTGAGAAAGGGATTGAAGTTGACCCTGATAAAGTCAAGGCTATACAAGAAATGCCTGCACCTAAAACTGAGAAAGAAGTTCGAGGGTTCTTAGGTCGATTGAACTACATTTCACGGTTCATATCTCACCTTACAGCAACTTGTGAACCCTTATTCAAGCTGTTAAGAAAGGAGCAAACGGTCAGGTGGAACGAAGACTGCCAGAAAGCTTTTGACAAGATCAAGGAGTATTTGCAAGAACCTCCAATCCTCATGCCGCCAGTTGAAGGAAGACCTCTGATTATGTACTTGACAGTATTGGAAGAGTCAATGGGGTGTGTGCTGGGCCAGCATGACGAGTCTGGTCGAAAAGAGTATGCAATATACTACCTAAGCAAAAAGTTTACCGGCTGTGAACAACGTTATTCACTGCTCGAGAAAACTTGCTGTGCTTTAGCGTGGGCTGCTCGCCGACTGAGGCAGTATATGTTGACCCACACTACCTTGCTAATCTCAAAGATGGACCCAGTCAAGTACATATTCGAGAAGCCAGCTCTTACCGGACGGGTTGCAAGATGGCAGATGATTCTCACAGAATACGACATACAGTACACTTCTCAGAAAGCCATCAAGGGCAGTGTACTATCTGAATATCTTGCTGAGCAGCCCATTGATGATTACCAGCCTATGAGGTTCGACTTCCCCGATGAAGACATCATGTTCATTAAAGCAAAAGATCATGAAGAGCCTATTCACACTGAAGGGCCTGACCCAGAAGAAGAATGGACTATGATGTTTGATGGGGCTGTCAACATGAATGGCCGTGGTGTTGGTGCAGTACTCATTACACCTAAAGGGGTTCACATGCCTTTCTCGGCAAAGCTCACTTTCAACTGCACTAACAACGAAGCTGAATACGAAGCTTGCATTATGGGTCTTGAGGAAGCCATTGACCTCAGGATCAAGACATTGACCGTATTCGGAGATTCAGCTTTGGTAGTCAATCAGACCAACGGAAAATGGTACACCCACCAAGATCATCTGATACCTTACAGGGATTATACAAGAAGGTTATTGACTTTCTTCACAACAGTCAAGCTTGAGTATATCCCTCGGGACGAGAATCAGTTTGCGGATGCTCTTGCTACCATTTCATCCATGATCAAAGTTCAAGCTGCTAACTTTGCACCTCAGATTTCAGTATCGAGACTTGATAGACCAGCATATGTATTTGCAGCAGATATTGCTAAAGATGATAAGCCTTGGTTCCATGACATCAAGTGCTTCTTGGAGGATCAAACGTACCCACCTGGGGCATCTTCCAATGATAAGAAGACTTTAAGAAGGCTTGCTGGAAGTTTCTTTCTGAACACTGATGGATCTTTATACAAAAGGAACTTTGATATGGTGCTTCTCAGATGTGTTGACAAGACGGAAGCGGATTTACTGATGCATGAAGTGCACGAAGGATCCTTTGGTACCCATGCAGGAGGGCATGCCATGGCTAAGAAGTTGTTAAGATAAGGCTATTACTGGATCACAATGGATGCAGACTGTTGTGCCTACGCCAGAAAATGCCATAAATGCCAGATTTATGCAGACAAGGTGCATGTGCCTCCCAATCCCCTGAACATAATGTCTTCACCATGGCCCTTTGCTATGTGGGGCATTGACATGATTGGCAAAATTGAGCCAACTGCTTCGAACGGCCACAGATTCATCCTGGTCGCCATCGATTATTTTACAAAGTGGGTTGAAGCAGCCTCATATGCAAATGTCACAAGGCAAGTGGTAGCCAGATTTCTGAAAAGAGATATCATCTGTCGGTATGGAGTGCCCGAGCGAATCATTACTGATAATGGTTCCAACTTGAACAACAAAATGATGGCAGAACTGTGCCAAGACTTCAAGATCCAACATCACAATTCTTCTCCTTACAGGCCAAAGATGAATGGCGCTGTTGAGGCAGCAAACAAGAATATCAAGAAGATTGTGCAGAAGATGGTAGTCACCTACAAAGACTGGCATGAAATGCTACCGTTTGCCTTGCATGGGTACCGCACATCAATCAGAACATCCACTGGGGCAACGCCATATCAGCTTGTGTATGGTATGGAAGCAGTCCTATCGGTTGAAGTTGAACTACCCTCCTTACGGGTATTAATGGATGTTAAACTGAGTGAAGCAGAATGGGTTCGGGCCCGATACGAACAACTGAGTCTGATCGAAGAGAAGAGATTGGCTGCAATCTGTCATGGGCAGTTATATCAGAAGAGAATGAAGAGAGCCTTCGATCAGAAAGTCAGGCACCGAGAGTACCAAGTGGGAGATCTTGTGTTGAAGAGAATCCTCCCTCCTCATACAGACCACAGGGGCAAATGGACTCCGAATTATGAAGGACCATTCGTCGTAAAGAAAGTTTTCTCTGGTGGAGCACTGATGCTCAGCACCATGGATGGTGAAGATTTCCCGTCCCCTGTGAATTCAGATGCAGTTAAAAAATACTTCGCATAAAATGACCCGCTGGACATAAAAACAGAATGTAAGTCCAGGCAAAAATAGGGCATCCCGGCGAGTCAAAAACAGAATAAAAGACTCGGGCAAAAATAAGGGAAATAATTAAAAAATGTACACCCGCTGAGTTGAAAAGCCGCATTGGACAGCTCAGGCAAAAAATGGGTATCCCGATGGATTGAAAACCCGAAAGGGCGATCCATGCAAAATAAGGGAATAAGCGAACAACTGCATTCTGAATTCGTCTGTATCACCTACAACTTGGTAAGCTCCAAGGGATCAAGCTGCAATCAGAATCAACTCTCTCCAGAAAGCAAGACGAGAAGAACGTCATTGTCATACGAGTCATAGCGGGAGAGGAAGCTCCTCGAAAGCATCGCCAGCACCGCCAGCACTTTATTTCTCAATTTGTAACAATCTCCTCATTTCAGGAGATATGTTTCTCTGACTGTATCTTGCCAATTCAGGGCACACGAATTAATATAATCAGATTTTCAGTCGTGTCTCGTTTTTTATATTTATGTTTTGCAAAGAGTTGTCTGATGTCTCTAAAAAACACAATTGCATAAGTACATATGCCCCTCTCTAAAAATAAAACACATGCTTGCAGGGAATATACTTACTCTCGAAAGTACTTATTTCCTATGACGGAATCCAGTAAGGGGTACCTCGGGACCTTTTCGTGCGTTTCCTTATCTTTGCAGGATTGCAGGTATCCAGAATGCAACCTGGGGCATGCAAGTTACGTCTCAGCAAACTGACGAATCATTGTCAACTCACATGGCCCTGGGAGGTGCCCACTTCCCCAGCAAGTTGCCAAATCAACATACAGCATCGGGAATGCTCTATCCCCAGCTGAGTTGCCTCTCACAATTCCCCAGCTGGGTTGGCCGCTTATTACTTATCCCCATCAGAATGGGCAGGTGTCACAGAAGATGCCCTTATCCCCGGCGGAGTCAAGAAGTCACCGTAACAGATTTTCTAAGGGAGGTCTTTCAGTGATGCCTCTCTCTCTCCCCAGCCGAGTTGTCATCTCGCCCTCAGCTGAGTACAAATCAGGGAATCATCCCCACAGAGCTCCAGCCTCTATCCAGAAGAGCGGCGCATAGAAGATCACAACAGAGTACAGAAAGCTTCTACAAACCCCAGCTGGGTCCCGTATCATAAGAATATGTCAATCGATGACGTATATCCCCAAGCAGATACAACTACAGATCTATCAATGATCTCATCCCCAGCTGGGATGTTCACTTCAAGCAGATCGATCAGAGATCTTTGCAGCAACGGGATCCGAATCCCGGATCGGTGCCTCTTTGCATAATCATAGCATTCGCATCATATTCACCCCCAGAGCGTAGCATTCCGTCTAATACGGAGCATTACGGCAAAAAATCAAATGCATAGTATAATCATAAGTCATGTTGTGATTTGAACACTTGTAAAGATTGACAATCTGTCGGCATACAGAATACATCCCCATCAGAGTCCCAGCAAAAGCAGTTGCCCCATATCACAAACACCAGTACATATCTCCTTTTTGATACCCGTCCGTATCATCATTTCCCAGCAGGTTGCCTGAATACACTTTACAAACCAAGATCACCAGTATTGCAGATACATCCTGACACTCGTCCGTGTCGTGTCACCAGCAGAAAGCCAAAGACACCCTCTTTGCACTTACATATACCTATACACTTTCTTGACACCCGTCCGTGTCATATCCCCAGCGTGGTCGCCTATACTTGTATATACACTTTCCTGACACCCGTCCGTGTCATATCCCCAGCAGATAAACACTCACCTATACATTATATACTCACTACTCATTGGTACACCTACTCAGATACTCGTCCGTACCTTATATACACCATGTATATCCCCGCAGATTCGACAGTAGTCCTTGTTCTTTGTTAACCAGTTGGTACTCGTCCGTACCATCATCTCAGAACATTGCGTCTAATGTTTGTTTCTACATGATACTCGTCCGTATCATAGTCTTAAGGATGCTCGTCCGCATCTTTAATCCATACACCGTGTCAAACACTTATGTCGTCGTGAATATAGATGCTCGTCTGTGTCTACTATTCCCCAGAAGGATACTTTCAGATGCAACACTCGTCCGTGTTCCTTGTTAACCAGTTGATACTCGTCCGTATCATCAGCTCTGAGCACGTGTCAGTTTGTTTCTACATGATACTCGTCCGTGTCATAGTCTTAAGGATGCTCGTCCGCACCTTTAATCTATACACAATACCAAACACTTATACCTTTTGTTTCTTGGATGTAAACGCTCGTCCGTGTTTACTATATCCCCAGTAGATCGCAGTCAAATTTCCTTTTTATCTAACACTCGTCCTGTGTTATGATACCTCTGAGAGCAGCCGTCCCCTGCTGAGTGGTCGTCCTCCACTTCTTGATGGTCGTCCTCCATCATGCTCATCCGATGGCCGTCCCCATCGTTGATTTTAGCAGCCGTCCCCTGCTAGGTGGTCGTCCTCCACCTTTTGATGATCGTCCTTCATCACTTTATCCAATGGCCGTCCCCATTGTTGATTTTAGTTGTCTAACACTCATCCTGTGTTATGATAAACTTTGAGAGCAGCCGTCCCCTGCTGAGTGGTCGTCCTCCACTTCTTGATGGTCGTCCTCCATCATGCTCGTCCGATGGCCGTCCCCATCGTTGACCTTTTCTATCCGATGGCCGTCCCCATCGTTGATATTTTCGGCAGCCGTACCCTGCCAGGTGGTCGTCCTCCACCTTTGATGGTCGTCCCCATCATATTTCTTTTATGCCCAACAGAGCAGCCGTCCCCTGCTAGGTGATCGTCCTTCACCTTTGATGGCCGTACCCCATCATCTGTTTATTTCATTCATTCTTTAACCCGATGGCCGTCCCCGTCGTGGTCCCTTTTCCTTTTAATCCGATGGCCGTCCCCATCGTTGGTTACTTTGCCTTATGAACTTGATGGCCGTCCCCGTCATGTTTCATTAATCCCCAGAGAATTTTACAGCTTTACTTGATGGCCGTCCCCATCATGATATCTTATTTTCCCAGCTAGTCGGCCGTCCCCGTCTTAGCTTTACCTTTTTTCCCCAGCATGTCGGCCGTCCCCGTCATTGCTCGTTACTCAGCAGTCGTCCTCTGTCGCCCACACTTTACAATATACTTTATTTTCTTATACAATCTATATCCCTTTTCTTCTTCATTCTGTGAGTGCAAATTTTGGACTGTCTTTGGTATTCAACCACAAGTTATCTTGTTTGCCTGTTAAGCCGCTGCTTACATCCTGCACAGCTAACTCATGTTTGAATAGGGGCAGCTGTAAACACCCCAAATTTGCCCTCACCCATTCACACATGGCTTGTGATCATCTCATATGCATATACACCATCATATCATCTCATAGTACATTTTTGATTCACTGGATAGTTTCTAAGTCATATGCACCTAGGGTTTGTGATCTGAGCAGTCCAAGAGCCTCTTGAGCCACTCCAAGGGTCATCAATCACTTCAAAGGGGTCCATGTGTGTTCTTATATCATGTTACATCCTCACAAAGTCAAAATTGTAGAGGGATCACAAGAACTAGGGTTTGAATGGATGCAGAGCCAAGTTTGACTGCACAGTTGGCCTAGAATTAGGGTTTTGGTTTCAGAGGCCATAACTCCAAATTTTTTGGTCATTCTTGTTTCCATTGGTCTCTATATGGTATAGGGAGTATGCATATCAATTTTCATGAAGAAATTCCATGGGGAAGTCATCTGATCAAGAGTTGACTTTCTGGACAAGTCAGTGCAAAATCAGGGTATCTGAGGCCCCCAATGACCCAACCAATGGGTGATCTTCATCATTTTGAGTGTATATGATCTTTATTTGATCATGGGAGAAGGTTGAAGTTCATGGAAATCAAGAATTTAGGGTTTATGCAAAAGTTGACTTTTTGGGTTTTGTTGACTTTTCAAGAATGCATCATTTTAGGTCAATTTTCAAGCCTCGATTCTTGATCCAAAAATGCTTCAAATGGAAAAACTTTGGTCATGAAAGTTGTAGATCTCATCTTTCCCTTTTCAAAAAGTACAAGAACATGATCTAACTCTTCATGGATCAAAAGTTATGGCCATGCAAAGTTGCCAAAAATCATTGTTTTTCAAGTCATGCACCAAGTGGGAATTTTGCTAAGTCTTGAACCAAATCAAATTGCTACCTCAAACTCATGTCAAACCAGCATGTGAACTTTCTCTAAGTCACAAAAATCAGATTTTGACTAGGAATGCCCATGATTTCATGCTTGGTTGGCCAAAAGATCACATGTGAACCAAAAGTACAACAACTTGCAAAAGCTCATGATTCACTTCCCACAACTTGCAGCATTGGAAGCTGACTTTGGCTAGCCCTTCCCTCACCTTTTGCTGCGCCAGCCATGCCTTGTACTGGCCTAAACACCTCACCATGCCCTATCTTACACAAAAGTGGATTTTGAGCAAAAGTAGCCACACCTATCATAGCAGGCCATGTCACATCAAGAGGCCAATCAGAATTGTTTATTCATTCATTTTGCTGGCCATATCACATGGCAACCAAGGCTGAAGCATTGACACTCATAACTTACACAAAAACCTCCCAACTTGCAAGTTCTATCGAATCTCATTACACAGCCTGCAAACACAAAATCTTTTTCCTCCATTCATCTCACCTTGATCCATAGAACACAAAGCATCAAGAACCAGAGCTTGAAACAACCAAAACACTTCACTGCCATCTCTCACCTCAGTTTGCAGTTTCACTTGCAACTCTCTCTATAGCCCACAAACTTCAAAACAAACTTTGCCAAACTTCTCCACACACTTCATAGATCACAAACAACCATCTCTCATAGCCTGAAAGTGCCAAAATCTCAACTGCCATTGTTGGCTGAACTGAAGCAGTTCTCTTCGAAACTCATCATCCAGCAAGTCTAAACTCCATTTGAGCATCCAGACATCTTTGGGGGGCCAAGAGGAGCAGCTTGCACTTAAAGAAAGGGCCTGAAAGTTCCTAAATCAGAGGTTGCAAATCTCAGGTAGCTCCAAATAATTTTTTCCAGAAATCTCTCTTTTAGTTACAAACTTGTTCCTTATGTTCTCCTGATCATGCTGATGCTTTTAGTTTTTGAAATGGATGTGTTTTGAGAATTTAATTGCTGTTTAAAGCTTGCGAACCCTAGAACTTAGTTTCTTCGATTCAGCTTGTTTAGGTTAGATAAATTTGTTTTGAGAGAGGGGTTTAGTTCGTGAGGTGTTGGGGATCATTTCCCATGTCTTAGTTTTCATTTACATTACGTTTTGAGAGGTTTTGAACTTTTTCAGGCAAGCTTCTGGCCGGAGAAGACGACCGGAAGTCTTCTCCGGCCACCTGAGATTAATTATGCCCTAATCCCATAATTAATGTCAGTTTGAATTCTGGCCGTTGATGTGCGTTGACCCATTGACTTCCCTCCAGATTGAGTGGTCAGGATGTGTTTGATTAGCCCTAATTCTCCATTAATTTTTAATTAATTATAATTAGCCCAGGACAAATCCTAGCCACAGGATTGCGCGCCAGTCAACTCATTTAAACTCTGGAGCAATCCTGGCCATCCACCTTGTTTACTTTTCACTTTATTTAAATTTAATTCATTTTCTTTCTATTTTATTTGCACAATTTATTAAAAATAGCTAAAAAATCATAAAAATTATGAAACTTTTTCTTTAAGGTTTTATTAATTTTTATGACACAAAAACATTTTTATTTTATTTTTTATCATAAAAAAGGTATTTTTAAATATTTAAAAGATTATTTTTAATTGATTAATGAGAATTAATTAATTAAAAATACTTTTAGGTATTTAAAAATTACAAAAAAAATTCATGAAATGTTCTAAGACATTTAGAAACATTGTCCAACCTTCAAACCAAATTTCTTTTTTGATCTTGATGCATTTTAAGAATTTTTCATTGAATTAAATCATTTTTGATGCATTATTTTGATCATATGTTTGAAAATTCATTTCTGCCTTTTGGTAAGGGTTGAGACATTGATTCTTTTTGTATTGTTTTCCATTTGACATG
The DNA here is from genome assembly GCA_963966055.1 of Lathyrus aphaca. NCBI lineage: Eukaryota > Viridiplantae > Streptophyta > Magnoliopsida > Fabales > Fabaceae > Lathyrus > Lathyrus aphaca. The sequence continues at coordinate 451,165,617 of OZ014520.1, forward strand.
AACTTCCAAGGATAAAAAGGCCAAGATTTGATCTTGCATTTTCTAATTGATTGGCATTTCTTTTGTTACAAACCCTAAAAAACCCTAATAACTTGTAAAATTCATAACTTGAGTTTGGTTGAGAGTTGAGAGCTCCCCTTTGGGCAGTGGTTCATTATAGGTCTAGGGTTTCTTTAGGTACCATTTTCCATTTTTCATATTAGGGTTTGCTTCTGTTTTTGGTTTGTGTTTGATGTTTGTTTCATGAACCCTAATTTGGGCTTTCCCTTTGCATCATTTTTGCATTTCCTTGCATAATTTGACTTGCCATTGCATTTTGTGCATTCTTATGATTCATTTGACATCTTAAGACATGTATGAAGCATCATTGATCATTGCATTACATATTTGCCATGCCATTTGTCTTGTATGTTTCATAACATTTCATGCTTGTTCATGCTTCTAAACTTGCATCATCTGCATCCATGACTTTGTATGAGCATCTCCATGTCTTGCCTCATGTTTGCAGCACTTCATAACATCATAATCATCATATGTATGCTCCTGGTTTTGCTTTGTATCATGTCATTACAGCTCATCTTGCATTGCATTGCATTTCTTCCTAACATTTCAGGTGGTAAGTAAAACTTGAGAGGTGAATTTGCCTTCACTTCTCATAACTTTTCTTTTCATCTCTCTTGCATCCATTGCTGCATTCTCATTTGTGTTTGAGATTGAGCCTGCTCATTCCTCCTCCTCCCACTTCCTTTCTTCAAGTGACTTGACTTCTTGGATGAAGCAAGTCACTTTGCTTCTCTTGATCTTGTTCATCTGCTTCCTGGTGGTTCATCTGAAGATTGTTCTTGAAAACCTCACAAACATTAGGACCAACCAAGCATGATAATGAATTAGGGTTTTGATTAGTCTCCCCCATAGTTTTTACCTTTGTGTCTCTCCTTGAGTCATCTCCCCTCACCTCATAATCAGGGACTAAACCCTCAAGGCTTTAAGACTTTGTGATTAAGATCATGCCTGCATCCTTCTTTTAGGATGGAGTGTATAACTTTAATCCTAAGTCTTGGACCCTTAAGGTGTTGAACTCTCTTAATTAATCCATCTAATAATCATCAAGACATTACACTTGTAACTTGGGCCTTGCATTAGGGTTCTAATTCTTCCTTAATTGGTTAAGAAGGACTAACCCTAAAGTTAATGGACAAGTCCCCCTCAAGTTGTCTTACAAATCATAAAAAACACTTCATCATCATATCATTAATAAAATCCACTTAATCAAAGGTTTGTTCTGTCATGGGTTTAATCCCTAGTCATGGATTAAGCTGAGGATCCTTCCTCAGCTTAAACACCCTCATCTATTATCCTTCTTTTAGGATAGTGTAATGAGCCTGTTAAATCCCTGATTATGGCTTAACCTCATTACTTAACACTAAACAAAAATCACAAAAACATCTAATTAATCACAAGTAGGTTAATGATCTTAACCCTACATCAAAGGTGATTAAGTGTGAGAATCTGACTTCACACTTAAGGTAATTCTCATTACCCCTAATCAGAGGGATGATGTGATGAGTTTACCAAATCCATTGATTTAGGTTTAAGCTCATTATCTTATGACAAACTCCAAAAAGAAATAAAAGACTGAAAACTCAAAAACAAACAATAATCGTCTCCTTCGGGATTCTTTTCTCATCATCTTCATTCACAACCGAGAACTTGCTTCTTCCGTCTAATGCAAGACAGTTTGCATATGTGCCAGACAGATCATACACTTGAGCATAGACTGCAAGCAGTTCACCAGTCAATCCTATCAGTCTCTTTGGGTCGAACTACGGTGTTCTGACTTCCTCATTGCACGAGAGGATACGTAGGCATAACTTAACGGTTATCGAACAAAAGTCTCTGTACATTCCCCCCTCCTTCTAGCTTCATTCTTTAGCCTCATGATCTTGAGCATTTCACTCCTTTCTTACACTGACACTTTCATACTTCACTTCACTCTCTTTTACACTGACACCTGTACATCTCTTCCAGCTATTTCATACACAGATTGCACTGACACTACCCCTTTAAAACATAAATCTTTTAAGCGTGGATCCCGTCGAGTACGACGGACAATCTGGGTGCTAATACCTTCCCAGGTTGTAACCAACCCCCTTTCTCAGTCTCTCTGGTTCGCAAACCGTCTTATCCGTATCTTTCCAGGTCTATGCAGCATTGCCTTTCCTCCGGGATAAAAATGCCTAGCTGGCGACTCTTTTCATCTCCAGTGAGTTCACGGCTGTGTGTTCTCATTGTCCCCTTCGCCGACCGTTCGCGCTTGTACCTGGATGCAAATCTTTGGGAGCGACAGTACCCAAGACTGACATGTCCAGACGGAGTCAAACTTCCTCGACTACGACAATTTTCAGTTTCTTTACTGCATTTCCATTTGTAGTTTCTTTGTTTGCAAAACAGTTGTATACATGTATGAAATTTGTTTACTTTTGAATGTTATCAATAATAAAACTCACATGTTTTTCTTGAAGTAATTCATTTGTCAATTTAATTTTGCATGTGTACGTCGCAATACCAATTGTCATGCTTAAACTCTATGAAGGAGAATGACGAAACAAAAACACAAAAATCTCTAATTGTGTGCTCTCGAATAAGACCCTGTTAACGATGTACATGCTTTGTTTCGAATCCTTAAACACTGGAGATATAAGGGAGATAGACCCTCGCTAACCCCCTTGAGCCTTGAAGTAGGAGTTTTCTTCTCGCGTGAAAATCCCTCACATGTAACCCAGGGGCAGGGTAGTTGTCAGCTAGTCGGACCAAGCGTTCAGGCTTTCATAAAAGATTGTATTTGAGGATCCATTACATTCGACTATGCTAATCAAGAGGTCCAAAGACCAGAAACCACAATGGTTATCCAAATCAAGAGGTCCAAAGATTGGAAGCCACAATGGTTATCCTTCATCGACCAAAAAATGAGGCATTCACAGCCCTCGCAAAGCAATCAAGACAAACAGTGTCACACGATTTGTTCAAAAAAGAAAGAAATGAAAAGCCCGCTAAGTCGAAACTTGAAAACAAGCGACTTAGGCAAAAATTAGGGCATCCCACTGGACTTCACAATCAAAGATGCGCAAGAATCAGTCCAGGAAAAAGTTAGGGATAAGCAAAATAACGCAAAAGCGAAAGACGAAAAGGATTACACAAGAAAGATCCTTAAGCAAGAACAAAGTCGTGTGGCATATACACGAAAGACAAAGGGGTGACTGACTCCAAATAACAACCTGATTGGTGCTTAAACTGATAGTAGCAATGGTTCCTCAACTATCACAAAACCCTTATGAAAGGTGAGCGCTTGAGAAAATTAGATGAACATAGGAATGGAGAACATCATGAAGAGGGGTGGGCACAAATAATTTCGAGCCTATATCCTTTATTTCCACAAACCGTGAACCAGGCCACGATACAACCCTCAAAAGTCCTAACTGAAGCAGGGTTATTTTGAGAGCGTACTACCACGAGGCCGCGTTCCTGACTCCTATGAGTTGTGCTAAAATATACTTGTTGGTATTGCATGTACATACTTTCATTTATTCAAAAACGAGGTTGTATCTTAACTAGTGATTTGTTCACAAAGGTTTGCGACCCCTTTTCAAAACTTCAAGATTAACATGTGCGTTGCATTAGAATTTCCATTCTCAGAATAAACATTTTTTTGCTTGCATACATCTGTTTGGCATCATAAATGGTTCACATGCGGAAATACAGTCAAGAAGCTTAAGCTTGCCAAGTTGAGAGGTTTAAAACTCCTGAAAGGCAGTCACGTCGAGGTGCACTTTTCCGAGAAAGCTCCATTGAGTAAGGACTTTCCCAACAATTCATGGTAAGAGCCAATCAATCTGGGGTAGCTCCGTCGAGCGATCTCTTTAAAATTCAGCCAAAATGGGACAATCAACTCGAGATTCAAATCTCTCTCAGAGCAATTGGTCAAAGACTCATACTAGGGCAAACCACCCCAATCGCACGAGGATTCATTCTTTCCCGAAGACAGATAATCAAAAGTTCAAAATACCTGGGAAATTATACTCCTGAAGAGTTTAAAGACACCAAGTCTTTTGTAAAATCCTTTTAAGGTAAAGCCCGAATCAAAGAAAATGATCCCTAGCACGAGACTACTTGAAATCTTTCCTCCTCAGTAGGATGCGGTTCAGTTTTGTTATCCCCAACAGACGCATGGAAGTTATCCCTAGTAAAGTCGTCAAACTTTTCTTCAGCAGGTTTCCTTGATCTTATATTCCCAGCATATCTCAAACCAAATCCTTCTCTTCCTCAGCAGAGTGATAAGGATCATCCCTAGCAAGAGTCGTCTTCCCGTAGTGAAGCACTTCTTACAAGAATCCAGATATTCCCGGCAGTTAGCTGAACGGTTCCCTTCCTCACAGAGGTTTGAAAAATTCAGGTAGGCAAGAGAGTTCTCCTCAGCAGAGCCTTGACAGGTCTTCTCCCAGCTAAGTCGAAAAGTTGTCGATTCCCCAGCAAAATCTGTGGGGTGATATTCAATCCCAAGCAGTTGAGGCATCCCCTAGCAGGGTCTTCAAATCTAAAGTCCAATTTATTTTTGGCAAAGGTAATAAGTCGAGACAGGCTAGTCAAACCCTTCTCCAGCAGAAATATCGGCAACCATCTGTATTCCCCACAGAGTCAACAAAGATTTGTTATTTCCCCATCAGGAATTCCCTTTGTATCTATACCCCAGTGTCAGGGGGCATTATGTCATGCAGTTCAATGTATGCGTCCTCAATCCAAGGTTGATATCCAAAGTCCACCCACAACATGGCAACTTATCCAAAGTACAACCGTAGAGTGTCCAAAGTCCATCCTTTGGGTGGCAAATTTCTAAAGTCTCCTGTAGTGAGCAAATGTCTCTAGTAGCGAGCAGCAGCCTTGTAGTGTGGAGAAACATTGAAATCTCTTGTAGCGAGCATAAGTCTCCCGTAGATGAGCAATGTGCCCCCGTAGTGTGGTGAGTTTTCAAAGTCTCCCGTAGCTGAGCAATGTGTCCTCATAGAGTGGCAAGATTTCCAAAGTTCCCCGCAGTGTGGCAGAGTATCCCCGCAGAGCGAGCAAAAGTTCATCCTCAGGGCGGCAAGGTATCGAAGGTCTCCCGTAGTGAGAAGAATGCCTTTTTAGTATGGAAAATTTTGAAAGTCTCATGTAGCGAGCCAAAGTCTCCAGTAGCGAGCAACAACCCCGTAGTGTGGCGAATTCCTAAAGTCCCCCGTAGTGGGCCAAAGTCCCCCGTAGTGGGCCAAAGTCTCCTATAGTGAGCAAAAGTCTCCCGTAGCGAGCAGAAGCCCCCGTAGTGTGGAAAGAAATTGAAGTCCCCCATAGTGTGGCAAAACATTGAAGTCTCCTAGAGTGAGCAAAAGTCTCCCGTAGCTGAGCAATGTGCCCCCGTAATGAGCAGAAGTCTCCCGTAGCTGAGCAATGTGCCCCTGTAGTGTGGCGAATCTTCAAAGTCTTTCGTAGCTGGGCAATGTAGCCCCGTAGAGTGGTAAGATTTCCAAAGTCTCCCGTAGCTGAGCAACGTATCCCAGTAGAGTGGCAAAGTATTGAAATCCCCCGCAGTATGGGAAAGCATTCGGAAAACCACCCGTTGTGTGGCACATCATTAATAGCCCATCGAAAAGTCCACCCGTAGCGTGGCAAATTAGCAATCACCCAGCGTTATTCCAAATCATTCATCAGATTACTACTCTTCACATCAAGATTCTCCACAAGTAGAGTTCAGATGGTTGGGTTTATTTCCCTTTTCTTTTCCACCGAGTGCAAATTTTCTGGTTGTTTTTAGTATTCAATCCCTGCATACTTCAAACGTCTGAAAGCGACTGCTATCATCCATTTAAGTCTACAGTGATTGAATAGGGGCAACTGTAATACCCCAAAATTTGCCCTCTTATTTATTATCAACCTCGAGCGATTTACGCTTCATTCCCGCATCATTTTGCATATCATTGCATCGCATTTGAAAAATAAATAAATAAATAAATCATCATCCTTTGCATACGCATGAGGTGTGTGGTCGATCGAGGCTGGCCAAACATTGGAGTTCAAGAGAAAAATAATATCCCAAAAATAATCCAAACCACTTCCAAGCTAACCAACCAAAAAAGGGAGATTTCACCTTTTCCTTCCATTTTCCTTCCACTTTCCTTCCACATTTCCTTTCATTTCTTCCCCTCTTATTTTTTCCACTTCAATTCCACTCCTTTTCCCTTGGATGCTTCTACCATGTTCTACAACATTCTAGAGTATTCCATGGAATATTCCAAGGAACATTTCAAGGAATATTCCCTTTCTAACCCTAACCCTAACTAACTACAAACCTAACTCCATTCCTAAACCTAATTCCATTCCCAAACCTAGCTCCAATCCTAGCCTCTATATAATCATTAATCACTTCAATGCAAAGGGTTCGCAAGTTTTGTTCCCAATTCTTTCACTTTCTTACAATTTCTAGAATCACTTTTTTCTCTCTCACTTTTCCTCCATTTCCCTTTTCACCAAATCTTTTTTGAAGAAGCTCTTCAAGTTTCACATTGAAACTTGAAGATCTTAAAGCTTAGCCTCCAACCTCCATTGAATTGTGGATTGTAGAAGAAGAAGCTACTGATTTTTGTGAAGATTTCGACTTATCGGAAATGCAAGAAGGTTAAAGCATCAAGAACACATTTATTTTGCAGATTCACGGTTTTCTTGGTTTTCTCTTCGATCAAGCTCCGATTCCTGCAACATTTACCGAAGCACTTCTTTGCTTCGTAGGTTGGTAATCTAAAACCAAGCTAGCTTTAAGTTATTCTCTTCATCTCACCATTTTGGCATTCTTTAAGTGCTTTTCTAATTGCTTGTGATTGATTACGTTTTTGTTATGTGTTGCTTGCGATTTATGGATTTTTAATGGATTAGAAGTTAGGGTGTAGCTTGTTATAGGTTCTAACATGTGCAAATAAGCCCTAATTGAGTAGAAATTCGTGTTAACATGATTAGATGTGTGTTAGGGTTGTTTAGAAGTAAGTTTGTAGCTAAAAGCACTTATTTCAAAACAATTTTTCACTTTTTGTTCAGTGTTAACCGGTTAACGGTTTGGTTAACCGGTTAACGCATGTGTTTTTGGCCTTTTTTAGTGCTGTCTGGGGTGCGTTAATGGGTTAACCATTTGGTTAACCGGTTAATGTAACACCCCCTTTCTATACCCCAAATAAGCAATTAATTCACTTAGGCCCATATTAAAATTTCATCAGAGTATATTTGAAAAAAGGTATAAAAGAGCAATGCCACATTATACTTGAATTTGAAAATGTACAACACCTGATCAATAAAGATATGCAACAAAAAGGGTAACTTACATACACAAGGATTTCATCCTTACACCCGTATTCATCAATTCATTAAACAGCGGAAACAAAACATAACAATTTCAAACTTATATACTTATCATAAATATATCTGCAAGTTTGAATCACCAAAATACTTCCATGTTTACATAAAACATTTCACATCAAAATACATATACAAATGTATTCACAAAAAGGCATCAAGCCAATCCTAGCTGCCCGATGCTACATATCAGAGCCGACCGACCAAAGGATGAAGACGAACTTCACAAAAATATCATCCAGCAACCTACTCTGCAATGCCTCATAGAGCATCATAAAACATAAGAAGGGTGAGAAACATTATCATAATAATATTGCATATAATTATATATCTCAACATATAAAAATGCACATAAACATATTCTCACCACACATTTCAATCCTCATCACCTATACACATCGCAACGTGTACATACACAATTCAAGCATGTTCATCATGCACCAATTCACTAATTCACATAAACTTACATCATTTATGTTTATTCCTCAATTCTATTAATTCCGCATAAACATACGACTAGCTATGTTTAATCGCACATATACATTATAAATGTATAAACCACATACATATACATATCAAACATGCATATATACAATCAAGTATGCTTCATCACACATTCTATCATCTCCATAATACTTCAAATAAACATTTACACATTCATGTTTATTTCTGCATATCATAATTAAAATGATAAAATGCAACTAATAGAGACCGACACACGACTCTATGCAGATGCAATGCGGTACCGACTCAACATTTCAGCAGGTTCTCTCAGGAACCAAATGGAATCATCGCTTGTTACCTAAAGTAACTCCCCGTCGGGCACACGATGTTCACCCATTACTCACACCCCACATGGGCACACAATGTTTATGGATTGCTCACACCCTACACGGGCACACAATCCAATTGCTCACACCCCACATGGGCACACAATCAACGTGAATAAATCACCCATCGCTCACACCCCACACGGGCACACGATGTTTCTGGATTGCTCACACCCCACATGGGCACACAGTCTGATCGCTCACACCCCACATGGGCACACGATCTTTTTGTAGTCATCGCTCACACTCCACATGAGCACACGATGCTACAACGGATTCACAAAGAATCCCACAACACAAGAATGCATACATTATGCTTACATGCAAAATGACACACAACATTCTTGAAAATGCAAACGTATTCACAATATAGTTATGCATTCATCTCATACAATTAGCATACATTCGCATTTAATTCAAGCCATGTATCTACTTGCCAAACGGCCACAACACAATAATCAAACCCAAAATTCCATAATTAACATAATTACGTTTTATCGGAAAAGTCGGGTAAACGTCGGCTAAAAATTACATATTTTAGCATCAATAGATTCTACATGTTTTTAGCTTCAAATCGATATAAGGATCACTAAAAATGAATACCCAAAACTCAAGTTACGAAACGAAACATAAAAACCCAAAAATTCTCCCAGGCTCGCTGAGCAACGAACAACTCGCTGAGCGAAAATCACCTTGGAACTTTTGCTGAGCGAGGGGTAGCTCGCTGAGCGACTACTGCGATTTCAGCAACATACCAGCTGCGAACAATCAACCTAAACCACTCCAATACTCCTCTAAACCCATACAAACATGATCAATAACATATATCTAACATCATACTTCGATTATAACGATTTCTAACCTATTAATCTACCAATTTCTCACATTTCCACTAAAACCCTAACTATTCATCTTTTCTAACTTTCATCAAAACCAAAAATCAACCAATCAAACACATACATAATCATACACAATATTAAGATAACAATACTTATCACCCTTACCCGATTATTTCGATTCCTTGGAGCAATCTTGAAGCTTTTCCAACTTTCCCTCTTTTCTCTTCTTTTTCTCTTCTCTCCTTTTTCTTTCTTCTCTTTTTCTTTCTACCTTTTGTTTCTCTTCTTACCAACTTATAACTTCTCTTTCTATTTCACTCTTTCTCATTCTCTTATATTTTCTTTCTATTTTCTACTCTCTCCAACCAAATATCAATTCTCACACAAAAATACCAATTCTACTAATTTCTAACTTATCACTAATTAACAAAAGTCTAAAATACCCTCTTATCCAATTTTACCCGAAAATTCATAAAACGGTAAAAATCACATATCACACCAATATATCACATTAATTCATCAACATATCATATCATCATATTAACTTCACAAACAAAATAATAATTACTCAATTAAAATAAAGATTCCAACAAAATGGGAATTATCGAATCGGGGCGTTACAACTCTCCCCCACTTTAGAAATTTTCGTCCTCGAAAATATTACCTAATTCAAACAACTCCGGATACGACTCACGCATATCACTGTCCAATTCCCAAGTCATATTGCCTTCCGCAGCGCCTCCCCACGCTACTTTCACAAGCACAATATCCTTGCCTCTTAGCTTCTTAATTTCACGATCCAAAATCCTAATTGGCAAAGCTTCCACCGTAAGGTTATCTCTTACCTCAACCTCATCCATAGGAATAACATGTGATGGATCCGGAACATACTTCCGAAGTTACGAAACATGGAACACATCATGCAAATTTGAAAGATTCGGAGGCAACGCCACACAATAAGCCACAACACCAACTCGTGCAGTAATCTGATACGGCCCAATAAAACGAGAAGTCAACTTCTTCGACTTCAAAGCATGACCCACACCCGTAACCGGTGTAACTCTCAAAAACACATGGTCGCCTTCTTGAAACTCAAGATCCTTCCTCCTCTTGTCATGATAACTCTTTTGTCTACTTTGAGAAGCTCTCATCTTCTCCCGAATAAACTTCACCTTTTCCGTAGTTTGTTGTACCATCTCCGGTCCAACTACCGTTCTCTCTCCGATTTCATGCCAACACAAAGGTGTTCGACATCTCCGACCATATAAAGCCTCAAATGGTGCCATACAATTACTCGAATGAAAACTGTTATTATAGGTGAACTCAATCAACGCTAAATAACTATCCCAAATACCACCTTGTTCTAGCACACAAGCACGCAACAAATCCTCTAACGATTGGATCATCCTCTCGGTTTGACTGTCCGTTTGCGGATGGTAAGCCGAACTCAATCTTAGCTTAGAACCCAAAGCCTTTTGCAAACTTTCCCAAAACCTCGATGTAAATCTAGGATCTCTATCTGATACAATACTCTTAGGAACTCCATGTAACTTCACAATCACAGAAACATAAATCTCGGCTAGCTTCTCCAAAGAATAACTAATATCCATCGGAATAAAGTGAGAAGATTTAGTAAGCCTATCCACAATCACCCAAATAGCATTATGACCTCTTTGCGTATTCAGAAAACCCGTAACAAAATCCATCGATATACTATCTCATTTCCATTCCGGAATATCCAACGGTTGCATCAAACCACTAGGCTTCTGATGTTCCACCTTAGACTTCTGACAAGTTAAACACGCATACACAAAATGAGCTACATCTCTCTTCAATCCGAACCACCAAAAGATCTTCTTCAAATCTTGATACATCTTATTCGCTCACGGATGAATACTTAAATTACTCCGGTGTCCCTCTTCCAATATCATATTTTTCAACTCCTCATCATCGGGAATACAAATACGACCACGGAATATCAAAACTCCAAAATTATCAACCTTGAAATCCTCATTCCCATTCATCATCAAATCAACAAATTTCAAATCCAACTTTTTCTTTTCACAAACGGTTGCAAGGAAATCATTCGTAACATGAAGCATACCAAGTCTCACATTTCTCGGCGTCATCTCGCAAACCAAACTCAAGTCTCTAAAATTCTCCAAAAGTTTCCATTCTCTTATCATCAATGTGGACATATGTAATAACTTACGACTCAAGGCATCGGCCACCATATTCGCCTTACCCGGATGGTAATTCAAACCAAAATCATAATCCTTCAAAAGTTCTAACCATCTCCTTTGTCTCATGTTCAATTCCTTTTGATCAAATAAATACTTCAAACTTTTGTGATCACTAAAAACTTCAAATCTCGCACCATAAAGATAACGCCTCCAAATTTTTAGAGCAAAAACCACGGCCGCTAATTCCAAATCATGCGTAGGATAATTCTTTTCATGCAGTCTCAATTGTCTTGAAGCATAAGCTATAACTTTTCCATCTTGCATCAAAACACCACCTAACCCAAACAATGAAGCATCACAAAATACCACAAATGGTTCCGTCGGATTCGGCAAAATCAAGATCGGAGCCGTTGTTAACCTTCCTTAAGTTCCATAAAACTCTCTTCACAACGAATGTCCCAAATGAAAGCTTTTCCTTTACAAGTCAACTGCGTTAACGGAAGTGCCAACTTTAAAAATCCTTCAATAAACCTCCGGTAATAACCCGCCAAGCCTAAAAAGCTTCAAATCTCCGTAACCGATCTAGGAACTTCCCATTGCATTACCGCATCAATCTTGGATGGATCAACACTAATTCCACCATCGGAAATAACATGCCCAAGAAAACTTACCTTCGACAACCAAAACTCACACTTTGACAACTTAGCATACAATTGCTTCTCTTTCAAAATATGTAACACAATCCTTAAATGCTCTTCATGCTCTTCTTGAGACTTAGAATAAATCAAAATGTCGTTGATGAACACAACCACAAAACGATCCAACTGTTCATGAAAAATATGATTCATGTATTCCATAAACACACCCGACGCATTAGAAACTCCGAATGGCATCACGGAATACTCGTAATGACCATACCGTGTCCTAAAAGCCGTCTTTTGAATATCCTCCTCTTTCACACGAATCTGGTGATATCTTGATCTCAAATCAATCTTACTAAAACACGCGCACCAACCAATTGATCCATCAAATCATCGATCCTCAGAAGTGGATACTTGTTCTTAATTGTCACCTTATTCAACTGTCGATAATCAATACATAACCGCATGCTTCCGTCCTTCTTCTTTACTAACAATACCGGTGCACCCCAAGGAAAAACACTCGACCTAACAAACCTCTTGTCTAACAAGTCATTCAATTGCTTTTTCAATTCTACCAACTTTGAAGCTGACATACGATACGGGTCCATCGAAATCGGTCTAGTACCTGGAACTAGATCAATAGAAAAATCAACTTCTCTTTCCGGCGGTACATCCTTAATATCGTCCGGAAACACTTCTGGAAAATCACACACCATTGGAAACCTACTTATCTCCACTTCGCCTTCCACTGACCACGACGCAAACAAACCAAACAATTGAGCTTCGTCCATTAAAAGTTTCTTTAACTCTTTCGTGGATAAGAAACTCTCTTCTTCATCAACATCCAAAGAAGGAAACCTTACTAACTTATGATAACAATCTATATGAACTCGATTAAATTACAACCAGTTCATACCCAAGATCACGTCCAAACCATCCAACGGCAAACAAACTAAATCCATAACAAAATCTTTACCATACATGGTCAAAGAACAACATACACACACCAAAGAAGTAGTTACCGATCCTGAAGCAGGAGTCTCAATAACCATCTCACCATCCCAAGAAGACATAAAAAAATTCAAACTCTTAGCACACTCAAGAGAAATGAACGAATGAGTCGCTCCTGTATCAATAATAGTAACTAAAGGCGTACTATTAATAAAGCATGTACCTTTAATCAAACGGTTTGCACTAGTAGTATCCTTCCATGCTAATGCAAACACCTTTCCGCCCGCCTGAGCTTGCTTCGGCTTAGTACACTTAGTAATAATATGAACAACTTCCCCACAATTGAAGCACTTCACAACATTCCTCCTACACTCGGTAGTAGCATGTCCAAGACCTCCACAGTTTGAACATTTCACAATATTCTTCCCACACTCAAAAGACTTGTGGCCTAAATCGCCACACTTGTAACACTTAACGGGACCAGAACTCCCTCCACCAGATCTCTTATCAAAGTTTCCCCTATGTTTTCCCTTATCAGCAGGTGTCACATAAGGTCCACTTCTAGCTTGTTGCTTCCCTTTCCTCACATTCACACTCTTGTAATGTGTAGAACGAGCTCTGCTATCTTCTTCAAAGATTCTACAACATTCAGTCAAATCTAAAAACCTTCTGATTCTCTGATATCCCACAATTTTCTTAATCTGAGGACGCAAACCATTCTCATACTTAATGCACTTCGAAAACTCAGCAGTAGCAGCAGCATAATGAGGATGGAACTAAACCAATTCCACAAACTTAGCAGTATAGTCAACCACTGACATACTACCTTGCTTCAGCTCAAGGAATTCCATCTCTTTCTTTCCCTTCACACTCTCAGGGTAGTACTTCCCTAAGAACTCAATACGAAAAACTTCCCAAGTTATCTCTTCATCATTCTCCTCAAGAGTTTGACTTCTACCGACCCACCAATCATCGGCTTCTTCCTTCAGTATGTGAGAAGCAAGCCTCACCTTACTCTTTTCAGCACAATCCATGACTCTGAAGATTCTTTCGATCTCCTTCAACCAATTCTAAGCACCGTCAGGATCAAATCTCCCTTTGAAGACCGGTGGTTGATTCATCCTTAACTCATCATTCACATTCACATTCGGTGCTCCCTGCACCGCCCTAGCCATTGCTTTTAAAGCAGTAGCCATCGCATTATCGTTTCTATCAGCCATATTCTGATCATTCCCAAAGACAACAACAAGATTAAACAAAAGTTCAATCACAACAACATCAAGACAGACACAACTGACTCGAACACTGGCTCTGATACAACTTAATGTAACACCCCCTTTCTATACCCCAAGCAATTAATTCACTTAGGCACATATTAAAATTTCATCAGAGTATATTTGAAAAACGGTATAAAAGAGCAATGCCACATTATACTTGAATTTGAAAACATACAACACATGCTCAATAAAGATATGCAACAAACGGGGTAACTTACATACACAAGGATTTCATCCTTACACCCGTATTCATCAATTCATTAAACAACGGAAGTTTAACAAAACAATTTCAAACTTATATACTTATCATAAATATATCTACAAGTTTGAATCACCAAAATACTTCCATTTTTACATAAAAAATTTCATATCAAAATATATATACAAATGTATTCACAAAAAGGCATCAAGCCAATCCTAGCTACCCGGTGCTACATATCAGATCCGACCGACCAAAAGATGAAGACGAACTTCACAAAAATATCATCCAGCAACCTACTCTGCAATGCCTCATAGAGCATCATAATATAGGAGAAGGGTGAGAAACATTATCATAATAATATTGCATATAATTATATATCTCAACATATAAAAATGCACATAAGCATATTCTCACCACACATTTCAATCCTCATCACCTATACACATCGCAACGTGTACATACACAATTCAAGCATGTTCATCATGCACCAATTCACTAATTCACATAAACTTACATCATTTATGTTTATTCCTCAATTCTATTCATTCCACATAAACATATGACTAGCTATGTTTAATCGCACATATACATTACAAATGTATAAACCACATACATATACATATCAAACATGCATATATATAATCAAGTATGTTTCATCACACATACTATCATCTCCATAATACTTCAAATAAACATTAACACATTCATGTTTATTTCTGCATATCCTAATTAAAATGATAAAATGCAACTCATAGAGACCGACACATGACTCCATGCAGATGCAATGCAGTACCGACTCAACATTTCAGCAGGTTCTCTCAGGAACCAAATGGAATCATCGCTTGTTACCTAAAGTAACTCCCCGTCGAGCACACGATGTTCACCCATTGCTCACACCCTACATGGGCACCCAATGTTTATGGATTTCTCACACCCCACACGGGCACACAATCCGATTGCTCACACCCCACACGGGCACACAATCAACGTGAAAAAATACCCATCGCTCACATCCCACACGGGTACACGATGTTTCTGGATTGCTCACACCCCACATAGGCACACAATCCGATCGCTCACACCCCACATGGGCACACGATCTTGTTGTAGTCATCGCTCACACTCCACATGAGCACACGATGCTACAACAGATTAACAAAGAATCCCACAACACAAGAATGCATACATTATGCTTACATGCAAAATGACGCACAACATTCTTGAAAATGCATACATATTCACAATATAGTTATGCATTCATCTCATATAATTAGCATACATTCGCATTTAATTCAAGCCATGTATCTACTTGCCAAACGGCCACAACACAATAATCAAACCCACAATTCCATAATTAACATAATTACGTTTTATCGGAAAAGTCGGGTAAAAGTTGGCTAAAAATTACATATTTTAGCATCAATAGATTCTACATGTTTTTAGCTTCAAATCGATATAAGGATCACTAAAAACGGATACCCAAAACTCAATTACGAAACGAAACGTAAAAACCCAAAAATTCTCCCAGGCTCGCTGAGCGATGAACAACTCGCTGAGCGAAAATCACCCTGGAACTTTTGCTAAGCGAGGGGTAGCTCGCTGAGCGACCACTGCGATTTCAGCAACATACCAACTGCGAACAGTCAACCTTAACCACTCCAATACTCCTCTAAACCCATACAAACATGATCAATAACATATATCTAACATCATACTTCGATTATAACGATTTCTAACTGATTAATCTACCAATTTCTCACATTTCCACTAAAACCCTAACTATTCATCTTCTCTAACTTTCATCAAAACCAAAACTCAACCAATCAAACACATACATAATCATACACAATATTAAGATAACAATTCTTATCACCCTTACCCGATTATTTCGATTCCTCAGAGCAATCTTGAAGCTTTTCCAACTTTCCCTCTTTTCTCTTCTTTTTCTCTTCTCTCCTTTTTCTTTCTTCTCTTTTTCTTTCTACCTTTTGTTTCTCTTCTTACCAACTTATAACTTCTCTTTCTATTTCACTCTTTCTCACTCTTTTATATTTTCTTTCTATTTTCTACTCTCTCCAACCGAATATCAATTCTCACACAAAAATACCAATTCTACTAATTTCTAACTTATCACTAATTAACAAAAGTCTAAAATACCCTCTTATCCAATTTAACCGGAAATTCATAAAACAGTAAAAATCACATATCACACCAATATATCAAATTAATTCATCAACATATCATATCATCATATTAATTTCACAAACTAAATAATAATTACTCAATTAAAATAAAAGATTCCAACAAAATGGGAATTATCGAATCGGGGCGTTATAATTAATGTTGTAGAAATTCAGAATTTTTGCTTATTTGCTTGCTTATTCTTGCTTCTTTGTGCCTCTAATGTTCATACATGTTTAGGTACTAATTTTAGGGAATTTTCTAGGTGGGGTTCGACATCTCATTTCCCCATTTCGAGTCGTTTCGACGCGTTTCCGTTCATGTTGCATATTATGTGTTTATGTTTTCATTTGTGTATAATTTGACTCATTGCATTTTGTTGCCATGTCTATTTATCATTTGGCATGTAAATAATCATGTTGCATTATGTTTTTGCATCTTTTTCACAATTCGTTAACTCATTTGCATTTCATTGTATCAATATATATGTTGCATTTCACATAACCATGTATGTATGTGCATTTGGTTGCATTTGGTTACATGTTTGATCATATCATTCACATCAATTCAATTCTAAATTTTGCATTGAGTTTGGCATTCTTGTTGATCTATCATGTTGCATATTCATGATCAATGCTCATTATGTTCATATGCCATGTTCATGTGCCATATTTTGCATACTTGTTGCATAATCAATCATGTGGTGCATTCTTGCATAATCCTGCCAAAATAATTATGTCACTCATTTGTGTATGTTGATATATGTTCAAATGCATATTCATGATTAATTGGTACATTTTTCATTAAGTTTGTGCATTAAAAAATGAAAATAATCAAATCTGCATTTTACATTTCATAGCTGACTTTGCATATAGGTGCTGTAAAATACATGCTGTTTGTTATGTTGTTCATGCTGTATGTAACTTTCTACACCTATCTTTTCATGCTGTATGCTGGCTGTAGAAAGTTGCCTTATGTTGTGCATTGTTTTCATAGCTGGTTGTTACTTTAGAGGCTGTAGTAGGTGCTGAATTTTTGTTTTAGCATTTTTTTTAGTTCTCTAGAATTAAGATAGAGTTTAGATTGAGTCCTAGAGTTGTTAGGATTTAATTGGTGTATGTTTGCTTTATTATTTTTAATAAAATGCACACTAATCTTTGTTTTGTAGGGAGGGAAAGGTATGTTTCCTTACACCTTATCCTTTTATTTTTTATGCATTTCTTTATGCATTTAATTCACTTTTTCCTTCCATATTTGTGATTGGTAGGAACCCCCTTTGTTAGGATCAACTTATCTTCCTTAGGAACTAAGTTGCATCCTTTTTATTCTTTCTTTTCCTTTTCTTCCTTAGGAATAGAAAAAACCTCATAAACCATTAGGATCTCCCTTTTGTGCATAATAAATAACTTAGGGTTGGTCTTAGTCCCCCTTAGTTTTTGTCCTTTTCCGATTTGAGTCTTCTTCTCTCATCTTCAAACAAAATATCCAAAAGACATTTAATAAAGGATTGAAATAGTCTCTTGTGCATAACCTTATTCCATGGGGCACTCATATTCATTCCATATTGGAATAGTATGAGCTTGTCTAGCATGATGTACAAGTCTAATCATGAGACTATCTTCACAAGCAAAAACACTCAAAACACTTCTCATAAAAGACAATCAACAAAGACATCGCGTCTTCTCTTCTCATCTCCTAATCTTTGCGGACGAATACGACTTGCCTCGACAGTTCAAACAGCGATACGGTAAACACCCTCGAGTCAGAGCCGGTAACACCTGAGCTAGAGCTATGGCAACATCATCCTAAAAAATACAAACAAAGTTCCCTCCTTAGTTAGGCGAACTACGTCGACTCTGATCCTCATTTTCCCGATGAGGTACGTAGGCAGCGGGGTAGGGCCCGTTCGAGCACATTCTTTATTTTCCCTACATTTTACCTTTTCTTTCTTCTTCTCTCTTTTCCAGTTCCCTTTCTTATCTCCAGTTATATTCCAGTCAGCAGTTTTATTCAGCAACATCTTATTCTTTTACGCTTTGAAACAAACAAGCAAGCGTGGACCTCGTCGGGTACGGCGGACGATCTGGGGTGCTAATACCTTCCCAGGTCGTAACCGACTCCCGAACCCAGATCTTTGGTTCGCAGGACCTTGTCCTTTCCTTTTTCCCCAGGTTTGTGCAACATTACCTTTCCCGTTCCTTCGGGATAAAAATGTCTGCCTGGCGACTCTACCTTTTCTGCACCACTTTCGCATTTGTACTAGGATGAAAATCCCAGGAGCGACAAAAGGGAACTGGAAAAAGAGAAAGAAAAGAAAGGGGGGGGAATGTAGGGAAAATAAAGATTGTGCTCGAACGGGCCCTACCCCACTACCTACGTACCTCATCGGGAAAATGAAGATCAGAGTCGACGTAGTTCTCCTAACTAAGGTTGGGGAAATCTGTTTGTGTTTTTTAGGATGACGTTGACATAGTTCTAACTCAGGTGTTTGCAGGCTCGGTGAATCGAGTGCGTTACCGTCTTATTGTCTAACTGTTGAGACAAGTCATAATCGTCCGCAAAGAATGGGAGATGAGAAGAGAAGACGTGGTGTCTTTATTTATTGTATTTTTAGAAGAAATGTCTTGATTTTGTGTTTATCGTATGTACAACACTAAAGACTATGATACATGAGCGAATACTTTCCAAGGTCTCCCCTAATGGAATGTTTGTAAAGCATCCTAGAAGAGTGGAGGAGACCTCCACTAATCATTTCCAGTATGGCTTAAGGCTCATGGCATATTGTACACACTTTACTTATTAAATGTTTTTGATTTTCTCTAAGGATGAGATGTGAGACTCAAGTTGCAAATGGAAAAAAAAATCTAAGGGAACTAGACTTACCCTAAGTAATTGTGTTCAAATGGGAATCCTATGGTTAATGAAGCTTGAAAGGGGAAATCCTAACTAATCGGATACTAAACCTGAAAATGAGAGTATACAAAAAGTAATAAAACATGGTCCTCCTATGTCATGGTGAGTAAGAACGTATGATGAACCGTGAAAGGAATGGAATGATAGATCAGGTGGGTCGATTGTGCGGTTTTGAGACACGTGACTTATGGTTCGTGACATACAAGGTTTGTGCTTTGGTGTGTATCGAAGGTGCAATCGTGGATTCCCTATGGTCATATGAAGTTCATTTATTTTTTGAAATTATTCGATGTTGGATCGAATATTTCTTTTCTTATCTTTTTTAAATTTGGTTATCTAAATGCTTCGTTTTTTATCTTTTCTTTTTCTAACCTAATTATGGGTATCATACAAGCATAAAAATGTAGTTTACACTATTACATCACAAAGCATAAAACTACAAAAAAATACAATCAAAGCATAATGGAAAAGTATTCGAATCCGTAAGCATGGCCCTCGAATAATACCTCTGAGGTGAAGATGATGACACCAAAGACGAATGCTCTTTTAGGTGCGTACTCGCTTGGATTTCACGATTTCTTCTTTGTATTCCGTTTATCCGTCTTTGTTCTCCTTCTATATGTAACAAATTCTTAATGTTATGTAGGTTGGAAATGGTGAAACTGAGGCCGGTGAAAACGATCTTGAGAGATCCAAAAGATAGTTTGTTGGAGGCTTCTGTTATGATCCATAGATATTTCCGAGTCAGGGCGATCCACAATTGAGGGAGTTCTCTGATGAAGAGCGAGATTTTCGATTAAAGGTTGAGGATGGACTATAGAGAAGTGGATTGAAAACGAATGATGATGAAGAATTTGCATCTCTTCTTCTTCAATTCCATTTATATGATGTCGATGTTGTTGAGATTCTGAATCGTGATTCTTGAATCGTTTGCAGGGTGGAAGATTATGATGATTGATGAAGACAATGCTGAATTGAGATGACGAAGATTATTGGAGTAGAAGAAGGTTGATGAAAATTTGAAGATGATTCATAGGTTGAAGGTATTAAGTGAATGGGAGAGAAAAGAAGATGATGATGATGCGGATTCTGAAAAGAAATAGAGGAATGAGGGAGACCCTTGAAGATGAATGTGAAGCTCTGATTTATAGAAGATGCTCTGAGGGTGATTTGGGACTTTCAGGTAAAAGTCAGTTAAAAATTCGGTTATGATTTATTTGGAGTTTGTTATGATTCTGAAACTGATTTTTGTTTTCTGTTATGTATCTAATTTATAGGAGATGAAAATTTTTTCTAAGTCAATTGTTTCCTTAAAGCAATTGTTTCCTTAAAGCGATTGTTTCCTTCTGTAATGTGAATAATGAACAAGGTTTATGGTATAGAAAAGAAATGAGCTTACAAATCGGGTGTAAAATTGATAGAATATGAGATTTGAATATTAAGGTTGAATTGAGGAAAGCGGGCTTTCAAAATGTGAATAGATGACATGGATTCAAGGGAATTTGGTAGATTTAGGTATTAAAAATGGTGAATGATATTTGAATTGGTTTAAAAGAGAAAAGGGGTTCAAAAATCAATGCAAATGGATTCTAACTGGACATAGTTATGCAAGCATTAGAAAAGATGACTAACGAGATATGTTTTGTAAGAAATCCACACGACTAACTTAATATGCTCAATTCCAATCAAACTTGCAATACACCACACATTTGTATCTCCGATGAACCTTACAATCAATTAATTTAGGCCGTCAGTAACTAGTAATAATCAACAGAGTGTACAAGAGTACTTTAATCACAATACAAGCATACAACTGAATCTTTTGTGCCATGAATACCAAGACACATCCGCCACGAGATTTTAGCTGCCATCCTCAGTTGCTAAAAATTGACAAACCACACAAAAGATGAGAAAACTAAACCATTTGTCTTGTGCGCTCACCGTGAAAGAGAATATCCTAATATGTTTGATGGGAAATAAACCCTTAACATGCATCAATAACATCCTGACCTAATGCTTCCGATGAAACCTTTGAATAAGAAGAAAACTTGAAACTTGATGATCCTCCAAATAGGAGTATGCTCATGATGATGCGAGCTAAACCTTTATCTCTATCTTGAGTGCAATATCCATATAAATCACTTTTGAATTAGAAAATTCAAATTACAAGAAAATGCTTTGATCCTATGTCTTAGGAGCCAATGAAAATGCATGATTGTGATGTTATGACCTGATGGAATATGTAGATGAATGCGAGGCATGATCCAATTAAGGTAATAAATATGAGGGAAAATTTTGGGGTGTTAAACATGAATTCATTGATCCATCCATCCCCGGTTTATATACCAGGGTTCAGATTTTGTACCTGTAGAATGGGTTCTGACGGAGTTTCACAAAATCACTGACCTTTCTTTAGAATATTACCAACAAATCGATTGACTCATAAGAGCTGTAATATTCTTAAGAAGAATCTCATCTATGTGTAGTATCATGTGTCAACTATTCGCGATAGTCACTGCACTACCCTAACAAAGGTAAAATTGGTTGAAAGGGTTCAATTCTAAAGATCAGCTTCACGGGTTCCTAATGGAAAAAGTAATACTTTAAATACACAAACTCGGTCATCATCAATAATTCCGAAAGGGTACCTCCACTGATTTGGCGAACTTTCAAGCTACCTTGTTCGGGACTCACTCCCTATAAGCCAGCTTGAGTATGGCACCTCTTATCTTAAAAATGTTCTCAAAGCCCACTGAAGGTGTTTTGTCTCACCACATGTGTATTAATCACATTCCTTGTTTAAAGCGAGTAAACAAGTATGCAATTAACAAATGATATTGAAAATGATATGCATAGTGATATTGTCAATGATAATAAAAGCAATAAAAATAGCAAAGTAGATTTAACCTTCTAAAAGAATGGGAAACTTAAGACTATAAGATCATATTTCTAAATTCCCCAACATTGTCGCCATTTTTCTGTTGCGTCAGTTTTTGTTGCGCGACCCACTACCACATTTGGTGCTACTTTATGATTTCAATTATTTATCATATGATGCTCAAAAGGAAGAGGCACGATACCTTAAACAAACCCATGTGCTGCAAATATTTTTCCTTTATAAATGCAAAGATATATTTGTGTTCGGAGGTTGGTTATACCTAGGGAAGCTATTCACACCCTAGATATTCGTAGTACTCTATGGGTATCCTTTAATATTGTATTGCTTGCTTAATATCTATATCATTATTTTTCTAATGTCCATTTGTCCTAATTGATTATCTGTTTATGAAAAGGGAGGGATTTTACCTATGGGTGAGAGTGAGAATTGTAAGATGTTTATGAGGTTTTGTGTAATTTTGAAGAGAAATGTGTTTTTGAAAAGTTGTGGTTGCTAAGATCTTATGACCTTATGCCTACGTATCCCCAAAAAGAGAATTAGGAAATAAGAGTGATTCGTAGTTCCTCCTAAATCAATGGGAGGATATTTAAGTGTATTATTCAAATCCCAAGATTGAAGTTAAAAAGATATTTAGTGTCTTGTTCAAAGCCCAAGATTGAAGCTAAAATTTTGTTTGTGTCTTGTTCAAAGCCCAATATTGAAGCTAAAAGTTTGACTGAGACTTGAAAATTTGTCAATTGATAGGGAGATATCTCACATATTCATCATAAACATTGAAGATTGAAATCATAAGGAAATAAGATTTGAACTTGGATGTTAAATATCCAACAATGCCACATCTTTCTTTATGAAGAGAATACTATGAAGGAAGAAGATTTTAATTTGGATGTTAAATATCTAGAGCAATGCCACATCTTTCTTCATGAGTAAAGGTAAGAAGCGGTAAACTTGGATTTTAAAATATCCAAGCATTTCCACATCTTCCATGGAAAAGATTTGTTTTGAATGTTTGATTTGAATTGTGGTGTTTAGAAGAGATGTCCTCCTATAGAGATTACTTGGTGTCTCATCTTGGGGAAAGTTGATTTGAATGCCTTGATCAAAGCCCAAGGTTGAAGCTAAAAGGGTTGAAAATGACTCACTAGGGAGTCTATATATGTCTTGTACAAAGCCCAAGATTGAGGCTGACTGTTGGGCATATTTATTATATGAATCCTAAGAGGACGTTGATTTTATTGGGGAGGTTCTTTGTATAAACCCCCAGAGGAGGCTAATTGTAACACCCCATTTCTACCCGGAAATTATTGATAAAAATCAGAGTAATAAAAATTCAACTTATATTATAAAATAAGATGTCACATTTCAACTTTCAAACATATTCTTTTCATTTAATCGAATAATACAATGATACATAACACTTTTGATCTGGGTGAAACAATAACAACCACTTTTATTTATCCTCGAAACCAAAACAAGTTTACAACTATGCAACAAATTCTCAAATATTCAACTAAACATGGTATAACGTGTTATTCAACTTAAATAGCTTAGTAACAACATTGTCATACCCTAAATTTGTCCTACACATGTAATTTTACCTTCATTTATATTTTTATTATTTTGTTACTAACCATTATTCAAAATTCAAAAAATGTATGGTCGTTGTTTCATTTGTCTTGCTAGATGGATAAACTCAGGTAATGCAAGTTGGCCAGTAGTCATCAAGATTGATGTCATTTCTCAAGAGTTTTAAGGCCATAATGTGTTCATTTCAAAGAAGATTGAAAATTGGTTTAAAAGTGGTTTGTAGAATTGTTTTCATTCAAGGAATATTTTTTAAAAAAAAAACTGAGGCATTATCATTGTCAATATTAACCAGGATTGGTTCTAATATCACATCGTCTTGTTGGAATTTGTTTAATCCAAACTTGATTTGAGTCAAAGTGGAATGGGTGATTTTTGGGCATATACAAATAAGGTTTCAAGGAAACTAAAAGTAACCAATTTGTGATCAAGTGCGTACTCAAATCCAAAGCATGTAGGGAAATCATATCAAAGCATAAGTTGGAAATTGTTACAAGAATCCGTAAGTTGTATTGAATCATGATTAAGTGGTTAAGTTGTTTAAAGCTTAAGGCATGTCTTTTAAGATGCAAGTTCATTCAAAACCATCTTTTTTAGAGTTTATGCTTCGAATCATTCCTCAAAACAAATTATAAGCTTGGTTTCAAGAATAATTTCACCCATTCGGTTATTCATTTCCAATCCATGGAGCAAGGTCACTAAAAGCTTATTTGTACAAACCATTTTGGAAAGTGAAAAATCAAAACATCTTTCAAGATTCAAGCGTATGAATTCAAGGATAAAAAGTTCAAATTAAAATTCAATTGAGTTAAAAAATACAAGGATGTCAAGATTCCATTATTTGAGTCCACCAAATTACAAAGAGAATCACAAAGGAACCACATGATGTTATAAGATTATTGACACAAAATTCTGCAAGAGTCCTAAGATCAAACTTCATTCTCTAAGCTTAATACAAAGAAAAAATACAAGTCCTTGTTCCAAGAAAGATGCTCCTTCCGAAATGTCAAAATCCAAGATTCCTCCAAAGTCTCTCACGCCAATCCACATGCTTCCAAGAGATAATGCTGAAACGTCGCGTCGAATTTACACAAGGCCATGGCAATACACCAGAATTTCTTCACGACATGGAATTCCATAGCAAACCTGCAAGACAAACAAAGCCTATCCAGTTCATTAAAAATATATTCATTCAATTCAGAATTCAATGCACAACCAATTTCATAGCAAGTGTTACAAGGAATTCAAGATTCTCAACAAAATCTCAAGCAGAATGAAACAGAGCATTAATAGTGACCAAAATCCAAGCTGAATTTAGCATTCAAAAGTGCACAATTCAAACAAGTTCAGGAATTAATTTACCTTATCAACAAGGCCAAGGAATAGGAACTAGTTCTTCCTTCAAAGCCAAAGGCCAACTCCAAATCCACATTCGGAACCATACCTCTTTATGCCATCATATTCAACATGTAAGTTACCAGACATGGAAATGAGCATCTTCTATAACAGAAATAGCATGGCTAATAAAAAGTTCATGCTCCAAGATACATCCTTCTCCAAAAAAAAAACTTCTACCTCAAGCCATTCTCCAAGCTGCCATATGCGCCATGATTCATGTCTTCAAATCTCAAGTTTTCAGCCAAGCTCCCGTAGCAGTACACTATCGAACAAAAGTGCTCCAAAATATTTGTACATGAAAAATAAGACGTGTGAGATAATGTCAGTCACAAACTAAAACAAAGAAGCTGGTCATTATTCACAAGAAAAGGCAGAGTAATAGAGAGGCATGGCAATGAAAAATTGAAGTTTACCACAGTGAAAACAACTACATAGTAATGGTCAAAATTTCAACAAAAACAGGGTCACAATGCAAGCAAATGAAAAAAAACATAGCAAGCATATTACAAGTATTTGGAGCAGAGAAAGGTCATGGCAGTGGAAAAGAATTCCATGATAACAAACAATTCAAAAAGTTGCAGCCGTAAGAATGAGCAAGTCATAAGTTTTCACAGTGATAAAACTTTCAAATATCAGTACATACCACAAGTTTTTCTAAAAGCTCCTTTATTGCACTACAGACAAAATCAAGAAGAATGACTCACCTCTCCCTTGGTCCCCGTAGAGTATCAGCAGAGACAATTTGTGATACCACTCGCAACGGTATCTTGGACACTTCATGGACCTCACACGAATTTGGTTATCCTTGACACGTATGACCTCACTCCAAATCCCCTCTAACGGATTTCTGAAGCTCACACGATTCTTGCATTCCCTTTCACACATACCAGAATATACTCCTATAAAAGAATCAATCATTGGCACAAAAGGAGGACCACCACCTGAACAGAAAACCCAGCAGCCACCATAGACTTACCAACACCACAAAAAAACACTAGCGGAGGCACAGAAACACACGAAAAAATCTGCAAAGAAAAAAGACACACTGAGAACATTCATTGAATCCATACTCAACACTTAACCGCAAGAAATCTCAAGAAAATTATATTCTCATAATTTCACATTGAAATTGTGAGCAAGATGAGCTAAGTCGCAGCACCCTCACTCAACCTTCATTCATTAACCTCAACAAAGAATAAGAAGAAGAAGAAGAAGAGGAATTAAAAGTCAGAGGTAAAGAGAAGGGAAAGAGGAGTTTACCTAAGGAAATAGCCGCAGAAGCCATACGAGGTATTCACGAGAAAACTCAACGAAATCTTCAAGAGGTAGTCTTCCGAAACTTGTTCCTTTCTTGATTATATCATGTTTGTCCCATTTGAATAATGTATATGTGTTTCTGTGCAATTGCTTGGTTGATTTCTCCTTATTTGTCGAATTAGGGTTTAACTTGGGAATGGGTCCGATCTGAGAGATTGTTTAGGTTTTTGTTAAATCTATGTTCAGATTCGATATCAGAGAGAGATTTAAGGTAGAGTTTGTGTTTATATTTTTGTGATTGGCGGTGGTAAACTGCCGAAGAAGACGGAGGCTCCGTCACCGACCGTCAGCCTTCTCCGGCAAAGAAATTGTTGAGAGAGAGAGAGAACAAGGTGAGAGAGAGAACAAAGTGAATGGGCTTCTGATTCAGTTCCCACCCTTTTTTATGTTTGGTGACCGTTGCATAGCCATCAAAATCATGTCTCCCTCCACCAGTGACAAGTGTCACCGGTTTTAACTCTGTTTGTTTTATCCTATGCGCATCCTCCATTTTACATACCATGCACCTCACTTTTATTACCATTGGATTAGTCAAACCTTGAGTTTTCCTTCAATCACGCGCTCCAGTTTCTTCCTCAGTCAACCGTTTGACTGAGTATTCTAGCTATAAACTTTCCTAGCACCTTGGGCTTAATCTATTCATGGGCCTTGATTCTACTATCTTTCTTTCACAACTAGCCCATTTCTCATTTGTTTTTTTATTTATCTATTTTGTTTAATTTTGTTCTTTATAAATCTATTAAAAAAAACTTTCTTTAATTAATTATATTAAATAATTTTGTTTAATTTAAAATTAATTAATTAATTGATTAATGTTATTAAATAATTTAATTTAATTAATTAACTTTCTCTTTTAGTAAACAAAACTAAAAAAAAAACATTTTCTAAACCTCTTTTCAAATTTTAATTTCTTTCTTATCTTTCGATTAATTTCTTTTCGAATCATAAAAAATTCAAAACATTTTTGTTGATTAATAATTTTAAATAGTTTTATTTAAAATCGATTAATTAATTTGTCAATTAATCATGTTAAATATTTCTATTTAACATGATTAGTTAATCTTTTCACCTTTGCTCGATTATGTGTGCGATGAATGTTTGCGTATGCTCGATCCTTCTTGCTTGTGATATGATATTACGCTTACTTGTGTGATTTACGTTTGCATTTCGATGATAATTTGCTAAGTAAAAAACGAACGCACACTAAGACTAATCATTTCAAAGATAAACGAAATCTTTGGTCCAACGCCAAGTAAATATCCATATGCACTTTACTTCATACACACACGTAAGTTGATCATTCTTTGATCGCCATCTCCATTACTTTGGACTTTACACCTTTCTTAACCTTTTTTTAACTGAACGAATCAACGCATCGCGCTTGTTTTCTATAGCTAGTCTTTAGCCCACTTGATCCCCATATCAAGTCTTTCAAACCTTGCCAGTAAATAAACCTCCATTTACATTCACCTCAAACCTCAAAAAACCAAAATGTTACTTTCAGATCCAAACCCTTGATCCAATGTCAAGCGGTCTTAGGAAATAAAACACATTAATAATACGAGAATAATTGTACGCCACGAGCCTTAAGTGATAGAAAGGAGGATAACGAGCTCTCGTTACTCGCTCCGATTATTTCGACGCAAGACGCTCGTCTTGTTGGACGGAATAAGCTACCCATAGTCTTTAGTGCAATTCGACTCCTAAAACCTTTCATCAAAGAAAGGTTATAAAATCAACAACCAATACCCATAGTAGGCCGAACTACGAAGCTCTGACTTTCCCATTGCATAAGGGAATACGTAGGCACGAGGATCTCAATCCTTGCCGAGCCCCTAGGATTAATCTATCTTATAATTTAAACTCTTTTCCCTTAGCAAGTAATTCGTTTAAGCATAGACATCCTTTCGCGCGTGACAACTTAGATGGTTCCCATCGAGTACGATGGATGTAGAGGGTGCTAATACCTTCCCCCTGCATAACCGACTTCCGAACCCAGGCAATGGTTGCGAGACCTTTGTCCTTATCTCTCTCTTCCCGGGGTTATATCTATATCTTCCCTTTCCCTCTTCGGGAATAAATAGAATTAGGTGGCGACTCTTCAGTCTGTCCAACGCGCGACTCCCGTCTTTTCGGATCACGTGAGGTAGTATTGTTCGGGGTGCGATAGCTGGCGACTCTGCTGGGGACTGGTTCACCCCTATGCGAGTCAAACCTAGTCTAGGTTTCCACGTTTGTTTGGATGTTTTCTTGTATGCTTTACTTGTTTATTTTTATCGCTTTCTTTATTGCATTCCATCTTATATATCTTGCGGCTCCTTGGTACTATAATTTGGATCGATACTTTGCAAAAGAAACTTGAGGGAAAGGCTCTATACCCGGGCTTACAAGTACAAACATAAGTTAGCGAGGTTGTATAGTATGGGCTCCCAAGGAAACCACTCTCGTGGGTTGTCGATACGAAAACCTCACTTGGAGTAGATTCTAATGAGAATATTGACGACCGTCAAGTTCTTGGCATGTGTGCTCAGTTGTTTTCATTAGGATCACCGACTCTGAGGACCTTTAGAACCCTTTGGTTAAAACATTGATTGATGGTCTCGTAGTATTGGCTCCCGAGAAATTTGCTCTCGTCGGTTGTCGATACGAAGACCTCACTCAGAATAGACATTCTCAATGGAGTTGATTGACTGTCAAGAGCTGACATGTGCATCAAACATTTGAGCAAAGTCCATAACTATGAGGCCTTTGTTTACACCTCGTGTCGATGATCGCGTAGTATGGGCTCCCGAGAAAATTTGCTCTCGTGGGTTGTCGATACGAAGATCTCACCCAAAATAGATTCATATGGGGGAGTCAATCAACCGTCATGCTTATGGTGTGTGTGATGAACAACCATATGCATTGACAACTTTGGGGTCCCTAAAACCTTAGAGTCTACCCAGTGAGTTCCTGATCAGAGTATCATCCATCTGTACCTTAGACTTATGAGACCATGATCTTGTGATCCTGGATTCTGACATTGCATATCATCTCATTTGCATTATTTGTTCATCTTGCATTTCATTCCAAAGCCGAGAACTCATTTCATGTTCCTCCATCTTCAGTAAATCAAGCTGGTTTCCCGACGCCCGTATCGTGCTAGACGACCGTACTTAACTCGAGCCAACACTAGAAGACTAATGGACGTGATTTAAGAAGAACAAGCTGCTATGAGGGAAGAAATTGACTCGGTCAAGAACAAGATAGACCAGATTTATGAGACCATACAAGCTTTGGCTAGGATGGAAGAACGTCGCGAAGCTGCTGCCGTAATGAACAATGCTCTAGTGCAAGGATCTACCTCGCGCGCAATTCCTTCAGTTCCAGTTCCAAATCCTTTGGTCTATGGTTTTCCTCCAGGCTTCACTCCTGCTGTTGAAGAGGTCACTTCCCAACCAATACCTACCTCTGGTGTTACTGTTGGTGCTATTCCTCAAGCTCAACCTATTCCAACTCAAGTCCAGTTTCCTCATGCTGAAGAGGATCATCAAGTTGAGTATGAGATGCATACTGCTATTCCAATCACCAATCCTCATGCTGTTCAAGAATCCGAAGCTATGAAGATGTGTCGTGAGTTAGCTGAAAAACTTCGAATCATGGAAGGACACAATTCAACCTCTCTGAGTGCCTCAGACATGTGTCTAGTTTCGTATGTTGGGATCCCTACTAAGTTCAAACTGCCAGAATTCAAGAAGTACAAAGGCCTCAGCTGTCCTGAACTCCATTTGAGGATGTACTGCAGAAAAATGGCCGCTCATGCCAAAGATGATAAGCTCATGATCCATTGCTTCCAAGACAGCCTGTCTGGAGCGTCTCTGGAATGGTACATGCAACTTGAGCGTAGCAATGTTCGTACTTGGCTTGATCTATCTGATGCATTTAAAAAGCAGTACAAGTACAACACCGATTTAGCTCCTAACCGTACTCAACTTCAGAGTATGACTCAAAAGGAGAACGAATCCTTTAAGGAGTACGCCCAATGCTGGAGGGAGTGAGTTGCCAGAGTGCATCCGCCATTGGTTGACCGTGAACTGATCGATATCTTCATGGGTACCTTACAAGGGCAATACTACGAGAAGCTGATCAGCAGTGTATCTTCTGGATTTTCAGACATGGTGATTGTTGGAGAAAGAATTGAAGAAGGTCTGAAAAGTGGAAAAATCCAAGGAGGTTCTAGCAGCCAAGCCAGTGTCAAGAAGCCTTTCAACGAGTACAAAAAGGGTGAAACAAATTCCATTTCTACTGCAAGTGGGAAACCTCAACAAAGTGCGCCTACTTTAATCCCCTACTACCAGTATCCCTATGTTGCTGCTGTGCAATATGCTCCCGTGCCATATCAGCCAATTCCTCCAATGCCTTACCAGTTAGCTATTCAAGCTCCATTTCCACCTCAGATGGCTTATCAACCACGTCCATATCCTCTAGTTGCAGCTGCTCAATATGCACCTGGACCATACCAGCAACCGACTTATCCACAACTGCCTGGTCAACAACGCCAACACGCTCCTCAACAACACCCACCATATAAGCAAAGAAGGCCTGAAAGAAATTTTGATCCACTGCCTATGTCATATGGAGAAATCTTTAATGGGCTGATGTCAAAGGGAACTCTTGTTTTGAAGGACATGCCACCTCAAACTGGTACCGCACGAGATTACGATGCCAATGCTCGTTGTGAGTATCATAAGGGTGCTCCAGGTCACGCAATCGAGAACTGTAGAGTGTTCAAGCACAAAGTTCAAGACATGATTGACTCTAAGGATCTCACTTTCACTCCGAGAAATCCAAATGTCCAGAACAATCCAATGCCGCCGCACGGTGCCAACAAGTGAAAGCTTTCGAGGGGTTGTTGAAAATCGAGCTGAATAGTCTCCAATTTTGAAGTAAGTTAAATCAAGAGAAGTTCATTCCTCAAATCAAGGCAGTCGTCGCCATTTATCATTTTCGCACTCTTGTTATTTTTGTAATGTTTGTTTAAGTATTATTTGCTCTGAACATTGTCATTTGTACTTGGTTTTGTTAATATTATGTTTATGCATGTTTTGAATCGGTCTATTCGCATTCGCTCATTATTTATCATTTATCACAAAAATCACAAAAATAGTTCCTCACTTCACTTTAGCAAATATTTGAGGGAGGATGATGAAGACTAAATACCCATAACTGTTGCGGTATGCTTTAAGATAAAACCTCGTCAATGATGTACATGCATTTTTTTTTCAAATCCCCAAACACTAGAGAAATAAGGAGTTAATCCCTAGTCAACCACTTCGAACCTAGAAGTAAGAGTTTCTTTCAGATACAACCCTTACATCTAACCCGGGGCAGGGTAGTTGTTCAGTTAACCTGACTACACTTTCAAATTGCAAGATGAGACATCCCATCAGAGGACCATCAACAAATGACTTGGCAGTCACAATATTCAACAAAATACAAAAAATATAGAAAAGAAAACCGCTAAGTTGAGCACCCGAAGGGAGACTTAGACAAAAAAAGAAGAACAAATGAAAAAGAGGAGCTTAGATCCTCTGCAAAAGAAAAACAAATATCAGTGACCACCAAATCAAGAATCAAATGGTCACCAGCAAAATAAGATGACTACCATTTTCAAGAAAACTTTTTAGCTTCCTTTTCACTCTTGCAACATCGAAAACAGATGCATATGTAGAATTAACTGAACGTAGGACTGGAGAACATTACGAAGAAGGGGAGGTACAAATCAAACTTTGAGCCTTATATCCTTTGTTTCTCTAACCATTAACTAGACCATGTTACAACCCTCGAAAGACCTAATTGAGGCATGGTTTATTATGAAAGCATGCTACCAACAAGGTTGCGTAAATTTACTCCCATATATTTGCTAATCTTCAATCTCGATTGCACAATATTCTTGCTGCATCTTTCACGCACTTTCTAAATCAAGCACCTCGTTTGGGCTAACGGTCCATTCGTCACACTTTCACAACATTCAAATAAAACGGCTTTTCAAAACTTACATGAACGTTGCATTAACACTACCATTTGTGTATGAACAATTTAATTGCAAATCAGTGCTTGACATCAGTGCAATCCCAACAAGGGGCAATCAAAAGAGGAATTTGAATCAATACTTCTTCTAAATTAGCTCAATCAGGGGCAAAATCATCTTCAATGGCCCAATCAGGGGGAAATTATCTTCCAACAGCTCAGTCAGGGGCAGACGCCTATCAAATCCAGACACTAGGGCAGGTCATGTCATGGTCATTCTCAAAGTTTCCCCACCAGAATTCTCTCCAATACCTTACAGATAGGGGCAAGCAAACATGGAGCAAAGCTTCCTATCTCTTTTCCCTAGTTGAACAAGCAGATCTTGCCAGACGTTGTCAGCTTTTCAAAGCAAAGCAATTTTTCATGTGTCAATTAAGTTGCTCCGCTCATCAACAAGTGACCGAACTTGGAGCATTCAGATCTATCTTCTGATCATGCATCATTGAAGATCGAGTGTTGGGGAATCAATCCCTCCACCCACCCAAAATCCAATTGTTATTGGCAACTACCAGACCAAACGTCCACCAAGCTGGCACCTTTCAATCGCTCATATGCATCATTATGCACCATCAACGTTATACACATTATTTACATCAATCGTTTACAACATGTGCATCATATACATACCTAAATAAATCAACTTTTCATACTCCTGACATTTTAACATTCTGCAGTGCATAAACACTTGCATCGTATCTCCATCATTATGGAATACCATTTCAAAAACAAACAAGCATAGTTGAATAGTTCAGAATCCAGGATCAACCCAAGATTCCAAGCCTTTCCCCAGCGGAAGTCAGGATCCAGAGTCGATCGAAGATTCCGAAGATTCTCCTAAGGTGTTATTCATTGGGTGCCCCCGTTGGATATTTCTCTTCCAGTTTATTTATTTTCTGTTGTTCAGCATCGACCTAGCTTTGAATGTTTAGGTCGCATTATCATCCTTGCGGTGGTAAGCGTTTATTTTTTTTCTGTTGCTTAGCATCGACCTAGCATCGAGTGTTGGGGTCGCATTATCATCCTTGCGGTGGTAAGCGTTTATTTTCTTTCTGTTACTCAGCATCGACCTAGCATCGAGTGTTGGGGTCGCATTATCATCCTTGCGGTGGTAAGCGATTATTTTCTTTCTGTTACTCAGCATCGACCTAACATCGAGTGTTGGGGACGCATTATCATCCTAGCGGTGGTATGCGATTATTTAATTTTTTCTGTTACTCAACATCGACCTAGCATCGAGTGTTGAGGTCGCATTATCATCCTTGCGGTGATAAGCGATTATTTATTTTTTCTGTTACCCAGTATCGACCTAGCATCGAGTGTTGGGGTCGCATTATCATCCTTGCGGTGGTAAGCGATTATTTATTTTTTCTGTTACTCAGCATCGACCTAGCATCGAGTGTTGGGGTCGCATTATCATCCTTGCGGTTGTATGCGATTATTTAATTTTTTCTATTACTCAGCATCAACCTAGCATCGAGTGTTGAGGTCGCATTATCATCCTTGTGGTGATATGCGATTATTTAATTTTTCTGTTACTCAGCAGCGACCTAGCATGTGTTGGGATCGCATTATCATCCTTGCGATGATAAGCGATTATTTATTTTTCTGTTACTCAGCATCGACCTAGCATCGTGTGTTGGGGTCGCATTATCATCCTTGCGGTGGTATGCGATTATTTAATTTTTTCTGTTACTCAGCATCGACCTAGCATCGAGTGTTGAGGTCACTTTATCATCCTTGCGGTGATAAGCGATTATTTATTTTTTCTGTTACCCAGTATCGACCTAGCATCGAGTGTTGGGGTCGCATAATCATCCTTGTGGTGGTAAGCGATTATTTATTTTTTCTGTTACTCAGCATCGACCTAGCATCGAGTGTTGGGGTTGCATTATCATCCTTGCGGTGGTATGCGATTATTTAATTTTTTCTGTTACTCAGCATCGACCTAGCATCGAGTGTTGAGGTCGCTTTATCATCCTTGCGGTGATAAGCGATTATTTATTTTTTCTGTTACCCAGTATCGACCTAGCATCGAGTGTTGGGGTCGCATTATCATCCTTGCGGTGGTAAGCGATTATTTATTTTTTCTGTTACTCAGCATCGACCTAGCATCGAGTGTTGGGGTCGCATTATCATCCTTGCGGTGGTATGCGATTATTTAATTTTTTCTGTTACTCAGCATCGACCTAGCATCGAGTGTTGAGGTCGCATTATCATCCTTGCGGTGATATGCGATTATTTAATTTTTCTGTTACCCTGTATCGACCTAGCATCGAGTGTTGGGATCACATTATCATCCTTGCCGTGGTAAGCGATTATTTAATTTTTCTATCAACCTGTTTCTGTTTCGTATCACCTTTATTTTCCAATTTTAAATCATCAATTTCCAGTACAATTTCTTTTGCGGACAAATTCAGAGTCTGTTTAATATCTAATTGTCTTATACCTTGGAAGTATGAACGCAAATTAGTTCAATTTTCTCGGTCTAAGTCAATTAGATAGGGGCTGTCATACCCTAAATTTGTCCTACCCATGTAATTTTACCTTCATTTATATTTTTATTATTGTGTTACTAACCATTATTCAAAATTCAAAAAATGTATGGTCATTGTTTCATTTGTCTTGCTAGATGGATAGACTTAGGTAATGCAAGTTGGCCAGTAGTCATCAAGATTGATGTCATTTCTCAAGAGTTTTAAGGCCATAATGTGTTCATTTCAAAGAAGATTGAAAATTGGTTTAAAAGTGTTTTGTAGAATTGTTTTCATTCAAGGCATATTTTTTTTAAAAAAAACTGAGGCATTATCATTGTCAAGATTAACCAGGATTGATTCTTGTAGATGTTTAGAATTGGCAGAATTTTTGATCAACAAGAAGTGTTGAACTTAGTTCAGGATGTCACACCATATGTTGTGACATTATCAAACAGAGTATAAGTTAATGAACTTAGTTCAGGATGTCACACCAGATGTTGTGACATTGTATAAGTTAATGAATTAAGTTCAGACATCAGGATGTCACACCAGATGTTGTGACATCTCAAACCTGCTACCAGACTTAAAAGATGCGAAACAGAACTGAGTAAATTCAGGGAATTTATCTGGAATTAATTATTGATGGATAAACAATACAAGGCGCATCTGTAGGGAGCTTAGTTATCTGTTTTCAGTATAACAGAATAACTATCTCACCTAGAATCAAGGAAGTAACAAACCCTAATTCAAGGTGATGATAGCATGCGTATCAGGACTGGATGTTCTACAGAAAGCCCAAAAATCCAAGCATCTATTAAAGCAACAGAAACTCTCAGAATAGAGTACGAAATTAAGAAGACTAAATAGAGTGTTTGTGTTTAATAGCAGGTTTTAGTTGTGTATCACTTTATGAGCTTTTAAGCAAAAAGTGTATTGTGTCTTGATTGAAACTGTGAAGTAAAATCAAGCTGTTGTATTTGAAGTGTGACTTCAATTTTATTAAACTTGTAACATATCACTGTGTGATTGAGGGGGAGTGAGTTGGTACTCATATCTAAGTTTTGTCTTAGGTAGAAATTGCCTTGGGTAGATATTAAGTGAAGGATTAAACT
This sequence comes from Lathyrus aphaca, assembly GCA_963966055.1. NCBI lineage: Eukaryota > Viridiplantae > Streptophyta > Magnoliopsida > Fabales > Fabaceae > Lathyrus > Lathyrus aphaca. The sequence goes on from OZ014520.1 coordinate 451,201,915, forward strand.
GAGTGGTTTAAGTCCAGAATTAATATTACTTATATTGGATTTCCTTCCTGGCTTGGTAGCCCCCAGATGTAAGTGTGGAGATACACTGAACTGGGTTAACAATTTCCTGTGTTATTTACTTTACCTGCACTTTAAGTTTTGTTTAAGTCTTCAAGTGTTTAAACATCTCATTCGACATCACGTACCTGATCCCAGAATTTCAATTGGCATCAAAGCAGGCACCCTGCCTGTTTAACTGGGTGAGATCTAGGGACTGCAAATTTTGGGAACATGGACAAAGATGTAGGATCTGTGAATAGACCACCTATATTGGATGGATCCAACTATGACTAATGGAAACCAAGAATGGTAGCATTCATAAAGTCACTTGATAGTAGGGCTTGGAAAGTAGTCAACAAAGGATGGGAGCACCCTGTCCAAGACAACAAGGATGGGGTAAAAATGTTGAAGCCTGAAGAAGAATGGAGCAAGGAGGAAGAAGATTCAGCACTTGGAAACTCCAAAGCCTTAAATGCCTTATTCAATGGCATTTATAGGAATATATTCAGACTTGTGCATCACTGTGAGCTGGCCAAAGATGTTTGGGACACTCTCAAAACCACTCATGAAGGAACATCAAAGGTGAAGATGTCAAGACTTCAACTTCTCACCACCAAGTTTTAAAACTTGAGAATGAAGGAAGATGAGACAATTCATGAGTTTTACATGAATATCTTGGAAATAGCTAATACTTCTGGTGCTTTGGGAGAGAAGATGAGTGATGAAAAGCTGGTAAGAAAGATTCTCAGATCTTTACCAAAAAGATTTGACATGAAGGTTACAGCAATAGAAGAAGCTCAAGACATATGCACAATGAAGGTTGAAGAGCTCATTGGTTCCCTTCAAACATTTAAGATGGGAATGAATGATACAATTGTGAAGAAGAACAAAAGCATAGTCTTGGTTTCAAATACTGATAAAGAAGAAGAAAATCATGAAGCAGACCCTGAAGAAAATTTATCAGATACAATTTCTATGCTTGGAAGACAATTCAACAAGATTCTCAAAAGAATGGATAGCAGGTCCAGACCAAGTGGAAGAAACTCAAACTCTTCTGAGAATAAAAGACCTTATGATGCTAATAGAAGGTCAAATTATGATGAAAAGATCAACCAGGGAAAAGGGATTCAATGTCATGGATGTGAAGGATATGGACACATCAGAAATGAATGCCCTACCTATCTAAAGAAGCAGAAGAAAGGTCTCTCTGTGACCTGGTCAGATGAAGACTCAAGATGTGAATCAGAAGAAGAATCTGCAAAGCACATCACTGCTCTAGCTGGAGTATGTGAATCTGAAGGGGGATCCAGTGATGAGGAGATGACTTTTGAAGAGCTTGAAGAATCATACAAGATGATGTGTAAAAGGAGCACTGAAGTATGCATGGACAATATAAAGCAGAAGAAGCAAATTGAGGCATTAAAGGTTGAAAAGACAAGTAGTCTAGAGATCATTGACACTCTGAAAAGTGAAGTAAGCCTTCTCAACTCCAAGTTGGAGAATAAGTCCAAATCTGTCAGAATGCTGAACAGTAGCTCAAACACACTTGATGTCATTCTCAACAACAACAAGCACTCAGGGGATAGAACTGGGTTGGGATTTAATAAAGCTCAAAAGTTTGAGTCTAGCTCCAGCAAAACAACTTCAAATCCCATAAAGTCAGACAAGATGTCCCAACAGATGTCCCAACATCATGAAAAGAACATGATGAAAAAGAAGTATCAAAGATGGAGATGTCATCATTGTGGAAGGTTTGGTCACATCAAACCTCTTTGCTACAAGCTGCATGGACATCCAAATCAGAGGTATCAGCAACCCCCTAAGCAGAAGACAGAGGTTATCAAGAAAGTGTTGCATGGACATCAACATCAAAGATATCAACAACCCCTTAAGCAGAAGACAAAGGTCATCAAGAAAATATGGGTACCTAAAGCTAATCTTCATGCTGATCAAAGCTACAAATACATGCCCAAGAACAAGCTCAACAAACAACCTTGGAGCTCTAAAGATAGACACTACACAGGGTAGAGGCATCAAAGGAAACCTCACAACAGGAAAAAATGGTCAAAGAAGGTTGTTTCCTATATAGCTCATACATCTCTCAGAGTATCAGCTAAGGAAGACTGGTACTTTGATAGTGGATGCTCAAGGCACATGACTGGATTGAAGAATCTGCTGGTAGACTTAAAGTCTCACTCATCCAGATATGTAACCTTTGGAGATGGAGCTAAAGGAGAAATCAAAGGAGTTGGGACTTTGAACTGCCCAGATATACCAAGACTAGATGATGTGCTGCTGGTAAAAGGATTAACTGCTAACTTGATCAGCATAAGTCAATTATGTGATCAAGGTTACAGTGTAAACTTTACCAAAACTGAATGCATAGTGTCTGATAAAGAACAGAAGGTTGTCATGAGAGGAGCCAAATCTAAAGACAATTGTTATATGTGGGAACCTCAAGATTTCAGTCTCACTTCAACTTGCTCATTAGCCAAAGAAGAAGAAGTGAAGCTATGGCACCAAAGACTGGGTCATCTTCATCTCAGAGGAATAAAGAAGATCATATCTATGGAGGCTATAAGAGGTATTCCAAGACTGAAGATTGATGAAGGCAAAGTATGTGGTGAATGTCAAATAGGCAAGCAAACCAAGATGTCCTATCCAAAGCTCCAACACCTGACAACTTCCAAAGTTTTGGAATTATTGCATATGGATCTTATGGGACCAATGCAGGTTGAGAGCCTTGGGGGAAAAAGGTATGCCTATGTAGTTGTTGATGACTTTTCAAGATATACATGGATAAATTTCATCAAAGAAAAGTCTGATGTGTTTGATGTATTCAAAGATTTGTGCCAAAGAATACAAAGAGAAAAAGCAAGTTGTGTGGTCAGAATAAGAAGTGACCATGGAAAGGAGTTTGAGAATCAAAAATTCTCAGATTTCTGTTCTTCAGAAGGAATCAATCATGAGTATTCTTCTCCTATCACCCCTCAACAGAATGGGATTGTTGAGAGGAAGAACAGAACTATCCAAGAGTCAGCAAGAGCTATGATCCATGCTAAAAAGTTACCACTGTACTTCTGGGCTGAAGCTATGAACAAAGCTTGTTACATTCACAATAGAGTCACTCTAAGAAAAGGAACCTTGTCTACCATCTATGAGGTCTGGAAGGGCAGAAAACCTACAGTCAAGTACTTCCATGTGTTTGGAAGTAATTGTTATATTCTGGCTGATAGGGATCAAAGAAGAAAGATGGATCCTAAAAGTGATGAAGGGATTTTCCTTGGATACTCCATAAATAGCAGAGCCTATAGAGTATTTAACTCCAGAACCAAGGTTATAATGGAGTCAATAAATGTGATCATTGATGTTGCCCCTGCAGATGTTGCAGATGATGTTGGAACATCTGCTGACAGTCAGACTGAAGTTGAAATAAAGAGTGATAATCATCATTTCACTCTAACTGAGGCAAGGACAGAACAATCCAGCAAACCTCCCTCCATCAGAATCCAGAAGGATCATCCTAAAGATCTGATAATTGGTGATCCTAACAATGGTGTAATCACTAGATCAAGAGAGATGATTTCAGGTTCCTGCTTTGTTTCAAAGATAGAACCTAAAAACATCAAGGAAGCTCTGAATGATGAATACTGGATTTCTGCCATGCAAGAAGAATTAGACTAGTTCACAAGGAATGAAGTGTGGGATATTGTTCCTAGACCTGATGACATAAATGTGATTGGAACTAAATGGGTGTATAAGAACAAGTCAAATGAGCAGGGAGTTGTTACAAAGAACAAGGCTAGACTTGTAGCTCAAGGATACACACAAATTTAGGGAGTAGACTTTGATGAAACCTTTGCACCAGTAGCAAGGCTTGAATCAATCAGACTACTTTTAGGAATTGCTTGTATCCTGAAGTTCAAGCTATTTCAAATGGATGTTAAAAGTGCCTTTCTAAATGGGTATCTTAATGAGGAGGTATATGTGGAGCAGCCTAAGGGATTTGTTGATCCAAGCTGTCCAAATCATGTATACAAACTAAGGAAGGCTCTTTATGGTCTGAAACAAGCCCCAAGAGCATGGTATGAGAGACTGACTACTTTTCTCATAAAACAAGGGTACAGGAAAGGTGGAATAGACAAAACCTTGTTTGTGAAGGATGAAGAAGGAAATGTCATGATTTCTCAAATATATGTAGATGACATAGTCTTTGGTGGGATGTCAGACAGGATGGTTAAACATTTTGTCACTCAAATGGAATCTGAATTTGAGATGAGCCTAGTAGGAGAACTAACCTACTTTCTTGGACTGCAAATCAAGCAGATGGAGGACTCCATGTTCATTTCCCAAAGCAAGTATGCAAAGAACATTGTCAAGAAGTTTGGGATGGACAATGCTAGTCACAAAAGAACACCTGCCCCCACTCATTTAAAGCTGACAAAGGATGACAAGGGTGAGAATGTAGACCAAAGCTTATACAGAAGCATGATTGGAAGCCTATTATATTTGACTGCTAGCAGACCAGATATAGCCTTTGCAGTAGGTGTATGTGCAAGATATCAAGCTGAGCCAAAAGTAAGTCATCTAAACCAGGTTAAGAGGATTTTGAAATATGTCAATGGTACTTGTGACTATGGCATAATGTACTTTCATGGATGTAAACCAATTCTCACTGGCTTCTGTGATGCTGACTGGGCTGGAAGTGCTGATGATAGAAAGAGCACATCAGGAGGATGCTTCTTTCTAGGAAACAATTTGATTTCTTGGTTCAGTAAGAAACAAAATTGTGTATCCTTATCCACTGCTGAAGCTGAATATATTGCAGCTGGTAGCAGTTGTTCACAGTTGGTTTGGATGAAGCAAATGCTCACAGAATACAATGTCCCACAAGATGTCATGACATTGTACTGTGACAATTTAAGTGCTATTAACATATCAAAGAATCCTATCCAACACAGCAGGACCAAGCACATTGATATCAGGCATCATTTCATCAGAGATCTTGTGGAAGAAAAGGTGATCTCATTAGAACATGTAGCCACAGATCTGCAATTGGCTGATATATTTACTATAGCTTTGGATGCTACCCAATTTGAAAACCTAAGGGGTAAATTAGGAATCTGCTTATGTGAAATATAGCAGTTATGGAGAAGTGCCAACATGTCCTATGACATCGTGTGGCATGATCACCAGATGGCAACACCAGTCTGGTCAATAACTCTGTGTATTCAACTCTTTAAAATTCCATCAGTAACGGCGTTTATAAAAGCTCAAGCTTGCTCTCAGCTCTTCATCTCCTCATTATCCTCTCAAAATCATTTGCATGCTAAAGCTGATTTTCTGAGCTCATCAAAATCAATCAACCCTAAACTCTTCTTTCACCAGATTCGAAAATGTCTCAACATCAAAACCCTAACATCATGGATGAAAATATCAACCAAGAAGATGTGGTGCATGCAACCCCAATCTCCATGGTTCCAATGGATACTACTCCCATGGACGAAATCAGAGGAAGTGTCCCTCTTGCTCAAAAGTCTGGAACTCCAAATGTGAGAAGAGCAAAGGAACCTGTGTTCAGCAAAAGCAAAGGGATTCCTTCAGCCTCAAACACCACCCCCAAAGCTTCTGACTATGTGGATGCTTCCATCAAGCATCTTGTGAATAGAATACTATCTGAACAAAGAGTGGTGCATGGGACATCCTGTTGAGCAAGAGTGTCCTCTTCAGCCTGATTGCTCTGTTCTTCTTATGGAGTTGGCATGCTGATGATGATAATGAAGCCACTGATGACCAAGCTTCTGTTGATCCACCTTCTGAAGAGGAGACTTCTCAACCTCCTCCTGTTGAAGCCATAGATGATGACTCTGACACAGAGATCATTGCATCTGTGGACCCTAGCATAGCCAAAAGGCTTAGGGCTAGGAAGGAAAAGAAGACTGTAGGACATGCAACTCCTGAAAAGAAACAGCCTACACCAAAGAAGGACAAAGCTAAAGTTGCCTTTGGTCCTACTAAACAATGGAGCAAGGTAAATACCCAAAAGAGGAAAGCTATTACTCCACCTGATTCAGATGTTGAAGAGGATGTCCCAACATCCCAACCAAGAAAGAAACCAGCACCTTCAAGGTCTACCTCTGCTGTTCCAGAAGCTCCTCTGGACAATGTGTCATTCCATCATGTGTCAAGTGTGAGCAAATGGAAATTTGTCTACCAAAGAAGGGTGGCACTGGAAAGAGAGCTGGGCAGCAATACACTGGAGTGCACTGAGGTAATAGACCTGATATCATCTGCTAGTTTATTCAAAACAGTTTCAAACTTTTCACCCTGCTATGAGCTGCTAGTCAAGGAGTTCATTGTCAACCTGCAAGAAGACTGTGCTGATGGAAAGTCAGAAGAATTCAGAAAAGTCTATGTAAGAGGGAGATGTGTGGAATTCTCTCCTAGGGTTATCAATCATTACCTAGGGAGAGAATCTGATGGGCCTAATGAGCTAGGGAAGACTGACAACCAAGTTTGCAAGGTCATCACTGCAAATCAGGTCAAGACTTGGCCAGTCAAGGGCAAACTTTCTGTTAGCTTGCTAACAAGGAAGTATGCAATGCTGCATAGGATTGGTACTGTCAAATGGGTCCCTACCAACCATACCTCTTCAATAGCTATTGGATTGAGCAGATTCATTTATGCTGTGGGCACCCAAACAAAGTTGGACTTTGGGGCTTACATATTTGATCAAACACTGAAGCATGCATGAACATCAACAATAAAGCTTCCCATTGCTTTTCCATCCTTGCTCTGTGGAATCATCCTCAACCAGTATCCAGGCATCCTCACTGAGAAGGATTCAGTCTGCAAGAGAGAAAGTCCTCTGGCCTTCCACTACAAATTATTCTTGAGCCATCATGCTGCTGATGTTGAAGCTCCCAGTGGGACATCTGCTGGACCTTCAAAAGCAAAGACTCCCATATCCAAAGCTGCTTTGATTGCTGAACTCAAGAACACTTGCAAAGAGCTGGATGCCAGAAAGCAAAAGCTTGAGGAAATTATTCAAAGGCTGGAAGTGGAAGAGGTTGCTCAGAAAGCTGATGACTCTGATGATGAATCTGAAGAGGAAGAAGATACTGAATATGAAGATTCTGAGTGAAAATGTGTCAGGAAAGTGTACTGTATCAACATTGTAATTTTGGCTTTGTAATTTTGAATGTTTTCTCTCTGATTATGTAAAATTTGGCCCCAATTTCTGTCTAACAAGGGGGAGAAGAGAAGTGAAGTGTACTGAACAACAACAATGTCTGCTGCAGTTTGCTTGATTAATGAAAAATGATGTTTGTCTGTTTAATGTCTGCTTCTGAACTAAGTTGTTTTTAATAGAAAATTTTTGTTGAACAAGTCAGAATACATACAGGTTTGAGGGGGAGTAAACTCTCACATGATTCAACAGAAAAGAACTGCTGCACTCTGATAAATAAAACTCTGCTGCACTCTGATAAAACCAGAAGATTATGTTAGCCAAAAATTAGCCAAAGGGGGAGTTTGTAGATGTTTAGAATTGGCAGAATTTTTGATCAACAAGAAGTGTTGAACTTAGTTCAGGATGTCACACCAGATGTTGTGACATTATCAAACAGAGTATAAGTTAATGAACTTAGTTCAGGATGTCACACCAGATGTTGTGACATTGTATAAGTTAATGAATTAAGTTCAGACATCAGGATGTCACACTAGATGTTGTGACATCTCAAACCTGCTACCAGACTTAAAAGATGCGAAACAGAACTGAGTAAATTCAGGGAATTTATCTGGAATTAATTATTGATGGATAAACAATACAAGGCGCATCTGTAGGGAGCTTAGTTATCTGTTTTCAGTATAACAGAATAACTATCTCACCTAGAATCAAGGAAGTAACAAACCCTAATTCAAGGTGATGACAGCATGCGTATCAGGACTGGATGTTCTACAGAAAGCCCAAAAATCCAAGCATCTATTTAAGCAACAGAAAATCTCAGAATAGAGTACGAAATTAAGAAGTCTAAATAAAGTGTTTGTGTTTAATAGCAGGTTTTAGTTGTGTATCACTTTATGAGCTTTTAAGCAAAAAGTGTATTGTGTCTTGATTGAAACTGTGAAGTAAAATCAAGCTGTTGTATTTGAAGTGTGACTTCAATTTTATTAAACTTGTAACATATCACTGTGTTATTGAGGGGGAGTGAGTTGGTACTCATATCTAAGTTGTGTCTTAGGTAGAAATTGCATTGGGTAGATATTAAGTGAAGGATTAAACTGAGTGGTTTAAGTCCAGAATTAATATTACTTATATTGGATTTCCTTCTTGGCTTGGTAGCCCCCAGATGTAAGTGTGGAGATACACTGAACTAGGTTAACAATTTCCTGTGTTATTTACTTTACCTGCACTTTAAGTTTTGTTTAAGTCTTCAAGTGTTTAAACATCTCATTCGACATCACGTACCTGATCCCAGAATTTCAATTCTAATATCACATCGTCTTGTTGGAATTTGTTTAATCCAAACTTGATTTGAGTCAAAGTGGAATGGGTGATTTTTGGGCATATACAAATAAGGTTTCAAGGAAACTCAAAGTAACCAATTTGTGATCAAGTGCGTACTCAAATCCAAAGTATGTGGGGAAATCATATCAAAGCATAAGTTGGAAATTGTTACAAGAATCCTTAAGTTGTATTGAATAATGATTAAGTGGTTAAGTTATTTAAAGCTTAAGGCATGTCTTTTAAGATTCAAGTTCATTCAAAGCCATCTTTTTTAGAGTTTATGCTTCGAATCATTTCTCAAAACAAATAATAAGCTTGGTTTCAAGAATAATTTCACCCATTCGGTTATTCATTTCCAATCCATGGAGCAAGGTCACTAAAAGCTTATTTGTACAAACCATTTTGGAAAGTGAAAAATCAAGACGTCTTTCAAGATTCAAGCGTATGAATTCAAGGATAAAAAGTTCAAATTAAAATTCAATTGAGTTAAAAAATACAAGGATGTCAAGATTCCATTATTTGAGTCCACCAAATTACAAAGAGAATCACAAAGGAACCACATGATGTTATAAGATTATTGACACAAAATTCTGCAAGAGTCCTAAGATCAAACCTCATTCTCTAAGCTTAATACAAAGAAAAAATACAAGTCCTTGTTCCAAGAAAGATGCTCCTGCCGAAATGTCAAAATCCAAGGTTCCTCCAAAGTCTCTCACGCCAATCCACATGCTCCCAAGAGATAATGCTGAAACGTCGCTTCGAATTTACACAAGGCCATGACAATACACCCGAATTTCTTCACGACATGGAATTCCATAGCAAACCTGCAAGACAAACAAAGCCTATCCAGTTCATTCAAAATATATTCATTCAATTCAGAATTCAATGCACAACCAATTTCATAGCAAGCGTTACAAGGAATTCAAGATTCACAACAAAATCTCAAGCAGAATGAAACAGAGCATTAATAGTGACCAAAATCCAAGCTGAATTTAGCATTCAAAAGTGCACAATTCAAACAAGTTCAGGAATTAATTTACCTTATCAACAAGACCAAGGAATAGGAACTAGTTCTTCCTTCAAAGCCAAAGGCCAACTCCAAATCCACATTAGGAACCATACCTCTTTATGCCATCATCTTCAACATGTAAGTTACCAGACATGGCAATGAGCATCTTCTGTAACAGAAATAGCATGGCTAATAAAAAGTTCATGCTCCAAGATACATCCTTCTCCAAAAAAAACTTCTACCTTAAGCCATTCTCCAAGCTGCCCTATGCGCCATGATTCATGTCTTCAAATCTCATGTTTTCAGCCAAGCTCCCGTAGCAGTACACTATCGAACAAAAGTGCTCCAAAATATTTGTACATGAAAAATAAGACATGTCTGAGACAATGTCAGTCACAAACTAAAACAAAGAAGCTGGTCATTATTCACAAGAAAAGGCAGAGTAACAGAGAGGCATGGCAATGAAAAATTGAAGTTTACCACAGTGAAAAGAGCTACATAGCAGTGGTCAAAATTTCAACAAAAACAGGGTCACAATGCAAGCAAATGAAAAAAACATAGCAAGCATATTACAAGTATTTGTAGCAGAGAAAGGTCATGGAAATGGAAAAGAATTCCATGATAACAAACAATTCAAAAAGTTGCAGCCGTAAGAATGAGCAAGTCATACGTTTTCACAGTGGTAAAACTTTCAAATATCAGTACATACCACAAGTTATTCTAAAAGCTCCTTTATTGCACTACAGACAAAATCAAGAAGAATGACTCACCTCTCCCTTGGTCCCCACGGAGTATCAGTAGAGACAATTTGTGATACCACTCGCAACGGTATCTTGGACACTTCATGGACCTCACACGAATTTGGTTATTCTTCACACGTATAACCTCACTCCAAATCCCCTCTAACGGATTTCTGAAGCTCACACAATTCTTGCATTCCCTTTCACACATACCAGAATATACTCCTATAAAAGAATCAATCATTGGCACAAAAGGAGGACCACCACCTGTACAGAAAACCCAGTAGCCACCATAGACCTACCAACACCACAAAAAAACCCTAGCGGAGGCACAGAAACACACGAAAAAATCTGCAAAGAGAAAAGACACACTGAGAACATTCATTGAATCCATACTCAACACTTAACCACAAGAAATCTCAAGAAAATAATATTCTCATAATTTCACATTGAAATTCTGAGCAAGATGAGATAAGTCGCTGTATCCTCACTCAACCTTCATTCATTAACCTCAACAAAGATGAAGAAGAAGAAGAAGAGGAATTGAAAGTCAGAGGTAAAGAGAAGGGAAATATGAGTTTACTTGAGGAAATAGCCGCAGAAGCCATACGAGGTATTCACGAGAAAACTCAATGAAATCTTCAAGAGGTAGTCTTCTGAAACTTGTTCCTTTCTTGATTATATCATGTTTGTCCCATTTGAGTAATGTATATATGTTTCTGTGCAATTGCTTGGTTGATTTCTCCTTATTTGTCGAATTAGGGTTTAACTTGGGAATGGGTCCGATCTGAGATATTGTTTAGGTTTTTGTTAAATCTATGTTCAGATTCGATATCAGAGAGATATTTGAGGTAGAGGTTATGTTTATATTTTTGTGATTGGCGGTGGTGAACTGCCGGAGAAGACGGAGGCTCCGTCACCGACCGTCTTCCTTCTCCGGCAAAGAAATTGTTGAGAGAGAGAGAGAGAGAACAAAGTGAATGGGATTCTGATTCAGTTCCCACCCTTTTTTATGTTTGGTGACCGTTGCATAGCCATCAAAATCGTGTCTCCCTCCACCGATGACAAGTGCCACCGGTTTTAACTTTGTTTGTTTTCTCCCATGCGCATCCTCCATTTTACCTACCTTGCACCTCACTTTTATTACCATTGGATTAGTCAAACCTTGAGTTTTCCTTCAATCATGCGCTCCAATTTCTTCCTCAGTCAACCATTTGACTGAGTATCCTTGCTATAAACCTTCCTAGCACCTTGGGCTTAATCTATTCATGGGCCCTGATTCTACTATCTTTCTTTCACAACTAGCCCATTTCTCATTTGTTTTTTTATTTATCTATTTTGTTTAATTTTGTTCTTTATAAATCTATTAAAAAAAACTTTCTTTAATTAACTATATTAAATAATTTTTTTTAATTTAAAATTAATTAATTAATTGATTAATTTTATTAAATAATTTAATTTAATTAATTAACTTTCTCTTTTAGTAAACAACTCACAAAAAAAACATTTTTAAACCTCTTTTCAAAATTTAATTTCTTTCTTATCCTTCGATTAATTTCTTTTCGAATCATAAAAAACTCAACATTTTTGTTGATTAATCATTTTAAATAATTTTATTTAAAATCGATTAGATAATTTGTTAATTAATCATGTTAAATATTTATATTTAACTTGATTAATTAATCTTTTCACCTTTGCTCGATTATGTGTGCGCTAAATGTTTGCATATGCTCGATCCTTCTTGCTTGTGATATGATATTACGCTTACTTGTGTGATTTACTTTTGCATTTCGACGATAAATTGCTAAGTAAAAAATGAACGCACACTAAGACTAATCATTTCAAAGATAAACGAAATCTTTGGTCCAACGCCAAGTAAATATCCATACGCACTTTACTTCATACACACACGTAAGTCGATCATTCTTTGATCGCCATCTGCACTACTTTGCACTTTACACCTTTCTCAACCTTTTTTTAACTGAACGTATCAACGCATCGCGCTTGTTTTCTATAGCTAGTCTTTAGCTTACTTGATCCCCATATCAAGTCTTCCAAACCTTGCGAGCCGAACGCATTGTGCCTCGCTAACAAACCACTAAATAAACCTCCATGAGCCTTAAGTGGTAGAAAGGAGGATAACGAGCTCTCGTTACTCGCTCCGATTATTTCAACGCAAGATGCTCGTCTTGTTGGACAGAATAAGCTACCCATAGTCTTTAGTGCAATTCGACTCCTAAACCCTTTCATCAAAGAAAGGTAATAAAATCAACAACCAATACCCATAGTAGGCCGAACTATGAAGTTCTGACTTTCCCATTGCACAAGGGAATACGTAGGCACAAGGATCTCAATCCTTGCCGAGCCCCTAGGATCAATCTATCTTATAATTTAAACTCTTTTCCCTTAGCAAGTAAATCGTTTATGCATAGACATCCTTTCGCGCGTGTCAACTTAGATGGTTCCCATCGAGTACGATGGATGTAGGGGGTGCTAATACCTCCCCCCTGCATAACCGACTTCCGAATCCAGGCAATGGTTGCGAGACCTTTGTCCTTATCTCTCTCTTCCTGGGGTTGTATCTATATCTTCCCTTTTCGTCTTCGGGAATAAATAGAATTAGGTGGCGACTCTTCAGTCTGTCTAGCGTGCGGCTCCCGTCTTTTCGGATCGCGTGAGGTCGTATTTTTCGGGGTGCAACAAACATATTTTAACTAAAACAACTTAAAACAACAACAAAACATCTAAGCGTTCATCCCCGCGAGTGTTACGTATTAGAGCATCGACACCGAACTAATGAAGATAACCACCATCCTTCAAGCTACCCTCACGTTACCAACATAGGGGTAACATTCAAACAGAAGGGGAGAGATATCTATAGTTATAAATGATATATGATAATAATACATAGACAAGGATCATACAAATATCACCACTTCACATCATCAACCAAAACAACAATTAACAACAACTCGCAAAATGCAACTTTAATATGACTTAACTATGTTATGCAAGTGGTACCATTCAGAGTAAAACTCCCAACTTAAAATTTCCAATTTACCGAGGCATCAAGGCATAAGCCTTCAAATTTCAACTTAGTGTCAATCCAGGCCAACATGGTGTGAGCAACGGCTCCGACATAATATGAAAATGTACTATATGATATATACGACTTTGCAACATTAACAACATAACAACATCAATATCATACACAATTTATACAACATGATCAACTTAAAATCAATGTTGGCTTATCAAGCCTCCAACATGAACAACACAACAACTTCGACAACATAAAACAACTTAGACAACAAGAGAAACTTAAGCAACTCGGACAACTTGAACAACTTATTCAACACCGACCATCAAGCCTACACCTTACAATTGTCCGTAAATTGGAACGGAACTACAATACTCTGTTGTACCTGCAAACCAACTTTTCTGACACAATCTCAATAAAACAAATCAACAAAAATCACTTACTACACCACCCGACTTACCCCGACAGTTTTCTTAAATTCTGGGCAACTAAATTTTTCGCCTAACTCGGCTAAACCGAATAAACCAACACTGTTTCAATAATCTTCAATTATTACGACTTCTTATAACTTCTGCTAAAGAAATCTATGTTATGATAAATTCTAATTATCATAAAAAGTATAGACTAAATTCTGTTTTTCTGTCAAAACTCCAAAACAGTGTTACTGCCAAAACTATTTTGTTTTCTCTTCGCAACAGATAATTATGCCTCTGCTCTTAAAACTTTTAATAAAAAAATATGATTTTTAATAAAATTGTGATTTAAGTAAATGGTATGTTACAATTATTTCTAAGGGATTACTTCATTCATAATTAAAATCATAAATTAATTCTACAAAGTGGATTAAATAATAGGTGTATAAGGCAAATTAAATGGTCCCCTCCTATTACAGGGTGGCTTGCGCCACCCTTAACTTCTCCTACTAAGTGGCCAGCGCCACAACATCATCATGGTGGCCGCCAAAATGTGGCTGGCACCATGATTTCATGGCTTGCGCCATGTGTGGTATAAGGGAGCATGGATCCCGCCACCTTCCATGGTGGCTCCTTCACATCCCACCTTTTTCATCTTTGGGTGGCTTCTGCCACCCGTACACTTGGGCATAGTATTCATCATCCCCAATTCATTTTTCTAGAAAATTCATGATTTCACAACAATACTCCAACAGTCAACATTCGGAAAATCAAGAAAATAATTCAACTTAATAACAACTTAATCATCAATGATAAATCAACAATTACACAAGAAAACATCATCATAGTGTAACACCCCAAATTTTCCCTCTTCTTTTTAAGCATCATCATCATATCATAGTCATCATAAGCATATCATGTCCTTGGCATCTTTGCATGGAAAGATGAGGCATAACATTCTCATGACCTAGAATTAGGCATATGATCATCTGTGGGTGGATTTGAAACATCACAAGCTATAACAAGAGGCCCAATGGACTTGTCCAAGTCCTATGAGGAGTCTACATGGCATTCACAAGTTCAAGATCAGTCACAAAAGCCCAGGAGGTTGAGAGATCACCAGTGAATTCAAGCTAGGGCAAGCTCCTGCACAATGATCCCAAATTAGGGTTTCACTTTCAAGCATGAAAACTTTGTGACTTTGGCCATTTCATCTGGGCAAAGTCTTTCATATGATAAGAGGACCCTAGGGATGAAATTTGGTGAGAAAACTCCTTGTGGAAGTCAGTTATTTCATCAGTTGCTTGTAAAAGAAGAAATTGGTCAACTGTGCATTCTAGAAGTCAATTGTGAGAATTCAAAGTGTCCAACCCTATTTTTCAAGTCTAGGGATGTTCTTATAACCTTAAAAGAGGTTTGGTAAGGTCAAAGATCAAGAATCAAGGGGTTTTGATGAGTTTTCCATTTTTGGCATGTGGTTTGTCATGGAATTTTCCATTTTTGGCATCTTTTTGCCCTAATTTTCAAAGGCTTGTAACATGGTGAAAAAAGCTTCAAATGAGTTGCCAATAAACATGAAAGTTGAAGGTTAGGTTCTCCCATTTTTAAAAAGTATAAGTACATTTTCATAGCCCTCATGATCATGAGATAGGGCCTTCGAAAATTACTTGAATTTTAGGGCATACCTTGAATTCCAAGTTTCCTTCAAATGCAAGAACTCATGTACATTATTTCCTAGCTGATCAATGGGAAAAATGAGGTCATGGTATCTTATGGAATTGCATTAAATTCATTTGGCTCAATAAATCTCACAAAATCGTGCATGAAGAAAGAGTTATTCCACTAAGTGCAAATTTGCAAGTTCATTAGAAAATCATGATTCAGATATTTTCAAGGTGTGAGATCAATCCAAAGGTGGAGAGTGAATCATTTGGATACTAAACATGCACATGGGAAGGCAAGGGCATGAGCATTTCACCACTTCACACCACTCTTGCATTTTTTGCAAAATCATCCTCCCACCCTTTCCTCACGTGCATTCTCTCCCATTTCTTCAGAATGGATCATTGACATCATATATAAAGCATCTAGGGTTTTATTTGCTCCAGATCTCTGATTTTCTCACATCACAACTTTCTTGCACCACTGCAAATCTCATCGCATCTCCATCTACACATACACATAGCCTCTGATCTTTGTGAATTCTTGATCCTAAGACTCTAAGGATCATTTTGCAACCTTTGATTGAAGCTCATAGTGGAGAATCTTCAGTGTGAAGTTCAGAGCAGTTTGTTTCGAAGCTCCAAATCCAGGTGTTCTCAAGCTTCCTCTTGCATTTATTTTGCAAGAGGAGATCCAGACAAGCAATTCTACACCCTCAGGGGGATTTCTTTTGAATTTCAAGCTCTGCAAGCTCAGGTAACTCACTGAATTCGTGGATCTGGATGTATGTTTTTAGGTGTGCTTTTTGATCTATGTGTTGTGCTGGTTACACTGAACTCTTTGTATTTGATTTTGGTTGATTATTGAGTGAAATATGTGGATTCAAAGTTTGATGTATGATTTTGTTTTGCTTCGATCCGATTTGTGTGTTGATCTAATGAGAAATCTAAGTTCATTTTTGAATTCAGCGTGATTGATTTGTTAGATCTGGAGATTATGATGCATTTCTATGTTCATTTGTTCTTTGCATGAATTTTCCGGTGCCGGAGCCCTAGCTCCGGTCACGGGATTCTGGAATTTGGTCACCTGAGCTGAAAGGAAGAAGATGAGTTCATGACCTTTGGATCTTTCATTTGGACGGACGTGGTGATGCCAGCACATTAAAAATCCCCTCTCCCCAGCACGTGACTTGCTCTTGTTTTATTTTTCTGAATAATTCATTGTGTGGCACACCACACCATAATAACATGCACTCACACTAATGGCCAATGAATGAGGAAACTTGATTTTTTGTTTGACTGAATCTCATGCGTGTATTTGATCCAAGGGCCTCTCATTTTTCC
Source organism: Lathyrus aphaca (assembly GCA_963966055.1). NCBI lineage: Eukaryota > Viridiplantae > Streptophyta > Magnoliopsida > Fabales > Fabaceae > Lathyrus > Lathyrus aphaca. Next base: position 451,218,670 of record OZ014520.1, read on the forward strand.
TGATTAACTGAATTTCCACCATAATTGTTGTAAGCTGCATTGAAAACCATTGGGCCTGTCTTGCTATCCCCACCCCCTATGTTAAAAGCCCAAGTGAAATGAACTGGATTGTTTGATATTTGCACCCCAGGTCTAATTTGTATATTTTATCATTTCATTTTATTGTCAGTTTGATTTTTAATTTTTAAAAATAGAAATAAGTTCATAAAAATTCTAAAAAAATTCATGAATGATCCTTTGAGTTTTCTTTATTTTTTGGCATTTTTATTTTTCATTTATTTTTAATTGCCACGTGGGAATTAATTGCTTCTTTAATTAATTGCATTTATTTCATTTTTGAAGCATGTTGTCTTGTATATTTTCTATATTGATCATTAATTTGAATTTGGAACTGGTTCATTTTGCTCTGGATTCATGATGAGATTTAGTTTGTTGATGATTTTTATTATGATTTTTAGAAGTTTGCTTAATTGATTTTGGTCCCTAACTTGTGCATGAAGTCTCCTAACCCTAATCCATGTTTAAGCCTTTATTTGACTTGCTTAGATTCTGACTTTGATTCTCTCCTTTTGGCATTTCAATTTTGTATGTTTTAAGAGTCTTTGTGCAAGTTTGTGGAAATTTTGGATGTATACTTGAATTGATTTGAATTTTTGTTCTTTGCCTATCCTCCTTTGTTTCCTTTTGGTCATATGTTCAACCCTTAGGTTAGAAGGGCACTTGTGCCAACTTCTTTAAGTTGTTTAGAGCCTTCTTAGGATGTTGATACCCCTCTGGTCTTAAGTTGATGCTTGTGCCTTGAGAAATTTTGTGTTTGTTTGCTTTTGAAGTTCATTCACTCTTATGCATGCTCACTTCACTTCTTTTTCTTCTTTACTTCTCATGATGTAAATACTTGACTTTGTGTGCTTCTTATCTTCATCTTACATGATCCTTAGGCACTTTCTTAACATGTTAGGGTTCTGGTCTTGGAATTTGTGACTTTGGTTTACCTAGTTTGCTTGGTGTTATCCCATGTTTGCTTTGGTTTGTCATGATAATCCATGTTGCTTCATTTTGAGTGGTATAGTTTCCATCTCATTCTTATGCTTTGTATTTGCATTTGGCATTTGTGATTAGGACTTCACTTCTGGTTGTGTGGATACGGTTTGATATTATGTCCATTTTGTGTTGCATTTATTCTTATGTCACTAACCATTGATACTATTCTTGTGATTGTTGGGGCTTAGGGCTTACTTCCTCCCTCTTCTATTCTTCATTATTCTCTTTCTCTTCTTCTTTCTTTCTTCTTTAGGATAGTAAACCTCACTAACCTAGGATTTTCTATGCATGATAACAAGTAGGATTCATTAGTCCCCCATTAGACTTTTACCTTTGAGATCCTTTTGTTTCTCTTCTCTTCTCATCTCAAAATCCTAAAAAGCATCTTAATAAGGACTGAAGTGGTTTCCTGTACAATAGCCTTATTCCATGATACACTTGTAGTCTTCCCATCTTGGGATAGTACAAGCTTGTCTTGTGATGCACAAGTCTGATCAGGATACCATCTTCACCAAGAAAATCATAAAACACACTTCTTCATCCAAAAATACAAAAACACCTAATAAATTCAATGAGTTAGTGAGCCTAAGCCCTAATCTCTGGAATCAAGTTTTGGAGATCTTCTCCTTACTTGAGTGTGCTTGTTCTATTATTCCATCTTGGAATGTAGTGGCAAGTACACATTCCATTGAAAAGAGCTTGAGTTCACTTCCTTGTGACACACTTAGTAAAAAGCTTCTAAAAAACCCAAACAAATAATAAGCGTCTTTCCTTCGGGAATTCTTTTCTCATCTCATTCGCTCCGTCCGCGAACTTGCTCCTACTTGTCACTTTTACAAGACGGTTACGCACTCGTCGTCCGAGCTTGCAACACCTGAGCATTGACATAGGCAGTTCAAGTCTTAATTCACAAGCAATCTTTTCCACCCCTAGTTAGGGGAACTACGGCGACTCTGATCCTCATTGTCCAGATGAGGTATGTAGGCAGCGGGGTAGGGCCCGTTCGAGCACAATCTTTATTTTCCCTACATTTTTCCTTTTCATTTCTTTTTCAGTTCCCTTTTCTTTTCTTTTATCCAGTTCAGTTCCTTTTTTTCGCATCAGCTTTCATTTCTTCACCCTTTGAAACAGATTTCCTTGCAAGCGTGGATCCCGTCGGGTACGGCGGACGATCTGGGTGCTAATACCTTCCTAAGTCGTAACCGACTCCCGAACTCAGTCTCTTTGGTTCGCAGGACCTGTGTCCTTCCTTTTCTTTTCTTCTGGTTTATGCAACATTACCATTCCCGTTCCTTCGGGATAAAAAGGCCTGGCTGGCGACTCTAACTCTTTTCCGCGCCACTTTCGCGTTTGTACCAGGATGGAAATCCGGGGAGCGACAGCTGGCGACTCTGCTGGGGATCACCAGGCCAGAGTATCTCTGGTTCCCTTGAGAGTCCCTCCTAGCGCTTATGTGTTTCTGTTTCGCAGGGTGTTGATTGTTTGCTGTTGTGTGTATATTTTACTGTTGTTTATTTATAGTTTATTTACATCTTTATTTATAGTTTTCAGTATTTATTTTCTGCATCATATTTTATACTGGACCGTCTGGACTGGATTTTATGTTTGGAGGGCTTGGGTGGTACTGTTACTGTGAGATGAGCTCATTACCACGGCTCGAGATCACCTTAGGACTTAGAGTGGTTCCGCTTTGGCCTCATGAGATCTTCTCATGAGGGTAGTAGTGAGTTCCATGCCCAGATTTGCGACCGTCTTGGAAATGTCTTGATTTGGGGATCTTCCTCTCTCATTTCATAACCTTGATAGTTATGTGCAGCTGGGGACCGATCATTGAGAACCTTGTGGAAATATCCCTCTCTAGTGGTGACAGTGGCAGACCACATTCTGTGGCAAACCCATTCGCACCCGAGGTCCCACCTGGAACTTACATAGGATGACCTTGTTTTCCTGGACTCAGCTGAGGCCTCCCTGCGTAGTATATAATGCCAAACCGATTCCCTGATTTGGTCATGAGTGTAAGCACCCCAAATTTGCCCTCACCCATTCACACCATGGCTTGTGATCATCTCATATGCATAGACACAACCATATCATCTCATATCTCATTTTTGATTCACTGCATAGATTCTAAGTCATCTGCATCTAGGGTTTGTGATCTGAGCAATCCAGGAGCCTCTTGAGCCACTTCAAAGGCAACCAATCACTTCAAAGGGGTCCATATGTGTTCTTGCATCATATTCCATCCTTTCAAAGTCAAGATTTCAAAAGAATCACAAGAACTGAGGTTTGCATGGAAACAGGGCCAGGCTAGACTGCACAGTTGACCTAAAATTAGGGTTTTGGTTTCAGAGGCCATAACTCCAAATTTTTTGGTCATTCTTGTTTCCATTGGTGTCTATATGGTATAGGGAGTATGCATATCAATTTTCATGAAGAAATTCCATGGGGAAGTCATCTGATCAAGAGTTGACTTTTTAGACAAGTCAGTGCAAAATCAGGGCATCTGAGGCCCCCAATGACCCAACCAATGGGTGATCTTCATCATTTTGAGTGTATATGATCTTTATTTGATCATGGAAGAAGGTTTAAGTCCACAAAAATCAAGAATTTGGAGTTTTTGCAAATGTTGACTTTTTTGGGCATAGTTGACTTTTCAAGAATGCTCCATTTTAGGTCATTTTTCAAGCCTTGATTCTTGATCCAAAAATGCTTCAAATGGAAAAACTTTGGTCATGAAAGTTGTAGAATACATTTTTCCCTTTTCAAAAAGTACAAGAACATGATCAAATTCTTCTTGGATCAAAAGTTATGGTGTGACAAAGTTGGCTAAAATCATTGATTTTCAAGACATGCACCAAATGTGAATTTTGCAAAATCATGAACCAAGGCTTTTTGTAACTTCTAGTTGGCATCAAACCATGACACAAACATTCTATGTGACCTAAAAATCAGAATTTGACCAAAGATCACATGTTTATGGTTTGTGTAACAAGGCATTTTTCATGAAGTTTCAAAAGGTAACAACTTGCAAAACCACTCATTACACTTCCTACCACTTGCAACCTTGGATGCTGAGCTTTGCTAGCCCTTCCCCTCACCCTTGCTGCGCCAGCCCATGCCTTGTACTAGCCTAGAACCAAGCCATACCTCTCTTACACAAAAAGTGGACTTTTGGCAAAAGCAAACTTACCAATCAATAGAGGCCATGTCAAATCATCTGACCTATGGGATTAAAATATACTATCCAAATGCAGGCCATAACACTCAAGAAGCAAGGCTGAAACAACACACAAGATCACATATACAAACTCACTCCCTTTTGCAAAACTCTTCGAATTTCTCTGCCCAGCACAGAAACATCCAAACTATTTCCACACTTCAACTCACCATGCCTCATTGAGTCCAAAGCATCAAAGAACCAAGCCTGAAACAAGCCATAACACCACTTCACCATTTTCACTCCAACTTGCAGTTTCCTTCGAAACTCTCTCCACAGCTCACAAACATCCAAACCAACTCCACAAACCTTCTCCACTCATCATCTGGACCACAAACAACCCTTCACCATTGCCAGAAACAGCCTGAATCACCATTGCCATGTTCAACTGAGCTTGAGCAGAAGCTTTTCAAACTCTTCATCCAGCCAACATAAACTTTTCCTAAGCATTCAAGCATCACCAGGGGGTCAAGTGGAGTAGATTTCACAAGGAGGGGAGGTCAGAAAGTTGCTGGAGTGAAAGCTTCGAATCTCAGGTAGCTCAAGAACTTTTTTTTCCAGAAATGGATTTTTAAGTTCTAAACTTGTTCTATATGTCTTCCTGATCATGAATATGCCTTTAGTTTTGAAAGTGGTGATGAAATGAGGATTTAATTGCTCTCTGAAACTTTTTTGCCCTAACTCTTGTTTGCTTCGATTCAGCCATTCCAGGAAGAATAAATTTGTTTTGATTGGGGGTTTTGGTTCGTGAGTGAGTGGGAATCATTTCCATGCTTTTAGATTTCATTTTAGTGAGCTAGGGTGAGAGTTGGCATTTCTCAGGGAAGGTGCTGGCCGGAGAAGACGACCGGAAGTCTTCTCCGGCAGCTTGAAAGTCATTAGCTGTTAATTAGGGTTAGGGCACCAGGTTTGAATGTGAGCCACTGGATCTTGTTTCCCGCGCGTGTTTGTAAGGCTGAGATCATGTCATTAGTTTTAATTAGGTTTAATTTATTTAATTAAATCAGATTAACCAAGTTTGAATATGGGCCTTTGATCTGCGCGCGCAGTCAACCCATTCTTTGCCAGACTCAATCTCAACCCTCCATTGTGCATACTTCCATTTAAATTCATTTTCTTTTCATTTATTTTGCATAATTTATTTAAAATAGTAAAAAATGTCTAAAAATTATGAAACTTTTTCTCATGAGTTTTATTAATTTTTAAGACCCAAAAATATTTTTGTTTTTATTTTTATCATTAAAAAAGTATTTTTAAATATTTAAAAGATTATATTTAATTGATTAATGGAAATTAATTTATTAAAAATACTTTTAGGTATTTAAAAATCACCAAAAAATTCATGAAATGTTCTAAGACATTTAGAAACATTGTCCAACCTTCAAACCAAATTTCTTTTTTGATCTTGATACTTTTTGAGAATTTTCTTTTGAATTAAAACCATTTTTGTGCATTATTTTGATCCTAAGTTCAAAAAATCATTTCTGCCTATCTATGAAGAGTTGGACATTAATTCATCTTGCATTGCATTGTGTTTAGCATGTAGTTTTTGAGATTAAATGGCCATGATTTGATCTTTCATTTTCAATTTGTTTGACATTTCTTTTGTATAGGAACCCTAAAAACCCTAGAATCTTGTAAAAATCATAACTTGAGATTGGTTAAGAGTTGAGACCTCCCCTTTGGACTTTGGTTTGGTATAAGATTAGGGGTCTTTTGAGTGGCATTTTCCATTTTTTATCTTAGGGTTTGCTTCTGTTTTGGTTTTTTTTATTGGTGAATGATTCATAAACCCTAATTTGGGCTTTCATATGCATCCATCTTGCATTCTCTTGCATAACATGACTTGCCATGACATTTCAAGCATCCATGTGGTTCATTTGACATCATAAGACATATTGAAAGCATGTTTGATCATTGCATCATGTATTTGCCATGTTGTATGCCTTGTATGCTTCATAACTTTTCATGTATGTCCTTGTTCCTTAACTTGCTTCATATGCATCCATAAGCTTGTATGAACATTTTCATGTGCTGCCTCATGTTTGTAGCATCTCATAGCATCATTGTCATCATCAACATGCTTCTAGTTTTGCTTACCATCATGTCATCTCATCCCATTTTGCATTGCATTGCATTTCTTTTCTAACCTTTTCAGGTGGTAAGTGATGTTGAGAAGTGAATTTGCCTTCACTTCTCACAACTTCTTTTCATCTCTTTTGCATCCATTGCAACATTTTTATATGTGTTTGAGTTTGAGCTTGCTCATTCTTCTTCTTCCCACTTTCTTTCTTCAAGTGACTTGACTTCTTGAATGAAGCAAGTCACTTTGCTCCTCTTGATCCTGTTCATCTGCTTCCTGGTGGTTCCATTGAAGATTTTTCTTGATAAACCTCATAAACCTTAGGAACAACCAAGCATGACAATGATTAGGGTTTTGATTAGTCTCCCCTCATAGTTTTCCCTTTGTGTCTCTTTGTGTCTTCTCTTCTCACCTCATAATCAGGGACTAAACCCTAAAGGCTTTAAGGCTTTGTGATTAAGCTTATGCCTGCATCCTTCTCTTAGGATGGAGTGTATAACTTTAATCCTAAGTGTTAAACCCTTAATGTGTTTAAATCTCTTAATCAATTCACTTAATAAGTATCAAGACATTACACTTGTAACTTGGGCCTTGCATTAGGGTTCTAATTCTTCCTTAACTGGTTAAGAAGGACTAACCCTAGTGTTAATGGACAAGTCCCCCTCAAGTTGTCTTACAAACCATAAAACTCACTTCTCCATCATATCATTAAATAAAATCCACTTAACCAAAGGTTTGTTTTGTCATGAGTTTAATCCCTAATCATGGATTAGGTTGAGGAGTTTTCCTCAACTTAAACATTCTCATCTATTATCCTTCTATTAGGATGGTGTAATGAGTCTGTTTAATCCTTGATTATGGCTTAACCTCATTACTTAACACTAAACAAAAACACCAAAAACATCTAAATAATCACAAGTAGGTTAATGATCTTAATCCTACACCAAAGGTGTTTAAGTGTGAGAATCTGACTTCACACTTGAGGTATTCTCATTACCCCTAATCATAGGGAAGATGTGATGAGTTTACTAAATCCATTGGTTTAGGCTTAAGCTCATTAACTTATGACAAACTTTCAAAAGCAATAAAAGACTGAAAACTCAAAAACAAACAATAATCGCCTCCTCCGGGATTCTTTTCTCATCTCATTCACTCACAAACGAGAGCTCGCTTCTTCCGTCTAATGCAAGACAGTTTGCACCTGAGCCAGACAGGTCATACACTTGAGCATAGACAAGTAAGCAGTTCACAAGTCAGTTCATCTTTCAGTCTCTTTGGGTCGAACTACGGTGTTCTGACTTCCTCATTGCACGAGAGGATACGTAGGCATAACTTAACAGTTATCGAACAAAAGTCTCTGTATATTCCCCCTCCTTCCAGCTTCATTCTTTTAAGCCTCATATTCATGAGCATCTCACTCTTATCCTTACACTGACACTATATATATCACACCTCACACTTCTTTTTGCACTGACACCTGTACATCCTTTTCCAGCTATTTTATACACAAATTGCACTGACACTACCCCTTTAAAACACAAATCTTTCGAGCGTGGATCCCGTCGAGTACGACGGACAATCTGGGTGCTAATACCTTCCCAGGTTGTAACCAACCCCCTTTCTCAGTCTCTCTGGTTCACAAACCGTCTTATCCATCTTTTCCTAGGTCTATGCAGCATTGCCTTTCCTCCGGGATAAAAATGCCTAGCTGGCGACTCTATTCATTCCCAGTGAGTTCACGGCTGTGTGTTCTCACTGTCCCTCTCGCCGACCGTTCGCGTCTGTACCTTTATGAGGGCCAGTCCCATCTATCGGGAGCGACAGCTTGGCGACTCTGCTGGGGACCCTTATATTGCAACCAGGGCTTCTGGTTCTTTTTGTGGGTTCCTCCTAGCGCTTGTTTGATTCGTGTTTACTGGGGTGTTTTGTGTTTATTTGTGTTTGTATATGTTTTATGTACAGTTACTTTACTGCTTTCTTTACTGCTTTACATATATCATACTGTCATGCTGCTGGCTGGATCTGGTTCTTGTTTTGGTGGGTGGGTGATTCATTGAGAGTTAAGGTCCTATACCTGGGACCTGAGTGACACCTAGGCTAGAGTGAATCATATTCTTTCCCATTCCATCTCGGTCTGGTGCGGGAATATGAAACACGGTTTAGATATGGGTTTCTTCTTGAGAACTCTGTGTTGCAGATTTCCTGCAATGCTAGGGCTATCTGGGAAGCCTGCTAAGTCTGGATGACCTTTTAGTATTGACCTTCAGAAACTGAGGTGAGTTAGAGGAGGAACTTTTATGGTTATTGTAAACACTGTACCTCCGGGTTAGAAGTGTTTACACTTCTCATAACTGATCCAAGTCTGAGGATCCTTGTTTTAGAACACCACCTGTGAGGGGGTTGGGCTGTTTACAGGTTTGCAGGTACCTCGACCTCAGAATACCCTGTTACTTTGATTGAGAATACTCCATGTTGGAACAGTTCTTGTGATTCTACAACCTTGGACTTGTGGCTCTTTATTTGAGCCCCCCACCTTGGTTATTGGACTTATAGACCTCCATCTGGATTTCTTACACACATGGACTTATATCAGAGCATTTGATCAGATCCAGCTCAGTCACAAACCCCTTGCATATCATTTGCATACATGAACATTGCATCATATTGACATTTGCTTATTTGTGTTTCAGGGTATCCATCTTCATTTGGTTCTGGTTTTGACCCCATCTTCAGCATTGACCCATCTTCATCAGCAGTTGCTTCAGCTATCTACTTCAGTTACCTGCACCAGCCAATCAGTGGCTCTTTCTTCAGTGTTATCATCAGCAGCTGTCTCTACTCAGTCTCAGCATCATGGCTCCTAAAAAGAGCAACATCACCTATCACTTCTTCCAGCCAGAGCTATCTGACATCAGGAGGATTCAGACCCTGATCACTCCAGATCACATACCATTGTTCAGGGAACACTACGGAGATATACTTGATATGGTTATGGATATGGACCCTTCACAGAGAAGCCTGATCCACACTTGCATTCAGTTCTATGATCCCCCACTGAGATGCTTCACTTTTCAGGACTTTCAGCTAGGCCCTCTATTAGAAGAATACTCATCATTGGTTGGTATGCCTATCAGGGGTGGAATCCCTTTCAACCCTGAGATGGTCTTTCCTGGTAATGGAGAAGTAGCGAAGGCTTTGCATCTGGAACCTGTTCTGATTGAGCAGCATATGACTTCCAAAGCTGGAATCCCTGGTTTCCATCTAGATTTCTTGATCTCTCAAGCTACCTTGAAAGCTTCTTTAGGAGAGTGGAAAGTTGCCTGTGCTCTATTGGCCTTGAGCATATATGGAATTGTATTGTTCGCAGATGAGCCTCGATTCATTAGCAAGAATGCAATCCATCTGTTCATCCTGAAGAACCCAGTGCCAACTTTATTGGGGGATCTTTACTATTCAGTGCATCAGAGGAATGAAAAGCAGAGGGGAAGATTAGTGAGGTGTTGTGCTCCATTGTTCCACACTTGGCTTCTCAGGCATCTACCCAGGACAGATGCATTTTTGAACCCTCATCAGCAAAGCAACTGGGCTAAGAGACTCATTGCTCTAACTTCAACAGATATCAGATGGTGCACCCAAAGCACCAAAGGCAGGGATATCATCACCAGCTGTGGGCATTTTCCCAATGTGCCCCTAATAGGAGTTAAGGGTAGTATTAACTACAACCCTCTGCTGTTCAGAAGACAACTGGGCTACGCACTGGTCCATACTCCTAAGGCACAGGACTTGGTGGAGACTCTTTATTGTGAGAACAAGATTAATTTGACTATTGTTAGGCAGGCTGCCTAGGCCTGGGATAATGTTCAAACCAAGGGAGTAACCATTCTGGGGAAGTGCAATAATGTGGCATCAGCACAATATTATGAGTGGTCTCGTGCCAGGGCTCAATTCTCTGGGATGCCCTTTACCATAGAAGATATGTCTGAATCATCTTCAGCACCACCCCCTGCCACAGTCAGTTTGGAGGAGTTTGAGAGTTTGAAGGAAAGAAATGAGAAGTTAACCCAGGCTTTGCAGAAGACCCTCCGGGAGAGGATTGAGGGTATGAGGGAGATTGAGAGGTTGGAGAAGTTGAGAGTGGAGCATCTGGTTAAGATTGAGAAGTCTGGGGATTATATCAAAAAGTCCAAAGCTGGAGAACAAATTCTGAAGAATGCTTGCAAAGAAGCCCAGTTCCAGAGAGCAAGGACAGACTTGTATCTGAAGGAAAGTCAAGCTCGGTGGGTCAGGATCACCGAGGCTCGTACTCTAGAAGACAAGAGAGTTCAAGACAAGATGGAGCAACTGGAAGCTAGTGCAAAAGAGCAGCAAGAAGCCCTGGCAGCAGCCCAGAGGGAGATATCAGAGTTGAAGATCAGAGCTGGAGTAAAGAGGTCAAAAGACCAAAGTCAGCACAAGAAGCTAGCAGCAGCTGTTACGACCCGGAATCTCCTCATCAAGAATCTCACGGAGCGTCCGGCTGATCCTGTGACCGAAGCACTTCTCAAGGAAGTTCGTGAGGATGAGTTTGGTCTTGGTGTTTGACCATTTGTTTGTTGTTACTTTCTTTCCATGTACTTTTATTTTCTTGTAATGTATTTTGACCCCTTAGAGGGCTTGTGTTGTAAAATGAACAAGTTGTATTATTTCACCTTCTGTAATATATTTGTGTTAGTTTGCTTCATCTGAGTTTTCTTCAAGCAACAACAACAGCATCTTCAAGGGTCTGGAAGGGTCAAAACTGAATGCCAAGCCGGATACCTTGAGAACAAATAAGCATAATTGCATTGCATGCTAACCCTTTGTTTGTTTTGTAGGTTTTTGCTTTATTGTTGCTAACTCTGTTGTGATGTTCAGGAACTATTGTTAGGCGCCGGGTATTTCCCCTCAACCGTCCGCACCGTTATCCAACCCGAAACAACCTTCCGGGCATTCAAATGGATCAGATGCAGCAGGACCTTACTGAGGTCAGAAATCAAATGGCAAACGAAAGGCTAGAAATGAGGAATCAAATGACTCAGTTTATGGAAGTGATGAACAACATGGCTCAGAGCCAGGAAAGATTGAGGGCCATGGTGGAAAGGCAGAATCAAGAAGATCCACATATAGGGACTGCCGGCACCAGTAACAATGAAAGGGTCCAACCTCATGTCAATCCCCCTGTATTTGGACCACATCTCCATCCTGAGGTTAACATCCCTGCAAATGTTCAAGGGACTGCCACCGCAGCCAGGGTACTTCAAGAAGACCCCCAAGAAGACCAGTTTACAGTAATGGGTGCTGGGGAGGAAGCTTATGATAGAAGGTTGGATGAGATAGCCGAGAAATTAAGGTCCTTAGAATCTCAGAACTCTTTGGGCTTCGACGTCATGGACATGGGCTTGGTAGACGGGGTCAGGATCCCCCATAAGTTCAAGCCTCCTTGTTTTGAAAAATACAACGGGACATCATGCCCCCGGACTCATTTACAATCTTTTCTGGGAAGGCTGAAGGCCTATACTATGGATGAGAAGCTCTGGATGTTCTATTTCGAGGATAGTTTGACTGGAGCGTCAAGAGAATGGTACTCTCACTTGACAAGGGCAACTATTAGATGCTGGAAGGACCTGGCAGAGGCCTTCATCAGACAGTATCAGTATAACTTAGACATGGCACCCAACAGGACTCTCCTAATGGGAATGTCACAGTCGTCAAGAGAGAGCTTCAGAGAATATGCTCAAAGATGGAGACAGCTTGCTGCTGCTGTCCAGCCACCTATGTCCGAAAGGGAAATGGCAGATATGTTCATGAACACCCTTCAGGGGACTTATATTGACAGGCTGGCTGCTTTCTCTTCCACTAGCTTTGCGGATGTTGTCATAGCCGGGGAGAGAATTGAAAGCCTATTGAAGATGGGTAAAATCTCAGACAACGGTGCAAGCTCGTCCAGTAGTACAAGAAAGCCTTTTGCAGGCCCAAGGAGAACTGGTGAGACTAATGCCATCCACACCAGCAGGGGCAGGCCCCAATATGTTCACAGGTCAATAGCAGCAGTCACCATTCCTGCTCCAGCACATCCTCAGCCGGTTTATCAACCTCCGCAGCAAAACTACCAGCAACAACCTCAGTACCACCAGCAATCTCAGTATCCTCCAAGGAATTACAACAACAGCAACACCAACAACAACAGTCAACAAAGGCCATTTCAGCAGAGGCCATCTCAAGCCAACCGAGTAATCGATCCGATCCCTATGCCATATGCTACATTGCTGCCACAACTCCTGAAACTCAACCTAGTTAAGCTAAGGACGTTGGCACCTCCAGATCCCAACAGTCTACCCAGGAATTATGACTCCAATGCCAGATGTGCATTCCATTCAAACGCACCTGGCCACAGTACAGAGAAGTGCAGAGCTCTGCATATGAAGGTACAAGACCTGGTAGACTCGAAAGCTCTGAATTTCGCACCACCACCCAATGTCAATAAGAACCCGATGCCAAACCACGGTGGTCCCCGGATTAACGCTATTGAAGAAGACAAGCCGTCTTATTTAATAACCAGTGTGGGTCAAATCAGGACACCGTTGGTGGAGATCAAGGCTCAGCTCTTGGAATGTCATATGTTCCCGGGGTGCGAGTTAGGGTGTGCTTACTGCAATATTTCAGTAAACGGGTGCGATAATCTGAGGAATGGCATAGATGGCCTTATTCAGAGTGGCCAACTCCAGATCACCACATCATTTCCAACAAATCCAGCAATCTCATCAGCAACGGTTTCAGAACCTCCTACAACTGCAGCAACCATTGTTCCCGACAATTCTTCGGCTTCATCAACAAGTACTTCATCTGTCTTCTCAACTGATCAGTTTTCAACAAATTTTCCTGCTACAACTTCAGCATCACTCCATTTTGAACCTCCTACAACAACAACATCCATTCTTCCAACAATGTCTCCTACAACACCAGCAACCAATCATGAAGATGTCTCTACTGTCACAATATTTTATGATCCTGAAAGCAACTCTGCCTACAATTCAGAAAGTGCTGCTCCCGTTAGAGCACCAGTTACGATTTATTACGATCCACAAACTATCACAGTCCCTTCAGCAGCTGCAATCAGTCCAGTCACTATCACAGTGTCGGGACCCGTACCTTATGAAAGCAATAGGGCCATCCCTTGGCACTATGGCTCTGACGTGTACTGCGAAGGAAAAAGAATCACTCTTGATACATCAACACCTGCACCACAAATAGATAATGTGGGAGGAGGCGGAGGCTTCACTCGAAGCGGACGTCTCTTCGCTCCACAAATTCAAAGACCCACTGCCGAAGCAGAAGCTGCTGCCAAGGCAAAAGGAAAGAGCCCGGTGCAGGAAGATCAAACTGTTAAGGAAGCTTTGAAGACACCATTCGATCAAGAAGTTGATGAGTTTATGAGAATCATCAAAAAGAGTGATTACAAAATTGTGGATCAGCTTCACCAGACGCCATCCAAGATCTCTATCCTCTCACTGCTTATGTGCTCCGAAGCCCATCGGAATGCACTACTCAAAGTCTTGCACGCAGCTTACGTGCCTGAAGAGATCACTGTCAATCAATTGGAAACCGTGGTTGGAAATGTTACTGCTAGCAATGGGCTAGGGTTCACCAATACTGACTTGACAACGGATGGCCGCAATCATAACAAAGCCTTGCACATCACCATGGAATGCAAAGGAGCAGTCCTTTCTCACGTGCTGGTGGACACGGGGTCATCCCTCAATGTCTTACCAAAGAAGGCCCTGGTGAAGCTAGAATATGACGGATTGGCGTTGAGACCCAGCAACCTGGTGGTGAGAGCCTTTGATGGTTCAAAGAGATCGGTTCTGGGAGAGATTGAGCTACCTGTGACAATTGGCCCACAGACCTTTACAACTATCTTCTATGTGATGGACATTCAGCCTGCCTACAGCTGTTTGTTGGGTAGACCTTGGATTCACGCCGCTGGCGCAGTAACGTCTACCCTTCACCAGAAGTTAAAATTTGAGTGGGAAGGCCAAGTTGTTACTATCTGTGGGGAGGAGGATATATTTGTTAGCCATCTGGCTACTTATAAATATATTGAGATGGATGGGGAGATCCATGAAACAATGAGCCAAGGATTTGAGGCCTTGAATGTCAATGAAGCATCTGCTGTATCTGGAATCTCCATGGCATCTTATCAACAAGCCCGGAAGGTTGTTGAAGAGGGAACTGCCCAAGGCTGGGGCAAGGTTTTAGCTGTAGAGGAGAAGAAGGACAAGTTTGGGTTGGGTTACAGACCAACTCAACAACATCAAGCAAAGGCTGCTGAGAAGTCCGGTTTTGTCAGTGGGGGGATGCTCACCCCTGATGCTATCAACAATTTGGAAGACGAGCTAGAAGAGGAGCGCAATCTGGAGAATTGGATTCGTCCAAAGATCCCGGGGAGCAGTATCTCAAACTGGTCTTCCCAGGAAATTATAAGAGTTACTCATGCAGAGTAATTATTATTTCCTGTATTTTTATAGCATGCATCAAAGTCTTGCATCTTGCCCAAGATGGCAAGACTCATTTTGTAATCAGGGCCATCTGTACTTTTTGTGCAAACAAGATTAATTAATGAAATATCAGACATCTTTTTGCAAACGAGTCTTTTTCTTTTCTGCTCACTGTTTTCCATTTTTCTTTTTTGTACAAAAATAAATGGTGATGTTTTCAAAATGATAACTTTATTTCACTTTTTCTAAGCAAGATTAAAATCAATCACTAAAATAAACAAACTGAACCCTTGCAGAGAGTGCCTTCCAGACAGCACCGACAACAGCACGGCTATGACTTTGTATGACTTTGACAATCCGATCAATCAAGCTGATGAAGGGGTTGAAGAAGAATATGAGCTTCCTGAAGAGCTAGCCAGGTTGTTAAGGCAAGAGGAAAAGGTTATTACTCCTCACCAGGAGGAGATTGAAGTGATTAATCTTGGTACAGACGAAGACGTGAAAGAGGTTAAAATCGGGGCCTGCCTGCAAGACTCGGTGAAGAGACAACTGATTGATTTGCTTCAAGAGTATGTGGAAGTGTTTGCTTGGTCTTATCAGGATATGCCAGGGTTGGATACCGATATTGTCGTGCACAAGCTGCCTTTGAGAGAAGAATGCCCGCCATTCAAACAGAAGCTGCGCCGTACTCGCCCAGACATGGCTATGAAAATCAAGGAAGAGGTACAAAAGCAATGGGACGCCGGGTTCCTTGCTGTAACTAGTTATCCGCCGTGGGTTGCTAATATAGTACCTGTGCCTAAGAAAGACGGCAAAGTAAGAATGTGTGTTGACTACCGGGATCTGAACAGAGCCAGCCCGAAAGATGATTTCCCACTACCTCACATTGATGTATTGGTGGATAACACGGCTCAATTCTCGGTATTCTCCTTCATGGACGGATTTTCAGGATACAACCAGATCAAGATGTCACCTGAAGACATGGAGAAGACCACTTTCATCACACCTTGGGGCACGTTCTGTTACAAAGTGATGCCATTCGGACTGAAGAATGCTGGTGCAACATATCAACGGGCTATGGTAACGTTATTCCACGATATGATTCATAAAGAGATAGAATGTTATGTGGATGACATGATTGCCAAGTCCCTCACCGAAGAAGACCATCTGGTAAATCTGCTCAAATTGTTCAAGCGTCTGAGGAAGTACCAACTGAAGTTGAACCCCAACAAATGCACATTCGGGGTGAGATCTGGTAAGCTGCTGGGCTTTATTGTAAGCGAGAAAGGGATTGAAGTAGACCCTGATAAAGTCAAAGCCATTCAAGAAATGCCTGCACCGAAGACAGAGAAAGAAGTTCGAGGGTTCTTAGGTATATTGAACTACATCTCAAGGTTCATATCTCACCTCACAGCAACCTGTGAGCCCTTGTTCAAATTGCTAAGGAAAGAACAAACGGTCAGGTGGAACGAAGACTGCCAAAGGGCTTTTGACAAGATCAAAGAGTACTTACAAGAGCCTCCAATCCTTATGCCTCCAGTTGAAGGAAGACCTCTGATAATGTACTTGACAGTATTGGAAGAGTCAATGGGGTGTGTGCTGGGCCAACATGACGAGTCTGATCGAAAAGAGTATGCAATATACTACCTAAGCAAAAAGTTTACCGACTGTGAACAGCGTTATTCACTGCTCGAGAAAACTTGCTGTGCTTTAGCGTGGGCTGCTCGCCGACTGAGGCAGTATATGTTGACCCACACTACTTTGTTGATCTCCAAGATGGACCCAGTCAAGTACATATTTGAGAAGCCAGCTCTTACCGGACGGGTTGCAAGATGGCAAATGATTCTCACAGAATATGACATCCAATACACATCTCAGAAAGCCATCAAGGGCAGTGTATTGTCTGAATATCTTGCTGAGCAACCCATTGATGACTACCAGCCTATGAGATTTGACTTCCCTGATGAAGACATCATGTTCATTAAAGCAAAAGATCACGAAGAGCCTATTCACACTGAAGGGCCTGACCCGGAAAAAGAATGGACTATGATGTTTGACGGGGCTGTTAACATGAACGGTCGTGGTGTTGGTGCAGTACTCATTACACCCAAAGGAGTTCACATGCCTTTCTCGGAAAAACTCACTTTCAACTGCACTAACAACGAAGCTGAATACGAAGCTTGCATTATGGGTCTTGAGGAAGCCATTGACCTCAGGATCAAGACTTTGACTGTATTCGGAGATTCAGCTCTGGTAGTTAATCAAACCAACGGAAAATGGTACACTCACCAGGATCATCTAATACCTTACAGGGATTATACAAGAAGGTTATTGACTTTCTTCACAACAGTCAAGCTTGAGTATATCCCTCGGGATGAGAATCAGTTCGCAGATGCTCTCGCTACCATTTCATCCATGATCAAAGTTCAAGCTGCTAACTTTGTACCTCAGATTTCAGTGTCCAGACTTGATAGACCAGCATATGTGTTCGCAGCAGAAGTTGTCAAAGACGATAAGCCTTGGTTCCACGACATTAAATGCTTCTTGGAGGATCAGACATACCCACCTGGGGCATCTTCCAATGATAAGAAGACTTTGAGAAGGCTTGCTGGTAGTTTCTTTCTGAATACTGATGGGTCTTTATACAAAAGGAACTTTGATATGGTACTCCTCAGATGTGTTGACAAGACGGAAGCAGATTTGCTGATGCATGAAGTGCACGAAAGCTCCTTTGGTACCCATGCTGGAGGACATGCAATGGCTAAGAAGTTGTTAAGATCAGGCTATTATTGGATCACGATGGATGCCGATTGTTGTGCCTACGCCAGAAAATGCCATAAATGCCAGATTTATGCGGATAAGGTGCATGTGCCTCCCAATCCTTTGAACATCATGTCTTCACCATGGCCCTTTGCCATGTGGGGCATTGATATGATCGGCAAGATTGAGCCAACTGCTTCAAATGGCCACAGATTCATCCTGGTCGCCATTGACTATTTCACTAAGTGGGTCGAAGCAGCCTCATACGCAAACGTCACAAGACAAGTGGTAGCCAGATTTCTAAAGAGAGATATCATCTGTCGATATGGAGTTCCCGAGCGAATCATTACTGATAATGGTTCCAATCTAAACAACAAAATGATGGCAGAACTGTGCCGGGACTTCAAGATCCAACATCACAATTCTTCTTCTTACAGGCCAAAGATGAATGGCGCTGTTGAGGCAGCTAATAAGAATATCAAGAAGATTGTGCAGAAGATGGTAGTCACTTACAAAGACTGGCATGAAATGCTACCGTTTGCCTTGCATGGGTACCGTACGTCAATCAGAACATCCACTGGGGCAACACCGTATCAACTTGTGTATGGTATGGAAGCAGTCCTACCGGTTGAAGTTGAATTACCCTCCCTACGGGTATTGATGGATGTTAAACTGAACGAAGCAGAATGGGTCCGGGCCCGATACGAGCAACTGAGTCTGATTGAAGAGAAGAGACTGTCTGCAATATGTCATGGGCAGCTATATCAGAAAAGAATGAAGAGGGCCTTCGATCAGAAAGTCAGGCACCGAGAGTACCAAGTTGGAGATCTTGTGCTGAAAAGAATCCTTCCTCCTCACACAGACCACAGGGGCAAATGGACTCCGAATTATGAAGGACCGTTCGTGGTAAAGAAAGTTTTCTCTGGTGGAGCACTGATGCTCAACACCATGGATGGTGAAGATTTTCCGTCCCCTGTGAATTCAGATGCAGTTAAAAAATACTTCGCATAAAATGACCCGCTGGACATAAAAACAGAATGTAAGTCCAGGCAAAAATAGGGCATCCCGACGAGTCAAAAACAGAATAAAAGACTCGGGCAAAATAAGGGAAATAATTGAAAAAATGTACACCCGCTGAGTTAAAAAGCCGCATTGGACAGCTCAGGCAAAAATGGGTATCCCGATGGATCGAAAACCCGAAAGGGCGATCCATGCAAAATAAGGGAATAAGCGAACAACTACATTCTGAATTCGTCTGTATTGTCCACAACTTAGCAAACCTCGAAAGGATCAAGCTTCAATCAGAATCAGCCTCCTTCAGAAAGCAAGACGAGAAGAACGTCGAAAGTCATACGAGTCATGGCGAAAGAAGAAGCTCCTTAAAGCGTCGTCAACATCGCCAGCACTTTGTTTCTCAATTTGTAACAATCTCCTCATTTCAGGAGATATGTTTCTTTGACTGTATCTTGCCAATTCAGGGCACATGAATTAATAAAATCAGATTTTTCAGTCATGTTTCGTTTTGTGTATTTTTATTTGCAAAGAATGTCTGATGTCTCTAAAAAACTAATTGCATAAGTACAGATGTTTTCCTCTAAGAAAATAAAAACACATGCTTACAGGGAATATACTTACTCTCGAAGGTACTTAACTCCTATGACGGAATCCAGTAAAGGATACCTCGGGACCATTTGTGCGTTTCCTTATCTTTGCAGGATTACAGGTATCCAGAACGCAACTTGGGGCATGCAAGTTACATCTCAGCAAGCTGGCAAATCAACAAATAATCTCAGCATCCGAAATGCTCTATCCCCAGCTGAGTTGCCTCTCATTACTCTCCCCGGCTGAGTGGCCAACAACATTCCCCAGCTATAGTACCATTTATTCTTCCTCAGCAGAAGGCAGAAGTCAGGGAATCATCTCCCCACAGAATCCTCAGCCTCTATTCAGAAGAGCAACGCATGAGGGAGTCACAACAGAGTACAGGAGACTTCTACAAACCCCAGCTGGGTCCCTATATTATAAGGATATGTCAATCAGTGACTTATATCCCCAAGCAGATACGTCATCAGATCTATCAATGATCTCATCCCCAGCTGGGATGTCCATTTCAAGCAGATCAACCAGAGATATTCACATCAACGGGATCCGAATCCCGGATCTGTCCTTCTGCATAATCATGGCATTTGCATCATATTCACCCACAAAACGTAGCATTCCGTTTAATACGGAGCATTACGGAAAAAATCAAACATATAGCATAATCATAAGCCATGATATGAATCAAACACTTGTGAATAATAACCATTCATCAGAATACGGAATACTTTCCCCAAAATCCCCCAGAGTCCCCAGCAAAAGCAGTTGCCTCGCAAATCACAAACACCAGTATATACACCTTTTGACACCCGTCCGTGTCATCATTCCCCAGTAAGTCACCTGAACACTCTTTACAAACAAGATCACCCGTATTACAGATACTTTCTGGCACCCGTCCGTGTCATAACTCCCAGCAGAAAGCCAAAGACATCATTTTTGCACTCACATATACTTGTATATACGCCTTCTCGACACCCGTCCGTGTCGCATCCCCAGCATAGTCGCTTACACTTTTACAACCAATACACTTGTTAATACTATACTCCTCTCTTTTCGACACTCGTCCGTGTCACTCTCCCCAGCAGATAAACACCCATCTATACACCACTCATACTTATTTTACTTATACAGATACTCGTCCGTATCTCATATACACCGTTTACATCCCCACAGATTCGGCATTGGTCCGTGTTCTTTGTTAACCAGTTGGTACTCGTCCGTACCATCATCTCAGAATATGCGTCAAGTGTCTGTTTCTACATGATACTCGTCCGTATCATAGTCTTAAGGATGCTCGTCCGCATCTTTAATCCATACACCGTGTCAAACACTTATGTCTTCTTGAATATAGATACTCGTCTGTGTCTACTATTCCCCAGAGGAGTCCCTTCAGATTCAACACTCGTCCGTGTTCTTTGTTAACCCGTTGATACTCGCCCGTATCATCATCTCTGAACATGTGTCAGTTTGTTTCTACCCGATACTCGTCCGTATCGTAGTCTTAAGGATGCTCGTCCGCATCTTTAATCTATACACAACATCTAAACACTCATACCCTTTGTTTCTTGGATGTGAACACTCGTCCGTGTTTACCATTCCCCAGTAGATCGCAAACAAATTTTCCTTTTTATCTGACACTCGTCCTGTGCCATGATAAACCTGAGAGCAGCCGTACCCTGCTAGGTGGTCGTCCTCCACCTCTTGATGGTCGTCCTCCATCATGCTCATCCGATGGCCGTCCCCATCGTTGATTTTAGCAGCCGTCCCCTGCTAGGTGGTCGTCCTCCACCTTTTGATGATCGTCCTTCATCATTTTATCCAATGGCCGTCCCCATTGTTGATTTTGGTTATCTGACATTCGTCCTATGTCATGAGAAACCTCGAGAGCAGCCGTCCCCTGCTAGGTGGTCGTCCTCCACCCCTTGATGGTCGTCCTCCATCATGCTCGTCCGATGGCCGTCCCCATCGTTGACCTTTTTATCCGGCATTCGTCCTATGTCGCGATATTTTTGGCAGCCGTACCCCGCCAGGTGATCGTCCTCCACCTTAGATGACCGTCCCTCATCTTAACCCAACAGAGCAGCCGTCCCCTGCTAGGTGATCGTCCTTCACCTTTGATGATCGTACCTCATCATCTGTTTATTTCATTTATTCTTTAACCCGATGGTCGTCCCCGTCGTGGTCCCTTTTCCTTTTCTTTTAGCCCGATGGCCGTCCCCATCGTCGGTTACCTTGCTTTGTGAACTTGATGGCCGTCCCCGTCATGTTTCATCAATCCCCATAGAATTCTACAACTTTATCTTGATGGCCGTCCCCATCATAATTTCTTACCTTCCCAGCTAGTCGGCCGTCCCCGTCTTGGCTTTACCTTTTATCCCCAGCATGTCGGCCGTCCCCGTCATTGCACTCTACCCAACAGTCGTCCTCTGCTCGGCGGTCGTCCTCCGTCGCCCACACTTTACAATATACTTTATTTTCCTTTTACAATCTATATCCCTTTTCTTCTTCATTCCGTGAGTGCAAATTTTGGACTGTCTTTGGTATTCAACCACAAGTTATCTTGTTTGCCTGATAAGCCGTTGCTTACATCCTGCACAGCTAACTCATGTTTGAATAGGGGCAGCTGTAAGCACCCCAAATTTGCCCTCACCCATTCACACCATGGCTTGTGATCATCTCATATGCATAGACACAACCATATCATCTCATATCTCATTTTTGATTCACTGCATAGATTCTAAGTCATCTGCATCTAGGGTTTGTGATCTGAGCAATCCAGGAGCCTCTTGAGCCACTTCAAAGGGGTCCATATGTGTTCTTGCATCATATTCCATCCTTTCAAAGTCAAGATTTCAAAAGAATCACAAGAACTGAGGTTTGCATGGAAACAGGGCCAGGCTAGACTGCACAGTTGACCTAAAATTAGGGTTTTGGTTTCAGAGGCCATAACTCCAAATTTTTTGGTCATTCTTGTTTCCATTGGTCTCTATATGGTATAGGGAGTATGCATATCAATTTTCATGAAGAAATTCCATGGGGAAGTCATCTGATCAAGAGTTGACTTTTCAGACAAGTCAGTGCAAAATCAGGGCATCTGAGGCCCCCAATGACCCAACCAATGGGTGATCTTCATCATTTTGAGTGTATATGATCTTTATTTGATCATGGAAGAAGGTTGAAGTCCACAAAAATCAAGAATTTGGAGTTTTTGCAAATGTTGACTTTTTTGGGCATAGTTGACTTTTCAAGAATGCTCCATTTTAGGTCATTTTTCAAGCCTTGATTCTTGATCCAAAAATGCTTCAAATGGAAAAACTTTGGTCATGAAAGTTGTAGAATACATTTTTCCCTTTTCAAAAAGTACAAGAACATGATCAAATTCTTCTTGGATCAAAAGTTATGGTGTGACAAAGTTGGCTAAAATCATTGATTTTCAAGACATGCACCAAATGTGAATTTTGCAAAATCATGAACCAAGGCTTTTTGTAACTTCTAGTTGGCATCAAACCATGACACAAACATTCTATGTGACCTAAAAATCAGAATTTGACCAAAGATCACATGTTTATGGTTTGTGTAACAAGGCATTTTTCATGAAGTTTCAAAAGGTAACAACTTGCAAAACCACTCATTACACTTCCTACCACTTGCAACCTTGGATGCTGAGCTTTGCTAGCCCTTCCCCTCACCCTTGCTGCGCCAGCCCATGCCTTGTACTAGCCTAGAACCAAGCCATACCTCTCTTACACAAAAAGTGGACTTTTGGCAAAAGCAAACTTACCAATCAATAGAGGCCATGTCAAATCATCTGACCTATGGGATTAAAATATACTATCCAAATGCAGGCCATAACACTCAAGAAGCAAGGCTGAAACAACACACAAGATCACATATACAAACTCACTCCCTTTTGCAAAACTCTTCGAATTTCTCTGCCCAGCACAGAAACATCCAAACTATTTCCACACTTCAACTCACCATGCCTCATTGAGTCCAAAGCATCAAAGAACCAAGCCTGAAACAAGCCATAACACCACTTCACCATTTTCACTCCAACTTGCAGTTTCCTTCGAAACTCTCTCCACAGCTCACAAACATCCAAACCAACTCCACAAACCTTCTCCACTCATCATCTGGACCACAAACAACCCTTCACCATTGCCAGAAACAGCCTGAATCACCATTGCCATGTTCAACTGAGCTTGAGCAGAAGCTTTTCAAACTCTTCATCCAGCCAACATAAACTTTTCCTAAGCATTCAAGCATCACCAGGGGGTCAAGTGGAGTAGATTTCACAAGGAGGGGAGGTCAGAAAGTTGCTGGAGTGAAAGCTTCGAATCTCAGGTAGCTCAAGAACTTTTTTTTCCAGAAATGGATTTTTAAGTTCTAAACTTGTTCTATATGTCTTCCTGATCATGAATATGCCTTTAGTTTTGAAAGTGGTGATGAAATGAGGATTTAATTGCTCTCTGAAACTTTTTTGCCCTAACTCTTGTTTGCTTCGATTCAGCCATTCCAGGAAGAATAAATTTGTTTTGATTGGGGGTTTTGGTTCGTGAGTGAGTGGGAATCATTTCCATGCTTTTAGATTTCATTTTAGTGAGCTAGGGTGAGAGTTGGCATTTATCAGGGAAGGTGCTGGCCGGAGAAGACGACCGGAAGTCTTCTCCGGCATCCTGAAAGTCATTAGCTGTTAATTAGGGTTAGGGCACCAGGTTTGAATGTGAGCCACTGGATCTTGTTTCCCGCGCGTGTTTGTAAGGCTGAGATCATGTCATTAGTTTTAATTAGGTTTAATTTATTTAATTAAATCAGATTAACCAAGTTTGAATATGGGCCTTTGATCTGCGCGCGCAGTCAACCCATTCTTTGCCAGACTCAATCTCAACCCTCCATTGTGCATACTTCCATTTAAATTCATTTAAATTCATTTTCTTTTCATTTATTTTGCATAATTTATTTAAAATATTAAAAAATGTCTAAAAATTATGAAACTTTTTCTCATGAGTTTTATTAATTTTTAAGACCCAAAAATATTTTTGTTTTTATTTTTATCATTAAAAAAGTATTTTTAAATATTTAAAAGATTATATTTAATTGATTAATGGAAATTAATTTATTAAAAATACTTTTAGGTATTTAAAAATCACCAAAAAATTCATGAAATGTTCTAAGACATTTAGAAACATTGTCCAACCTTCAAACCAAATTTCTTTTCTGATCTTGATGCATTTTGAGAATTTTTCATTGAATTAAAATCATTTGTGTGCATTAATTTGATCCATAGTTCAAAAAAATCATTTCTGCCTATTCATGAGGAGTTGGACATTGATTCTTCTTGCATTGCATTGTGTTTAGTATGTAGTTTTTGAGATTAAATGGCCATGATTTGATCTTTCATTTTCAATTTGTTTGACATTTCTTTTGTGTAGGAACCCTAAAAACCCTAGAATCTTGTAAAAATCATAACTTGAGATTGGTTAAGAGTTGAGACCTCCCCTTTGGACTTTGGTTTGGTATAAGATTAGGGGTCTTTTGAGTGGCATTTTCCATTTTTTATCTTAGGGTTTGCTTCTGTTTTGGTTTTTTTTGATTGGTGAATGATTCATAAACCCTAATTTGGGCTTTCATATGCATCCATCTTGCATTCTCTTGCATAACATGACTTGCCATGACATTTCAAGCATCCATGTGGTTCATTTGACATCATAAGACATATTTAAAGCATGTTTGATCATTGCATCATGTATTTGCCATGTTGTATGCCTTGTATGCTTCATAACTTTTCATGTATGTCCTTGTTCCTTAACTTGCTTCATATGCATCCATAAGCTTGTATGAACATTTTCATGTGCTGCCTCATGTTTGTAGCATCTCATAGCATCATTGTCATCATCAACATGCTTCTGGTTTTGCTTACCATCATGTCATCTCATCCCATTTTGCATTGCATTGCATTTCTTTTCTAACCTTTTCAGGTGGTAAGTGATGTTGAGAAGTGAATTTGCCTTCACTTCTCACAACTTCTTTTCATCTCTTTTGCATCCATTGCTACATTTTTATATGTGTTTGAGTTTGAGCTTGCTCATTCTTCTTCTTCCCACTTTCTTTCTTCAAGTGACTTGACTTCTTGAATGAAGCAAGTCACTTTGCTCCTCTTGATCCTGTTCATCTGCTTCCTGGTGGTTCCATTGAAGATTTTTCTTGATAAACCTCATAAACCTTAGGAACATCCAAGCATGACAATGATTAGGGTTTTGATTAGTATCCCCTCATAGTTTTACCTTTGTGTCTCTTTGTGTCTTCTCTTCTCACCTCATAATCAGGGACTAAACCCTAAAGGCTTTAAGGCTTTGTGATTAAGCTTATGCCTGCATCCTTCTCTTAGGATGGAGTGTATAACTTTAATCCTAAGTGTTAAAACCTTAATGTGTTTAAATCTCTTAATCAATTCACTTAATAAGTATCAAGACATTACACTTGTAACTTGGGCCTTGCATTAGGGTTCTAATTCTTCCTTAACTGGTTAAGAAGGACTAACCCTAGTGTTAATGGACAAGTCCCCCTCAAGTTGTCTTACAAACCATAAAACTCACTTCTCCATCATATCATTAAATAAAATCCACTTAACCAAAGGTTTGTTTTGTCATGAGTTTAATCCCTAATCATGGATTAGGTTGAGGAGTTTTCCTCAGCTTAAACATTCTCATCTATTATCCTTCTATTAGGATGGTGTAATGAGTCTGTTTAATCCTTGATTATGGCTTAACCTCATTACTTAACACTAAAAAAAAACACCAAAAACATCTAAATAATCACAAGTAGGTTAATGATCTTAATCCTACACCAAAGGTGTTTAAGTGTGAGAATCTGACTTCACACTTGAGGTATTCTCATTACCCCTAATCAGAGGGAAGATGTGATGAGTTTACTAAATCCATTGGTTTAGGCTTAAGCTCATTAACTTATGACAAACTTTCAAAAGCAATAAAAGACTGAAAACTCAAAAACAAACAATAATCGTCTCCTCCGGGATTCTTTTCTCATCTCATTCACTCACAAACGAGAGCTCGCTTCTTCCGTCTAATGCAAGACAGTTTGCACCTGAGCCAGACAGGTCATACACTTGAGCATAGACAAGTAAGCAGTTCACAAGTCAGTTCATCTTTCAGTCTCTTTGGGTCGAACTACGGTGTTCTGACTTCCTCATTGCACGAGAGGATACGTAGGCATAACTTAACAGTTATCGAACAAAAGTCTCTGTATATTCCCCCTCCTTCCAGCTTCATTATTTTAAGCCTCATATTCATGAGCATCTCACTCTTATCCTTACACTGACACTGTATATATCACACCTCACACTTCTTTTTGCACTGACACCTGTACATCCTTTTCCAGCTATTTTATACACAAATTGCACTGACACTACCCCTTTAAAACACAAATCTTTCGAGCGTGGATCCCGTCGAGTACGACGGACAATCTGGGTGCTAATACCTTCCCAGGTTGTAACCAACCCCCTTTCTCAGTCTCTCTGGTTCGCAAACCGTCTTATCCATCTTTTCCTAGGTCTATGCAGCATTGCCTTTCCTCCGGGATAAAAATGCCTAGCTGGCGACTCTATTCATTCCCAGTGAGTTCACGGCTGTGTGTTCTCACTGTCCCTCTCGCCGACCGTTCGCGTCTGTACCTTTATGAGGGCCAGTCCCATCTATCGGGAGCGACAATGAGCCATTTCTCGGAAATGGTGAAAGTATTATTGCTATTCGGATTTGAGAGTCCGTGATCTTTGAGCCGGAGCACACCAGTGAGATCAGGAGGGGTTTACAGGTTTGCAGGAACCCTTGGCCTCTGCATACCCTCATTATCAGTATGGTCTCTGTTATGATTTGGTCCTTATGGTTCTGTATTTCTTGGTTTCTTGGTTCTGAGGGTTTCGATCAGAGGGTTATGGCTTAGAGGATCTTGGTTTTCAGTTATTTAGAGGGTCATAATATTCAATATTCAGTATCCAGATGGTCCCAGATTGATCACATGCCTGCATTGCATTTGCATAGCATCATTCTTGCATTAACTATTTGTGTTTCCATTTTTCAGGTTGTTGTTTACAGTTTAGCACCCAGTTCTGGTAATTGTAAGCTCTCCAGATGGCAGAAGTTAAGAGAATTACAAGGAAAAAGAATGTTCATTATACTTTTCTCCAGCCAGAAATCAAGAGTGTTCAAAAATTAGCAGGGCTGATGAATGACCAAGTTTTAGGGAATTTCAGAAAGAGGTATGGTCAGATATTGAAGTACATGGACAAACCTACTGCAGACCAGAAGGATAGCTTGCACACTTTGCTTCAGTTCTATGATCCCTTGTTGCGGTGTTTTGTATTTCTAGATTATATCTTGGCTCCTACCTTGGAGGAGATTTCCAGCATTTTGGGTGTTCCTGTCAGAGATACTTTACCTTACTATGGGTCAGAGGTGGTTCTCAAGGAAGAAGACATATCCAGAGTTTGTCGTATACCAGTTGCTAAGGTTAAGAAAGCTTTGAAGGATAGTGAGGGCAGAGGACTTCCTTGGGATGTGCTTATACCAGAGGCTGAAGAATATGCCAAAGAGAGTAAGTGGGGAGATTTTGGTGCTGTGGTGGCTTTGATGATATATGGATCTAGTCTTTTCCCAGGAGAAAAGGAGTTTGTGAGCTTGGAGGTGATTTCCATTTTTGCTAAAGGCAATCTTATGCCAACTCTATTGGGAGATTTCTACTACAACGTTCATTACCGGAATGAAAAAGGCAGAGGTGGACCAGTGGGCTGTTGTGCTTCATTATTTGCTGAGTGGTTTGCTAGGCAATTGCCAAAGTCAGGCTCTTTCAAGGAGATGAGAGATGAATGGAGGTGGTCCAGGAGGCTAATGGGACTAACTTCTGAGGATATAGCTTGGGGATATGACAGAGATTTGCTGGGAAAGGAGTTACTGGTTAGTTGTGGAAGATTTGCTGGAGTGCCTTTGCTAGGAAGAAAGGGTGTGATCAGTTATCATCCAACATTAGCCAGGAAACAATTTGGCTATCCTCTGAGAGATCCACCAAATATGGAAGAATTTGCTGAGTCTTTGTATTTTCCCGTGGAAGGAAACAAGGAGTTGGTCATACAAGCATCTCAGGCTTGGGCTCACAGGGTAAAGAAAGGTAAGAAGGACTTTGGAAGGGTAGATCCTAAGACATATCCTCCTTTTGCTACATGGTTGCAGAAGCGTGTAGAAGAAGTGCTCATGCCATTTTCAGTAGAAGCTCCATTGTATCCCAAAGAAGTGCCATGTCAGAATACTATTTCTCTGGAGGAGTATAAGAAGTTGGAAGCTCAGCTGCACGAGGTCCGGATAGAGAATGCTGAAATGGTTAACTTGTACCACCTCGCCAATCGTGCTAAAAATGAAGCAGAGGAAAAACTACATAAGATGCAAGCCTCATTAGGAGCTAAAGAGAAATAGTTTGCTAGAAGGGAAGCTCACTTTCAGAGATTGAGTCTAATGGAATCTAAAAGAGAAGCGGAGCGTAAAAAGACTTTGAAGACTCTTAAAGAAGCTCGCCAGTCTATTGTTTGGTTGCAAGGCCAAAGGGAACAGGAGCAGAAGAAGTATAAAGAAAAAGAAGAGTTTTTTGAGGTACAGATGGTCTTCAAGAAAGAAGAATTGGAACAAGTCCACAACATACGAAGGGAAAAGACTCAACAGTTGGCACAAAGTCAGATGGCCTTGGAGGAGGCATTGAAAGAGATTGAAGAGCTCTGACTGAGAGCAGGTGTGAAGAAGAGCAGGACAGAGGTGATAGCTGCAGAAGAACCTGAGTCTTTAGTCTAGATTTTCTTTATTGTTGTTCAGACTACCTACAGACTTGTTGAAGGAGTCTTGCTTTATCTTTTGTCCTTGTGTTCATGTATTGACTTGTAACCCTTCGGGGAATTTGTTTATGCTCTAACTTCTGTTCGGCAGTGGGTTATCCATTTTATGTAGTGTTAATATTCAAATTACCATTTCTGAGTATGCAAAGCTTGTTTGTCTGATACTGCTAAGATCTGAACACTCTTCAAAGGGAGAGCTCGAAAATTAATACTCAAAGTGGTTATTTGGAGCAAATACCAGAACTGGGGCATACAAATGCTTAAACTTGGAAACATGAGTAGTTACATTGAATGCATATAACGTGTTTGTTTGTTTTGCAGGTAGTTCTTCAGTTTCTAACGTTTATGTCCTTTCAGGCACTATAGCTCCCAAGAAGGTCTGTGAACAGCCAATTGTACACAGATATCCCACAAGAGTCAACAAAGAAAGAGTGATGGATCAAATGCAGGCTGATTTAGCTGACTTGAGATTGAGAATGGACAATTTCATGACCCTTATGGCAGGGATGGGTCAGACTCAGGAACGTTTACGTGAGATGGTGGAAAATAGTCAGGCCAGGAACAATGGGGCTGTTGATGGAGGTAATCGCAACGGTGTTGGTGCCCGTCAAGTTGAAATTCCTGTGGCACAGCCAGGGATCACCATTATCAATGATGTACTGAACAATGTGCAGATGGATGGTCAAGATGAGCAGTTTACTTTGCTAGATGAGGCAGAAGGCTAAGGGGCTGAAATGAACAGAAAGTTTGAAGAGATGGCTGAGCAGATCCGGGCCATTCAGTCTCAGAGCTCCCCGGGGTTTGATATTACTGACTTGGGCTTGGTTCTAGGGGTTAGAATCCCTTACAAGTTCAAGGTTCATACTTTCGAGAAGTACAACGACACGGCTTGCCCGAAGACTCACCTCCAGTCCTTTGTAGGAAGAATTGTTGTCCATACTGATGACGAGAAGTTATGGATGTATTACTTCCAGGATAGCCTGGTGAGGGCCTCCTTGGAGTGGTATATGAAGCTGAGTAGGGTTAAAATTAAGAGCTGGAAGGAGTTAGCAGAGGCGTTCGTGAAGCAATACCAGTACAATTTGGACATGGCTCCAAATCGCACTCAATTGTAGACCATGTCTCAAAATGCTAAGGAGGGGTTTAAGGAGTATGCTCAAAGGTGGCGTCAGCTTGCTGCCAGAGTACAACCACCCCTGTTGGAGAATGAGATGGCTGATATGTTCATGGGAACATTGTGTAAACACCCCAAATTTGCCCTCACTAAGTTCACACCATGGATTGTGATCTTTTCATTTTCATAAGTTCAATCATAGCATCTCACATTGCATTTTTACTTCACTGTATTGGTTCAAAGTCATCTGCATCTAGGGTTTGTGATCTAAGAAATCCATGAGCAATCTGAGCCACTCCAAAGGTCTTAAATCATCTCAAGAGGGTCCATGTATGTTCAAATATCATATTATATCCTCCCAAGATCAAGGAAGTCAGAAAATCACAAGAACTGAGAAAGGCATGGAAGCAGAGCCAAGCTTAACTACACAGATGACCTAAAATTAGGGTTTTGGTTTCAGAGGCCATAACTCCAAATTTTTTGGTCATTCTTGTTTCTATTTGTCTCTATGTGTTATAAGGATCATACATACCAATTTTCATGAAGAAATTCAATGGGGAAGGCATCTGATCAATAGATGACTTCTTGAGCAAGTCAGTGCAAAATCAGGGCATCTGAGGCCCCCAATCATCCAACCAAAGGGTCTTCTCCATCATTTTGGGTGTATATGATCTTTATTTGATCTTATAAGAGTTTATAAGTTCACAAAATTGAAGAATTTCAAGCCATTTGCAAAGTTGCCATTTTGGGAAAGTGACTTGTAATGCAAAATTGCCATTTTGGGAAAGTTTTTCAACCTCCTCTATTTGATTCAAAAATGCTTCAAATGAAAAATTATTGGTCATGAAAGTTGTAGATTGGATCATTCCTTTTTCAAAAATTACAAGAACTTGATCTAATTCATCATAGAACTCAAGTTATGGCTTTCCAAAGTTGGCAAAAATCACTAAATTCCATGTTTCATGCCAGAAGAGATTTTTTGCAAAACCTCATACCAAACCCTTTTGTGACTTCTAAATAACTTCTATGTACCATTGCAACTTGCCAAAATCATAATTGAACCAATTCAAAAAGCTTCATGCCTTGAATCACAAGCTACCCTAAGGCATTTTTCATAAAATTTCAAGAAAGGAACCTTTTGCAAAAAGAACTTCTAATGATTGGTTTTGTTGCTAATGAATCTCAAAGCATCATAACAACTTCATATGGTTCATTTTGCTGCAATTTATCCAAGAATTCACAAGATTTCTTGCCTTGGTTCACAAGAAATTTCAAAGAGGGAAATATGCAAGAACATTGAAAACTCTTGATCAAGACCATCCAACTCACAAAATCAGATCCAAAGGCCTTCCTTGACACAAGCTGAAGCAGGACAAGCCCTAAGATCTCCTCTGACCCGAGCCATACCTATGGTACACAAAATCTTGACTTTTTGCATCTTTGGCCATACCAATCAAACTGTGACATTACCAACCCTCTGCCCAATCAGAACATGTTATGTGGACCTCAAGGACTTGAAACATACACACACAAGCCAACATCCTCCCATAAGCCAGGATTCACAAAAATTGTCAAATTTTTCACCTCTTCGAAACTTCTTCCACAACCATCAAACTTCCATTTTTTCTTCACCAATAAGTCACATATCATCCAAGGAACAATAATCAACCACCATAACAGCCTGAAACATCACATACACAAACCTCAAAATCTGCTACACCAGAGCTGGAATCTCAAAACTAGCAACTCTCAAGGTTTACTAAGCTTCATTTCATCATCATGAGGTTTAAAGGAGTGGACTTGCATCAAAGGAAGAGCCAGAAAGCCCAGAATCAGAAGGTTCAATCTCAGGTATAGCTTAAGAACTTTTTTTCCAGAACCTTATTTTTAAGTTCTTAATCGAATCCTTATGTTGTGCTGATGATCCTGATGTATTTATTTTTCAAAATGGTGGGATATTGAGCATGTATGAAGTCTCTGAAAGTTTTAACCCTAGAGGCGTTTTGCTTCGATTTGGCTTTTTGATGAATGAAAAATGGGTTTTGTTTGGGGATTTAGGATCAGTGATGTGTGGGGATCATTTCTGGGCAAGAAATTGGGAGTTTAGAAACATGTAGAAGATTTTAGGTTTTCGGTTCGCCGGAGAAGATGACCGGAACACTGTTCCGGTCACCTGAAACTCATTAGCCCTAATCTGCGTAATTTGTGAACTTTGAATGATGACCCTTGGATTTGTCCTTCCCGCGTGAGATGAATGGTCCAGATCACGTGTTAAAACCCTAATCCAGTTATTAACTTAATTAATTATGTTTAAAAAATTCAAAATCTCAGAATGAATCACAACCATCCAAGCACGCGCCAGTCAACTCCCGCGCGTTTCATTTAAATCCTGGCCTTTAGATTGGTTTACTTTTCCATTTAATTCATTTAAATTCATATTTTTGTTATTTGTTTTGCATATTTATTTTTAAATAGCTAGAAAAATCCCAAAATTTTATTTTTTGCATGCTGGCTTTAAATAATTTTCTCAATCCAAAAATGATTTTTATTTTATTTTTTGCATTAAAAAATATTTTTAAATCATTTAAATGATTATTTTTAATTAGTTAATGAGAATTAATTAATTAAAAATACATTTAGGTATTTAAAAATCACAAAAAAATTCAGAGAGCATTTTCAAATATTTAGAAACATTTACAAACTCACAACACAAATTTCTTTTTGGTTTTGATCATGCTTTGGCAATTTTCATTTGAATTAGGGTTCTTTAATTTGAATATTTTTAACCCTAACTTCAAAAATTCATAACTTTTGATCCAAGTTGAGTTTGTGAATGGTTCTTTTTGCATTCTGTTATGCATGCCTTCAAGCATCCACAAACATTTTTATTTCATTTTTACCTTTCATTTTCAATTTGTTTGGCATTTTCCCTTTAGGATCACCCTTAAAACCCTAGAAATTTAGGAAAATCATAAGTACTTTAGGGTTTAGCTTCTGACCTTCCCCTTTGGGCAGTGAACTTGTATAGGTTTAGGGTTCCTTTGCTTCCATTTTCAATTTTTTATCTTACCATTTGCTTCTGATTTTGAATTTTGCATCTCATGTTGTACATAAACCCTAATTTGCATCTTCATTTACATCCACCTTACATAAGCTTGCATACATGAACTTGCCATGACATTTTGTGCATCCATATGACATATAAGACATCTTAGGATATATTAGAATCATGTTTGATCATTGCATCACCCATTTTCCATGTTTTTGCTTTCATTTCATGTCATATGCATCCATGAACTTTCATGCTTCTTACATATCTCATCTGCATTCCCATCCTTTTTATGATCATCCTCATCCCTTGCCTTCACTTCTCATAATCGCTTCTCATCTCTCTTATGCATCATGGCTGCATTTTACTGGTGTATTAGAGTGAGCTTGCTCATTCATGTTCCTTCCTCACCTTCTTTCTTCAAGTAACTTACCTTCTTAAGTGAAGTAAGTTGTCTTGTTTCTTCTTGCTTCTCCTTCCTTCATCCTGTTTCTTCCATGGTGGCTTTTCCTTGGAGATCTCTTGCAAGCCTCATAAACCCTAGGAACACCCAAGCATGATCACAATTAGGGTTTTGATTAGTCCCCCATTAGTTTTACCTTTGTGTCTTCTTTTGTGTCTCTCTTCGCATCTCATAATCAGGGATTAAACCTTAAAGGTTTTAAGGCTTTGTGATTAAGGTTATGTCCTTCTCTTAGGATGGAGTGTATAACTTTAATCCTAAGTCTTAAACCCTTAATGTGTTTAAATCTCCTAACCAATTCACTTAATAATCACTAAGACATCAAGCTTGTAACTTGGGCCTTGCATTAGGGTTCTAATTCTTCCTTAATTGGTTAAGAAGGACTAACCCTAGTGTTAATGGACAAGTCCCCCTCAAGTTGTCTTACAAACCATAAAATTCACTTCTTAACCTTACATTAACTAAAATACATTTTAATAAAGGCTTTGTTTTGTCATGAGGTTAATCCCTAATCATGGATTAAGTTGAGGATCCTTCCTCAGCTTAAATGTTCTCATCTATTATCCTTCTATTAGGATGGTGTAATGAGTCCATTAAATCCCTGATTATTACTTAAACTCATTACTTAACACTAAACAAAAACTCCAAAAACATCTAAATAATTACAAGTAGGTTAATGATCTTAATCCTACATCATGGTGATTAAGTGTGATGTGTTTACTTCATACTTAAGGTATTCTCATTACCCCTAATCAGAGGGAGGATGTGATGAGTTTACTAACCCTTGGTTTAGGCTTAAGCTCATTTTCTTATGACAAACTCCAAAAGCAATTAAAGATTGAAAACTAAAAAACAAACAATAATCGTCTCCTCCGGGATTATCTTCTCATCTTATTCACTTATAAACGAGAACTTGCTTCTTCCGTCTAATGCAAGACAATTAGCACTAGAGCCAGACGAGTTATACACTTGAGCATAGACAAGTAAGCAGTTCACAAGTCAATTTATCTTTCAGTCTCTTTGAGTCGAACTACGGTGTTCTGACTTCCTCATTGCACGAGAGGATACGTAGGCATAACTTAACAGTTATCGAACAAAAGTCTCTGCATGTCCCCCCCTCTTCCAACATTTTTCCTTAAACCTCATGGTCTTGAACATTCCATTCCTTTCTTGCACTGACACTCTTTATTTCACTTCACATTTCTTTTGCACTGACACTTGCATTCTTTTTCAGCTTTTGCACACAGAATAGCACAAACACTACCCCTTTTAAACACAAACCTTCAAGCGTGGATCCCGTCGAGTACGACAGACAATCTGGGTGCTAATACCTTCCCAGGTTGTAACCAACCCCCTTTCTCAGTTTCTCTGGTTCGCGACCGTCTTATCCATCTCTTTCTAGGTTTATGCAGCATTACCTTTCCCTCGGGATAAAAATGCCTAGCTGGCGACTCTTTTCAGTTCACCCTGTGTGTTCTCTCCTCTCGCCGACCGTTCACGTCTGTACCCCTTCTTACCAGGTGTCATTTGGTGGGAGCGACAACTTGGCGACTCTGCTGGGGACCCTTATACTGTAACCAGGGCTTCTGGTTCTTTTTGTGGGTTCCTCCTAGCGTTTGTTTGATTTGTGTTTACTGGGGTGTTATGTGCTATGTGTGTTTATTGTATTGTGCGTTATTTATTGCTTTATGTACAACTTTATTTATTTGCTTTCTTTACAGTCTTGCATATTTCATACTATCATTGCTGGATCTGGTTTTCTATTTTGGTGGGTGGGGTTCCATTGAGAGTTTAAGGTCCTATACCTAGGACCTGAGTGACACCTAGGCTAGAGTGGTTCGTGTTCTTTCCCATTCCATTTCGGTCTGGTGCGGGAATATGAAACACGGTTCAAATGTGGGTTTCTTCTTGAGAACTATGTGCTACAGATTTCCTGTAATGCTAGGGCTATCTGGGAAGCCTGCTAAGTCTGGATGACCTTTATTATGACCTTCAGAAGCTGAGGTGAATTAAAGGAGGATCTTTTATGGTTATTGTGAACACTGTACCTCCGGGTTAGAAGTGTTTACACTTCTCATAACTGATCCCAGTCTGAGGATCCTTGTTCTAGAACATTACATGTGAGGGGGTTGGGTTGTTTACAGGTTTGCAGGAACCCTTGGCCACATCATACCCTGTTACTATCTTGTTTAAGAGTACCTCATTTTGGACAGTTCTTGTGATTAACCCTGGACATGTGACTCTTTATTTGAGTCCTCCACCCTGGTTACTAGATTTCTGAACCTCCATCTGGACCTTTGAACATACATGGGCCTTGTATCAACAGATAATCAGACCCAGCTTGATCACAAACCCTTGCATATCATTTGCATACCTCATCATTGCATCATTTGACATTTGTTTATTTGCTTTTCATGGTATCCACCACCTTATATCTTGGTTTTGGTTTTGACCACTTCTATTGCTTAGACTTCTGCTTCAGTTATCTTCTTCAGCATCTGCTTCAGTTACCTCCCTCATCACCTGCATCAGTCTATCAGAGACTTACCTTCAGCATCTCAGTCTGTGATCTTCATCAACACTTATCTCCAGCTTCTTTAGCAGCACTCATGGATATTCCAAGGAAAAGCAACATATCTTACCACTTCTTTGAGCCTGTGTTGACTGGTATCAGGCAGGTCCAGTCACTTATCACACTTGACCACATCCCACTGTTTAGAGAGCACTATGGGGGTATCTTGGATATGGTTATGGACCTTGATCCTTCTCAGAGGAGCATGATCCACACATGCTTGCAGTTTTATGACCCTCCATTGAGATGCTTCACCTTTCCAGACTTTCAGTTAGGGCCTCTGCTGGAAGAGTTTTCTTTATTGATTGGAGTGCCTATCAGAGGAGGGATCCCCTTCAACCCAGAAATGACAGCTCCTAGGAATGAAGAGATAGCAAGGGCATTGTGCTTGGAGCCTGCCCTTATTGAGCAAAGTATGACAACAAAAGCTGGGATTCCTGGTTTGCATTTGGACTTCTTGATTTCTCAGGTCATCCTGAAGGTTTTATTAGGAGAGTGGAGGGCAGTCTGTGCACTGTTAGCCCTCAGCATATATGGGGTTATATTGTTTGCAGATGAACCTAAATTTGTCAGCAAGAATACCATCCATTTGTTTCTTCTGAAGAACCCAGTACCTACATTGCTAGGAGACTTTTACTATTCCATCCACCAGAGGAATGAGAGACAAAGGGGGAAGTTGGTTAGATGTTGTTCTCCTTTGTTTTATTCTTGGCGGCTCAAACACCTGCCCAAATCAGATGCTTTCTTGAACCCACACTAGCATAAGAATTGGGCCAAGAGGTTCATTTCCTTGACTTCAGATGATATCAGATGGTGCACCCAGAGCACCAAAGGCAAGGACATTATCACCAGCTGTGGATAATACCCAAATGTGCCTCTCATAGGAGTAAAAGGTTGCATCAACTACAACCCTTTACTGTTTAAGAGACAACTGGGTTATGCCTTAGTTCACCCTCCCAGAGGACAGGATCTAGCTGAGACCCTATATTGTGAAGTCCAACCTAATTCAACTGTTGTCAGGCAAGCTGCCTGGGCTTGGGACAACATCCAGACAAAAGGGATAGCTATCCTTGGAAGATGTAACAATGTTGCTTCAGCTCAGTACACAGACTGGTCTCGTACTAGAGCTCAGATTACCAAAATGCCTTTTACCTTGGAAGACATACCTGGACCATCTACAGTACAGCCTGCAGCAACAGTTAGCCTGGAGGAATTTGAAAAGTTGAAGGAAAGGAATGAGCAGCTATCTCAAGCCTTGAAGAAGACTCTTTGGGAAAGGAGTGATGGTCGCCTAGACATTGAGAGATTGGAAAAGCTCAGAGTTGAGCATCTGTCCAAAATTGAAAAGACAGAGGAT
This sequence comes from Lathyrus aphaca, assembly GCA_963966055.1. NCBI lineage: Eukaryota > Viridiplantae > Streptophyta > Magnoliopsida > Fabales > Fabaceae > Lathyrus > Lathyrus aphaca. The sequence continues at coordinate 451,256,330 of OZ014520.1, forward strand.
TACATAAGGAAAGCAAGGGCTAGGGAACAAATATTGAAGAATGCCTACAAGGAGGCCAAGATTCAGAAAGCAATGGCTGAGCACTATCTGCAAGAGAGCCAGGCTAGGTGGGTCAGGATTACCAAAGCTCGTGCGCAAGAGGACCAGAAGACTCAAGCCAAGGTTGAACAACTAGAGGCCAATAAGAAGAAGCAGCAGGAAGCTCTGTTGGCTTCACAGAAGGTGATTTCAGAATTGAAGCTCAGAGCAGGATTGAAGAGATCAAAAGACCAGGACAAGCATAAGAAGCTGACTACTGCTATTGCTACCAGGAACCTCCTCATTAGGACCATTACAGAACATCCAGCTGGTCCAGTGACTGAGGCACTCCTGAAGGAGGTCAGAGAAGATGAGTTTGGATTGGATGTCTGATTCTTCTTTGCGTGTTGTTTTTTCATTTGATGTACTTTTTTTTCTTTTGTTGTATTTTTTGACCCTCCAGGGGCACGTATTGTAAAAACAGACTATGTATGTTTCATCATTTGTAATATATTATAGTTTGTTTTCATTCGGGCTTTCTCTCAACAACATCAAGCGTCTTCCTCGAGGTCTGGAAAGGTCAAAACCAAGAACCAAACCGGATACCTTGAAAAACAAATAAGCATACTGCATTGCATACTAACTTTGTTTTTGTTTTGTAGGTTTTGTTATTATTATTGTTTCTAACTTTGTTGTGATCTCAGGAAACATTGCTCGTCGCCGAGTGTTCCCTGTCAATCGCACGCACCGGTACCCGAATCGTAATAACCTTCCCGGTATTCAAATGGAGCAAGTACAGCAGGACCTAAATGAGGTCAGAAATCAGATGGCCAATGAGAGAGTAGAGATGAGAAACCAGATGTCTCAATTCATGGCTATCATGACTGCCTTAGCCCAGAGCCAAGAAAGACTGAGGGAACTGGTAGAAAGACAAACACCTGAGGAGCCTCATCTTGGAACAGGGGGAACTAGCAACAATGAACGGGGGAAACCTCGTATTGACCCAATCTGAATCCAGAAGTTAACATCCCAAGGAATGTTCAAGGTAATACTGCTGGGGGCAGAATCCTGCAAGAGGATCCCCAAGAGGAACAATTTACTGTTATAGGGGTTGGAGATGAGGTATATGATAGAAGATTGGATGAGATTGCTGAAAAGTTAAGATCTTTGGAATCTCAGAATTCTTTGGGCTTCGATGTGATGGACATGGGCCTAGTAGATGGGGTGAGAATTCCCCACAAATTCAAACCCCCATGCTTTGAGAAGTATAATGGTACCTCCTATCCACGTACTCACCTGCAATCTTTCTTGGGAAGGCTCAAGGCTTATACCATGGATGAAAAGCTATGGATGTTCTACTTTGAGGACAGTCTGACTAGAGCTTCGAGAGAATGGTATTCGCACCTGGCTAGAGCCACCATAAGATGTTGGAAGGATTTGGCCGAAGCTTTCATCCGGCAATATCAGTACAACTTGGACATGGCTCCCAATAGAACTATTCTAATGGGCATGTCTCAGTCTTCTAGAGAAAGCTTCCGGGATTATGCTCAGAGATGGAGACAGCTTGCTGCTGCTGTCCAGCCACCCATGTCAGAAAGAGAAATGGCTGACATGTTCATGAACACATTGCAAGGGACTTATATTGACAAACTTGCTGCTTTCTCCTCTACCAGCTTTGCTGATGTGGTGATAGCTGGTGAGAGAATTGAGAGTCTCCTAAAGATGGGCAAAATCTCCGACAATGGTGCAAGCTCCTCCAGCAACCCCAAAAAACCCTTTGCAGGACCCCGAAGGGCAGGTGAAACAAATTCTATTCATACAAACAGGGGCAGGCCCCAATATTCTCACCGGTCAGTAGCAGCTGTTACCATCCCAACTCCAGTTCCACAACAACCATTGTATCCTCAACAAAACAACCTCACTATCAGCAACCATCTCATTTCCCGCAACAGAGAACCTACAACAACAACAATAGCAACCAACAATAGCATCCCTTCCAACAGAGACCATCTCAGGCAAATAGGGTGATTGAACCTATCCCCATGCCTTATACTGCTTTATTGCCACAACTCCTGAAGCTCAACCTAGTTGAGTTAAGGACGTTGGCACCACCAGATCCTCTCAATCTCCCTAAGAATTATGATGTCAACGACAGGCGTGCCTTTCACTCCAACGCACCTGGTCACAATACTAAGAAGTGCAGAGCATTACAGATGAAGGTTCAGGATTTGGTTGATTCTAAAGCTCTCAACTTCGCGCCTCCTCCGAACGTCAACAGAAATCCTATGCCTAATCATGGTGGGCCTAGGATTAATGCCATTGAAGAGGACCAACCATCTACATTGATTGATAATGTTACACAGATTCGAACACCACTGGCTGAGATCAAAGTTCAACTTTTAAGATGCCAAGTGTTACCAGGTTGTGGGGCCTGCTGTGAATTGTGTAAGACGGTTAGTGATGGTTGTGAGAAGTTGAGGATTGGCATAGATGGCCTTATCCAAGATGGGATTTTAAAAATTACTTCAACAGCTCCTTCAGCAACTTTTGTTTCAGCAACACTGGATCCACCTACCGCAACCACAATCATTCCTACCGATTCATCAACATCACCAGCAATTACTCCGTCCACCATTTCAACAAGTCAAATTTCAACAACTGTTTCTTCTACAACATCAGCATCCATTTTACCAAAGGAATCTGCTACAACGCTAGCAACAATTAATGAAGATGTCTCAACAGTTACAATCTACTACGACCCATCAAATGTTCCTCCCAGCAGCAATTTCCAACAACAAATTGTGGCACCTCCTGCCAGATCTCCGGTCACTATCTACTATGATCCGCACACCATTACAGTACTTTCCTCCGCAGCGATCAGCCCAGTCACCATTACGGTACCTGGGCCTGTTCCTTATGAAAGCAGTAATGCCATACCTTGGCACTACGGCTCTGATCTTTACTGCAATGGGGAGAAAATCACTCTGGATTCATCAACCTCTTCACCTAAAATTGATAATGTTGGGGGAGGCGGAGGCTTCACCAGAAGCGGACGCCTTTTTGCCTCACAAACACAAAGACCTAATGCTGAAGCAGAAGTTGCTGCCAAGGCAAAAGGAAAGAATGTGGTATCTGAAGAGCCAACTGCCAAAGACACTCAGAAGACATCTTTTGAACAGGATGTAGACGAGTTCATGAGAATCATAAAAAGGAGTGATTACAAGGTGGTGGACCAGCTTAACCAAACACCCTCCAAAATCTTCATATTATCATTGTTGATGTGTTCCGAAGCTCACAGGAACGCATTGTTGAAAGTCCTACACGCATCATATGTACCGGAAGAGATTACTGTTAATCAGCTAGAAACTGTGGTTGCAAATGTCAACACCAGTCATGGACTGGGCTTTACCAATGCTGACTTAACAACGGAGGGACGCAACCACAACAAGGCTTTGCATATCACCTTGGAATGCAAGGGTGCTGTTCTGTCTCATGTACTAGTAGACATTGGGTCGTCACTCAATGTTCTACCAAAGAAAGCCTTAGTGAAGCTAGAGTATGATGGCTTGGCATTGCGTCCGAGTAATTTGGTAGTGAGAGCATTTGATGGCTCTAAAATATCAGTGCTTGGGGAGATTGATATGCCTGTGTTGATTGGCCTGCAGACCTTCAAAACTACCTTCTTTGTGATGGATATACAGCCGGCCTACAGCTGTCTGTTGGGTAGACCTTGGATCCACGTCGCTGGCGCTGTTACGTCTACCCTTCACCAGAAGTTAAAATTCGAGTGAGAAGGCCAAATCATCACCATCTGTGGGGAGGAGGACATCTTTGTTAGCCAGCTGGCTACGTATAAGTACATAGAAATGGATGGGGAGATCCATGAGACCATGAGTCAGGGGTTTGAGGCCCTTAATATTAATGAAGCATCTGTTGTGTCTGGGACTTCCATCACATCATATCAACAAGCTCAGAAGGTTGTTGAGGAGGGTACCGCTCAAGGCTGGGGCAAGCTGCTGCCAGTTGAAAAGAAAGAAGACCGATTCGGGTTGGGTTACAGACCAACTCGACAAGATCAACCAGAGGCTGCAATGGAGCCCAAGTTTGTCAGCGGGGGGATGCTCACCCCGGATGTTGTGAATAGTTTGGAAGATGAGTCAGAAGACGAGCGCAACCTGGAAAGTTGGATATGTCCAAGGATCCCGGGGAGCCATGTCTCAAACTGGTCTTCCCAGGAAATTATAAGAGTTACTCCGGCACAGTAATTATTATTTCCTGTCTTTAAGCATGCATCAAGTCCTGCATCTTGCCCAAGATGTCAGGGCTCATTTTGTAATCGGGTCATCTTGTATTTTGTGCAAACGATTAATTAATGAATATCAGGACATCTTTTGCAAATGAGTCTTTTATTTTCTGCTCACTGTTTTTCATTTTTCATTTTTTGTACAAAAATAAAATGGAAATGCTTTTCAAAATAATAACTTCATTCTCACTTTTTCTAAGAAGGATAAAATTGATCACTAAAATGAACAAATCTAAACCCTTGCAGAGAGTGCCCTCCAGACTGCACCGACAACAACACCGCTATGGCTTCGTATGACTTTGACAATCCGACTAATCAAGCCGATGAAGGGGTTGAAGGAGATTATGAGCTACCTGAAGAACTAGCCAGATTGTTGAGACAAGAGGAGAAGGTCATCACTCCTCATCAGGAGGAGGTTGAGACGATTAATCTTGGTACAGGAGAAGACTTGAAAGAAGTGAAGATCGGGGCCCGTCTGCAAGATTCGGTAAAAGAACAACTTATTGATATACTTCGGGAGTATGCAGATGTTTTTTCCTGGTCTTATCAGGATATGCCAGGTCTGGATACCGACATTGTTATGTACAAGCTTCCTCTAAAAGAAGACTGTCCTCTAGTAAAACAGAAGCTGCGTCGTACTCTCCCAGATATGGCAATAAAGATAAAAGAAGAGGTACAAAAACAGTGGGAAGCCGGCTTCCTTGCTGAAACTAGCTATCCGCCGTGGGTTGCTAACATTGTACCTGTGCCTAAGAAGGATGGAAAAGTGAGGATGTGTGTGGACTATCGGGATCTGAACAGAGCCAGCCCGAAAGATGACTTCCCTTTACCTCACATTGATGTATTGGTCGACAATACGGCTCAGTTCTCGGTGTTCTCCTTCATGGATGGATTTTCAGGATATAATCAGATCAAGATGTCACCTGAAGACATGGAGAAGACAAACTTCATCACACCCTAGGGTACATTCTGTTATAAGGTAATGCCGTTCGGACTGAAGAATGCTGGTGCCACTTATCAACGGGCTATGGTAACATTATTCCATCACATGATCTATAAAGAAATCGAATGTTATGTGGATGACATGATTGCCAAGTCCTTCACAGAAGAAGACCACCTGGTGAATTTGTTGAAACTATTCAAGCGTCTGAGGAAGTACCAATTGAAGCTGAACCCCAACAAATGCACATTCGGGGTGCGGTCCGGTAAGCTGCTGGGATTTATTGTAAGTGAGAAAGGGATTGAAGTTGACCCTGACAAAGTCAAAGTCATTCAAGAAATGCCTGCACCAAAAACTGAAAAAGAAGTTCGGGGGTTCCTAGGTAGATTGAACTACATTTCAAGGTTCATATCTCACCTTACAGCAACCTGTGAGCCCTTGTTCAAGTTTTTAAGGAAAGGACAAACGGTCAGGTGGAATGAAGACTGCCAAAGGGCTTTTGACAAAATCAAGGAATACTTACAAGAGCCTCCAATCCTTATGCCTCCAGTTGAAGGAAGACCTCTAATAATGTACTTGACAGTATTAGAAGAGTCAATGGGGTGTGTGCTGGGCCAGCATGACGAGTCTGGTCGAAAAGAGTATGCAATATACTACCTAAGCAAAAAGTTTACCGACTGTGAACAACGTTATTCACTGCTCGAGAAAACTTGTTGTGCTTTAGCGTGGGCTGCTCACCGACTAAGGCAGTATATGTTGACCCACACTACCTTATTGATCTCAAAGATGGATCCAGTCAAGTACATATTTGAGAATCCAGCACTTACCGGACGGGTTGCAAGATGGCAAATGATTCTCACAGAATATGACATTCAGTACACATCTCAATAAGCCATCAAAGGCAGTGTATTGTCTGATTATCTTGCTGAGAAACCCATTGATGATTACCAGCCTATGAGATTTGACTTCCCTGATGAAGACATCATGTTCATAAAAGCAAAAGATCATGAAGAGCCTATTCACACTAAAGGGCCTGACCCAGAGGAAGAATGGACTATGATGTTTGATGGGGCTGTTAATATGAATGGTCGTGGTGTTGGTGCAGTACTCATTACACCTAAGGGAGTTCACATGCCTTTCTCGGCAAAACTCATTTTTAATTGCACTAACAACGAAGCTGAATACGAAGCTTGTATTATGGGTCTTGAGGAAGCCATTGACCTCAGGATCAAGACTTTGACTGTATTCAGAGATTAAGCTCTGGTAATTAATCAAACCAACGGCAAATGGTATACTCACCAGGAACATCTGATACCTTACCAGGATTATACAAGGAGGTTACTCACATTCTTCAAAACAGTTAAACTTGAGTATATCCCTCGAGATGAAAATCAGTTTGCAGATGCTCTGGCTACCATTTCATCCATGATCAAAGTTCAAGATGCCAACTTTGTACCTCGGATTTCAGTGTCCAGACTTGACAGACCAGCATATGTATTCTCAGCAGACCTTGCCAAAGATGATAAGCCTTGGTTCTATGACATCAAATGACAAGAAGACATTAAGAAGGCTAGCTGGTAGTTTCTTCCTGAATACTGATGGTTCCTTGTACAAAAGAAACTTTGATATGGTACTTCTCAGATGTGTTGATAGGGCAGAAGCAGACTTGTTGATGCACGAGGTGCACGAAGGATCTTTTGGTACCCATGCTGGAGGGCATGCAATGGCTAAAAAGTTGTTAAGATCAGGCTATTACTGGATCACAATGGATGCACACTGTTGTGCTTATGCTAGGAAATGTCATAAATGCCAGATTTATGCAGATAAAGTGCATGTGCCTCCGAATCCTTTAAATGTGATGTCTTCACCCTGGCCCTTCACCATGTGGGGCATTGACATGATATGAAAGATTGAGCCGACTGCTTCGAATGGCCACAGATTCATTATGGTAGCCATTGATTACTTCACCAAATGGGTTGAAGCAGCTTCGTATGCAAATGTCACCAGGCAAGTGGTGGCCCGATTCCTGAAGAGAGACATCATTTGCCGGTATGGAGTGCCCGAGCGAATCATTACTGATAATGGTTCCAACTTGAACAACAAAATGATGGCAGAACTGTGTCGGGACTTCAAAATCCAACACCACAATTCTTCTCCTTACAGGCCAAAGATGAATGGCGTTGTTGAGGCAGCTAATAAGAATATCAAGAAGATTGTGCAAAAGATGGTGTTCACCTACAAAGACTGGCATGAAATGTTACCATTTGCCTTGCATGGGTACCGTACCTTAATCAGAACATCCACTGGGGCAACACCGTATCAGCTTGTGTATGGTATGGAGGCAGTCCTACCTGTTGAAGTTGAACTACCCTCCTTGCGGGTACTAATGGATGTTAAGTTGAATGAAGCAGAATGGGTCCGATCCCGGTACGAAAAACTGAATCTGATCGAAGAAAAAAGACTAGCTGCAATCTGTCATGGGTAGTTATATCAGAAAAGAATGAAGAAAGCCTTCGATCAGAAAATCAGGCTTCGGGAATACCAAGTAGGAGATCTTGTGCTGAAAAGACTCCTTCTTCCTCATACAGACCACAAGGGCAAGTGGACTCCAAATTACGATGGTCCATTCATAGTAAAGAAAGTTTTCTCCGGTGGAGCACCGATGCTCAGTACTATGGATGGTGAAGACTTCCTGTCCCTTGTGAATTCAGATGCAGTTAAAAAATACTTCTCATAAAATGACCCGCTGGACATAAAAACAGAATGTAAGTCCAGGCAAAAATAGGGCATCCCGGCGAGTCAAAAATAGAATAAAAGACTCGGGCAAAAATAAGGGAAAATAAATAAAAAATGTACACCCGCTGAGTTGAAAAGCCGCATTGGACAGCTCAGGCAAAAATGGGTATCCCGGTGGATTGAAAACCCGAAAGGGCGATCCACGCAAAATAAGAGAATAAGCGAACAACTGCATTCTGAATTCGTCTGTATCACTTACAACATGGCAAACTTCGAAGGGTTAAAGCATCAATCAGAATCAGCCTTCTTCAGAAAGCAAGATGAAAAGAACGTCAAATGTCATACGTGTCATAGCAAAAGGAAAGCTCATTGAAGCATCATCAACATTGCCAGCAGCCTTTTTCTCAATTTGTAACAATCTCCTCATTTCAGGGGATCTGTTTCTTTGAATGTACTTGCCAATTCAGGGCACCCCAAATTAATAAAATCAGGTTTTCAGTCACACTCCGTCTTGTATACTTTATTTGCAAAAATGTCCGATGTCCTTAATATAATGGTTGCATAAATGCAGATGCGTTTTTCTAATCACGTGCTTGCAGGAAATATATTACTTACTCCAGGGAGTGTCTAAACTCCTATGATGAAATCCAGTAAGGGATACCTCGGGGTACTTGTACGTTTCTTTGTCATAACATGATTGCAGATGCTCAAAGTGCAACATGGGGAATGAAAGCTTCTCCCCAGCAGAATGCCAAATCATTAATTCCTCATCCCTTTCTCCAGGACAGCATCAGGAGGGACTCATTTCCCCAACTGAATTCATCATTCTCGACAGGATCCCCCACAGAAATCTCTAGGAAGATCATTCAGTGATCTTTCTCCTCCCCAGCCGAGTTCTAGACAGGGAACCATCTCCCCACAGAACTCCAGCCTTTATCCAGAAGAGCAATGTCTGAATTTCCCGCACAACAAAGTGACAAAAGCTTCCACAGACCCCAGCTGGGCTCCTCACTACCACAAAAGGTCTATCAGTGACCTATTTCCCTAACCAGAGTCATATATATCAGATCTACTAATGATCTTTTCCCCCAGCTGGGATATCACATCAAACAAGATCAATCAGAGATCTCCACGGCAACGGGATCCGAATCCCGGATCAGTATCTTTTGCATGATCATAGCATTCGCATCATATTAACCCTCAGAGCGTAGCATTCCGTCTAATACGGAGCATTACGGCAAAAATTAAACATACTGCATAATCACAAGTCATGTTTTGAATCAAACACCTGTATATATCAACATTCCATCAGCAATGTATATAATCTTACAGTCCCCACAGAATGCAAAAGCATCCCTTTGCACTCTCAAATACAGATACATGCTCCTTTTGGCACTCGTCCGTGTCATCATTCCCCAGTAAAGTTGCCCGAACTTTCTCTGCAGACCGATTACATCTATATATACTCCTCCGACACCCGTCCGTGTCATTCTTCCCCAACATGGTTGCCTAAACACTTATTTGTAATTCAAACACTTGTTCATAATACGTTCCTGTTGACACCCATCCATGTCATCTTACACCCACAGATTGTTAAAATATTTTCTCTTATGATGCTCGTCTGTGTCATATTCTTCCCAGCATGTTGAACACTCGTTGGTGTCTCACTTATACTTACTCTTTACTTATACAGATACTTGTCCGTATCTTCTATACACCACGTATCTCTCCTCAAATTCAACACTCGTCTGTCTTCTTTGTTAACCAGTTAATACTCGTCCGTATCATCATCTCTGAGCATGCGTCAAGCAGTTGTTTCTACCGATACTCGTCCGTATCATAGTCTTAAGGATGCTCGTCCGCATCTTTAATCTATACACGATATCAAACACTTGTATCTTTCCTTGCTTGAAATGTAGACACTCGTCTGTATCTACCACTCCCCAGAAGAGTTCCCAGCAAATCCCCAGTAAAAAGCAAAATTTCGTTTCTATCTGACATTCGTCTTGTGTCATGATACTTTTGGCAGCCGTACCCTGTCAGGTGATCGTCCTTCACCTTTTGATGATCGTCCTTCATCATCCCCCAGCGGAGTCTCCATTATTGGAACCCTTTCTATCCGACATTTGTCCTATGTCGTGATATTTTAGCAGCCGTCCCCTGCTAGGTGATCGTCTTTCACCTCTTGATGATCGTCCTTCATCATTTTATCCGATGGCCATCCCCATCATTGATCTTGTTATCTGACATTCGTCCTATGTCATGATAAACCCCGAGAGTAGCCGTACCCTGCTAGGTGATCGTCCTTCACCTCTTGATGATCGCCCTTCATCATGTTTATCCGATGGCCGTCCCCATCGTCGACCTTTTCTATCCGGCATTCATCTTATGTCGTGGTATTTTTGGCAGCCGCACCCTGCCAGGTGATCGTCCTTCACCTTAGATGACTGTCCCTCATCTTTCTCCCCAACAGAGCAGCCGTCCCCTGCTAGGTGATCGTCCTTCACCTTTGGTGACCGTACCTCATCATTATTTCATTTATGTTTTGACCTGATGGCCGTCCCCATCATTAACTTCACCTTTGATCCCCAGAGAATCTTTGTTTGATGGTCGTCCTCGTCATGATCTCTTTATTTCCCCAACATGTCGGTCGTCCCCGTCGCTGCTTTATCCCCAGCAGTCGTCCTCTGCTCGACGGTCGTCCTCCATCGCCCGCACTTTATAATCATACTTTACTTCCTTTTATAATCTATATCCCTTTTCTTCTTCACCCAATGAGTGCAAATTTTGGATTGTCTTTGGTATTCAACCACAAGTTATCTTGTTTGTCTGTTAAGCCTGTCGCATACATCCTGCACAGCTAACTCATGCTTGAATAGGGGCAGCTGTAAACACCCCAAATTTTTCCTCACTAAGTTCACACCATGGCTTGTGATCTTTTCATTTGCATAAGTTCAATCATAGCATCTCACATTGCATTTTTACTTCACTGTATTGGTTCAAAGTCATCTGTATCTAGGGTTTGTGATCTAAGCAATCCATGAGCCATCTGAGCCACTTGTAAACACCCCAAATTTGCCCTCACTCATTCACACCATGGCTTGTGATCATTTCATGTGCATAAATACAATCATATCCCCTCATATCCCATTTTTGATTCACTGCATAGTTTCTAAGTCATCTGCATCTAGGGTTTGTGACCTGAGCAATCCAAAAGCTTCTTGAGCCACTCCAAAGGACACCAATCACTTCAAAGGGATCCATGTGTGTCCATCTATCATATTACATCCTCTCAAGGTCAAGATTTCAAAAGAATCACAAGAACTAGGGTTTGAGTGGATGCAGAGCCAGGTTTGACTGCACAGTTGACCTAAAATTAGGGTTTTGGTTTCAGAGGCCATAACTCCAAATTTTTTGGTCATTCTTGTTTCCATTGGTCTCTATATGGTATAGGGAGTATGCATATCAAATTTCATGAAGAAATTCCATGGGGAAGTCATCTGATCAAGAGTTGACTTTTCAGACAAGTCAGTGCAAAATCAGGGCATCTGAGGCCCCCAATGACCCAACCAATGGGTGATCTTCATCATTTTGAGTGTATATGATCTTTATTTGATCATGGAAGAAGGTTGAAGTTCACAAAAATCAAGAATTTGGAGTTTTTGCAAGTGTTGATTTTTTGGGCATAGTTGACTTTTCAAGAATGCTTCATTTTAGGTCATTTTTCAAGCCTTGATTCTTGATCCAAAAATGCTTCAAATGGAAAAACTTTGGTCATGAAAGTTGTAGATTACATCTTTCCCTTTTCAAAAAGTACAAGAACATGATCAAACTCTCCTTGGATCAAAAGTTATGGTGTGACAAAGTTGGCTAAAATCATTGATTTTCAAGGCATGCCTCAAATGAGAATTTTGCAAAACCATGAACCAATGCCTTTTGTAACCTCTAGTTCATTTCAAACCATGACACAAACATTCTATAAGTCATAAAAATCAGAATTGAACCAAGAATGCTCATGTATTTTGGCTTGTGGGATAAGGAAATCACATGTGAACCATAAAGCAACAACTTGCAAAACTCATGATCACACTTCCTACAACTTGCAACCTTGGATGCTGACTTTGGCTAGCCTTTCCCCTCACCCTTGCTGCGCAGCCCATGCCTTGTACTAAGCCTAGAACCAAGCCATGCTTTCCTTACACAAAAATTGACTTTTGAGCAAAAGCAAACTTACCAATCAATAGGGGCCAGGTCACATCATCTGACCTATAGGATTAAAATATACTATCCATTTGCAAGCCATTTCATAAACCAAGCAAGGCTGAAATACTTCACACAACCACATTCACAAAAACACCCCCTTGTGCAAAACCTTTCGAATCTGCCTCCACAAACTTCAAACATCCAAACCATTTTCATCAATCAACTCATCATGCTTCATTGAGCCCAAAGCAACCAAGAACCAGGCTTGAAACAAACCACAACTCCATTTCACCATTTTCACTCCATAAAGCAAAAGCTTTCGAATCTGCTTCTACAAGCCAAGAACACTCAAACAAACTCCGCACATCAACTCACCTTGCTCCACTGACCAGAAACCACCCACTACTTTGGCCTGAAACCCTCCATAACTCAAATACGATTTTCACATTCCCTTGGTCAGAGCTTCTGCAAACTCACTCAAGAGGCTGTTTAAACTCCAACCAAGTGTGCAAAGCTTCTAAGGGGGATCATTGGGACCTGTTTGAGCCAAAGAACCATCCAGAAAGCCCTTGAATCAAAAGCTCCATCTCAGGTGACTCCATGAACTTTTTTTTCCAGAACTCCATTTTCTTGTTAGAATCTTGTTTTGTATGTTGCACTGATCATTGGGATCTATTTACTTTTTGAAATGAGCAAGAAATGAGTATGTTATGGTGTTCTGAAAGTTTGACCTAGAAATTTCTTTGCTTCGATTCTTGTTTGTGTGTGAGTTTAAACATGATTTGATGCTGGATTCGTGCTTAGGATAGTTAGTAGATGATTTCTGGAGAGTTAGAGCTTCTAAAATGGCCTGGGGAGAGAGATTGCATTTTGAGGTGAACGGAGAAGATGACCGGAACACTGTTCCGGTCATCTGAAAGTGATTAACGGCAGGGTTAGGGTTTAAGCATTGATTAGCGAAATTTGAATCTGAGCCGTGAGATGTGGCGCGCAGTCAATTCCCGCGCGTGTAACTTTGAATCTGGCACGTTGGATCTGATTACTTCTCATTAATTCATTTTAAATTCATTTATTTTCATTTTCTTTTTATTTGTTTTGCATAATTATTTTAAAATAGCAAAAATGTCTTAAAAATTATGTAACTTTTTCTCATAAGTTTTATTAATTTTTATGACACAAAAATATTTTTATTTTTATTTTTGTCATTGAAAAAGTATTTTTTAAATATTTAAAAGATTATTTTTAATTGATTTATGGAAATTGATTTATTAAAAATACTTTTAGGTATCTAAAAATCACCAAAAAATTCATGAAATGTTCTAAGACATTTAGAAACATTGTCCAACCTTCAAACCAAATTTATTTTTTGATCTTGATGCATTTTGAGAATTTCTCATTGAATAAAAATCATTTTTATGCATTAATTTGATCCAAAGTTCAAAAATTCATTTCTGCCTATTCATGAAGAGTTGGACATTGATTCTTCTTGCATTGCATTGTGTTTAGCATGTAGTTTTTGAGATAAAATGGCCATGATTTGATCTTGCATTTCTCATTTGTTTGGTATTTCTTTTGTTTAAGAACCCTAAAAACCCTAATAACTTAGAAAATTCATAACTTGAGATTAGTTGAGAGTTGGGACCTCCCCTTTGGACCTTGGTTTAGTATAGGGTTAGGGTTTCTTTGAGTGGTATTTTCCATTTTTTATCTTAGGGTTTGCTTCTGTCTTTGGTTTTTGTTTGTTGTTTGATCCATAAACCCTAATTTGGGCTTTCATTTGCATCCCTTTTGCATTCTCTTGCATAACATGACTTGCCATGACATTCCATGCCTCCATTTGATTCATTTGACATCATAAGACATATAGAAAGCATGTTTGATCATTGCATCATGTGTTGGCCATGTTGTTTGCCATGTATGTTTCATAACTTTTCATGTAAGTACATGCTCCTTAACTTGCATCATTTGCATCCATGATCTTGTATGAACATTTCCATGTGCTGCCTCATGTTTGTAGCATCTCATAACATCATCATCATCATCAATATGCTTCTGGTTTTGTTTAGCATCCTACCATTTCATCCCATTTTTGCATTGCATTGCATTTCTTTCTAACATTTCAGGTGGTAAGTGAACTTGAGAAGTGAATTTGCCTTCACTTCTCATAACTTTTCTTTTCATCTCTCTTGCATCCATTGCTGCACTTTTACATGTGTATGAGTTTGAGCTTGCTCATTTTTCTCCTTCCCACTTTCTTTCTTCAAGTGACTTGACTTCTTGAATGAAGCAAGTCACTTTGCTTCTCTTGATCCTGTTCATCTGCATCCTGGTGATTCTCTTTGAAGATTTCTCTTGAAAACCTCACAAACCTTAGGAACAACCAAGCATGACAATGATTAGGGTTTTGATTAGTCTCCCCTCTTAGTTTTACCTTTGTGTCTCTTTTGAGTCTTCTCTTCTCACCTCATAATCAGGGACTAAACCCTAAAGGCTTTAAGGCCTTGTGATTAAGCTTATGCCTGCATCCTTCTATTAGGATGGAGTGTATAACTTTAATCCTAAGTGTTAAACCCTTAATGTGTTTAACTCCTCTAATCAATTCATTTAATAATCATCAAGACATCAAGCTTGTAACTTGGGCCTTGCATTAGGGTTCTAATTCTTCCTTAATTGGTTAAGAAGGACTAACCCTAGTGTTAATGGACAAGTCCCCCTCAAGTTGTCTTACAAACCCTAAAAAAACACTTCATTACCATATCATTAAATAAAATCCACTTAATAAAAGGCTTGTTTTGTCATGAGTTAAATCCCTAATCATGGATTAAGTTGAGGAGCTTTCCTCAGCTTAAACATTCTCATCTATTATCCTTCTATTAGGATGGTGTAATGAGTCTGTTAAATCCCTGATTATGGCTTAACCTCATTACTCAACACTAAACAAAAACCACAAAAACACCTAAATAATCACAAGTAGGTTAATGATCTTAATCCTACACCAAAGGTGATTAAGTGTGAGAATCTGACTTCACACTTAAAGTATTCTCATTACCCCTAATCAGAGGGAAGATGTGATGAGTTTACTAACCCACTGGTTCAGGCTTAAGCTCATTAACTTATGACAAACTCAAAAAAGCAATAAAAGACTGAAAACACAAAAACAAACAATAATCGTCTCCTCCGGGATTCTTTTCTCATCATCTTCACTCACAAACGAGAACTCGCTTCTTCCGTCTAATGCAAGACAGTTTGCACCTGAGCCAGACAGGTCATACACTTGAGCATTGACAAGCAAGCAGTTCACAAGTTAATTCATCTTTCAGTCTCTTTGGGTCGAACTACGGTGTTCTGACTTCCTCATTGCACGAGAGGATACGTAGGCATAACTTAACAGTTATCGAACAAAAGTCTCTGTACATTCCCCCTCCTTCCAGCTTCATTCTTTTAAGCCTCATGATCTTGAGCAATTCATTCTCATTCCTACACTGACACTGTATATATTACACTTCACTTCTTTTACACTGACACCTGTACATCCTTTTCCAGCTATTTCATACACAGATTGCACTGACACTACCCCTTTAAAACACAAATCTTTTAAGCGTGGATCCCGTCGAGTACGACGGACAATCTGGGTGCTAATACCTTCCCAGGTTGTAACCAACCCCCTTTCTCAGTCTCTCTGGTTCGCAAACCGTCTTATCCATCTTTTTCTAGGCCTATGCAGCATTGCCTTTCCTTCGGGATAAAAATGCCTAGCTGGCGACTCTTTTCATCTCCAGTGAGTTCACGGCTGTGTGTTCTCATTGTCCCTCTCGCCGACCGTTCGCGTCTGTACCTTTATCTGGGCCTGGTCCCATTTATCGGGAGCGACAGCTTGGCGACTCTGCTGGGGATCCTTATATTGTGACCAGGGCTTCTGGTTCTTTTTGTGGGTTCCTCCTAGCGCTTGTTTGATTTGTGTTTATTGGGGTGTTATGTGCTTATTTGTGTTTGTATATTTGTATTTATTTTGCTTCATGTACAGTTTTGTTTATTGCTTTCTTTATAGCTTTATGCATTATATCATACTGTCATACTGTGCTGCTGGCTGGATCTGTTTGTTTGCTTTGGTGGGTGGGTGATTCATTGAGAGTTAAGGTCCTATACCTGGGACCTGAGTGACACCTAGGCTAGAGTGAATCATATTCTTTCCCATTCCATTTCGGTCTGGTGCGGGAATATGAAACACGGTTCAGATATGGGTTTCTTCTTGAGAACTCTGTGTTGCAGATTTCCTGCAATGCTATGGCTATCTGGGAAGCCTGCTAAGTCTGGATGACCTTTTAGTATCGACCTTCAGAAACTGAGGTGAATTAGAGGAGGAACTTTTATGGTTATTGTAAACACTGTACCTCCGGGTTAGAAGTGTTTACACTTCTCATAACTGATCCAAGTCTGAGGATCCTTGTTCTAGAACACCACCTGTGAGGGGGTTGGGCTGTTTACAGGTTTGCAGGTACCTTGACCTCAGAATACCTTGTTGCTTTGATTGTTTAAGAATACTCCAATTTGGGACAGTTCTTGTGATTCTAAAACCCTGGACATGTGACTCTTTATTTGAGTCCCCCACCTTGGTTACTGGATTTATAGACCTCCATCTGGAATTCTTGAACATACATGGACTTATATCAGGGCATTTTGATCAGATCCAGCTCAGTCACAGACCCTTGCATTTCATTTGCATACATAATCATTGCATCATATTGACATTTGCTTATTTGTGTTTCAGGGTATCCATCTTCATTTGGTTTTGGTTTTGACCCCATCTTCAGTTTTGACTTGTCTTCATCAGCTATCTGCTTCAGTTATCACCTGCACCAGCCAGTCAGTGGCCCACTTCTTCAGTATTATCATCAGCACCTGTCTCTATTCAGTCTCAGCATCATGGCTCCTAAAAAGAGCAACATCACCTATCAATTTTTCCAGCCAGAGCTATCAGACATCAGGAGGATTCAAACCCTGATCACTCCAGATCACATACCATTGTTCAGGGAAAGTTATGGAGATATACTTGATATGGTTATGGATCTGGACCCATCACAGAGAAGCCTGATCCACACCTGCATTCAGTTCTATGATCCCCCACTGAGATGTTTCACTTTCCAAGACTTTCAGTTGGGCCCTCTATTAGAAGAATACTCATCATTGGTTGGTTTGCCTATCAAGGGTGGAATCCCTTTCAACTCAGAGATGGTCTTTCCTAGCAATGGAGAAGTAGCAAAGGCTCTGCATCTGGAACCTGTCCTGATTGAGCAGCATATGACTTCTAAAGCTGGGATCCCTGGTTTTCATCTGGATTTCTTAATCTCTCAAGCTACCCTGAAAGCTTCCCTAGGAGAGTGGAAAGCTGTTTGTGCTTTACTGGCCTTGAGCATATATGGAATTGTATTGTTTGCAGATGAGCCTCGATTCATCAGCAAGAATGCAATCCATCTATTCATCTTGAAGAACCCAGTACCAACTTTATTAGGGGATCTCTATTACTCAGTGCATCAGAGAAATGAAAAGCAGAGGGGGAGATTAGTGAGGTGTTGTGCTCCATTGTTCCACACTTGGCTTCTCAGGCATCTACCCAGGACAGATGCATTTCTGAACCCTCATCAGCAGAGCAACTGGGCTAAGAGACTCACTGCTCTAACTTCAGCAGATATCAGATGGTGCACTCAAAGCACCAAGGGCAGGGATATCATCACCAGCTGTGGGCATTTTCCTAATGTGCCTTTGATAGGAGTTAAGGGTAGTATCAATTACAACCCTCTGCTGTTTAGACGACAATTGGGCTATGCATTGGTCCACACTCCTAAGGCACAGGACTTGGTTGAGACTCTTTATTGCGAGAACAAGCTTAATCTGGCTACTGTTAGGCAGGCTGCCTGGGCCTGGGATAATGTTCAAACCAAGGGAGTAACCATTCTGGGGAAGTGCAACAATGTGGCATCAGCACAATATTATGAATGGTCCCGTGCCAGGGCCCAATTCTCTGGGATGCCCTTTACCATAGAAGACATGCCTGAGTCATCTTCAGCACCCCCCCCTGCCACTATCAGTTTGGAGGAGTTTGAGAGCTTGAAGGAAAGAAATGAGAAGCTAACCCAGGCTTTGCAGAAGACCCTCCGGGAGAGGAGTGAAGGTATGAGGGAGATTGAGAGGTTGGAGAAATTAAGAGTAGAGCATCTGATTAAGATTGAGAAGTCTGGGGATTACATTAAAAAGTCAAAGGCTGGAGAACAAATTCTGAAGAATGCTTGCAAGGAAGCCCAGTTCCAGAGAGCAAGAACAGACTTGTATTTGAAGGAGAGTCAAGCCCGGTGGGTCAGGATCACCGAGGCTCGTACCCTGGAAGACAAGAGAGTTCAAGACAAGATGGAGCAACTGGAAGCCAGTGCAAGAGAACAACAAGAAGCCCTGGCAGCAGCCCAGAGGGAGATATCAGAACTAAAGATCAAAGCAGGGGTGAAGAGGTCAAAGGACCAAAGTCAGCACAAGAAGCTAACAGCAGCTGTTACCACCCGGAATCTCCTCATCAGGAATCTCACGGAGCGTCCGGCTGATCCTGTGACCGAAGCACTTCTCAAGGAAGTTCGTGAGGATGAGTTTGGTCTTGGTGTTTGACCATTTGTTTGTTGTTGCTTTCCTTCCATGTACTTTTATTTTCTTGTACTGTATTTTGACCCCTTAGAGGGCTTGTGTTGTAAAATGAACAAGTTGTATTATTTCACCTTCTGTAATATATTTGTGTTAGTTTGCTTCATCTGAGTTTTCTTCAAGCAACAACAACAGCATCTTCAAGGGTCTGGAAGGGTCAAAACTGAAGGCCAAACCGGATACCTTGAGAACAAATAAGCATAACTGCATTGCATGCTAACCCTTTGCTTGTTTTGTAGGTTTTGATTTATTGTTGCTAACCTCCGTTGTGATGCCTCAGGCACTATTGCTAGGCGCCGGGTATTTCCCCTCAACCGTCCGCACCATTATCCGACCCGAAACAACCTTCCGGGAATCCAAATGGATCAGATGCAGCAGGACCTTACTGAGGTCAGAAATCAAATGGCAAATGAAAGGCTAGAGATGAGGAATCAAATGACTCAGTTTATGGAAGTTATGAACAACATGGCTCAGAGCCAGGAAAGATTGAGAGCCATGGTGGAAAGGCAAAATCAAGAGGATCCACATATAGGGACTGCTGGTACCAGTAACAATGAAAGGGTACAACCTCATGTCAACCCTCCGGTATTTGGACCACACCTCCATCCTGAGGTCAATATTCCAGCAAATGTTCAAGGGACTGCCACCGCAGCCAGGGTACTACAAGAAGATCCTCAGGAGGACCAATTCACAGTAATGGGCGCTGGGGAAGAAGCTTATGATAGAAGATTGGATGAGATAGCTGAGAAACTGAGGTCCTTAGAATCTCAAAACTCTTTGGGCTTCGATGTCATGGACATGGGCTTGGTAGACGGGGTCAGGATCCCCCATAAGTTCAAGCCTCCTTGCTTTGAAAAATACAATGGGACTTCATGCCCCCGGACTCATTTACAGTCATTTCTGGGAAGGCTGAAGGCCTATACAATGGATGAGAAACTCTGGATGTTCTATTTCGAAGACAGCTTAACTGGAGCGTCAAGAGAATGGTACTCTCACTTGACAAGGGCAACTATTAGATGATGGAAGGACCTGGCAGAGGCCTTCATCAGACAGTATCAGTATAACTTAGACATGGCACCCAACAGGACCCTCCTAATGGGAATGTCACAGTCTTCAAGGGAGAGTTTCCGAGAATATGCCCAGAGATGGAGGCAATTGGCTGCTGCTGTTCAGCCACCTATGTCTGAACGGGAAATGGCAGATATGTTCATGAATACCCTTCAGGGGACATATATTGACAGGCTGGCTGCTTTCTCTTCCACCAGCTTCGCAGATGTTGTCATAGCTGGAGAGAGAATTGAAAGCCTGTTAAAAATGGGCAAGATTTCTGACAATGGTGCCAGCTCGTCCAGTAGTACAAGAAAGCCTTTTGCAGGCCCAAGAAGAACTGGCGAGACCAATGCCATCCACACCAACAGGGGCAGGCCCCAATATGTCCACAGGTCTGTAGCAGCAGTCACCATTCCTGCTCCAGTTCATCCTCATCCAGTTTATCAACCTCCACAACAAAACTATCAGCAACAACCTCAGTACCACCAACAAAATCAGTATCCTCCAAGAAATTACAACAACAGCAACACCAACAACAACAGTCAACAAAGGCCATTTCAGCAGAGGCCATCTCAAGCTAATAGGGTGATCGATCCGATTCCTATGCCATATGCTACATTGCTGCCACAACTCCTGAAACTCAACCTAGTTGAACTAAGGACGTTGGCACCTCCTGATCCCAACAGTCTACCCAGGAACTATGACTCCAATGCTAGGTGTGCTTTTCATTCGAACGCACCTGGCCACAGTACAGAAAAGTGCAGAGCCCTGCATATGAAGGTACAAGACCTGGTAGACTCAAAAGCTCTGAATTTCGCACCACCACCCAATGTAAATAAGAACCCAATGCCAAACCACGGTGGTCCTAGAATTAACGCTATTGAAGAAGACAAACCGTCTTATTTAATAACCAGTGTGGGCCAGATCAGGACACCGTTGGTAGAAATCAAAGCTCAGCTCTTGGAGTGTCAAATGTTCCCGGGGTGTGAGTTGGGTTGTGCTTACTGCAATATCTCTGTAAATGGGTGCGATAATTTGAGGAATGGCATAGACGGCCTTATTCAGAGTGGCCAGCTTCAGATCACCACATCATTTCCAACAAATCCAGCAATCTCATCAGCAACGGTTTCAGAATCTCCTACAACTGCAACAACCATTGTTCCTGACAATTCTTCGGTTTCATCAACAAGTACTTCATCTGTCATTTCAACTGACCAGATGTCAATGAATGTTCCTTCTACAACTCCAGCACCACTCCATTATGAAGCTCCTACAACAACAACATCCATTCTTCCGCCATTATCTCCTACAACACCAGCAACAAATCATGAAGATGTCTCAACTGTCACCATATTCTACGATCCTGAAAACAACTCCGCCTACAACTCAGAAGGTGCTGCTCCCACTAGGGCACCAGTTACAATTTATTACGATCCACAGACTATTACCGTTCCTTCAACAGTTGCAGTCAGTCCAGTCACTATCACGGTGCCTGGACCAATACCTTATGAAAGCAGCAATGCCATCCCCTGGCATTACGGCTCTGACCTGTACTGTGAAGGACAAAGAATCACTTTTGAATCATCAACCCCTGCACTGCAAGTAGACAATGTGGGCGGAGGCGGAGGCTTCACTCGAAGCGGACGTCTTTTCGCTCCACAAATTCCGAGACCCACAGCCGAAGCAGAAGCTGCTGCCAAGGCAAAAGGGAAGAGCCCTGTGCAGGAAGATCAAGTTGTTAAAGAAGCCTTGAAGACACCATTCGATCAAGAGGTTGATGAGTTCATGCGAATCATCAAAAAGAGTGATTATAAAATAGTGGATCAGCTTCATCAGACGCCTTCCAAGATCTCAATCCTATCATTGCTTATGTGCTCCGAAGCCCATCGGAATGCACTACTCAAAGTCTTGCATGCAGCTTACGTGCCTGAAGAGATCACTGTCAATCAGCTGGAAGCAGTAGTGGGAAATGTTAATGCTAGTCACGGACTAGGGTTCACCAATACTGATTTGACAGCGGAAGGCCGCAACCATAACAAAGCCTTGCACATAACAATGGAATGCAAAGGTGCTGTCCTTTCCCATGTGCTGGTAGACACGGGGTCATCCCTCAATGTCTTACCTAAGAAGGCCCTGGTGAAGCTAGAATATGATGGATTGGCGTTGAGACCCAGCAACCTGGTGGTGAGAGCCTTTGATGGTTCAAAGAGATCAGTTCTGGGAGAGATCGAATTACCCGTAACGATTGGCCCGCAGACATTCACAACTATCTTCTACGTGATGGATATACAGCCCGCCTACAGCTGTTTATTGGGTAGGCCATGGATTCACGCCACTGGCGCCGTGACCTCTACCCTTCACCAGAAGTTAAAATATGAGTGGGAGGGTCAGATCGTTACAATCTGTGGAGAAGAGGACATTTTTGTCAGCCACCTGGCAACCTATAAGTACATTGAGATGGATGGGGAGATCCATGAAACAATGAGCCAGGGGTTTGAAGCCTTGAATGTGAATGAAACATATGCTGTATCTGGTACTCCAATGTCATCATACCAACAAGCCCGGAAGGTTGTTGAGGAAGGAACTGCCCAAGGCTGGGGCAAACTGCTATCGGTGGAGAAGAAAGAGGACAGATTTGGGTTGGGTTACAAACCAACTCAACAAGATCAAGCAGCGGCTGCGAAAGAGCCCAATTTTGTGAGCGGGGGGATGCTTACCCCTGATGCTATCAACTGTCTGGAAGACGAGCTGGAAGAGGAACGCAACCTGGAAAGCTGGATTCGTCCAAAGATCCCGGGGAGCAGTATCTCGAACTGGTCTTCCCAGGAAATTATAAGAGTTACTCATGCAGAGTAATTATTATTTCCTGTATTTTATAGCATGCATCAAAGTCTTGCATCTTGCCCAAGATGACAAGACTCATTTTGTAATCGGGCCATCTGTACTTTTTGTGCAAACAAGATTAATTAATGAAATATCAGACATCTTTTTGCAAACGAGTCTTTTTCTTTTCGTTCACTGTTTTTCCATTTTTCTTTTTGTACAAAAAATAAATGGCGGTGTTTTCAAAATGACAACTTCATTTCACTTTTAAAACAAGATTAAAACCAAATCACTAAAATAAACAAACTGAACCCTTGCAGAGAGTGCCTCCCTGACAGCACCGACAACAGCGCGGCTATGACATCGTATGACTTTGACAATCCAATCAATCAAGCTGATGAAGGGGTTGATGAAGAATATGAGCTTCCTGAAGAGCTAGCCAGGTTGTTAAGACAAGAGGAAAAGGTTATTACTCCTCACCAGGAGGAGGTTGAAGTGATCAATCTTGGTACAGATGAAGACGTGAAAGAAGTTAAAATCGGGGCCTGCCTGCAAGACTCAGTGAAGAGACAACTGATTGATCTGCTTCAAGAGTATGTAGATGTGTTTGCTTGGTCTTACCAAGATATGCCAGGGTTGGATACCGATATTGTCGTGCACAAGCTGCCTTTGAGAGAAGAATGCCCGCCGGTTAAACAGAAACTGCGCCGTACTCGTCCAGACATGGCAATGAAAATCAAGGAAGAGGTGCAAAAGCAATGGGGCGCCGGTTTTCCTTGCTGTAACTAGCTATCCACCGTGGGTTGCTAACATAGTACCTGTGCCTAAGAAAGACGGCAAAGTAAGAATGTGTGTTGACTACCGGGATCTGAACAGAGCCAGCCCGAAAGATGATTTTCCTTTACCTCACATTGATGTATTGGTGGATAATACGGCTCAGTTCTCGGTATTCTCCTTCATGGATGGATTTTCAGGATACAATCAGATTAAGATGTCACCTGAAGACATGGAGAAGACAACGTTCATCACGCCCTGGGGCACGTTCTGTTACAAAGTGATGCCATTCGGACTGAAGAATGCTGGTGCCACATATCAACGGGCTATGGTGACATTATTCCACGATATGATCCATAAAGAGATAGAATGTTATGTGGATGACATGATTTCCAAGTCCCTTACTGAAGAAGACCACCTGGTGAATCTACTGAAGTTATTCAAGCGTCTGAGGAAATACCAATTGAAGCTGAACCCCAACAAGTGCACATTCGGGGTGCGATCTGGTAAGCTGCTGGGTTTTATTGTAAGCGAGAAAGGGATTAAAGTTGACCCTGATAAAGTCAAAGCTATTCAAGAGATGCCTGCACCGAGGACTGAGAAAGAAGTTCGAGGGTTCTTAGGTCGATTGAATTACATTTCACGGTTCATATCTCACCTAACGACAACCTTCGAACCTTTGTTCAAGTTGTTAAGAAAAGAACAAACGGTCAGATGGAATGAAGACTGCCAGAAGGCTTTTGACAAGATCAAGGAATATCTGCAAGAACCTCCAATCCTTATGCCTCCAGTTGAAGGAAGACCTCTGATAATGTACTTGACAGTATTAGAAGAGTCGATGGGGTGTGTGCTGGGCCAGCATGACGAGTCTGGTCGAAAAGAGTATGCAATATACTACCTAAGCAAAAAGTTTACCGACTGTGAACAACGTTATTCACTGCTCGAGAAAACTTGTTGTGCTTTAGCGTGGGCTGCTCGCCGACTAAGGCAGTATATGTTGACCCACACTACCTTGTTAATCTCAAAAATGGACCCAGTCAAGTACATATTTGAGAAGCCGGCGCTTACCGGACGGGTTGCAAGATGGCAAATGATTCTTACAGAATACGACATCCAGTACACTTCTCAAAAAGCCATCAAGGGCAGTGTATTGTCCGAATATCTTGCTGAGCAACCCATTGATGATTACCAGCCTATGAGATTTGACTTCCCTGATGAAGACATCATGTTCATCAAAGCAAAAGATCATGAAGAGCCTATTCACACTGAAGGGCCCGACCCGGAAGAAGAATGGACTATGATGTTTGATGGGGCTGTTAATATGAATGGTCGTGGTGTTGGTGCAGTACTCATTACACCTAAAGGGGTTCACATGCCTTTCTCGGCAAAACTCACTTTCAACTGCACTAACAACGAAGCTGAATACGAAGCTTGCATTATGGGTCTTGAGGAAGCCATTGACCTCAGGATCAAGACATTGACCGTGTTCGGAGATTCAGCTTTGGTAGTCAATCAAACCAACGGCAAATGGTACACTCACCAGGATCATCTGATACCTTACAGGTATTATACAAGGAGGTTATTGACTTTCTTCACAACAGTCAAGCTAGAGTATATCCCTCGGGACGAGAATCAGTTTGCAGATGCTCTTGCTACCATTTCATCCATGATCAAAGTTCAAGCTGCTAACTTTGTACCTCAGATTTCAGTATCCAGACTTGATAGACCAGCATATGTGTTTGCAGCAGAAGTTGTCAAGGACGATAAGCCTTGGTTTCATGACATTAAATGCTTCTTGGAAGATCAAACATACCCACCTGGGGCATCTTCCAATGATAAGAAGACTTTGAGGAGGCTCGCTGGTAGTTTCTTTCTGAACACTGATGGGTTTTTATACAAAAGGAACTTTGATATGGTACTCCTCAGATGTGTTGACAAGACGGAAGCAGGTTTATTGATGCATGAAGTGCACGAAGGCTCCTTTGGTACCCATGCTGGAGGACATACAATGGCTAAGAAGTTGTTAAGATCAGACTATTATTGGATCACAATGGATGCCGACTGTTGTGCCTATGCCAGAAAATGCCACAAATGCCAGATCTATGCAGACAAAGTGCATGTGCCTCCCAATCCTTTGAACATAATGTCTTCACCCTGGCCCTTTGCTATGTGGGGCATTGATATGATTGGCAAGATTGAGCCGACTGCTTCAAATGGCCACAGATTCATCTTGGTCGCCATTGACTATTTCACTAAGTGGGTCGAAGCAGCCTCATATGCAAACGTCACAAGACAAGTGGTAGCCAAATTTCTGAAGAGAGATATCATCTGTCGATACGAAGTTCCCGAGCGAATCATTACTGATAATGGTTCCAATCTAAACAACAAAATGATGGCAGAACTGTGCCGGGACTTCAAGGTTCAACATCACAATTCTTCTCCTTACAGGCCGAAGATGAATGGCGCTGTTGAGGCAGCAAATAAGAATATCAAGAAGATTGTGTAGAAGATGGTAATCACTTACAAAGATTGGCATGAAATGCTACCGTTTGCCTTGCATGGGTACCGCACGTCAATCAGAACATCCACAGGGGCAACACCGTATCAACTTGTATATGGTATGGAAGCAGTCCTACCAGTCGAAGTTGAATTACCCTCCCTACGGGTATTAATGGATGTTAAACTGAGTGAAGCAGAATGGGTTCGGGCCCGATACGAACAACTGAGTCTGATCGAAGAGAAAAGATTGGCTGCAATCTGTCATGGACAGCTATATCAGAAGAGAATGAAGAGAGCCTTCGATCAGAAAGTCAGGCACCGAGAGTACCAAGTAGGAGATCTCGTGCTGAAAAGAATCCTCCCTCCTCATACAGACCACAGGGGCAAATGGACTCCAAATTATGAAGGACCATTTGTTGTAAAGAAAGTTTTCTCTGGTGGAGCACTGATGCTCAGCACCATGGATGGTGAAGATTTCCCGTCCCCTGTGAATTCAGATGCAGTTAAAAAATACTTCGCATAAAAATGACTCGCTGGACATAAAAACAGAATGTAAGTCCAGGCAAAAATAGGGCATCCCGGCGAGTCAAAAACAGAATAAAAGACTCGGGCAAAAATAAGGGAAAATAGATGAAAAAATGTACACCCGCTGAGTTGAAAAGCCGCGTTGGACAACTCAGGCAAAAATGGGTATCCCGATGGATTGAAAACCCGAAAGGGCGATCCATGCAAAATAAGGGAATAAGCGAACAACTGCATTCTGAATTCGTCTGTATCACTTGCAACTTGGAAAGCTTCAAAAGGATCAAGCTTCAATCAGAATTAGCCTTCTTCAGAAAGCAAGGCGAGAAGAACGTCATTGTCATACGAGTCATAGCAGAAGAGGAAGCTCCTTTGAAAGCGTCGTCAACATCGCCAGCACTTTGTTTCTCAATTTGTAACAATCTCCTTATTTTAGGGGATATGTTCCTTTGACTGTATCTCGCCAATTCAGGGCATATGAATTAATAAAATCAGATTTTCAGTCATGTCTCATTTTGTACATTTTATTTGCAAAAAATGTCTGATGTCTTAAAAGAAAAACTGATTGCATAAGAATACAGATGCTTATCTTCAAAAGTAAAAACATGCTTGCAGGAAATATGCTTACTCCCAGAAGTATCCTAACTCCTATGACGGAATCCAGTAAGGGATACCTCGGGATTATCTCGTGCGTTTCTCTATCTTTTTCAGGATTGCAGATATCCAGAACGCAACTTGGGGCGTGTAAGCTCCATCCCAGCAAGCTGGCAAATCAACACTCAATTTTAGCACCCGAAGTGCTCTCTCCCCAGCTGAGTTGCCTTTCATGACTCCTCCCAGCTGAGTTGGCCACTTATTACTTATCCCCATCAGAATGGGCAGGTATCACAGAAGATGCCCATATCCCCGGCTGAGTCAAGAAGTCACCGTAACAGAATTTCTAGGGAGGTCTTTCAATGATGCCTCTCTCTCTCCCCAGCCGACTTGTCATCTCGCCCTCAGCCGAGTACAAAAATCAGGGAACCATCTCCCCACAGAGTTCCCGCCTCTATCCAGAAGAGCAATGCATGAAGATCACAACAGAGTACAGAAGACTTTTACAACCCCCAGCTGGGTCCCACATTACAAGGATATGTCAATCAGTGACTTGTATCCCCAAACAGATACATCTCATCAGGTCTACCAGTGATCTTATCCCCAGCTGGGATGTCCACTCCATACGGATCGATCAGAGATCTTCACAGCAACGGGATCCGAATCCCGGATTTGATCTTTACACAATCATGGCATTTGCATCATATTTACCCACAAAGCGTAGCATTCCGTTTTAACACGGAGCATTGCGGCAAAAATCAAATGCATAGCATAATCATGAGCCATGTTATGAATCAACACCTGTGAATGATTACAGTTCATCAACATACAGAAGAAAAATCCCCACCAGAGTTCCCAGCAAAAGCAGTTGCCTCACAAATCACAAACACCAGTATATACATTGTCTTGACACCCGTCCGTGTCATATCCCCAGCACAATCGCTTACACTTTTACAACTCGTATACTTGTTGATATTACTATACAATACTCCTTTTGACACTCGTCCGTGTCACCCTCCCCAGCAGCTAAACACTCATCTATACACCACTCGCTATTATACAGATACTCGTCCGTATCTTGCATATACCATCTATATCCCCACAGATTCAACGATAGTCCTTGTTCTTTGTTAACTAGTTGGTACTCGTCCGTACCATCATCTCAGAACATTGCGTCTAGTGTTTGTTTCTACATGATACTCATCCGTATCATAATCTTAAGGATGCTCGTCCTCATCTTTAATCCATACACCGCGTCATACACTGTATCTTCTTGAATATAGATACTCGTCTGTGTCTACTATTCCCCAGAAGAATCCCCTCAGATTCAACACTCGTCCGTGTTCTTTGTTAACCAGTTGATACCCGTCCGTATCATCATCTCTGAACACGTGTCAGTTTGTTTCTACCTGATACTCGTCCGTATCATCGTCTTAAGGATGCTCGTCCGCATCTTTAATCTGTACACTAACATCTAAACACTTATACCTTTTGTTTCTTGGATATAAACACTCGTCCGTGTTTACTTCTCCCCAGTAGATCGCCAACAAAGCAAATTTTCCTTTTTTATCTAACACTCGTCCTGTGTTATGATAACCCTGAGAGCAGCCGTACCCTGCTGAGTGGTCGTCCTCCACTTCTTGATGGTCGTCCTCCATCATGCTCGTCCGATGGCCGTCCCCATCGTTGACCTTTTCTATCCGATGGCCGTCCCCATCGTTGATTTTTAGCAGCCGTCCCCTGCTAGGTGGTCGTCCTCCACCTCTTGATGATCGTCCTTCATCATTTTATCCAATGGCCGTCCCCATTGTTGATTTTGGTTATCTGGCATTCGTCCTATGTCATGAGAAACCTCGAGAGCAGCCGTACCCTGCTGAGTGGTCGTCCTCCGCTCCTTGATGGTCGTCCTCCATCATGCTCGTCCGATGGCCGTCCCCATCGTTGACCTTTTATCCGATGGCCGTCCCCATCGTTGATATTTTTTCGGCATCCGTACCCTGCCAGGTGGTCGTCCTCCACCTTTGATGGTCATCCCCATCATATTTCCTTTACTCCCCAACAGAGCAGCCGTTCCCTGCTAGGTGATCGTCCTTCACCTTTGATGGCCGTACCCCATCATCTGTTTATTTCATTTATTCTTTAACCCGATGGCCGTCCCCGTCGTGGTCCCTTTTCTTTTTAGCCCGATGGCCGTCCCCATCGTTGTTTACTTTGCTTTATGAACTTGACGGCCGTCCCCGTCATGTTTCATTAATCCCAAGAGAATTTTACAACTTTATCTTAATGGCCGTCCCCATCATAATATCTTACCTTTTCCCAGCTAGTCGGCCGTCCCCGTCTTGGCTTTACCTTTTATCCCCAGCATGTCGGCCGTCCCCGTCATCGCTTTATTTTCCGCACTTTTTCCCAGCATGTCGGCCGTCCCCGTCATTGCTCTTTACCCCGCAGTCGTCTTCTGCTCGACGGTCGTCCTCCATCGCCTATACTTTACAATATACTTTATTTTCCTTTTACAATCTATATCCCTTTTCTTCTTCATTCTGTGAGTGCAAATTTTGGACTGTCTTTAGTATTCAACCACAAGTTATCTTGTTTGCCTGTTAAGCCGTTGCTTACATCCTGCACAGCTAACTCATGTTTGAATAGGGGCAGCTGTAAACACCCCAAATTTGCCCTCA
Source organism: Lathyrus aphaca (assembly GCA_963966055.1). Taxonomy (NCBI): domain Eukaryota; kingdom Viridiplantae; phylum Streptophyta; class Magnoliopsida; order Fabales; family Fabaceae; genus Lathyrus; species Lathyrus aphaca. Next base: position 451,286,154 of record OZ014520.1, read on the forward strand.
CTCATTCACACCATGGCTTGTGATCATTTCATGTGCATAAATACAATCATATCCCCTCATATCCCATTTTTGATTCACTGCATAGTTTCTAAGTCATCTGCATCTAGGGTTTGTGACCTGAGCAATCCAAAAGCTTCTTGAGCCACTCCAAAGGCCACCAATCACTTCAAAGGGATCCATGTGTTTCCATCTATCATATTACATCCTCTCAAGGTCAAGATTTCAAAAGAATCACAAGAACTAGGGTTTGAGTGGATGCAGAGCCAGGTTTGACTGCACAGTTGACCTAAAATTAGGGTTTTGGTTTCAGAGGCCATAACTCCAAATTTTTTGGTCATTCTTGTTTCCATTGGTCTCTATATGGTATAGGGAGTATGCATATCAAATTTCATGAAGAAATTCCATGGGGAAGTCATCTGATCAAGAGTTGACTTTTCAGACAAGTCAGTGCAAAATCAGGGCATCTGAGGCCCCCAATGACCCAACCAATGGGTGATCTTCATCATTTTGAGTGTATATGATCTTTATTTGATCATGGAAGAAGGTTGAAGTTCACAAAAATCAAGAATTTGGAGTTTTTGCAAGTGTTGATTTTTTGGGCATAGTTGACTTTTCAAGAATGCTTCATTTTAGGTCATTTTTCAAGCCTTGATTCTTGATCCAAAAATGCTTCAAATGGAAAAACTTTGGTCATGAAAGTTGTAGATTACATCTTTCCCTTTTCAAAAAGTACAAGAACATGATCAAACTCTCCTTGGATCAAAAGTTATGGTGTGACAAAGTTGGCTAAAATCATTGATTTTCAAGGCATGCCTCAAATGAGAATTTTGCAAAACCATGAACCAATGCCTTTTGTAACCTCTAGTTCATTTCAAACCATGACACAAACATTCTATAAGTCATAAAAATCAGAATTGAACCAAGAATGCTCATGTATTTTGTCTTGTGGGATAAGGAAATCACATGTGAACCATAAAGCAACAACTTGCAAAACTCATGATCACACTTCCTACAACTTGCAACCTTGGATGCTGACTTTGGCTAGCCTTTCCCCTCACCCTTGCTGCGCAGCCCATGCCTTGTACTAAGCCTAGAACCAAGCCATGCTTTCCTTACACAAAAATTGACTTTTGAGCAAAAGCAAACTTACCAATCAATAGGGGCCAGGTCACATCATCTGACCTATAGGATTAAAATATACTATCCATTTGCAAGCCATTTCATAAACCAAGCAAGGCTGAAATACTTCACACAACCACATTCACAAAAACACCCCCTTGTGCAAAACCTTTCGAATCTGCCTCCACAAACTTCAAACATCCAAACCATTTTCATCAATCAACTCATCATGCTTCATTGAGCCCAAAGCAACCAAGAACCAGGCTTGAAACAAACCACAACTCCATTTCACCATTTTCACTCCATAAAGCAAAAGCTTTCGAATCTGCTTCTACAAGCCAAGAACACTCAAACAAACTCCGCACATCAACTCACCTTGCTCCACTGACCAGAAACCACCCACTACTTTGGCCTGAAACCCTCCATAACTCAAATACGATTTTCACATTCCCTTGGTCAGAGCTTCTGCAAACTCACTCAAGAGGCTGTTTAAACTCCAACCAAGTGTGCAAAGCTTCTAAGGGGGATCATTGGGACCTGTTTGAGCCAAAGAACCATCCAGAAAGCCCTTGAATCAAAAGCTCCATCTCAGGTGACTCCATGAACTTTTTTTTCCAGAACTCCATTTTCTTGTTAGAATCTTGTTTTGTATGTTGCACTGATCATTGGGATCTATTTACTTTTTGAAATGAGCAAGAAATGAGTATGTTATGGTGTTCTGAAAGTTTGACCTAGAAATTTCTTTGCTTCGATTCTTGTTTGTGTGTGAGTTTAAACATGATTTGATGCTGGATTCGTGCTTAGGATAGTTAGTAGATGATTTCTGGAGAGTTAGAGCTTCTAAAATGGCCTGGGGAGAGAGATTGCATTTTGAGGTGAACGGAGAAGATGACCGGAACACTGTTCCGGTCATCTGAAAGTGATTAACGGCAGGGTTAGGGTTTAAGCATTGATTAGCGAAATTTGAATCTGAGCCGTGAGATGTGGCGCGCAGTCAATTCCCGCGCGTGTAACTTTGAATCTGGCACGTTGGATCTGATTACTTCTCATTAATTCATTTTAAATTCATTTATTTTCATTTTCTTTTCATTTGTTTTGCATAATTATTTTAAAATAGCAAAAATGTCTTAAAAATTATGTAACTTTTTCTCATAAGTTTTATTAATTTTTATGACACAAAAATATTTTTATTTTTATTTTTGTCATTGAAAAAGTATTTTTTAAATATTTAAAAGATTATTTTTAATTGATTAATGGAAATTGATTTATTAAAAATACTTTTAGGTATCTAAAAATCACCAAAAAATTCATGAAATGTTCTAAGACATTTAGAAACATTGTCCAACCTTCAAACCAAATTTATTTTTTGATCTTGATGCATTTTGAGAATTTCTCATTGAATAAAAATCATTTTTATGCATTAATTTGATCCAAAGTTCAAAAATTCATTTCTGCCTATTCATGAAGAGTTGGACATTGATTCTTCTTGCATTGCATTGTGTTTAGCATGTAGTTTTTGAGATAAAATGGGCATGATTTGATCTTGCATTTCTCATTTGTTTGGTATTTCTTTTGTTTAAGAACCCTAAAAACCCTAATAACTTAGAAAATTCATAACTTGAGATTAGTTGAGAGTTGGGACCTCCCCTTTGGACCTTGGTTTAGTATAGGGTTAGGGTTTCTTTGAGTGGTATTTTCCATTTTTTATCTTAGGGTTTGCTTCTGTCTTTGGTTTTTGTTTGTTGTTTGATCCATAAACCCTAATTTGGGCTTTCATTTGCATCCCTTTTGCATTCTCTTGCATAACATGACTTGCCATGACATTCCATGCCTCCATTTGATTCATTTGACATCATAAGACATATAGAAAGCATGTTTGATCATTGCATCATGTGTTGGCCATGTTGTTTGCCATGTATGTTTCATAACTTTTCATGTAAGTACATGCTCCTTAACTTGCATCATTTGCATCCATGATCTTGTATGAACATTTCCATGTGCTGCCTCATGTTTGTAGCATCTCATAACATCATCATCATCATCAATATGCTTCTGGTTTTGTTTAGCATCCTACCATTTCATCCCATTTTTGCATTGCATTGCATTTCTTTCTAACATTTCAGGTGGTAAGTGAACTTGAGAAGTGAATTTGCCTTCACTTCTCATAACTTTTCTTTTCATCTCTCTTGCATCCATTGCTGCACTTTTACATGTGTATGAGTTTGAGCTTGCTCATTTTTCTCCTTCCCACTTTCTTTCTTCAAGTGACTTGACTTCTTGAATGAAGCAAGTCACTTTGCTTCTCTTGATCCTGTTCATCTGCATCCTGGTGGTTCTCTTTGAAGATTTCTCTTGAAAACCTCACAAACCTTAGGAACAACCAAGCATGACAATGATTAGGGTTTTGATTAGTCTCCCCTCTTAGTTTTACCTTTGTGTCTCTTTTGAGTCTTCTCTTCTCACCTCATAATCAGGGACTAAACCCTAAAGGCTTTAAGGCCTTGTGATTAAGCTTATGCCTGCATCCTTCTATTAGGATGGAGTGTATAACTTTAATCCTAAGTGTTAAACCCTTAATGTGTTTAACTCCTCTAATCAATTCATTTAATAATCATCAAGACATCAAGCTTGTAACTTGGGCCTTGCATTAGGGTTCTAATTCTTCCTTAATTGGTTAAGAAGGACTAACCCTAGTGTTAATGGACAAGTCCCCCTCAAGTTGTCTTACAAACCCTAAAAAAACACTTCATTACCATATCATTAAATAAAATCCACTTAATAAAAGGCTTGTTTTGTCATGAGTTAAATCCCTAATCATGGATTAAGTTGAGGAGCTTTCCTCAGCTTAAACATTCTCATCTATTATCCTTCTATTAGGATGGTGTAATGAGTCTGTTAAATCCCTGATTATGGCTTAACCTCATTACTCAACACTAAACAAAAACCACAAAAACACCTAAATAATCACAAGTAGGTTAATGATCTTAATCCTACACCAAAGGTGATTAAGTGTGAGAATCTGACTTCACACTTAAAGTATTCTCATTACCCCTAATCAGAGGGAAGATGTGATGAGTTTACTAACCCACTGGTTCAGGCTTAAGCTCATTAACTTATGACAAACTCAAAAAAGCAATAAAAGACTGAAAACACAAAAACAAACAATAATCGTCTCCTCCGGGATTCTTTTCTCATCATCTTCACTCACAAACGAGAACTCGCTTCTTCCGTCTAATGCAAGACAGTTTGCACCTGAGCCAGACAGGTCATACACTTGAGCATTAACAAGCAAGCAGTTCACAAGTCAATTCATCTTTCAGTCTCTTTGGGTCGAACTACGGTGTTCTGACTTCCTCATTGCACGAGAGGATACGTAGGCATAACTTAACAGTTATCGAACAAAAGTCTCTGTACATTCCCCCTCCTTCCAGCTTCATTCTTTTAAGCCTCATGATCTTGAGCAATTCATTCTCATTCCTACACTGACACTGTATATATTACACTTCACTTCTTTTACACTGACACCTGTACATCCTTTTCCAGCTATTTCATACACAGATTGCACTGACACTACCCCTTTAAAACACAAATCTTTTAAGCGTGGATCCCGTCGAGTACGACGGACAATCTGGGTGCTAATACCTTCCCAGGTTGTAACCAACCCCCTTTCTCAGTCTCTCTGGTTCGCAAACCGTCTTATCCATCTTTTTCTAGGCCTATGCAGCATTGCCTTTCCTTCAGGATAAAAATGCCTAGCTGGCGACTCTTTTCATCTCCAGTGAGTTCACGGCTGTGTGTTCTCATTGTCCCTCTCGCCGACCGTTCGCGTCTGTACCTTTATCTGGGCCTGGTCCCATTTATCGGGAGCGACACCACTCCAAAGGTCTTCAATCATCTCAATAGGGTCCATGTATGTTCAAATATCATATTATATCCTCCCAAGATCAAGGAAGTCAGAAAATCACAAGAACTGAGAAAGGCATGGAAGCAGAGCCAAGCTTAACTACACAGATGACCTAAAATTAGGGTTTTGGTTTCAGAGGCCATAACTCCAAATTTTTTGGTCATTCTTGTTTCCATTGGTCTCTATGTGTTATAAGGATCATACATACCAATTTTCATGAAGAAATTCAATGAGGAAGGCATCTGATCAATAAATGACTTCTTGAGCAAGTTAGTGCAAAATCAGGGCATCTGAGGCCCCCAATCATCCAACCAAACGGTCTTCTCCATCATTTTGGGTGTATATGATCTTTATTTGATCTTAGAAGAGTTTATAAGTTCACAAAATTTAAGAATTTCAAGCCATTTGCAAAGTTACCATTTTGGGAAAGTGACTTGTAATGCAAAATTGCCATTTTGGGAAAGTTTTTCAACCTCCTCTTTTTGATTCAAAAATGCTTCAAATGAAAAATTCTTGGTCATGAAAGTTTTATATTGGATCATTCCCTTTTCAAAAAGTACAAGAACTTGATCTAATTCATCCTAGAACTCAAGTTATGGCTTTCCAAAGTTGGCAAAAATCACTAAATTCCATGTTTCATGCCAAAAGAGATTTTTTGCAAAACCTCATACCAAACCATTTTGTGACTTCTAAATGACTTCTATGCACCATTGCAACTTGCCAAAATCAGAATTGCACCAATTCACAAAGCTTCATGCCTTGAATCACAAGCTACCCTAAGGCATTTTTCATAAATTTTCAAGAAAGGAACCTTTTGCAAAAAGAACTTCTAATGATTGGTTTGGTTGCTAATGAATCTCAAAGCATCATAACAACTTCATATGGTTCATTTTCCTGCAATTTGTCCAAGAATTCACAAGATTTCTTGCCTTGGTTCACAAGAAATTCCAAAGAGGGAAATATGCAAGAACATTGAAAACTCTTGATCAAGACCATCCAGCTCACAAAATCAGATCCAAAGGCCTTTCTTGACTCAAGCTGAAGCAGGACAAGCCCTAAGATCTCCTCTGACCCGAGCCATACCTATGGTACACAAAATCTTGACTTTTGCATCTTTGCCCATACCAATCAAACTGTGACATTACCAACCCTCTGCCCAATCAGAACATGTTATGTGGACCTCAAGGACTTGAAACATACACATACACAAGCCAACATCCTCCCATAAGCCAGGATTCACAAAAACTGTCAAATTCTTCACCTCTTCGAAACTTCTTCCACAGCCATCAAACTTCCATTTTTTCTTCACCAATAAGTCACATATCATCCAAGGAACAATAATCAACCGGCAAAACAGCCTGAAACATCACATACACAAACCTCAAAATCTGCTACACCAGAGCTGGAATCTCAAAACTAGCAACTCTCAAGGTTTTCTAAGCTTCATTTCATCATCAGGAGGTTTAAAGGAGTGCACTTGCATCAAAGGAAGAGCCAGAAAGCCCAGAATCAGAAGGTTCAATCTCAGGTATAGCTCAAGAACTTTTTTTTTCCAAAACCTTATTTTTAAGTTCTTAATCGAATCCTTATGTTGTGTTGATGATCCTGATGTATTTATTTTTCAAAATGGTGGGATATTGAGCATGTATGAAGTCTCTGAAAGTTTTAACCCTATAGACGTTTTGCTTCGATTTGGCTTTTTGATGAATGAAAAATGGGTTTTGTTTGGGGATTTAGGATCAGTGATGTGTGGGGATCATTTCTGGGCAAGAAATTGGGAGTTTAGAAACCTGTAGAAGATTTTAGGTTTTCGGTTCGCCGGAGAAGATGACCGGAACACTGTTCCGGTCACCTGAAACTCATTAGCCCTAATCTGCGTAATTAGTGAACTTTGAATGATGGCCTTTGGATTTATCCTTCCCGCGTGAGATGAATGGTCCAGATCACGTGTTAAAACCCTAATCCAGTCATTAACTTAATTAATTATGTTTACTAGAAATTTTCCCTTTAGGATCACCCTTAAAACCCTAGAAATTTAGGAAAATCATAAGTACTTTAGGGTTTAGCTTCTGACCTTCCCCTTTGGGAAGTGAACTTGTATAGGTTTAGGGTTCCTTTGCTTCCATTTTCAATTTTTTATCTTACCATTTGCTTCTGATTTTGAATTTTTCATCTCATGTTGTACATAAACCCTAATTTGCATCTTCATTTACATCCACCTTACATAAGCTTGCATACATGAACTTTCCATGACATTTTGTGCATCCACATGACATATAAGACATCTTAGGACATATTAGAATCATGTTTGATCATTGCATCACCCATTTTCCATGTTTTTGCTTTCATTTCATGTCATATGCATCCATGAAATTTCATGCTTCTTACATATCTCATATGCATTCCCATCCTTTGTATGATCATCCTCATCCCTTGGCATGCCCTCATACCATCTCATAACATCATTTGCATCATGAATTTGCTTCTGACTTTGGTTTTCATCTTTGCACTTCATCTCATTTTCATTTCATTTTATTTCTTTTGCTAACTTTTCAGGTGGTAAGTGTTTGAGAAGTGAATTTGCCTTCACTTCTCATAATCCCTTCTCATCTCTCTTATGCATCATGGCTGCATTTTAATGGTGTATTAGAGTGAGCTTGCTCATTCATGTTCCTTCCTCACCTTCTTTCTTCAATTAACTTCCTTCTTAAGTGAAGTAAGTTGTCTTGTTTCTTCTTGCTTCTCCTTCCTTCATCCCGTTTCTTCCATGGTGGCTTTTCCTTGGAGATCTCTTGCAAGCCTCATAAACCCTAGGAACACCAAAGCATGATAGCAATTAGGGTTTTTATTAGTCCCCCATTAGTTTTACCTTTGTGTATTCTTTTGTGTCTCTCTTCTCATCTCATAATCAGGGATTAAACCTTAAAGGTTTTAAGGCTTTGTGATTAAGGTTATGCCTATATCCTTCTCTTAGGATGGAGTGTATAACTTTAATCCTAAGTGTTAAACCCTTAATGTGTTTAAATCTCCTAACCAATTCACTTAATAATCACTAAGACATCAAGCTTGTAACTTGGGCCTCGCATTAGGGTTCTAATTCTTCCTTAATTGGTTAAGAAGGACTAACCCTAGTGTTAATGGACAAGTCCCCCTCAAGTTGTCTTATAAACCATAAAATTCACTTCTTAACCTTACCATTAACTAAAATCCATTTTAATAAAGGCTTTTTTTTGTCATGAGGTTAATCCCTAATCATGGATTAAGTTGAGGAGCCTTCCTCAGCTTAAATGTTCTCATCTATTATCCTTCTATTAGGATGGTGTAATGAGTCCATTAAATCCCTGATTATGGCTTAAACTCATTACTTAACACTAAACAAAAACTCCAAAAACATCTAAATAATTACAAGTAGGTTAATGATCTTAATCCTACATCATGGTGATTAAGTGTGAGGTGTTTACTTGATACTTAAGGTATTCTCATTACCCCTAATCAGAGGGAGGATGTGATGAGTTTACTAACCCTTGGTTTAGGCTTAAGCTCATTTTCTTATGACAAACTCCAAAAGCAATAAAAGATTGAAAACTCAAAAACAAACAATAATCGTCTCCTCCGGGATTCTTTTCTCATCTTATTCACTCATAAACGAGAACTTGCTTCTTCCGTTTAATGCAAGACAATTAGCACTCGAGCCAGACGAGTCATACACTTGATCATAGACAAGTAAGCAGTTCACAAGTCAATTTATCTTTCAGTCTCTTTGAGTCGAACTACGGAGTTCTGACTTCCTCATTGCACGAGAGGATACGTAGGCATAACTTAACAGTTATCGAACAAAAGTCTCTGCATGTCCCCCCCTCTTCCAGCATTTTTCCTTAAACATCATGGTCTTGAACATTCCATTCCTTTCTTGCACTGACACTCTTTATTTTACTTCACATTTCTTTTGCACTGACACTTGCATTCTTTTCCAGCTTTTGCACACAGAATAGCACAAACACTACCCCTTTTAAACACCCTGTGGGTTCTCTCCTCTCTCCGACCATTCGCGTCTGTACCCCTTCTGACCAGGTGTCATTTGGTGGGAGCGACACATTGCAAGGGGTGTTTATCGAGAGGTTGGAATCTTGTTCCGCAACTAAGTTCAATGATATAGTGATAGCATGAGAGAGGGTCGAAACTATGTTGAAAATGGGGAAGATTCAGAACACCGGTGCGGGTAGCTCGAGCGGCGTAAGAAAAGCTTTTAATGTACCTCCGAGAAGGAGAGAAGGGGAAACCAATGTTGTGTACGGCCGAGGACGGGGCCGAGGATATAGAAGATCATATGAGCAAGTGACAGTTGTCATTATTCCTTCAAGTCCTGTGCAGCAGGTACAGACTCAACCTCAACAGCAACAACAACAACAGCCACAGCGTAGCAGTTATCAGCAAAAACCTTATCAACCGAGACAAGCTCGTCCGACTAATAGGGTGCTTGAAGCCATTCCTATGACATATACGACACTGCTGCAGAGGTTGTTAGACTTGAACTTGATACAACTGAGGACATTAGCACCACCTCCACCTGGAGAGCTTCTAGTGGGGTATGATGCCAATGCTAGATGCGCGTTCCATTCAGGGGCACCCGGGCACTCATCTGAGAAGTGCAGGGCACTACAGCATAAAGTTCAAGATTTGATCGATTCAAAGGCGATTAACTTCCCACCACCGCCTAATGTTACATCAAACCCTATTCCAAACCATGGAGGGGCTAGAATAAATGCTGTTGACGGTGGTGAGAAGTTAAGCTTGATTCTGAACGTAGAAGAGGTGAAGACTCCATTGCTGGTAGTAAAAGAAAGGCTGTTAAAAGGACAAGTGTTTCTGGGGTGTGGTTCTGATTGTGAAAAGTGTTTAAGTTCAGTAAATGGCTGTGTAGACTTGAAGGTGGGGCAGCAATATCTGATTGATGAGGGGTCGTTGCAGTTTGATAAGGTTGATGATAGAGGTGATTGTGTGTCTACCATAACAATCTACTATGATCCAGCTGAAGAACCTGCCAGGAGGGAGCCTGTGACTATATATGCTCCAAAAGTCAGTCCTGTTACTATTACTGTTCCAGGACCTGTTCCCTATACTGATGATAAAGCCATCCCATGGCATTATGGCTCAGATGTGTATGTGGAGGGTCAGAAGGTGGAGAGTAAGTCAGTAATAACTGACCCGACTCTGGTGAACGTCGGAGGAGTTGGTGGTTTTACGAGAAGCGGACGTCTTTTTTCTCCTCAAGCCCTGAGAGGAGATCTTGAAGCCGAAGCTGTGGCAAAGGCTAAAGGAAAGCAGATAGCGACCAAAGAAATGACAACTCTTATTGCTGGACAAGGTACCTTTGAGAAAGAAGTGGAGGAGTTTATGAGGATAATAAAGAAGAGTGACTACAAGGTAGTTGAACAGATGAATCAGACGCCGTCCAAAATATCAATTATGTCCTTGTTGATGTGTTCTCCAGATCACATAGAAGATTTGTTGAAAGTATTGCAGATGGCATACGTTCCACAGGAGATAACTGTTAATCAATTGGAAGCTGTAGTAGGCAGTGTGAATGCTAGCCATGGGTTGGGCTTCACAGATAGAGATCTTACTTCAGAAGGCCGCAATCACAACAAAGCCCTGCATATCACCATGGAGTGTAAGGGTGTTGTTTTGTCACATGTCCTGGTTGATACAGGCTCTTCTCTCAATGTACTCCCTAAGAAGGCCTTGATGAAGCTGAATGTTGATGGCATCATCTTGTGACCCAGTGATTTAATAGTTAAATGCTTTGATGGGTCCCGGAGGTCTGTGTTCGGGGAAGTTGAGTTACTTATGAAGATAGGATCTCAAGTGTTCAAGAGCACGTTCTATGTCATGGATATTCAACCCACGTACAGTTGCTTGCTAGGACGTCCCTGGATCCATGCTGCAAGAGCACTGACATCCACTTTGCATCAGAAGTTGAAGTACGTGGTTGATGGCTAAGTGATCACTGTGTGTGGGGAAGAAGATATCTTTGTGAGCCACCTATCAACTTTCAAGTACGTGGAGATGGATGGAGAGATCCATGAAACGTTGTGTCAGGCCTTTGAAGCGGTTAATGTCAGCATTTTGGCTCCGGTAGAGAGGAACAACGAGAAAGAAGGGACCTCCATTCACTCCTACAAACAGGCCAAAGAAGTGGTTCAATCTGGAAGTGCCCAGGGCTGGGGCAAGTTGCTGGAACTAGAGAAAAAAGATGACATGTTTGGTCTTGGTTACCAGCTTGGTGGGTCCAATTGGCCTCAGGGTAATAAGACTATAACTTTCACAAGCGCCGGATTACTCGATCGCAACAACATCTGTGCAACAAGTGAAGAAGGGGACAATGACTGTGACTGGGATAGCTGGATTCACCCGTGTGCACCGGGGGAGGAGCTCAAGAACTGGTCTGCCGAGGATTTCGTTCAAGTTACCTGGCAATCAAAGTAATTTACTTGTTTCATTTTTATCATGCTGCATGTCAATCCTGCACTCTGCCCAAGGTGCACGGATCCATTTGTGGGGCCACCATGCTTTTAATGCATTTATATTTTTCCATGAAATAAAGGACATTTTTTCAAGCAAATTGTGTTCTCTTTCTTTCGTTTTAAATTTTTCACAAAAAATAAAATGGCAATATGTCTTTTCTTGTGTTTTGAGTGTTTGCGTCTCTTTTGAAAAAAAAAACAGATTCTGAAATAAGCACATCATTTGTGCAATGTTGATCATCCGGATTCTAGTGATAACGTTCCTGCTATGGCCACGCATGACTTCGACAATTCTATCTACCAAGCTGATGAATGGGTTGAGGAAGACTGTGAACTCCCCGAAGAATTGGCCAGGTTGTTGAAGCAAGAGGAAAGGGTCATTCAGCCTCATCAGGAAGAATTAGAGATCATCAACATCGGGACATAAGAGTTCAAGAAAGAGATAGAGATTGGGGCCAGTCTGCAGGCCGAGGTAAAGAAATAATTGATTGGTATGCTAAGTGAATATGCGGATATCTTAGCCTGGTCGTATCAAGATATGCCAGGGTTGGATACTGACATTGTTGTGCATAAGCTTCCACTAAGAGAAGACTGTCCTCCTGTGAAACAAAAGCTGAGAAGAACTCGTCCTGACATGGCGATGAAGATCAAGGAGGAAGTTCAGAAGCAGTGGGATTCCAGATTCCTTGCCGTAACTAGTTAACCACCTTGGGTAGCTAACATTGTGCCTGTACCAAAGAAAGACGGCAAAGTCCGGATGTGCATTGATTATCGGGATCTAAACAGAGCAAGTCCAAAGGATGACTTTCCATTACCTCACATTGATGTGCTGGTAGATAACACCGCTTAATTTTCAGTATTTTCTTTCATGGATGGTTTCTCCGGGTATAATCAGATTAAGATGGCACCGGAAGACATGGAGAAAACAACGTTCATTACCCCGTGGGGTACATTCTGTTACAAGGTTATGCCCTTTGGTTTGAAGAACGCCGGGGAAACATATCAGCGGGCTATGGTCACATTGTTCCACGACATGATACACAAGGAGATTGAATGCTATGTGGACAACATGATTGCCAAGTCACGGGACGAAGAAGAGCATCTGGTCAATCTCAAAAAGCTTTTTGATAGACTGATAAAGTACAGGCTGAGGTTGAATCCAAACAAGTGCACTTTCGGAGTGCGTTCCGGAAAACTGCTGGGTTTTATTGTTAGCCAGAAAGGAATCGAGGTGGATCCTGCAAAAGTAAAAGCAATACAAGATATGCCTGCACCGAAAACAGAAAAAGAAGTGCGCGGGTTTTTAGGGAGATTGAATTACATTTCACGGTTCATATCTCATCTAACTGCCACGTGTGAGCCAATATTCAAATTGCTAAGAAAAGAGCAAACAGTCAGGTGGAATGAGGACTGTCAAAGAGCCTTTGAAAAGATAAAAGAATATTTGCAGACACCTCCGATTCTAATGCCTCCAGTTCCAGGACGGCCACTTTTCATGTACTTGACTGTGCTAGAAGGGTCAATGGGATGTGTTCTAGGCCAACATGACGAGTCTGGTCGAAAAGAGTACGCTATTTATTACCTTAGCAAAACGTTTACCAACTGTGAATCTCGTTACTCACTGCTCGAGAAAACTTGTTGCGCTTTGGTATGGGTTGCTCGCCGACTGAGACAGTATATGTTGACTCATACCACACTACTAATCTCAAAAATGGATCCTGTCAAGTATATTTTCGAGAAACCAGCATTAACCGGAAGGGTTGCAAGGTGGAAAATGATCTTAACAGAGTATGACATACAATATACTTCTCAGAAAGCCATCAAAGGAAGTGTATTGTCAAATTACCTTGTACAACAACCTCTTGAAGATGACTATCAACTAATGAAGTTTGATTTCCCTGATGAGGACATCATGTACCTCAAAGCAAAAGATTGCGAGGAACCACTTCCGGAGGAGGGGCCAGACCCTGAATCCAAATGGAAGTTGATGTTTGATGGGGCAGTCAATATCAACGGACGTGGAGTTGGTGTTGTTCTTATCACTCCTGAAGGTGTTCACTTTCCCTTCGCTGCCAGAATTACTTTTGGCTGCACCAACAATGAAGCAGAATACGAGGCGTGTATAATGGGAATAGAGGAGGCTATTAATCTTCGGATTAAGACCTTCGATATATTCGGAGATTCAGCCCTCGTCATCAATCAGATTACCGGCAAGTGGTATACACATCAAGAACATTTAATTCCTTATAGGGATTATGCTAGAAAATTGTTGACGTTCTTCACAACGGTTAAGCTTCAGTATATACCACGAGATGAGTATCAATTTGCCGATGCATTGGGTACTCTTTCTTCGTCCATCAAAGTCTTGTGTTAGAATTACGTGCCCAGGATTGAAATTTCCAGGCTTGACGCACCAGCTTATGCTTTCTCTGTAGACGCAGTGTCTGACGAGAAACCTTGGTACTTTGATATTAAGCTCTTCCTGGAAAAGCAAGAGTACCCAACTGGGGCATCGTCCAATGACAAGAAGACCTTAAGACGACTTTCTGCTAGTTTCTTCTTGAATACATATGGGGTTTTGTATAAGAGGAACTTTGACATGGTCTTGCTTAGATGCGTGGATAGACACGAAGCAAGCCTGTTATTGCAGGAAGTCCACGAGGGAACTTTCGGTACTCATGCAGGAGGACATGCAATGGCTAAGAAGTTGTTGAGATCGGGGTATTATTGGATAACAATGGATGCAGACTGTTGTTCGTATGCCCGCAAGTGCCACAAGTGCCAGATTTATGCAGACAAGGTGCATGTTCCTCCTAGCCCGCTCAACGTCATGTCATCTCCTTGGCCCTTTTCTATGTGGGGCATTGACATGATCGGGAAAATAGAGCCTACTACTTCAAATGGTCATCGTTTCATTCTGGTCGCGATCGATTACTTTACTAAGTGGGTTGAAGCAACATCCTATGCCAATGTCACTCGTCAAGTGGTAGTCAGATTCTTGAAAAGAGACATTATTTGCAGATACGGAGTGCCCGAGCGAATCATTACTGACAATGGTTCCAATTTGAACAACAAGATGATGGCAGAATTATGCCGGTACTTCCAAATTCAACATCATAACTCTTCTCCTTATCGACCAAAGATGAACGGTGCGGTAGAGGCGGCAAATATGAATATTAAGAAGATTGTGCAAAAGATGGTTGTCACTTACAAAGATTGGCATGAGATGCTACCGTTTGCGCTGCATGGGTACCGAACGTCAGTCAGTACGTCAACCGGGGCAACTCCTTTGTCATTGGTATGGTATAGAGGCAGTCTTGCTTGTTGAGGTGGAAATTCCTTCATTGTGTGTGATGATGGATGTGAAGCTTGATGAGGCTGAGCGGGTACGTGCTCGATACAATCAGTTATGTCTAATTGAGGAAAAGAGATTAGCGGCTATCTGTCATGGTCAGCTTTATCAGAGGAGAATGAAGCGAGCATTTGACCAACGAGTACGTACTCGGGAGTATCAAGTAGGTGGGCTTGTACTCAAAAGGATCGTTCCTCCAGGTTCAGATCACAGGGGCAAATGGACCTCAAACTACGAAGGATCAATCATAGTGAAGAAAGTTCTCTCAGGTGGAGCACTGATGCTCACCCACTATGGATGGAGAAGATTTCCAATCCCTTGTTAACTTGGACGCAGTTAAAAAATACTTCGCATAAATAGACCCGCAGGACACAAAAACATGATTAAAGTCCAGAGAAGAAAAGGGCATCCCGGCGAGCTAAAAACAGAATAAAAAGCTCGGGCAAAAGTTAGGGAAAAAAATGTACACCCGCTGAGTTGAAAATCCACATCGGACAGCTCAGGCAAAAAAGGGGTATCCCGGTGGATTGAAAACCCGAAAGGGCGATCCACGCAAAATAAGGGAATAAGCGAACAACTGCGATCCGGGTAATCTGAACCAAATCATCGTTTCGTACTACTTGACAAATATCAGAAGGATAGGAATCAGTCCCCTCATCTTTTCAGAAAGCAAGGGCAAGAATGGAGAGTTTTAAAGACATGCTGGTCATAGCAAGAAGGAAACTCATTGGGATGTCGTGCCCATTGCCATTAGGATAGTTTATTTTCTCAATTTTATGGTAGCTACCTCTTTCCAGGTAGTTGCTTCTTGATGTAAAAACTTTGCCTATTCAGAGGCCTTTCAATAAAAGAATATTCAGTCAAAAAGATGTGTTGTGTTTATCTTTTGTTTGCAAAAATGTCCTGAATTTTTGGCAAAAATAATAAGCATTGCATCTAAAACATGGTGATTATTTGAAAAATGACACTGCAGGGAAACATTTGAAATCCTCTTTGAGTGTCAGATGACAATGGATGAACAGATCATACCATGCAAGTCCCCGGGGTACATATGTGTTTTCTGTTGTTGCAGGTTTTGCAGGATGGCGTCACATTCTCCCAAGAAGAATTTTATCCAACTGAGTCAGAGCAGGTGGGATCCCCACGCAGTTTATTTTCCCGCAAATGGAGTATGCCCAGTAGGCAGTGGGAGGCCAATTCCCCACAGAGTTTATAACTGACAAAACTCTTTTCCTAAGTAAAGGATATTTGAGGAAGCATCTCCCCAGACGTGTTGGAAGATCTTCATTCCCCCCGCAGAGTTTCATGATTGAGATACAACCATCATTGAAATATTCCCCAGCACTCGTCTGTGTCTGATAGTTGCTGTTGCTCGTCTGCATTCCCCGACACTCGTCTGTGTTCATACCTTATTGTTGCTTGTCTGCATTTCCCAACACTCGTCTGTGTTCTCACTTTGGTACTGCTCATTTGCCTTCCCCAGAAGTTACCCATGGTTGTAATTGTTGTTGCTCGTCTGCACTTCCCAACACTCGTCTGTGTTTGATATTTGCTTGTTGATCGTCTGCACTTCCCAACACTCGTCTGCGCTTGATATTCGCTTGTTGCTCGTCCGCATTCCCCATCACTCGTCTGTATTTGTTATTTGTTTGAAGCTCGTTTGCATTGTTTGGATACTCATCTGTATCATCCCTCACACTCGTCTGTGTTTCGTTTATATCCATATGAGTTGATTTGGCAATCGCTCTGGTACTCGTCTATATTGCTACTCCAATTGCTCGTCTGTATTGGATTTCTGGTATTCGTCTGTACCGGTGGTTGATATTCGTATGTATCATCGCCTGAAGCGCTCGTCTGTGTTTCTAAGATCATCGTCTGATATTCGTTTGTATCATTGACTTATGGCACTCGTCTGTGTTTCTCTTGATGATCATCCGATGCTCGTCTGTATTGAAGAGGTTTGGAGTCCTGACGGTGGGATTAAACGTCAAAATGGTTATCGGTCCTGGCGTAATAGGTTTATCTGAAGGAGGTTTGTCTGTCTCAAAATACCACTTATCTACGCAAGATTTATGAAGAGGGTTCGTCAAATCTTATTGTTGTACCTGGCGTAACAGGTTTGCTCGAAGAAGGCTCGTCTGTCTTAGACCATATATCCACAGAGGATATATGAGGAGGGTTCGTCTATCCTGATTATGCATGTCTATCCCACAGACTTAGTGTATCATCGGTCCTGGCGTAACACGTTTATCCGAAGGAGATTCGTCTGTCTCAAGCACCACTTATTATTGTTGCACCTGGCGTAACAGTTTTGCTCGAATAAGGCTCGTCTGTCTTAGACCATATATCCACGAAGGATATATGAGGAGGGTTTGTCTATCCTGATTATGCATGTCTATCCCACAGAATTAAGTGCATCACCGGTCCTGGCATAACAGGTTTATCTGAAGGAGATTCGTCTGTCTCAAGTCATATATTTTGCAAAGTGTAAGAGGGCTCGTATGTCCAGTTCCTAGAGTAGCAGGTTTGTTCGAAGAAGACTCGTCTGTCAAAGTTTTTCTATATGAAGTAACAGTTCAATTTGGAAGGAGCTCGTCTGCTTTCTCTCCACTTCAGTCACCAAAGCGTCATTTTGTTGGGTTTATTTCTCATTGCTTGCATACTCCAACAGAGTGCAAATTTCAGGTTTTCTTGGTATTCAATCACAGTTTATCTTGAATGGTCGCAAGCCCGTGCTACCGTCCTTTTCAGATTAACAGTTGTTTGAATAGGGGCAGCTGTAACACCCCAAATTTTCCCTCTTCTTTTTAAGCAGCATCATCATATCATAGTCATAATAAGCATATCATGTCCTTGACATCTTTGCATGGAAAGATGAGGCATAACATTCTCATGACCTAGCATTAGGCATATGATCATTTGTGGGTGGATTTGAAGCATCACAAGCTATAACAAGAGGCCCAATGGACTTGTCCAAGTCCAATGAGGAGTCTACATGGCATTCACAAGTTCAATATCAGTCACAAAAGCCCAGGAGGTTGAGAGATCACCAGTGAATTCAAGCTAGGGCAAGCTCTTGCACAATGATCCCAAGTTAGGGTTTCACTTTCAAGCATGAAAACTTTGTGACTTTGGCCATTTCATCTGGGCAAAGTCTTTCATATGATAAGAGGATCATAGGGATGAAATTTGGTGAGAAAAATCCTTGTGGAAGTCAGTTATTTCATTAGTTGCTTGTAAAAGAAGAAATTGATCAACTATGCATTCTAGAAGTCAATTGTGAGAATTCAAAGTGTCCAACCCTATTTTTCAAGTCAAGGGATGTTCTTATAACCTTAAAAGAGGTTTGGCAAGGTCAAAGATCAAGAATCAAGGGTTTTTGAGGAGTTTTCCCTTTTTGGCATGTGGTTTGTCATGGAATTTTCCATTTTTGGCAACTTTTTGCCCTAATTTTCAAAGGCTTGTAACATGGTGAAAAAAGCTTCAAATGAGTTTCCAATAAACATGAAAGTTGAAGGTTAGGTTCTCCCATTTTCAAAAAGTATAAGTACATTTTCATAGCCCTCATGGATCATGAGATAGGGCCTTCGAAAATTACTTGAATTTTAGGGCATACCTTGAATTCCAAGTTTCCTTCAAATGCAAGAACTCATGTAAATTATTTCCAAGCTGATCAATGGGCAAAATGAGGTCATGGTATCTTATGGCATTGCATTAAAGTCATTTGGCTCAAGAAATCTCACCAAAATCGTGCATGAAGAAAGAGTTATTCCACTAAGTGCAAATTTACAAGTTCATTAGAAAAGCATGATTCAAATATTTTCAAGGTGTGAGATCAATCCAAAGGTGGAGAGTGAATCATTCGGAAACTAAACATGCACATGGGAATGCAAGGGCATGAGCATTTCACTACTTCACACCACTCTTGCATTTTTTGCAAAATCATCCTCCCACCCTTTCCTCACGTGCATTCTCTCCCATTTCTTCAGCATGGATCGTTGACATCATATATAAAGCATCTAGGGTTTTATTTGCTCCAGCTCTCTCTGATTTTCTCACATCACAACTTTCTTGCACCACTGCAAATCTCATCGCATCTCCTTCTACACATACACATAGCCTCTGATCTTTGTGAATTCTTGATCCTAAGACTCTAAGGATCATTTTGCAACCTTTGATTGAAGCTCAGAGTGGAGAATCTTCAGTGTGAAGTTCAGAGCAGTTTGTTTCGAAGCTCCAAATCCAGGTGTTCTCAAGCTTCCTCTTGCATTTATTTTGCAAGAGGAGATCCAGACAAGCAATTCTACACCCTCAGGAGGGATTTCTTTTGAATTTCAAGCTCTGCAAGCTTAGCTAACTCACTGAATTCGTGGATCTGGATGTATGTTTTTAGGCGTGCTTTTTTATTTATGTGTTGTGCTGGTTACACTGAACTCTTTGGATTTGATTTTGGTTGATTATTGAGTGAAATATGTGGATTCAAAGTTTGATGTATGCTTTTGTTTTGCTTCGATCCGGTTTGTGTGTTGATCTAATGAGAAATCTAAGTTCAATTTTGAATTCAGCGTGATTGATTTGTTGGATCTGGAGATTAGGATGCATTTCTGTGTTCATTTGTTCTTGGCATGAATTTTCCGGTGCCGGAGCCCTAGCTCCGATCACCGGATTCTGGAATTTGGTCACCTGAGTTGAAAGGAAGAAAATGAGTTCATGACCTTTAGATCTTTCATCTGGACGGACGTGGTGATGCCAGTACATTAAAAATCCCCTCTCCCCAGCACATGACTTGCTCTTGTTTTATTTTTCTGAATAATTCATTGTGTGGCACACCACACCATAATAACATGCACTCACACTAATGGCCAATGAATGAGGAGACTTGTTTTTTTGTTTGACTGAATCTCATGCGTGTATTTGATCCAAGGGCCTCTCATTTTTCCTGATTAACTGAATTTCCACCATAATTGTTGTAAGTTGCACTGAAAACCATTGGGCATGTCTTGCTATCCCCACCCCCTATGTTAAAAGCCCAAGTGAAATGAACTGGATTGTTTGATATTTGCACCCCTGGTCTAATTTGTATATTTTATTATTTCATTTTATTGTCAGTTTGATTTTTAATTTTTC
Source organism: Lathyrus aphaca (assembly GCA_963966055.1). NCBI lineage: Eukaryota > Viridiplantae > Streptophyta > Magnoliopsida > Fabales > Fabaceae > Lathyrus > Lathyrus aphaca. The sequence continues at coordinate 451,306,180 of OZ014520.1, forward strand.
AAAATAGAAATAAGTTCATAAAAATTCTAAAAAACTTCACGAATGATCCTTTGAGTTTTCTTTATTTTTTGGAATTTTTATTTTTCATTTATTTTTAATTGCCACGTGGGAATTAATTGTTTCTTTAATTAATTGCATTTATTTCATTTTTGAAGCATGTTGTCTTGTATATTTTCTATCTTGATCATTAAAATGAATTTGGAACTGGTTCTTTTTGCTCTGGATTCATGATGAGATGTAGTTTGTTGATTATTTTTATTCTGATTTTTAGAAGTTTGCTTAATTGATTTTGGTCCCTAACTTGTGCATGAAATCTCCTAACCCTAATCCATGTTTAAGCCTTTATTTGACTTTCTTAGGTTCTGACTTTGATTCTCTCCTTTTGGCATGTCAATTTTGTATGTTTTAAGAGTCTTTGTGCAAGTTTGTGGAATTTTTGGATGTATACTTGAATTGATTTGAATTTTTGTTCTTTGCCTATCCTCGTTTGTTTCCTTTTGGTCATATGTTCAACCCTTAGGTTAGAAAGGCACTTGTGCCAACTTCTTTAATTTGTTTAGAGCCTTCTTAGGATGTTGATACCACTCTGGTCTTGAGTTGATGCTTGTGCCTTGAGAAATTTTGTGTTTGTTTGCTTTTGAAGTTCATTCACTATTATGCATGCTCACTTCACTTATTTTGCTTCTTTACTTCTCATGATGTAAATACTTGACTTTGTGTGCTTCTTCTCTTCATCTTACATGATCCTTAGGCACTTTCTTAACATGTTAGGGTTCTGGTCTTGGAATTTGTGACTTTGGTTTACCTAGTTTGCTTGGTGTTATCCCATGTTTGCTTTGGTTTGTCATGATAATCCATGTTGCTTCATTTTGAGTGGTATAGTTTCCATCTCATTCTTATGCTTTGTATTTGCATTTGGTATTTGTGATTAGGACTTCACTTCTGGTTGTGTGGCTAGGGTTTGATATTATGTCCATTTTGTGTTGCATTTATTCTTATGTCACTAACCATTTCAGGGGCTTTGGTAAGTGAGAGGTGTGGATGTGATTCTCACATCTCCAAGTCTTATCTCTTCTTTTTTCCTCATTGATACTATTCTTGTTATTGTTGGAGCTTAGGCCTTACTTCCTCCCTCTTCTATTCTTCATTCTTCTCTTTCTCTTCTTCTTTCTTTCTTCTTTAGGATAGTAAACCTCACTGTAACACGGTGGGAGAACTGACTTTAGTTATGTTGCGGATAGCAAGAGTCGCCACCGACTTTTATTTTATCCAAAGGAAAGGCATAAAAGAACAGGAAAGACCTTTTAAAAAGATTTTTGGGTCCGGGGGGTAGGTTATGTAAAGGGAAGGTGTTAGCACCCTTTACATCCATGGTTATCCATGGGCTCTTAGTTACTTAGCTCACTTTAAAATGTTTTTGAAAATGTGAAGTGTGTGAATAAAATTTTTCTTAAAAGTTTGATAATGATCCATGTACGGATGCGTAAAAAACCTTTGTTTTGAAAATTGTTTGAAGTATGAAGTGTTTGAAAAGTTTTGAAGAGTGAGTAAGTAACTATGAGGAACCTACCCTAAGTTTAAGTCTTTTCTGTTCTTGAATCCTTTAAATGGTAAGACTATCCCTATTATTAAGGAATAGGTAGTCATTACCTTGGATGTAAGGGACAAGTAAAGGGACATCTGTTTATGTAGGCAACTGTGGGGTGTATAAGCAATTTTGGAGGGACTATCATCTTTATTCGAAAGGGACAAGATCATTATGAAGGCAACATTCGAAAGGGACTTGATCTTTTATTTGTTAAGGGACTAGATGACTTTATTTTGAGGGACTTTTGCTTTATACACCCTACTTGACCTTTTGATTAAGCAACAATGAGAGGTATCCCTAAGGAAGTGAGATGGCGATCAAAGATCGACTTACGTGTGTGAGTGTACAATTTTATATTTATCTTTAAATTTAAATGATCTAAATTAATTTTAAATTACAAGTATATTTACACTCCCTATTTACTAACCATAGCGTAAAATATAAATAATAAACATTATAAATAAATATTACACCAAGGAGCAATTACATAATAATAATAAAGCAAAATTAAATATAATAAGCAAAATAAATAAATAATTATAATTGGGTTAGTGAAATAATAAATAAAATAATCACAATGTGGTTAGTAATAATAAAATATCATATAAACATAATTAATAATAATAATAATGAAATAAGCAAAAATATTATAATTAAAAGATTAAATTTTTATACAAACAATTATTTAAAGTTAATAAGAAAACATGAACAATTAATTATTATAAAGTTTTGAATTATATATAAATTATAAAAATTAAATTAATTATGAACATATTATGAAAATAAAATTATAATTACAAAAATTAAATTAGCAATTTTAACTATTTTTAAATATAATAAAAATTATTTACATACTAAATTAAATTCTAAACAATTTATAGAATATTTACATATTATAAAAATAGGGTTAATTATAATTATATTTACAAAAAATTTAATTATATTACATGATTAAATAAAATGTGATCATACAATTAGATTTACAAATTTAAGAATTATAATAACATTATAAAAAATATTAAGATTTATTAAAATACATGCAAGAATAAATAAATAAACAATATTTACAATTAGGGTTTATAAAAAATAATTAGGTTTTATGAAAATATTTTAGGGTTTATGGAAATTTTTAGAACTAAGAAGGTTAGATTTATAATTTAATCATTAACTAATTTTAATTAAGAAAAATAATAATAGTAATTAAAACAAAGAAAATAAAGGAGAAAAAGAAAAAAAGGGGAGGCCTGGTTTTGAACCCAGGACCTCCCAATACCTGGATAAGCTTCCATCCACTGGGCTGGCCTGCACGCAGGTGACAAGAGGGAGGGTTCTATTGCTTTTGTTGTTGTTCCTGAAGAAATTATGAAAAATAAACAAAACCAAAAGGCCTGGGGGGATCGAACCCAGGACCTTCAAACATCACACAAACACGTTAACCATTCCAGCTGGGAGAGCGCGCCTGTCCATAATCTCATCACAATTCATAATATAATAAACATACTAATTAAATGAAAAAACAAGAAAAAGATGGTTTGGTCCAGGAATCGAACCCAGACCCTTCAGCAATACACGCGCATACACAACCAACTGAGCCAGTCATACAATTGTGAAACAATATCAAAACCAAAACAAAAAATATTATGTCCAGCATTCAAAATCTGAAATTCACGCCAGGACATCATCTTCTTCCTTGGGTTACCTGCGAAAATTGATATGAATTTTCCTACGAAATTTCCTGGGTGTTCATAAACCAGAAATCCTAGGTTTTTGGATCATCACGCAAACAACAAAATTAATACAAATTGACAGTCCAGATCAAACATACGAAGCTTATACATCATAACCATGTTCTTAAAATTCATTTATCTCAAATAAATCATGAATTCCCAATTTGAGAACTCAAACCCTAACAATGGTGGTTTTCGGTTTAGGGCATGTTTCTTCAATGTTTTTGTCCAGAAACCATCTAAACATCATAATAAACAAGATTAACAACATAAAAACAATTCATAATGGTTAAATGAATAAAATCGAAAAATTGAAAATTGATGAAGAACATGGATTCGGTTTGAATGATTTAGGGTGTTATGGATGCATATGAACATTGGTACATGATCAGTGAAGTCCAGGGATCATTCTCATGTCCTTAAAATACCTTCAAATGCCTTGTAGTGTGAAAACCGAATTTGAGTTTTGGAGAGGTTTTTGAAAATATGAACTTACTCTTGGGAGGCTGAAATTCGTCCTCTATGATTAGGTTTAAGTTATGTACTTATAGTGTGATCATTCTAGGTCAAAAAACTTGATGTTTGTGTGAAAGATTTGATTAGAAAAGATTCAAAAAGATAAGGCTTTAAAATTCAAATATTCTTGTATGAACACCTTCTATTTCAAGCCAATCATCATGATTCTCTTACCACTTTGATACCAATCACCTTTATGAATTTCTAGAAGCTCAATCCCTTTTAAATCTTTGACTTTTATATTTTATTTTAATTTAAAATGATTTAAAATGAATTAAATCAAAATAAATAAAATAAAATGATAAAAAATCTGATTTTTATTGACTTGGGTCGTGCATGAGGTCTTGGTGTGGATTGGGTCATCATATGGCAAGCCCATTTAGAAAAAATTAGTTTTGAACCTCCATTTTCTTCATAAACCAACCAAAAATTTCCCAACTTTGCAAGGGCACACTGTTGCACCCCAAAATTTGCCCTCACAATACAAGACTTTGTGTGCTAAGAAGGTTCACAAGGTTCACAAGATTCACAATGCTTTCAAGACCTTTCATGAGGTTCATGAAGTCTACAAGTCACTTCATGAAGGTTCACAAGGTTCACAAGATTCACAATGCTTTCAAAACCTTTCATGAGGTTCATGAAGTCTACAAGTCACTTTATGAAGGTTCACAAGGTTCACAAGCTTCTCAATATTTACAAGACCTTTCATGAGGTTCATGAAGTCTACAAGTCACTTTATGAGGTTCACAAGGTTCACAAGATTCACAATGCTTACAAGACCTTTCATGAGGTTCATGAAGTCTACAAGATACTTTATGAGGTTCACAAGGTTCACAAGACCTCCCATGAGGTTCACAAGACATTTTATGATGATTCACAAGGTTCACGAGTATCACAAGACATTTTATGATGGTTTACAAGGTTCACAAAGTTCACAATTGGTCAGAAGAGTTGACAATTCCCTCAGACAATGCACCTCCTAAGCAGTGCATCCAAAACTAGGGTTTTGACTTTAATCAGGCTAAATGGACTTCCAAGACTTCAAGTGAGCTTCATAACATCTTATATGTGTATAAGAACCCCCATGACAAGTTTCAAGACTTTTCTCAAAAGTTTGCTCAGTCAGATGATCAGATAAGTCAAAATCAGTCAATGCAGTTAAAAAGTCAAACTGAGGTCAACTGTGGTCAAATCAAAGTCAAACTTCATGATTTTTTGCCAACATCAAGTATATGAAGTAAAATTCATCATTTGATTAAGGGTTGATCATGATTCATCAAGGAGATTTCAGATCATCAAGAATCAGGAGTTTTTAAATTAGGGTTTCCTCAGTAAAAGTCAACTGAACTTTGACCAGCCATAACTTTCACATACTTCATCACCAAGTCTCCACTCAAAGCTCATTTTGAAGGAAATTGAATTCTCTACAACTTTGTGTCTCACAAGCTGTAACACGGTGGGAGAACTGACTTTAAGTAATGTTGCGGATAGCAAGAGTCGCCACCGACTTTTATTTTATCCAAAAGGAAAGGGTATAAAAGAACAGGAAAGACCTTAAGAGAATATTTTGGGTCCGGGGGGTAGGTTATGTAAAGGGAAGGTGTTAGCACCCTTTACATCCATGGTTATCCATGGGCTCTTAGTTACTTAGCTCACTTTAAATTGTTTTTGAAAGTGTAGTGTGTGAATAGAAAAATTTTCAAAATAGTTAATAATAATCCATGAACGGATGTGTAAAAACTTGTTTGAAAATTTGTTTGAAATTGTGAAAAGTTTGAAAAGTGGAGTGAGCAAGCAACTAGGAGGTACCTACCCTAATGTTTAAAGTCTTTCTTATTCTTTATCCTTTCATTGGTAAGACTATCCCTACTATTAAGGAGTAGGTAGTCATTACCTTGGATGTAAGGGACATGAGAGGGACATCTATTTCATGAAGGCAACTGTGGGGTGTAATAAGCATACTGAAGGGACTATCATCATTATTCGAAGGGACTCGATTCGTATAGGCAACCATGAGGGACTTGATGATTTTCTTTTTAAAGGGACTTGCTTTATACACCCCACTTGACCTTATTCGTAGGCAACTTGAGGGATAACCTTAGAAAGTGAGACGGCGATTAAAATCGACTTACGTGTGTGAGTGTTTAATTTAATTATCTTATATTTAAAAGTGATCTAAGTTAATTTTTAAATAAAATACATATTTGCACTCCCTAATTACTAACCATAGCAAAAATAATTAAATAATTACAAACTTTACATCCAGGAGCATTTACATAATTATTATAATGAACAAAATAGATAAATAGCAAAAATAAATAAAATATAAATAAATAAGCTAAAATAATAAATAAATAATAAATAGGGGTTAGTAAATAATAATAATAAGCATAATTAAAATATAAATGGGTTAGTGATAATAAAATAATAATAATAATTAGAAATAATTAACAAGGTTAGAAACATAATAACAAAAAGATTAATGAAATATATAAAATTAATAAAGCAAAATAAATAATATGGTTAGTAATAACAAAAAATAAAATTAACCAAAATTATAATAATAAGAGATTAACAATTTTTAATATAAACAATTGTATTTAGAGAAAAAAAAATATGAACAAACAATTATTTTAATTTACAAGATTTAATTTCTAATAGCATGAAATATATTTATATCTTATATGAGAAAAATAATTTATAGTTATGTTTACAATATTTACATGAATCATACTAAATAAATAAATAAGTATACATTATAATTATATTAATAGTTAGAAAATAAAATTATTTAGAAAAAATAGAACTAGGTTTTATTTTAGAAAATATTTTTATGGTTTGAAAATTATGGTTTAATTATATACAAAATTTATTTTTAACCAACTATATAAAATTATCTTAACTAATAAAATTTAAATTGAGAAATCAAGAGTTTTAGATTTTTTTAGAAAATAATTTTAGGAATTGGAATACAATATATATACATATAGAAAATAATAATGTAATTTTAATTATTTAAATTAATTAAATTAAAAGAAAATAACAAAAAGAAAGAAAGAAGAAAAAACCTGGTGGGGCTGGGGTTTGAACCCAGTCCCCCCTGTTTGCAACACACAAAACACACCACTGGGCTGCCCTCTCATGCGTATCATCATATGGAGAAGAATGAGTTTTACTCCTTATCTACAAAATCCATAAAAAATAGAGAAAAGCAAAAAGGCCTGGGGTGTGATTCGTACCCAGGACCTTATGAATGCAAGCATACGCACGCTACCGCCTGGCTGGGAGAGCCCATCTGCTTACAAAACAAACACACACCATAATATATTAAGAAAGTAATTAAAATGAGAAAAATATCAAAACCTGGGCTGGAAGCAGGATTCGATCCTCTCCCCTTTGGTCAAATACGCATACGCCTTTCCACTGGGACAACTCAATGGTTGTGATAAACAAACAGAACCTTATAATAATATTTTAAATCAAATTTTTAAACAGGGATTTCGCGCCAAGCCAATCTTCATCTTCAACCTTCTATCCTTCGAAATTAGCTGCGATTTTACCTATGAGATTTCCTGCGAAAAATAAACCCTAGCAAAACCTACGAAACACAATGGGCAACAAAACTGTACAATTTCTCAAAATTGAAAGCATAAACATATTCCAGAGGTCAATTCAAATCCATCCATGGTCTTAAAAATCATTTATATTCATTGGATCATTAAACCCTAATATGGAGGTCATGAACCCTAAAATGGCACTACGGGATTCGGCCATTGTTTCTTCAATTAACCTGCCCAGAATTCATCACAAACATTCATACAACACAAATCATCAAACAAAACTTAATAATAATGTATAAATGTTCAAGAACGAAAAATCATGAAAGTGTGAAAAAGTTTGAATCGGATTTGTCCATATGTGATGTTATGAGGCAATGTAATGATCTGGTTATGTTCCATGATGATCAAGGAAGCCAACCATGTCCATAAGATACCTTGTAGTGCTCTGAATTTTCAAATCCGAATGTGACTTTTGGAAGAGTTTTTGAACAATGAACTTACACTTTTGGCTGCTGGAATTCGTCTCTTGAGGCTAGGGTTATGTTTTGTATATATATGAGAATGAATTAGGTCAGAAATATGGATTGGTTGTGTGAAGATTTGATCCAAAAAATATTGAAAAAGATGGTGTTTTGAATTTCAAATATTGGCTCATGAAGACTTGCTATTTTTGTATTATTCACATGATTTCCTTCTTCTTTAATTCTAATCACCAATTATGAAATTCTAGAAGCATTATCCAAATAAAATCTTTAATTTTCATATTTTATTTATATTTAAAATGATTTTTAATGATTTAAATCAAAATAAATAAAAATAAAAATAATAAAAATTAGATTTTAAATGGTTTGGGTCGTGCATAGTGATATAGTATGGATTGGATCACAACTTGGGCAGCCCATTTGGAAAAAAGTGATTTTAAACCTCCATTTTCAACATAAACCATCACAAAATTTCCCAACTTTGTAAGGGCACATCTCCCTCAATTTTAAAGGTATGAGGGTGTTCTTGGACTTTTTGGAAAGCTTGAAGAGTCCTCTAAACAACCCCATTGGTTTCAGGTCCATATCTTTTACCAATCTCAAGTTATGCCCTTTTGAAGTTGTTGACTTTTTGTTGACTTTTGAAATGACCTATAATGTCTTAGATCATATCTTTCAAATGAAGCATTTTTGGGCTTAACTTTCAACATCAAAGTTGTAGAGAATTCAATTTACTTCAAAATGAGCTTTGGATGGAGACTTGGTGATGAAGTATGTGAAAGTTATGGCTGGTCAAAGTTCAGTTGACTTTTACTGAGGAAATCCTAATTTAGAAACTCCTGATTATTGATGATCTGGAATCTCCTTGATGAATCATGATCAACCCTTGATCAAATGATGAATTTTACTTCATATACTTGATGTTGGAAAAAAATCATGAAGTTTGACTTTGGTTTGACCACAGTTGACCTCAGTTTGACTTTTTAACTGCATTGACTGATTTTGACTTATCTGATCATCTGGCTGAGCAAACTTTTGAGAAAAGTCTTGAAACTTGTCATGGGGGTTCTTATACACATATGAGATGTTATGAAACTCACTTGAGGTATTGGAAGTCCATTTAGCCTGATTAAAGTCAAAACCCTAGTTTTGGATGCACTGCCTAGGAGGTGCATTGTCTGAGGGAATTGTCAACTCTTCTGACCCATTGTGAACTTTGTGAACCTTGTGAACCATCATAAAATGTCTTGTGAACCTCATGGGAGATATTGTGAAGCTTGTGAACCTTGTGAACCTCATGAAGTGGCTTTGTAGACCTCATAAACCTCAGGAAAGGTATTGTAAGCATTGTGGAACTTGTGAACCTTGTGAATCTTCATAAAGTAACTTGTAGACTTCATGAACATCATGAAAGGTCTTGTAAATGTTGAGAAACTTGTGAACCTTGTGAACCTTCATAAAGTAACTTGTAGACTTCATGAACCTCATGAAAGGTGTTGAAAGCATTATGGAACTTGTGAACCTTGTGAACCTTCAAGAAGTAACTTGTAGACTTCATGAACTTCATGAAAGGTCTTGAAAGCATTGGGAAGCTTGTGAACCTTGTGAACCTTCTTAGAACACAAAGTCTTGTATTGTGAGGGCAAATTTTGGGGTGCAACACAAGCCAAGCCCAAAAATGCTTCATTTGGAAGGTATGAGCTAAGACATTATAGGTCCTTTTGAAAGTCAACAAAAAGTCAACAACTTCAAAAGGGCATAACTTGAGATTGGTAAATGATATGGACATGAAACCAGTGGGGTTGGTTAGAGGACTCTTCAAGCTTTCCAAAATGTCCAAGAACACCTTCATAGCATTAAAATTGAAGGATGTGTGCCCTTGCAAAGTTGGGAAATTTTGAGTTGGTTTATGATGAAAAAGGAGGTCTAAAACCAATTTCTTCCAAATGGGCTTGCCAAATAATGACCCAACCCATACAATGACTTCATGAACGACCCAAACCATTAAAAATCAGAATTTTTATTATTTTATTTTTATTTATTTTGATTTAATTCATTAAAAATCATTTTAAATAAAAATAAAATATGAAAATGTAAGATTTGATGGAGATTAAGCTTCTAGAAAGTCTTAAATATTGATTTAAGTTGAAGAGGAAAGAAATCATGAGATTTGTCCAAAAATAGCAAGCATTCACACATGAATATTTGAATTTTAAGGCATGATCAATTTGGATCTTTTCATATCAATTTTTCCACACAAGTAATCAATCTTTTTGACCTAATTCACTCTCATATAAGTACTTAACTCATTGCAATCACCAAGCCACGAATTCTCTGCCTCAAAAAGTAAGTTTCACAAATTGAAAAACCTTCACAAAACTCACATTCGGTTTTTGATTTCCAGGGCATTTGAAGGTAAAACAAGAACATAGCAAGACTCCTTGGACTTCCCTGATCATGAACCATCATTCATATGCATCAAAATCATGCTAAATTGCTTAACCCGAAGCTTGCTTGCTCTTGAAAATATTTTTTTCGGTTTCGTTTATTTACTGCATTGCAATGGATTTTGTTTGGTTAATGATATTTGTATTGAGCTTGTGAAGGTTTCTGGACAAAGAAATTGGAGTTTCATGCCCTAAATCACCATCGGCCATGATTAGGGTTTGGACCTTCAAATTAGGGTTCTTCAATTCACTAAATATAAATGAATTTGAAGAACATGGAGATGTTGTATGAATCATAAGGATCATAAAACACTAATTAATTTCATGAATCGATACTGTTTTGTGGATGTTTCATTTTCGCAGGTTTGAAACAATGAAGAACACGCAGCAAGATTCGCAGGAAAAAAGGGAGAAATTTTCGCAGGAAATTTGGAGAAGAAGAAGTTGTTTGGCGCGTTCTGGAAATTCAAATTATATTTTAAAAATATTATGTTTTATTATTGGTTTGTTATCACAAGCGTGTGGCTTGTCTCAATGGTAAGGCTAGCTTGTATACTGCGTGAGGTCACTGGTTCGATACTTGGCTGGGTGCATTTTTTTTCTCTTATTTTTCAGGTTAAGCGTACATAATATATTATGTATTGTTGCCAACACAACATCAGAACTGCTCACCTAGCTGGATGGTCATGCGTGCGTTTGTGTGTTAAGAGGTCCTGGGTTCAATTCCTCCCCCAGGCCTTTTGGTTTTCATTATTTTTGTGATTTTTACAGGACATTGCATAAAACAAATTTGATACACTTCTTCATCACACCTGCGTGGCTGGTCCAGTGGTAGGTTTTGTTGATGGCAATCTGAACGTCCTGGGTTCAAATCCCACCCAGGTAAGTTCTTTTTACCACTTTTTCTATTTTCATTTATTTAATTAATTTGTTTAATTGCTTTCTTACTTTTGATTTAAAAAAAAAATAATTATGTTAATATATATATTCAAATAATTCTAAAATAACACTTTATTTTCTAAAATTCTAAAATTTTATTTTTCTCAATTTAAATTTTTTTTATTATGTAATTAAACTATAATATATGTATGTTTATTTAAATAATTTTGTATATTAAATTAAATCTAAAAAAATATTTTCTAAACAAACCCTAATTATGTAAAACCTAATTTATTTTCTAAATAATAAAAAACTAATTTTATTTTTATGATTTAAATTTTAATCTTTTTGTAAATATAATATTTAATATAATTGAATCTTAGTAAATATAATTATAATCAAATTTTTTTTATAATAGGTAATTGTTTTTCTAATTTGTTCATAATCTAAATCTTATTCTTTTATTTTATATATGTTTAAAAACAATTAAATTTTATAATTATAATTTTTTATGTTTAGAATTAATAAGTTGCATATAATTTTATAATTAAGTTGTTCATATTTCTTAATAATTTCTAATTCTTATTTTGTTTATTATTATTACTAATTCATTTATTTTATTATTATGCTTATTATTATTATTTTACTAACCTTATTTATTTATTTTTATTTTTTTACTAACCCCTATTATATTTATTTTGGCCTATTTATTTATTTTTGCTTATTATTTATATTTATTTATTTGCTATTTATTTTAATTGTTTATTATAATTATTGTAATTGCTCCTTGGATGTAATTTTTGTAAATATTTAATTTATGTAAATTTTCATGCCATGGTTAGTAATTTAGGGAGTGTAAACATGTATTATATTTAAAATCAAATTTAGATCATTTTTATTATAAGATAAATTAAACACTCACACACGTAAGTCGATTTTTAATCGCCATCTCACTTTCTAGGGTTGCCTCTTATTGTTGCCTATTCAAAAAGGTCAAGTGGGGTGTATAAAGCAAGTCCCTTAAAAAGAAAAGTCATCAAGTCCCTTAAATGGTTGCCTTTAAAAAGATCAAGTCCCTTTCGAATAATGATGACAGTCCCTCCAAAAAAATGCTTAATACACCCCACAGTTGCCTTCATTAAAACAAGATGTCCCTCACTTGTCCCTTACTTCCAAGGTAATGACTACCTATTCCTTAATAATAGGGATAGTCTTACCATTGAAAGAATAAAGAACAGAAAAGACTTAAACTTAGGGTAGGTTCCTCTTAGATACTTGCTCACTTTTCAAAAACATTTCAAACACTTTACACATTTTAAACAATTTTCAAAACAAAGGTTTTTTACGCATCCGTACATGGATCATTATAAAACTCTTAAGAAAATTTCTATTCACACACTTCACATTTCAAAAACATTTTAAAGTGAGCTAAGTAACTAAGAGCCCATGGATAACCATGGATGTAAAGGGTGCTAACACCTTCCCTTTACATAACCTACCCCCCGGACCCAAAAATCTTTTAAAAGGTCTTTCCTGTTCTTTTATGCCTTTCCTTTGGATAAAATAAAAGTCGGTGGCGACTCTTGCTATCCGCAACATAACTAAAGTCAGTTCTCCCACCGTGTTACAGAACTGGCGACTCTGCTGGGGATTTAATAAAAGAGGGGTACCCTTAGGAATTAGATCACTTTAAATTGTTTGCCTTGTTTGCTTTATATTATCTTGTTGGGGTGCTCTTATGTGTGAAAGGTCCTAACCCGGATCTAGTGTACCTTAGGTAAATGGCAATAGACCAAGGAAACTGTACGACGTATATCGATATGGTTGATCTGGTGGCCATAGTTAGTGTGACTTCTTGGTTGGTGCTTATGTTCCTTAAGTCAAGTTGAGGATAATATGAGGCTGCCATATGTTGTCAATGCACTAGCTAACTTTTAGAACCCTAGTTAACTCATCTTGGCCTTTAGAAAGTAGTGAGGTAACCGGCTTTGGTGCAGACTGAAGTTGGTTGACACTCGATGCTACACTCATTGAGATTCTAAACTTGGAGGGTTTTGGTTGGCAAGTAAGTTGCCTTCTGATCAACCACCCTTGTAAAGGATCAATGATATTGAGATCCCTTAGAACCTGGTTACTTTGTAGGACAGGATGAACCAACTAACTTCAGGGGAGGGTACTTACCTTTGAACCTCATGCAAGCCTTTAAACCTAGGGCTATTGTGTGACTTGTTTGTGTGTGCCACATGTTTGTGATTGAACATAACATCATGACATCATCATGCATCATAAGCATAGCATTTTCCCTAACCATTTCAAGGACCAAGGGATTTATCTTTGTTCTTTGTTGTAGGTCATGGCTTCAGCTCGTAGAAACACCATCAGGATCAACTTTGTGGACATACCTGCTAAGCTTAAAGAGTTGGTTTCTCAAGTGTCTGATCATTCCCAGTTCATCAAGAGACATGGTCACCTATTGGATCTAGTCACTTCAGGGTTCAATGAAGACATGATGAGTGTTCTGTTTCAGTTCTTTGATCCTAAGCACCATTGCTTCATATTCCCCGATTATCAGCTGGTTTCTACCATGGAGGAATTCTCCAAACTTCTGGGTATACCTGTTCTTGATCAAAGACCCTTCACAGGCTTGGAGAAGGAGCTTAAACCTGAGGTTATTGCTGCAGCTCTACATCTGAAGAAGTCTGATATTGTTCTAGAAACGAGAAGTGGTGTCAAGGGTGTTCTAGCCAAGGTATTAATGGATAAAGCTCAAATATTCTTGAAGGCCATGAGCTATGATGCTTTTGAGGAGATCTTATCCTTGTTGATATATGGCTTAGTATTGTTCCCCAATCCAGATCAGTTCATAGACGTTCATGCCATCAATATATTCCTGAGTCACAATCCAGTACCTACATTGCTTGGAGACATACTACATTCTCTTCACACCCGTACTACAAGGGCAAGAGGAACTTTGATGTGCTGCATACCTTTGCTTTCTAGGTGGTTTATTTCTCACCTTCCTCGCTCAGTAATGAAGAATGAGCAAGGGTTCAGATGGTCCAAGAGGATCATGTCACCGTCTCACTCAGATATCCATTGGTGCTCCAGATCTATGGAGAATGTCACCATCATTGACCGTTGTGGGGAGTTTCCTAATGTGCCACTTCTAGGCATAAGAGGAGGCATCACATACAACCCTTCTTTAGCTTTACGACAGTTTGGTTACGCTCGAAGTGATGGTCCACATGACATGTTGATTCAGGGCATTGTGTTTGATTACGACAACGATCTTCAGGGTTACCGTCAGAGATTCATACGAGCATGGGGAAAGGTAAACAGGGTTGATAGCAAGACACTGGAGCCTAAGTATACTATTCCTATGGAGGCTTATCTCAGATGGGTGCGATCTCGTGCTCAGACTCTCATGATGCCATATCCTGCCGTCCTACCAGTTACCATGGAACCTGTTGCTGAAGGAGACACCGCTTATACCATCCTTCACCCAGACATGCCTACTGATATGGAAGACTTGCAGAGATCATGGATCCAACTGAAGGAGCAAAGAGATACTTTCAAGGCTCATTACAAAGCAAGCCAAGAAAGAGTCCTGGAACTAACAAAGCAACTTCACGAGGAACGGAACCTCAACTCATACCTCAACACAAAGAGGAAACGTCCATGGGAGACTTAAAACCCCATATTTTGTACTTATTTCACTTCATTTTTTGTAAGCCCAAAAGGCAAAACAAAGTTATTACTAATAAAAGTTTACTTTCGTGTTTGTTTAAGCAAATTTAAATCATGCGGTCCTTGAAAACATTGCATATGCATTCACATATCATTTCATTGCATCACAGGTTTATATTTGTGCACAGGTTTCTCATCTTCTCGCTGTTTATTTCAGCAATGGCTCTTGAACAATCAGTTAAGGATCTCCAGGCACAGAATGCACAGTTCCAAGAGCTGATCCTGAACCTATCCAAGGGGCAGGATGAATTGAAGACACTGCTGGCCAAGAAGACTAAGAAGACTAGAAGGTCAGGGGGCCTGCTCAACATGGGAAGAAGGTTTAAAGGTCCTGTCAAGACCAAAGAGCAGGTTGAAGACTATGAATCTGAGGAATCTGAAAAAGAGGGAGGTAGTCTCCACAACACTATGGGGGACTCTGATTCTGAGGCCAATTATTACCATGATACTAATGAGGACAAGTTCAAGATGCTGGTGGATAGGATGGATGCTATGGAGTTGCAGAAATCTTCTGGGCTGGATTTTGAAGATTTGAGTCTGATATCTGGGGTTGTCATACCTATTGGTTTCAAGATTCCTACCTTTGTTGTTTATGATGGGGTCTCTTGTCCCAAGTTGCATCTGAGGTCTTATGTCAGAAGAATTCAACCTCACACTGCTGACAAGAAGTTGTGGATCCATTTCTTTCAAGAGAGCTTATCTGGAGCTCAGTTGGAGTGGTATTATCAATTGGAGAGTGTCAACATCAGAGACTGGAATGATCTTGCTGAAGCTTTCTATAAGCAGTATCAATACAATGCTGACTTAGCCCCCACTCGCATGCAGCTTCAGAGCATGTCTATGGGTGCCAAAGAAAGTTTTAAAGAGTATGCTCAGAAGTGGAGAGATTTAGCTGGAAGAGTTCAACCCCCTTTGACTGACAGGGAATTGGTTGATATGTTCATGTGTACGCTGAATGGTCCGTTTTATAGTCATCTCATTGGAAGCTCATCATCTGGCTTCACTGAGCTGATCATGACAGGAGAGCGAGTAGAGAATGGTATAAAGAATGGCAAGATCCAGGTGGGTACTTCTTCATCAGGTGCTACAAAGAAGCCTCCCACTGGGAAGAAAGAATCCAATGTTGTTTATGGTCAGCCTGATCGTAACAGAAGGCATCAGTCTGTTAGTGCAGTTCATATTTCAAATCCAACTCCTGCAACAACAGAGCAGCCACAGGGAAACCAACAGAGGGCTAGAAGGCAGTTCACAAAGATCAACATGTCACTGGCTCAGGCACTGCAACATTTGTTGAAAGCTGAACTCATTACTTTGAAGGAGGCTCCTCAGAATCCTAATGTTACCTCACCCAGGTACAATCCCAATGCACGATGTGCATATCATTCAAACTGTCAGGGTCATGATACTAATAACTGCTGGGTCTTGAAGAACAAAATTCAAGATATGATTGAGGCTGGAGAAATTGAGTTTGATCCTCCAGGTACTCCCAATGTGATTATTGCTCCAATGCCAAATCACGAGAAGACTGTCAATGCCATTGATGAAGATCTACATGTCTATTCAGTTATGGAGTTGACCACACCATTGTCTGTTATCAAAAAGAAGTTAGTACAAGCTGGGTTCTTTCCAGGTTGTCGTGAAGATTGTTTGTACTGTACCTATAAGCCAGATAGTTGCTTCATATTGAGAGATGGAATTCAACATCTCATAGATAAGTATACTATAGTGTTTGAGAGGACTCCATCGTCTGTAGAAAGTATGGTGGATCATCTTACTCAAGGTAGGAAGATTGAAGAGGTTGATATGGTTGACAAAGTACCGGTAAGAATCACTCCAAAGAGACCTATTAAAATCACTCATCAGGGTCCAATCAGGATTACTCCTGAAGGTCCTGTGAAAGTTGTTGCTGAAGCCAGAGTGGCTCCTCTGATCATTACTACTCCTGGTCCTATTCCGTATACGTCTGACAAAGCTGTGCCTTGGCATTATGGGTCTGATGTTTACATCCATGGTGTTAAGCAAGAACCCTTAGCTGATGTGCCTGTTGATATTGATAATATTGCTGGATCTAGCAAGATCACACGTAGTGGAAGAGTCTTCTCATCTCCAGTTACTTCTAAGAATGCAGTTACTCCTGTTGCTACTTCCACCACTGATGCTCGGGGCAAAGGTCCTGTTATTGAGCCTGTATCTACTGATGTGCCAGCTGCTGATGATCTCTCTAAGCAGATGGAAGAAGTATTGAAAATCATTCGCAAGAGTGATTATGACATTGTTGATCAATTGGGGCATACTCCCTCAAAGATTTCTATGTTGTCCTTGTTGTTGTGTTCTGAGGCTCATGCCAAGTCCTTGATCAAGTTTCTGAAGACTGCTCATGTACCCAATGCTATTTCTGTTGACCAGTTTGAGAATTGTGTTGCCCACCTGACCTATGATAATGGGTTAGGGTTTTCTGATGCTGATTTGACCCCTGCCAAGAGGGATCATAACAGGGCCTTGCATATTTCAATTGAATGCAGGGGCACTACCCTGTCACATGTGCTGATAGACAATGGTTCCTCTTTGAATGTTTTGCCCAAGGAAGTCCTGAATAAGCTGAGTCCTGAAGATGCTGTGCTGAAGCCCAGTAATATTGTGGTGAAAGCTTTTGATGATTCTAGAAGAGTAGTGCATGGAGAAATTGATCTTCCAATCAAAGTTGGCTCCCAGGTTTTTACTGCTACATTTTTTGTGATGGATATTCGTCCTTCGTACTCTTGTCTGCTTGGTCGTCCCTGGATCCATGGGGCAGGTGCGGTAACCTCTACATTACACCAAAAGTTGAGATATCCGGTGGATGGAAAGGTTGTTACTGTCTATGGAGAAGAAGAATACTTTGTCAGCCATGTAAACACTTTCAAGTATCTGGAAATGGAAGGTGAATACATTGAAACTCCGTGTCAGACATTTGAAGTGGTTCCTTGGGTTGTTAATGATTATGTAGCTCCTCCTGTTGCGAAGAAAGTTCCCGTGGTCACCAGAAAACCTCCAACAATGGCAATGGCCTCCCTCAATGATGCTAGGGCTGTGGTAGATGAAGGTGGTTGTACTATTTGGGGTCAGCTTCCTGATATCCCATACAAGTCTGACAAGTTTGGTTTGGGTTTCACTGCAGAGTCCCAGAAAGCTGTTCGTCGTGCTCGTGCTGTTCGTATCACCAATCAAGGGGTTATGAAGAACCGGATCAATGCTGTGGGTGACTATGATGAAGACTACAACTTGGATGCTTGGATTTTTCCTACTGTGGGTGCTGGTGTAACACGGTGGGAGAACTGACTTTAAGTTATGTTGCGGATAGCAAGAGTCGCCACCGACTTTTATTTTATCCAAAAGGAAAGGGTATAAAAGAACAGGAAAGACCTTAAGAGATATTTTTGGGTCCGGGGGGTAGGTTATGTAAAGGGAAGGTGTTAGCACCCTTTACATCCTGGTTATCCATGGGCTCTTAGTTACTTAGCTCACTTTTGAATTGTTTTTGAAAGTGTAGTGTGTGAATAGAAAAATTTTCATAATAGTTGATAATGATCCATATACGGATGCGTAAAAACTTGTTTTTTGAAAATTTGTTTGAAATTGTGAAGAGTTTGAAAAGTTTTTTGAAGTGAGCAAGTACATAAGAGGAACCTACCCTAAAGTTTAAGTCTTTCTTGTTCTTTATCCTTTAATTGGTAAGACTATCCCTACTATTAAGGAGTAGGTAGTCATTACCTTGGATGTAAGGGATATATGAGGGACATCTGTTTAAGAAGGCAACTGTGAGGTGTATTAAGCATTCTGGAGGGACTATCATCATTATTCGAAGGGACTTGATCTTTAAGGCAACCATTAGGGACTTGATGATTTTTCTTTTAAGGGACTTGCTTTATACACCCCACTTGACCTTATTAGTAGGCAACCTGAGGGATAACCTTAGAAATGTGAGATGGCGATTAGAAATCGACTTACGTGTATGAGTGTTCAATATTATTTATCTTTAATTAAAATGATCTAAGTTAATTTTTAAATAAAATACATATTTGCACTCCCTAAATTACTAACCATAGTAACAATTAAATATTTACAAAATTACACCAAGAAGCAATTACATAATAATTATAATAAGCGAATTAAAATAAATAGCAAAAATAAATAATTAGCAAAATATAAATAAATAAGCAAAGATAATAAATAAACAATTAAAAAATAAATAGGGGTTAGTGATAAATATAATTAAAGAAATAAGGTTAGTAAAAATAAAATAGTTAAATTTAGTGAAATAATAATAATTAAAAAATAAACAAGGTTAGAGAAATAATAATAAAAATATAAGATAAACAAAAATAATAAATAATAATATGGTTAGCAACAATAATTAAAATAAATAGAAATAAATAGAAAAATATTATAATGACATGATTAGAATAATAAACACAAAATTTGATTTTAATATATAAGCATTTATTTAGAAACATGGATAATTAAATAATTACTATAATATAAATTTTTTTTAAACATAATATAATTATAAATTTTAATCATTACAAAATTTAATTATTTCTAAATATATATCAACAATTATTAAAAAAAATATTTATACATTATATGAAGAAAATAAATTTTAAGTATCATATTCACAAAAAAATTAATCATGTTTACAAAACCTAATTTCTACCAATTATTATATTTATAAGAATTATACTAAATAAATATATATTATAATTATGTAAAGAATTAGAAAGTAAAAATAATTAAGAAAATAAAATTAGGTTTTCACAAAATTAGGGTTTTTGTTTAGAAAATATTTTTTTAGGGTTTTTTCTAATTTATAATATACAAAAACTAATTAAATGGTACCTATATACATTTTATAAATATATAATAATAACAATCATTTTTTAGAATTTTAGAACAAAACATATGTACCTTATAATTTAGAAGAAAATAATATTTGCATTTTTATAATTTAGAAACATATTATAATATAATATAGGAAATAGGAAATATAAAAGAAAATAAGAAAAATCAAAAAAATTGGACCTGGGATTTGAACCCAGGTCCCTAACCTGGATAATGAAGAGATTTGCCAACTGAGCTGCGCACCAGTAATGCAACAACAATGAACACCTCTTGGTTTTGTGCTTTATCTTGAAAAATCAGAAAAAATAGTAAAACCAAAAAGGCCTGGGGTGCGAATCGAACCCAGGACCTTTTGATTACAAGCATGCATACGTTACCGCCTGGCTGGGAGAGCCTAACTGCTAGCATGTTGGCTATAATTGATAATATATTAAACCTGAAAAGCAAACAAAATAAAAGAACAAAATGTCACAAACGGGGAATCGAACCCCAGACCCAGCTATTGTGTACGCACGCTTCCAGCCACTGGGACAAGCTGCATGCTTGTGAGAATAGTCCAACACTCGTTCCTTTTGTTTCGTGCATTCTACCGTCTTCAACTTTGTCCAATCGCACACTGCCACACAGTCATCTTCAACCTCCAGCCATGCGAAATTTCCTGCGAATTTTGCTATACAATTTCCTGCGAAAATTTTTTGTAACAAAACCTGCGATTCTCATATGATACAAAATACACACAATTAATCCATAATTTTTATGGGGAATTAAAGCCCAGGTCTTATAGAATTCAAAAGTCCCTTTGAGAGCCTCTGATGGTCCACGAATCGATTGATCCCAAATTCAAAGTTAAAACCCTAATAATGGCATTCCATCGAATAATCCATGAAACTTCAATCAAAACGTCCAGAATCATTCTAAGCATCATAATAAACACATATTAGTCATCAAAAACAATTCATAATGCCTATGTTAGTAGATTCGAAAAATTAAAATTTAAGACAAAAGTGGTTTCGGGATTCATGGTTTTATGATGTTTTTGATGCATATGATCATTCAAACATGCTCAAGCAACCTCAAAGAAGCTGTCTCAACCTTAAAAACCTCTGTTGGATGGCTGAAATTGAAAAATCGAATTTGAGTTTTTGTGAGAAATTTGAAACTTGAATATGATGTTTGGCTGCTGGAATTCGTCCCCGAATGTTAGGTTTATGCTAAGTACTTATATGTGAGTGAATTAGGTTAAGAAAATTCATTGGTTGTGTGGAAGTTTGGATATTTGAAGATTGAAAAAGATCATGCCATGAAATTCAAATATTGGCTCATGAAAGCTTGCTATTTTTGGATCAATCACATGATTTCTTTCTCTTTCAACTTCAATCAATATTGATGAGATTCTAGAAGCTCAATCTTCATCCAAAAATATATTTTCATATTTTATATTTATTTAAAATGATTTTTTATGAATTAAATCAAAATAAATAAAAATAAAATAATAAAAATTATGATTTTTAATCAATTGGGTCGTGCATGATGATATGGTATGGATTGGATCACAATTTGGCCAGCCCATTTGGAAAGAAGTGGTTTTAAACCTCCATTTTCAACATAAACCATCATAAAATTTCCCAACTTTGCAAGGGCACATCTCCCTCAATTTTAAAGGTATGAGGGTGTTCTTGGACATTTTGGAAATCTTGAAGAGTCCTCTAAACAACCCCATTGGTTTCAGGTCCATATCATTTACCAATCTCAAGTTATGCCCTTTTGAAGTTGTTGACTTTTTGTTGACTTTTGAAATGACCTATAATGTCTTAGCTCATATCTTCCAAATGAAGCATTTTTGGGCTTAACTTGCAAGATCAAAGTTGTAGAGAATTCAATTTCCTTCAAAATGAGCTTTGGATGGAGACTTGGTGATGAAGTATGTGAAAGTTATGGCTGGTCAAAGTTCAGTTGACTTTTACTGAGGGAACCCTAATTTAGAAACTCCTGATTATTGATGATCTGGAATCTCCTTGATGAATCATGATCAACCCTTGATCAAATGATGAATTTTACTTCATATACTTGATGTTGGCAAAAAATCATGAAGTTTGACTTTGGTTTGACCACAGTTGACCTCAGTTTGACTTTTTAACTGCATTGACTGATTTTGACTTATCTGATCATCTGACTGAGCAAACTTTTGAGAAAAGTCTTGAAACTTGTCATGGGGGTTCTTATATACATATAAGATGTTATGAAGCTCACTTGAAGTCTTGGAAGTCCATTTAGCCTGATTAAAGTCAAAACCCTAGTTTTGGATGCACTGCTTAGGAGATGCACTGTCTGAGGGAATTGTCAACTCTTTTGACCAATTGTGAACTTTGTGAACCTTGTGAACCTCATAAAGTGACTTTGTAGACCTCATGAACCTCAGGAGAGCTTTTTAATCATTGTGAATCTTGTGAACCTTGTGGACCTTCATGAAGTGACTTGTAGACTTCATGAACCTCATGAAAGGTTATGGAAATGTTGAGAAACTTGTGAACCTTGTGAACCTTCATAAAGTAACTTGTAGACTTCATGAACCTCATGAAAGGTCTTGGAAGCATTGTGGAACTTGTGAACCTTGTGAACCTTCATGAAGCATCTTGTAGACTTCATGAAAGGTTATATAAGCATTGAGAAGCTTGTGAACCTTGTGAACCTTCTTAGTACACAAGGTTTTGTATTGTGAGGGAAAATTTTGGGGTGCAACAGCTGGACTCAATAATTGGAAAGCTGAAGATGTTATCCCTATCTCCTTTAGTCAGGAGTAAATACTATTACTGTGTTGTTGCTTTTAAGTTTGTAATTTCTTGAACAATTGAACTCTTAAGCCTTGTGCCTTACTCGGGGCACAATGGTGTGCTTGTTACGGGCTGTCATTTCATTTGCATACTTCATTCAATAAAAATCAGTGGACGTTTCGTTTTCGTAAATATTGTGTTCCTTATCTTTCTTTTCTTTTACTTTTGCTTTATCAGCTATGTGTTCTTACACACACCCACATCACTAAAATGCAGATCCTCATCCACTCTGGATCCTGTTGATAACAGTTCTACTATTGTCAATTATAATTTCGAGAATCCGATCTATCAAACTGAAGACGGAAATGAGGACGATTGTGAAATACCTGTAGAGCTTGCTAGGTTGTTACAACAAGAAGAGAAAGCCATACAGCCACATGAAGAGCCAGTCGAAGTTGTGAATCTGAGAACTGAAGAAAACAGAAAAGAGGTCAAGATAGGGGCTGATTTAGAGGACAGTGTCAAGAGCAGATTGATCCAGATGTTACGTGACTATGTGGAGATCTTTGCTTGGTCTTATGAAGATATGCCAGGGTTGGATACAGACATTGTGGTTCACCGTATACCAGTGAAAGAAGATTGTCGTCCAAAGAAGCAGAAGGTTCGTCGTATGCGTCCTGAAATGTCAGAAAAGATCAAGGCAGAGGTAATGAAACAGTTCAATGCAGGGTTCTTAGCAGTGACTTCTTATCCTCAGTGGGTTGTAAATGTGGTACCAGTTCCTAAGAAAGATGGTAAGGTGCGTATGTGTGTAGACTACAGAGATTTGAACAAAGCTAGCCCCAAAGACGACTTCCCACTTCCTCATATTGATATTCTGGTAGACAACACTGCTCAGCACAAGGTATTCTCTTTTATGGATGGTTTCTCTGGTTACAATCAAATCAAGATGGCTCCTGAAGACATGGAGAAGACAACATTTGTTACACAGTGGGGCACCTTTTGCTATAAAGTGATGCCATTTGGTTTGAAGAATGCAGGGGCAACATATCAGCGTGCTATGGTGCCGTTGTTTCATGATATGATCCATCATGAGATAGAGGTATATGTGGATGATATGATAGCCAGGTCCCAGAATGAAGAACAACATCTTGATCATCTGCATAAGTTGTTTGAGAGGTTGAAGAAATACAAGTTGAGATTGAACCCAAACAAATGTACTTTTGGAGTTAGATCTGGAAAGCTCCTGGGTTTTATTGTCAGTGGAAAAGGTATTGAAGTGGATCCTGCAAAAGTGAAAGTTATACGAGAGATGCCAGCTCCCCGTACTGAGAAGGAGGTTAGAGGTTTCTTGGGACGGTTGAATTACATTGCAAGATTTATTTCCCAATTAACTGCCATCTGTGAGCCAATCTTCAAATTGTTGAAGAAAGATCAGGTAATGGAGTGGAATGATGAGTGCCAGACTGCCTTTGATGAAATCAAGAGATATCTGCTGGAACCACCAATTTTGATGCCACCAGTTGATGGAAGACCCTTGATTATGTACTTAACAGTGTTAGACAACTCAATGGGGTGTGTGTTGGGGCAACATGACGAGTCTGGTCGAAAAGAGCAGGCAATATACTACCTTAGCAAAAAGTTTACCGACTGTGAAACAAGATACTCACTGCTCGAGAAAACTTGTTGCGCTTTGGCATGGGCTGCTCGCCGACTAAGACAGTATATGTTGACCCATACTACTTTACTGATTTCAAAGATGGATCCAATCAAGTACATATTTGAGAAACCTGCTCTCTCCGGAAGAATTGCGAGATGGCAAATGATCTTGACAGAATATGACATACAATACACTACTCAGAAGGCCATTAAAGGAAGTGTTGTTGCTGATCATTTGGCTCATCAAGCAGTAGATGATTACCAGTCAATGAATTTTGAGTTCCCTGATGAAGACATTATGATTATTACCAAAGAACCTGGACAATATGATGGACCTGAACAAGGATCCCGATGGACTATGGTTTTTGATGGTGCCTCCAATGCACTTGGTAATGGTGTTGGTGTTGTGATTAGTTCCCCTGAAGGTTGTCATACCCCGATTACTGCCAGACTTTGTTTCTATTGTACCAATAACATGGCTGAGTATGAGGCATGTATCCTGGGTATTAAAGCTGCTATTGATATGAAGATTCAGTTCCTTGATGTATATGGAGATTCAGCCCTGGTAGTAAGTCAGATTAAAGGAGATTGGGATACCAAGCATGATAATCTCATTCCTTACAGAGAGCATGTGTTGTCTTTGATCCCACATTTCAAAGAGATTACCTTTGGACATATTCCACGAAGAGAGAATCAGTTAGCAGATGCATTAGCCACCATGGCATCCATGTTTGAAATCAGTTGGGATGATGAAGCTCCCAAGATTACTATTGATAGATTTGAGAAGCCTGCATACTGCAATGAGATTGACACAGAGGGGGCAGAGGAGAAGCCTTGGTTCTATGAAGTAAAAAGATATCTTGAAGCTCAGGAGTTCCCTGAAGGGGCATCTGTCAAAGATAGGAAGTTTCTGAGAAGGTTTTCTGCTAAGTTCTTTTTGAGTAATGGGATTTTGTACAAGCGTAATCATGATTCAACTTTGCTTCGTTGTGTGGATAAGAAGGAAGCAACTGAGATTATGGAAGATATGCATGATGGGATCTTTGGCACTCATTCTAGTGGTCATACTATGGCAAAGAAGATATTGAGAGCAGGTTACTATTGGTCTACCATGGAAGCTGATTGCTATCAACACTCCAGAACTTGTCACAAATGTCAAATTTATGCTGATAAAGTCCATGTACCTCCATCACCATTGAATGTGTTGACTGCTCCTTGGCCCTTTTCCATGTGGGGCATTGATATGATTGGTGAGATCAAGCCTACTGCTTCTAATGGGCATCGTTTCATCCTGGTTGCTATTGATTACTTCACGAAGTGGGTAGAGGCAGCTTCATTTGCATCTGTTACCAAGAATGTTGTGGCTCGATTCATTAAGAATAATCTTATATGTAGGTATGGCATCCCTGAAAGGATTATCACTGACAATGGCTCTAATCTGAACAACACTATGATTACTGATCTCTGCACCCAGTTCAAGATTAAGCATCATAACTCTTCTCCGTATCGTCCGAAGATGAATGGGGCAGTTGAAGCTGCTAATAAGAACATTAAGAAGATTGTACAGAAGATGACTGTTACTTATAAGGATTGGCATGAGATGTTACCATTTGCTCTTCATGGTTATCGTACCACAATACGTACCTCAACAGGGGCAACCCCATTCTCCTTAGTCTATGGTATGGAAGCAGTTCTGCCCATTGAAGTTCAGATTCCCTCATTGAGAATTATGAAGGATGCAGGCTTGGATGAAGATGAGTGGATTCAGACTCGACTTGACCAGATAAATTTGATTGATGAGAAAAGGTTAGCAGCAGTTTGTCATGGCCAGATGTACCAGAAACGGATGATCAAAGCTTTTAACAAGAAGGTTAAGCCAAAGGTATATCAGGCTGGTGACTTGGTAATCAAGCGTATTATATTACCACAGGGTGATCCTAGGGGCAAGTGGACTCCAACATATGAAGGTCCATTTGTAGTCAAGACAGTGTTCTCAGGAGGTGCCATGATACTTACTATTATGGATGGTGAAGACTTTCCACAGCCTGTAAACGCAGACATAGTTAAAAAATACTACGCATAAAAAGAGACCCGCTAGGTTGACAGGCCTAGGCAAAAATAAGGGCATCCCGGAAAACCAAAAGGGTTTGGGCAAAAATTAGGGACATATATAAAAAGATGTACACCCGGCAAGTCGAAAACCTGAAAAGGCGGCTTGGGCAAAAAAGGGTATCCCGGTGGATTGAAAACCTGAAAGGGCAATCCAGGCAAAAGTTAGGGATTAAAGCGTATGACTATGTCTCGTTTGGATCACCCCTGAAACTGCAACCAGTTGTACTACTTACTCAAGCTCGAACAGATAAAGCTCAAATCCAATCATTTCTGCCTCAACAGCAGAAGATGAGATACTTGAAGATAATGGCAATAGTAGAATTGAAACTCAATAGGATTGTTTCCCACATAGCTGATTTTCCTTGTTTTGTAAAAACTTTATGGCAAAATCCTCTTACTAGGGTTTATGTCTCTTTGTACAAATTTACCCATGTATGGGTCACTTTTTGATATAAATAAATTCCATCTTTTGAATCCAGATTTACTTTTACCCTATTTACATAAGCGAAACGTCCATTGGTTGTGTTTGAATGTATGTATGCTTTTGAATATGATTGATGTTTACCAAAAAATGCATGTATGCTTTTTAATATGATTGATGTTTACCAGAAATGCATGAAAATGCAGTAATAGTATTTACTAAGGACGAACGAGGGAAGGATTTCAACGAAGCTTCGCCGGTTCATCTCTACAAGACAGCTACAAATCCCCAGTAGGACAAATCCATCTTCATAAGTACTTCGAGTCACATCTCCCCTGGAATTTATATCCATCTCTTTTATCCTCATACGGATGATCGGGAATTTATTCCTCCAATAGGAGTACGACGAACGAAGACGGGAGGTTATGGATACCTTACTATCGAACGAAGACGGGATATCATATCTACCCTACTATCAAACGAAGACGAAGGTTATATATACCTTGCTATCCCCAGCAGACGGGAGGTTATATTTATCTTGCTATACCCAGCAGACGGGAGGTTATGTATAATATATTATCAAGCAAGACGGGAACGAGTTCCTCATATTCTTCAATAACGAATCGGGATTTATTTTCCCTGGCCAACAGTTGTTATACGAAGATATCCAGACGCTTCCGGCAGTGTCATATCATACATACATCATTTACATCATACCATAACATACATATCCATGGATACATAATACATTACTTAGGTGCATCACATGCATACATAATACATAAACTAATATTATCATATAGAATGCTACTTTGTTTTCAGGTTAATTCTCCAGCAAACAGACTTGTGACTATCAGGACTGCTTTATCCTCCTGAAAGTTATCATCCCTCAGGATTGCTTTATCCTCCTGAAAGCATATCATCCATCAGGATTGCTTCATCCTCCTGAAAAACTTCTACTACATCAGGACTGCTTCATCCTCCTGAAAGCTTATTATCTCATCAGGATTGCTCTATCCTCCTGAAAGCATACTATCGCCTCAGGATTGCTTTATCCTCCTGACAGATTCTTGTACCTCAGGATTGCTTCATCCTCTTGATAGTTCATCAATACCTCAGGATTGCTTCATCCTCCTGAAAGCTTATTATTACCTCAGGACTGCTTTATCCGCCTGACAGCTTCTTGTACCTCAGGATTGCTCTATCCTCCTGAAATCACATTATTACCTCAGGATTGCTTTATCCTCCTGAAATCATATTGTTACCTCAGGACCGCTTTATCCTCCTAACAGCTTGTTATTACCTCAGGACTGCTTTATCCTCCTGACAGCTTCTCTTACCTCAGGATTGCTTCATCCTCCTGAAATCTTATCACTGTATCAGGATTGCTTCACCCTCCTAAAAGTTATCATCATTACCGCAGGATTGCTTTATCCTCCTGAAAGCATATCATCCATCAAGACTGCTTTATCCTCCTGAAAGCTATCAATTATACCTCCATATTCTGGACTGCTTTATCCTCCAAAGAAATGCATCTGAAGAACTTTCCTCCAAGTGGCATCTTTAAGCCCACTCAGGCATATTCAACTAGTCAGCATTATTACTCTATGCACCGGTGAGTGCAAATTTTTGGGCTTTTGTGTTCAATCCCCTTTAACCTTCCAGGTCACGACTGGCAAATATACCAATCTAACCCCTCAGGTTTCAGAAAATTGAACAGGGGCAGCTGTTGCACCCCAAAATTTGCCCTCAAAATACAAGACTTTGTGTGCTAAGAAGGTTCACAAGGTTCACAAGATTCACAATGCTTTCAAGACCTTTCATGAGGTTCATGAAGTCTACAAGTCACTTCATGAAGGTTCACAAGGTTCACAAGATTCACAATGCTTTCAAAACCTTTCATGAGGTTCATGAAGTCTACAAGTCACTTTATGAAGGTTCACAAGGTTCACAAGCTTCTCAATATTTACAAGACCTTTCATGAGGTTCATGAAGTCTACAAGTCACTTTATGAGGTTCACAAGGTTCACAAGATTCACAATGCTTACAAGACCTTTCATGAGGTTCATGAAGTCTACAAGATACTTTATGAGGTTCACAAGGTTCACAAGACCTCCCATGAGGTTCACAAGACATTTTATGATGATTCACAAGGTTCACGAGTATCACAAGACATTTTATGATGGTTTACAAGGTTCACAAAGTTCACAATTGGTCAGAAGAGTTGACAATTCCCTCAGACAATGCACCTCCTAAGCAGTGCATCCAAAACTAGGGTTTTGACTTTAATCAGGCTAAATGGACTTACAAGACTTCAAGTGAGCTTCATAACATCTTATATGTGTATAAGAACCCCCATGACAAGTTTCAAGACTTTTCTCAAAAGTTTGCTCAGTCAGATGATCAGATAAGTCAAAATCAGTCAATGCAGTTAAAAAGTCAAACTGAGGTCAACTGTGGTCAAATCAAAGTCAAACTTCATGATTTTTTGCCAACATCAAGTATATGAAGTAAAATTCATCATTTGATTAAGGGTTGATCATGATTCATCAAGGAGATTTCAGATCATCAAGAATCAGGAGTTTTTAAATTAGGGTTTCCTCAGTAAAAGTCAACTGAACTTTGACCAGCCATAACTTTCACATACTTCATCACCAAGTCTCCACTAAAAGCTCATTTTGAAGGAAATTGAATTCTCTACAACTTTGTGTCTCACAAGCCAAGCCCAAAAATGCTTCATTTGGAAGGTATGAGCTAAGACATTATAGGTCCTTTTGAAAGTCAACAAAAAGTCAACAACTTCAAAAGGGCATAACTTGAGATTTGTAAATGATATGGACATGAAACCAGTGGGGTTGGTTAGAGGACTCTTCAAGCTTTCCAAAATGTCTAAGAACACCTTCATAGCATTAAAATTGAAGGATGTGTGCCCTTGCAAAGTTGGGAAATTTTGAGTTGGTTTATGATGAAAAAGGAGGTCTAAAACCAATTTCTTCCAAATGGGCTTGCCAAATAATGACCCAACCCATACAATGACTTCATGCACGACCCAAACCATTAAAAATCAGAATTTTTATTATTTTATTTTTATTTATTTTGATTTAATTCATTAAAAATCATTTTAAATAAAAATAAAATATGAAAATGAATGATTTGATGGAGATTAAGCTTCTAGAAAGTCTTAAATATTGATTTAAGTTGAAGAGGAAAGAAATCATGAGATTTGTCCAAAAATAGCAAGCATTCACACATGAATATTTGAATTTTAAGGCATGATCAATTTGGATCTTTTCATATCAATTTTTCCACACAAGTAATCAATCTTTTTGACCTAATTCACTCTCATATAAGTACTTAACTCATTGCAATCACCAAGCCACGAATTCTCTGCCTCAAAAAGTAAGTTTCACAAATTGAAAAACCTTCACAAAACTCACATTCGGTTTTTGATTTCCAGGGCATTTGAAGGTAAAACAAGAACATAGCAAGACTCCTTGGACTTCCCTGATCATGAACCATCATTCATATGCATCAAAATCATGCTAAATTGCTTAACCCGAAGCTTGCTTGCTCTTGAAAATATTTTTTTCGGTTTCGTTTATTTACTTCATTGCAATGGATTTTGTTTGGTTAATGATATTTGTATTGAGCTTGTGAAGGTTTCTGGACAAAGAAATTGGAGTTTCATGCCCTAAATCACCATCGGCCATGATTAGGGTTTGGACCTTCAAATTAGGGTTCTTCAATTCACTAAATATAAATGAATTTGAAGAACATGGAGATGTTGTATGAATCATAAGGATCATAAAACACTAATTAATTTCATGAATCGATACTGTTTTGTGGATGTTTCATTTTTGCAGGTTTGAAACAATGAAGAACACGCAGCAAGATTCGCAGGAAAAAAGGGAGAAATTTTCGCAGGAAATTTGGAGAAGAAGAAGCTGTTTGGCGCGTTCTGGAAATTCAAATTATATTTTAAAAATATTATGTTTTATTATTGGTTTGTTATCACAAGCGTGTGGCTTGTCTCAATGGTAAGGCTAGCTTGTATACTGCGTGAGGTCACTGGTTCGATACTTGGCTGGGTGCATTTTTTTTCTCTTATTTTTCAGGTTAAGCGTACATAATATATTATGTATTGTTGCCAACACAACATCAGAACTGCTCACCTAGCTGGATGGTCATGCGTGCGTTTGTGTGTTAAGAGGTCCTGGGTTCAATTCCTCCCCCAGGCCTTTTGGTTTTCATTATTTTTGTGATTTTTACAGGACATTGCATAAAACAAATTTGATACACTTCTTCATCACACCTGCGTGGCTGGTCCAGTGGTAGGTTTTGTTGATGGCAATCTGAACGTCCTGGGTTCAAATCCCACCCAGGTAAGTTCTTTTTACCACTTTTTCTATTTTCATTTATTTAATTAATTTGTTTAATTGCTTTCTTACTTTTGATTTAAAAAAAAAATAATTATGTTAATATATATATTCAAATAATTCTAAAATAACACTTTATTTTCTAAAATTCTAAACTTTTATTTTTCTCAATTTAAATTTTTTTAATTATGTAATTAAACTATAATATATGTATGTTTATTTAAATAATTTTGTATATTAAATTAAATCTAAAAAAATATTTTCTAAACAAACCCTAATTATGTAAAACCTAATTTATTTTCTAAATAATAAAAAACTAATTTTATTTTTATGATTTAAATTTCTAATCTTTTTGTAAATATAATATTTAATATAATTGAATCTTAGTAAATATAATTATAATCAAATTTTTTTTATAATAGGTAATTGTTTTTCTAATTTGTTCATAATCTAAATCTTATTCTTTTATTTTATATATGTTTAAAAACAATTAAATTTTATAATTATAATTTTTTATGTTTAGAATTAATAAGTTGCATATAATTTTATAATTAAGTTGTTCATATTTCTTAATAATTTCTAATTCTTATTTTGTTTATTATTATTACTAATTCATTTATTTTATTATTATGCTTATTATTATTATTTTACTAACCTTATTTATTTATTTTTATTTTTTTACTAACCCCTATTATATTTATTTTGGCCTATTTATTTATTTTTGCTTATTATTTATATTTATTTATTTGCTATTTATTTTAATTGTTTATTATAATTATTGTAATTGCTCCTTGGATGTAATTTTTGTAAATATTTAATTTATGTAAATTTTCATGCCATGGTTAGTAATTTAGGGAGTGTAAACATGTATTATATTTAAAATCAAATTTAGATCATTTTTATTATAAGATAAATTAAACACTCACACACGTAAGTCGATTTTTAATCGCCATCTCACTTTCTAGGGTTGCCTCTTATTGTTGCCTATTCAAAAAGGTCAAGTGGGGTGTATAAAGCAAGTCCCTTAAAAAGAAAAGTCATCAAGTCCCTTAAATGGTTGCCTTTAAAAAGATCAAGTCCCTTTCGAATAATGATGACAGTCCCTCCAAAAAAATGTTTAATACACCCCACAGTTGCCTTCATTAAAACAAGATGTCCCTCACTTGTCCCTTACTTCCAAGGTAATGACTACCTATTCCTTAATAATAGGGATAGTCTTACCATTGAAAGAATAAAGAACAGAAAAGACTTAAACTTAGGGTAGGTTCCTCTTAGATACTTGCTCACTTTTCAAAAACATTTCAAACACTTTACACATTTTAAACAATTTTCAAAACAAAGGTTTTTTACGCATCCGTACATGGATCATTATAAAACTCTTAAGAAAATTTCTATTCACACACTTCACATTTCAAAAACATTTTAAAGTGAGCTAAGTAACTAAGAGCCCATGGATAACCATGGATGTAAAGGGTGCTAACACCTTCCCTTTACATAACCTACCCCCCGGACCCAAAAATCTTTTAAAAGGTCTTTCCTGTTCTTTTATGCCTTTCCTTTGGATAAAATAAAAGTCGGTGGCGACTCTTGCTATCCGCAACATAACTAAAGTCAGTTCTCCCACCGTGTTACGCACACATCCTTCAATTTTAATGCTATGAGGGTGTTATTGGACATTTTGGAAAGCTTGAAGAGTCCTCTAACCAACCCCACTAGTTTCATGTTCATATCATTTACCATTCTCAAGTTATGTCCTTTTGAAGTTGTTGACTTTTTGTTGACTTTCAAAAGGACCTATAATGTCTTAGCTCATACCTTCCAAATGAAGCATTTTTGGGCTTGGCTTGTGAGACACAAAGTTGTAGAGAATTCAATTTCCTTCAAAATGAGCTTTGGATGGAGACTTGGTGATGAAGAATGTGAAAGTTATGGCTGGTCAAAGTTCAGTTGACTTTTCCTAAGGAAACCCTAATTTAGAAACTCCTGATTCTTGATGATCTGAAATCTCCTTGATGAATCATGATCAACCCTTGATCAAATGATGAATTTTACTTCATATACTTGATGTTGACAAAAAATCATGAAGTTTGACTTTGGTTTGACCACAGTTGACCTCAGTTTGACTTTTTAACTGCTTTGACTGATTTTGACTTATCTGATCATCTGACTGAGCAAACCTTTGAGAAAAGTCTTGAAACTTGTCATGGGGGTTCTTACACACATATAAGATGTTATGAAGCTCACTTGAAGTCTTGGAAGTCCATTTAGCCTGATTAAAGTCAAAACCCTAGTTTAGGATGCATTGCTTAGGAGAATGCATTGTCTGAGGGAATTGTCAAGTCTTCTGACTATTTATGAACTTTGTGAACCTTGTGAACCTCATAAGATGTCTTGTGAATATTTGTAAGATGTCTTGTGAATCTTGTAATATGTCTTGTGAATCTTGTAAGATGTCTTCTGACCCTTGTGAACCTCATAAAGTGTCTTGTAGACTTCATGAACCTCATGGAAGGTCTTGTGAACCTTGTGAACCTCATAAAGTGTCTTGTAAACTTCATGAACCTCATGAAAGGTCTTATGAACCTTGTGAACCTTCTTAGCTCACAAATTCTTGTATTGTGAGGGCAAATTTTGGGGTGCAACAGCTGCCCCTGTTCAATTTTCTGAAACCTGAGGGGTTAGATTGGTATATTTGCCAGTCGTGACCTGGAAGGTTGAAGGGGATTGAACACAAAAGCCCAAAAATTTGCACTCACCGGTGCGTAGAGAGATACTGATGACTAGTTGTATATGCTTGAGTGGGCTTAAAGATGCCACTTGGAGAAAAGTTCTTCAAATATATCTCTTGGGGGATAAAGTAGTCCAAAATATGAAGATATAATGATAGCTTTCAGGAGGATAAACAACGTCCTGAGGTAATGATATACTTTCAGGAGGATAAACAACGTCCTGAGGTAATGATGATAGCTTTCAGGAAGATAAACAACGTCCTGAGGTAATGATATGCTTTCATGAGGATAAACAACGTCCTGAGGTAATGATATGCTTTCAGGAGGATAAACAACGTCCTGAGGTAATGATGATAGCTTTCAGGAAGATAAACAACGTCCTGAGGTCATGATATGCTTTCAGGAGGATAAACAATGTCTTGAGGAAATGAGGTAACCTTCGGGAAGATAAACAATGGCCCAAGGTAATGATATGCTTTCAGGAGGATAAACAATGTCCTGAGGAAATGGTGTAACCTTTGGGAAGATAAACAACGGCCCAAGGTAATGATATGCTTTCAGGAGGATAAACAACGTCCTGAGGTAATGATATGCTTTCAGGAGGATAAACAACGTCCTGAGGAAATGGTGTAACCTTTGGGAAGATAAACAACGGCCCAAGGTCATGATATGCTTTCAAGAGGATAACAACGTCCTGAGGTATAAGTATAACTTTTGGGAGGATAAACAACGGCCCAAAGTCATGATATGCTTTCAGGAGGATAAACAACATCCAGAGGTATGAAGTAACCTTTGGGAAGATAAACAACGGCCCAAGGTCAAGATAGCTTTCAGGAGGATAAACAACGTCCTGAGGAAATGATAGCTTTCAGGAGGATAAACGACGTCCTGAGGTATGAAGTAACCTTTGGGAAGATAAACAACGGCCCAAGGTCAAGATAGCTTTCAGGAGGATAAACAACGTCCTGAGGTATGATGATAGCTTTCAGGAGGATAAACAACGTCCTGAGGTAATGATTGCTTTCAGGAGGATAAACAACGTCTTGAGGTAATGATATGGCTTTTGAGAAGATAAACGACGTCTCAAGATAGCCTTCGGGAAGATAAACGACGTCCCATGATAATGAGGTAACCTTTGGGAAGATAAACAACGGCCCAAGGTCATGATATGCTTTCAGGAGGATAACCAACGTCCTGAGGAAATGGTATGCTTTCAGGACGATAAACAACGTCCTGAGGAAATGATATGCTTTCAGGAGGATAAACAACGTCCTGAGGTATAAGAAGCTTTCAGGAGGATAAACAACGTCCTGAGGTATGAGGTAACCTTTGGGAAGATAAACAACGGCCCAAAGGTCCCAAGTTGTTGATGAAGTTTGTCTGCT
The DNA here is from genome assembly GCA_963966055.1 of Lathyrus aphaca. Lineage (NCBI taxonomy): Eukaryota > Viridiplantae > Streptophyta > Magnoliopsida > Fabales > Fabaceae > Lathyrus > Lathyrus aphaca. Next base: position 451,341,457 of record OZ014520.1, read on the forward strand.
GGAGAATTAATCTGAAAAACAATATTATAACATTATGTATGATAATATTAGCTTATGCATTATGTATGCATGTATAATATGATGCACTTAAGTAATGTATTATGTATTTATGGATATGTATGATATGATGTAAATGATGTATGTATGCATCATGCAGCCTGAAGCGTCTGGATATCTTCGTATAACAACTGCTGGCCAGGGAAAATAAATCCCGATTTGTTGTTGGAGAATATGAGGAACTCGTTCCCCTTTTAATAATGTAGTACTCATAACTTCCCGTCTTCGTTTGGTAGTAAGGTATACATAACCTTCCGTCTTCGTTCGATAGTAAGGTATACATAACCTCCCGTCTTCGTTCATCGTGCTCCTATTGGAAAAATAAATTCCCGACTATCCATATGAGGATAAAAGAAATGGATATAAATTCCAAGAGGGATGTGACTCGAAGTACTTATGAAGATGGATTTGCCATACCGGGGGACTTGTAGCTGTCTTGTGGAAATGAACCGGCGAAGCTTCGTTGAATTTATACCCTCGTTCGTCCTTAGTAAATACTATTACTGCATTTTATGCATTTCTGGTAAACATCAATCATATTCAAGCATTTTATGCATTTCTGGTAAACATCAATCATATTAAGCATACATACATTCAAACACAACCAATGGACGTTCTCGCTTCAGGTAAATAGGGTAAAAGTAAATCTGGATTCAAAAAGCATTTCCTACTTGAATGAAGAGGGAAAAGTAAAGCTGAACTCGAAAACGGAATCGTTTCAACTTTGAGAGTGTGTAACCAATTGGGTTTAAAGTTCCTGAGATCCTTAACTTTCCTGAATACCTTCCCAGAAATCCTCATAGATGGAGCTGAAGACATGATATTGACACCATCTGATACTACTGGCGTAGACAATTAATTTCCACCATGGCTTCTGCTGAGAGGAATGTGTCTTCAAATTGTGATGGACCATATACGCTCCATATATTAGATTTGAAAAGAGAGCATTTCCCCTTGATTGAAGATGAATTGTCCCATAAAGGAAGTATCTGAATGTAGTTACCTTAGGAGAAATAAGCAGAATGCCCCACAATAATATGCCCCTGACATCATGAACTTCGTAATGTTACCCTTGGTAATTCAAATACATGAGGAAAGCTGACCCTGGCTATTAAGCACTATTGAATCTGGACCTGATTGCCCCGAATGAATTGAACAGTAACTTGGTATGCCCCCTTGATTGGGAAACAGTGACTATGCCCCTAGCATTATGAACTCTGTAATGTTACCCTTGGTAACTTAGATAGATGAGGAGATCTGCCCCTGGCTACTTAAACATAATTGAATCTTGTCCTGATTGCCCCAAATGAGTTAGGACGTATCATGGCCTGCCCCCTTGATTGGGAGATAATGACTATGCCCCTTTGCATACATGGACTTTGATCCAGGAAGCAACTTTGTTTATCGGAAGGACTTTGAACATTCATCCTGTAAGTTTCTCTGTTTATCAAACACTCAAGTATATGTAAACAGATATATTCAAAAATGCAATGCTTATGTCTGTCTTGAAATTTTGAAAAAGAGTTATTTTAGAAAAACATTTTTTGTGAAAACTGTGATATTAACTCAAGTTTTATAATAAGCCCTAAAGGAGTCAGGATACCTTTTTGTAATAGTACACTTTCAAACTAACCATGCTTCAGTTAGGACTTTTAAAGGGTTGTAACGTGGCCTGGTTCATGGTTTAAGAAACAAAAGATAAAGGCTCAAATTTATTTGTACCCAACCCATTCTCCATGATGTTCTTCAGTCCTATACTCAGTTAACTTATGCATTGATGCTCAAATGAGTTTGGAATTGTAACACTGACATTTGTGATGGTTCAGAAACCCAAAATTTATTTGAACATTCAGTCATCTTTCTTTGTTGAGGATTCATAGTGACCTCTTTTTTTTTTCTCTTTTGACTTTATTATCCCTTCTTTTTGCCTGAACTGCTTATTTCAAGGTTACAGTCAGCGGGATGTCTTAATGTTTTACTAAGTCTCCTTCATAGGTTTTGACTTAGCAAGACTGTTCTTTTGCTGGATATTGACTGTCAGGTTTCATGATTACAGAGAACCATCATTAGTTGTGTACAACACAAATAATTGGCATATTTGAGTTAACCGAGTAACTACCCTGCCCCGGGTTATGAATAAGGGTTTTGATTTGTGCGAGAATAAAAACTCCTACTTCATAGGCTCAAAAGGGTTGACTAGGGATTAACTTCCTTATATCTCCACTGTTTAGGAATTGAAACAATGCCTGTACATCGTCAGCATAGTCTGTTCAAAAGCATACTGCCTAATATTATGGTATTGTTTTCGTCATCCTCCCTCTACAGGCTTATAGCTTTATCAGGAGTTAAATATCACAAGATAGAAATAAGAAGCATAATTCAAAATATAGTGGAACGAATGGATTAATTCAAGACAAACATATGCAATGCATTAATGAAAACAAAAGTTTAACATAATAGTAAGTGTTCAAACAAATAAAAGAAATTACAAATGAAAATTCAAATGTTGTCCCATCCAGTTGGCTGAATGTCCTCAATTGCAATCTGTGAACTTTGAGGAGCAGTATACTTCACCATGAAATCAAATTTACCACTTGGATGCCCCAAGGTGCCCCATATCTCAACAGGCCTAGGTACTCTTCCTTTCTTGTTACTTTGGGCTACTTGTCTTGCAGCTTCGGTGTTTGATGGACGATAGTAAAATTCAACTTGACCTTCTGGAGTAACCTCTAGGATTCCTTCATCAATCAGGTCTTGAATCTTCTTCTTCAATGCCCAACAGTTATTAGTATCATGTCCAGGACTGTTGGAGTGATACTCACACCTTGCCTTGGGATTATAGCGAGGAGAGGAAGTTTTAGGATTTTGAGGAGGATTTTTCAAGGGAATTAGCTTCATCTCCAACAAGCATTGCAGAACTTGTGACATTGGAGTGCTGAATTTGATAAACTGTCTTCTACATCCCTTGTGTTGAGGTGGATTAACTTTACCAGGTCTTTCTTCTTCAACTGAAGAACGATCAGTGGCAATCTGTCTCTTGCCTTCTTTTATCCTCATCTTCCTTTCAACCAAATCAACTTGTTTTAATGGAGGTTGACTGACAATTAGATTCCTGACTCCATTACTTTGAAGTTTGTGGACAAAGGTTCTTAACTCTTCTTGCCCCTGAGCTAAACTTTGAATAAGAACCACCTGGTTATAAATCTGGATCCTCATTTCTGTTATCTCAGCTTGCAATTGTTCCAACTGACCATCCTTGTTGTCCTAAGGACTCTTCTTCTTAGCCAGTAGTGTCTTCAACTCATCCTGTCCCTTGGACAAGTTCAGAATCAACTCTTGGAATCGGGCATTCTGAGCCTGGAGATCTTTGACCGTCTGTTCAAGATCCATTTCTGCTGAAATAAACAGCGAGAAGATAAGATACCTATACACAATAAACCTGTGATGCAATGATATGATATGTGAATGTGTATGCAATGTTTTCAAGGACCGCATGATTTAAATTTGCTTAAACAAACAAGAAGGTGAACTTTTATTAGTAATAAATTTGTTTTGCCTCTTGGGCTTACAGAAAATGAAATAAATTCAAGAGATGGGGTTTTAAGTCTCCCATGGACATTTCCTCTTTGGGTTGAGGTATGAGTTGAGATTCCGCTCCTTGTGAAGTTGCTTTGTTAGTTCCAGGATTCTTTCTTGGCTTGCTTTGTAATGAGCCTCGAAAGTATCCCTTTGCTCCTTCAATTGGACCCAAGATCTCTGCAAGTCTTCCATGTCAGTAGGCATGTCTGGGTGAAGGATAGTATAAGAGGTATCTCCTTCAGCAACAGGCTCCATGGTAACTGGCAGGATGGCAGGATATGGCATCATAAGAGTCTGAGCACGAGACCGTACCCATCTAAGATAAGCCTCCATAGGAATAGTGTAATTAGGCTCCAGAGTCTTGCTGTCAACTTTGTTCACTTTTCCCCATGCTCGTATGAATCTCTGACGGTAACCTTGAAGATCGTTATCATAATCAAACACAATACCCTGAATCAACATGTCATGAGGACCATCACTCCGAGCGTAACCAAACTGTCGTAAAGCTAAAGAAGGGTTGTAAGTAATGCCTCCTCTTATGCCTAGAAGTGGCACATTAGGAAACTCCCCACAACGGTCAATGATAGTGACATTCTCCATAGATCTGGAGCACCAATGAATATCTGAATGCGAGAGTGACATGATCCTCTTAGACCACCTGAACCCTTGTTCATTCTTCATTACTGAGCGAGGAAAGTGAGAAATAAACCACCTAGATAGCAAAGGTATGCAACACATCAGAGTTCCTCGTGCCTTTGTAGTACGAGTATGAAGAGAGTGCAGGATGTCCCCAAGTAATGTAGGCACTGGATTGTGACTCAGGAATATGTTGATGGCATGAACGTCTATGAACTGATCAGGATTGGGGAACAACACTAAGCCATAAATCAACAAGGCTAAGATCTCCTCAAAAGCATCATAGCTCATAGCTTTCAAGAACAATTGAGCCTTCTCTATCAACACCTTAGCAAGAATACCCTTGACTCCACTTCTCGTTTCTAGAACAATGTCAGACTTCTTTAGATGTAGAGCTGCAGCAATAACCTCGGGTTTAGGCTCTCTTTCCAAGCCTGTGAAGGGTCTTTGATCAAGAACAGGTATACCCAGAAGTTTAGAGAACTCTTCCATTGTAGGAACCAGCTGATAGTCGGGGAATGTGAAGCAATGGTGCTTAGGATCAAAGAACTGGAATAGAACACTCATCATGTCTTCATTGAATCCTGAGGTGACTAGATCCAATAGGTGACCATGTCTCTTAATGAACTAGGAGTGTTCAGACACTTGAGAAACCAACTCTTTAAGCTTAGCAGGTATCCCTACAAAGTTGATCCTGATAGTGTTTCTACGAGCAGAAGCCATGACCTGCAACAAAGAACAAAGATAAATCCTTTGGTCCTTGAAATGGTTAGTGAAAATGCTATGCTTATGATGCATGATGATGTTATGATGTTATGCTCAATCACAAACATGTGGCACACACAAACAAGTCACACAATAGCCCTAGGTTTAAAGGCTTGCATGAGGTTCAAAGGTAAGTACCCTCCCCTGAAGTTAGTTGGTTCATCCTGTCCTACAAAAGTAACCAGGTTCTAAGGGGTCTCAATATCATTGATCCTTCACAAGGGTGGTTGTTCAGTAGGCAACTTACTTGCCAACCAAAACCCTCCAAGTTTAGAATCTCAATGAGCGTAGCATCGAGTATCAACCAACTTTAGTCTTCACCAAAGCCGGTTATGTCACTACTTTCTAAAGGCCAAGATGGGATAACTAGGGTTCTAAAAGTTAGTTAGTGTATTAACAACATATGGCAGCCTCATATTATCCTCAACTTGACTTAAGTAACATAAGCACCAACCAAGAAGTCACACTAACTATGGCCACCAGATCAACCATATCGGTATACGCCGTACAGTTTCCTTGGTCTATTGCCATTTACCTAAGGTACACTAGATCCGGGTTAGGATCTTTCACACATAAGAGCACCCCAACAAATAAAGTAAAGCAAACAAGGCAAACAATTTTAAAGTGATCTAATTCCTAAGGGTACCCCTCTTTTATTAAATCCCCAGCAGAGTCGCCAGTTCTGTAACACGGTGGGAGAACTGACTTTAGTTATGTTGCGGATAGCAAGAGTCGCCACCGACTTTTATTTTATCCAAAGGAAAGGCATAAAAGAACAGGAAAGACCTTTTAAAAAGATTTTTGGGTCCGGGGGGTAGGTTATGTAAAGGGAAGGTGTTAGCACCCTTTACATCCATGGTTATCCATGGGCTCTTAGTTACTTAGCTCACTTTAAAATGTTTTTGAAAATGTGAAGTGTGTGAATAAAAATTTTCTTAAAAGTTTGATAATGATCCATGTACGGATGCGTAAAAAACCTTTGTTTTGAAAATTGTTTGAAGTATGAAGTGTTTGAAAAGTTTTGAAGAGTGAGCAAGTAACTATGAGGAACCTACCCTAAGTTTAAGTCTTTTCTGTTCTTGAATCCTTTAAATGGTAAGACTATCCCTATTATTAAGGAATAGGTAGTCATTACCTTGGATGTAAGGGACAAGTAAAGGGACATCTGTTTATGTAGGCAACTGTGGGGTGTATAAGCAATTTTGGAGGGACTATCATCTTTATTCGAAAGGGACAAGATCATTATGAAGGCAACATTCGAAAGGGACTTGATCTTTTATTTGTTAAGGGACTAGATGACTTTATTTTGAGGGACTTTTGCTTTATACACCCTACTTGACCTTTTGATTAAGCAACAATGAGAGGTATCCCTAAGGAAGTGAGATGGCGATCAAAGATCGACTTACATGTGTGAGTGTACAATTTTATATTTATCTTTAAATTTAAATGATCTAAATTAATTTTAAATTACAAGTATATTTACACTCCCTATTTACTAACCATAGCGTAAAATATAAATAATAAACATTATAAATAAATATTACACCAAGGAGCAATTACATAATAATAATAAAGCAAAATTAAATATAATAAGCAAAATAAATAAATAATTATAATTGGGTTAGTGAAATAATAAATAAAATAATCACAATGTGGTTAGTAATAATAAAATATCATATAAACATAATTAATAATAATAATAATGAAATAAGCAAAAATATTATAATTAAAAGATTAAATTTTTATATAAACAATTATTTAAAGTTAATAAGAAAACATGAACAATTAATTATTATAAAGTTTTGAATTATATATAAATTATAAAAATTAAATTAATTATGAACATATTATGAAAATAAAATTATAATTACAAAAATTAAATTAGCAATTTTAACTATTTTTAAATATAATAAAAATTATTTACATACTAAATTAAATTCTAAACAATTTATAGAATATTTACATATTATAAAAATAGGGTTAATTATAATTATATTTACAAAAAATTTAATTATATTACATGATTAAATAAAATGTGATCATACAATTAGATTTACAAATTTAAGAATTATAATAACATTATAAAAAATATTAAGATTTATTAAAATACATGCAAGAATAAATAAATAAACAATATTTACAATTAGGGTTTATAAAAAATAATTAGGTTTTATGAAAATATTTTAGGGTTTATGGAAATTTTCAGAACTAAGAAGGTTAGATTTATAATTTAATCATTAACTAATTTTAATTAAGAAAAATAATAATAGTAATTAAAACAAAGAAAATAAAGGAGAAAAAGAAAAAAAGGGGAGGCCTGGTTTTGAACCCAGGACCTCCCAATACCTGGATAAGCTTCCATCCACTGGGCTGGCCTGCACGCAGGTGACAAGAGGGAGGGTTCTATTGCTTTTGTTGTTGTTCCTGAAGAAATTATGAAAAATAAACAAAACCAAAAGGTCTGGGGGGATCGAACCTAGGACCTTCAAACATCACACAAACACGTTAACCATTCCAGCTGGGAGAGCGCGCCTGTCCATAATCTCATCACAATTCATAATATAATAAACATACTAATTAAATGAAAAAACAAGAAAAAGATGGTTTGGTCCAGGAATCGAACCCAGACCCTTCAGCAATACACGCGCATACACAACCAACTGAGCCAGTCATACAATTGTGAAACAATATCAAAACCAAAACAAAAAATATTATGTCCAGCATTCAAAATCTGAAATTCGCGCCAGGACATCATCTTCTTCCTTGGGTTACCTGCGAAAATTGATATGAATTTTCCTACGAAATTTCCTGGGTGTTCATAAACCAGAAATCCTAGGTTTTTGGATCATCACGCAAACAACAAAATTAATACAAATTGACAGTCCAGATCAAACATACGAAGCTTATACATCATAACCATGTTCTTAAAATTCATTTATCTCAAATAAATCATGAATTCCCAATTTGAGAACTCAAACCCTAACAATGGTGGTTTTCGGTTTAGGGCATGTTTCTTCAATGTTTTTGTCCAGAAACCATCTAAACATCATAATAAACAAGATTAACAACATAAAAACAATTCATAATGGTTAAATGAATAAAATCGAAAAATTGAAAATTGATGAAGAACATGGATTCAGTTTGAATGATTTAGGGTGTTATGGATGCATATGAACATTGGTACATGATCAGTGAAGTCCAGGGATCATTCTCATGTCCTTAAAATACCTTCAAATGCCTTGTAGTGTGAAAACCGAATTTGAGTTTTGGAGAGGTTTTTGAAAATATGAACTTACTCTTGGGAGGCTGAAATTCGTCCTCTATGATTAGGTTTAAGTTATGTACTTATAGTGTGATCATTCTAGGTCAAAAAACTTGATGTTTGTGTGAAAGATTTGATTAGAAAAGATTCAAAAAGATAAGGCTTTAAAATTCAAATATTCTTGTATGAACACCTTCTATTTCAAGCCAATCATCATGATTCTCTTACCACTTTGATACCAATCACCTTTATGAATTTCTAGAAGCTCAATCCCTTTTAAATCTTTGACTTTTATATTTTATTTTAATTTAAAATGATTTTAAATGAATTAAATCAAAATAAATAAAAGAAAATGATAAAAAATCTGATTTTTATTGACTTGGGTCGTGCATGAGGTCTTGGTGTGGATTGGGTCATCATATGGCAAGCCCATTTAGAAAAAATTAGTTTTGAACCTCCATTTTCTTCATAAACCAACCAAAAATTTCCCAACTTTGCAAGGGCACACATCCTTCAATTTTAATGCTATCAGGGTGTTCTTGGACATTTTGGAAATCTTGAAGAGTCCTCTAACCAACCCCACTGGTTTCATGTTCATATCATTTACCATTCTCAAGTTATGTCCTTTTGAAGTTGTTGACTTTTTGTTGACTTTCAAAAGGACCTATAATGTCTTAGCTCATACCTTCCAAATGAAGCATTTTTGGGCTTGGCTTATGAGACACAAAGTTGTAGAGAATTAAATTTCCTTCAAAATGAGATTTGGATGGAGACTTGGTGATGAAGCATGTGAAAGTTATGGCTGGTCAAAGTTCAGTTGACTTTTCTTGAGGAAACCCTAATTTAGAAACTCCTGATTCTTGATGATCTGAAATCTCCTTGATGAATCATGATCAACCCTTGATCAAATGATGAATTTTACTTCATATAATTGATGTTGACAAAAAATCATGAAGTTTGACTTTGGTTTGACCACAGTTGACCTCAGTTTGACTTTTTAACTGCTTTGACTGATTTTGACTTATCTGATCATCTGACTGAGCAAACCTTTGAGAAAAGTCTTGAAATTTTTCATGGGGGTTCTTACACACATATAAGATGTTATGAAGCTCACTTGAAGTCTTGGAAGTCCATTTAGCCTGATTAAAGTCAAAACCCTAGTTTAGGATGCATTGCTTAGGAGAATGCATTGTCTGAGGGAATTGTCAAGTCTTCTGACTATTTATGAACTTTGTGAACCTTGTGAACCTCATAAGATGTCTTGTGAATCTTTGTAAGATGTATTGTGAATCTTGTAATATGTCTTGTGAATCTTGTAAGATGTCTTCTGACCCTTGTGAACCTCATAAAGTGTCTTGTAGACTTCATGAACTTCATGCAAGGTCTTGTGAACCTTGTGAACCTCATAAAGTGTCTTGTAAACTTCATGAACCTCATGAAAGGTCTTATGAACCTTGTGAACCTTCTTAGCTCACAAAGTCTTGTATTGTGAGGGCAAATTTTGGGGTGCAACACTCACTAACCTAGGATTTTCTATGCATGATAACAAGTAGGATTCATTAGTCCCCCATTAGACTTTTACCTTTGAGATCCTTTTGTTTCTCTTATCTTCTCATATCAAAACCCTAAAAAGAATCTTAATAAGGACTGAAGTGGTTTCCTGTGCAATAGCCTTATTCCATGATACACTTGTAGTCTTCCTATCTTGGGATAGTACAAGCTTGTATTGTGATGCACAAGTCTGATCAGGATACCATCTTCACCAAGAAAATCATAAAACACACTTCTTCATCCAAAAGTACAAAAACACCTAATAAATTCAATGAGTTAGTGAGCCTAAGCCCTAATATCTGGAATCAAGTTTTGGGGATCTTCTCCTTACTTGAGTGTGCTTGTTATATTATTCCATCTTGGAATGTAGTGGCAAGTACACATTCCATGGAAAAGAGCTTGAGTTCACTTCCTTGTGACACACTCAGTAAAAAGCTTCTAAAAAACCCAAACAAATAATAAGCGTCTTTCCTTCGGGAATTCTTTTCTCATCTCCTTCGCTCCGTCCGCGAACTTGCTCCTACTTGTCACTTTGCAAGACAGTTACGCACTCGTCGTCCGAGCCTGCAACACCTGAGCATTGACATAGGCAGTTCAAGCCTTAATTCACAAGCAATCTTTTCCACCCCTAGTTAGGGGAACTACGACGACTCTGATCCTCATTGTCCAGATGAGGTACGTAGGCAGCGGGGTAGGGCCCGTTCGAGCACAATCTTTATTTTCCCTACATTTTTCCTTTTCATTTCTTTTTCAGTTCCCTTTTCTTTTCTTTTATCCAGTTCAGTTCCTTTTCTTCGCATCAACTTTCATTTCTTCACCCTTTGAAACAGATTTCTTTGCAAGCGTGGATCCCGTCGGGTACGGAGGACGATATGGGTGCTAATACCTTCCCGGGTCGTAATCGACTCCCGAACTCAGTCTCTTTGGTTCGCAGGACCCGTGTCCTTCCTTTTCTTTTCTTCTGGTTTGTGCAGCATTCCCATTCCCATTCCTTCAGGATAAAAAGGCCTGGCTGGCGACTCTAACTCTTTTCCGCGCCACTTTCGCATTTGTACCAGGATGGAAATCCGGGGAGCGATACATATCAATATCAACATTTCACAATAACATACAAAACTACCCAATCCTAGTATCAATTATCATATTTGATTTTAAAAATCGAACCCACCCTTACCTTAAATTGATGGCCGCTCGAATCTCTAATCGACTCTTCTGACTCATTCCGACGACAACAATTCCCGCAACCGCTTCCTCCAACTTTTCCTTGTTATTCTATTCTCACGATCTTCCTCTTCTTACTGATACTTCTCAACCTAATTAATTCTTCTTTTCTTTCTTTTTATTAAAATATTATTAATCTAATATAACAACTAATGGGCCTAAGTCATACACCCCTTAATTTACCGGTTCCAACGCGATTCATAAGCCCACTTAATCTAACACTTTCCTACAACTATAATATTAATTCTAATATTATTCCTATGATTTTCCGACTTAATATTCTGACTTAACGACTTAATTCATCACAACACAAAATCAATTGAATAATAATTCACGAATAATTTCTTTCTCTCGATGTAATTGATTAATTACCGGCTATTGAATAAATCGACCAAACAACCCAATCAACATATTCAACTATAAGCCGGAAAATATTCAACATCATTTTCCACAACTTTAATCAACTTATTTAACTAATGCAACTCAAACCAACATTGAACATCAACGTAACATTTCCGATATTTTGGAAATCAACTATATCAACTCAAATACACAAATCAAGGTAAATCAACATAACAAAATACAATTATATTTAATTAAGTAATTAATTAAATAAACGGGCGTTACAACTCTCCCCCACTTAGAAGATTTTCTTCCTCGAAAATGTATCCGATTCAACTACGCCAACTCCTTATCCATCTGATTAATAAACTCTCATCCCAAAAAGGCAACTCCACATATAATACAAACAACAATTCCTAACTGTAAACACCCCAAATTTGCCCTCACCCATTCACACCATGGCTTGTGATCATTTCATATGCATAAACACAATCATAGCATCTCATAGTACATTTTTGATTCACTGCATAGATTCAAAGTCATCTGCATCTAGGATTTGTGATCTGAGCAATCCCAGAGCTTCTTGAGCCACTCCAAAGGCCATCAATCACTTCAAAGGGGTCCATGTGTGTTCAAGTATCATACTATATCCTCTCAAAGTCAAGAATGCCAAAGAATCACAAGAACTGGGATTGGTATGGAGGCAGAGCCAAGTTTGACTGCACAGTTGACCTAAAATTAGGGTTTTGGTTTCAGAGGCCATAACCTCAAATTTTTTGGTCATTCTTGTTTCCATTGGTCTCTATATGGTATAGGGAGTATGCATATCAATTTTCATGAAGAAATTCCATGGGGAAGTCATCTGATCAAGAGTTGACTTTCTGAACAAGTCAGTGCAAAATCAGGGCATCTGAGGCCCCCAATGACCCAACCAAGGGGTGATCTTCATCATTTTGAGTGTATATGGTCTTCATTTGATCATAGAAGAAGTTTGAAGTTCACAAAATTCAAGAATTTGAAGTTTTTGCAAAGTTGACTTTTTTGGGCAAGGTTGACTTTTAATGAAATGTCATTTTATGCAACTTTTTTAACCCTTACTTTTTGATCCAAAAATGCTTCAAATGGAAAAACTTTGGTCATGAAAGTTGTAGATTAGATCTTTCCCTTTTCAAAAAGTACAAGAACATGACCTAGTTCATTTTGGATCAAAAGTTATGTTGTGTCAAAGATGGCAAAAATCATTAAATTTCAAGTTATGCACCAAATGAGAAATTTGCCATGTTGTATGCCATATGCCATGTTTGATCATTGAATCTTGCATTTGCCATGTTGTATGCCATATGCACTTCATAACTTTTCATGTATGATCATGGTTCTAAACTTGTTTCATTTGCATCCATAAGTTTGTATGATCATCCTCATGCTTTGTTTCATGTTTGCATCATCTCATAGCATCATTATCACCTCATATGTGCTTCTGGTTTTGATTTGCATCATGTCATTTCATCTCATTTTGCATTGCATTGCATTTCCTTTCACTAACTTTTCAGGTGGTAAGCAACTTTGAGAAGTGAATTTGCCTTCACTTCTCACAATTTCTTTTCATCTCTTTCATGCATCCTTGCTGCATTTTATTATGTGTTTGAGATTGAGCTTGCTCATTCTTCTTCTTCTCACTTTCTTTCCTCAAGTGACTTGACTTCTTGAATGAATCAAGTTGCTTTGCTTCTCCTAATCCTTTCATCTGCTTCCTGGTGGTTCCATTGAAGACTTCTCCTGTAAACCTCACAAACCTTAGGAATAACCAAGCATGACAATGATTAGGGTTTTGATTAGTCTCCCCTCTTAGTTTTACCTTTGTGTCTCTCTTGAGTCTTCTCTTCTCATCTCATAATCAGGGACTAAACCCTAAAGGTTTTAAGGCTTTGTGATTAAGCTTATGCATGCATCCTTCTATTAGGATGGAGTGTATAAATTTAATCCTAAGTGTTAAACCCTTAATGTGTTTAACTCCTTTAATCAATCCACTTAATAATCATCAAGACATCACACTTGTAACTTGGGCCTTGCATTAGGGTTCTAATTCTTCCTTAATTGGTTAAGAAGGACTAACCCTAGTGTTAATGGACAAGTCCCCCTCAAGTTGTCTTACAAACCATAAAATTCACTTCATCATCTCACCATTAAATAAAATCCACTTAATCAAAGGCTTGTTTTGTCATGAGTTTAATCCCTAATCATGGATTAAGTTGAGGAGCATTCCTCAGCTTAAACATTCTCATCTATTATCCTTCTATTAGGATGGTGTAATGAGTCTGTTTAATCCCTGATTATGGCTTAACCTCATTACTTAACACTAAACAAAAACACCAAAAACATCTAAATAATCACAAATAGGTTAATGATCTTAATCCTACACCAAAGGTGATTAAGTGTGAGAAGCTGACTTCACACTTAAGGTATTCTCATTACCCCTAATCAGAGGGAAGATGTGATGAGTTTACTAAATCCACTGGTTTAGGCTTAAGCTCATTAACTTATGACAAAATTTCAAAAGCAATAAAAGACTGAAAACTCAAAAACAAACAATAATCGTCTCCTTCGGGATTCTTTTCTCATCATCTTCACTCACAAACGAGAACTTGCTTCTTCCGTCTAATGCATGACAGTTTGCACCTGAGCCAGACAGGTCATACACTTGAGCATAGACAAGCAAGCAGTTCATTAGTCAATTCATCCTTTCAGTCTCTTTGGGTCGAACTACGGTGTTCTAACTTCCTCATTGCACGAGAGGATACGTAGGCATAACTTAACAGTTATCGAACAAAAGTCTCTGTATATTCCCCCTCTTCCCAGCTTCATCCTTTTAAGCCTCATGATCTTGAGCATTTTATCCTTGTTCCTACACTGACACTGTATATATCACACTTTGCACTTCTTTTACACTGACACCTGTACACCTTTTCCAGCTCTCTTTCATACACAGATTGCACTGACACTACCCCTTTAAAACACAAATCTTTTAAGCGTGGATCCCGTCGAGTACGACGGACAATCTGGGTGCTAATACCTTCCCAGGTTGTAACCAACCCCCTTTCTCAGTCTCTCTGGTTCGCAACCGTCTTATCCATCTTTTCTAGGTCTATGCAGCATTGCCTTTCCTCCGGGATAAAAATGCCTAGCCGGCGACTCTTTTCTTTTCCAGTGAGTTCACTGCTGTGTGTTCTCATTGTTCTTTTCGCCGACCGTTCGCGCTTGTACCGGGGATGCAAATCTTTGGGAGTGACAGCTTGGCGACTCTGCCGGGGAATCTATACTGCAACCAGGGCTTCTGGTTCTTTTTGTGGGTTCCTCCTAGCGCTTGATTGATTTGTGTTTACTGGGGTGTTATGTGCTATCTGTGCTTGTATATTTATTATTGTTTATTGCTCTATGTATAGTTGTTTTACTGCTTTCTTTATAGCTTTACATATATCATACTGTCATGCTGTCTGGCTGGATCTGGTTTTGCTTTGGTGGGTGGGGTTTTATTGAGAGTTAAGGTTCTATACCTGGGACCTAAGTGACACCTAGGCTAGAGTGGTTCATATTCTTTCCCATTCCATCTCGGTCTGGTGCGGGAATATGAAACACAGTTCAGATATGGGTTTCTTCTTGAGAACTCTATGTTGCAGATTTCCTGCAATACTAGGGCTACCTGGGAAGCCTGCTAAGTCTGGATGACCTTTAGTATTGACCTTCAGAAACTGAGGTGAATTAGAGGAGGAACTTTTATGGTTATTGTAAACACTGTACCTCCGGGTTAGAAGTGTTTACACTTCTCATAACTGATCCGAGTCTGAGGATCCTTGTTTTAGAACACCACCTGTGAGGGGGGTTGGGATGTTTACAGGTTTGCAGGTACCCTTGACTTCAGCATACCCTGTTACTTTGTTTGAATAAGAGTACTCCATTTTGGAACAGTTCTTGTGATTCTAGACCCTGGATATGTGGCTCTTTATTTGAGTCCCCCACCTTGGTTACTAGACTTATAGACCTCCATCTGGATTTCTTGAACATATATGGACCTATATCAGAGCAGTTAATCAGATCCAGCTCAGTCACAAACCCTTGCATATCATTTGCATACATCCCCATTGCATCATTTTAACATGTGTTTATTTGTTTTTCAGGGTATCCATACTCTATTTTGGCTTGGTTTTGACCCCATCATCAGCATAGACCTGCTTTCATCAGTATCTACTCCAGTTATCAGCTATCTGCATCATCAGTCTCAGCCTGTCAGAGACCTATCTTTAGTGTTATTCTCAGTACCTGTCTCCATTCTTCAGCAACATGGCACCTAAGAAAAGTAACATCTCCTATCACTTCTTTGAACCTGAACTAGCTAGCATCAGGAGGATTCAGACCCTGATTACTCCAGACCATATACCACTTTTTAGAGAACATTATGGAGGAATCCTTGATGTGGTTATGGATTTGGACCCTTCATGGAGGAGCTTGATACATACCTGCCTGCAGTTCTATGACCCTCCCCTGAGGTGCTTTACATTTCAGAATTTTCAGTTGGGACCCTTGTTGGAGGAATATTCATCATTGGTTGGTGTACCCATCAGGGGTGGAATCCCCTTCAACCCTGAGATGGCTTTCCCAAGTAATGAGGAGATAGCCAAAGCATTACACCTGGAACCAGTTCTGATTGGGCAGAATTTGACATCTAAAGCTGGAATCTCTGGTTTTCATTTGGATTTCTTGACTTCTCAGGCTAGTCTGAAGGCCTCCCTGGGGGAGTGGAAGGCAGCCTGTGCTCTGTTGGCCCTCAGCATATATGGGGTCATTTTGTTTGCAGATGAGCCCAGGTTTGTTAGCAAGAGTGCAATCCATCTTTTCATCCTGAGAAACCCAGTACCCACCTTACTGGGAGATCTTTACTACTCTGTTCATCAAAGGAATGAAAAGCAAAGGGGAAGATTAGTGAGATGTTGTGCTCCTTTGTTCTATACTTGGCTGCTCAAGCATCTGCCAAAGACTGATGCATTCTTGAACCCTCACCAGCAGAAGAACTGGGCTAGGAGGCTTGTTGCTCTAACCTCAGATGATATCAGATGGTGTACTCAGAGTACTAAGGGCAGAGACATCATTACAAGTTGTGGACAATTTCCCAATGTGCCTTTGATTGGAGTGAAAGGGTGCATCAATTATAACCCTCTGCTATTCAAAAGACAACTGGGCTATGCATTAGTCCATCCTCCTAGAGCACAGGATCTGACTGAAACCCTTTATTATGAAATCAAGCCTAATCTGGCTGTTGTCAGGCAGGCAGCCTGGGCCTGGGACAATGTGCAGACTAAGGGGGTAACCATCCTGGGGAAGTGCAACAATGTAGCATCAGCACAGTACTATGAGTGGTCCCATGCCAGGGCTCAGTTTTCTGGGATGCCCTTTACTATTGAAGATATGCCTGGACCATCCTCAGCACCACCTCCTGTCACTGTCAGCTTAGAGGAGTTTGAGAAATTGAAAGAGAGAAATGAGAAATTGACTCAGGCTCTACAGAAGACCCTCTGGGAGAGGAGTGATGGTAGGTTGGATATTGAGAGGTTAGAAAAGCTGAAGGTGGAGCATTTGGCTAGAATTGAGAAGTCAGAGGAGTACATTAAGAAGTCTAGGGCTGGGGAACAGATCTTGAAGAATGCCTGCAAGGAAGCTCAGTTCCAGAAGGCCAAGACTGATTTGTATCTGAAGGAGAGTCAAGCTAGGTGGGTCAGGATCACCGAAGCTCGTACCATAGAAGACAAAAGGACTCAGGATAAGATTGAACAGCTGGAAGCTAGTGCAAAAGAGCAACAGGAAGCCCTGGCAGCAGCCCAGAGGGAGATCTCGGAGCTGAAGATTAGAGCTGGTGTAAAGAGGTCAAAAGACCACAGTCAACACAAGAAACTAACTGCAGCTGTTACTACAAGGAACCTCCTCATCAGGAACCTTACGGAGCGTCCAGCTGATCTTGTGACTGAAGCACTTCTCAAGGAAGTTCAGGAGGATGAGTTTGGTCTTAGTGTTTGACTTTTGCTTGTTGTTGTTTTCATTCTTTGTACTTTTATTTTCTTATGATGTATTTTGACCCCTCAGAGGGCTTGTATTGTAAAAAGAAACAAGCTATGTATCATTTACCTTTTTGTAATATATGTGTTGTTTGGTTTTATCTGAATTCTTCAAAGCAACATCGAGCATCTTCGAGGGTCTGGAAGGGTCAAAACCAAGTGCCAAGCCGGATACCTTGGAAACAAATAAGCATGACTGCATTGCATGCTAACCCTTTTGTTTGTTTTGTAGGTTTACTTTGTTGTTGTTGCTAACTCTGTTGTGATCTCAGGAACTATTGCTCGACGACGTGTGTTTCCACTCAACCGTCCACATAGATACCCAACCCGCAACAATCTTCCGGGCATACAAATGGACCAGGTACAGCAGGACCTTACAGAGGTCAGAAACCAAATGGCCAATGAGAGGATAGAAATGAGGACTCAGATGACACAATTTATGGAGGTGATGAACAATATGGCTCAAAGCCAGGAGAGATTGAGAGCCATGGTAGAAAGGCAGAATCAAGAAGATCCCCATCTAGGGACTGCTGGCACAAGTAACAATGAGAGGGTCCAACCTCATGTTAATCCCCCTGTATTTGGACCCCACCTTCATCCAGAAATCAATATCCCTGCAAATGTTCAAGGGACTGCCACTGCAGGCAGAGTGCTGCAAGAAGACCCCCAGGAAGATCAGTTCACAGTGATGGGAGTTGGGGAGGAAGCCTATGACAGAAGGCTGGATGAGATAGCTGAGAAATTAAGATCCTTGGAGTCTCAAAACTCTTTGGGTTTTGATGTTATGGACATGGGCTTGGTAGACGGGGTCAGGATTCCCCATAAGTTTAAGCCTCCTTGTTTTGAAAAGTACAACGGGACTTCCTGCCCGCGGACCCACTTACAATCCTTTCTGGGGAGATTGAAAGCATATACCATGGACGAGAAGCTATGGATGTTTTATTTTGAGGATAGCTTGACAGGAGCTTCAAGAGAATGGTACTCTCATCTGACAAGAGCAACCATCAGGTGTTGGAAGGATTTGGCAGAAGCCTTCATTAGACAGTACCAGTATAATTTGGATATGGCACCCAACAGGACCCTCCTAATGGGAATGTCACAGTCGTCTAGAGAAAGTTTCCGAGAGTATGCCCAGAGATGGAGGCAATTGGCTGCTGCTGTTCAGCCACCTATGTCAGAGAGAGAGATGGCAGATATGTTTATGAACACCCTCCAAGGAACATACATTGACAGGCTAGCTGCCTTCTCATCTACCAGCTTTGCAGATGTAGTCATAGCCGGAGAGAGAATTGAGAGCCTGTTAAAGATGGGCAAAATTTCTGACAACGGTGCCAGCTCATCCAGCAATACAAGGAAGCCTTTTGTAGGCCCAAGAAGAACTGGTGAAACCAATGCCATCCATACCAGCAGGGGCAGACCCCAATATGTTCATAGGTCTGTGGCAGCAGTCACCATTCCCGCTCCAGTTCATCCACAACCAGCTTATCAACCACCGCAGCAGAATTATCAACAACAACCTCAGTACCAGCAACAGACTCAGTATCCTCCGAGAAATTACAACAACACCAACAACAACAATCAGCAGAGACCATTCCAACAGAGGCCTTCTCAGGCCAACAGGGTGATCGATCCGATCCCTATGCCCTATGCAACATTACTGCCACAACTCCTGAAACTCAACCTGGTTGAGCTAAGGACATTGGCGCCTCCAGATCCCAACAGTCTACCCAGAAATTATGACTCCAACGCCAGATGTGCCTTCCATTCAAATGCACCTGGCCATAGTACAGAGAAGTGCAGAGCTTTGCACATGAAGGTACAAGATTTGGTAGATTCAAAGGCTCTAAATTTCGCACCACCACCAAATGTTAACAAAAACCCTATGCCACACCATGGTGGTCCCCGAATCAATGCTATTGAAGAAGACAAGCCGTCTTATTTAATAACCAGTGTGGGTCAGATTCGGACACCGTTGGTAGAAATTAAAGCTCAATTCCTCGAATGTCAAATGTTCCCGGGATGTGAGCTGGGGTGTGCTTACTGCAACATTTCAGTGAATGGCTGTGATAACTTGAGGGATGGCATAGATGGTCTCATCCAGAGTGGCCTGCTTCAAATCACCACATCATTTCCAACAAATCCAGCAATCTCATCAGCAGCAATTCCAGTATCTCCTACAACTGCAACAACCATTGTTCCCGACAACTCTTCAGCTTCATCAACAAATGTTTCGTTTATCATTTCAACTGGCCAGATATCAGCAAACATCCCTTCTACAACTTCAGCACCACTTCATTTTGAATCTCCTACAACAACAACACCCATCCTTCCAACAATGTCTCCTACAACATCAGCAGCAAACCATGAAGATGTCTCAACAGTTACGATTTATTATGATCCTGAAAATGATTCTGCCTACAACTCGCAAAGTGCTACTCCTATCAGAGCACCAGTCACAATATATTATGATCCACAGACTATCACAGTTCCTTCTGTAGCTACCATCAGTCCAGTCACTGTCACAGTGCCTGGACCAGTACCTTATGAAAGCAGTAAGGCCATCCCTTGGCATTACGGCTCTGACGTATACTGCGAAGGACAGAAAATCACTCTTGAACCATCAACACCTGCACCACAGATAGACAATGTGGGAGGAGGCGGAGGCTTCACTCGAAGCGGACGTCTCTTTGCTCCACAAATTCAAAGACCCACTGCCGAAGCAGAAGCTGCTGCCAAGGCAAAAGGAAAGAGCCTGGTGCAGGAAGAACCAACTGTTAAGGAAGCTTTGAAAACACCCTTTGATCAAGAAGTTGATGAGTTCATGAGAATCATCAAGAAGAGTGATTACAAAATAGTGGATCAGCTTCACCAAACGCCTTCCAAGATCTCCATTCTATCATTGCTTATGTGCTCCGAAGCCCATCGGAATGCACTACTCAATGTCCTGCACGCAGCTTACGTGCCAGAAGAGATCACCGTCAATCAGTTGGAAGCTGTGGTTGGAAATGTTAATGCTAGTAATGGGCTAGGGTTCACCAATACTGATTTGACTACGGAAGGCCGCAATCATAACAAGGCTTTGCACATTACCATGGAATGTAAAGGTGCAGTCCTTTCCCATGTGCTGGTAGACACGGGATCATCCCTCAATGTCTTACCTAAAAAGGCCCTTGTGAAGCTGGAGTATGAAGGATTGGAATTGCGTCCCATTAACCTGGTAGTAAGAGCCTTTGATGGTTCTAAGAGATCGGTTCTGGGAGAAATTGAGCTGCCTGTAACGATTGGCCCACAAACTTTTAAAACGATCTTCTACGTGATGGACATTCAGCCTGCCTACAGCTGTTTGTTGGGTAGACCATGGATTCATGCCGCTGGCGCAGTAACGTCTACCCTTCACCAGAAGTTAAAATTTGAGTGGGAAGGCCAAGTCGTTACTATTTGTGGAGAGGAGGATATTTTTGTTAGCCATCTGGCTACTTACAAATATATTGAGATGGATGGGGAAATCCATGAAACGATGAGTCAATGGTTTGAGGCCCTGAACGTAAATGAAACATCTGATGTACCTGGATTCTCCATGGCATCTTATCAACAAGCCCGGAAGGTTGTTGAAGAGGGAACTGCCCAAGGCTGGGGCAAGGTTTTATCTGTGGAGGAGAAGAAGGACAAATTTGGGTTGGGTTACAGACCAACTCAACAAGATCAAGTAGAGGCTGCTGAGAAGCCCGATTTTGTCAGTGGGGGGATGCTCACCCCTGATGCTATCAACAATTTGGAAGACGAGCTGGAAGAAGAGCGCAACCTGGAAAGCTGGATTCGTCCAAAGATCCCGGGGAGCAGTATCTCGAACTGGTCTTCCCAGGAAATCATAAGAGTTACTCAGGCAGAGTAATTATTATTTCCTGTATTTTATAGCATGCATCAAAGTCTTGCATCTTGCCCAAGATGACAAGACTCATTTTGTAATCGGGCCATCTGTACTTTTTGTGCAACAAGATTAATCAATGAAATATCAGACATCTTTTTGCAAATGAGTCTTTTTCTTTTCCGCTCACTGTTTTTCCATTTTTCTTTTTGTACAAAAATAAATGGCGATGTTTTCAAAATGACAACTTTATTTCACTTTTCTAAACAAGATTAAAATCAATCACTAAAATGAACAAACTGAACCCTTGCAGAGAGTGCCTTCCAGACAGCACCGACAACAGCACGGCTATGACTTCGTATGACTTTGACAATCCAATCAATCAAGCTGATGAAGGGGTTGAAGAAGAATATGAGCTTCCTGAAGAGCTAGCCAGATTGTTGAGACAAGAGGAGAAGGTTATTACTCCTCATCAGGAGGAGGTAGAAACGATTAATCTTGGTACAAATGAAGACGTGAAAGAAATTAAAATCGGGGCCTGCCTGCAAGACTCAGTGAAGAGACAACTGATTGACCTGCTTCAAGAATATGTGGACGTGTTTGCTTGGTCTTATCAGGATATGCCAGGGTTGGACACCGACATTGTTGTGCACAAGTTGCCTTTGAGAGAAGAATGCCCACCGGTTAAACAGAAACTGCGCCGTACTCGCCCAGACATGGCAATGAAGATCAAGGAAGAGGTACAAAAGCAGTGGGACGCCGGGTTCCTTGCTGTAACTAGCTACCTGCCGTGGGTTGCTAACATAGTACCTGTGCCTAAGAAAGACGGCAAAGTAAGGATGTGTGTTGACTACCGGGATCTGAACAGATCCAGCCCGAAAGATGACTTCCCATTACCTCACATTGATGTATTGGTGGATAACATGGCTCAGTTCTCGGTATTCTCCTTCATGGATGGATTTTCAGGATACAATCAGATCAAAATGTCCCCTGAAGACATGGAGAAGACAACCTTCATCACACCTTGGGGCACATTCTGTTACAAAGTAATGCCATTCGGACTGAAGAATGCTGGTGCAACATATCAACGGGCTATGGTGACATTATTCCACGATATGATCCATAAAGAAATAGAATGTTATGTGGATGACATGATCGCCAAGTCCCTTACTGAAGAAGACCACCTGGTGAATCTGCTGAAGCTGTTCAAGCGTCTGAGGAAGTACCAATTGAAGTTAAACCCCAACAAATGCACATTCGGGGTGCGATCTGGTAAGCTGTTGGGATTTATTGTAAGCGAGAAAGGGATTGAAGTTGACCCTGATAAAGTCAAAGCTATTCAAGAGATGCCTGCACCGAAAACTGAGAAAGAAGTTCGGGGGTTTCTAGGAAGGTTGAACTACATCTCACGGTTCATATCTCACCTTACAGCAACCTGTGAACCCTTGTTCAAGTTGTTAAGAAAAGAACAAACGATCAGGTGGAACGAAGACTGCCAAAGGGCTTTTGACAAGATCAAGGAGTACTTACAAGAGCCTCCAATCCTTATGCCTCCAGTTGAAGGAAGACCTTTGATAATGTACTTGACAGTATTAGAAGAGTCAATGGGGTGTGTGCTGGGCCAGCATGACGAGTCTGGTCGAAAAGAGTATGCAATATACTACCTAAGCAAAAAGTTTACCGACTGTGAACAACGTTATTCACTGCTCGAGAAAACTTGTTGTGCTTTAGCGTGGGCTGCTCGCCGACTGAGACAATATATGTTGACCCACACTACTTTATTGATCTCAAAAATGGACCCAGTTAAGTACATTTTCGAGAAGCCACCTCTTACCGGACGGGTTGCAAGATGGCAAATGATTCTCACGGAATATGACATCCAGTACACATCTCAGAAAGCCATCAAAGGCAGTGTATTGTCTGAATATCTTGATGAGCAACCTATTGATGATTACCAGCCTATGAGATTTGACTTCCCTGATGAAGACATCATGTTCATTAAAACAAAAGATCATGAAGAGCCTGTTCACACTGAAGGGCCTGACCCGGAAGAGGAATGGACTATGATGT
Source organism: Lathyrus aphaca (assembly GCA_963966055.1). Classification (NCBI taxonomy): domain Eukaryota; kingdom Viridiplantae; phylum Streptophyta; class Magnoliopsida; order Fabales; family Fabaceae; genus Lathyrus; species Lathyrus aphaca. The sequence continues at coordinate 451,364,906 of OZ014520.1, forward strand.
TTGATGGGGCTGTTAACATGAATGGTCGTGGTGTTGGTGCAGTACTCATTACACCTAAAGGGGTTCACATGCCTTTCTCGGCAAAACTCACTTTCAACTGCACTAACAACGAAGCTGAATACGAAGCTTGCATTATGGGTCTTGAGGAAGCCATTAACCTCAGGATCAAGACATTGACCGTATTCGGAGATTCAGCTCTGGTAGTTAATCGAACCAACGGAAAATGGTACACCCACCAGGATCATCTGATACCTTACAGGGATTATACAAGAAGGTTATTGACTTTCTTCACAACGGTCAAGCTTGAGTATATCCCTCTGGACGAGAATCAGTTTGCAGATGCTCTTGCTACCATTTCATCCATGATCAAAGTTCAAGCTGCTAACTTTGTACCTCAGATTTCAGTGTCCAGACTTGATAGACCAGCATATGTGTTCGCAGCAGAAGTTGTCAAAGACGATAAGCCTTGGTTCCATGACATTAAGTGCTTCTTGGAGGATCAAACATACCCACCTGGGGCATCTTCCAATGATAAGAAGACTTTGAGAAGGCTTGCTGGTAGTTTCTTTCTGAACACTGATGGGTCTTTATACAAAAGGAACTTTGATATGGTACTTCTCAGATGTGTTGATAGAACAGAAGCAGACTTGTTGATGCACGAGGTGCACGAAGGATCCTTTGGTACCCATGCAGGAGGGCATGCAATGGCCAAGAAATTGCTAAGATCAGGTTATTACTGGATCACAATGGATGCCGACTGTTGTGCCTATGCCAGAAAATGCCATAAATGCCAGATCTATGCGGATAAGGTGCATGTGCCTCCCAATCCTTTGAATGTGATGTCTTCACCCTGGCCCTTTGTTATGTGGGGCATTGACATGATTGGCAAGATTGAACCTACTGCTTCAAACGGCCACAGATTCATCCTGGTTGCCATTGACTATTTCACCAAGTGGGTCGAAGCAGCCTCATATGCAAATGTTACAAGACAAGTGGTAGCCAGATTTCTGAAGAGAGATATCATCTGTCGATATGGAGTTCCCGAGCGAATCATTACTGATAATGGTTCCAACTTAAACAACAAGATGATGGCTGAGTTATGCCGGGACTTCAAAATCCAACACCACAATTCTTCTCCTTACAGGCCAAAGATGAATGGCGTTGTTGAGGCGGCTAACAAGAATATCAAGAAGATTGTGCAGAAGATGGTAGTCACATACAAAGACTGGCATGAAATGCTACCGTTTGCCTTGCATGGGTATCGCACGTCAATCAGAACATCCACTGGGGCAACACCGTATCAGCTTGTGTATGGTATGGAAGCAGTCCTACCTGTTGAAGTTGAATTACCCTCTCTACGGGTATTGATGGATGTTAAGCTGAACGAAGCAGAATGGGTTCGGTCCCGGTTCGAACAACTGAGTCTGATTAAAGAGAAAAGATTGGCTGCAATCTGTCATGGGCAGCTATATCAGAAAAGAATGAAGAGAGCCTTCGATCAGAAAGTCAGGCACCGGGAGTACCAAGTAGGAGATCTTGTGCTAAAGAGAATCCTCCCTCCGCATACAGACCACAGGGGCAAATGGACTCCAAATTATGAAGGACCATTCGTGGTAAAGAAAGTTTTCTCTGGTGGAGCACTGATGCTCAGCACCATGGATGGTGAAGACTTCCCGTCCCCTGTGAATTCAGATGCAGTTAAAAAATACTTCGCATAAAAAAATGACCCGTTGGACATGAAAACAGAATGTAAGTCCAGGCAAAAATAGGGCATCCCGGCGAGTCAAAAACAGAATAAAAGACTCGGGCAAAAATAAGGGAAAATAAACAAAAAATGTACACCCGCTGAGTTGAAAAGCCGCATTGGACAACTCATGCAAAAAAGGGTATCCCGATGGATTGAAAACCCGAAAGGGCGATCCATGCAAAATAAGGGAATAAGCGAACGACTGCACTCTGGATTCGTCTGTATCACTTACGACTTGGTAAGCTTCGAAAGGATCAAGCTTCAATCAGAATCAGCCTTCTTCAGAAAGCAAGACGAGAAGAACGTCAAAAGTCATACGAGTCGTAGCGAAAGAGGAAGCTCCTTTGAAAGCGTCGTCAAACATCGCCAGCATTTTGTTTCTCAATTTATAACAATTTCCTCATTTTAGGAGATTTGTTCCTTTGACTGTATCTCGCCAATTCAGGGCACATAAATTAATAAAGTCAGATTTTTCAGTCATGTTTCGTCTTGTACATTTTTATTTGCAAAAAATGTCTGATGTCTCTAAAAAACTAAATTGCATAAGTACGGATGCTTTTCTTCAAAAAAATAAAAACACGTGCTTGCAGGAAATGTACTTACTCTCAAAAGTGCCTAACTCCTATGACGGGATCCAGTAAAGGATACCTCGGGATCACTTGTGCATTCTCTAACTTTTGCAGGATTACAGGCATCCGAAACGCAACTCGGGGCATGAAAGTTTCATTCCAAGCAAGCTGACAAATCAACACTCAGTCTTAGCACTCAAGGTGTTATCTCCCCAGCTGAACTGCCACTTGTTGCTTCTCCCAGCCGAGTTGCCAATCATTCTTCCTCAGTCAAGTACAAAAGCCAGGGAACCATCTTCCCCACAGAGTTCCAGCCTCTATCCAGAAGAGCAACGCACGAAGGAGTCACAACAGAGTGACGAAAGCTTCTACAAACCCCAGCTGGGTCCTCCAATTTACAGGAATAGGTCTATCATTGACCCATTTCCCCAAGCAGAATCATTTCATCAGATCTACCGACGATCTCATCCCCAGCTGGGATGTTCACTTCAAACAGATCGACCAGAGATCTTCACAGCAATGGGGCTCGAATCCCGGTTTGGTATCTTTGCATAATCATGGCATTCGCATCATATTCACCCCACAAAGCGTAGCATTCCGCTTAATACGGAGCATTACGACAAAAATCCAACATACTGCATAGATCACAAGCCATGTTTTGAATCAAACACTTGTGAAAATCGAAATCCGTCAACAAAAATACAGAATACTCTCCCCGGAGTCCCCAGCAAAAGCAGTTGCCTCACATTCACAAACACCAGTATATACTCCCTTTGACACCCGTCCGTGTCACATCCCCAGCAGAAAGCCAAAGATATTCCCTTTACACTCACATATACTTTTATATACATTTCCTTGACATCCGTCCATGTCATCTTTCCAGCACAGTAACATAAACACTTTGTATATCAGATATTTGTATATACTTTACTCTTCTCCCTTTGACACTCGTCTGTGTCACCCTCCCCAGCAAGTAAACACTCATCTATACATCACTCATCTCACTACTCATGTTACTCTTATACAGATGCTCGTCCGTATCTCGTATACACCATTTATATCCCCACAGATTCGACACTCGTCCGTGTTCTTTGTTAACCAGTTGGTACTCGTCCGTACCATCATCTCAGAATATGCGTCAAGTGTTTGTTTCTACCTGATACTCATCCGTATCATAGTCTTAAGGATACTCGTCCGTATCTTTAATCCATACACTGTGTCAAACACTTGTGTCTTCTTGAATATAGATACTCGTCTGTGTCTACTATTCCCCAGAAGAGTCCCCTCAGATTCAACACTCGTCCGTGTTCTCTGTTAACCAGTTGATACTCGTCCGTATCATCATCTCTGAACACGTGTCAGTTTGTTTCTACCCGATACTCGCCCTTATCGTAGTCTTAAGGATGCTCGTCCGCATCTTTAATCTATACACCAATATCAAACACTTATACCTTTTACTTCTTGGATTGTAAACACTCGTCCGTGTTTACTTTTCCCCAGTAAGCAAATTTTCCTTTTATCTGACACTCGTCCTGTGTCATGATAAACCCTGAGAGCATCCGTACCCTGCTAGGTGGTCGTCCTCCACCTCTTGATGGTCGTCCTCCATCATGCTCATCCGATGGCCGTCCCCATCGTTGATATTTAGCAGCCGTCCCCTGCTAGGTGGTCGTCCTCCACCTCTTGATGATCGTCCTTCATCATTTTATCCAATGGCCGTCCCCATTGTTGATTTTTGGTTATCTGACATTCGTCCTATGTCATGATAAACCTCGAGAGCAGTCGTCCCCTGCTAGGTGGTCGTCCTCCACCTCTTGATGGTCGTCCTCCATCACGCTCGTCTGATGGCCGTCCCCATCGTTGACCTTTTATCCGGCATTCGTCCTATGTCGCGATATTTTCGGCAGCCGTACCCTGCCAGGTGGTCGTCCTCCACCTAAGATGACTGTCCCTCATCTTAACCCAACAGAGCAGCCGTCCCCTGCTAGGTGATCGTCCTTCACCTTTGATGACCGTACCTCATCATCTGTTTATTTCATTTATTCTTTAACCCGATGGCCGTCCCCATCGTCGGTTACTTTGCTTTATGAACTTGATGGCCGTCCCCGTCATGCTTCATTAATCCCCAGAGAATCTTACAACTTTATCTTGATGGCCGTCCCCATCATAACACCTTTTCTCCCCAGCATGTCGGCCGTCCCCGTCATTGCTCTTTACCCAGCAGTCATCCTCTGCTCGACGGTCGTCCTCCGTCGCCCACGCTTTACAATATACTTTATTTTCTTTTACAATCTATATCCCTTTTCTTCTTCATCCTGTGAGTGCAAATTTTGGACTGTCTTTGATATTCAACCACAAGTTACCTTGTTTGCCTGATAAGCCTTCGCTTACATCCTGCACAGCTAACTCATGTTTGAATAGGGGCAGCTGTAAACACCCCAAATTTGCCCTCACCCATTCACACCATGACTTGTGATCATTTTATATGCATAAACACAATCATAGCATCTCATAGTACATTTTTGATTCACTGCATAGATTCAAAGTCATCTGCATCTAGGATTTGTGATCTGAGCAATCCCAGAGCTTCTTGAGCCACTCCAAAGGCCATCAATCACTTCAAAGGGGTCCATGTGTGTTCAAGTATCATACTATATCCTCTCAAAGTCAAGAATGCCAAAGAATCACAAGAACTGGGATTGGTATGGAGGCAGAGCCAAGTTTGACTGCACAGTTGACCTAAAATTAGGGTTTTGGTTTCAGAGGCCATAACCTCAAATTTTTTGGTCATTCTTGTTTCCATTGGTCTCTATATGGTATAGGGAGTATGCATATCAATTTTCATGAAGAAATTCCATGGGGAAGTCATCTGATCAAGAGTTGACTTTCTAAACAAGTCAGTGCAAAATCAGGGCATCTGAGGCCCCCAATGACCCAACCAAGGGGTGATCTTCATCATTTTGAGTGTATATGGTCTTCATTTGATCATATAAGAAGTTTGAAGTTCACAAAATTCAAGAATTTGAAGTTTTTGCAAAGTTGACTTTTTTGGGCAAGGTTGACTTTTAATAAAATGTCATGTTATGCAACTTTTTCAACCCTTACTTTTTGATCCAAAAATGCTTCAAATGGAAAAACTTTGGTCATGAAAGTTGTAGATTAGATCTTTCCCTTTTCAAAAAGTACAAGAACATGACCTAGTTCATTTTGGATCAAAAGTTATGTTGTGTCAAAGATGGCAAAAATCATTAAATTTCAAGTTATGCACCAAATGAGAAATTTGCAAAATCTTGTACCAAAGGCATTTGTGACTTCTAATTGGTATCAAACCATTACACAAGCATCACACAAGTCCTAAAGTTCAGATTGAACCAAAGGAATCACATGTTTGTATGGCCTTTGGAGCAAAATCTTTCCATGAGAACCAAAGGGAGCCAACTTGCAAAAACCATCATAACACTTCATCCACTTGCTGCCTTGGATGCTGAACCACCCTAGCCCTCTCCCCTCACCATGCTGCGCAAGACAAGCCTTTTTGTACCAAGCTAGCAATGTAGCCCATGCCCTCCTTACACAAAGTTGACAATTTGCAAAAAGCACCATACCAATCAATAAAGCACAAGTCACATCCTCTGACCAATGGCATTTGTTTATACAAAGAAAATGCAAGCCAAACACAACAAGAGGCAAGGCTGAAACAGAACACAAGACACCATTCACAAAAACTCTCCCTCTTGCAAAAGCTGTCGATTCTCCCAACTCAATCACTCAACCTTCAAACAAACACCACCATTCACCTTTGGATCATCCACTGACCCAAAACCACCCATCAAAACAGCCAAGAACACACCACAAGCCAGATACGATTTCTGACCAGTTGAGGTGCAAACTCCCAAACCAGCCACATTCAAAGTTGTCCAAGCACTGCAAACTCATCAGGAAGGTCATTGGAAGCTTTTTGCACCAAGAAAGCAGCCAGCAAGCTCAAAGGGTGAAAGCTCCATCTCAGGTAGCCTTTCGAATTAACTTTTCCAGGATCTCTATTTTATGTTACAAAATGATTAAGCATGCTTCACTGGTCACATTGAACTTAAAATTATTGAAAATGGTTGAGAAATGAAGCTGTATTGCTTGTCTGAAATTTTGGAAGTTTTTGTTCTTTGCTTCGATTCATGATTATGGCTGGAAATAAATGAGAAATAAGGCTAGGTTTGAGTTTAGGAGAGTGAAAGGAATCAATCTGGAGCTTTAGAGCTCCAGAAATGACCTAGAGAATGATTTGGAAAATCTCAGGGAGGGAGGTCACCGGAGAAGACGACCGGAGCTCGTCTCCGGTGACCTGAGAGTTATTAATGTGTAATTAGGGTTAGGGCTTCAGGTTTAAATTTCAAGCGTTGGATGAGTTGACTAAGTCTTTTCCCGCGTGCATCCAATGGCTCAGATCATGTCATTAGCCTTAATTTCTGTTTATTTAATTTAATCATAATTAATTAACTGAAGTGAAATCCAGGCCATTCATTAGCGCGCCAGTCAACCATTTCATTTCAACTTTGAATCTGGATCATTGGATTAGATTACTTTCCCTTTTATTTTGTTTTATTTCATTTTCTTTCTATTTAATTTGTACAATTTATTAAAAATAGTAAAAACCATTTACAAATTATGAAATTTTTTGTCAAGAGTTTCATTAATTTTTAAAACACAAAAATATTTTTATTTTCATTTTTTGCATTTAAAAAGTATTTTTAAATATTTAAAAGTTTCTTTTTAATTAATTAATGAGAATTAATTAATTAAAAATACTTTTAGGTATTTAAAAATCACCAAAAAATTCATGAAACCTTTAAAAACATTTAGAAACATTGTCCAACCCTCAAACCAAATTTCTTTTTTTGATCTTGATGCATTTTGAGAATTTTTCATGGAATTAAAATCATTTTGATGCATTATTTTGATCCTAACTTCAAAAAATCATTTCTGCCTAACCCTAAAGAGTTGGACCTTGATTCTTTTTGCATTGCATTGTGTTTAGCATGTAGTTTATGGGATTAAATGGCCATGATTTGATCTTTCATTTTCAATTTGTTTGGTAATTTTCTTGTTAAGGAACCCTAAAACCCTAGAAAACTTAGGAAAATCATATCTTGAGTTTGCTTAAGAGTTGAAACTTCTCCTTTGGGCAGTGGGTTAGTATAGGATTAGGGATCCTTTGAGTGCATTTTCAATTTTTTGTATTGATGTTTGCTTCTGATTTTGGTTTGTGTTTGATGCTTTGATCATAAACCCTAATTTGGGCTTCCATATGCATCCATCTTGCATTTGCATTCATACCATGACTTGCCATAGCATTTTATGCATCCATGTGATTCATTTAACATCATAAGACATATTGAAAGCATGTTTGATCATTGCATCTTGCATTTGCCATGTTGTATGCCATATGCACTTCATAACTTTTCATGTATGATCATGGTTCTAAACTTGTTTCATTTGCATCCATAAGTTTGTATGATCATCCTCATGCTTTGTTTCATGTTTGCATCACCTCATAGCATCATTATCACCTCATATGTGCTTCTGGTTTTGATTTGCATCATGTCATTTCATCTCATTTTGCATTGCATTGCATTTCCTTTCACTAACTTTTCAGGTGGTAAGCAACTTTGAGAAGTGAATTTGCCTTCACTTCTCACAATTTCTTTTCATCTCTTTCATGCATCCTTGCTGCATTTTATTATGTGTTTGAGATTGAGCTTGCTCATTCTTCTTCTTCTCACTTTCTTTCCTCAAGTGACTTGACTTCTTGAATGAAGCAAGTTGCTTTGCTTCTCCTGATCCTTTCATCTGCTTCCTGGTGGTTCCATTGAAGACTTCTCCTGTAAACCTCACAAACCTTAGGAATAACCAAGCATGACAATGATTAGGGTTTTGATTAGTCTCCCCTCTTAGTTTTACCTTTGTGTCTCTCTTGAGTCTTCTCTTCTCATCTCATAATCAGGGACTAAACCCTAAAGGTTTTAAGGCTTTGTGATTAAGCTTATGCCTGCATCCTTCTATTAGGATGGAGTGTATAACTTTAATCCTAAGTGTTAAACCCTTAATGTGTTTAACTCCTTTAATCAATCCACTTAATAATCATCAAGACATCACACTTGTAACTTGGGCCTTGCATTAGGGTTCTAATTCTTCCTTAATTGGTTAAGAAGGACTAACCCTAGTGTTAATGGACAAGTCCCCCTCAAGTTGTCTTACAAACCATAAAATTCACTTCATCATCTCACCATTAAATAAAATCCACTTAATCAAAGGCTTGTTTTGTCATGAGTTTAATCCCTAATCATGGATTAAGTTGAGGAGCATTCCTCAGCTTAAACATTCTCATCTATTATCCTTCTATTAGGATGGTGTAATGAGTCTGTTTAATCCCTGATTATGGCTTAACCTCATTACTTAACACTAAACAAAAACACCAAAAACATCTAAATAATCACAAATAGGTTAATGATCTTAATCCTACACCAAAGGTGATTAAGTGTGAGAAGCTGACTTCACACTTAAGGTATTCTCATTACCCCTAATCAGAGGGAAGATGTGATGAGTTTACTAAATCCACTGGTTTAGGCTTAAGCTCATTAACTTATGACAAAATTTCAAAAGCAATAAAAGACTGAAAACTCAAAAACAAACAATAATCGTCTCCTTCGGGATTCTTTTCTCATCATCTTCACTCACAAACGAGAACTTGCTTCTTCCGTCTAATGCAAGACAGTTTGCACCTGAGCCAGACAGGTCATACACTTGAGCATAGACAAGCAAGAAGTTCATCAGTCAATTCATCCTTTCAGTCTCTTTGGGTCGAACTACGGTGTTCTGACTTCCTCATTGCACGAGAGGATACGTAGGCATAACTTAACAGTTATCGAACAAAAGTCTCTGTATATTCCCCCTCTTCCCAGCTTCATCCTTTTAAGCCTCATGATCTTGAGCATTTTATCCTTGTTCCTACACTGACACTGTATATATCACACTTTGCACTTCTTTTACACTGACACCTGTACACCTTTTCCAGCTCTCTTTCATACACAGATTGCACTGACACTACCCCTTTAAAACACAAATCTTTTAAGCGTGGATCCCGTCGAGTACGACGGACAATCTGGGTGCTAATACCTTCCCAGGTTGTAACCAACCCCCTTTCTCAGTCTCTCTAGTTCGCAACCGTCTTATCCATCTTTTCTAGGTCTATGCAGCATTGCCTTTCCTCCGGGATAAAAATGCCTAGCTGGCGACTCTTTTCTTTTCCAGTGAGTTCACTGCTGTGTGTTCTCATTGTTCTTTTCGCCGACCGTTCGCGCTTGTACCGGGGATGCAAATCTTTGGGAGCGACACTAACATCATTGACAACAACAACACGAACGACACTTAAGCAATACACTTGATAGCTATCATCACAACACAACGAGTAACCAACTTAATAATTCACTAGTTTAAGAACCAGAACACAACAACATAGGAACACACAACTCAAGCACGACATCAATGCAACCAACTACCAACATCGTGGTTATTCACATATGGATAACCTCACTATACCACACGTTCGTTATGCACTATGATTACTTGCAAAATACAAAGTCTACCGAGTTTAACTCCAACTTATAATCACCAAAATCGACACCTCAATAAAGCCTTTAACTTAACTCTTCAGAATTTCATCCCAACAGGTATTCTAACTCTTGTAGTTACTGAATGCTTCCAAATTAGATCCATAAGGCAACACCTTTGAAAGTTCGACATAATTACAATGATGACTACTTCCAAATCTTGGATAAGATATACTTATACTTCCCATGAATTCCCAATTATCATCAACATAAATACAACTTTACCATCTCCTAATAACACGTTCCTCGAGAATCATCTTAAGCCTACAACATCATTACAACAACATATAACATCTGAGTTCACTTAGCTTCAACAAGATAAATCATCAGTTCGCTTCCAACTAATCCAACATATCGAATCATTGATTCCTACTCATATTGACACAATGCTTCATAAATTCTTATCTGAATCAACACAACCAAGTAACTTACCTCGTTCCAACAAACAATTGCACTGTAATAGATCAACTTATAACTTCACTTCTTTTAATACTTGCAGCTCAACTTTATCTGGCATTCTTGTCAAATCATGGTCCTGCATTTCCATCAACTTTCTCTTCAGATCATCTCAAGAAAGCTTCAAGTCTCATGCCACTTAACTCATCGTAAACCAACACTCTAATTATCCAGAATTCAACTATGAGTTTACTCATCGATCAAATCACAACTTCAGGCTATCATCCTCAACTCCAACTAATATTCTTATATATGAACTTGCACCGACCAAACAAACAATTCACAAGCACTCAACTTGACTTCAACCAATTCAACGTACATACTATACTAGTTGGCATGACACATCTATGCATCAATTATTATTCAGTCTACTATCAACAATAGATTCAGGGTGATCAGTTCCTCAATTTGTCAATAGACATCCGTAAACCATAACGGTGGCATAAATCATCATTACCTAACACAATAGCGTACTTCAACTTGTGCCCAAAATCCGTAATCATAATGCTCCGCCAACTCTCTCAGGCTCACCGACGTCTTCTTAGTTTCCTTAATTCCGACTTCATTAATTATACCAAATCCTCCAACATCCAACACACCATATCTTATACACACTCGTAGAATAACACAACCTCCAATATTCTTCTAACATCGGAGTCACTACAATATCGAGTACAATCCAATTCGGTTCGCTCCAATTACAACTTTCATCCAAGTTAAAATTAACAACACTAATCAAACATTCGCCTTCCTCTCAACATTTACATCATATAACATCGGCACTTTAACCATCCCTATTTGATATAAATTGCATCTCTAAACATTCTCTGATACTATCACATCCTCTCTAATACCAACATTTTATTCCTTATCAATATTTTTTCACACCCGTCTCCATCCTTCCAAATTTTCAGCAATAATTGCTCAACTTTGAACACACATATCTCTTACAATAAAGACCTCCCAATCAAAAAAATATATTCCAAAATGAAGATAATTTTGTGTAGTTTTCAGAACATTAAGAATCACTAAAATTCGAGTTACAAGTAAAAAGTTATCATCTTGGCAATGAGACTGGTCAAGAATTCCCGTATGCAGAATTTTCCAAAAATCAGCATCAGACCCAACTAATAAAACACATTTATCTCCTTCTTCTTAAACCTCCTGAAGGAAAATCATATATTCAAATTATAGGAAATTTCGTAAGCTTTCCATAAAATCCAGAATCTCTTAAATCAGAATCATGAGTAAAAAGTTATGCCTCTTTTATTGACAGCTACTCTAAAATTCCAAAAATCTGAATTTTAGATTGATGAACATAAGTTCCATCTCTCTCCCCCTTACTTCCAAGATCTACCAAAAATCCTTTCTTTTCATCCAACTAAGACAATTGCTCGACCTTGATCCAATTATATTCAAGGCATATTGATGTACCGACTTGGTCCATCAACTTATCATTTCTTTTGGGATAATTCCTTATTCTCATTCAATTCACCATCCATAATCTACGCACATCTCCAACTTGACCGATATGAATTCATGAGTCCATACTCTCGCTAGTCCGCAACAATATCGCTTCAACAACATTGAACTCTTGCAATCAATATCAACTTGAACCAACCTCCACTTACCAACAACAGTCCAGAAGAAAGCCTCTCCCCCACTTAATCCAAACCAACACCTGCAGTGTTTCACACACATGTCGCGCACTAAGGAATAAACGACATTAGACAACATTGGCTGGATGAACCGACCTGCTCTGATACCACTAATGTAACATCCCATTTCAACCCGACAATTATCAGCAAAAATAAGAGTAATAAAAATTCAACTTATATTATAAAACAAGATGTCACATTTCAACTTTCAAACATATTCATTTTCATTTAATCGAATAATACATTTATACATAACAGTTTTGATCTGAATGAAACTATACCAACAACTTTTATTTATCCTCGAAACCAAAACAACTCTTACAACTATGCAGCGGATTCTCAAATATTCAACTAAACATGGTATAACATATTATTCAACTTAAACAACTTAGTAACAACATATTTTAACTGAAACAACTTAAAACAACAACAAAACAACTAAGTGTTCATCCCCATGAGTGTTACGTATCAGAGTATTGACTCCAAAGTAACGATCATAACCACCTCCCTTCAAGCTACCTGCATGTTACCAACATAGGGGTAATATTCAAACAGAAGGGGTGAGATATCGATAGTTATAAATGATATATGATAAATAATACTTATACAAGGATCAAACAAATACCACCACTTCACATTATCAACCAAAACAACAATCAACAACAACTCGCAAAATGCAACTTTAATGTGACATAACTATGTTATGCATGTGGTACCATTCGGAGTAAAACTCCCAACTTAAAATTGCCAATTTACAGAGGCATCAATGTATAAGCCTTCAACTTTCAACTTAGTTCTAATCCAGGCCAACATGGTGTGATCAACAGCTCCGACATAATATGCAAATGTATTATATGACATATACGACTTCACAACATTAACAACATAACTACATCAACAACATAAACAATTTATACGACATGATCAACTTAAAATCAACGTTGGCTTATCATGCCTCCAACATGAACAACACAACAACTTTGACAACATAAAATAATTAGACAACAAGAGCAACTTAAATAACTCGGACAAATTGAACAACTTATTCAACATTGGCCATCAAGCCTACAACTTACAATTGTCTGCAAATCAGAACGGAACTACAATACTCAGCTATACCTGCATACCAACTTTTCCGACACAATATCAACAAAATAAATCAACAAAAATAACCTATTATACCACCTGACTTACCCCGACATTTTTTGTTAAATTCCGTGCTACTAAATTTTTTGCCTTACTCGGCTAAATCGACTAAACCAACACTGTTTCGATAATCTGCAATTAATACGACTTTTTATAACTTCTGCCAAAGAAATTTGTGTTCTAATAAATTCTAATTGTCATAAAATGTATAGACTATATTCTTTCTTTTTTCTGTCAAAACTCCAAAACAATGTTACTTCCAAAACTATTTTGTTTTCTCTTTGCAACTAATAATTATGCCTTTGCTCCTAAAACTTTTAATACCAAAATCTGATTCTTAGAAAAAATGTTATTTAAGTAAATGGTATGTTACAAGTATTTCTAAGGGATTATTTCATTCATAATTAAAATAATAAAGTAATACTACAAAGTGTATTAGATAATAGGTGTATAAAGAAAATTAAAGTGGTCCACTCCTATTATAGGGTGGCTTGTGCCACCCATAACTTCTCCTACTAAGTGGTCAGTGCCACAACTTCATCATGGTTGTTGTAATACCCCAAAATTTGCCCTCCCATTGTCATGAAATTTAGCATATCGCATTGCATTCATAATTCCATACCATAAATAAATAAATAAAATAAGTCATACATCATTGGTTAGCGCGCAAGGCATGTGGACAAAGTTTACTTATTGGCAGAATCAACTATCAGAACTCAAGGTAGAAGCAAGCTCATAATGGACGGTGGAGATGCATTTGGAAGGTTCCCACAAAAAGGAGGGAAATTCAAAATTTTCATCCGTTAACCGGTTAATACCAGGGGTTAACCGGTTAACGCCTACGAATTTTGGGCAAAATTTTCAAAATTCAGTTGGTTCCTCTCTCCCCTTTCCATTTACCCCTTTGCTTTGTGTTTCCATCAAACTCTATAACATTCCACATTCTTCCCAAGGAATATTCTCAGAATATTCCAAGGAATATGCCAAGGAATATTCTAGAAATATTCCCATCCGACCCTTAGCTTAGGATCCAAGCCTTGTGCCCTAACCTAAACCTAACTCAAAACCTAATGCCTATATAAACGTTTTTCACCAAGCAAAAAAAGGATTAGCCATTTTTCTTCAAGGATTAACCATTTCTTCACAAAAATTCATCATTCTCACTATCTCAATTCTCTCATTTTCTTCCATTTTTCTAAGCTCGCCAAAGCTTCATCATCAAGATCTTTCAAGTTTCGCAACGAAATTCAATAGATCGTAAGCTTAGCCTTCATCAACTTCACCGATTCAACAGATAATCAAATTATTTGTTGCGGTCGCGGTGTTTATTTCACCGTTCGGAAGCATTTCGGATTCTCATTGATTGCATTTATTTTTCACTCTCGCGGATCAAAGCTTGGAACCTATGGTATTCTCTTTGTTTGTGCATTGATCAACATCGCAACAATCACCAAAGCAAGTCTCCGCTTTGTAGGTTGGTGAATCCGAATCAATTCTTGCTTTAATTTATTTCTCTTCATCTCGCCGTAAGGCATTCTTCGATTCTTGCTTTTGTGATGCTTTGTTTGGTTTGATCATTAATAGCTAGAATCATGGAGTGATCATAATGCTCATAGGCGTTAGAAGGTTGTGTTTAGGTGGCAATTTCGTGTTAGTATAGTATTGGTTGTATTAAGAGCTTTAGAAAAAAAAAGTCGATAGCTAGAAGTGCTTTTTTCCTCACTGTTTTTCAATTCTGGTTCAGTGTTAACCAGTTAACACCCAGGGTTAACTGGTTAACACACTGTTTTTCCCCTATTTAACTGATATTTGAACCCGTTAACCGTTTAATCCTGGGCATTAACCGGTTAACACTGTGTTGATTTGTGTTTTTGTGTTGTTTTCTTGCATGTGTGTGTACCACTCCTCCTTTTATCATCATGGATTGTTAGATTATCATTTTAGGGAATTTTTAGGAGCTGGTTTGGTGCAAGTACGCATGGTTTCGATAGCTTTTGACGTACGTTTCGTTAGATCTCGATTTTTGGCATAAATGATGCATATATGTTCATAGCATGTGAGGATAATTGTTTAGATGATTTAGCATCCGTTATAGTAGGTCAATAAGTGTTCACACTTCTATTTTGCATCGCATTTGAAGTTCGTTCATGTTTTGGTCAAATCATGTGCATAATGGAAAATTTGCATATTGTTAAAACCACATAAATCATTTAGTTTGCATCCATTGATTGTAAGATGATATGTTGCATTCCATTGTTAGTGATCCATTCCATATTGTTGCATAACTTGCATGATTATTGTATCCCATTATTTGCATCAAAACTCATGTTTTTGCATTTGAAAAATAATGAAAATCTGCCTTGTTTTCATTGCTGCATTTTGAAATAGGAGATGTAAAAACATGTTGCATTATTCTGTTTTAGGTCTTTTACACCTATTTTCGTGCTGTTTGGTAGCTGTAATAGGTTGTTTATGTTTTGCATTGCATTTAGTAGCTATTTGTGCAATGGGAAGTTGTAGTAGCTGTTGGATTTAGGTGTTGCTTAATTTTTAAGATCCTTAGACTTAGGATTAAGTCTAGTCTAGGCCATAGTTGTATTAGGATATGTGTGTTACTTGTTTATCCATTTCCTTTTATGATTTTAGCCATATTCTACTAACCTTTTTTTTGTAGGGAGGTTGAGGTAAGTTTGTTCACATAACTTCTTCCATTTATATTCTTTATTCTTTATATAAGCTTCCCCCTTTTCTTGGAAACAACTTAACTTCCTTAGAAGTAAGTTGCTTCTAGTTTCTTCTTCTTTTCCATTCCTCATTAGGACTAGAAAGCCACACAAACCATTAGGACCTCCTTTTGCATGCAATAAATAACTTAGGGTTATGACTTAGTCCCCCTTAGTTTTTCCCTTACTCGATTTGAGCCTCTCTTTCTCATCTCATAAAGAAAATAACAAAATACCTAATAAAGGTTGAGCTTTCTCGTACGACAAGAGACTTTGCTGTAGGTTACTTGCACATGTCCCTTTTCATGCCCAGGTGTAAGGCATCTACCACGATGAACAAGTCTTAGTATGAGAATGTTTCACAAACAACAAACTCAAAACACTTCTCTACAAGAAAGTTAACAAACAACATTCGTCTTTTCCTACGAGAATTCTCTTCTCACCTCATTCACTCTAAACGAACGAACTCGCTTCAACATGTCTCTTTTCCAGAAGGTAACACACTCGTTCAAGGCGAACCTACAACACATGAGCATAGTCATAAGTAGTTCAAATCCTAAAAAACACTAACAAAGTTCCCGCCTTAGTTAGGCGAACTACGTCGACTCTGATTCTCATATCCCTTGAGATATGTAGGCAGCCGGGTAGGGCTCATTCGAGCGTACTCTTTATTTTCCCTACATTTTCCCCATTCTTTCTTTTCGATCTCTTTTTCCAGTTCCTTTTCTCATTTCAATTCCAGTTCCAGTAGCGGTTTTTATTCAGCAACAGTTTATTCCTTACCCTTTGAAACAGACTAACAAGCATGGATTCCGTCGGGTACAGCGGACGATCTGGGGTGCTAATACCTTCCCAGGTCGTAAACGACTCCCGAACCCAGTATCTTTGGTTTACAGGACCCTGTCCTTTCCTTTTTCCTTAATTTTGTGCGGCATTAACTTTCCCATTCATTCGGGATAAAAATGCCTGGCTGGCGACTCCACCTTTTCCACACCACTTTCGTGTTTGTACTAGGATGAAAATCCTGGGAGCGAGAGCTGGCGACTCTGCTGGGGATCGAACCCATAATCTCTGGTTTCCCCTTTGAGAGTCAATCCTAGTGCATGTTTGTTTCTGTTTCTTTGGGTGTTTATCTGTGTATTGTTGTGTGCTTTAGTTTAGCTTTACTTTTTTCATTTACAGCTTTACTTTACAACATTTATTTACAACTTTCAGTATTTATTTTCCATGCATCATATATACTGGACTGTCTGTGCTGGTTTGGTTTTTTCTGTGGGATGGGGTTACTGTGAGAAAAGTCAAATACCCAACTTGAGTGCACCCTAGGGCTAGCATGGACAAACATTGTACTCGCATGGTATCATGATGAGTGGCGGTGTGTTCCACACCTAGACTGTGACCGTCTTGGAAATATCTTGTGTGGGGATTTCTGTAACGCCCCGATTCGATAATTCCCATTTTGTTGGAGTCTTTTATTTTAATTGAGTAATTATTATTTTGTTTGTGAAATTAATATGATGATGTGATATGTTGGTGTGATATGTGATTTTACCGTTTTATGAATTTTCGGGTAAAATTGGATAAGAGGGTATTTTAGACTTTTGTTAATTAGTGATAAGTTAGAATTAGTAGAATTGGTATTTTTGTGAGAGAATTGATATTTGGTTAGAGAGAGTAGAATATAGAAAGAAAACATAAGAGAGTGAGAAAGAGTGAAATAGAAATAGAAGTTATAAGTTGGTAAGAAGAGAAAGAAAAGATAGAAAGAAAAAGAGAAGAAAGAAAAAGGAGAGAAGAGAAAAGAGGGAAAGTTGGAAAAGCTTCAAGATTGCTCCAAGAAATTGAAATAATCAGGTAAGGGTGATAAGCATTGTTATCTTAATATTGTGTATGATTATGTATGTGTTTGATTGGTTGAGTTTTTGTTTTGATGAAAGTTAGAGAAGATGAATAGTTAGGGTTTGAGAGGAAATGTGAGAAATTGGTAGATTAATCGGTTGGAAATCGTTATAGCCGAAGTATGATAGCTAGAATATGTTATTGATCATGTTTGTATGAGCTTAGAGGAGTTTTGGAGTGTTTTTGGTTGACTATTCGCAGCTGGTATTTTGCTAAAATTGTAGTGGTCGCTCAGCGAGCTATCCCTCGCTTAGCGAAAGTTCGAGGGTGATTCTAGCTCAGCGAGCGAGAGGGCTCTCAGCGAGCCTGTAGGTTTTTGAGGGATTATGTGTTTTGATCCGTAGCTTTAGTTCCGGGTATCCGTTTTTAGTGATTCTTATATCGATTCAAAGCTAGAAACGTGTAGAATATATTGATACTAAGAAGAGTAATTTTAGCCGACTTTTACCTGACTTTTCCGATAAAACGTAATTATGTTAATTATGGAATTGTGAGTTTGATTGTTGTGTTGTGCCCGTTTGGCAAGTAGATACATTGCTTGAATTAAATGCGAATGTATGCTAATTGTATGAGATGTATGCATTTTCAAGAATGTTGTGTGTCATTTTGCATGTAAGCATAATGTATGCATTCTTGTGTTGTGGGTTCTTTATGAATCCGTTGTAACTTCGTGTTCCCATGTGGGGTGTGAGCGATGATTACAACAACATCGTGTGCCCGTGTGGGGTGTGAGCGATGGGTGATTTAGTCACATTGATTGTGTGCCCATTGTCGCTCCCCCGAAAAGACACCTGGTCAGATAGGGTGCAGACGCGAACGGTCGGCGAAAGGAGAAAATGAAATGAAGATGAATAGAGTCGCCAACTAGGCATTTTTATCCCGAGGGAAAGGTAATGTTGCATAAACCTAGAAAGATATGGATAAGACAGTTGCGAACCAGAGAAACTAAGAAAGGGGGTTGGTTACAACCAAGGAAGGTATTAGCACCCAGATTGTCCGTCGTACTCGACGGGATCCACGCTTAAAAGTTTGTGTTTAAAGGGGTAGGTGTATGTGCTATCTGTGTGCAAAAGCTGGAAGAGAATATACAAGTGTCAGTGAAAAGAGAAGTGAAATGCTCAGGATTGAGGCTTAAAAGAGAATGCTGAAAGAGGGGGAAGACACAGAGACTTTTGTTCGATAATAGTTAAGTTATGCCTACGTATCTTCTCGTGCAATGAGGAAGTCAGAATACCGTAGTTCGACTCAAGGAAACTAAAAGGTGAATTGACTGTGAACTGCCTACTTGTCTATGCTCGAGTGTATGACTTGTCTGGCTCAAGTGCTAACTGTCTTGCATTAGACGGAAGAAGCAAGTTCTCGCTTATGAATGAGTGTGATGAGAAAAGAATCCCGAAGGAGACGATTATTGTTTGTTTTTGTGTTTTCAATCTTTTATTGTTTTTGATGTTTGTCATAAGTTGATGAGCTTAAGCCTAAATCAAAGGTTGTAAACTCATTATATCCTCCCTGATTAGGGATAATGAGAATACTTAAGTATGAGATAAGCATCTCAACTTAATTGCCATGATGATGTAGGATTAAGATTAGTAACCTACTTGTGATTAATTAGATGTTTTTGGGTTTTTGTTTGGTGTTAAGTAATGAGTTTAAGCCATAATCAAGGATTAGTGAACTCGTTACACCATCCTAATAGAAGGATAATAGATGAGCACACTTAAGCTGAGGAAGATACCTCAACTTAATCCATGATTAGGGATTAAGATCATTAGATGACAAGCCATTATCAAAGTGAATTTTAATTAAGAGTGAGATTAAGAAGTGAGTTTTATGATTTGTAAGACAACTTGAGGAGGACTTGTCCATTAAACACTAGGGTTAGTCCTTCTTAACCATAAAGGAAGAATTAGAACCCTAATGTAAGGCCCAAGTTACAAGTGAATGTCTTAGTGATTATTAGATGGATTGATTAAAAGGTTTAAACAAATTAAGGGTTTAACACTTAGGATTAAAGTTATACACTCCATCCTAAGAGAAGGATGCAGGCATAACCCTAATTCCAAAGTCTTAAAGCCTTAAAGGTTTAGTCTCTAATGATGAGAAGAGAGACACAAAGAAGACTCAAAGGTAAAAGCTAAGGGGGAATAATCACAACCCTGATTATTATCATACTTGGATGTTCCTATGGTTTGTAAGGCTTGAGAAAGATCTTCAAGGAAGCCACCAATGGAAGAAGCAGATGAAATGAGGAAGAAGTAGAAGAAATAAGTTACTTACTTCATTGAAGAAGATAAGTAACTTAAAGAAAGAAAGTGAGAGATGAACACAAGTAGGCACGCCCACTCAAAAACAATATAAATTGCATCAAGGATACAATATGAAAGAGATGAGAAGAAAATGAGAAGTGAAAGCAAATCCACTTCTCAAAATAAGTTACCACCTGAAAATGTTAGCACAAGATGCATAAGGAAAGAAATGAAATGGAATGATGCATATGCAAAGCCAAAGACCAAAACCAGAAGTATACACATGATGCTAATGATGCTATGACATGATGCAAGGCATACAAAGTGCAATGAATGGTCATACAAAGAGTGAGATGTCATGTAGGCATGCTTTGAAGTTTGGAAACACATGAAAGTTAATGAAATGAAATGAATGCAAATCATGGCAAATGAATGAATAAATGATCAATAATGATTCTAACATGTCCTAAGATGTCTAAGATGACATATGAATTCATGAAATGTCATGGCAAGTTCATGTATGGATGCATATGCAAGATGGATGCAACTGAAGATGCAAAATTAGGGTTATATGAAAGGATGAGATGCAAATGGCAAAGACATAATCAAATGACATGACAAAAAATTGAAAATGCATTCAAAGGAACCCTAAACCTATACTAGGTTACCATCCAAAGGGGGAGGTCAGAAGCTAAACCTACAAGGAGTTATGAATTTCCTAAGTTTCTAGGGTTTTTTGGGTGATCTTCAATGTAAAATGCCAAACAAATTGAAAATGCAAGATAAAAATTAAACGAAAATGTTTTTGGATGCTAGAAGCCATGCATAGAACAATGCAAAAAGAATCATTCACCAACTCAACATGGTTTAAAAGTTATGAATTTTTGAAGTTAGGGTTAGAAAATGAACAATTTTAAGAACCCTAATTCATTGAAAAATGTCAAAGCATGATCAAAACCAAAAAGAAATTTGTATGGTGAGTTTGTAAATGTTTGTAAATGTCTAAGAATGTTCTCTGATTTTTTTTGTGATTTTTAAATACTTAAAATGTATTTTTAATTAATTAAAATAAATTAACTAATTAAATAAAACATTTAAATGATTTAAAAATACTTTTTTAATGCAAAAAATAAAAATAAAAATATTTTTGGTTTCTGAAAATTAATAAAAGACTTGATAAAAATATTCAGATTTTTTAAATCAATTTTGCTATTTTTAATAAATATATGAAATAAAATACAAAGAAAATAAAATACAAAGAAAATAAAATAAAAATAAAATAAAGGGAAAGTATGACAATCCAAAGGCTGAGGTTTAAACTGGGGTGGGACCATTGACCAGCGCGCAAACCAAGGGATGAGATTCATTCCTGGATAATTTCAATTAATTAAATTAATTAATCCTAATTAAAACTCAATGACTAATCTCATCCGTCCAAACACGCGCGGGAAAGGCCATCCAAGGGCTGACATTCAAACTCACCCTAAACCCTAATCAAAACCCTAATTACATTCAGATGACCGGAACAGTGCTTCGGTCATCTTCTTCGACCACACCTTCACCCTATCTTCTTCCCTGGGCCAAATCAAAGCCTCTAACTCTCCAGAAACAATCCCCTAACCTTCCTAAACATGAATCTACCCTCAAAACACATTTATCATTCATCAATCATGAGATTCAAAGCAAAACGTGAAACTGAACAGAAATTTCAGAAACTCAATACATGCTTAATACTCAACCATTTTTGAAACAAATTACATCAGCATGATCAGTGAAGCATGAAAAATCATTTAGGAACTTAAAAATACATTTCTGGAAAAAAGGTTTTTGATGATACCTGAGCTGGAGCTTTCTGACCACTTCTTTGATGCTTTTCCACTCCCCTTGATCCCCTTATGCTTCTGGAATGCTTAAAAGGAGTTTATATGGACTATTTTTGAGGTTTCAGTTCAGAGGTGAGGGAAATTTTGTTTTGGATTCTTGAGGTTTCAGGCTTGTTTAATGGTTGGGAAATGATCTGGAGAGTGTATGGAGATGATTGGTGAAGTTTGCTTGAAGTTTTGATGGTTGGTTTATGAATTTTAAAGAGATGAAGTTTGAGAGGGATTTTGGCAATCTGAATGTGTGAGAGCTTGCAGGCTTGTGTGTGTATGAAAATAAGTCCCTTGAGGCATGTATGTGAAGCTGTGATAGGTCAGAATAGTTGGTGTGGGCTATGCTGATTGGTATGGGTTATTTTGCAAAAAGTCAAGGTTGGTTGTACTTGAGGTATGGGCATATGGCAGGCCTGGATTTGGGAATGGTTTGGCTCAACAGAGATTAAGGGAAGCTTGTGGATTTGATTTGGTATGCTGAGGCAAGTGTATAGAAAGACTCATACCATTTTGCAAATTTGAGAAGTTTTGGCCCTTTTGGAATTTCTTGAAGTTCAAGGCATGAAAGTGTATGATTCTTGGGCCAATTCTGATCAAAATGAGTTATACTATGATGGTATGATGTTTAGAGATGCATTAGAAGTCATGAAATGGCTTGGCAAGTGGTTTTGCAAAAATCCCTCTTTGGTGCATTCTTGAAAATTATAGGTTTTTTACCAACTTTGAAAGATCACAACTTGAGTTCCATAATGAATTAGAACATGTTCTTGTACTTTTTGATAAGGGAAAGACCTAATCTACAACTTTCATGACCAAGAATTTTTTATTTGAAGCATTTTTGGTTGAGAAAGAGGAGGTTGAAGAACTTTCCCAAAATGGAAAGTTTCCATTATAAGTCATTTCCATTTTTGGCAACTTTTAGTTTAGCTCAAATTTCTTCAATTTTGTAAACTTCCAAGCACTTCAATGATCAAATAAAGATCATATAACTTCAATTTGATGAAAATACCCCTTTGGTTCCATTGTTGGGGGCCTCAGATGCCCTGATTTTGCTTTGACTTACTCAAGAAGTTACCCAGTGAACAGATGACTTCCACAATGAATTTCTTCATCAAACTTGGTACACATGATCCTTATAACATCTTAAGAACATTAGAAGCAAGAATGAACAAAAAAATTGGAGTTATGGCCTCTGAAACCAAAACCCTAATTTTGGTCATTTGTGTAGTGAAAACCCTAGCTCTGCTTCCATGCCTTGCCAGTTCTTGTGATTTCTTGACTTCTTTGAATTTTGAGGGATATAATATGATGATAGGACACATATAGACCCTCTTGGAACACTTGGAGGCCTTTGAGATGGCTCATATGAATTCTTGGATTGCTCAAATCACAAACCCTAGATGCAGATGAATTTGAACTATGCAGATGAAACAAAGATGTAATATGAGATGAAATGCTTATGCTAATGCAAACATGAAAGATCACAAGCCATGGTGTGATAAAGAGTGAGGGAAAATTTGGGGTGTTTACAGCTTCCCCTATTCAAACATGAGTTAGCTGTGCAGGATGTGAGCGCATGGCTTAACAGACAAACAAGATAACTTGTGGTTGAATACCAAAGACAGTCCAAAATTTGCACTCACTAGGGAGAAGAAGAAAAAGGATATAAATTGTAAAAGACAATATAGCATGATTATCAAATGAAAGTGATGGAGGACAACCATCGAGCAAAGGACGACTGTTAGGGATAAAGCGGTAAGCTAAGTGATGACGGGGACGGCCGACAAGCTGGGGAAATAAAGAGACCATGACGGGGACAACCATCATGCTCGGAAAGTAAAGTAAACAACGATGGAGACGGCTATCGGATTAAAGAATAAATGAAATAATGATAAGGGACGGTCATCAGAGGTGAAAGACGATCACCTAGCAGGGGACGACTACTCTTTATCACGACATAGGACGAATGTCAGATAGAAAAGGTCGACGATGGGGACGGCCATCAGATAAGCATGATGAAGGACGATTATCAAGAGGTGAAGGACGATCACCTAGCAGGATACGTCTACTCTCGGGGTTTATCGCGACATAAGACGAATGTCGGATAACAAGATCAACGATGGGGACGACCATCGGATAAAAATGATGAAGGACGATCATCAAGAGGTGAATGACGATCACCTAGAAGGGGACGGCTGCTACAATATCACGACATAAGACGAATGTCGGATAGAAAAGGGTTCCAATAATGGAGACTCCACTAGGAAAAGGATGAGGGACGGCCATCCAAAGTTGAAGGACGATCACCTGGCAGGGAACGGCTGCCGGAAGTATCATGACATTGGACGAATGTCAGATAGGAGAAAAGTTATTCTGCTGGGGATGGTAAACATGGACGAGTGTTTACGCTTTCTAGAATAAAAGGTATAGGTGTTTGACGCTGTGTATAGATTAAAGATGCGGACAAACATCCTTAAGACCATGACGCGTGCTCAGAGATGATGATACAGACGAGTACCAACTGGTTAAAAAAGAACACGGACGAGTGTCGAATCTGTGGGGAATTAATATATATACAAAATACGGACGAGTATCAGAGACTTATGTATAAGTATGAGTGAGAATTGTTTTGTTAGTGAAGTATGAGCAAGACACGGACGAGTGTTCACATTGCTGGGGAAAGTATGACACGGACGGGTGTCAAAAGAGAATGTGCATAAGTTATGAACAAATGCGAGGGTGTAAAAGGTATTACGGCGACCTATGGGGATAGGATGACACAGACGAGTGTGTGTTATAAACAAATGTTTTATTTGCACCAAGTGTTTTGGTAACCATGTTGGGGGAAAGGTGACACGGACGAGTGTCAAAAGGGTATATATGGGTTTCTGAATGCAAAGAGGATATTTTGGCTTATATCTTGCAGGGGATGTGAGCTTTATATATTGTTAATGAAATATTGACGGTACTTGCAGGCGACCGGCTCGAAACTGGCCTGTGATCATGCAAATGTTTGATTTTTGCCGTAATGTTCCGTATTAGACGGAATGCTACGTTTTGCGGGGATAAATGATGTGAATGCTATGATTATGCAAAAGGAAACCGATCCGGGATTTGGATCCCACTGAAGATTGAATCTCTGGATGATCTGCTTGGAGGGATGCCCAAGCTGGGGGAGATCATTGGTAGATCTCTTAGGATATATAGCTCTGCTTTGGGGAAATAGATCATTGATAGACCTATCTTGTAAGGGGAAACCCAACTAGGGGTAAGGAAGCTTCCGTCACTTTGTTGTGAGAGTTTCAGGCATTGCTCTTCTGGGGAGAGGTTGGCACTTCTGTTGGGAGATTGGTTGGGGATGCTCCTGTTGAATATATTTGTGCTAGGGATGAGGAGGCTTTGACAACTCCGCTAGGGAAAGGTATTCCAGATACTGTTCGGGGAAGAGGTGTACTGGGGGAAGTGTACTTGGCATGCCCCATGTTGTGTATTGAATACCTGTAACTTGTTAAGACAGAGAGACGCACAAGTATCCCGAGGTATCCCTTACCGGATTCCGTCATAGGAGTTAGATATTCCTGAGAGTAAATATATTTCCCGCAAGCATTTATTAAGAATGGATCATTTGTTTTATGCAAATATTATATCATGGATATTGGACATTTTGCAAATGAAACAAAAAATGTACAAAAGAGATGTGACTAAAAACTCTGATTTTATTAATCTGGGTGCCCTGAATCGGCATATACAGTCAAAGAAACAGATCCCCTGGAATGAGGAGATTGTTACAAATTGAAAAAGTAAAAGTGTTGGCAATGTCGACGACGCTCCGGTGAACTTCCTTTGCTATGACCTGTATGACCTTGACGTTCTTCTCATCTTGCTTTCTACAGAAGGTTGACTGATGTTTTATCCTTTCGAAGTTTGTCGTGTCGTGAATGATATAGACGAATTCAGAATGCAGTTGTTCGCTTATTCCCTGATTTTGCATGGATCGCCCTTTCGGGGTTTCAATCCACCGGGATACCCTTTTTTTGCCTGAGCTGTCCAATGCGGCTTTTCAACTCAGCGGGTGTATATTTTTTGTTTATTTTCCCTTATTTTTGCCTGAGTCTTTTATTCTGTTTTTGACTCGCCGGGATGCCCTATTTTTGCCTGGACTTACATTCTGTTTTTATGTCCAGCGGGTCATTTTATGCGAAGTATTTTTTTAACTGCATCTGAATTCATAAGGGATAAGAAATCTTCATCATCCATAGTAGAGAGCATCAGTGCTCCACCAGAGAAAACCTTTTTTACTATGAATGGACCATCGTAGTTTGGAGTCCATCTGCCCCTGTGGTCTGTATGAGGAGGAAGATGTCTTTTCAGCACAAGACCTCCCACTTGGTATTCCCGAAGCCTGACTTTCTGATCGAAGGCTTTCTTCATCCTTTTTTGATATAACTGCCCATGACAGATGGTAGCTAGTCTCTTTTCTTCGATCAGATTCAATTGATTGTACCGAGACCGGACCCATTCCGCTTCATCCAGCTTTACATCCATCAGTACCCTTAAGGAGGGTAACTCAACTTCAACAGGTAAGACTGCCTCCATACCATACACAAGTTGATATGGTGTTGCCCCAGTAGATGTTCTGATTGATGTACGATACCCATGCAAGGCAAATGGTAGCATTTCATGCCAATCTTTATAAGTAACCACCATTTTCTGCACAATCTTCTTGATGTTTTTGTTAGCTGCCTCAACAACGCCATTCATCTTTGGCATGTAAGGAGAAGAGTTGTGATGTTGAATTTTGAAGTCCCAGCACAGTTCTGCCATCATTTTGTTGTTCAAATTGGAACCATTATCAGTAATGATTCGCTCGGGTACTCCATATCGATAGATGATGTCTCTTTTCAGAAATATGGCTACCACTTGGTGAAGTAATCAATGGCTACCAGGATGAATCTGTGGCCATTTGAAGTAGTCGGTTCGATCTTTCCAATCATGTCAATGCCCCACATTGCAAAGGGCCAAGGTGAAGACATCACGTTCAAAGGATTTGGAGGTACATGCACTTTATCTGCATAGATCTGGCATTTTTGGCACTTTCTGGCATATGCACAATAGTCTGCATCCATTGTGATCCAGTAGTAACCTGATCTTAATAACTTCTTAGCCATTGCATGTCCTCCAGCATGGGTACCAAAAGATCCTTCATGCACCTCGTGCATCAGCAATTCTGCTTCTTTCTTATCAACACATCTGAGAAGAACCATGTCAAAGTTTCGCTTGTATAATGAACCATCAGCATTCAGGAAGAAACTACCGTCCAGCCTTCTTAATGTCTTCTTATCATTGGATGATGCCCCAGGTGGGTATGTTTGATCCTCTAAGAAGCTTTTGATGTCATGGAACCATGGCTTGTCATCTTTAACAATGTCCACAGAGAAAACGTATGTTGGCCGGTCCAATCTGGATACTGAAATCCGAGGCACATAATTCGCAGTTTGAACCTTGATCATGGAGGAAATGGTAGCTAAAGCATCTGCGAACTGATTTTCGTCTCGAGGGATGTACTCAAGTTTGACTGTTGTGAAGAAAGTCAACAATCTCCTCGTATAGTCACGGTATGGGATCAGATGCTCTTGGTGAGTATACCATTTGCCATTGGTCTGATTGATTACCAAAGCTGAATCTCCGAATACAGTTAAAGTCTTGATCCTGTGGTCAATGGCTTCCTCACAACCCATGATACAGGCTTCGTATTCAGCTTCGTTGTTAGTGCATGCAAAGGTGAGCTTTGCCGAGAAAGGCATATGAACTCCCTAGGTGTAATGAGCACTACACCAACTCCACGACCATTCATATTGACAGCCCCATCAAACATCATTGTCCATTCTTCTTCTGGGTCAGGCCCTTCAGTGTGAACAGGCTCTTCATGATCTTTTACTTTTAAGTACATGATGTCTTCATCAGGGAAGTCAAATCTCATGGGCTGGTAATCATCAATGGGTTGCTCAACTAGATAGTCATACAGTACACTGCCTTTGATGGCTTTTTGAGATATGTATTGAATGTCATACTCTGTCAGAATCATTTGCCATCTTGCAACCCTTCCGGTAAGTGCTGGCTTCTCAAATATGTACTTGATGGGGTCCATCTTTGAGATCAATAAGGTAGTGTGAGTCAACATATACTGCCTTAGTCAGCGAGCAGCCCACGCTAAAGCACATCAAGTTTTTTCGAGCAGTGAATAACGTTGTTCACAGTCGGTAAACGTTTTGCTTAGGTAGTATATTGCATACTCTTTTCGACCAGACTCGTCATGCTGGCCCAACACACACCCCATTGATCCTTCCAATACTGTCAGGTACATTATTAGAGGTCTTCCTTCAACTGGAGGCATAAGAATCAGAGGTTTTTGCAGGTACTCCTTGATTTTATCAAAAGCCTTCTGACAATCTTCGTTCCACCTGACCGTTTGTTCCTTTCTTAACAATTTGAACAGGGGCTCACAAGTTGCAGTAAGGTGAGATATGAACCTTGATATGTAGTTAAATCTACCCAAGAACCCTTGAACTTCCTTTTCGGTCCTAGGTGCAGGCATCTCCTGAATGTCTTTGACCTTGTCAGGATCAACTTCAATCCCTTTTTCACTTACGATAAATCCCAGCAACTTACCAGAACGTACCATGAATGTGCATTTGTTGGAGTTTAGCTTCAATTGGTATTTTCTCAGACGCTTGAACAACTTCAACAGATTTACCAGATGGTCTTCTTTAGTAAGGGACTTGGAAATCATGTCATCCACGTAGCATTCAATTTATTTATGGATCATGTCGTGGAACAATGTCACCATAACCCGTTGATAAGTTGCGCCGGCATTCTTCATTCCAAATGGCATTACCTTGTAACAAAAAGTGCCCCAAGGTGTGATGAAGGTTGTTTTCTCCATGTCTTCGGGTGACATCCTAATCTGATTATACCCGGAAAATCCATCCATGAAAGAGAATACCGAGAACTGAGTTGTGTTGTCTACCAATACATCAATATGAGGTAATGGGAAATCATCCTTCGGGCTTTCTCTATTCAGATCCCGGTAATCTACACACATACGTACTTTTCCATCCTTCTTAGGCACATGTACAATATTAGCGACCCACGGCGGGTAACTAGTTACAGCAAGGAAACCGGCGTCCCACTGTTTTTGTACTTCTTCCTTTATTTTCATGGCCATATCTGGGTGAGTACGGCATAACTTCTGTTTCACTGGAGGGCAATCTTCTTTCAAAGGCAGCTTGTGCATAACAATATCTGTATCTAGACCTAGCATGTCCTGATAGGACCAAGCAAAGACGTCGACGTACTCTCGAAGCATGTCAATGAGCTGTTCTTTTACTAAAGCCTGCAGACTGGCTCCAATCTTCACTTCTTTTAAATCCTCTTCGGTACCAAGATTAACTATTTCAACCTCCTCCTGATGAGGAGTAATCACTTTCTCTTCTTGTCTCAAAAACCTGGCTAACTCTTCAGGTAACTCATAGTCTTCTTCAACCCCTTCATCGGCTTGATTAATTGGATTGTCGAGGTCATATAAGGTCATAGCAGTGTTGTTGTCGGTGCAATCTAGAGGGTAATCTCTGCAAGGGTTGAGATTTGTTCGTTTTAGTGATTAGTTTTAATCTTGTTTAGAAAACGTGAAAATGAAGTTATTTATTTTGCAAACATTTCCATTTTATTATTTTGTACAAAGGTAAAAAAAATGAAAAGACAGTGAGCGAAAAAGAGACTTGTTTGCAAAAGTTGTCTGATATTCATTGATAATTAATTTGCACAAAATTACAATATGACCCTATTACAAAATGAGTCCTGACACCTTGGGCAAGATGCAGGACTTGATGCATGCTAAAAAGACAGGAAATAATAATTACTCTGCAGGAGTTACCCTTATAATTTCCTGGGAAGACCAGTTAGGGACTTGAAGCCCTGGGATCCTTGGACGTATCCAGCTCTCCAGGTTGCGGTCGCTTTCCGCCTCGTCTTCCAGGTTGTTAACAACATCTGGGGTGAGCATCCCCCCACTGATGAACTTGGGCTCCTTTACAGCCTCTGATTGATCTTGTCGGAATGGTCTGTAACGCAAACCGAATCTGTCCTTCTTCTTCTCCACCGGCAGCAACTTGCCCCAGCCTTGGGCATTACCATCTTCAACAACCTTCCGGGCTTGCTGATAGGAGACAATTGAAGTACCCATCCTATCCTCCTAGGATGCAGCAAATACTTCAGTCGTCGCCTAATTGACATTCAGGGCTGTAACACGGTGGGAGAACTGACTTTAAGTTATGTTGCGGATAGCAAGAGTCGCCACCGACTTTTATTTTATCCATAAGGAAAGGGTATAAAAGAACAGGAAAGACCTTAAGAGAATATTTTGGGTCCGGGGGGTAGGTTATGTAAAGGGAAGGTGTTAGCACCCTTTACATCCATGGTTATCCATGGGCTCTTAGTTACTTAGCTCACTTTTGAATTGTTTTTTGAAAGTGTAGTGTGTGAATAGAAAAATTTTCAGAATAGTTGATAATAATCCATGTACGGATGTGTAAAAACTTGTTTTTTGAAAATTTGTTTGAAATTGTGAAGAGTTTGGAAAGTTTTTTGAAGTGAGCAAGCAACTAAGAGGTACCTACCCTAAAGTTTTAAGTCTTTCTTGTTCTTTATCCTTTCATTGGTAAGACTATCCCTACTATTAAGGAGTAGGTAGTCATTACCTTGGATGTAAGGGACATGAGAGGGACATTTTGTTTTATGAAGGCAACTGTGGGGTGTAATAAGCATATAGGAGGGACTATCATCATTATTCGAAGGGACTCGATTCGTATAGGCAACCATGAGGGACTTGATGATTTTTATCTTTTAAGGGACTTGCTTTATACACCCCACTTGACCTTATTAGTAGGCAACATTGAGGAATAACCTTAGGAATGTGAGACGACGATTAAAATCGACTTACGTGTGTGAGTGTTTAATTTAATTATCTTATGATTAAAAGTGATCTAATTTATTTTAAATAACATACATATTTTGCACTCCCTAATTACTAACCATAACAAAAATAATTAAATAATTATAAAATTTACATCCAGGAGCATTTACATAATTATAATAATAAGCAAAATAATAAGCAAAATAGATAAATAGCAAAAATAAATAGAATATAAATAAATAAGCAATAAATAATAAAAAAAATAAATAATAAGGGTTAGTGATAACAAAATAATAATAATAATTAAAAATAATAAACAAGGTTAGAAACATAATAATAAAAATATAATAATAAATAATAGAATGGTTAGTAAATAATAAAGATTAATGAAATATATAAAATTAATAAAGCAAAATAAATAATATGGTTAGTAATAACAATAATAAATAAAATTAACCAACATTATAATAATAAGAGATTAACAATTTTTAATATAAACAATTATATTTAGAAAGAAATATGAACAAACAATTATTTTAATTTTTACAAGTTATTATTATAAATTCAATTATTTCTAAACAAAAAAAGTCATAACAAATATTCACATATTATATAAAGATAAAAATAAGTTATAAACATATTTACAAGATTTAATTTCTAATAGCATGAAATATATTTATATCTTATATGAGAAAAATAATTTATAATTATATTTATAATATTTACATGAATCATACTAAATAAATAAATAAATATACATTATAATTATAAAATTATTTAGAAAGAATAGAATTAGGTTTTATTTTAGAAAATGTTTTTTAGAATAAGGTTATTTTAATTAATATACATACTATAATTTATTTACAAAATTATAAAAATAATTTTTAGAGAAACAAGATATATAAAGTTTGAATTACTTTTAACATTATTTTAATAATATTTATATACATATAATATTAATAATTTAAACAAAAATAGAAAAATAGAAAAATTGTAAAAAAGAGAGGAACTTACCTGACCAGGATTTGATCCCATGTCCTCATGTTTACCAGCAACAACAATAACCACCAGGCTAGCCCCACGCAGGCAACCATGAAGGGGGAAGAATTCGTTTTGTGTCTTGCTTGAAAAATCCAGGAAAATGAAGAAACAAAAAGGCCTGGGGTAGGAATCGTACCCAGGACCTTTGGGATGTATACGCGCATGCTTGACCGCCTGGCTGGGAGAGCCCTTCTGGTCATGGATTGACAATAATACATAATATATTATGTTTGCCTTTAACCTGAAAAATTAACAAAAAAAACATGCACCAGCCAAGTATCGAACCAAGGACCTCACATCAAACACGCATCAGCCTTACCACTGGACCACAAGCACGCTTGTGATAAACAAATCAAACATAATTCATAAAATATTTAATTAATATTTGAATTTTTCAAACGCGCGCCAGAGTTCCTTCTTCAACCTCCTGCCCTGCGTTTTTACCTACGAATTTAGCTACGAATTTACCTGCGAGTTCTTCATACTTCTTGACCTGCGAAAACCAAACTTATACCAAACAACACTGATTCATGAAATTAATTATAGTTTTATGATTCTTGTGATCCATAGAACATTCCTATGTTCTTAGAATTCGTTTAGATTTAATGAATCACAAAACCCCATTTTCGACCTCTAAACCCTAACCATGGCATTTGGTCCATTAGGCTATGAAACTTCAAGCTATTCGTCCAGAATCGTTCCTTGGATCATCACAAACACAAAAGCACAAACAAAATTCATTAATAACGCATAAATAAACAGAATCGAAAATTTGAAATCCAAGGCAAAGTTTGATTCGGGTAAGGCAATATGAGATGGTATTGATGCATATGATGGGTGCTTTACAATCAGTGATGTCCAGGGAAGCTAGCCATGTCTTTATTTTACCTTCTAATGCCTTGGATTGAAGAATCCGAATCTCACTTTTTGCTTGAATTTTGAGTTTTTGAACTTACCTATGGGCTGCTGGAATTCGTGTTTGAATGATAGCATTAGGTTTAGTACTTATAGGAGAATCAATCTAGGTCAAAAACTTGATTGATTATGTGGAAGTTTTGATATTTTAAGATTGAGAAAGATCATGCCATGAAAGTTCAATATTTTTGTACCAATGCTTTCTATATCAAGCCATTCCATATCTTTCTTGCACCAATTTGTTCCATGCTGACTTTATGATATTCTAGAATCAATAAATCAATTAAATCTTCACATTTAATATTTTATTTAAATTTAAAATGATTTTAAGAATAAAAAATCATAATAAATTAATTAAATAAAATAAAAATTATGAAAATATGATGGAAATTTCGTGCATGATGTTGTTGTATGGGTTGGGTCATAATTTGGCCAGCCCATTTGGAGAAAATTGCTTTTAGGCCCCCATTTTCAATATAAACCATCACAAAATTGCCCAACTTTGCAAGAGCATATCTCCCTCAATTTTAAAGGTATGAGGGTGTTCTTGGACTTTTTGGAAAGCTTGAAGAGTCCTCTAAACAACCCCATTGGTTTCAGGTCCATATCATTTACCAATATCAAGTTATGCCCTTTTGAAGTTGTTGACTTTTTGTTGACTTTTGAAATGACCTATAATGTCCTAGCTCATATCTTTCAAATGAAGCATTTTTGGACTTAACTTTAAACATCAAAGTTGTAGAGAATTAAATTTCCTTCAAAATGAGATTTGGATGGAGACTTGGTGATGAAGTATGTGAAAGTTATGGTTGGTCAAAGTTCAGTTGACTTTTACTAAGGAAACCCTAATTTAGAAACTCCTGATTATTGATGATCTGGAATCTCCTTGATGAATCATGATCAACCCTTGATCAAATGATGAATTTTACTTCATATACTTGATGTTGGCAAAAAATCATGAAGTTTGACTTTGGTTTGACCACAGTTGACCTCAGTTTGACTTTTTAACTGTACTGACTGATTTTGACTTATCTGATCATCTGACTGAGCAAACTTTTGAGAAAAGTCTTGAAAATTGTCATAGGGGTTCTTATACACATATAAGATGTTATGAAGCTCACTTGAGGTATTGGAAGTCCATTTATCCTGATTAAAGTCAAAACCCTAGTTTTGGATGCACTGCTTAGGAGGTGCATTGTCTGAGGGATTTGTCAACTCTTCTGACCAATTGTGAACCTTGTGAACCTTGTGAACCATCATAAAATGTCTTGTGAACCTCATGGGAGGTATTGTGAAACTTGTGAACCTTGTGAACCTCATGAAGTGGCTTTGTAGACCTCATGAACCTCAGGAGAGCTTTGTAGTCATTGTGAATCTTGTGAACCTTCATAAAGTAACTTGTAGACTTCATGAACTTCATGAAAGGTCTTGAAGATGTTGAGAAGCTTGTGAACCTTGTGAACCTCTAAGAAGTAACTTGTAGACTTCATGAACCTCAAGAAAGGTATTGAAAGCATTGTGTAACTTGTGAACCTTGTGAACCTTCATAAAGTAACTTGTAGACTTCATGAACCTCATGAAAGGTCTTGTAAATGTAGAGAAACTTGTGAACCTTGTGAACCTTCTTAGAACACAAAGTCTTGTATTGTGAGGGCAAATTTTGGGGTGCAACAGCTGCCCCTGTTCAATTTTCTGAAACCTGAGGGGTTAGATTGGTATATTTGCCAGTCGTGACCTGGAAGGTTGAAGGGGATTGAACACAAAAGCCCAAAAATTTGCACTCACCAGTGCATTAGAGTGATACAGAGGACTAGTTGAATATGATTGAGTGGGCTTAAAGATGCCACTAGGGGAAAGCAGTCCAAAATATGGAGGTATAATGAAAGCTGTCAGGAGTCTGGAGCAGTCCTGAGGTATTGATGATATGCTTTCAGGATACTGGAGTAATACTGATGTAACAGCATGTCTTCATGAGGATAGAGCAGTCAATAATGATAACCCTAAAGCAGTCTTGAAGTAATAATATGATTTCAGGAGGATAGAGCCATCAATAATGATAACTCTAAAGCAGTCTTGAAGTAATGATTTCAGGAGGATAGAGCCATCAATAATGATAACTCTAAAGCAGTCTTGAAGTAATGATTTCAGGAGGATAGAGCCATCAATAATGATAACTCTAAAGCAGTCTTGAAGTAATGATTTCAGGAGGATAGAGCCATCAATAATGATAACTCTAAAGCAGTCTTGAAGTAATGATT
The DNA here is from genome assembly GCA_963966055.1 of Lathyrus aphaca. NCBI lineage: Eukaryota > Viridiplantae > Streptophyta > Magnoliopsida > Fabales > Fabaceae > Lathyrus > Lathyrus aphaca. Next base: position 451,400,073 of record OZ014520.1, read on the forward strand.
TCAGGAGGATAGAGCCATCAATAATGATAACTCTAAAGCAGTCTTGAAGTAATGATTTCAGGAGGATAGAGCCATCAATAATGATAACTCTAAAGCAGTCTTGAAGTAATGATTTCAGGAGGATAGAGCCATCAATAATGATAACTCTAAAGCAGTCTTGAAGTAATGATTTCAGGAGGATAGAGCCATCAATAATGATAACTCTAAAGCAGTCTTGAAGTCATGAGAATTTATCAGGAGGATAAAGTAACCCTGAGGTGACAATAAAGCAGTCCCAAAGTAATAAGAAGCTTATCAGGAGGATAAAGTAACCCTGAGGTGACAATAAAGCAGTCCTGAAGATCATAAGTTTGTTTGTTGGATAATTAACCTGAAAACAAGGTAGCATTCTGTATAATAACATTAGTTTATGCTTTATGTATGCGTGTATAACATGATGTGCTCAAGTAATGTACTATATGTTTATGGATATATGTGCTATGGTATGATGTAAATGATATATGTATGATATGATACTGCCGGAAGCGTTTGGACATCTTTGTATAACAACTGCTGGCCAGGGAAAATAAATCCCGATTCGTTGTTGAAGAATATATAACCCTCTGTCTGCTGGGGATAGTAAGGATAGATATCACCTCCCGTATGCTGGGATAGTAAGGTATATATAACCTTCGTCTTCGTTTGATGGTAGGGTAGATATAACATCCCGTCTTCGTTCGTCGTACTCTTATTGGAAAGTAATTTCCCAAATATCCGTATGAGGATAAAAGAGATGGATATAAATTCCAGGGGAGATAAGGCTTTATGAAGATGGATTCGTCCTACTGAGAGTTTGTAACTGTCTTGTAAAGGTGAACCGGCGAAGCTTCGTTGAAATCCTCCCCTCGTTCATCCTTAGTAAATACTATTACTGCATTTTCATGCATTTCTGGTAAACATTAATCATATTAAGCATACATGCATTTCTGGTAAACATCAATCATATTCAAAAGCATACATACATTCAAACACAACCAATGGACGTTTCGCTTATGTAAATAGGGTAAAAGTAAATCTGGATTCAAAAGATGGAATTTATTTATATTAAGAAGTGACCCATACACGGGCAAGTTTGTACAAGGAGACATAAACCCTAGTAAGAGGATTTTGCCATAAAGTTTTTTTTTTACAAAACAAGGAAAATCAGCTATGTGGGAAATAATCCTATTGAGTTTCAATTCTACTATTGCCATTATCTTCAAGTATCTCATCTTCTGGTGTTGAGACGAAAACAATTGGATTGAGCTTTATCTGTTTGAGCTTGAATAAGTAGTACAACTGGTTGCAGTTTCATGGGTGATCCAAACGAGACATAGTCATACGCTTTAATCCCTAACTTTTGCCTGGATTGCCCTTTCAGGTTTTCAATCCACCGGGATACCCTTTTTTGCCTAAGCCGCCTTTTCAGGTTTTCGACTTGCCGGGTGTACATCTTTTTATATATATCCCTAATTTTTGCCCAAACCCTTTTGGTTTGCCGGGATGCCCTTATTTTTGCCTAGGCCTGTCAACCTAGCGGGTCTCTTTTTATGCGTAGTATTTTTTAACTATGTCTGCGTTTACAGGCTGTGGGAAGTCTTCACCATCCATTGTAGTCAGTATCATGGCACCTCCTGAGAACACTGTCTTGACTACAAATGGTCCTTCATATGTTGGAGTCCACTTGCCCCTAGGATCACCCTGTGGTAATATGATACGCTTGATTACCAAGTCACCAGCCTGATATACCTTTGGCTTAACCTTCTTGTTAAAAGCTTTGATCATTCGTTTTTGGTACATCTGGCCATGACAATCTGCTGCTAACCTCTTCTCATCAATCAAATTTATCTGGTCCAGTCGAGTCTGAATCCACTCATCTTCATCCAAGCCTGCATCCTTCATAATTCTTAAGGAGGGAATCTGAACTTCAATGGGCAGAACCGCTTCCATACCATAGACTAAGGAGAATGGGGTTGCCCCCGTTGAAGTACGTATTGTGGTACGATAACCATGAAGAGAAAATGGTAACATCTCATGCCAATCCTTGTAAGTAACAGTCATCTTCTGTACAATCTTCTTAATGTTCTTATTAGCAGCTTCAACTGCCCCATTCATCTTTGGACGATACGGAGAAGAATTGTGATGCTTAATCTTGAACTGCGTGCAGAGATCAGTAATCATAGTGTTGTTTAGATTAGAGCCATTGTCAGTAATAATCCTTTCAGGGATGCCATACCTACATATGAGATTATTCTTAATGAACCGAGCCACAACATGCTTGGTAACAGATGCAAACGAAGCTGCCTCCACCCACTTTGTAAAATAATCAATAGCAACCAGGATGAAACGATGCCCATTAGAAGCAGTAGGCTTGATCTCACCAATAATATCAATGCCCCACATGGCAAAGGGCCAAGGAGCAGTCAACACATTCAATGGTGATGGAGGTACATGAACTTTATCAGCATAGATTTGACACTTGTGACAAGTTCTGGAGTGTTGATAGCAATCAGCTTCCATGGTAGACCAATAGTAACCTGCTCTCAATATCTTCTTTGCCATAGTATGACCACTAGAATGAGTGCCAAAGGTCCCATCATGCATCTCTTCCATAATCTCAGTGGCTTCCTTCTTATCCACACAACGAAGCATAGTTGAATCATGATTGCGCTTATACAGAATGCCATTACTCAAAAAGAACTTAGCAGAGAACCTTCTCAGAAACTTCCTATCTTTGACAGATGCCCCTTCAGGGAACTCCTGAGCTTCAAGATATCTTTTCACTTCATAGAACCAAGGCTTCTCCTCTGGCACTTCTGTATCAATCTCATTGCAGTATGCAGGCTTTTCAAATCTATCAATAGTAATCTTGGGAGCTTCATCATCCCAAGTGATCTCAAACATGGATGCCATGGTGGCTAAAGCATCTGCCAACTGATTTTCTCTTCGTGGAATATGTCCAAAGGTAATCTCTTTGAAATGTGGGATCAAAGACAACACATGCTCTCTGTAAGGAATGAGGTTATCATGCTTGGTATCCCAATCTCCTTTAATCTGACTTACTACCAGGGCTGAATCTCCATACACATCAAGGAACTGAATCTTCATATCAATAGCAGCTTTAATACCCAAGATACATGCCTCATACTCAGCCATGTTATTGGTACAATGGAAATAAAGTCTGGCAGTAATTGGGGTATGACAACCTTCAGGGGAACTAATCACAACACCAACACCATTACCAAGTGCATTAGAGGCACCATCAAAAACCATAGTCCATCGGGATCCTTGTTCAGGTCCGTCATATTGTCCAGGTTCTTTGGTAATAATCATAATGTCTTCATCAGGGAACTCAAAATTCATTGATTGGTAATCATCCACTGCTTGGTGAGCCAAATGATCTGCTACAACACTTCCCTTAATGGCCTTCTGAGTAGTATAATGTATGTCATACTCTGTCAAGATCATTTGCCATCTTGCAATTCTTCCGGAGAGAGCAGGTTTCTCAAATACGTACTTGATTGGATCCATCTTCGAAATCAACAAGGTAGTATGGGTCAACATATACTGTCTTAGTCGGCGAGCAGCCCATGCCAAAGCGCAGCAAGTTTTCTCGAGCAGTGAGTATCTTGTTTCACAGTCGGTAAACTTTTTGCTAAGGTAGTATATTGCCTGCTCTTTTCGACCAGACTCGTCATGTTGCCCCAAGACACACCCCATTGAGTTGTCTAATTCTGTTAAGTACATAATCAAGGGTCTTCCATCAACTGGTGGCATCAAAATTGGAGGTTCTAGCATATATCTCTTGATTTCATCAAAGGCAGTCTGGCATTCATCATTCCATTCCATCACCTGATCTTTCTTCAACAACTTGAAAATTGGCTCACAGATGGTAGTTAATTGGGAGATAAATCTTGCAATGTAGTTCAATCGTCCCAAGAAACCTCTAACCTCCTTTTCAGTACGGGGAGCTGGCATCTCTCGTATAGCTTTCACTTTTGCAGGATCCACTTCAATACCTTTTCCACTGACAATGAAACCCAGGAGCTTTCCAGATCTAACTCCAAAAGTACACTTGTTTGGATTTAATCTCAACTTGTATTTCTTCAACCTCTCAAACAACTTGTGCAGATGATCAAGATGTTGCTCTTCATTCTGAGATCTGGCTATCATGTCATCTACATATACCTCTATCTCATGATGAATCATATCATGAAACAAAGCCACCATAGCACGCTGATATGTTGCCCCTGCATTCTTCAAACCAAATGGCATCACTTTATAGCAAAAGGTGCCCCACTGTGTCACAAATGTTGTCTTCTCCATATCTTCAGGTGCCATCTTGATTTGATTGTAACCAGAGAAACCATCCATAAAAGAGAATACCTTATGCTGAGCAGTGTTGTCTACCAGAATATCAATATGAGGGAGTGGAAAGTCATCTTTAGGGCTGGCCTTGTTCAAATCTTTGTAGTCTACACACATACGTACCTTACCATCTTTCTTAGGAACTGGTACCACATTTGCAACCCACTGAGGATAAGAAGTCACTGCTAAGAACCCTGCATTGAACTGTTTCATTACCTCTGCCTTGATCTTTTCTGACATTTCAGGACGCATACGACGAACCTTCTGCTTCTTTGGACGACAATCTTCTTTCACTGGTAAACGGTGAACCACAATGTCTGTATCCAACCCTGGCATATCTTCATAAGACCAAGCAAAGATCTCCACATAGTCACGTAACATCTGAATCAACCTGCTCTTGACACTGTCCTCTAAATCAGCCCCTACCTTGACCTCTTTTCTGTTTTCTTCAGTTCCCAGATTCACAACTTCGACTGGCTCTTCATGTGGCTGTATAGCTTTTTCTTCTTGTTGTAACAACCTAGCAAGCTCTACAGGTATTTCACAATCGTCCTCATTTCCATCTTCAGTTTGATAGATCGGATTCTCGAAATTATAATTGGCAATAGTAGAACTGTTATGAACAGGATCCAGAGTGGATGAGGATCTGCATTTTAGTGATGTGGGTGTGTGTAAGAACACATAGCTGATAAAGCAAAAAAATAAAAGAAAAGAAAGACAAGGAACACAATATTTACGAAAACGAAACGTCCACTGATTTTATTGAATGAAGTATGCAAATGAAATGACAGCCCGTAACAAGCACACCATTGTGCCCCGGGTAAGGCACATGGCTTGAAAGTTTTATTGTTCAGAAATTACAAATTTAAAAACATAACACAGTAATAGTATTTACTCCTGACTAAAGGAGATAGGGATAACATCTTCAGCTTTCCAATTATTGAGTCCAGCACCCACAGTAGGAAAAATCCATGCATCCAAGTTGTAGTCTTCATCTTGATCTCCCACAACATTAATCTGGTCCTTCACAACCCCTTGATTAGTGACACGGGCGGCACGAGCACGACGAACAGCCTTCTGGGACTCTTCAGTGAAACCCAAACCAAACTTGTCAGACTTGTATGGAATATCAGGAAGCTGACCCCAAATAGTACAACCACCTTCATCCACCACAGCTCTAGCATCATTGAGGGAGGCCATTGCCATTGTTGGAGGCTTTCTGGTGACCACAGGAACTTTCTTCACAACAGGAGGAGCTACATAATCATTAACAACCCAGGGAACCACTTCAAATGTCTGACACGGAGTTTCAATGTATTCACCTTCCATTTCCAGATACTTGAAAGTGTTTACATGGCTGACAAAGTATTCTTCTTCTCCATAGACAGTAACAACCTTTCCATTCACCGAATATCTCAACTTTTGGTGCAATGTAGAGGTCACAGCACCTGCCCCATGGATCCAGGGACGACCAAGCAGACAAGAGTACGAAGGACGAATATCCATCACATAAAATGTAGCAGTAAACACCTGAGAACCAACTTGGATTGGAAGATCAATTTCCCCATGTACCACTCTTCTAGAACCATCAAAAGCCTTCACCACAATATTACTGGGCTTTAGCACAACATCTTCAGGACTCAGCTTGTTCAAGACTTCCTTAGGCAACACATTCAAAGAGGAACCATTGTCTATCAGCACATGAGACAGGGTAGTGCCCCTGCATTCAATTGAAATATGCAAGGCCCTGTTATGATCCCTCTTGGCAGGGGTCAAGTCAGCATCAGAAAATCCTAACCCATTGTCATAGGTCAGGTGGGCAACACAGTTCTCAAATTGGTCAACAGAAATTGCACTGGGTACATGAGCCATTTTCAGAAACTTGATCAATGACTTGGCATGAGCCTCAGAACATAATAATAGGGAGAGCATAGAAATCTTTGAGGGGGTATGCCCTAACTGATCAACAATGTCATAATCACTCTTGCGAATGATTTTCAGTACTTCTTCCATCTGCTTAGAGAGATCATCAGCAGCTGGCACATCAGTAGATACAGGCTCAATAACAAGACCTTTTCCCCGAGCATCAGTGGTGGAAGTAGCAGCAGGAGTAACTGCACTCTTAGAAGCAACTGGAGGAGAGAAGACTCTTCCACTACGAGTGATCTTACTAGATCCAGCAATATTATCAATGTCAACAGGCACATCAGGTAAAGGCTCCTGCTTAACACCATGGATGTAAACGTCAGACCCATAGTGCCAAGGCACAGCTTTGTCAGATGTATAAGGAATAGGACCAGGAGTGGTAATGATTAGAGGAGCCACTCTGGCTTCAGCAAAAACTTTCACAGGACCTTCAGCAGTAATCTTGATTGGGCCCTGATGAGTGATTTTAATAGGACCCTTTGAAGTGATTCTTACCGGTACTTTGTCAACCATATCAACCTCTTTAATCTTCTTACCCCGGGTCAGATGATCCACCATACTTTCTACAGATGCTGGTCTTCTTTCAAACACTATAGTATACTTATCCATGAGACGTTGAATGCCATCTCTCAAAATGAAGCAGCTATCCGGCTTATAGGTACAATACAAACAATCTTCACGACAACCTGGAAAGATCCCAGCTTGTACTAACCTTTTCTTGATAACAGATAGTGGTGTGGTCAACTCCATTACTGAATAGACATGCAGGTCTTCATCAACGGCATTGACAGTCTTCTCGTGATTTGGCATTGGAGCAGTAATCACATTGGGAGTACCCGGAGGATCAAACTCAATTTCTCCAGCATCAATCATATCTTGAATTTTGTTCTTCAAAACCCAGCAGTTATTAGTATCATGTCCTGGACAGTTTGAATGATATGCACATCGTGCATTGGGATTGTACTTGGGAGAGGTAACATTGGGATTCTGAGGAGCCTCCCTCAGGGTAATAAGTTCAGCCTTCAACAAATGTTGCAATGCCTGAGCCATTGACATGTTGATCTTCGTGAACTGCCTTCTAGCCCTCTGTTGGTTGCCCTGAGGCTGCTCTGTTGGTGCAGGAGTTGGATTTGAAATATGCACTGCACTAACAGACTGATGTCTTCTGTTACGATCAGGTTGACCATAAACAGCATTAGATTCTTTCTTCCCAGTGGGAGGCTTCTTTGCAGCACCTGATGAAGAAGTGCCCACTTGGATCTTACCACTCTTGATACCATTCTCTACCCACTCTCCTGTCATGATCAACTCAGTGAAGCCAGATGATGAGCTTCCAATGAGATGACTGTAAAACGGACCATTCAGCGTACACATGAACATATCAACTAGCTCCCTGTCAGTCAAAGGGGGTTGAACTCTTCCAGCTAAATCTCTCCACTTCTGGGCATACTCCTTAAAACTTTCTTTGGCACCCATAGACATGCTCTGAAGCTGCATGCGAGTGGGGGCTAAGTCAGCATTGTATTGATACTTCTTGTAGAAAGCTTCAGCAAGATCATTCCAGTCTCTGATGTTGACACTCTCCAACTGATAATACCACTCCAGCTGAGCTCCAGATAAGCTCTCTTGAAAGAAATGGATCCACAACTTCTTATCAGCAGTATGAGGTTGAATCCTTCTGACATACGACCTCAAATGCAGCTTGGGACAAGAGACCCCATCATAAACAACAAAGGTAGGAACCTTGAAACCAATGGGTATCACAACCCCAGATATCAAACTCAAATCCTCAAAATCCAGCCCAGATGATTTCTGTAATTCCATAGCATCCATTCTATCCACCAGCATCTTGAATTTGTCTTCATTAGGCTCATGGTAGTAATTAGCCTCAGAATCAGAGTCCCCCATAGTGTTGTGGAGACTGCCTACCTCTTGCTCAGATTCCTCAGATTCATAGTCTTCAGCTGGTTCTTTGGTCTTGGCAAGACCTTTGAACCTTCTTCCCATGTTGATCAACCCAGCAGACCTTCTAGCCTTCTTAGTCTTCTTGGCCAGCAGTGCCTTCAATTCATCCTGCCCCTTGGACAGGTTCAAGATCAGCTCTTGGAACTGTGCATTTTGTGCCTGGAGATCCTTAACTGATTGTTCAAGAGCCATTGCTGAAATAAACAGCGAGAAGATGAGAAACCTGTGCACAATATAAACCTGTGATGCAATGAAATGATATGGTAATGCATATGCAATGTTTTCAAGGACCGCAGGATTTAAATTTGCTTAGACAAACACGAAAGTAAACTTTTATTAGTAATAACTTGTTTTGCCTTTTAGGCTTACAAAAAATGAAAATGAAATAAGTACAAAAGATGGGGTTTTAAATCTCCCATGGACGTTTCCTCTTTGTGTTGAGGTATGAGTTGAGGTTTCGTTCCTCGTGGAGTTGCTTTGTTAGCTCTAGGATTCTTGCTTGGCTTGCTTTGTAATGAGCCTCGAAAGTATCCCTTTGCTCCTTCAGTTGGATCCATGATCTCTGCAAGTCTTCCTTATCAGTAGGCATGTCTGGGTGAAGGATGGTATAAGCTGTGTCTCCTTCAGCAACAGGTTCCATGGTAACTGGTAGGACGGCAGGATATGGCATCATGAGTGTCTGAGCACGAGATCGTACCCATCTGAGATAAGCCTCCATAGGAATAGTGTACTTAGGCTCCAGTGTCTTGCTGTCAACCCTGTTTACCTTTCCCCAAGCTCGTATGAATCTCTGACGGTAACCCTGAAGATCGTTGTCGTAATCAAACACGATGCCCTGAATCAACATGTCATGCGGGCCATCGCTCCGAGCGTAACCAAACTGTCGTAAAGCTAGAGAGGGGTTGTAGGTGATGCCTCCTCTTATGCCTAGAAGTGGCACATTAGGAAACTCCCCACAACGGTCAATGATGGTGACATTCTCCATAGATCTGGAGCACCAGTGGATATCTGAGTGAGAAAGTGACATGATCCTCTTGGACCATCTGAACCCTTGCTCATTCTTCATTACTGAGCGAGGAAGGTGAGAAATAAACCACCTAGAAAGCAAAGGTATGCAACACATCAAAGTTCCTCTTGCCCTTGTAGTACGAGTATGAAGAGAATGCAGGATGTCTCCAAGCAATGTGGGTACTGGATTGTGACTCAGGAAAATGTTGATGGCATGAACGTCTATGAACTGATCTGGATTGGGGAACAATACTAAGCCATATATCAGCAAGGCTAAGACCTCCTCAAAAGCATCATAGCTCATGGCCTTCAAGAACATCTGAGCTTTATCCATTAATACCTTAGCAAGAATACCCTTGACTCCACTTCTCGTTTCTAGAACAATGTCAGACTTCTTCAGATGTAGAGCTGCAGCAATAACCTCTGGTTTAAGCTCCTTCTCCAGGCCTGTGAAGGGTCTTTGATCAAGAACAGGTATGCCCAGAAGTTTAGAGAACTCTTCCATGGTTGGAACCAGCTGGTAGTCGGGGAATGTAAAGCAGTGGTGCTTGGGGTCAAAGAACTGAAACAGGACACTCATCATGTCTTCATTGAACCCTGAAGTGACTAGATCCAATAGGTAACCATGTCTCTTGTTGAACTGGGAATGATCAGACACTTGAGAAACCAACTCTTTAAGCTTGGGAGGTATCCCCACAAAGTTGATCCTGATAGTGTTTCTACGAGCATAAGCCATGACCTGCAACAAAGAACAAAGATAAATCCCTTGGTCCTTGAAATGGTTAGGGAAAATGCTATGCTTATGATGCATGATGATGTCATGATGTTATGTCCAATCACAAACATGTGGCACACACAAGCAAGTCACACAATAGCCCTAGGTTTAAAGGCTTGCATGAGGTTTAAGGTAAGTACCCTCCCCTGAAGTTGGATGGTTCATCCTGTCCTACAAAAGTAACCGGGTTCTAAGGGATCTCAATATCATTGATCCTTCACAAGGGTGGTTGTTCAGAAGGCAACTTACTTGCCAACCAAAACCCTCCAAGTTTAGAATCTCAATGAGCGTAGTATCGAGTGTCAACCAACTTCAGTCTGCACCAAAGCCGGTTACCTCACTACCTTCTAAAGGCCAAGATGAGTTAACTAGGGTTCTAAAAGTTAGTTAGTGCATTGACAACATATGGCAGCCTCATATTATCCTCAACTTGACTTAAGGAACATAAGCACCAACCAAGAAGTCGCACTAACTATGGCCACCAGATCAACCGTATCGATATACGTCGTACAGTTTCCTTGGTCTATTGCCATTTACCTAAGGTACACTAGATCCGGGTTAGGATCTTTCACACATAAGAGCACCCCAACAGGATAATATAAAGCAAACAAGGCAAACAATTTAAAGTGATCTAATTCCTAAGGGTACCCCTCTTAAATTTAAATCCCCAGCAGAGTCGCCAGTTCTGTAACACGGTGGGAGAACTGACTTTAAGTTATGTTGCGGATAGCAAGAGTCGCCACCGACTTTTATTTTATCCATAAGGAAAGGGTATAAAAGAACAGGAAAGACCTTAAGAGAATATTTTGGGTCCGGGGGGTAGGTTATGTAAAGGGAAGGTGTTAGCACCCTTTACATCCATGGTTATCCATGGGCTCTTAGTTACTTAGCTCACTTTTGAATTGTTTTTTTGAAAGTGTAGTGTGTGAATAGAAAAATTTTCAGAATAGTTGATAATAATCCATGTACGGATGTGTAAAAACTTGTTTTTTGAAAATTTGTTTGAAATTGTGAAGAGTTTGGAAAGTTTTTTGAAGTGAGCAAGCAACTAAGAGGTACCTACCCTAAAGTTTTAAGTCTTTCTTGTTCTTTATCCTTTCATTGGTAAGACTATCCCTACTATTAAGGAGTAGGTAGTCATTACCTTGGATGTAAGGGACATGAGAGGGACATTTTGTTTTATGAAGGCAACTGTGGGGTGTAATAAGCATATAGGAGGGACTATCATCATTATTCGAAGGGACTCGATTCGTATAGGCAACCATGAGGGACTTGATGATTTTTATCTTTTAAGGGACTTGCTTTATACACCCCACTTGACCTTATTAGTAGGCAACATTGAGGAATAACCTTAGGAATGTGAGACGGCGATTAAAATCGACTTACGTGTGTGAGTGTTTAATTTAATTATCTTATGATTAAAAGTGATCTAATTTATTTTAAATAACATACATATTTTGCACTCCCTAATTACTAACCATAACAAAAATAATTAAATAATTATAAAATTTACATCCAGGAGCATTTACATAATTATAATAATAAGCAAAATAATAAGCAAAATAGATAAATAGCAAAAATAAATAGAATATAAATAAATAAGCAATAAATAATAAAAAAAATAAATAATAAGGGTTAGTGATAACAAAATAATAATAATAATTAAAAATAATAAACAAGGTTAGAAACATAATAATAAAAATATAATAATAAATAATAGAATGGTTAGTAAATAATAAAGATTAATGAAATATATAAAATTAATAAAGCAAAATAAATAATATGGTTAGTAATAACAATAATAAATAAAATTAACCAACATTATAATAATAAGAGATTAACAATTTTTAATATAAACAATTATATTTAGAAAGAAATATGAACAAACAATTATTTTAATTTTTACAAGTTATTATTATAAATTCAATTATTTCTAAACAAAAAAAGTCATAACAAATATTCACATATTATATAAAGATAAAAATAAGTTATAAACATATTTACAAGATTTAATTTCTAATAGCATGAAATATATTTATATCTTATATGAGAAAAATAATTTATAATTATATTTATAATATTTACATGAATCATACTAAATAAATAAATAAATATACATTATAATTATAAAATTATTTAGAAAGAATAGAATTAGGTTTTATTTTAGAAAATGTTTTTTAGAATAAGGTTATTTTAATTAATATACATACTATAATTTATTTACAAAATTATAAAAATAATTTTTAGAGAAACAAGATATATAAAGTTTGAATTACTTTTAACATTATTTTAATAATATTTATATACATATAATATTAATAATTTAAACAAAAATAGAAAAATAGAAAAATTGTAAAAAAGAGAGGAACTTACCTGACCAGGATTTGATCCCATGTCCTCATGTTTACCAGCAACAACAATAACCACCAGGCTAGCCCCACGCAGGCAACCATGAAGGGGGAAGAATTCGTTTTGTGTCTTGCTTGAAAAATCCAGGAAAATGAAGAAACAAAAAGGCCTGGGGTAGGAATCGTACCCAGGACCTTTGGGATGTATACGCGCATGCTTGACCGCCTGGCTGGGAGAGCCCTTCTGGTCATGGATTGACAATAATACATAATATATTATGTTTGCCTTTAACCTGAAAAATTAACAAAAAAAACATGCACCAGCCAAGTATCGAACCAGGGACCTCACATCAAACACGCATCAGCCTTACCACTGGACCACAAGCACGCTTGTGATAAACAAATCAAACATAATTCATAAAATATTTAATTAATATTTGAATTTTTCAAACGCGCGCCAGAGTTCCTTCTTCAACCTCCTGCCCTGCGTTTTTACCTACGAATTTAGCTACGAATTTACCTGCGAGTTCTTCATACTTCTTGACCTGCGAAAACCAAACTTATACCAAACAACACTGATTCATGAAATTAATTATAGTTTTATGATTCTTGTGATCCATAGAACATTCCTATGTTCTTAGAATTCGTTTAGATTTAATGAATCACAAAACCCCATTTTCGACCTCTAAACCCTAACCATGGCATTTGGTCCATTGGGCTATGAAACTTCAAGCTATTCGTCCAGAATCGTTCCTTGGATCATCACAAACACAAAAGCACAAACAAAATTCATTAATAACGCATAAATAAACAGAATCGAAAATTTGAAATCCAAGGCAAAGTTTGATTCGGGTAAGGCAATATGAGATGGTATTGATGCATATGATGGGTGCTTTACAATCAGTGATGTCCAGGGAAGCTAGCCATGTCTTTATTTTACCTTCTAATGCCTTGGATTGAAGAATCTGAATCTCACTTTTTGCTTGAATTTTGAGTTTTTGAACTTACCTATGGGCTGCTGGAATTCGTGTTTGAATGATAGCATTAGGTTTAGTACTTATAGGAGAATCAATCTAGGTCAAAAACTTGATTGATTATGTGGAAGTTTTGATATTTTAAGATTGAGAAAGATCATGCCATGAAAGTTCAATATTTTTGTACCAATGCTTTCTATATCAAGCCATTCCATATCTTTCTTGCACCAATTTGTTCCATGCTGACTTTATGATATTCTAGAATCAATAAATCAATTAAATCTTCACATTTAATATTTTATTTAAATTTAAAATGATTTTAAGAATAAAAAATCATAATAAATTAATTAAATAAAATAAAAATTATGAAAATATGATGGAAATTTCGTGCATGATGTTGTTGTATGGGTTGGGTCATAATTTGGCCAGCCCATTTGGAGAAAATTGCTTTTAGGCCCCCATTTTCAATATAAACCATCACAAAATTGCCCAACTTTGCAAGAGCATATCTCCCTCAATTTTAAAGGTATGAGGGTGTTCTTGGACCTTTTGGAAAGCTTGAAGAGTCCTCTAAACAACCCCATTGGTTTCAGGTCCATATCATTTACCAATCTCAAGTTATGCCCTTTTGAAGTTGTTGACTTTTTGTTGACTTTTGAAATGACCTATAATGTCCTAGCTCATATCTTTCAAATGAAGCATTTTTGGACTTAACTTTCAACATCAAAGTTGTAGAGAATTAAATTTCCTTCAAAATTAGCTTTGGATGGAGACTTGGTGATGAAGTATGTGAAAGTTATGGTTGGTCAAAGTTCAGTTGACTTTTACTGAGGAAACCCTAATTTAGAAACTCCTGATTATTGATGATCTGGAATCTCCTTGATGAATCATGATCAAACCTTGATCAAATGATGAATTTTACTTCATATACTTGATGTTGGAAAAAAATCATGAAGTTTGACTTTGGTTTGACCACAGTTGACCTCAGTTTGACTTTTTAACTGTACTGACTGATTTTGACTTATCTGATCATCTGACTGAGCAAACTTTTGAGAAAAGTCTTGAAACTTGTCATAGGGGTTCTTATACACATATAAGATGTTATGAAGCTCACTTGAGGTATTGGAAGTCCATTTATCCTGATTAAAGTCAAAACCCTAGTTTTGGATGCACTGCTTAGGAGGTGCATTGTCTGAGGGATTTGTCAACTCTTCTGACCAATTGTGAACCTTGTGAACCTTGTGAACCATCATAAAATGTCTTGTGAACCTCATGGGAGGTATTGTGAAACTTGTGAACCTTGTGAACCTCATGAAGTGGCTTTGTAGACCTCATGAACCTCAGGAGAGCTTTGTAGTCATTGTGAATCTTGTGAACCTTCATAAAGTAACTTGTAGACTTCATGAACTTCATGAAAGGTCTTGAAGATGTTGAGAAGCTTGTGAACCTTGTGAACCTCTAAGAAGTAACTTGTAGACTTCATGAACCTCAAGAAAGGTATTGAAAGCATTGTGTAACTTGTGAACCTTGTGAACCTTCATAAAGTAACTTGTAGACTTCATGAACCTCATGAAAGGTCTTGTAAATGTAGAGAAACTTGTGAACCTTGTGAACCTTCTTAGAACACAAAGTCTTGTATTGTGAGGGCAAATTTTGGGGTGCAACAAGGGCCTCGAACCCTTGGCTCATAATTGCATGGATTTCACTATCCATCTCAATATATTTGTATGTAGCCAGATGGCCAACAAGGATGTCCTCTTCACCATAGATGGTGATAATATGTCCTTCCCACTCATATTTCAATTTCTGGTGAAGGGTCGACGTTACTGCGCCTGCGGCGTGAATCCATGGTCGACCCAACAAACAGCTGTAGGCCGGCTGAATGTCCATCACATAGAAAGTAGTCTTAAAGACTTGTGGATCAATTATCACTGGCAGCTCCACCTCTCCAAGAACAAACCTCTTGGAGCCATCAAAATCCCTGACCACAAGGTTGCTTGGTCGGAGAGTTATTCCATCATATTCGAGCTTGACAAGAGCTTTCTTGGGTAAGACATTGAGTGAGGACCCAATGTCTACAAGAACATGAGATAGTACAACTCATTTGCACTCCAGGGTTATGTGCAAAGCCTTGTTGTGGTGACATCCTTCTGTTGTCAAATTAACATCAGTGAAACCTATCCCATGGCTAGTATTGACATTAGACACCACCGTCTCAAGCTGATTCACTGTGATCTCTTCTGGCACGTAGACAGCGTGCAGAACTTTGAGTAGTGCATCCCGATGAGCTTCAGAACACAACAGCAGAGATAAGATGGAGATCTTAGAAGGAGTCTTGTGGAGCTGATCCACAACTTTGTAGTCACTTCTTTTAATTATCCTCATAAATTCATCCACATCCTGATCAAAGGATGATTTATGAGTCTCTTTTGGCGCAGGTTCTTCAAGTGCCACACTTTTCCCTTTGGCTTTGGCAACAGCCTCTACCTCAGTGTTGGCTCTTGGAGCTTGTGACGTGAAGAGGCGTCCTCTTCGGGTGAAGCCTCCACCTCCCCCGACATTATCTACTTGGGGAGTAGGAACTGAAGAATCAAGAAGTACTTTTTCTCCGTTGTAGTAAAGGTTAGCACCATAATGACATGGTACAACACTGTCTTTGTCATAAGGAATTGGCCCTGGCACCGTGATGGTGATTGGGCTTACTGCAGTAGAAGTTGGAACTGTTATTGTCTGCGGATCATAGAAGATAGTGACATGACTTCTTGTGGATGTTGGTGATGGTGAACTGAAGCTTGGTTGAAACTGTTGGAAGTTGCTGGAATTCGGGACCGTTGTCGAGTCATAGTAAATAGTAACTGTGGAGACATCATTGTTGGTGGTTGTTGGAGTTGTAGAAGGAGATGAAATGGAACTGTTATTTGTTGAAGTGGAGGAAGAAATGGTTGCTGAATTTGTAGTTGAATAAGTAGGAATAATGGTTGTTGCAGTTGTAGAAGAATCACTTGTTGTTGACAAAAGAGATGCTGGTGTTGTAGAAGCGGTTGTTGTGATTTGCATAATGCCTTCTTTAATCAAGCCATTAATGCCATTTCTCAAGCTTGCACACCCATTCTCAGAAAATTTTCATGATTTACAACAAGCCTCACAACCTGGAAACACTTGGCATTTCAAAAGCTGGGCTTTAACCTCTGCCAGAGGTGTCTGGATACTTGCAATATCTTCTTTTAAACTCATGGGTGAGCCTTCCTTTATAGCATTAACCCTTGGCCCACTGTGGCTTGGCATAGGATTTTTCATTACGTTGGGAGGAGGTGCAAAGTTCAGGGCTTTTGAATCTACCAGATCCTGGACCTTCATATGCAGAGCCCTGCATTTTTCCGTAGAGTGACCAGGTGCGTTGGAATGAAAAGCACACCTAGCATTGACATCGTAGTTCCTTGGAAGGTTCTGAGGATCGGATGGAGCCAATGTCCTCAACTTAACAAGATTAAGCTTTAGGAGTTGTGGTAGCAGTGTAGCATATGGCATTGGAATAGGGTCAATCACCCTGTTAATCTGAGATGGCCGCTGTTGAAAAGGGTGTTGTTGTTGATTGTTGTTATTGTTGTTGTATGATCTCTGTTGAGGAAAATGTGGTTGTTGCGGAAAGTGTTGTGGTTGTTGAGTATACTGAGGAGGTGGAGTAGGAATAGTGACGACAACAACTGATCTGGTCAGATATTGGGGTCTCCCTCTTCCCATGTGTACATAATTCGTCTCACCGGATCTACAGGGGCCAGCAAATGGCTTCCTTGCACTGCTTGAACTGGCACCATTGTCGGAGATCTTTCCCATCTTTAGTAACCTCTCAATTCTTTCCCCAGCTATCACCACATCTTCAAAGCTGGTGGAAGAAAAGGCAGCCAATCTGTCAATATAGGTACCCTGGAGAGTATTCATGAACATGCCTTCCATCTCCCTTTCAGACATCGGGGGTTGAACGGCAGTAGATAATTGCCTCCACCTTTGGGCATACTCTCTAAGGCTTTCACGGGAAAACTGAGACATTCCCATTAGAAGGGTCCTATTTGGAGCCATGTCTAGATTATATTGATACTGACGGATGAAAGTTTCAGCCAAATCTTTCCAGTTTCTTATTGTGGCTCTGGTCAAGTGGGAGTACCATTCTCGGGATGCCCCTATCAAGCTATCCTCGAAGTAAAACATCCACAGCTTCTCGTCCATGGTGTAAGCTTTCAATCTTCCCAGGAAAGACTGAAGGTGGGTGCATGGGCAGGATGTGCCATTATATCTTTCAAAACACGGGGGTTTGAACTTGTGAGTAATTCTCACCCCTTCCACCAATCCCATGTCCATGACATCAAAACCTAGAGAGTTTTGGGATTCAAGAGACCTCAGCTTCTCTGCAATTTCATCCAACCAACGGTCGCAAACTTCGTCTCCAGCCGCTACCACAGTAAACTGCTCTTCTTGAGGATCCTCCTGCAAGATCCTTCCTCCAGCAGTGTTACCCTGGGTATTTCTTATGGCATTGATGTCTGGGTTTAGATGAGGTCCAAACTCTGGTGGATTAGTTCGAGGCTGCACGTGATCATTGTTACTGGTACCCCCTGTACCTGGATGGTGTTCCTCGGGAGTTTTTCGCTCAACCAACCCCCTCAGTCTCTCCTGGCTCTGAGCTAGACCAGTCATCACTGTCATAAATTGATTCATTTGATTTCTCATCTCAACCCTTTCATTGGCCATCTGGGCCCTCACTTCATTCAGGTCTTGTTGAACTTGATCCATCTGTAGCCCCGGAAGGTTGTTTCTTGTCGGGTTCCAGTGTATTCTATTGACAGGGAACACTCTTCTACGAGCAATGTTTCTTGAAACCACAAAAAAGTGAGAAACAACAACAAAACAAAAACCTACAAAACAAAGAAAATGTTAGTATGCAATGCAGGATGCCTATTTGTCTTCCAAGGGTATCCGGTTTGGTTCCTTGGTTTTGACCTTCCCAGACCTCGAGGAAATGCTGATGATGTTGCAGAGAGAGATAAAGCCCACTAAAAAAATAATACAAACCATATATATTACAAAGAGTGAAAATACATAGTTTGATTATAATAACATTTCCATGGCGGGTCAAAATACATCAACAAAAAGAAAATACAATCAAAATGAAGTACAAAACAAAAAAGAGTCAAACATCCAGCCCAAAGTCATCTTCTCTGACTTCCTTCAGGAGGGCCTCAGTCACTGGACCAACCGGGTGCTCTGTGATAGTCCTGATGAGGAGGTTCCTGGTAGCAATGACATTGGTTAACTTCTTATGCCTATCCTGATCCTTTGACCTCTTCAACCCCGCCCAGAGTTTCAATTCAGAGATCTCCTTTTGTGCTGCTAATAATGCCTCCTGATGCTTCTTATCACTGGCCTCCAGTTGCTCTATCTTAGCTTGAGTCCTTTGATCTTCTTGTGCACGGGCTTCAGTGATCCTGATCCACCTAGCCTGGCTCTCCTCTAAGTAGTGCTCTGCCCTAGCCTTCTGAGTCTTTGCTTCCTTGCAAGCATTCTTCAGTACTAACCCCCCTGCTCTAGCCTTTCTGATGTAGTCATCCGTCTTCTCAATCTTGGTTAAGTGTTCAACTCGGAGCTTCTCTAATCTCTCATTATCCAGACGGCTGTCATTTCTCTCCCAGAGAGTCTTCTTCAGAGCTTCAGAAAGCTGAGTATTCCTCTCTTTCAGTTTCTCAAACTCTTCCAAACTGACAGTAGCTGCAGGTTGCACTGTTGAAGGTCCAGGTACATCTTCCAAGGTGAATGGCATCTGGGTGATCTGTGCCCTGGTACGAGACCAATCAAGATACTGTGTTGAAGCTATATTGTTGCATTTGCCCAAAATAGTTGTCCCCTTTGTCTGAATGTTGTCCCAGGCCCAGGCTGCTTGTCTGACAATAGCAGAGTTATGCTGGATTTCACAATAGAGGGTCTCAGTCAGGTCTTGCCCTTTTGGAGGATGAACCAAAGCATACCCTAACTGTCTCTTAAAAAGAAAAGGGTTGTAATTGATGCAACATTTTACTACAACCAAAGGCACATTAGGATATTGCCCACAGCTAGTAATGATGTCTTTGCCCTTGGTACTCTGAGTGCACCATCTAATGTCTTCTGATGTCAAGGCAATCAATCTCTTAGCCCAGTTCTTTGGCTGATGAGGGTTCAGGAAAGTGTCTGACTTTGGTAAATGTCTTAACAACCAAGAGTAATAGAGGGGAGCACAGCATCTGACCAGTCTTCCTATTTGCTTCTCATTCCTTTGGTGCACTGAATAATATAAGTCTCCAAGAAAGGTAGGCACTGGGTTCCTCAGTAAGAACAGGTGAATAGCATTCTTGCTTACAAACTTTGGCTCGTCTGCAAACAAGATAACTCCATATATGCCGAGGGCTAGGAGTGCACAAACAGCATCCCATTTCCCTGCTGCAACATGGAGGCTGGCCTGGGAGATCAAGAAATCTAGGTGAAGGCCTGGAACCCCAACCTTGGTGGTCATGCTCTGATCAATGAGGGCAGGCTCCAAATGCAATGCCTTAGCTATGTCTTCATTCTTGGGAGCAACCATCTCAGGGTTGAAAGGAATCTCTCTCTTGATAGGAACTCCTAACAACATGGAAAATTCTTCTAGCAGAGGTCCCAACTTAAAATCACGGAATGTGAAGCATCTGAGAGGAGGATCATAAAACTTCAAGCAAGTATGGATCATGCTCTTTTGGGATGCATCCAGGTCCATTATCATGTCCAATATGCCTCCATAATGTTCTCTGAATAATGGGACATGATCAGGAGTAATGAGAGACTGGATCTGTCTAATGCCTGTCAAGGTAGGCTCAAAGAAGTGGTATGTGATGTTGTTCTTCCTGGAAGTGTCCATGATGATAATGGATGCGGGTGAAGGAACTGAGGAGGAACTACTGATAAAGGTCAGTGAAGAAGATGCTGAAGAAGTGTCTTTGATGAAGACAGCTGATAGAGAGAACTGGGAAGAGTCTCTAGTGAAAATACTGGTGAAGGGTCTCTGATGAAGAAAAACTAAGGAAGGTGCTGGAGAATGAACACTGATGAAGATGCTGGTGTAGATAACTGAGGAAGCTTGAGCAGCAGAACATGTCAAAACCAAACCAAAGGTAATACGGTGGATACCCTGTAAAACAAATAGGAAAATGTTAAATGATGCAAAAATGATGTATGCAGAATGATATGCAAAGGGTTTGTGATCAAGTGTTGGATCTGTTATCTGCCTTGATAAGGTCCATGTGTGTTCATAAGTCCAGATGGAGGCCTAGAAAACCAGTAACCAGGTGGGGGACTACAATAAGGAGTCACAAGTCCAGGGTTTCACAAGAACTGTCCAAAAATACAACCTTAAACAAACATTAGTAACAAGGGTATGATGAGGCCAAGGGTTCCTGCAAACCTGTAAACATCCCAACCCCCTCACATGTAATGTTCTAGAACAAGGATCCTCAGACTTGGATCAGTTATGAGAAGTGTAAACACTTCTAACCCGGAGGTACAGTGTTTACAATAACCATAAAAGATCCTCCTCTAATTCACCTCAGATGCTGAAGGTCATAAAAGGTCATCCAGACTTAGCAGGCTTCCCAGATAGCCCTAGTACTACAGGAAATCCGTAGCACAAAGTTCTCAAGAAGAAACCCATGTCTGAACCGTGTTTCATATTCCCGCACCAGACCGAAATGGAATGGGAAAGAATATGAAGCCACTCTAGCCTACGTGTCACTCAGGTCCCCAGTATGGAACCTTAATCACTCAATGATCCCCACCCACCAAAACAGACAAGAGATCCAACACCAGTGATATGATAACAGTATGAAATGCATAAAAACTGTAAATGAAAGGAATAAATAAAGCTGTACAGAAAGCAATAAATAAAGCAATAAATAAAAAAGCACAGGTAGCACATAACACCCCCGTAAACACAAATCAAACAAGCGCTAGGAGGAACCCAAACAAAGAACCAGAAGCCCTGATTGCAATATAAGCCTCCCTAGTAGAGTCGCCAAGCTGTCGCTCCCCCGAAAAGACACCTGGTCAGATAGGGTGAAAACGCGAATAGTCGAAGAAAGGAGATAATGAAATGAAGATGAATAGAGTCGCCAACTAGGCATTTTTATCCCGAGGGAAAGGTAATGCTGCATAAACCTAGAAAGATATGGATAAGACGGTTGCGAACCAGAGAAACTAAGAAAGGGGGTTGGTTACAACCTGGGAAGGTATTAGCACCCAGATTGTCCATCGTACTCGACGAGATCCACGCTTAAAAGTTTGTGTTTAAAGGGGTAGGTGTATGTGCTATCTGTGTGCAAAAGCTGGAAGAGAATATACAAGTGTCAGTGCAAAAGAGAAGTGAAATGCTCAAGATTGAGGCTTAAAAGAGAATGCTGAAAGAGGGGGAAGACACAGAGACATTTGTTCGATAATAGTTAAGTTATGCCTACGTATCCTCTCATGCAATGAGGAAGTCAGAACACTGTAGTTTGACTCAAGGAGACTAAAAGGTGAATTGACTATGAACTGCCTGCTTGTCTATGCTCAAGTGTATGACTTGTCTGGCTCAAGTGCTAAATGTCTTCCATTAGACGGAAGAAGCAAGTTCTCGCTTATGAATGAGTGTGATGAGAAAAGAATCCCGAAGGAGACGATTATTGTTTGTTTTTGTGTTTTCAATCTTTTATTATTTTTGATGTTTTTCATAAGTTGATGAGCTTAACCCTAAATCAAAGGTTGTAAACTCATTATATCCTCCCTGATTAGGGATAATGAGAATACTTAAGTATGAGATAAGCATCTCAACTTAATTGCCATGATGATGTAGGATTAAGATCATTAACGTACTTGTGATTAATTAGATGTTTTTGGGTTTTTGTTTGGTGTTAAGTAATGAGTTTAAGCCATAATCAAGGATTAGTGAACTCATTACACCATCCTAATAGAAGGATAATAGATGAGCACACTTAAGCTGAGGAAGATACCTCAACTTAATCCATGATTAGGGATTAAGATCATTAGATGACAAGCCTTTATCAAAGTGAATTTTAATTAAGAGTGAGATTAAGAAGTGAGTTTTATGATTTGTAAGACAACTTGAGGAGGACTTGTCCATTAAACACTAGGGTTAGTCCTTCTTAACCATAAAGGAAGAATTAGAACCCTAATGTAAGGCCCAAGTTACAAGTTAAAGTCTTAGTGATTATTAGATGGATTGATTAAGAGTTTTAAACAAATTAAGGGTTTAACACTTAGGATTAAAGTTATACACTCCATCCTAAGAGAAGGATGCAGGTATAACCCTAATTCCAAGGTCTTAAAGCCTTAAAGGTTTAGTCTCTAATGATGAGAAGAGAGACACAAAGAAGACTCAAAGGTAAAAGCTAAGGGGGACTAATCACAACCCTAATTATTATCATGCTTGGATGTTCCTATGGATTGTAAGGCTTGAGAAAGATCTTCAAGGAAGTCACCAATGAAAGAAGCAGATGAAATGAGGAAGAAGCAGAAGAAATAAGTTACTTACTTCATTGAAGAAGATAAGTAACTTAAAGAAAGAAAGTGAGAGATGAACACAAGTGGGAAAGCCCACTCAAAAACAATCTAAAATTCAGCAAGGAAATAATATGAAAGACATGAGAAGAAAATGAGAAGTGAAAGCAAATCCACTTCTCAAAATAACTTACCACCTGAAAATGTTAGCACAAGATGCATAAGGAAAAAAATGAGATGGAATGATGCATATGTAAAGCCAAAGACCAAAACCATAAGTATACACATGATGCTAATGATGCTATGACATGATGCAAAGGCATACAAAATGCAATGAATGGTCATACAAAGAGTGAGATGTCATGTAGGCATGCTTTGAAGTTTGGAAACACATGAAAGTTAATGAAATGAAATGAATGCAAATCATGGAAAATGAATGAAGAAATGATCAAGCATGATTCTAAAATGTCCTAAGATGTCTAAGATGACATATGATTGCATGAAATGTCATGGCAAGTTCATGTATGGATGCATATGTAAGATGGATGCAAGTGAAGCAAAATTAGGGTTATATGAAAGGATGAGATGCAAATGGCAAAGACAGAAGCAAATGACATGACAAAAAATTTAAAATGCACTCAAAGGAACCCTAAACCTATATTAGGTTACCATCCAAAGGGGGAGGTCAGAAGCTAAACCTACAAGGAGTTATGAATTTCCTAAGTTTCTAGGGTTTTTTGGGTGATCTTCAATGTAAAATGCCAAACAAAATGAAAATGCAAGATAAAAATTAAACGAAAATGTTTTTGGATGCTAGAAGACATGAATAGAACAATGCAAAAAGAATCATTCACCAACTCAACTTGGTTTAAAAGTTATGAATTTTTGAAGTTAGGGTTAGAAAATGAACAATTTTAAGAACCCTAATTCATTGAAAAATGTCAAAGCATGATCAAAACCAAAAAGAAATTTGTATGGTGAGTTTGTAAATGTTTGTAAATGTCTAAGAATGTTCTCTGATTTTTTTTGTGATTTTTAAATACTTAAATGTATTTTTAATTAATTAAAATCAATTAACTAATTAAATAAAATATTTAAATGATTTAAAAATATTTTTTAATGCAAAAAATAAAAATATTTTTGGTTTCTGAAAATTAATAAAAGACTTGATAAAAAATTTCAGATTTTTTAAATCAATTTTGCTATTTTTAATAAATATATGAAATAAAATACAAAGAAAATAAAATAAAGGGAAAGTATGACAATCCAAAGGCTGAGGTTTAAACTGGGGGGGACCATTGACCAGCGCGCAAACCAAGGGCTGAGATTCATTCCTGGCTAATTTCAATTAATTAAATTAATTAATCCTGATTAAAACTTAATGATTAATCTCATCCGTCCAAACACGCGCGGGAAAGGCCATCCAAGGGCTGACATTCAAACTCACCCTAAACCCTAATTAAAACCCTAATTACATTCAGATGATCGGAACAGTGCTCCGGTCATCTTCTCCGGCCACACCTTCACCCTATCTTCTTCCCTAGGACAAATCAAAGCCTCTAACTCTCCAGAAACAATCCCCTAACCTTCCTAAACATGAATCTACCCTCAAAACACATTTATCATTCATCAATCATGAGATTCGAAGCAAAACGTGAAACTGAACAGAAATTTCAGAAACTTAATACATGCTTAATACTCAACCATTTTCGAAACAAATTACATCAGCATGATCAGTGAAGCATGAAGAAACATTTAGGAACTTAAAAATACATTTCTGGAAAAAAGGTTCTTGATGATACCTGAGCTGGAGCTTTCGAAACTGGAGCTTTCTGACCACTTCTTTGATGCTTTTCCACTCCCCTTGATCCCCTTATGCTTTTGGAATGCTTGAAATGAGTTTATATGGACTATTTTTGAGGTTTCAGTTCAGAGGTGAGGGAAATCGTGTTTTGGATTCTTGAGGTTTCAGGCTTATTTAATGGTTGGGAAATGATCTGGAGAGTGTATGGAGATGATTGGTGAAGTTTGCTTGAAGTTTTGATGGCTGTTTATGAATTTTGAAGAGATGAAGTTTGAGAGGGATTTTGGAAATCTGAATGTGTGAGAGCTTGCAGGCTTGTGTGTGTATGAAAATGAGTCCCTTGAGGCATGTATATGAAGTTGTGATAGGTCAGAATAGTTGGTGTGGGCTATGCTGATTGGTATGGGTGATTTTGCAAAAAGTCAAGGTTGGTTGTACTTGAGGTATGGGCACATGGCAGGCCTGGATTCGGGCATGGCTTGGATCAGCAGAGATCAAGGGAAGCTTGTGAATTAGATTTGGTATGCTGAGGCAAGTGTATAGAAAGATTCATACCATTTTGCAAATTTGAGAAGTTTTGGCCCTTTTGGAATTTCTTGAAGTTCAAGGCATGAAAGTGTATTGTTGTTGGGCCAATTCTGATCAAAATGAGTTATACTATGATGGTATGATGTTTAGAGATGCATTAGAAGTCATGAAATGGCTTGGCAAGTGGTTTTGCAAAAATCCCTCTTTGGTGCATTCTTGAAAATTATAGGTTTTTTGCCAACTTTGAAAGATCACAACCTGAGTTCCATAATGAATTAGAACATGTTCTTGTACTTTTTGAAAAGGGAAAGACCTAATCTACAACTTTCATGACCAAGAATTTTTCATTTGAAGCATTTTTGGTTGAGAAAGAGGAGGTTGAAGAACTTTCCCAAAATGGAAAGTTTCCATTACAAGTCATTTCCATTTTTGGCAACTTTTGGTTTAGCTCAAATTTCTTCAATTTTGTGAACTTCCATGCACTTAAATGATCAAATAAAGATCATATAACTTCAATTTGATGAAAATACCCCTTTGGTTCCATTGTTGGGGGCCTTAGATTCCCTGATTTTGCTCTGACTTGCTCAAGAAGTTACCCAGTGAACATATGACTTCCACAATGAATTTCTTCATCAAACTTGGTAAACATGATCCTTATAAAATCTTAAGAACATTAGAAACAAGAATGACCAAAAAAATTGGAGTTATGGCCTCTGAAACCAAAACCCTAATTTTGGTCATCTATGTAGTGAAAACCCTAGCTCTGCTTCAATGCCTTTCCAGTTCTTGATATTTCTTGACTTCTTTGATTTTTAGGGATATAATATGATGATAGGACACACATGGACCCTCTTGGAACACTTGGAGGCCTTTGATATGACTCAGATAGATTCTTGGATTGCTTAAATCACAAACCCTAGATGCAAATGAATTTGAACTGTGCAGATGAAACAAATATGCAATATGAGATGTAATGCTTATGCTAATGCAAAAATGAAAGATCACAAGCCATGGTGTGATAAAGAGTGAGGGAAAATTTGGGGTGCTTACACCCATGTGGGGTGTGAGCGATCAGATTGTGTGCCCGTGTGGGGTGTGAGAAATCCAGAAACATCGTGTGCCCGTGTGGGGTGTGAGCGATGGGTGATTTATTCACATTAATTGTATGCCCGTGTGGGGTGTGAGCAATCGGATTTTTTGCCCGTGTGGCATGTGAGCAATCCATAAACATTGTGTGCCCATGTGGGGTGTGAGCAATGGGGAACATCATATGCCCGACAAGGAGTTACTTTAGGTAACAAGCGATGATTCCATTTGGTTCCTGAGAGAACCTACTGAAATGTTGAGTCGGTACCGCATTTGCATCTGTATAGAGTCGTGTGTCGGTCTCTATGAGTTGCATTTTATCATTTTAATTATGATATGCAAAAGTAAACATGAATGTGCATATGTTTATTTGAAGTATTATGGAGATGATAGTTTGTGTGATGAAACATACTTGATTGTATATATGCATGTTTGATATGTATATGTATGTGATTTATACATTTGTAATGTATATGTGTGATTAAGCATAGCTAGGTGTATGTTTATACAGAATGAATAGAATTGAGGAATAGACATAAATGATGTAAGTTTATGTGAATTGGTGCATGTTGAACATGCTTGAATTGTGTATGTACACATTGCGATGTGTATAGGTGATGAGGAATGAAATGTGTGGTGAGAATATGTTTTACATGCATTTTTATATGTTGAGATATATAATTATATGCAATGTTATTATGATAATGTTTCTCACCCTTCTGTTGTTTTATGATGCTCTATGAGGCATTGCAGAGTAGGTTGCTGGATGATATTTTTGTGAAGCTCGTCTTCATCTTTTGGTCGGTCGGCTCTAATATGTAGCACCGGGTATCTAGGTTTGGCTTGATGCCTTTTGTGAATACATTTGAATATGTTTTTTGATGTGAAATGTTTTATGTAAACATGGGATTATTTTGGTGATTCAAACTTGCAGATATATTTATAATAAGTATATAAGTTTGAAATTGTGATGTTTTGTTTCTGTTGTTTAATGAATTGATGAATACGGGTGTAAGGATGAAATACTTGTGTATGTGAGTTACCCCGTTTGTTGCATATCTTTATTGAGCAGGTGTTGTATGTTTTCAATTTCAAGTATAATGTGGCATGCCTCTTTTATACCGTTTTTCAAATATACTCTGATGAAATTTTAATATGTGCCTTAGTGATTTAATTTCTTATTTGGGGTATAGAAAGGGGGTGTTACATTTTCCTCCACTTCGGGATAGGACCTTGATAGTTATGTGCATCTGGGGACCGATCATCGAGGACCTTAGTGGAAACAACCCTCTCTAATAATGACAATGGAAGACTATATTTTTTGGAAAACCCACTCGCATCCGAGGGCCCACTAGGAACTCACATAGGATGGCCTGGTTCTCTCATAGGAACCCGGTTAAGGCAAACTGTTATTATGACGGTAGTACTATATCCCAAGGGCTGAATGGACTATTTTTTCTCGATTCAGTGCTTGAAGTTGGGGACTTATGAGGGATGCTCATTTTCCCAGACTCAACTGAGACCTCCCTGAGTAGTACATAATGCCTCACCGCTTCCCTGAATTGGTCATGAGCCATCTCTCGGAGATGGTGAACATATTATTGCTATTCAGCTTTGAGAGTTCATGATGTTAACCCGAGGTAGAACACCCGTGAGATGGGAGGGGTTTACAGGTTTGCAGGAACCCTAAAACTTCCAACATACCCACTTTGCCAGTATTGTCCAATGTTATGAATTGGTTCTATGGTTCTTTGGTTTTGAGATCCGGGATTTCTGTTACTGTGATGGCTTTTGTGACCCTGCACAGACACTTGAGTATTTGATCAACACAACACAGACACGTCACCGATCACATGCCTTGCCTTGCATTTCATCGCATCATTAATCATTTGAGTTCTTTTTCATTCTCAGGGATCATACTATTCCCGGTTCTAAGCACCAATTCTCCATAATTATATGATCTGAGCTTCACGCGAGGTCTTCTTCCCCAAAGTATGAATTTTCAAAGGCTATCTGAATTCTCTAAATACCGAAACGGGAACGTAAAAAACCTTAAGAATGAAAAGAACACAACATTGCATGCATTCATATCATTTGCAATTTTTTCTTTTGCAGTTTATCCGGATTTCTTAACTTATCTGTTTATTCAGGAAATATTGCGAGAGCCGCAAAGAGTCGTCTTCTCCGACACGACACTCCTCTGCACTGGTACATTACTCGCCACAACTAGAGAAACATCATGGACATCGTACAAACTGAGTTGAATGAGCTTCGCACCAAGACGGCTGATTTTATGACTATGATGTAGGGCATGGCCCAGGGGCAGCAGGAGCTAAGAGCTGCTGTTCTCAGACTCGATCCACCACATATGGACCCTCCAGTTGTCACTTTGGATGCTTAGGGAAATACAATCAACAACAACAGGGGTAACGGACCTCCAACTCCAGAGGGTGGCGGCCCTATTCCTATTCATGTGGTTGACCACCAAGAAGATCAATTCACCTTGGTTAATGAAGATACGAGCTTTGGCGCCGGTGGTAATTCCCAAGACTTTCAGATGCTGGCTGAGAAAGTTAGGACCTTGGAATGCAGGGATACTCTAGGCATTGATGTTTCTGACATGGGCCTAGTTCAAGGGGTGATTATTCCTCCAAAGTTTAAGCCTCTAGGTTTCGAAAACTACAACGACAATTCTTGCCCAAAAACTCACCTGCAAGTTTTTTACCGCGAGATTTCTGCGCATACCAAAGATGAGAAGTTATGGATGTACTATTTCCAGGACAGCCTGTTTGGGGCTCACTGAAATGGTACATGAAATTGGAGAGGACCGATGTTCACAATTGGAAGGAGCTTGGGGAGGCTTTCCTCAAGAATTACCAATATAATATTGACATGGCTCCAAGTTGGACCCAACTGCAAAGTTTGTCTCAAAAGAATTCCGAAAGCTTCAAGGAATATGCGCAGAGGTGGCGCGAAGTCAAAACTAGAGTACAACCACCACTGCTGGAGAGAGAAATGGTTGACCTTTTCATGGATACCCTCCCTAGGAACCTCATGGAAAGATTAGCAGGCTATTCATTTAGCAGCTTTTCTGATATCATCCTAACTGGTGAGAGAATTGAAAGTTGGATGAAGTAGGGGAAGATTCAGAATAACGGAGCGTCGACCTCTGGATTCAAGAAACCTTTTGTGAAGAGAAGAGAAGGTGAGATTGGGGCTGTGTACACCCAAAGGAAGAGGCAAAATCAGAACTTCTATCATCAGGAAGCTCCTGATACCATTTCTGCTCCCGCAAATCAACAGCAGGTTCAGTAGCCACAACAACAGTGTCAGTAGAACTACCACCAGCAGAGAGCTCCTCGTCAATACTATCCTCCCAGACCAAAGGATAGGCATCTTGAGACGCCGCCAATGTCTTATTCCTAGCTTTTAGAAAACCTTCTTCAACTTCAAATGATTCAATTATGAACCTTGTAGCTTCCGAGACCGGGACAGATTCCTGAGGGCTATGATGCTAACACCCATTGTGAGTTCCACTCCGAAGCTCCGGGCTATAGTACTGAAAATTGCAAGGCTTTCAAACATGTCATTCAGGACCTGATAGATTTCAAGGCAATCAATTTCGCTCCAACCCCGAATGTGTTTCAAAATCCCATGCGTCCGCATGGGAGGACCATAGGAGACATTGATAATGGTGAGGGTTTGAATCTGATATATGATGTCAACGCCTTGAAGAATTCATTACTAGCGGTGAAGGGTTGTCTGGATAAGAAGCATATATTTCCTGGCTACGAAGAGGGTTGTTAAGATTGTGAAAATTCGGTTGATGGTTACAACCAATTGAGATCGGGGATACAAATAATGATTGACGAGGGCAGTGTTCAATTTGACAGAATCGTGAAGGAAGATGAAGTCTCAATAGTGACTATCTACTATGATCTAGTCCAGATTCTAACACCAGCAAAAGTGGCACCTGTGACATTCACCACACCTGGACCAATTTTGTACCAAAGCGAAAAAGCTGCCATGTGGTACTATGGGGCCGAAGTTTAATGTAATGGTCAGAAGCAGGATGTGACCTCTTCCAGCTCAGCTCAACACCAAGTTGAAAATGTTGGAGTTGGAGGATTCACAAGGAGTGGGAGATTATTGGTGTCGAAAATGCTAAGAAACAATGTGGTTCCACCAAGTGGCAATGCAGAGGCTCAAGCCAAGGCCAAGGGAATTCACTCTGTGACAAATGATGCTCATGCACCAAATCCAAATCCTGATATCACTTTCGACAAAGAGGCAGAGGAATTTCTGAGAATCATCAAAAAGAGCGACTATAAAATAGTTGATCACCTACAGCAAACTCCATCCAAGATTTCAATATTTTCCTTGTTGATATGTTTAGATTCACACAGGAAGGCCTTGTTGAGGATATTAAACAATGCCTACATGCCACAAGACATATCATTAAACCAGCTTGAGACGGTGGTGTCAAGTGTGAACACCAGCCATGGTTTAGGGTTTACAGATATGAATCTGACCACTGAGGGACACAACCAGAACCGAGCTCTATACATTTCTATGGAATGTAAAGGAGCTGTGCTCTCTCACGTACTTGTGGACACAAGATCATCCATGAACGTACTTCCAAAGAAAGCATTGATTAAGTTGGACTATGACTGGGTTGTGCTTAGACCAAGCAACTTGGTGGTCTGAGCGTTTGATGGATTGAAAAGGTCTGTCTTCGGAGAGGTGGAACTACCAATCAAGGTAGGACCACATGTTTTCAATACTACCTTTTATGTTATGGATATCCAACCAGCGTATAGTGGTTTGCTGGGATGACACTGGATACATGCAACATGGGTTGTTTCTTTAACCCTCCACCAGAAGCTCAAATTCGTCCGGGAAGGATAGATCGTTACAGTGTGCAGGGAAGAAGACATCTTCATCAGTCACTTGTCCACATTCAAATATGTAGAGATGGACAGAGAGATTGTTGAGACTCCTTGTCAAGCCTTCAAGCCAGTCAGAACCGAGGGTACATCGTCATCAGTTGCCTTGTCAGAGGATAAGAAGAAAGGGGTGTCCATCTCATCCTACAAACAGGCCTTGGGGATTGTGGAGTCAGGTACGAATGAGGGTTGTGGCAAAATGATTGATGTCCCAGAGAAGAAGGATATGTTCGGGATTGGTTATAATCCTGGCCATTCAATACCAAATCAGAGTGCTAGAGGTCAGAAGGGCCCGATTACTTTCACGAGTGCAGGATAAGTTGATCATGGCATCAACTGTGCAGTGCAGGATGAAACGGATGAAACGATTGATAGTGATTGTGAACTGGACGAGTGGATAAAGCTTTGTGTCCTGGTGTAGACACCCTAAATTTGCCCTCTGATTTTCTTTCTTCGCCTGTCTTTCGTTTGCATCTCATTTGCATTTTCATTTGGTCGTTAACATTTAGAATGCATACCATTTGCATAGTCTCCTGAGACATGGGATCACATTTTCTGAAGAATTTAGGGTTTCATGTCCCTATTTATGGATTATCAGGAGAGTTCAAGGTTTTTGGCTATGCAGCCATCAGTGGCATCATCCTCATATTGCTTTTGTCACTGAATTAGGGTTTATTTCCCTGGGTAATGGTATTCATGGATTTCACGTCTGCAATGGTTGTTCACCATTTCATTTGGCTCGTCATCATGGATTTCTGCTTCATCAGGGCTATTTCTCAGGCAGTGAGTGCTCAAAGTCAAGTCGTGGCGGGATGAGTTTGTCAGAGTTAAGGTGATTCAAGACTTATTTGGCCACGAATTCAGAGGACGATTAGCTCAGATGTTTGTTTGCTTCGGTTACGAATTGTTCAGTTGTTAGTGTGCTTCATTGCTTTTACCAGAAGTGTGTGGAATAGTGCAAGTGGTTTCGTGGTTGTGTGCATGTTGGTGGTTGTCGGTCCATTCCATAGAAGATCAATTCATACCTATTTCTTTCTTATCCATTTCTCAAGTTCATCCATTATCCGAATTTTCTCATTATTCATATTCCATCCGATTAATTCTTTTATCCAATAACCATTACCTTTATTTTCTGATGTCCATAAATTCATCTTATCCATATACCATTATTTTTCCTAAACCCATTTTCCTAACCATTTCACATACCCAATCACATTTGTAAAATCCATTTATTTGTCCATATTAAAAGAACTTTAAACATTTTTGTCCAAATATCCATCCAAATATCCATTAACCATTTTCTTTTTATTCATTTTTATACCAATATCCAAATATTAACCATTTCATTTTAATTATCCATTATTCATCCAAATATCATTTCCAATTTATATCTATAAATCTATACTCATTTTATTTTCTTTAAACCAATGTTCATATTTCCAAAAAAAATCATAGCCTTACAAATGTGATTCATTCTTTTTCCAAGCCCATTACCAAATGATGTTAAGCCCATGTTAAACAAAAGATAAAAAAGATAAGTTTGACCTAAGTATAAATAGAAACAATGTTGATCCCTAGGTCATAGAAAAAGTGGCGCCTCCATTCAATTTTCTAAGATACTCCTCCATTTTTTTTTTCAATACTCACACACACATTTTCTCAACTCTCTGCTCTCAATTTTTCTTCATTTTGTTTTCAACCTGCAAACAAGAACCAATTGACAGAATTTACACAAAGAAAAAACCAAAGATGCAACCCTTTATCCACCCTTCTCAAACTGAACATTTTCTTCAAAAACACTCATTGACCAACCATTTCAAAAAAACAAAACAGATCTTAAGTCTTTAACAAAGCCACCTTCTTCACCATCACCCACGCATCACAACCACCACCTCATCATCAATCCTACTAAACCATCCAAAACCTCACCTTCTACAACTACAAACCTTCGCTCATCTCCACCAAAATCTTTAAGCATCCATCAAACATCAACACACAACAAGGCCCCGATTCCTCTTCAAACTCACCATCTCCAGTATTACCATTCACCTGCAAAACAACATCCACAGCAGCAACATTTACATCAGCAGTTGCAGCAGCAATTATAGCAGCAACAGCAACAAGAAACAACTTCACCACCACAGGTGGGATCACCATCTACTATGGGAGTTCCACCCTTGAGCCAACAAACACTTCAGCAAGCCAGTCCTCAGCAAATGAATCAACAAACTCCAATGAGCCCTCAGCAGATGAGCTCGGGGGCAATTCATGGCATGAGTACCGGTAATCCCGAAGCTTGTCCAGCAAGTCCTCAGTTGAGCTCTCAGACATTAGGGTCTGTTGGTAGCATAACCAATTCCTCTATGGATTTGCAAGGT
This sequence comes from Lathyrus aphaca, assembly GCA_963966055.1. NCBI lineage: Eukaryota > Viridiplantae > Streptophyta > Magnoliopsida > Fabales > Fabaceae > Lathyrus > Lathyrus aphaca. Next base: position 451,433,743 of record OZ014520.1, read on the forward strand.
GTTAACAAGAGCAATTCTGCCAACAACAAACAACCTCAAACTCATCACTATTACAGATCTGAAACAGAAAAAGCAAAGAGAAAAAGAGATTTCGGTTCTGAAATCAAAATAATAAGGAATGAGCAAGACCTGAGAGAGACCTGAGTTGGAGCCGGCGAGTCCGTTTGTCCATGACGGCGATGACGGGACAAGTTGAAACAGCGAGACGTGAGCCAAAGTTGAAGCCAGAACCGAACGAGAAGGAGCTCACCGCTTGAACACCAGAACGCGGATCAGAAATAAAGAAGAAGAGATGATAACAGAGAGATTTGAGATGAAATTGCACAAACCGTGAGTCATCCGCAACCAATAATTTCAAACGCTCTTCACCAATATTCACAACCCTTCATCCATCCGCCACCACCGAATCAACACCACCATGTCAACCTCCTTTACTTCAAATCACAAACTCACTCCCAACTCATAAAAACTTCAATCACTTTCTTCAGCACAAACCCCCCCTCACTGTTTCCGAAACTTCACCCCTGTTTCACCATCACCGCCTTCATCCAACAACCAAAACCGAATCAGGAAACAGAAATAAAAGATGGAGATGCAACCGATCTGAGAATGAAATCACCAACACCAACAGAAAAGAAGAAGAAGAAGTGGATCAAAGGCCCATGGACAGCGAATTGAGACTGAAGCACACGAAGCTGAGGTGAAGGACGGTGAGGTCCCCTTCGTTTTCCGGCGCGATTTGGAACGGTGGAGAGAGAGGCGGTCATCACAATGTTGAAGTAAGGCCTAGAAGCATCAACGTTGACAAGTTGAAGGCGATGGAGGAAGCCGGACGTTTGTGAATGATAGAAGCGGCGACGGCTGAGAAGACCGTGTGATGTGGATCGTGATTTATGTTTTGGATTTACCTTCTTCCCCTTCTTTGTTTATGTTTCCCTGTTTCTATTTGGATTAATATTTTGTATATTATTTTGATTATTTTTTATGTATATTAATTTTTTTTCTTTCAATGATCATGAATGTTGGTGGCAGGGCTAGGTCTGTCTTGTTTTAATTAATCACAGGGTTATCCTTAAGCCCACCGAATGGCTATGCACACACGCGGGTTGCTATCAGCGTCAACTTTGGTACCTCATTGGGCTTGGGCCCAGATAAGCTCTATGGGTCGGAAGCCTCAGCAGCCCACCGTTCTTTGTCTTTGTGGCATGTGGTTTTTTGTTTATTTGTTTCTAGTTCATGTTTATTTAATTGTCAATTAGAATGTTGTTAATTGTTAGTTAATTAGATTTTTAATATTTGTTTAGTTATTAGTTATAATTTTATTTTTGTTGGTTTTGACTACTATTTCAATATAGTTTAGATTTTAAGTTCCTCGGGTTTATTTGGTTTAATTAAATATAACTTCATTTGACTTTGGTTCTAGTTCGGTTTGATATTGTGTAGGTTCATGTCTCAGTTCCGATGACGAGGATTGTGGTGTGACGGTGGCTTTGTGTTATTTTGTTGCAAATTCTCCTTTAGGCTTGGATATTACGCGAGCCAATTCTTGTTGTTAATTTGGGTCCTCTTTATTGGTTGGTTTGAGTGCTGGAAGTTTTATCTTGATCTTTATCTGATATCCTGATAACGAACACTTGTGTTTGATTTATGAATCCGCTTTAGACTTGAATTTTCTTCTTGAGTTTTCTCTTGTGCTTATTGAAGAGGCAACGGACCTTCTCCGTTAGGTAACGCTGAGGGCCCATTTTACGTATTACATGTTGTTGCATCTGGAAGTCCTACTGGTGTAGGCTCTGTTTGTGCATTGTTCATTTATTCCATCCGCATTCTTTTCTCCTTATCTTATTCATCCATTTCTTCTTATTCATATCAATTCTTCTCTCTCATCTTCTTTTATTGACTTGAGGTGTGCTTAGGCCACCGTGGAGCTTCTCTTTTCATCCTTCTCTTTCTCTTTCTTTCTTCTTTAGGATAGTGAGCCTCACTAACCTAGGACCCTCCGAGCATGTGAATATTGATTAGTCCCCCACTTAGCTTTTACCTTTATGTCTCTTTGAGTCTTCTCTTCTCATCTCATAATCAGGGACTAAACCCTAAAGGCTTTAAGGCTTTGTGATTAAGCTTATGCCTGCATCCTTCTCTTAGGATGGAGTGTATAACTTTAATCCTAAGTGTTAAACCCTTAATGTGTTTAACTCCTTTAATCAATCCATCTAATAATCATCAAGACATCACACTTGTAACTTGGGCCTTGCATTAGGGTTCTAATTCTTCCTTAATTGGTTAAGAAGGACTAACCCTAGTGTTAATGGACAAGTCCCCCTCAAGTTGTCTTACAAACCATAAAAATCACTTCATCATCATACCATTAATTAAAATCCACTTAATCAAAGGCTTGTTTTGTCATGAGCTTAATCCCTAATCATGGATTAAGTTGAGGAGCTTTCCTCAGCTTAAACATTCTCATCTATTATCCTTCTATTAGGATGGTGTAATGAGCCTGTTTAATCCTTGATTATGGCTTAATCTCATTACTCAACACTAAACAAAAACAACAAAAACATCTAATTAATCACAAGTAGGTTAATGATCTTAATCCTACACCAAAGGTGTTTAAGTGTGAGAAGCTGACTTCACACTTAAGGTATTCTCATTACCCCTGATCAGAGGGAAGATGTGATGAGTTTACTAAATCCATTGGCTTAGGCTTAAGCTCATTAACTTATGACAAACTCTCAAAAGCAATAAAAGACTGAAAACACAAAAACAAACAATAATCGTCTCCTCCGGGATTCTTTTCTCCTCATCTTCACTCATAAACGAGAACTTGCTTCTTCCGTCTAATGCAAGACAGTTTGCACCTGAGCCAGACAGGTCATACACTTGAGCATAGACTAGTAAGCAGTTCACCAGACAATTCATCTTTCAGTCTCTTTGGGTCGAACTACGGTGTTCTGACTTCCTCATTGCACGAGAGGATACGTAGGCATAACTTAACAGTTATCGAACAAAAGTCTCTGTATATTCCCCCCTCTTTCAGCATCATTCTTTTAGCCTCATGATCTTGAGCATCTTATTCCTGTTCTTACACTGACACTGTATATATTACACTTCACTTTTCTTGCACTGACACCTGTACACCCTTTTCCAGCTATTTTATGCACAAATTGCACTGACACTACCCCTTTAAGACACAAATCTTTTAAGCATGGATCCCGTCGAGTACGACGGACAATCTGGGTGCTAATACCTTCCCAGGTTGTAACCAACCCCCTTTCTCAGTCTCTCTGGTTCGCAACCGTCTTATCCATGTCTTTCTAGGTCTATGCAGCATTACCTTTCCTCCGGGATAAAAATGCCTAGCTGGCGACTCTTTTCATCTCCAGTGAGTTCACGACTGTGTGTTCTCATTGTCCCTCTCGCCGACCGTTCGCGTCTGTACCTTCATATGATCCATCTTCATTTGTTGGGAGCGACAGCTTGGCGACTCTGCTGGGGACCCTTATACTGCAACCAGGGCTTCTGGTTCTTTTTGTGGGTTCCTCCTAGCGCTTGTTTGATTTGTGTTTACTGGGGTGTTATGTGCTTATTTGTGTTTGTATTTATTTTTGCTTTATGTACAGTTGTTTTGCTGCTTTCTTTATAGCTTTGCATTATACCATACTGTCATACTGTGCTGCTGGCTGGATCTGCTTGTTTGCTTTGGTGGGTGGGGGTTCTACTGAGAGTTAAGATCCTATACCTGGGATCTGAGTGACACCTAGGCTAGAGTGGTTCATATTCTTTCCCATTCCATCTCGGTCTGGTGCGGGAATATGAAACACGGTTCAGATGTGGGTTTCTTCTTGAGAACTCTGTGTTGCAGATTTCCTGCAATACTAGGGCTATCTGGGAAGCCTGCTAAGTCTGGATGACCTTTAGTATTGACCTTCAGAAACTGAGGTGAATTAGAGGAGGAACTTTAATGGTTATTGTAAACACTGTACCTCCGGGTTAGAAGTGTTTACACTTCTCATAACTGATCCAAGTCTGAGGATCCTTGTTTTAGAGCACCACCTGTGAGAGGGTTGGGTTGTTTACAGGTTTGCAGGAACCCTTGACCTCAACATACCCTCATTACCAGTACAGTTGTTGATCCGGTCGCTATGATCCTGAAGTTGTTGACCTCCGGTTTTCAGTTACCATTTTGGGTTATTATGCAGATCTTGTGGTTACAGACACTTGATTCTTGGCGGTATCCCAGATTCCAGGCAGTTTCCAGCTGTGATCCCATGTCTTTGCATCTTTTGCATCATCATATTGCATTTTGCATTTGCATCTGCATTGCATTTTCCTCCTCCAGAGAGCTCATCCTTCCTCTTTTGTCCATGACCAGCCAGTTGATTTCCCGGTACTCAGTTTGAACAAGTGTTAATTGTTGGAAGACGACAGTGTTTGAAGGAAGATTGAGCAGTGTCAAGAGGTAAAGGGTCAGATCGGAAGCCGTCAGTAGCTATGTCAGAGAGCAACTGTCAGAATGTTGAGTTTCCACCTGGTTTCACTTCAATGACCAATCCTCTGTATGGTCTTTCTCCTGATGAAGATCTTCCACAAGTGAACAATCTTGCTCAAGCTCAGCCTGCACAGACCCCGATCGTGAATCAGAATGTGCCTGAACCATCTGCTGTCCGAGGTGGACCTTCATCTTCGACTGATACTGCGAATTATCAGAGTTTTGCCTTCCCTATGCCGAACTTCCAAGGGGCAATCCCTCTTGTGAAAGCCAAGGATCCACAAGTTATTGATCCTGCTGAAAGATTCCGTGTGTTGGACGAGCGACTCAAAGCCTTAGCGGATCCTGATGCCTTCGGTTTTGATGCTCTAACTCTGTGTTTGGTGTCTGGTCTTGTCATACCTCCAGATTTCAAAACTCCGAAGTTTGAGAAATACACTGGTGTCAGTTGCCCGAAGCGTCATTTGGTGATGTTCTGTAGAAAAATGACTTCTTATGCCGGCAATGATAAGTTGATGATTCACTGTTTTCAGGACAGTTTAAGCGGGGCATCTTTAAGCTGGTACATGGATTTGGAAAGCAGTCATATCCGATCTTGGAATGATTTATCCAGAGCTTTCGTAAAGCAATACCAGTACAATATGGACGTGGCGCCCAATCGCACGCACTTGCAGAGCCTATCCCAGAGGAGTGGCGAATCTTTCAGAGAATATGCACAGCGGTGGAGAGAATTGGCAGCCCAAGTGCAACCACCACTTTCAGACAGAGAATTAATTGACCTGTTCGTGGGCACCTTGCAGGGTCCATATTTGGAAAGAATGAGTAGCATTGGGATTACAAGCTTCTCTGATTTGATGATAGTTGGAGTACGCATTGAGAGCCTGCTCAAAAGTGGAAAGATCCAAGACTCTTCGAACATCCCAGCTAGTGAAGGTGAGTCTGTTGTTAGCTCCCAAGAGGAAGAATGGAATGACGTCAGTGCAGTCATGGCAAATATCAAATATTCTAGACCAACATCTTCTCAGAGATCATCTTTTCCTGAATCTGATTACTCTTACGGGCATTCGGCAATGCTCAGAGCACCATATCGGAAACCCTGGGCTCCTCCTCGTCCTAATCTGCAATCTCATGGCCGAAGATCTCAGAATCAACTTCAGAGTCAGCATAGGCCTCACAACAATCTGGAAAGAAGGATTGCTCCTCTTCATCCAGTCCCCATGGCATACAGTGACCTCTTGCCACATCTAGTTCAGAGCTCCTTGGTGGTTCCTAAGCCTCTCAAGCCGTTGTCAGAACCGTACCCTCCAGGGTACAATCCTCATGAGCAGTGTGGGTATCATGGTGGATCAATGGGGCATTCAACTGAAGATTGCAAAGCTTTTCAAGCCAAAGTACAACAGTTGATCGACAAGGGCTACATTTCCTTTCCAGAAGGAAGCTTGGTTGTGCGTCAACCTTTCACCTGATTGAGTTCAAAGACTTCAGAAGAAGCGTATCTTGATTTCAGTGGCTCAGACAACAGTATGTCATCAGAGTTGGTGATCGCTCTATCCTTTTATCATTTGCATTGTAGTTTCTTTCCTGTTAGCAGCTACTTGTCTTTTAAGCATTGTTATTTTAAATGGTAATGTTAATGTAGTGATCTTGCATTTTTGAATCAATTATGTCGCATTCGCTCATTTTTCTTTACTTGCATTGAAAAAAAAACGGAAAATTGCAAAAAAATTGCATACATATACCTCCCATTTATTTCACTGTTGTTTAGCAGGTTTGAGGGAGGATGATGACAACTGAATACCCATAATTGTTCAAGGTATGCTTTCAGAGTAGAACCTGCTGACGATGTATAGGCATTGTTTCAATTCCCAAACACCGGAGATATAAGGGAGATAAACCCTCGTCACCCCCTTTGAGCCTTGAAGCAGGAGTTTCTTTTCTGAACGAAAAACCCTCACATTCAACCCGGGGCAGGGTAGTCATCAGTTAATTTGACCGAGCGTTCAAAAGGAGTGTGCATCCGAGGATCCATTACCTTTATTCATTACACCTCAAGAGGTCAAAGGACGTGAAACCACAATGGTTATCCCTCACCAGCGAAGGAATGAGGCAGTCGACCCTTTCAGCAAGTCATGACAAGCCAGTGTCACACGATTTGTTCAACAAAAATAAAAAAAAAAGAAAAAGGAAATGAAGCCCGCTAAGTCGGAAAAAAAAAGTGAAAATAAATGACTTAGGCAAAAGTTAGGGCATCCCGCTGGACTTCAAAATTTCAAAAAAATTTTTCAAAAGAATCAGTCCAGGCAAAAGTTAGGGAATAAAAAGTCTGAAAAAAATATATTCCATAAGAACAAAGTCGTGTGACCAGACACAAAGTCAGAATGGGTGACTGTTACTCCAAGAAACCTCATTGGTGCGTAAACCATCAACGTCATTGGTTCCTCAATCATTACAAAACCCTTGTGAGAAGCGAGCGCTTAAGTCGAATTAGCTGAACATAGGACTGGAGAACATCAAGGAGAATGGGTGGGCACAAATAAACGTTGAGCCATAAATCCTTCTTTCTAAAACCGTGAACCAGGCCACGTTATAACCCTTGAAAGTCCTAATTGAATCAGGTTCAATTCTGGAAGCATACTGCGACAAGGTTGCGTAAATTGACTCCTAAAGGTTTGCTAACTCAACACTGCGTTTGGACTAATCGTCCATTCGTCACACACTGTCACAGCATCAAAATAAATAAATTTTCAAAAACTTGCATGTGTACTGCATTAAAATTACCATTTGTGAATGAACAGTTTTAATTGCAAGTCAGTTTGTGACACCAGGGAAGTTCCTACAAAGAGCAACCATGAGGGAACTTGATCATTCAACAATGATGACCAGAATCGAGAGCATCGTGCAGGCCTATGAATCAGGGGCATGTTATCCAGTGGTTTTGTTGACCAAGGAATCTGTCAGGGTAAAGAGAGTTCCCAAGCATCAGTTGATCGAGGAACGTCATTCAAAGTCAGTTGATCAGAGCTGAATCTGCCAAACAGGGGCAGGACACCCGGAGTTTCCATTGACTAAGGGTCAATTCTTCCAATGCTCAGTCAGAATGAATCAAGTCGCTTACACGCTCATACCGGGGAAGGACACTTCCAGAGATCACTAAGTGCAACTCTTCACGAGAGGACATCCAGGTCTGCCATCCCAGAAATTGGATATTCAGTGACATTCTGTTCAGAGACTCGCCCAACAGGGGCAAACTTTAGCTATGCAGAGAAAGGGTATCAGTAATCTCAGAGTTCAAGACGAGTGTCGGGAAATCATGCTACCCACCGTCGCCTTTGTCACCCTTCTCAACCAGAAGCCTTGTCACTAAGACCCTTCTTCCCACCTCGGGAGTTTTTCTGGCCTTTCATAATCATTGCATAAATCATTGGCATACGTTATTCATGTCGCATCTCTAGAGCATACGCATCATAAGTGCATTGGGCATCCTACCCCCCAAACATCAATCTCACACCCAGGGCCCCGTAACCCCAGCTTACAAATCAATCCAAGGTCCAGTTCTCGTCTGGTAAAACTTTTCAAAGCCCAGTTCTCGTCTGGCAAACCCTTTTAAAGTCTAGTCCTCGTCTGGCAGACAAACCCAAAGTCCAGTTCTCGTCTGGCAAACCAATTTCAAACACCAGTTCTCGTCTGGTAGGCGAATCTTTTAACCAGTTCTTGTCTGGTCACCTTTTCATTTAACCTGTTGAACTCCAGTTCCCGTCTGGTAGTCTCCCTTTTTTCAGAGTCAATTCCCGTTTGACAATGAACCCCAAGTAGTCAGTTCTCGTCTGACGACTTATTCTTTGCCCATCAGTTCTCGTCTGTTGGCCTACCTTTAATAAACCAGTTCTCGTCTGGTAATTCACCTTCAAAAGTCCAAATTGCTTGGCAGCCAAAAAAAATATATGTCTATCAACCTGACCCTGGCGCCCAGTCATCCTTGTTTCATATCTTTGGTTGAGCATACGTCCGCATTGTACATCATTTGCATTGCATCTTCATACTGCATGGTTTCTGTTTTAGCTCTGATGTGGGGCAAGAATCGTTTCAAGACGTTATCTCAAGACTTGTTGGATTTTTGCGAGAGTTTGAAGACACTGGGGCAATTCTGGATGCCAAGTCTTCTGTAAAATCCTCTGAAGACGATCTTTTATGGATGATGCAGTATGGTATGATTGAGGAGTTAGGGGAATGATAGTTCACTCAGGATGATCAGTAATGCTTTTGTTGAGCTCAGAAGTTTGAAGCACTGTGTTAATTCTCATGGAATGTCTGGTATTTATTTTACCAGCAGGGCATTGGAAGTTTATTTCTTCCCCGAGCATAAAGATCTTCTTTCAGCCGACAAGATTCCCTCATGAGGAGTTGGTTATCCGCATTCAGTCGAGGCCAATTTCCATTGGCATATCTTCCCAGCACAGTCGTCATACTATACTTGGGGGCATATTTTGACTTACTTGATTCTCCAGCAAAGTCTCTCCTCAGCAGGGCATTGCCAAATCTTTTTCTCAACCATGAAGGTTGACATCCCCAGCTGAGTTGGAACAGATGATAACCCCAGCAGAACTTCAAGGCTAATTGAATCGTTCTCGTCCCCAAGCGGACTTATCTCTCCACAGCGAAGTTTTCCCAACAGGCAGCTGAAGGCCATATTTCCCCACAAAGTTAGAATTATCAGAATTCCCTCCTCAGCAGGATCGTGTGATCAAGCATCTTCCCTAACCAAGTCTAAAGATGATCTTTCCCCATAAAGTCATCGGGATCCTCATTTCCAAGGGATTTCCTCAGCAGAGCAAGAAGAAATTCTCCCCAGTGGAGTCAGAGCAGGATGATCAGATCCTCAGCAGATTTTCAGAGCAGTTAAACGAAGTATACCTCACGCAGAGTCGTCTTTTCCTCCAGTGAAAACCTCTCCAACAAGCATCAGGTTGCCAACACTTCGTTCCCATCAGAGTTAAAAGCTTTCAACCCGTCAACAATATACAGAATGCTCCCCAGATTCCCCAGTGGGGAGTTAAAGCTAAAACAGTTGCCTTACACTCCCAAACATCAGTATATATTCCTTGTGGCACCCGTCCGTGTCATATCCCCAGCAGAAAGCCAAAGATATCCCCCTTTGCACTCACAGATACTCTTGTATACATAACTTTCTTGACATCCGTCCATGTCACTTTCCCCAGCACAGTATTATAAACACTTTGTACATCAGATACTCGGTTCATACTATACTTTTCTCCTTTTGACACTCGTCCGTGTCACTCTCCCCAGTAGATAAACACTCGTCTATACACCACTCATACTTATTTCACTTATACAAATACCCGTCCGTATCTTGTATACACCATTTATATCCCCGCAGATTCGACGCTCGTCCGTGTTCTTTGTTAACCAGTTGGTACTCGTCCGTACCATCATCTCAGAATATGCGTCAAGCGTTTGTTTCTACCTGATACTCGTCTGTATCATAGTCTTAAGGATGCTCGTCCGCATCTTTAATCCATACACCGTGTCAAACACTCATGTCTTCTTGATTATAGACACTCGTCTGTGTCTACTATTCCCCAAAAGAGTCCCCTCAGAATCAACACTCGTCCGTGTTCCTTGTTAACCAGTTGATACTCGTCCGTATCATCATCTCTAAACACGTGTCAGTATTTGTTTCTACCCGATACTCGTCCGTATCGTAGTCTCAAGGATGCTCGTCCGCATCTTTAATCTATACACAGCGTCAAAACACTTATACCTTTTGTTTCTTGGATATAAACACTCGTCCGTGTTTACTATTTCCCAGTAGATCACCAATAAAGCAAATTTTCCTTTTATCTGACACTCGTCCTGTGTCATGACAAACCTTGAGAGCAGCCGTCCCCTGCTAGGTGGTCGTCCTCCACCTCTTGATGGTCGTCCTCCATCATGCTCGTCCGATGGTCGTCCCCATCGTTGACCTTTTCTATCTGGCATTCGTCCTGTGTCGCGATATTTTCGGCAGCCGTACCCTGCCAGGTGATCGTCCTTCACCTTAGATGACCGTCCCTCATCTTACCCCGACAGAGCAGCCGTCCCCTGCTAGGTGATCGTCCTTCACCTTTGATGACCGTACCTCATCATCTGTTTATTTCATTTATTCTTTAACCTGATGGTCGTCCCCGTCGTGGTCCCATTTCCTTTCAGTTTAGCCCGATGGCCGTCCCCATCGTTGGTTACTTTGCTTTGTGAACTTGATGGCCGTCCCCGTCACGTTTCATTAATCCCCAAAGAATCTTACAGCTTTATCTTGATGGCCGTCCCCATCATAACCCCTTTTATCCCCAGCAGTCGTCCTCTGCTCGACGGTCGTCCTCCGTCGCCTACACTTTACAATATACTTTATTTTCTTTTACAATCTATATCCCTTTTCTTCTTCATTCTGTGAGTGCAAATTTCGGGGTCTTTTTTGGTATTCAATCACTGTTTATCTTGAACGTCTAATAGCCGTTGCTCTCATCCTTTTCAGATTAACAGTTGCTTGAATAGGGGCAGCTGTAGACACCCTAAATTTGCCCTCTGATTTTCTTTCTTCGCCTGTCTTTCGTTTGCATCTCATTTGCATTTTCATTTGGTCGTTAACATTTAGAATGCATACCATTTGCATAGTCTCCTGAGACATGGGATCACATTTTCTGAAGAATTTAGGGTTTCATGTCCCTATTTATGGATTATCAGGAGAGTTCAAGGTTTTTGGCTATGCAGCCATCAGTGGCATCATCCTCATATTGCTTTTGTCACTGAATTAGGGTTTATTTCCCTGGGTAATGGTATTCATGGATTTCACGTCTGCAATGGTTGTTCACCATTTCATTTGGCTCGTCATCATGGATTTCTGCTTCATCAGGGCTATTTCTCAGGCAGTGAGTGCTCAAAGTCAAGTCGTGGCGGGATGAGTTTGTCAGAGTTAAGGTGATTCAAGACTTATTTGGCCACGAATTCAGAGGACGATTAGCTCAGATGGTTGTTTGCTTCGGTTACGAATTGTTCAGTTGTTAGTGTGCTTCATTGCTTTTACCAGAAGTGTGTGGAATAGTGCAAGTGGTTTCCTGGTTGTGTGCATGTTGGTGGTTGTCGGTCCATTCCATAGAAGATCAATTCATACCCATTTCTTTCTTATCCATTTCTCAAGTTCATCCATTATCCGAATTTTCTCATTATTCATATTCCATCCGATTAATTCTTTTATCCAATAACCATTACCTTTATTTTCTGATGTCCATAAATTCATCTTATCCATATACCATTATTTTTCCTAAACCCATTTTCCTAACCATTTCACATACCCAATCACATTTGTAAAATCCATTTATTTGTCCATATTAAAAGAACTTTAAACATTTTTGTCCAAATATCCATCCAAATATCCATTAACCATTTTCTTTTTATTCATTTTTATACCAATATCCAAATATTAACCATTTCATTTTAATTATCCATTATTCATCCAAATATCATTTCCAATTTATATCTATAAATCTATACTCATTTTATTTTCTTTAAACCAATGTTCATATTTCCAAAAAAAATCATAGCCTTACAAATGTGATTCATTCTTTTTCCAAGCCCATTACCAAATGATGTTAAGCCCATGTTAAACAAAAGATAAAAAAGATAAGTTTGACCTAAGTATAAATAGAAACAATGTTGATCCCTAGGTCATAGAAAAAGTGGCGCCTCCATTCAATTTTCTAAGATACTCCTCCATTTTTTTTTCAATACTCACACACACATTTTCTCAACTCTCTGCTCTCAATTTTTCTTCATTTTGTTTTCAACCTGCAAACAAGAACCAATTGACAGAATTTACACAAAGAAAAAACCAAAGATGCAACCCTTTATCCACCCTTCTCAAACTGAACATTTTCTTCAAAAACACTCATTGACCAACCATTTCAAAAAAACAAAACAGATCTTAAGTCTTTAACAAAGCCACCTTCTTCACCATCACCCACGCATCACAACCACCACCTCATCATCAATCCTACTAAACCATCCAAAACCTCACCTTCTACAACTACAAACCTTCGCTCATCTCCACCAAAATCTTTAAGCATCCATCAAACATCAACACACAACAAGGCCCCGATTCCTCTTCAAACTCACCATCTCCAGTATTACCATTCACCTACAAAACAACATCCACAGCAGCAACATTTACATCAGCAGTTGCAGCAGCAATTATAGCAGCAACAGCAACAAGAAACAACTTCACCGCCACAGGTGGGATCACCATCTACTATGGGAGTTCCACCCTTGAGCCAACAAACACTTCAGCAAGCCAGTCCTCAGCAAATGAATCAACAAACTCCAATGAGCCCTCAGCAGATGAGCTCGGGGGCAATTCATGGCATGAGTACCGGTAATCCCGAAGCATGTCCAGCAAGTCCTCAGTTGAGCTCTCAGACATTAGGGTCTGTTGGTAGCATAACCAATTCCTCTATGGATTTGCAAGGTGTTAACAAGAGCAATTCTGCCAACAACAAACAACCTCAAACTCATCACTATTACAGATCTGAAACAGAAAAAGCAAAGAGAAAAAGAGATTTCGGTTCTGAAATCAAAATAATAAGGAATGAGCAAGACCTGAGAGAGACCTGAGTTGGAGCCGGCGAGTCCGTTTGTCCATGACGGCGATGACGGGACAAGTTGAAACAGCGAGACGTGAGCCAAAGTTGAAGCCAGAACCGAACGAGAAGGAGCTCACCGCTTGAACACCAGAACGCGGATCAGAAATAAAGAAGAAGAGATGATAACAGAGAGATTTGAGATGAAATTGCACAAACCGTGAGTCATCCGCAACCAATAATTTCAAACGCTCTTCACCAATCTTCACAACCCTTCATCCATCCGCCACCACCGAATCAACACCACCATGTCAACCTCCTTTACTTCAAATCACAAACTCACTCCCAACTCATAAAAACTTCAATCACTTTCTTCAGCACAAACCCCCCCTCACTGTTTCCGAAACTTCACCCCTGTTTCACCATCACCGCCTTCATCCAACAACCAAAACCGAATCAGGAAACAGAAATAAAAGATGGAGATGCAACCGATCTGAGAATGAAATCACCAACACCAACAGAAAAGAAGAAGAAGAAGTGGATCAAAGGCCCATGGACAGCGAATTGAGACTGAAGCACACGAAGCTGAGGAGAAGGACGGTGAGGTCCCCTTCGTTTTCCGGCGCGATTTGGAACGGTGGAGAGAGAGGCGGTCATCACAATGTTGAAGTAAGGCCTAGAAGCATCAACGTTGACAAGTTAAAGGCGATGGAGGAAGCCGGACGTTTGTGAATGATAGAAGTGGCGACGGCTGAGAAGACCGTGTGATGTGGATCGTGATTTATGTTTTGGATTTACCTTCTTCCCCTTCTTTGTTTATGTTGCCCTGTTTCTATTTGGATTAATATTTTGTATATTATTTTGATTATTTTTTATGTATATTAATTTTTTTTCTTTCAATGATCATGACTGTTGGTGGCAGGGCTAGGTCTGTCTTGTTTTAATTAATCACAGGGTTATCCTTAAGCCCACCGAATGGCTATGCACACACGCGGGTTGCTATCAGCGTCAACTTTGGTACCTCATTGGGCTTGGGCCCAGATAAGCTCTATGGGTCGGAAGCCTCAGCAGCCCACCGTTCTTTGTCTTTGTGGCATGTGGTTTTTTGTTTATTTGTTTCTAGTTCATGTTTATTTAATTGTCAATTAGAATGTTGTTAATTGTTAGTTAATTAGATTTTTAATATTTGTTTAGTTATTAGTTATAATTTTATTTTTGTTGGTTTTGACTACTATTTCAATATAGTTTAGATTTTAAGTTCCTCGGGTTTATTTGGTTTAATTAAATATAACTTCATTTGACTTTGGTTCTAGTTCGGTTTGATATTGTGTAGGTTCATGTCTCAGTTCCGATGACGAGGATTGTGGTGTGACGGTGGCTTTGTGTTATTTTGTTGCAAATTCTCCTTTAGGCTTGGATATTACGCGAGCCAATTCTTGTTGTTAATTTGGGTCCTCTTTATTGGTTGGTTTGAGTGCTGAAAGTTTTATCTTGATCTTTATCTGATATCCTGATAACGAACACTTGTGTTTGATTTATGAATCCGCTTTAGACTTGAATTTTCTTCCTGAGTTTTCTCTTGTGCTTATTGAAGAGGCAACGGACCTTCTCCGTTAGGTAACGCTGAGGGCCCATTTTACGTATTACATGTTGTTGCATCTGGAAGTCCTACTGGTGTAGGCTCTGTTTGTGCATTGTTCATTTATTCCATCCGCATTCTTTTCTCCTTATCTTATTCATCCATTTCTTCTTATTCATATCAATTCTTCTCTCTCATCTTCTTTTATTGACTTGAGGTGTGCTTAGGCCACCGTGGAGCTTCTCTTTTCATCCTTCTCTTTCTCTTTCTTTCTTCTTTAGGATAGTGAGCCTCACTAACCTAGGACCCTCCGAGCATGTGAATATTGATTAGTCCCCCACTTAGCTTTTACCTTTATGTCTCTTTGAGTCTTCTCTTCTCATCTCATAATCAGGGACTAAACCCTAAAGGCTTTAAGGCTTTGTGATTAAGCTTATGCCTGCATCCTTCTCTTAGGATGGAGTGTATAACTTTAATCCTAAGTGTTAAACCCTTAATGTGTTTAACTCCTTTAATCAATCCATCTAATAATCATCAAGACATCACACTTGTAACTTGGGCCTTGCATTAGGGTTCTAATTCTTCCTTAATTGGTTAAGAAGGACTAACCCTAGTGTTAATGGACAAGTCCCCCTCAAGTTGTCTTACAAACCATAAAAATCACTTCATCATCATACCATTAATTAAAATCCACTTAATCAAAGGCTTGTTTTGTCATGAGCTTAATCCCTAATCATGGATTAAGTTGAGGAGCTTTCCTCAGCTTAAACATTCTCATCTATTATCCTTCTATTAGGATGGTGTAATGAGCCTGTTTAATCCTTGATTATGGCTTAATCTCATTACTCAACACTAAACAAAAACAACAAAAACATCTAATTAATCACAAGTAGGTTAATGATCTTAATCCTACACCAAAGGTGTTTAAGTGTGAGAAGCTGACTTCACACTTAAGGTATTCTCATTACCCCTGATCAGAGGGAAGATGTGATGAGTTTACTAAATCCATTGGTTTAGGCTTAAGCTCATTAACTTATGACAAACTCTCAAAAGCAATAAAAGACTGAAAACACAAAAACAAACAATAATCGTCTCCTCCAGGATTCTTTTCTCCTCATCTTCACTCATAAACGAGAACTTGCTTCTTCCGTCTAATGCAAGACAGTTTACACCTGAGCCAGACAGGTCATACACTTGAGCATAGACTAGTAAGCAGTTCACCAGTCAATTCATCTTTCAGTCTCTTTGGGTCGAACTACGGTGTTCTGACTTCCTCATTGCACGAGAGGATACGTAGGCATAACTTAACAGTTATCGAACAAAAGTCTTTGTATATTCCCCCCTCTTTCAGCATCATTCTTTTAGCCTCATGATCTTGAGCATCTTATTCCTGTTCTTACACTGACACTGTATATATTACACTTCACTTTTCTTGCACTGACACCTGTACACCCTTTTCCAGCTATTTTATGCATAAATTGCACTGACACTACCCCTTTAAGACACAAATCTTTTAAGCGTGGATCCCGTCGAGTACAACGGACAATCTGGGTGCTAATACCTTCCCAGGTTGTAACCAACCCCCTTTCTCAGTCTCTCTGGTTCGCAACCGTCTTATCCATGTCTTTCTAGGTCTATGCAGCATTACCTTTCCTCCGGGATAAAAATGCCTAGCTGGCGACTCTTTTAATCTCCAGTGAGTTCACGGCTGTGTGTTCTCATTGTCCCTCTCGCCGACCGTTCGCGTCTGTACCTTCATATGATCCATCTTCATTTGTCGGGAGCGACACCTGGGTATACAACTCAACAATTGGTTAGCCGAAGCAATCATCTCTGTCACTCAACCATAAGATTAATAGTCTCATGTTTCTATTATTTTGTATGAAAGCTTTATGCCTTGCTCGAGACATAATATCTCATTGTGAGGGTTCATTATTTCATAATGCAATAAAAATCATTAATAAAGTGGACATTTTTGGCATTCATTCATGGTTTTCCTTGTCTTTCATTTTATTTTTGTTTTAAAAAAATAAATGGCAATGTTTTTCCATGTCACCCACCTTTTCTAAATCTAGCATGAATCATTATTCATGCAGATGTACCACATCAGGTCTCATCAGTGGCGATCTTTCTATGACTCAATATGACTTCGACAATCAAATTTACCTAGCTGAAGAGGAAGGTGAAGAAGATTGTGAATTACCTGAAGAATTAGCTAGAATGCTCAAGTAGGAGGAGAGGGTGATTCACCCGCACGAAGAGGCCATTGAAGTGGTGAACCTGGGTACTAAAGAGGACCAAAAGGAGGTCAAGATCGGGGTTGCATTGGAAGAATTTGTAAAGAGCCATTTTATTTCCATGCTCCGAGAATATGTTGACATATTCGCCTCATCTTACCAAGATATGCCAGGGTTGGACACCGATATCGTAGTGCACAAGCTGCCACTTAGAGAAGACTGCCCACCGGTGAAGCAGAAATTGAGAAGAACTCGACTCGACATGGCTATCAAAATCAAGGAAGAGGTGCAAAAGCAGTTTGATGCCGGATTCTTGGCTATGACAAGTTATCCTCCATGGCTTGCAAACATTGTACCAATTCCTAAAAAGGATGGCAAGGTCAGAATGTGTGCGGATTATCGAGACTTGAATCGAGCGAGTCCCAAAGATGGCTTCCCGTTGCCACATATTAACGTGCTAGTTGACAACACATCCCAATTTTCCGTGTTTTCCTTCATGGATGGTTTTTCGGGCTACAATCAAATCAAGATGTCGCTAGATGACATGGATAAGACTACTTTCATCACCCCATGGGGAACCTTCTGTTACAAAGTAATGCCGATCAATTTGAAAAATGTTGGGGCCACATACCAACGGGCAATGGTGACTCTATTCCATGATATGATTCATCACGAGATCGAGGTCTATGTTGATGATATGATCGCAAAGTCACAAACAGAAGAGGAACAAGTGCACATTCGGGGTGCGTTCCAAAAAGCTGTTGGGCTTTATTGTTAGTGAAAGGGGGATTGAGGTCGACCCTGCGAAGGTGAAAGAAATTCAGGAGATGCCTGGGCCGAGAATCGAGAAAGAGGTATGTGACTTCTTAGGTAGGTTGAACTACATTTCACGGTTCATATCTCACCTAACAGCTACGTGTGAACCTATTTTTAAGCTTCTGAGGAAGAATCAGGCCATCAGGTGGAATGATGACTGCCAATTAGCTTTCGACCGAATCAAGCAGTATCTACAAAAACCTCTGATTCTCATACCTCCAATGCCAGGGAGACCTTTGATCATGTACCTCATAGTGCTCGAGGGATCAATGGGTTGTGTACTGGGTCAGCATGACGAGTCTGGTCGAAAAGAGCACGCAATCTATTACCTTAACAAAAAGTTTACCGACTGTGAGACACGATACTCACTTCTCGAGAAAACTTGTTGCGCTTTGGCATGGGCTGCTCTTCGACTAAGACAGTACATGCTGACTCATACCACTCTGTCTATTTCGAAGATGGACCCTGTTAAATACATCTTTGAAAAGCCAGCTCTGACCGGAAGATTAGCTCGGTGGAAAATGATTCTGACAGAATACGATATCCAATATACTTCACAAAAAGCTATCAATTGAAGTGTATTGTCATTTTATTTGGCCCAACAACGGGTTGAATATTACCAACCAATGTGGTTCGAATTATCGTATGAGGACATCATGTTCCTCAAGTCGAAATACTATGAAGAACCGCTCCCGGAGGAGGGGGCAGACCCCAAATTCCAATGGAGTATGATGTTTGACGGAGCCGTTAACATAAACGGAAGTGGAGTTGGTGTTGTTATTATTTCACCGGAAGGGATCCATATGCCCTTCACTGCCCGGTTGACATTCGAGTGCACCAACAATGAAGCAGAGTATGAAGCATGTATAATAGGGATCGAGGAAGCAATTGGTTTGAGAATCAAGAACCACAAGATCTTCGGTGATTCGGCTTTAGTTATCAATCAGGTTAATGGAAAATGGTTGGTTCATTAACCTCATCTATTTCTTTACAGGGACTATACCAGAAGGTTGTTAACTTTCTTCACGAAAGTCAAGCTACACTATATACCTTGGGACGAGAATCAATTTTTTGATGCTTTGGCAACCTTATCCTCCATGATCAAGGTTCACCGAGAGAAATATGTGCCAAAAATCGATGTGTCTCGTCTTGATAGACCAGCATATGTGTTTGTAGTTGACGGGACTGATGATAACAAACCTTGGTACTACGATATCAAGTGCTTTCTGAAATCTCAAGAATACCCAGCAGGGGCATCCAATAAAGACAAGAAGACCCTTAGGAGGTTGGCAGGCGGGTTCTTCTTAAATCAGGATGACATGCTCTATAAACGGAACTTCGACATGGTCTTACTTAGATGCATGGACAGACACGAAGCATACATGTTGATGCAAGAAGTTCACGAAGGCTACTTTGGTACCCATCCTGGAGGACAAGTTACGACAAAGAAATTTCTCAGGTCAGGATATTATTGGATTACCATGGAATTTGATTGCTGTAAATACTCCTGCACGTGCCACAAGTTCCAAATTGACGCTGATAAGGTGCATGTGCCTCCTAACAATTACATGTCATGTCTTCACCTTGGCCCTTCGCCATGTGGGGCATTGATATGATTGGAAAGATCGATCCAACTGCGTCTAATGGCCACCGCTTCATCCTGGTTGCTATATATTACTTCACAAAGTGGGTTGAAGCGGTGTCCTATGCCAATGTCACCAAACAAGTGGTAGCCCGATTCATCAAGAGGGATATCATATGTCGATATGGGATTCCCGAAAGAATCATTATTAACAATGGTTCTAATCTCAACAATAAGATGATGGAAGATCTGTGTCGGGATTTCAAGATCGAGCATCACAACTCTTCACCGTATTGCCCGAAGATGAATGGCACCGTCGAGGCGGCCAACAAGAACATTAAGAGACTGTACAGAAGATGGTTGTGACGTACAAATATTGGCATGAGATGTTTCCATTTTCATTGCATTGGTACCGAACAACTGTGCGCACCTCAACAGGGGCGACCCCATTCTCGCTTGTGTACGGTATGGAGGCCGTCCTACCGGTTGAAGTCAAGATTCCTTCTTTGAGATTAATGATGAATGCCAAATTGGACGAAGCTGAGATGCTCCAATCCAGGTACAATCAGCTGAGCCTCATTAAAGAGAAACATCTAGTGGTTGTATGCCATGGACAGTTGTATCAACGACGAATGAAGCGGGCATTCGATCGAAAAGTACACCATCAATGCTACATACCCGACGACTTAGTGCTGAAAAGGATCCTTCCTCCTCTAACATATCACAGGGGAATTTGAACACCCAACTATGAAGGTCCATTCATGGTTAAAAACGTCTTCTCGAGCGGAGCCTTAATGTTAACAACCATAGATGGCGAAGACTTCCAATCCCCTGTCAACGCAGACGCAGTTAGAAAATACTTCGTATAAAGAGACCCACTGGACAAAAACAGAATGAGAGTCCAAGAAAAAAAGGGTATCCCGGCGAGCCAAAAACAGAATAAAAGGCTCGGGCAAAAGTTAGGGAAAAAAGGGTATCCTGGTGGATTGAAAACCC
Organism: Lathyrus aphaca; assembly: GCA_963966055.1. Lineage (NCBI taxonomy): Eukaryota > Viridiplantae > Streptophyta > Magnoliopsida > Fabales > Fabaceae > Lathyrus > Lathyrus aphaca. The sequence goes on from OZ014520.1 coordinate 451,454,072, forward strand.
GAAAGGGAAATTCATGCAAAAGAGGGACTAAAGCGAACAACTGCGATCTGCGAGATCTGTGATGCATCATCAGCAATCAAGGATAATCCGGGGGTTAAAGATCAATTCAATCATCTTCCTCACAAGAAAAGCATGCGGAGAGTCTTGAGGACATATAAGCCATAGTCGGGTCGGATCTTGATGAGATCTAACTTCCACATTGCCATTAGGATAGTTTATTTTCCTTTTGTGCAATTTCATCTTTCAAGGGATTGCTTCTCAGTGTAATGCCTATTCATGGAAATTTTCCAATCAATAAAAGTTCAATTTCATTCAAATTTGCTCTCATATGTTTTGTTTTTCATCTACCATTGATTGATTGCAAAAACGTCCAACAAACTGTGATAAATATTGCTTTGCGAATACATGAATGCTTTATAAAACATGCATGAGAGTAAAAACACTTGACGAGAATTTGTTGTTGAGTAACAGGGGTGATTCAGACCACGAGCCTGGGGCATGCAGGCCAAACTAACTCTCTCTTTCGGAGGCACTTTCAGTTGTGTTCATTAACATGCACGTACATGTGCTGCCAGCTAAACCATCGCCAACACAGAACTTTAGGAAGTCTTTCCTCAGCAGATCATTGGGAAAAATTCCTCAGCAAGTTTCATTAGACCATCCATTATCCATCAGAATAGCAAGGAGAACGTTACTTCCCGAGCAGAAGGGTATCATTATCCCTCATCCCTAGCATGAGATGATGTGTTCTCTCACCCCCAACATGAGAATCTTCTTACCTCTCATTCCCAGCGAGAGGTGATTAAAACTCTTATCTTCAGCAGGAAGTATCCTCTCTGATGTATTCCATCATCCCCAGTTAGATGTGGAAATTAAAATCTTCCCCAACGAAGTAACATAAGGTTGAGGATGTTCTCCCCAAGCATAGAGTTTCCTTTCTTCAACGGAGAAGTATACCCACCAGAGTCTTCTTATCTCCAGCAGTACATGATAATTCATTATTCCATAGTAGAGGTGAAGATAGGGAGAAACCTGATGGTTTTTCTTCTCGCACAACATTGTTCGTGTCGCTCCCCGGATTTCCATCCTGGTACAAACGCGAAAGTGGCGGGGAAAACAAAAGAGTCGCCAGCCAGGCATTTTTATCCCGAAGGAACAGGAATGGTAATTATGCACAAACCAGAAGAAAAGAAGAGGAAGGACAGAGGTCCTACGAACCAAAGAGATTGAGTTCGGGAGTCGGTTACGACCTGGGAAGGTATTAGCACCCAGATCGTCCTCCGTACCCGACGGGATCCAAGCTTGCTAAGAAAACTGTTTCAAAGGGTGAGGGGATAAAAGCTACTGCAAAAGAGAAGAAAAGAAACTGGAACTGGAAAAGAAACTGAGAAAGGAATTGGATGAGAAATGAAAAAGAAAAAATGTAGGGAAAAAAAAGATTGTGCTCGAACGGGCCCTACCCCGCTGCCTATGTACCTCATCAGGACAGTGAGGATCAGAGACGTCGTGGTTCCCCTAACTAGGGGTGGAAAGGATTGCTTGTGAATTAAGGCTTGAACTGCCTATGTCAATGCTCAGGTGTTGCAGACTCGGACGACGAGTGCGTAACCGTCTTGCAAAATGACGAGTAGGAGCAAGTTCGCGTACGGAGCGAAGGAGATGAGAAAAGAAATCCCGAAGGAAAGATGCTTATTGTTTGTTTGTTTTTTTTTATGAAGCTTTTTATGAGTGTTTCACAAGGAAGTGAACTCAAGCTCTTTTCCATGGAATGTGCACTTGTCACTATATTCCAAGATGGAATAATAGAACAAGCACACTCAAGTAAGGAGAAGATCCCCAAAAATTGAACCCAGAGATTAGGGCCTAAGCTCACTAACTCATTAACTTATTAAGTGATTTTGGTATTTACAATGAAGAAGTGTTTTTTATGCTTTTCTTGGAGAAGAAGATACCTTGATCAGACTTGTGCATCACAAGATAAGCTTGTACTATCCCAAGATGGGAAGACTAAAAGTACCTCATGGGATAAGGCTATTGCTCAAGGTATCACTTCAAACTTTATTAAGTGTTTTTTAGGGTTTTGAGATGAGAAGAGAAAAGAAACCAAAAGGATTACAAAGGCAAAAGTCTAATGGGGGACTAAAGAATCCTAAGTGTTGTCATGCATGGATATCCTAAGGTTAGTGTGGTATTCTATCCTAAAGAAGAAATAAAGAAGAAGAGAAGAAGAAGAAGAAAGAAGAATAGGAGAGGAGAGAAGTAAGGCCTAATCCCAATAATCAAAGGGTTAGCACAAATAAGGATAAGAAAAGAAGAGATGAGATTTGGAGATGTGGGAATCACATCCACACCTCTCACTTACCATACAAACAGAAGTGAAGTCATGCATACAAATGCTCAATGCAAATGCAAGTTACAAGAATGAGAATTGAAGCATACAAGTTAATTATGAAGCAACATGAATCACATGGCAAAGTAAGGTACACTTAATGAGATGCAGATCAAAATGCACAAAACATGAACCCAAGGCACAAGACCAGAACCATATCAAGTCAAAGAAGTGCTTAAGAAGCAAGGGAGATGAAGAAAAGAGGAACACAAAGCTACCCAATCACATAATGAGATGGAAAGGAGCAAAGAAGTGAGGTGAATACACATAAGAAAGAAAGAACTTAAAAGTTAAGAAAATCACAAAATTTCAAAGACACAAACCCTAAACCAAGATCAGAATGGTATCCATACCCCAAAGAGACCCCAAATGAGATGAAGCAGTTGTCACAAGTTCCCTTCTAAGCTAAGGAGAGAGCTTATGATCAAAAGGAAGCAAAATGGGACAAGCTATGAACCAAAATTCAAATCAAATCAACAATGCATCTAAAAATTCCACAACCTGGGACAAATGATCTTCAAACATGATAAAATAAGATGCCAAAAGGATTGGAAGAATTTCAGAAGCTATGCAAGTCAAATGAAGGCTTAAACATGAACTAGGGTTAAGAAACTTCAATCACAAGTCAAGGATCAAAACCAAATGAATAAGTTTCTAAAAATCAGGGAAAAAATCACACATGAACTACATCCTCTTATGAATCCAGAACAAAAAGAACCAACAAGAAACTCAAAAATATGAACACTATGGAAATTGGACAAGGCAGGATGCTTGAAAAAGAATTAAAAACAATTAATTAAGATGAACAATTAATTGACACGTGGATATTGAAAATAAATGGAAAAGAAAATTATGAAAAATTAGAGAAAACTCCAATGAACTTCCATGAATTAATTCAGAATTTATTGACACTTGGAAGTATTTTAAAAAATTAAAAAGCAAAATGCTTAAAGGAAATAAAAGAAAAGAAAGAAATAAAATGAGAAAGGGGGACTGGGGTGCGAATAGAAGAGGATGTAGTTCAAATGATTTGGGCCCAGAAAGCAGGGGGCGTGAATAGAAGTTTAAGCCCATTGGGTTGGCGCTGGTTCACAAAAATAGGGTGGAAATTCAGGAAAAAAGAAGGAAAATAATTGGCCATGAGATTGAACCAACACATCCTGTGCTGGCTTCATTAATTGACATGTCCATATGATAGGATTAGAGCTGAGGTGCACATGAGTTATTGTGAGGTGAGAAGTATGAGGAATTAAAATAGAAACAGAGGGCACATGATCAAGAGGGTGGTTCACTTAATGAGGTGGAATGATTCTGCACGTCCAGATGGTAGATCCAAGGGTGGATAAGTCATCATCAACTTTAGAAACCCTAGTTTCATATTTCCCAGATTCCGATGATCGGAGCTAGGGCTCCGGCACTGGAAAACACACAACATGAACAAAACTTAATAGAAAAACACAACAAGCTCCAGATCAAGTAATTGGACTACGCTGATTCCAAAAATGATGATGAAAAGTTCAAAAGATCAAAGAAATCTTTGGATCGAATGAAAACAGTTTTGACCATGAAAATTCAAATTCAAAATACAAGCTCCACAATGCACCAAATTCAAAACCAAAACAAGAAGAGTGATCAGTGAACATCAAGGATTACAATGCACACCACCAATTTCATTTTTAGATCTGAAGATTTGGAGGCTTACCTGAGCTTGCAGATCTTGAGAAAGCTTGTTAGATGCCAAGATAATGAAGCCAAACCACTCCAAAATGCACTCTAGTTGCAAAATAAATGCAACTAGAGCCTTGAATCTTGCTGGATATGAGGATTTGCAACCAACCGCCCTGAAATGGCAAGGTGATGAAACTTGAGAGTTAGCTTGCACAAGGGTGAGATTTGTGATCCTGAGCTTTCAAGGATGAAGGATCTGTAATTTGTTTTGGAAGAGAGCAAATGTTTGAAGAGATTTTAGAGAAAATGCAAGTTGTGCAAGAACTTGGAAACTGAGAAATGAGAGAGAGCTCCCTCCTCTAAAACCCTAATTTGGTTTTATATCATGTCATGAGGAAATGCTGAAAAGATGAGGAAGTTTGCACGTGGGAATGAAAAGTTTTAGTGATTTTGCAAATTTTGCAATTTTGTGATGAGAGCATGTAAACCTCATGCATTCCTTTGCCTTATTCCCATGTGCACTCACCATCCAGCTCTTGATTTCAAACTAAAAGAATCTTGGCCCTTAAATGAGAGAGTCACACTTTTTTCATGTTCATGCACAAAATACACTTATGGAATAACATTATCACTTGGCACGAATTTTGTGTAATTCTTTGAGAAAAGTGTGCCAAATGAATTGCATTTTAACATTGCAACATTGTTTGGTATGTACCAATACACAAAAATGAGATTCATGACCTTTGGCTCTTGGTGCATAAGTGAAAACTTAAGTTTTGCCCTAATTTGATGAAATTTTCGAGGGCCATAACTTCTCAACCAAGAATGCTGTGAAAAAGTACTTGTACTTTTTGAAAATGGGAGGCCTTAATCTCCAACTTTCATGTTTGACTTTGGTCCATTTGAAGAATTTTTCACCAAGTTATGATCATTTGAATTTTAGGGCAAAACTTGCCAAAAATGGCATTTTCTCAAAACAAACTTTGCACCAATTTTGCAAAACCCCTCAAAACCTCATGATTCTTGATCTTTGAACTTTCCAAACCTCTTATAACATTATAAGAACATCCCTTGGCTAGAAAAATTGGATGGGACCCCTTGAAATCACACAATTGACTTTTTAAATGCATAGTTGACCAGTTTCTTCATCTGCAAGTAACTGAAGAAATGCTTGAGTTCCACAAGGAATTTTCTCACCAAATTTGGTACCTAGGATCCTCTTGACATATGAAAGACTTTGACCAAATGAAATGGCAAAATTATTGAGGTTTTCATGCTTGAATCTCAAACCCTAGTTATGGACCATTGCGTAGGAGCTTTGCCCTAGCCTGGATTCCCTGATGATCTTACAATCTTCTGAGCTTTTGTAAATGGACTTGAACTTGTAAATGAAATGTAGACCACTCATAGGACTTGTACAAATCCATTGGGCCCCTTTTCATGGCTTGTAATGCTTCAAGAACCTCCACAGATGATCATATGCCTAATGCTAGGTCATGAGAAATGTTATGCTTCATCTTTCCATGCTAGGATGCTAAGAATATGATAAGTTCATGATGAATATGATGTGATATGATGCTTAAAATGAAGAGAGAAAATTTGGGGTGTTACAGCTGCCCCTATTCAAACAACTGTTAATTTGAAAAGGACGGTAGCACGGGCTATCGACCGTTCAAGATAAACCGTGGTTGAATACCAAGAAGACCTGGAATTTGCAGTCTGACGAAGAATGCAGAAACTGGGAAATAAACCCAACCAAATGACGCTTTGGTGACTGAAGTGGAGAGAAAGAAGACGAGCTTCTTCCAAGTTGAAACTGTTATCTAGAATCATAATACTTTGACGGACGTGTCTTCTTCGAACAATCCTGTTACGCCAGGAACTGGACATACGAGTCCTCACATACTTTGCAAAGCATATGACGTGAGACAGATGAATCTCCTTCGGATATACCTGTTACGCCAGGACCGGGATGCAATAAATTCTGTGGGATAGACATGTATAATCAAGGTAGACGAACCTTCTTCATATATTATCCGTGGATATATGGTACAAGACAGACAAGTCTTCTTCGAGCAAACCTGTTACGCCAGGTGCAACTAATAATTGGTGCCTGAGACAGACAAGTCTCCTTCGGATATACCAGTTACGCCAGGACCGATAACCATTTTGACATTTATTCCCACAGTCAGGATTTTAAACCTCTTCAATACAGACGAGTATTAGATGATCATCAAGAGAACACAGACGAGTGCCAACAATCAATGATACAGACAAGTATCAGACGATGATCTAAGAAACACAGACGAGCGCTTCAAGCGATGATACAGACGAGTATCAGCCACTGGTACAAATGAATACCAGAAATTCAAACACAAATGAGCATTTGGAGTAGCAATACAGACAAGTACCAGGATAAACAAAAAATCCACACATACAGATATAAGCTAACACAGACGAGGGTTAGGGATGATACAGACGAGTATCCAAATAAAGCAGACGGGCTTCAAACATTTAATCAACATAGACGAGTGTCGGAGAATGCAGACGAGAAATCAGAAATATTACAGATATCAAAACATCAAAACACAAACGAGTGTTGGAAATTGCAGACAGGCAATACCGGAGTGATAACACAGACGAGTGTTGAGAATTGCAGACGAGCAACAACAAATATCAAATCTCAAACACAGACGAGTGCTGGAAAGTGCAGACGAACATCAACAAATATCAAACACAGACGAGTGTTGGAAATTGCAGACGAGCAATATCAATGTGATCATGGTCCACTGCTGGGGAAAGCAACCGAGCAATACCAAAGTGATAACACAGACGGATATTGAGAGATGCAGACGAGCAGCAATAAAGTATGAACACATACGAGTGCCGAAGAAGTGCAGACGAGCAACAAACAAATGCCTGATTGGCCATAAGAGTTACAACTCTGCAGGGGAAGAACAAATCAAAAGGCCTTGACATCTAACTCTGACTGGGGTGATGAACACCTGCATGTATCATTATATTGACCAAAAGAATGGCAACTTCGTTGGGGAATATTTCACTTATGGGAGTGAAAAATCAAATATGAACTTTGTGGGGAAGGATCATATTCAGACTTGGCTGGGAAAGATGCTTCAACAATGCTCTAGCTGGGGAGAGGATTTTGCTAATTCTAAGCTCTGTGGGGACATCAGGCATTCAGCTTCCTGTTGGGCACACTCCACTAGGGAAGAATAAACTGCTTGGGTTGCCTGCCAAGGCTTAGCTGGGAAAGATTCTGCTTGGGAGAATGTGATGCCATCCTGCAACCTGCAACAACAGAAAACACAAGTGTGCCCCGGGGACTTTCATGGTATGATCTATTCATCCATCATCACCCGACACTCAAATAGGGTTTCAAATGTTTCCCTGCAATGTCATTTTTTCTTTCAAATTATCACCATGTTTAAATGCAATGCTATTTTTGCCAAAAATTCGGGACATTTTGCAAACAAAAATAAACACAACACAACTTTTTGACTGAATATTCTTTTTATTGAAAGGCCTCTGAATAGGCAAAGATTTACATCAGGAAGAAACCACCTGGAAAGAGGTAGCCACCATAAAATTGAGAAAATAAACTATCCTAATGGCAATGGGCACGACATCCCAATGAGTTCCCTTTCTGCTATGACCGACATGTCTTCAAAACTCTCCATTCTTGCCTTTGCTTTCTGAGAAGATGAGGGGATTGATTCCTATCCTTCTAATATTGTCAAGTTGTATGAAACGATGATGTGATTCAGATTACTCGGATCACAGTAGTCCTCTTATTTCCTTGTTTTGCGTGGATCGCCCTTTCGGGTTTTCAATCCACCGGTATACCCTTTTTTGCCTGAGCTGTCCAATGTGACTTTTCAACTCAGCGGGTGTACATTTTTTTTATATTTATTTTCCCTAACTTTTGCCCGAGCTTTTTATTCTGTTTTTAGCTCGCCGGGATGCCCTTTTCTTGCCTGGACTTTAATTCTGTTTTTGTGTCCAGCGGGTCTCTTTATGCGAAGTATTTTTTAACTGCGTCTGAGTTAACAGGGGACTGGAAGTCATCTCCATCCATAGTGGTGAGCATTAGTGCTCCATCTGAGAAAACTTTCTTCACTATGAATGGTCCTTCGTAGTTTGGGGTCCACTTGCCCCTGTGATCTGAACCTGGAGGAACAATCCTCTTCAACACAAGATCTCCTACTTGATACTCCTGAGTACGTACTCGTTGGTCGAATGCTCGCTTCATTCTCCTCTGATAAAGCTGACCATGACAGATAGCCGTTAATCTCTTTTCCTCAATCAGACATAACTGATTGTAACGAGCACGCACCCATTCAGCCTCATCAAGCTTCACATCCATCATCACACGCAATGAAGGAATTTCTACTTCAACAGGCAGGACTGCCTCCATACCATATACCAATGAGAAGGGAGTTGCCCTAGTTGACGTCCTAACTGACGTTCGGTACCCATGAAGCGCAAATGGTAACATCTCATGCCAATCTTTATAAGTGACAACCATTTTTTGCACAATCTTCTTGATATTCTTATTTGCCGCTTCTACCGCACCATTCATCTTTGGTCGGTAAGGAGAAGAATTGTGATGCTGAATCTTGAAGTCCCGACACAACTCTGCCATCATCTTATTCTTGAGATTAGAACCATTGTCAGTAATGATCCTTTCGGGCACTCCCTATCTGCAAATGATATCCCTCTTCAAGAATCTTGCTACTACTTGACGAGTGACATTGGCATAAGATGCTGCTTCAACCCATTTTGTGAAGTAATCAATCGCAACCAAGATGAAGCGATGGCCATTTGAAGCAGTAGGCTCTATCTTCCCGATCATGTCAATGCCCCACATAGAAAAGGGCCAAGGAGATGACATGACGTTGAGCGGGCTTGGAGGAACATGCACTTTGTCTGCATAAATCTGGAACTTGTGGCACTTGCGAGCGAATGAACAACAATCTGCATCCATTGTCATCCAATAATACCCCGATCTCAGCAATTTCTGAGCCATAACATGCCCTCCTGCATGGGTACCGAAAGATCCTTCGTGGACTTCCTGCATTAACAGGCTTGCTTCGTATCTATCCATGCATCTGAGCAAGACCATGTCAAAGTTTCTCTTGTACAAAACCCCGTCTGTATTCAAGAAGAAACTAGCAGCAAGTCGCCTTAAGGTCTTCTTGTCATTGGAAGATGCCCCAGCTGGGTATTCTTGCTTTTCCAGGAATAGCTTGATATCAAAGTACCAAGGTTTCTCGTCAGACACGGCATCTACAGAGAAAGCATGAGTTGGAGCGTCAAGCCTGGAAATGTCAATTCTGGGCACATAATTCCAACACAAGACTTTGATAGATGAAGAAAGAGTGGCCAATGCGTCGGCAAACTGATTTTCATCACGTGGTATGTATTGAAGCTTAACTGCCGTGAAGAATGTCAACAGTTTTCTAGCATAATCCCTGTATGGAATTAGATGCTCTTGATGCGTATACCACTTGACAGTAACCTGGTTAATGACGAGGGCTGAATCTCTGAATATATCGAGGGTCTTAATCTGAAGATTAATAGCCGCCTCTATTCCCATTATGCATGCCTCGTATTCCGCTTCATTGTTGGTGCAACCAAAAGTAATTCTGGCAGCGAAGGGAAAGTGAACACCTTCAGGAGTAATAAGAACAACACCGATTCCACGTCCATTGATATTGACTGCCCCATCAAACATCAACTTCCATTTGGATTCAAGGTCAGGCCCCTCCTCCAGAAGTGGTTCCTCGCAATCGTTTGCTTTGAGGTATATGATGTCCTCATCAGGGAAATCAAACTTCATTGGCTGATAATCATCTTCAAGAGGTTGCTGTGCAAGGTAATCTGACAATACACTTCCCTTGATGGCTTTCTGAGAAGTATACTGGATGTCATATTCAGTTAAAATCATTTGCCACCTAGCAACCCTTCCGGTTAACGCTGGTTTCTCAAAGATGTACTTGAAAGGATCCATTTTGGAAATTAGCAGTGTGGTATGAGTCAACATGTACTGCCTCAGTCGGTGAGCAGCCCATACCAAAGCGCAGCAAGTTTTCTCGAGCAGTGAGTAACGGGATTCACAGTCGGTAAACTTTTTGCTAAGGTAATAAATAGCGTACTCTTTTCGACTAGACTCGTCATGTTGGGCTAGGACACACCCCATTGACCCTTCTAGCACAGTCAAGTACATGATTAAAGGTCTTCCTTCAACTAGAGGCATTAGAATTAGAGGCTCCTGCAAATATTTTTTTATTTTGTCGAAAGCTCTTTGACAATCATCATTCCACCTGACCGTTTGCTCTTTTCTTAGCAATTTGAATATTGGTTCACACGTGGCAGTTAGATGAGATATGAACCGAGAAATGTAGTTCAACCTCCCTAAAAACCCGCGCACTTCTTTTTCTGTTCTCGGTGCAGGCATATCTTGAATTGCTTTTACTTTTGCAGGATCTACCTCAATTCCTTTCTGACTAACAATGAAACCCAGCAGTTTCCCAGAACACACTCCGAAAGTGCACTTGTTTGGATTCAACCTCAGCTTGTACTTTATCAGTCTATCAAACAGCTTCTTGAGATTGACCAGATGCTCTTCTTCGTCTCGGGACTTAGCAATCATATCGTCCACATAACACTCAATCTCCTTGTGTATCATATCGTGGAACAATGTGACCATGGCCCGCTGATAAGTTGCCCCGGCGTTCTTCAAACCAAAGGGCATGACCTTATAACAGAATGTACCCCACGGGGTAATGAACGTTGTTTTCTCCATGTCTTCCGGTGCCATCTTAATCTGATTATATCCGGAGAAGCCATCCATGAAGGAAAATACCGAAAATTGAGCAGTGTTATCTACCAACACATCAATGTGAGGTAATGGAAAGTCATCTTTTGGGCTTTCTCTATTTAAATCCCGGTAGTCAACGCACATCCGGACCTTGCCGTCCTTCTTTGGTACAGGTACAATGTTAGCTACCCAAGGTGGGTAACTAGTTACGGCAAGGAATCCGGCATCCCATTGCTTCTGAACCTCCTTTTTGATCTTCATCGCCATGTCAGGACGAGTTCTTCTCAACTTCTGTTTCACAGGAGGAAAGTCCTCTCTCAATGGTAGCTTGTGTACAACGATGTCAGTATCCAACCCTGGCATATCTTGATACGACCAGGAAAAGATATCCACATACTCTCGCAGCATACCAATCAGCTCTTTCTTTACTTCGGCCTGCAGACTGGCCCCGATCTTGATCTCTTTCTTCACATCTTCAGTGCCAATGTTGATGATCTCAATTTCTTCCTGATGAGGCTGAATAACTCGTTCCTTTTGTTTCAACAATCTGACCAATTCTTCCGGGAGTTCACAGTCTTCCTCAACCCCTTCATCAGCTTGGTAGACAGGATTGTCAAAGTCATGCTTAGTCATAGCAGGAACGTTATCAATGGAATCCGGATGATCAACACTGCACAGATGATGTGCTTATTTCAGAATCTTCTTATTTTGCAAAGAGACGCAAACACAAAAACAAAAAGGAAAAACACATTGCCATTTTTATATTTTTTTTGAAAAATTTAAAACAAAAGAAAGAGAACACAATTTGTCTTAAAATGTCCTTTATTCCATGGTAAAATAAATGCATACAAAACATGGTGGCCCAATACAATGGATCCTAGCATCTTGGGAAGAATGCTGGATTTGACAATGCAGCATGATAAAGAAAAGGAAACAAATAAATTACTCTGAGTGCCAGGTAACTTGGACAATGTCTTCAGCAGACCAGTTATTTAGCTCCTCTCCGGGCGCACACAGATGAATCTTGTTGTCCCAGTCACCATCACTGTCTCCATCTTGGCTTGTCACACAGATTTGGTTGCGGTCGAGCATCCCAGTGCTTGTAAAAGTAATGGCTTTGCCACTTGGAGTAGACCCACCAGGCTGATAACCCAAACCAAACTTGTCGTCTTTCTTCTCCAATTCCATCAATTTGCCCCAGCCTTGGGCGCTTCCTGATTGAACCACCTCCTTTGCCTGCTTGTAGGAATGGATGGAGGTACCTTCTTTCTCACTGCTTCTCTCTACAGGAGTCAAAATGCTAACATTAACTGCTTCGAAGGCTTGACACAGAGTCTCATGGATCTCTCCATCCATCTCCACATATTTGAAAGTTTATAAGTGGCTTACAAAGATGTCTTCCTCTCCGCACACTGTGATTACTTGGCCATCAACCACATATTTGAGCTTTTGATGCAAAGTGGAGGTAACAGCTCCGACAGCATGAATCCACGGGCGTCCTAACAAGCAGCTGTACGCGGGCTGAATGTCCATGACGTAGAAGGTGCTTTTGAAAACCTGAGAACCTATTTTCACAGGTAACTCAACTTCTCCAAACACTGATCTTCTGGACCCATCAAAAGCTTTGACAATCAAATCACTTGGTCTTAGGACTATACCATCAACATTGAGCTTCATTAATGCTTTCTTCGGAAGTACATTAAGAGAAGAGCTTGTGTCAACAAGGACATGTGACAACACAACACCCTTGCACTCCATAGTAATATGCAGTGCTTTGTTATGGTTACGGCCCTCTGACGTAAGGTCTCGATCTGTAAAGTCCAGCCCGTGGATTGCATTCACACTGCCCACTACAGCTTCCAATTGATTAACAGTTATTTCTTGAGGAACATAGGCCATCTGCAGCACTTTCAACAAGGCCTCTCTATGTGCGGGAGAACACATCAGCAAAGACAGAATGGATATCTTGGAAGGTGTCTGGTTCAACTGCTCGGCCACCTTATAATCACTCTTTTTAATTATGCGCATAAATTCCTCGACCTCCTTCTCAAAGGTACCCTGTCCAGCAGCAGGAGTTGTTGTTTCTTTAGTCACAACTTGCTTTCCTTTAGCCTTTGCTGAAGCCTCAGCCTCAGGATCTCCTCTCAGAACCGGGGGAGCAAATAGACGACCACTTCTCGTAAAACCTCCAAACCCTCCGACGTTCACTACAGTCGGGTCAACAACAACTGACTTACTCTCAACTTTCTGTCCAGCCACGTACACATCTGAGCCGTAATGCCATGGAATGGCTTTATCATCTGTATAAGGAACATGCCCAGGCACGGTGATAGTCACAGGACTGACTTCAGGAGCATAAATGGTCACAAGCTCTCTTCTAGCAGGCATCTCAGCTTCATCATAGAAAAAGGTTATAGTGGACACATCATCAACTTCATTATCAATCTTGTTAAACTGCAAAGATCCTTCATAAATCAGGTTCTGCAATCCCATATTCAGGTCTTCACACCCATTATCTGAATTCATACACTTCTCACAATCAGAACTGCATCCTGGAAACACTTGACCTTTCAACAGCCTCTCTTTCACTACCAACAGCGGAGTCTTCACTTCTTCTACGCTCAGAATCAGACTTAACTTCTCACCACCCTCAACAGCATTTATTCTAGCCCCTCCATGATTCAGAATAGGGTTTGAAGTAACATTTGGCGGTGGTGCGAAGTTAATCGCCTTGGAGTCTATCAGATCTTGAACTTTCTGCTGTAGCGTCATGCACTTCTCAGTTGAGTGCCCGGGTGCCCCTGAATGGAAAACGCATATAGCATTGACATCGTACCCCACTGGAAGCTCTCCAGGTGGGGGTGGTGCCAAAGTTCTCAGTTGTATCAGATTCAAATCCAGCAATCTTGGTAGCAAAGCAGTATATGTCATGGGAATAGCCTCAAGCACCCTATTAGCCGGGCGAGTCTGCCTTGGCTGATAAGGTCTTTGTTGATAGTTGTTACGTTGTGGCTGTTGTTGTTGCTGTTTTTAATGAGGTTGTGCATGCTGCACTGGACTGGAAGGAATTGTGACAGCTGCCACTTGCTCATATGATCTTCTATATCCTCGGCCCCATCCTCGGCCAAACACAACATTGGTCTCACCTTCCCTTCTTCTTGGGGGTCCGCTAAAAGCTTTTCTTGCTCCATTGGAGCTACTCGCACTTGTATCCTGAATCTTTCCCATCTTTAACAATGTCTCAACCCTCTCTCCAGCAATTACTATATCGTTGAACTTGGTAGCCGAACAAGATGCCAATCTTTCAATAAACACACCTTGCAATGTCCCCATGAACATATCAGCCATCTCATTCTTCAGCAGTGGTGGTTGCACTCTGGCAGCGAGCTGACGCCACCGCTGAGCATATTCTTTTAATCCCTCCTTAGTAGTTTGAGACATGTGTTGCAATTGAGTGCGATTTGGAGCCATGTCCAAATTATACTGGTATTGCCTCACGAAAGCCTCTGCCAGGTCCTTACAGCTCTTAATGTTGACTCTGCTTAGCTTCATATACCATTCCAAGGAAGCCCCAACCAGACTGTCCTGGAAATAGTACATCCATAGCTTTTCATCATTAGTGTGGGCAGCAATTCTTCCTACAAAGGACTGAAGATGATTCTTTGGGCACGGTGTGCCATTGTATTTCTCGAAAGTTGGGACCTTGAACTTGTAAGGGATTCTAACCCCTGGAACCAAGCCCAAGTCAGTAATGTTGAATCCCAAAGAATTCTGTGATTGAATAGCCCTGATCTGTTCTGCCATCTCCTCAAACTTCCTGTTCATCTCAGCCCCCTGGCCTTCAGTTTCGTCAAACAACGTGAACTGTTCGTCTTGACCATCCATTTGTACATTGTTCAGTCCATCATTGATTATGGTAACCCCTGGCTGTGTTACAGGGATTTCAACTTGACGGGCGCCCGCACTGTTACGATTACCTCCCTCAGCAGTACCGTTGTTCCTGGCTTGACTATTTTCAACCAACTCACGCAGACGTTCCTGATTCTGACCCATTCCTGCCATAAGGGTCATAAAATTGTCCATCCTCAGTCTCAAGTCAGCTAATTAAGCCTGCATTTGATCCATGACTCTTTCTCTATTGACTCTTGTGGGATATCTGTGTATGACTGGCTGTTCTCAAACTTTCCTGGGAGCTATAGTGCCTGAAACAACAAGAACATTAGAAACTGAAGCACTACCTGCAAAACAAACAAACACTTCATATGCAATGCAATGTAACTGCTCATGTCTCTAAGTTTTAAGCATTTGCATGCCCCAGTTCTGGCATCTACTCCAGACAACCACTTTGAGTATTAACTTTCAGACTTTCTCCTTGAAGAATGTTCAGATATTAGCAGTATCAGACAAACGAGCCTTGCATATTCATAAATGATAATTTTCATATTAACATTGTATATCATGGACAAACCACTGCTGGCCAAAAGTCAGAGCACCAAACGAAATATTCCCCGAAGGGTTACAAGCCATTACATGAATAAAAGACAAAAGAAATAAAGCAAAACTCCTACAACAAGTTTGTAGGTAGTCTGAAAAATAAACTAAACTAGAGGCCCAGGCTCTTCTGCAACCACCTCTGATCTGCTCTTCTTGACACCCGCTCTCAGCTTGAGCTCTTCAATCTCCTTTCGTGCCTCCTCCAAGGCTAACTGGCATTGTGCTAACTGCTGAGTCTTTTCCCTCCGAATGTTGTGGACCTGCTCCACCTCTTCCTTCTTGAAGGCCATTTGCACCTCGAAGAACTCTTCTTTCTCTTTGAACTTCTTCTGCTCTTCCTCCCTTTGGCCTTGCAACCAAATAATGGATTGGCGAGCTTCCTTGAGAGTTTTCAAAGTCTTTTTGCGTTCAGCTTCTCTTTTTGCCTCCATCAGACCCATCCTGTGAAAGTGAGCTTCCCTTCCAGCAAAATCTTTCTCTTTAGCTTCCAAGGAGGATTGGATCTTCTGCAGCTTTCCTTCTGCTTCATTCTTGGCCCTGTTGGCAAGATGGTACAGGTTGACCATTTCAGCATTCTCCACTCGAACTTCATGCAGCTGAGCTTTCAATTTCTTGTACTCTTCAAGGGAGACAATACTCTGGCTTGGCACTTCTCTGGGATACAGGGAAGCTTCTACTGAGAAAGGCATGAGAACTTCTTCCACATGTTTTTGCAACCATGCAGCAAAATAAGGATACGTCTTGGGGTCTACTCTGCCAAAGTCTTTCTTACCCTTCCTTATCCTGTGAGCCCAGGCTTGAGATGCCTGTAGAACTAACTCCTTGTTTCCTTCCACAGGAAAATACAAAGACTCAGCAAACTATTTCATTTGTGGTGGATCTCTCAAAGGATAACCAAATTGCTTCCTGGCTAATGTTGGATGATAACTGATCACACCCTTACTTCCTAGCAAAGGTACTCCAGCAAATCTTCCACAACTGACCAACAACTCTTTTCCTAGCAGATCTATGTCATATCCCCAGGCAATATCTTCAGCAGTTAACCCCATCAGTCTTCTAGACCATCTCCACTCATCCCTCATCTCCTTGAAGGCACCTGATTTTGGCAGTTGTCTGGCAAACCACTCAGCAAATAAAGAAGCACAACAGCTCACTGGTCCACCCCTACCTTTCTCATTCCTGTAATGAACACTGTAATAGAAGTCACCCAACAGAGTTGGCACAGGATTGCCCTTAGCAAAGATGGAGATCACTTCCAAGCTCACAAATTCCTTCTCTACTGGGAACAAGCTAGAGCCATACGCCATCAAAGCCAGCAAAGCACCAAAGTCACCCCAACTACCCTCTTTAGCATATCTCTCTGCCTATGGTATGAGCACACTCCAAGGGAGTCCTTTTCCTTCACTATCCTTCAGAGCCTTCTTGACTGTAGCAGCTGGCAAACGACAAACTTTGGCTATGTCCTCTTCTTTAAGCACTACCTCAGACCCATAGAATGGCAATGTCTCTCTGACTGGAACATTCAGAATGCTTGAAATCTCCTCCAAGGTAGGAGCCAAGATGTAATCTGGAAACACAAAGCAACGTAGCAGAGGATCATAAAACTGAAGCAAGGTATGCAAATTGTCCTTCTGGTCTGCAGTGGGCTTGTCCACATACTTCAATATTTGGCCATATCTTTTCCTGAAAGTGCCCAAGACTTGGTCATTCATCAGACCTGCTAATTTCTGAACACTTCTAACTTCAGGTTGAAGAAAAGTATAATGAACATTTTTTTCCTTGTAACTCTTTTGATTTCTGCCATCTGGAGATAAGAATTACCAGAACTGGGAGCTGATAATGAACAATGACCTGAAAAATGGAAACATAAACAGTTAATGCAAGAATGATGCAAATGCAAATGCAATGCAGGCATATGATCAATCTGCAAACCAAAATCCTATGAGTCACAACCCTCTGATAGAAGTCTCAGAACCACAGTACCAAGAAAACCAAAACACCAGAACCATAGGACCATAGGACTAGAAATCATAATAAGGACCACTGATAATGAGGGTATGTAGAGGCCAAGGGTTCCTGCAAACCTGTAAACCCCTCCCAATCTCACTGGTATGCTCCGGGTGAGACATCATGGACTCTCAAAGCCGAATAGCAATAATACTTTCACCATTTCCGAGAAATGGCTCATGACCAAATCAGGGAATCGGTTTGGCATTATATACTACGCAGGGAGGCCTCAGCTGAGTCCGGGAAACAAGGTCATCCTATGCAAGTCCCAGGTGGGCCCTCGGATGCGAATGGGTTTGCCACACAATGTGGTCTGCCACTGTCATCACTAAAGAGGGATGTTTCCACAAGGTTCTCAATGATCGGTCCCCAGCTGCACATAACTGTCAAGGTTATGAAATGAGATAGGAAGATCCCCAAATCAAGACATTTCCAAGACGGTCGAAAATCTGGGCGTGGAACTCACTACTACCCCCATGACAAGATCTCATGAGGCCAAAGTGGAACCACTGTAAGTCCTAAGGTGCACTCGAGCCGTGGTAATGAGCTTATCTCTCAGAAACAGTATCACCCATCCCACCAAACAGAAAATCCAGTCCAGACAGTCCAGTATATAATATGATGCAGAAAATAAATACTGAAAAACTGTAAATAAAGCTGTAAATAAACAATAATAAAGTACAACAAGCAACAGCAAACAAACATCACCCAAAGAAACAAAAACAAGCAAGCGCTAGGAGGGACTCACAGGCGAACCAGAGATTCTGGTTAGGAAGTCCCCAATATAGTCGCCAGCTGTCGCTCCCCGGATTTCCATCCTGGTACAAACGCGAATGTGGCACGGAAAAGAATAGAGTCGCCAGCCAGGCATTTTTATCCCGAAGGAACGGGAATGGTAATGATACACAAACCAGAAGAAAATAAGAGGAAGGACACAGGTCCTACGAACCAAAGAGACTGAGTTCGGGAGTCGGTTACGACCTGGGAAGGTATTAGCACCCAGATCGTCCGCCGTACCTGACGGGATCCACGCTTGCAAAGAAAACTGTTTCAAAGGGTGAGGGGATGAAAGTTGCTGCAAAAGAGAAGAAAAGAAATTGGAACTGGAAAAGAAACTGAGAAAGGAACTGGATGAGAAATGAAAAAGAAAAAATGTAGGGAAAATAAAGATTGTGCTCGAACGGGCCCTACCCCGCTGCCTACGTACCTCATCAGGATAATGAGGATCAGAGACGCCGTAGTTCCCCTAACTAGGGGTGGAAAGGATTGCTTGTGAATTAAGGCTTGAACTGCCTATGTCAATGCTCAGGTGTTACAGACTCGGACGACGAGTGCGTAACCGTCTTGCAAAATGACGAGTAGGAGCAAGTTTGCGTACGGAGCGAAGGAGATGAGAAAAGAAATCCAGAAGGAAAGACGCTTATTGTTTGTTTGTTTTTTTTATGAAGCTTTTTATGAGTGTGTCACAAGGAAGTGAACTCAAGCTCTTTTCCATGGAATGTGCACTTGTCACTACATTCCAAGATGGGATAATAGAACAAGCACACTCAAGTAAGGAGAAGATCCCCAAAACTTGAACCCAGAGATTAGGGCCAAAGCTCACTAACTCATTAACTTATTAAGTGTTTTTGGTATTTACAATGAAGAAATGTTTTTTATGCTTTTCTTGGTGAAGAAGATACCTTGATCAGACTTGTGCATCACAAGATAAGCTTGTACTATCCCAAGATGGGAAGACTACAAGTACCTCATGGGATAAGGCTATTGCTCAAGGTATCACTTCAAACTTTATTAAGTGTTTTTTAGGGTTTTGAGATGAGAAGAGAAAAGAAACCAAAAGGATCACAAAGGCAAAAGTCTAATGGGCGACTAAAGAATCCTAAGTGTTGTCATGCATGGATATCCTAAGGTTAGTGTGGTATTCTATCCTAAAGAAGAAAGAAAGAAGAAGAGAAGAAGAAGAAAGAAGAATAGGAGAGGAGAGAAGTAAGGCCTAAGCCCAAAAATTAAAGGGTTAGCACAAATAAGGATAAGAAAAGAAGAGATGAGATTTGGAGATGTGGGAATCACATCCACACTCTCACTTACCATAGCACCTGAAGGGTTAGCAACATAAGCATAAAGGTGAAACAAAAATGAACTTAATGACATGCCAACATCATACAAACAGAAGTGAAGTCATGTATACAAATTCTCAATGAAAATGCAAGTTACAAGAATGAGAAATGAAGCATACAATTTAATTATGAAGCAATATGAATCACATGGCAAAGTAAGGTACACTTAATGAGATGCAGATCAAAATGCACAAAACATGAACCCAAGGCACAAGAACAGAACCATATCAAGTCAAAGAAGTGCTTAAGAAGCAAGGGAGATGAAGAGAAGAGGAACACAAAGCTACACAATCACATTATGAGATGGAAAGGAGCAAAGAAGTGAGGTGAATACACATAAGAAAGAAAGAACTTAAAAGGTAAGCAAATCACAAAATATCAAAGACACAAACCCTAAACCAAGAACAGAATGGTATCCATATCCCAAAGAGATCCCAAATGAGATGAAGAAGTTGGCACAAGTGCCTGTAAACACCCCAAATTTGCCCTCACCCATTCACACCATGGCTTGTGATCACCTCATATGCATAAACACAATCATATCATCCCATATCTCACTTTTGTTTCACTGCATAGTTTCTAAGGCATCTGCACCTAGGGTTTGTGATTTGAGCAACCTCAGAGCATCTTGAGCCATTCCAAAGGCCACCAATCAACTCAAAGGGGTCCATGTGTGCTCTTATATCATATTTCATCTCCTCAAAGTCAAAATTGCAGAGGAATCACAAGAACTAGGGTTTGAGTGGATGCAGAGCCAGGATGAACTGCACAGTTGACCTAAAATTAGGGTTTTGGTTTCAGAGGCCATAACTCCAAATTCTTTGGTCATTCTTGTTTCCATTGGTCTCTATATGGTATAGGTAGTATGCATATCAATTTTCATGAAGAAATTCCATGGGGAAGTCATCTGATCAAGGGTTGACTTTTCAGACAAGTCAGTGTAAAATCAGGGCATCTGAGGCCCCCAATGACCCAACCAATGGGTGATCTTCATCATTTTGAGTGTATATGATCTTTATTTGATCATGGAAGAAGGTTGAAGTTCATAGAAATCAAGAATTTAGGGTTTTTGCAAATGTTGACTTTTTGGGCATAGTTGACTTTTCAAGAATGCATCATTTTAGGTCATTTTTCAAGCCATGATTCTTGATCCAAAAATGCTTAAAATGGAAAAACTTTGGTCATGAAAGTTGTAGATCTCATCTTTCCCTTTTCAAAAAGTACAAGAACATGATCAAACTCTTCTTGGATCAAAAGTTATGGCAATGCAAAGTTGGCAAAAATCACTTATTTTCAAGATATGCACCAAGTGTGAAAATTGCAAAATCATGTGCTAAGTCAAATTGCAACTTCTAATTCATTTCAAACCAGCACATAAACATTCTCTAAGGCCCAAAATCAGATTTGAACCAAAGATCACATGTGTTTAGTTCATGTAACAAGGCATTTTTCATGAGATTTCAAAAAGGCCACAAGTTGCAAAACTCATGATCACATCTCACCAACTTGAGGCATTGGCTGCTGAACCAAGCTAGCTTCATACACACACCATGCTGCGCAGCCCCTAGGCTTTGTACCAAGCTAGCACTTCACCATGCCTCTCTTACACAATTTTTGACTTTTTGCAAAAGGCAACTTACCAATCAATAAAGCACATGTCCAATCAACTGACCAATGAGAGAGAGTTATGTGGACAATTTGCAAGCCATTTCATGTACTAAGCCAGCCTGAAACATCCTCATACACACACAAACACAAGAACACTCCATTTTTGCTTTTGCCTTCGAAACTCTCTGCCCAGCTCACATACACCCAAACCATCTTTACCAATCATCTCACCATGTCTCATTGAGCCCAAAGCAACCAAGAACCAAGCCTTAAACAAGCTACAACATCTCTGCACCACTTTGACACCAGCTTGCAGTTTCATTCGAAACTCTCATCCTAGCTCACAAACAGTCAAACAAACTTTGTAAAGCTTCTCCATTCACCCTCAGGATCACATAGAACCCATCACCATGACCTGAAACCTCCAGAAACTCCATTGCCATTTCTGACTGAGCTGAAGCAGGAGCTTTCGAAACTCACTATCCAGCCAACTTAAATTCTCTTTGAGCATTCAAACATCTTCTGGGGACCAAGTGGAGTAGTTTGCACTGAAGGAAGTGGCCAGAAAGTCTTCAAACTGAAAGCTTCAAATCTCAGGTAGCTTGAAAATTATTTTTCCAGAAATCATTTTTCTTGTTACAAACTTGTTCTTTGTGTTGTCCTGATCATGAATATGTCTTTGGTTTTGAAAATGGCTTTGATTTGAGAGTTTAATTTGTCTCTGAAACCTGCGTGCCCTAGAACTTTTTCTCTTCGATTCAGTTTGTTTAGGAAGAATAAATTTGTTTTGAGAGAGGGGTTTGATTCGTGAGAGGTTGAAGAACATTTCCATGGTTTTAGATTTCATTTTAGTGACCTAGGGAAGGATTTGGAAGTTTTCAGGGGAGAAGGTCACCGGAGAAGACGACCGGAGCTCGTCTCCGGTGACCTGAAAGTCATTAATGGGTAATTAGGGTTAGGGCTTCAGGTTTGAATTTCAGGCGTTGGATGAGTTGACCAGGTCTTTTCCCGCGCGCATCCAATGGCCCAGATCTTGTCATTAACTTAATTAGGTTTAATTTATTTAATTAATTAAGTTTAGCCCAGTTTGAATGAGGCCCATTGGATCTGGCGCGCAGTCAACCCTCTCATTTCCAGATTGAATCCTGGCCTTCCATGCTGCATACTTTTATTTTATTTGATTTTTAATTCATTTTATTTCAATTAACTTGCATAATTATTTTAAAATAGCAAAAAATACATAAAAATTATGAAACTTTTTCCTCTGAGTTTTAATAATTTTTATGACACAAAAATATTTTTATTTTATTTTTCATCATTAAAAAAGTATTTTTAAATATTTAAAAGATTATTTTTAATTGATTAATGGAAATTAATTAATTAAAAATACTTCTAGGTATTTAAAAATTACAAAAAAATTCATGAAATGTTCTAAGACATTTAGAAACATTGTCCAACCTTCAAACCAAATTTCTTTTTTGATCTTGATGCACTTTAAGAATTTTTCATTGAATTAAATCATATTTTGTGCATTATTTTGATCATAAGTTCCAAAAATCATTTCTGCCTGTTGGAGAAGGTTGAGACATTGATTCTTCTTGCATTGTTTTATGTTTAGCATGTAGTTTATAGGATAAAATGGCCATGATTTGATCTTGCATTTTCTATTTGTTTGGCATTTATTTTGTTAAGAACCCTAAAAAACCCTAATAACTTGTAAAAATCATATCTTGAGTTTGGTTGAGAGTTGAGAGCTCCCCTTTGGGCAGTGGTTCATTATAGGTTTAGGGTTCCTTTGAGTAGCATTTTCCATTTTTTATCTTAAGGTTTGCTTCTGTTTTGGGTTTTTGTTTGATGTTTGATTCATGAACCCTAATTTGGGCTTCCTCTTGCATCCTTCTTGCATTCTCTTGCATAACATGACTTGTCTTTGCATTTTATACATTCTTGTGTTTCATTTGACATCTTAAGACATATAGAAAGCATGTTTGACCATTGCATTACATGTTTGCCATGTCATTTGTCTTGTATGATTCATAACTTTCCATGCTTGTTCATGCTCCTTAACTTGCATCATTTGCATTCATAATCTTGTATGAGTATCCCCATGCCTTGCCTCATGTTTGCAGCATCTCATAGCATCATTTTCATCATCAACATGCTTTTGGTTTGGTCTATCATCATACCATTTCATTTCATTTAGCATTGCATTGCATTTCTTTCTAACATTTCAGGTGGTAAGTAAACTTGGGAAGTGAATTTGCCTTCACTTCTCATAACTTTTCTTTTCATCTCTCTTGCATCCATTGCTGCATTTATGTTTGTGTTTGAGTTTGAGCTTGCTCATTCTTGTTCCTCCCACTTTCTTTCTTCAAGTGACTTGTCTTCTTGAATGAAGCAAGTCACTTTGCTTCTCTTGCTCTTGTTCATCTGCTTCCTGGTGGCTCCTCTGAAGATTGTTCTTGTTTAACCTCACAAACCTTAGGATCATCCAAGCATGACAATGAATTAGGGTTTTGATTAGTCTCCCCTCATAGTTTTACCTTTGTGTCTCTCTTTGAGTCTTCTCTTCTCATCTCATAATCAGGGACTAAACCCTAAAGGCTTTAAGACTTTGTGATTAAGCTTATGCCTGCATCCTTCTCTTAGGATGGAGTGTATAACTTTAATCCTAAGTCTTGAACCCTTAATGTGTTTAACTCTCTTAATCAATTCACTTAATAACTATCAAGACATCACACTTGTAACTTGGGCCTTGCATTAGGGTTCTAATTCTTCCTTAAGTGGTTAAGAAGGACTAACCCTAGTGTTAATGGACAAGTCCCCCTCAAGTTGTCTTACAAACAATAAAAATCACTTCATCATCATATCATTAAATAAAATCCACTTAATCAAAGGCTTGTTTTGTCATGGGTTTAATCCCTAATCATGGGTTAAGTTGAGGAGCTTTCCTCAGCTTAAACATTCTCATCTATCATCCTTCTTTTAGGATGGTGTAATGGGTCTGTTTAATCCATGATTATGGCTTAACCTCATTACTCAACACTAAACAAAAACCACAAAAACATCTAAATAATCATAAGTAGGTTAATGATCTTAATCCTACACCAAAGGTGATTAAGTGTGAGAATCTGACTTCACACTTAAGGTATTCTCATTCCCCCTAATCAGAGGGAAGATGTGATGAGTTTACTAACCCATTGGTTTAGGCTTAAGCTCATTAACTTATGACAAACTTTCAAAAGCAATAAAAGACTGAAAACTCAAAAACAAACAATAATCGTCTCCTTCGGGATTCTTTTCTCATCTCATTCACTCATAAACGAGAACTCGCTTCTCCCGTCAAATGCAAGACGGTAAGCACCTGAGCCAGACAGGTCATACACTTGAGCATTGACAAGCAAGCAGTTCACAAGTCAATTCACCTTTCAGTCTCTTTGGGTCGAACTACGGTGTTCTGACTTCCTCATTGCACGAGAGGATACGTAGGCATAACTTAACAGTTATCGAACAAAAGTCTCTGTACATTCCCCCTCTTTCTAGCATTATTCTTTTAAGCCTCATGTTCTTGAGCATTTCACTCTGTTCTTACACTGACACTGTACATTTATACACATCACATTTCTTTACACTGACACCTGTACATTTTTTCCAGCTCTTGTATACACAGATTGCACTGACACTACCCCTTTAAAACACAAATCTTTTAAGCGTGGATCCCGTCGAGTACGGCGGACAATCTGGGTGCTAATACCTTCCCAGGTTGTAACCAACCCCCTTTCTCAGTCTCTCTGGTTCGCAAACCGTCTTATCCGTATCTTTCTAGGTCTATGCAGCATTACCTTTCCTCCCGGATAAAAATGCCTAGCTGGCGACTCTTTTCATCTTCAGTGAGTTCACGGCTGTGTGTTCTCATTGTCCCTCTCGCCGACCGTTCGCGTCTGTACCTTCATATGATCCATTTTCATTTGTCGGGAGCGACAGCTTGGCGACTCTGCTGGGGACCCTTATACTGCAACCAGAGCTTCTGGTTCTTTTTGTGGGTTCCTCCTAGCGTTTGATTGATTTGTGTTTATTGGGGTGTTATGTGTTATCTGTGTTTGTATATTTGCATTCATTTTGCTTTATGTACAGTTACTTTACTGCTTTCTTTACTGCATTTATATCATACTGTCATTGTTGCTGGCTGGATCTGTTGTTTGCCTTGGTGGGAGGGTAATTCATTGAGAGTTAAGGTCCTATACCTGGGACCTGAGTGACACCTAGGCTAGAGTGAATCATATTCTTTCCCATTCCATTTCGGTCTGGTGCGGGAATATGAAACACGGTTCAGATATGGGTTTCTTCTTGAGAACTCTGTGTTGCAGATTTCCTGCAATGCTAGGGCTATCTGGGAAGCCTGCTAAGTCTGGATGACCTTTTAGTATTGACCTTCAGAAACTGAGGTGAATTAGAGGAGGAATTGTTATGGTTATTGTAAACACTGTACCTCCGGGTTAGAAGTGTTTACACTTCTCATAACTGATCCAAGTCTGAGGATCCTTGTTCTAGATCACCACCTGTGAGGGGGTTGGGCTGTTTACAGGTTTGCAGGTACCTTGACCTCAGAATACCCTGTTACTTTGACTTTGTTAAGAATACTCCATGTTGGACAGTTCTTGTGATTCTAAAACCTTGGACTTGTGGCTCTTTATTTGAGTCCCCCACCCTGGTTACTGGATTTTTAGGCCTCCATCTGGAATTCTTAAACACATGGATCTATATCAAGGCAGTTAATCAGATCCAGCTCAGTCACAAACCCTTGCATTTCATTTGCATACATACTCATTGCATCATATTAACATTTGCTTATTTGTGTTTCAGGGTATCCATTCTCATCTGGTTTTTGTTTTGACCCCATCTGCATTATTGACCTATCTCCACCAGTACTGGCTTCAGCTTGTCAACCATATACTTCGGTTACTTACACTAGCCAGCCAGTGGCCCACTCCTCAGCATCTTCATCAGCACTCTACTCAGTCTTCAGCATCATGGCTCCAAAGAAAAGCAACATCACCTATCATTTCTTCCAACTAGACTTATCAGACATCAGGAGGATCCAAACCCTAATCACTCCAGATCACATACCCTTGTTCAGGGAGAGTTTTGGAGATATACTGGACATGGTTATGGATCTGGACCCTTCACAGAGGAGCCTCATCCACACCTGCATTCAGTTTTATGATCCCCCATTGAGATGTTTCACCTTTCAAGACTTTCAGATGGGGCCTCTTTTAGAAGAATACTCATCTTTGATTGGTTTGCCTATCAAGAGGGAAATCCCTTTCAACCCTGAAATGGTCTTTCCCAGCAATGGAGAGGTGGCAAAAGCTCTGCACCTGGAACCTGCTTTGATTGAGCAGCATATGACCTCTAAAGCTAGGATCCCTGGTTTTCATCTTGACTTCCTGATTTCTCAAGCTAGTCTGAAGGCTTCCCTGGGGGAGTGGAGAGCTGTTTGTGCTCTGTTGGCCTTAAGTGTATATGGAATTGTGTTGTTTGCAGATGAGCCTCGATTCATCAGCAAGAATGCAATCCATTTGTTCATCCTGAAGAACCCAGTGCCAACTTTGCTAGGAGATCTCTATTACTCAGTACATCAGAAGAATGAGAAGCAGAGGGGAAGGCTAGTGAGGTGTTGTGCTCCATTATTCCATGCTTGGCTTCTTAAGCATCTACCCAGGACAGATGCATTTCTAAATCCTCATCAGCAAAGCAACTGGGCTAAGAGGCTCACTACTCTCACTTCAGCAGATATCAGATGGTGTACTCAGA
This sequence comes from Lathyrus aphaca, assembly GCA_963966055.1. Classification (NCBI taxonomy): domain Eukaryota; kingdom Viridiplantae; phylum Streptophyta; class Magnoliopsida; order Fabales; family Fabaceae; genus Lathyrus; species Lathyrus aphaca. The sequence continues at coordinate 451,481,010 of OZ014520.1, forward strand.
GCACCAAGGGCAGAGAAATCATTACAAGCTGTGGGCACTTTCCCAATGTGCCTTTAATAGGGGTCAAGGGAAGTATCAATTACAACCCTCTGCTGTTCAGGAGGCAATTAGGCTATGCACTGGTCCATACTCCCAGGGAGCAGGATTTGGTTGAGACCCTCTACTGTGAGAACAAGATTAGTCTGGCAACTGTTAGGCAGGCTGCCTGGGCCTGGGATCATGTTCAAACCAAGGGAATCACCATGCTGGGGAAGTGCAATAACGTGGCATCAGCCCAATATTATGAGTGGTCCCATGCTAGGGCCCATTTCTCTGGAATGCCTTTCACCATAGAAGACATGCCTGAGTCATCTTCAGCACCACCCCCTGCCACTATCAGTTTGGAAGAGTTTGAGAGCTTGAAGGAAAGAAATGAGAAGTTAACCCAGGCTTTGCAGAAGACCCTCCGGGAGAGGAGTGAAGGTGTGAGGGAGATTGAGAGATTGGAGAAATTGAGGGTGGAACACTTGACTAAAATTGAGAAGTCTGGAGATTATATCAACAAGTCTAAAGCTGGTGAGCAGATTCTGAAGAATGCTTGTAAAGAAGCCCAGTTCCAGAGAGCAAGGACAGACTTGTACCTGAAGGAGAGTCAGGCCAGGTGGGTCCGGATCACTGAGGCCCGTACTCTAGAAGACAAGAGAGTCCAGGACAAGATGGAGCAGATGGAAAAAGCCCTGGCAGCAGCCCAGAAGGAAATATCAGAGCTAGAAATCAGAGCTGGAGCGAAGAGGTCTAAGGACCAAAGTCGGAACAAGAAGTTGACTGCAGCTGTTGCAACAAGAAACCTTCTCATCAGAGGTCTCACGGAACGTCCGGCTGATCCTGTGACCGAAGCACTTCTTAAGGAAGTTCGTGAGGATGAGTTTGGCCTTGGAGTTTGATCATTTGCTTGTTGTTGTTCCTATTCTATGTACTTTTACCTTTTTGTGATGTATTTTGACCCCTTTAAGGGCTTGTGTTGTAAAATGAACAAGTTGTATTATTTCACCCTTTGTAATATATTTGTGTTGGTTTCTATCTGGGTTCACATCAAAAGCAACTTCAACAGCATCATCTTCAAGGGTCTGGAAGGGTCAAAACTGAATGCCAAACCGGATACCTTGAGAGCAAATAAGCATAACTGCATTGCATGCTAACCCTTTTGTTTGTTTTGTAGGTTTTTGTTTTGTTGTTACTAACCTCTGTTGTGAATCTCAGGAATTATTGCTCGCCGCCGGGTATTTCCTCTCAACAGGCCACACAGGTACCCAACTAGAAACAACCTTCCGGGAATCCAGATGGATCAGATGCAGCAGGACCTGACGGAGGTCAGAAACCAGATGACCAACGAAAGGCTGGAGATGAGAACCCAGATAACACAATTCATGGAAGTGATGAACAACTTAGCTCAAAGCCAGGAGAGGCTCAGAGCTTTGGTAGAAGGAAGGAATCAAGAGGAGCCCCATGTGGGGACTGCTGGCACAAGTAACAACGAGAGGGTCCAACCTCATGTCAATCCCCCGGTTTTTGGACCCCATCTCCATCCAGAGGCCAACATCCCAGTCAATATTCAAGGGACAGCCACTGCAGCCAGGGTACTTCAAGAAGATCCTCAGGAGGACCAATTTACAGTAATGGGTGCTGGAGAGGAAACTTATGATAGACGATTGGAGGAAATAGCTGAGAAGTTGAGATCACTGGAGTCTCAAAATTCTTTGGGCTTCGACGTCATGGACATGGGTTTGGTAGACGGGGTCAGGATCCCCCATAAGTTCAAGCCTCCTTGTTTCGAAAAGTATAATGGGACTTCATGCCCCCGGACTCATTTGCAATCATTTCTGGGAAGGCTGAAGGCCTATACAATGGATGAGAAATTGTGGATGTTCTATTTTGAAGATAGCTTAACTGGAGCTTCGAGGGAGTGGTATTCCCATCTGACAAGGGCAACAATTAGATGCTGGAAGGACCTGGCAGAGGCCTTCATCAGACAGTATCAGTATAATCTAGACATGGCACCCAACAGGACTCTCCTGATGGGAATGTCACAGTCTTCGAGGGAGAGTTTCCGAGAATATGCCCAGAGATGGAGGCAATTGGCTGCTGCCGTTCAACCACCAATGTCTGAGAGAGAAATGGCAGACATGTTTATGAACACTCTCCAGGGAACGTATATTGACAGGTTGGCTGCTTTCTCTTCCACCAGCTTCGCAGATGTTGTTATAGCTGGGGAGAGAATTGAAAGCCTGTTAAAAATGGGTAAGATCTCTGATAACGGTGCAAGCTCGTCCAGTAGTACAAGAAAGCCTTTTGCAGGCCCGAGAAGAACTGGCGAGACCAATGCCATTCACACCAACAGGGGTAGGCCCCAGTATGTTCAAAGGTCAATAGCAGCAGTCACTATCCCTGCTCCAGCACATCCTCAGCCAGTCTATCAACCTCCACAACAAAACTTCCAACAACAACCTCAGTATCAGCAGAATCAGTATCCTCCAAGAAGCTTCAACAACAACTCCAACAACAATCAACAGAGGCCATTCCAACAGAGGCCATCCCAAGCTAACCGAGTGATCGACCCGATCCTAATGTCGTATGCTGCCTTGCTGCCACAACTTCTGAAACTCAACCTAGTTGAGCTAAGAACGTTGGCACCTCCGGATCCCAACAGTCTACCAAGAAACTATGACTCCAATGCTAGGTGTGCTTTTCACTCAAACGCACCTGGTCACAGTACAGAAAAATGCAGGGCTCTGCATATGAAGGTACAAGACTTGGTAGACTCCAAGGCTCTGAATTTTGCACCTCCGCCCAATGTCAATAAAAACCCAATGCCAAACCATGGTGGTCCTCGAATTAACGCTATTGAAGAAGACCAACCGTCTTATTTAATAACCAGTGTGGATCAGATCAGGACACCATTGGTGGAAATCAAAGCTCAACTCCGAGAAAACCAAATATTTCCGGGGTGTGAACTAGGGTGTCCCTACTGCAATATTTCATGGAATGGGTGTGAGGACCTGAGGAATGGCATTGACAGCCTTATTCAGAGTGGCTTGCTACAGATCACTACATCATTTCCGACAAACCCAACAACTTCATCAGCAACAGTCTCAGAACCTCCTACAACCGCAGCAACTATTGTTCCCGATAATTCACCAGCAACATCAACCAATACTTCATCTGTCCTCCCAAATGATCAGTTTTCAACAGTTTCTCCTGCTACAACTTCAGCTTCATTCCATTTCGAATCTCCATCAACAACAACATCAGTCCTTCCAACAACACCTCCTACAACACCAGCAATCAATCATGAAGATGTCTCCACTGTTACCATATTCTACGATCCTGAAAATAATTCCGCCTACCATTCGGAAGGTGCTGCTCCCGCCAGAGCACCAGTTACAATCTTTTATGATCCACAGACAATTACAGTCCCTTCAGCAGCAGCAATCAGTCCAGTCACTGTCACGGTGCCTGGACCAGTACCATATGAAAGCAATAGGGCCATCCCTTGGCACTATGGCTCTGACGTGATCTGCGAAGGAAAAAGAATCACTCTTGAAACATCAGCACCTGCACCACAAGTGGATAATGTGGGGGGAGGCGGAGGCTTCACTCGAAGCGGACGTCTCTTCGCCTCACAAGTTCAAAGACCTACTGCCGAAGCAGAAGCTGCTGCCAAGGCAAAAGGAAAGAGCCCGGTGCAGGAAGATCCAGCTGCCAAAGAAGCCTTGAAGACACCGTTCGATCAAGAAGTTGATGAGTTTATGAGAATCATCAAAAAGAGTGATTACAAAATTGTGGATCAACTTCACCAGACGCCATCCAAAATCTCTATCCTCTCGTTGCTTATGTGCTCCGAAGCCCATCAGAATGCATTACTTAAAGTCCTGCACGCAGCTTACGTGCCTGAGGAGATTACTGTCAACCAATTGGAAACCGTGGTTGGAAATGTTACTGCTAGCAATGGGCTAGGGTTTACCAATTCTGACCTGACAGTGGATGGCCGCAACCACAACAAAGCCTTGCACATAACCATGGAATGCAAAGGAGCTGTCCTTTCTCATGTGCTGGTGGACACAGGTTCTTCCCTGAATGTCTTACCAAAGAAGGCTCTGGTGAAGTTAGAATATGATGGATTGGCATTGAGACCCAGCAACCTGGTGGTAAGAGCCTTTGATGGCTCTAAGAGATCGGTTCTGGGAGAGATTGAGCTGCCTGTGACAATTGGCCCACAGACCTTTAAAACTATCTTTTATGTGATGGACATTCAGCCCGCCTACAGCTGTTTGTTGGGTAGACCCTGGATTCACGCCGCCGGCGCAATAACGTCTACCCTTCACCAAAAGTTAAAATTTGAGTGGGAAGGCCAAGTTGTCACAATCTGTGGAGAGGAGGACATTTTTGTCAGCCACCTGGCAACCTATAAGTACATTGAAATGGATGGAGAGATCCACGAAACAATGAGCCAGGGGTTTGAAGCTTTGAATGTGAATGAAGCATCTGCTGTATCTGGTACTCCAATGTCATCATACCAACAAGCCCGGAAGGTTGTTGAAGAAGGAACTGCCCTAGGCTGGGGCAAGGTTTTAGCTGTGGAGGAGAAGAAGGACAAATTTGGGTTGGGTTACAAACCAACTCAACATCAAGCAAAGGCTGCTGCAGAGCCTGGTTTTGTCAGTGGGGGGATGCTCACCCCCGATGCTATCAACTGTCTGGAAGACGAGCTGGAAGAGGAGCGCAACCTGGAAAGCTGGATTCGTCCAAAGATCCCGGGGAGCAGTGTCTCGAACTGGTCTTCCCAGGAAATTATAAGGGTTACTCAAGCAGAGTAATTATTATTTCCTGTATTTTTATAGCATGCATCAAAGTCTTGCATCTTGCCCAAGATGACAAGACTCATTTTGTAATCAGGGCCATCCGTACTTTTGTGCAAACAAGATCAATTAATGAAATATCAGACATCTTTTTGCAAACGAGTCTTTTCTTTTCTGCTCACTGTTTTTCCTTTTTTCTTTTTGTACAAAAATAAATGGCGGTGTTTTCAAAATGATAACTTCATTTCACTTTTTTCTAAAGCAAGATTAAAATCAATCACTAAAATGAACGAACTTAACCCTTGCAGAGAGTGCCTTCCAGACTGCACCGACAACAGCACGGCTATGACATCGTATGACTTTGACAATCCAATCAATCAAGCTGATGAAGGGGTCGATGAAGAATATGAGCTTCCTGAAGAGCTATCCAGGTTGTTAAGACAAGAGGAAAAGTTTATTACTCCTCACCAGGAGGAGATTGAAGTGATTAATCTTGGTACAGACGAAGACGCGAAAGAAGTTAAAATTGGGGCCTGCCTGCAAGACTCAGTGAAGAGACGACTGATAGATCTGCTTCAAGAGTATGTTGATGTGTTTGCTTGGTCGTATCAAGATATGCCAGGGTTGGATACCGATATAGTTGTGCACAAGCTGCCTCTGAGGGAAGAATGCCCACCAGTTAAACAGAAGCTGCGCCGAACTCGCCCAGACATGGCTATGAAAATCAAGGAAGAGGTACAAAAGCAATGGGACGCCGGGTTCCTTGCTGTGACTAGCTACCCACCGTGGGTTGCTAATATAGTACCTGTGCCTAAGAAGGACGGCAAAGTAAGAATGTGTGTTGACTACCGGGATCTGAATAGAGCCAGCCCGAAAGATGACTTCCCATTACCTCACATTGATGTATTGGTGGATAACACGGCTCAGTTCTCGGTATTCTCTTTCATGGATGGATTTTCAGGGTATAATCAGATCAAGATGTCACCTGAAGACATGGAGAAGACAACATTCATTACACCTTGGGGCACGTTCTGTTACAAAGTGATGCCATTCGGACTGAAGAATGCTGGTGCAACATATCAACGGGCTATGGTGACATTATTCCACGATATGATCCACAAGGAAATCGAGTGTTACGTGGATGATATGATCGCCAAGTCCCTTACAGAGGAAGATCACCTGGTGAATCTGCTGAAGTTATTCAAGCGTCTGAGGAAGTACCAATTGAAGTTGAACCCCAACAAATGCACATTCGGGGTGCGATCCGGTAAATTGCTGGGCTTTATTGTAAGCGAGAAAGGGATTGAGGTTGACCCTGATAAAGTCAAGGCTATACAATAAATGCCTGCACCGAAAACTGAGAAAGAGGTTCGAGGGTTCTTAGGTCGATTGAACTACATTTCAAGGTTCATATCTCACCTCACAGCAACCTGTGAACCTTTGTTCAAGCTGTTAAGAAAAGAACAGACGGTCAGGTGGAACGGAGATTGCCAGAAGGCTTTTGACAAGATCAAAGAGTACTTACAAGAACCTCCAATCCTCATGCCTCCAGTAGAAGGAAGACCTCTGATTATGTACTTGACAGTATTAGAAGAGTCAATGGGGTGTGTACTAGGTCAGCATGACGAGTCTGGTCGAAAAGAGTATGCAATATACTACCTAAGCAAAAAGTTTATCGACTGTGAACAGCGTTATTCACTGCTCGAGAAAACTTGCTGTGCTTTAGCGTGGGCTGCTCGCCGACTGAGACAGTATATGTTGACCCACACTACCTTATTGATCTCAAAGATGGACCCAGTTAAGTACATATTTGAGAAGCCAGCTCTTACCGGACGGGTTGCAAGATGGCAGATGATTCTCACAGAATACGACATACAGTACACATCTCAGAAGGCCATCAAGGGCAGTGTACTATCTGAATATCTTGCTGAGCAACCCATTGACGACTACCAGCCTATGAGGTTTGACTTCCCTGATGAAGACATCATGTTCATTAAAGCAAAAGATAATGAAGAGCCTGTTCACACTGAAGGGCCCGACCCAGAGGAAGAATGGACTATGATGTTTGACGGGGCTGTTAACATGAATGGCCGTGGTGTTGGTGCAGTACTCATAACACCAAAAGGAGTTCACATGCCTTTCTCGGCAAAACTCACTTTCAACTGCACTAACAACGAAGCTGAATACGAAGCTTGCATTATGGGTCTTGAGGAAGCCATTGACCTCAGGATCAAGACATTGACCGTATTCGGAGATTCAGCTTTGGTAGTCAATCAGACCAACGGGAAGTGGTACACTCACCAGGATCATCTGATACCTTACAGGGATTATACAAGGAGGTTATTGACTTTCTTCACAACAGTCAAGCTTGAGTATATCCCTCGGGACGAGAATCAGTTTGCAGATGCTCTTGCTACCATTTCATCCATGATCAAAGTTCAAACGGCTAACTTTGTACCCCAGATTTCAGTGTCCAGACTAGACAGACCAGCATACGTATTTGCAGCGGATGTTGTCAAGGATGACAAGCCTTGGTTCCATGACATTAAGTGCTTCTTGGAGGGTCAAACATACCCGCCTGGGGGATCTTCCAATGATAAGAAGACCTTGAGAAGGCTTGCCGGAAGTTTCTTTCTGAACACTGCTGGGTCTTTATATAAACGGAACTTTGATATGGTACTCCTCAGATGTGTTGATAAGACAGAAGCAAAATTGTTGATGCATGAAGTGCACGAAGGATCTTTTGGTACCCATGCTGGAGGACATGCAATGGCTAAAAAGTTGTTAAGATCAGGCTATTACTGGATCACAATGGATGCAGACTGTTGTGCTTACGCCAGAAAATGTCATAAGTGCCAGATCTACGCGGATAAGGTGCATGTGCCTCCCAATCCTTTGAACATCATGTCTTCACCATGGCCCTTTGCTATGTGGGGCATTGATATGATTGGCAAGATTGAGCCAACTGCTTCAAATGGTCACAAATTTATCCTGGTCGCCATCGACTATTTCACCAAGTGGGTTGAAGCAGCCTCATATGCAAATGTTACAAGACAAGTGGTAGCCCGATTTCTGAAGAGAGATATCATCTGTCGGTATGGAGTGCCCGAGCGAATCATTACTGATAATGGTTCCAACCTAAACAACAAAATGATGGCAGAGCTGTGCCGGGACTTCAAGGTCCAACATCACAATTCTTCTCCTTACAGGCCAAAGATGAACGGCGCTGTTGAGGCAGCAAATAAAAATATCAAGAAGATTGTGCAGAAGATGGTAGTCACTTATAAAGACTGGCATGAAACGCTACCGTTTGCCTTGCATGGGTATCGCACATCAATCAGGACATCCACTGGGGCAACACCGTATCAGCTTGTGTATGGTATGGAAGCAGTCCTACCTGTTGAAGTTGAATTACCCTCCCTACGGGTATTAATGGATGTTAAACTGAGTGAAGCAGAATGGGTTCGGGCCCGATACGAACAACTGAGTCTGATCGAAGAGAAAAGATTGGCTGCAATCTGTCATGGGCAGTTATATCAGAAGAGAATGAAGAAGGCCTTCGATCAGAAAGTCAGGCACCGAGAGTACCAAGTGGGAGATCTTGTGCTGAAAAGAATCCTCCCTCCTCATACAGACCACAGGGGCAAATGGACTCCAAATTATGAAGGACCATTCGTTGTAAAGAAAGTTTTCTCTGTCGGAGCGCTGATGCTCAGCACCATGGATGGTGAAGATTTCCCGTCCCCTGTGAATTCAGATGCAGTTAAAAAATACTTCGCATAAAATGACCCGCTGGACATAAAAACAGAATGTAAGTCCAGGCAAAAATAGGGCATCCCGGCGAGTCAAAAAAAACAGAATAAAAGACTCGGGCAAAAATAAGGGAAATAAATGAAAAAAATGTACACCCGCTGAGTTGAAAAGCCGCATTGGACAACTCAGGCAAAAATGGGTATCCCGATGGATTGAAAACCCGAAAGGGCGATCCATGCAAAATAAGGGAATAAGCGAACAACTGCATTCTGAATTCGTCTGTATCGCTTACAACTTAGAAAGCTTCGACGGAATCAAGCTTCAATCAGAATCAACTCTCTCCAGAAAGCAAGACGAGAAGAACGTCATTGTCATACGAGTCATAGTAGAAGAGTAAGCTCCTTGAAAGCGTCGTCAGCATCGCCAGCACTTTATTTCTCAATTTGTAACAATCCCCTCATTTCAGGAGATGTGTTTCTTTGACTGTATCTTGCCAATTCAGGGCATTTGAATTAATAAAATCAGATTTTTCAGTCATGTTTCGTTTTTTACTCTTATATTTTGCAAAGAATTGTCTGATATCTCTGAAAATACAATTGCATAAGTACAGATGCTTTTCTCTAAAAAATAAAAATAAAACACATGCTTGCAGGGAATATACTTACTCGTGAGAATGCTTAACTCCTTTGACGGAATTCAGTGAAGGATACCTCGGGACCTTTTGTGCTTTTCCTTATCTTTGCAGGATTGCAGGTATCCAGAACGCAACCTGGGGCATGCAAGTTACGTTTCAGCAAGCTGGCAAATCATTATCAACTCGGTCTATCTTCCACGTGGCACTGGAGAGTGCCCACTTCCCCAGCAAAGTTGCCAAATCAACATACACTCAATCTCGGCATCCGAAATGCTCTATCCCCAGCTGAGTTGCCTCTTGTTGCTCTCCCCCAGCTGAGTTGCCTCTCATAATTCCCCAGCCGAGTTGCCGTGTCATCCTCAGCTGAATACAGGAGTCAGGAAATCATCTCCCCACAGAATCTTCAGCCTCTATCCAGAAGAGCAACGCATGAAGAGATCACAACAGAGTGAAGAAAGCTTCTACAAACCCCAACTGGGTCTCTCATTTACAAGGATATGTCAACCAGTGACCTATACCCCAAACAGATACATCATTAGATCTACCAATGATCTCATCCCCAGCTGGGATGTTCACTTCAAGCAGATCGACCAGAGATCTTCGCAGCAACGGGATCCGAATCCCAGTGTGGTATCTTTGCATAATCATAGCATTCGCATCATACTATCCCCTCAGAGCGTAGCATTCCGCTCTAATACGGAGCATTACGGCAAAAATCAAACATATAGCATAATCATAAGCCATGTTATGAATTAACACTTGTGAATAATAACCGTTCATCAGCATTATGCAGAAAAACCCTCACCAGAGTCCCGGCAAAGCAGCTGCCTCACAATCACAAACACCAGTATATACTCCTTTTGGCACCCGTCCGTGCCATCTTTCCCCAGTAAAGTCGCCTGAACACTCTTTACAAACGAGGCCACCCGTATTACAGATACTTCCTGACACCCGTCCGTGTCAAACCACCAGCAGAAAGCCAAAGACGTCCTTTTTGCACTCACATATACTTATATACACTTTCCTGACACCCGTCCGTGTCATTTCCCCAGCGCAGTCGTCCAGACTTTGTATATCAGATACTTGTTTATATTACACTCTTCTCCTTTTGACACTCGTCCGTGTCACCCTCCCCAGCAGATAAACACTCATCTATACACCACTCGCTCTTATACAGATACTCGTCCGTATCTTGTATATACCAGTTATATACCCCTCAGATTCAACGGTAGTCTTTGTTCTTTGTTAACCAGTTGGTACTCGTCCGTACCATCATCTCAGAACATTGTGTCTAGCGTTTGTTTCTACCATGATACTCGTCCGTATCATAGTCTTAAGGATGCTCGTCCGCATCTTTAATCCATACACCGTGTCAAACACTTGTGTCTTCTTGAATGTAGATGCTCGTCCGTGTCTACTATTCCCCAGAAGAGTCCTTTCAGATGCAACACTCGTCCGTGTTCTTTGTTAACCAGTTGATACTCGTCCGTATCATCATCTCTGAACATGTGTCAGTTTGTTTCTACTTGGTACTCGTCCGTATCATGGTCTTAAGGATGCTCGTCCGCATCTTTAATCTACACAATACCAAACACTTATACCTTTTGTTTCTTGGATATAAACACTCGTCCGTGTTTACATTATCCCCAGTAGATCACCAACAAATTTTCTTTTTATCTAACACTCGTCCTGTGTTATGATACCTTCGAGAGCAGCCGTACCCTGCTGAGTGGTCGTCCTCCACTTCTTGATGGTCGTCCTCCATCATGCTCATCCGATGGCCGTCCCCATCGTTGATATTTTAGCAGCCGTCCCCTGTTAGGTGGTCGTCCTCCACCTTTTGATGATCGTCCTTCATCAACTTTATCCAATGGCCGTCCCCATTGTTGATTTTGGTTATCTGACATTCGTCCTATGTCATGACAAACCTCGAGAGCAGCCGTCCCCTGCTGAGTGGTCGTCCTCCACTTCTTGATGGTCGTCCTCCATCATGCTCGTCCGATGGCCGTCCCCATCGTTGACCTTTTCTATCCGATGGCCGTCCCCATCGTTGATATTTCCGGCAGCCGTACCCTGCCAGGTGGTCGTCCTCCACCTTTGATGGCCGTCCCCATCATATGTCCTTTATTACCCAACAGAGCAGCCGTCCCCTGCTAGGTGATCGTCCTTCACTTTTGATGGCCGTACCCCATCATCTGTTTATTTCATTCATTAACCCGATGGCCGTCCCCGTCGTGGTCCCTTTTCCTTTTAGCCCGATGGTCGTCCCCATCGTTGATTACTTTACTTTATGAACTTGATGGCCGTCCCCGTCATGTTTCATTAATCCCCAGAGAATTTTACAACTTTATCTCGATGGCCGTCCCCATCATGATATCTTACTTTTTCCAGCTAGTCGGCCGTCCCCGTCTTAGCTCTACCTTTTATCCCCAGCATGTCGGCCGTCCCCGTCATTGCTATTTACCCTGCAGTCGTCCTCTGCTCGACGGTCGTCCTCCGTCACCCACACTTTACAATACACTTTATTTTTCTTTTACAATCTATATCCCTTTTCTTCTTCATTTCTGTGAGTGCAAATTTTGGACTGTCTTTGGTATTCAACCACAAGTTATCTTGTTTGCCTGTTAAGCCGTCGCTTACAACCTGCACAGCTAACTCATGTTTGAATAGGGGCAGCTGTAAACACCCCAAATTTGCCCTCACCCATTCACACCATGGCTTGTGATCACCTCATATGCATAAACACAATCATATCATCCCATATCTCACTTTTGTTTCACTGCATAGTTTCTAAGGCATCTGCACCTAGGGTTTGTGATTTGAGCAACCTCAGAGCATCTTGAGCCATTCCAAAGGCCACCAATCAACTCAAAGGGGTCCATGTGTGCTCTTATATCATATTTCATCTCCTCAAAGTCAAAATTGCAGAGGAATCACAAGAACTAGGGTTTGAGTGGATGCAGAGCCAGGATGAACTGCACAGTTGACCTAAAATTAGGGTTTTGGTTTCAGAGGCCATAACTCCAAATTCTTTGGTCATTCTTGTTTCCATTGGTCTCTATATGGTATAGGGAGTATGCATATCAATTTTCATGAAGAAATTCCATGGGGAAGTCATCTGATCAAGGGTTGACTTTTCAGACAAGTCAGTGTAAAATCAGGGCATCTGAGGCCCCCAATGACCCAACCAATGGGTTATCTTCATCATTTTGAGTGTATATGATCTTTATTTGATCATGGAAGAAGGTTGGAGTTCATAGAAATCAAGAATTTAGGGTTTTTGCAAATGTTGACTTTTTGGGCATAGTTGACTTTTCAAGAATGCATCATTTTAGGTCATTTTTCAAGCCATGATTCTTGATCCAAAAATGCTTCAAATGGAAAAACTTTGGTCATGAAAGTTGTAGATCTCATCTTTCCCTTTTCAAAAAGTACAAGAACATGATCAAACTCTTCTTGGATCAAAAGTTATGGCAATGCAAAGTTGGCAAAAATCACTTATTTTCAAGATATGCACCAAGTGTGAAAATTGCAAAATCATGTGCTAAGTCAAATTGCAACTTCTAATTCATTTCAAACCAGCACATAAACATTCTCTAAGGCCCAAAATCAGATTTGAACCAAAGATCACATGTGTTTAGTTCATGTAACAAGGCATTTTTCATGAGATTTCAAAAAGGCCACAAGTTGCAAAACTCATGATCACATCTCACCAACTTGAGGCATTGGCTGCTGAACCAAGCTAGCTTCATACACACACCATGCTGCGCAGCCCCTAGGCTTTGTACCAAGCTAGCACTTCACCATGCCTCTCTTACACAATTTTTGACTTTTTGCAAAAGGCAACTTACCAATCAATAAAGCACATGTCCAATCAACTGACCAATGAGAGAGAGTTATGTGGACAATTTGCAAGCCATTTCATGTACTAAGCCAGCCTGAAACATCCTCATACACACACAAACACAAGAACACTCCATTTTTGCTTTTGCCTTCGAAACTCTCTGCCCAGCTCACATACACCCAAACCATCTTTACCAATCATCTCACCATGTCTCATTGAGCCCAAAGCAACCAAGAACCAAGCCTTAAACAAGCTACAACATCTCTGCACCACTTTGACACCAGCTTGCAGTTTCATTCGAAACTCTCATCCTAGCTCACAAACAGTCAAACAAACTTTGTAAAGCTTCTCCATTCACCCTCAGGATCACATAGAACCCATCACCATGACCTGAAACCTCCAGAAACTCCATTGCCATTTCTGACTGAGCTGAAGCAGGAGCTTTCGAAACTCACTATCCAGCCAACTTAAATTCTCTTTGAGCATTCAAACATCTTCTGGGGACCAAGTGGAGTAGTTTGCACTGAAGGAAGTGGCCAGAAAGTCTTCAAACTGAAAGCTTCAAATCTCAGGTAGCTTGAAAATTATTTTTCCAGAAATCATTTTTCTTGTTACAAACTTGTTCTTTGTGTTGTCCTGATCATGAATATGTCTTTGGTTTTGAAAATGGCTTTGATTTGAGAGTTTAATTTGTCTCTGAAACCTACGTGCCCTAGAACTTTTTCTCTTCGATTCAGTTTGTTTAGGAAGAATAAATTTGTTTTGAGAGAGGGGTTTGATTCGTGAGAGGTTGAAGAACATTTCCATGGTTTTAGATTTCATTTTAGTGACCTAGGGAAGGATTTGGAAGTTTTCAGGGGAGAAGGTCACCGGAGAAGACGACCGGAGCTCGTCTCCGGTGACCTGAAAGTCATTAATGGGTAATTAGGGTTAGGGCTTCAGGTTTGAATTTCAGGCGTTGGATGAGTTGACCAGGTCTTTTCCCGCGCGCATCCAATGGCCCAGATCTTGTCATTAACTTAATTAGGTTTAATTTATTTAATTAATTAAGTTTAGCCCAGTTTGAATGAGGCCCATTGGATCTGGCGCGCAGTCAACCCTCTCATTTCCAGATTGAATCCTGGCCTTCCATGCTGCATACTTTTATTTTATTTGATTTTTAATTCATTTTATTTCAATTAACTTGCATAATTATTTTAAAATAGCAAAAAATACATAAAAATTATGAAACTTTTTCCTCTGAGTTTTAATAATTTTTATGACACAAAAATATTTTTATTTTATTTTTCATCATTAAAAAAGTATTTTTAAATATTTAAAAGATTATTTTTAATTGATTAATGGAAATTAATTAATTAAAAATACTTCTAGGTATTTAAAAATTACAAAAAAATTCATGAAATGTTCTAAGACATTTAGAAACATTGTCCAACCTTCAAACCAAATTTCTTTTTTGATCTTGATGCACTTTAAGAATTTTTCATTGAATTAAATCATATTTTGTGCATTATTTTGATCATAAGTTCCAAAAATCATTTCTGCCTGTTGGAGAAGGTTGAGACATTGATTCTTCTTGCATTGTTTTATGTTTAGCATGTAGTTTATAGGATAAAATGGCCATGATTTGATCTTGCATTTTCTATTTGTTTGGCATTTATTTTGTTAAGAACCCTAAAAAACCCTAATAACTTGTAAAAATCATATCTTGAGTTTGGTTGAGAGTTGAGAGCTCCCCTTTGGGCAGTGGTTCATTATAGGTTTAGGGTTCCTTTGAGTAGCATTTTCCATTTTTTATCTTAAGGTTTGCTTCTGTTTTGGGTTTTTGTTTGATGTTTGATTCATGAACCCTAATTTGGGCTTCCTCTTGCATCCTTCTTGCATTCTCTTGCATAACATGACTTGTCTTTGCATTTTATACATTCTTGTGTTTCATTTGACATCTTAAGACATATAGAAAGCATGTTTGACCATTGCATTACATGTTTGCCATGTCATTTGTCTTGTATGATTCATAACTTTCCATGCTTGTTCATGCTCCTTAACTTGCATCATTTGCATTCATAATCTTGTATGAGTATCCCCATGCCTTGCCTCATGTTTGCAGCATCTCATAGCATCATTTTCATCATCAACATGCTTTTGGTTTGGTCTATCATCATACCATTTCATTTCATTTAGCATTGCATTGCATTTCTTTCTAACATTTCAGGTGGTAAGTAAACTTGGGAAGTGAATTTGCCTTCACTTCTCATAACTTTTCTTTTCATCTCTCTTGCATCCATTGCTGCATTTATGTTTGTGTTTGAGTTTGAGCTTGCTCATTCTTGTTCCTCCCACTTTCTTTCTTCAAGTGACTTGTCTTCTTGAATGAAGCAAGTCACTTTGCTTCTCTTGCTCTTGTTCATCTGCTTCCTGGTGGCTCCTCTGAAGATTGTTCTTGTTTAACCTCACAAACCTTAGGATCATCCAAGCATGACAATGAATTAGGGTTTTGATTAGTCTCCCCTCATAGTTTTACCTTTGTGTCTCTCTTTGAGTCTTCTCTTCTCATCTCATAATCAGGGACTAAACCCTAAAGGCTTTAAGACTTTGTGATTAAGCTTATGCCTGCATCCTTCTCTTAGGATGGAGTGTATAACTTTAATCCTAAGTCTTGAACCCTTAATGTGTTTAACTCTCTTAATCAATTCACTTAATAACTATCAAGACATCACACTTGTAACTTGGGCCTTGCATTAGGGTTCTAATTCTTCCTTAAGTGGTTAAGAAGGACTAACCCTAGTGTTAATGGACAAGTCCCCCTCAAGTTGTCTTACAAACAATAAAAATCACTTCATCATCATATCATTAAATAAAATCCACTTAATCAAAGGCTTGTTTTGTCATGGGTTTAATCCCTAATCATGGGTTAAGTTGAGGAGCTTTCCTCAGCTTAAACATTCTCATCTATCATCCTTCTTTTAGGATGGTGTAATGGGTCTGTTTAATCCATGATTATGGCTTAACCTCATTACTCAACACTAAACAAAAACCACAAAAACATCTAAATAATCATAAGTAGGTTAATGATCTTAATCCTACACCAAAGGTGATTAAGTGTGAGAATCTGACTTCACACTTAAGGTATTCTCATTCCCCCTAATCAGAGGGAAGATGTGATGAGTTTACTAACCCATTGGTTTAGGCTTAAGCTCATTAACTTATGACAAACTTTCAAAAGCAATAAAAGACTGAAAACTCAAAAACAAACAATAATCGTCTCCTTCGGGATTCTTTTCTCATCTCATTCACTCATAAACGAGAACTCGCTTCTCCCGTCAAATGCAAGACGGTAAGCACCTGAGCCAGACAGGTCATACACTTGAGCATTGACAAGCAAGCAGTTCACAAGTCAATTCACCTTTCAGTCTCTTTGGGTCGAACTACGGTGTTCTGACTTCCTCATTGCACGAGAGGATACGTAGGCATAACTTAACAGTTATCGAACAAAAGTCTCTGTACATTCCCCCTCTTTCTAGCATTATTCTTTTAAGCCTCATGTTCTTGAGCATTTCACTCTGTTCTTATACTGACACTGTACATTTATACACATCACATTTCTTTACACTGACACCTGTACATTTTTTCCAGCTCTTGTATACACAGATTGCACTGACACTACCCCTTTAAAACACAAATCTTTTAAGCGTGGATCCCGTCGAGTACGGCGGACAATCTGGGTGCTAATACCTTCCCAGGTTGTAACCAACCCCCTTTCTCAGTCTCTCTGGTTCGCAAACCGTCTTATCCGTATCTTTCTAGGTCTATGCAGCATTACCTTTCCTCCGGGATAAAAATGCCTAGCTGGCGACTCTTTTCATCTCCAGTGAGTTCACGGCTGTGTGTTCTCATTGTCCCTCTCGCCGACCGTTCGCGTCTGTACCTTCATATGATCCATTTTCATTTGTCGGGAGCGACAGTGCCCTTCTAAGCTAAGGAGAGAGCTTATGATCAAAAGGAAGCAAAATGGGACAAGCTATGAACCAAAATTCAAATCAAATCAACAATGCATTTAAAAATTCCACAACCTGGGACAAATGATCTTCAGACATGATAAAATAAGATGCCAAAAGGATTGGAAGAAATTCAGAAGCTATGCAAGTCAAATGATGGCTTAAACATGAACTAGGGTTAAGAAACTTCAATCACAAGTCAAGGATCAAAACCAAATGAATAAGTTTCTAAAAATCATGGCAAAAATCACACATGAACTGCATCCTCTTATGAATCTAGAACAAAAAGAACCAACAAGAAACTCAAAAAAATGAACACTATGGAAATTGGACAAGGCAGGATGCTTGAAAAAGAATTAAAAAGAATTAATTAAGATGAACAATTAATTGACACGTGGATATTGAAAATAAATGGAAAAGAAAAATATTAAAAATTAGAGAAAACTCCAATGAACTTCCATGAATTAATTCAGAATTTATTGACACTTGGAAGTATTTTAAAAAATTAAAAAGCAAAATGATTAAAGGAAATAAAAGAAAAGAAAGAAATAAAA
This sequence comes from Lathyrus aphaca, assembly GCA_963966055.1. Classification (NCBI taxonomy): domain Eukaryota; kingdom Viridiplantae; phylum Streptophyta; class Magnoliopsida; order Fabales; family Fabaceae; genus Lathyrus; species Lathyrus aphaca. Next base: position 451,498,622 of record OZ014520.1, read on the forward strand.
TGAGAAAAGGGGACTGGGGTGCGAATAGAAGAGGATGTAGTTCAAATGATTTGGGCCCAAAAAGCAGGGGGTGTGAATAGAAGTTTAAGCCCATTGGGTTGGCGTTGATTCATAAAAATAGGGTGGAAATTCAGGAAAAAAGAAGGAAAATAACTGGCCATGAGATTGAACCAACGCATCCTGTGCTGGCTTCATTAATTGACGTGTCCATATGATAGGATTAGAGCTGAGGTGCACATGAGTTATGGTGAGGTGAGAAGTATGAGGAATTAAAATAGAAACAGAGGGAATGTGATCAGGAGGGTGGTTCACTTAATGAGGTGGAATGATTCTGCACGTCCAGATGGTAGATCCAAGGGTGGATAAGTCATCATCAACCTTAGAAACCCTAGTTTCATATTTCCCAGATTCTGATGACCGGAGCTAGGGCTCCGGCACCGGAAAACACACAGCATGAACAAAACTTAATAAAAAAACACAACAAGCTCCAGATTAAGTAATTGGACTACGCTGATTCCAAAAATGATGATGAAAAGTTCAAAAGATCAAAGAAATCTCAGGATCAAATGAAAACAGTTTTGACCATGAAAATTCAAATTCAAAATACAAGCTCCACAATGCACCAAATTCAAAACCAAAACAAGCAGAGTGATCAGTGAACATCAAGGATTACAATGCACACCACCAATTTCATTTTTAGATCTGAAGATTTGGAAGCTTACCTGAGCTTGCAGATCTTGAGAAAGCTTGTTAGAAGCCAAGATAATGAATCCAAACCACTCCAAATGCACTCTAGTTGCAAAATAAATGCAACTAGAGCCTTGAATCTTGCTGGATCTGAGGATTTGCAACCAACTGCCTTGAAATGGCAAGGTGATGAAACCTGAGAGTTAGCTTGCACAAGGGTGAGATTTGCGATCCTGAGCTTTCAAGGATGAAGGATCTGTAATTTGTTTTGGAAGAGAGCAAGTGTTTTGAAGAGATTTTAGAGAAAATGAAAGTTGTGCAAGTTCTTGGAAACTGAGAAATGAGAGAGAGCTCCCTCCTCTAAAACCCTAATTTGGTTTTATATCATGTCATGAGGAAATGCTGAAGAGATGAGGAAGTTTGCACGTGGGAATGAAAAGTTTTAGTGATTTTGAAAATTTTGCAATTTTGTGATGAGAGCATGTAAACCTCATGCATTCCTTTGCCTTCTGCCTATGTGCACTCACCATCCAGCCCTTGATTTCAAACTAAAAGAATCTTGGCCCTTAAATGAGAAAGTCACACTTTTTTCATGTTCATGCACAAAATACATTTATGGAATAACATTCTCACTTGGCACGAATTTTGTGTAATTATTTGAGAAAAGTGTGCCAAATGCATTGAATTTTAACATTGCAACATTGTTTGGTATGTACCAATACACAAAAATGAGATTCATGACCTTTGGCTCTTGGTGCATAAGTGAAAACTTAAGTTTTGCCCTAATTTGATGAAATTTTCGAGGGCCATAACTTCTTAACCAAGAATGCTGTAAAAAAGTACTTGTACTTTTTGAAAATGGGAGGCCTTAATCTCCAACTTTCATTTTTGACTTTGGTCCATTTTAAGAATTTTTCACCAAGTTTTGATCATTTGAATTTTAGGGCAAAACTTGCCAAAAATGGCATTTTCTCAAAACCAACTTTGCACCAATTTTGCAAAACCCCTCAAAACCTCATGTTTCTTGATCTTTGAACTTGCCAAACCTCTTCTAACATTATAAGAACATCCCTTGGCTAGAAAAATTGGATGGGACCCCTTGAAATCACACCGTTGACTTTTTAAAGGCATAGTTGACCAGTTTCTTCATCTGCAAGCAACTGAAGAAATGCTTGACTTCCACAAGGAATTTTCTCACCAAATTTGGTACCTAGGATCCTCTTGACATACGAAAGACTTTGACCAAATGAAATGGCCAAAGTCTTGAGGTTTTCATGCTTGAATCTCAAACCCTAGTTAAGGACCATTGTTTAGGAGCTTTGCCCTAGCCTGGATTCCCTGATGATCTTACAATCTTCTGAGCTTTTGTAAATGGGCTTGAACTTGTAAATGCAATTTAGACCCCTCATAAGACTTGTACAAATCCATTGGGACCCATGTCATGGCTTGTAATTCTTCAAGAACCTCCACAGATGATCATATGCCTAATGCTAGGTCATGAGAAATGTTATGCTTCATCTTTCCATGCTAGGATGCTAAGAATATGATATGTTCATGATGCATATGATGTGATATGATGCTGAAAATGAAGAGGGCAAATTTGGGGTGTTACAGTTCGCAATCTCCCCATTGAAGTAATTAACCAAAGTCCAATCTTCATTGGAATCTCTTCCCCAAGCAGAAGAATATGTATCTGAGGGATTCCCCAGCAGATTTCTTCCTCATCATAGTACCAACACATTTGATTCCCCAACCAAGTTAGAAGGACACCACTTCCCCAACAGAGTTCAACGGGTAGCGTACCTCTAAAGTCCAGTTCATCCCCAACAGGGTCTTAGCTCAACTATCTCAAAGTCCAATTTATTTTTGGCAATGGCAGTAATGCAAAGTCGGTGTATCATTAGCATCCTCCCCCACAAAGTTTCTTTTCCCCACAGGGATTCATCAAATCAATGCAGTGATTATTTCTCCCCGGTCAAGCTGTCAGGATGCCTGTCATCTCCTCATCAGGATATCTCTTTACATTTACATTTAGTAATCATCATTACATTTTCATCCTCTAAAAGCGTAGCATTTCCATCTTTATGGAGCATTACGCCATGGAAAAATTCAAACATGCATACAAAGCATAAGCTAGTTTTGGGGTACCTTGCACAAAAGCCTGAAACATTATCTCTTCAATCAGACTGAAGTAACCCCACAAAGAATGTCAAATTCATTCCTTAATGTGGCTACTCATACCAATCCATATTTGTTGTCCCCAATTGAGTCTCCATTTCAGTACAATGGTCTCATCTCTTCGAGTCTCATCCATGTACGACGGTCTCATCTTTTCTCGTTTCCGTTTAAGTACAACGATATCGGGTTGTTGATTTCATTTAAGTTCGATGATTTCATATTTGTTGATTCCATTTCAGAATAACGGTATCGTGTCATTGAGTCTCTATTTAAGTACAATGGTCTCATCTTTTCTCGTTTCTGTTTAAGTACAACAGTCTCGTGTTGTTGATTTTATCTAAGTACGATGATTTCATCTTCTTCAACTCCATTTAAGTACAATGGTTTCATATCTTTCAGTCTCCGTTTAAGTACAACAGTCTCATTTCCTCGTTTCCGTTTCACTACGACGGTCTCGTGTCGGGTTATCATTTAAGTACAATGGTTTTATTTCTCCGAGTCTCATCTAAGTACGATGGTCTCGTTCTTTTGATTCCATTTCAGTACAATGGTTTTATTTCTCCGAGTCTCATCTAAGTACGATGGTCTCGTTTTCTTGTTTCCATTTAAGTACGATGGTCTCGTTTTCTCGTTTCTATTTAAGTACAATGGTCTCGTGTTGTTGATTTCATCTAAGTACAATGATTTTATCTTTGTCGACTCCATTTAAGTACAATGGTTTCATATTTCTGAGTCTCATCTAAGTACGATGGTCTCGTTTCCTTGTTTCCGTTTAAGTACAACAGTCTTGTGTCAGGTTATCATGAAAGTACAAAGATCCCATTCCTTTTGATTCCATTTCAGTACAATGGTATCATCTTTCCGATTCCATCTAAGTACGATGGTCTTGTTTCTTTTGAGTTATCATCTAAGTACGATGAGCTCGTCCCTTTTGATTCTGTCTAAGGTCAGTTTCATGTTTTGGGTTGTCATCCAAGAATGGCATTTTTCCCAATGTATGTCATTTCCCACAGAATCCAAATTTTCTGGTTTATTCGGGTATTCAATCCCTTCATACCTTGAAAGTCTGAAAGAAATTGCTATCATCCATTCCATATTGTTGCATAACTTGCATGATTATTGTATCCCATTGTTTGCATCAAAACTCATGTTTTTTCATTTGAAAAATAATGAAAATCTGCCTTGTTTTCATTGCTGCATTTTGAAATAGGAGATGTAAAAACATGCTGCATTATTCTGTTTTAGGTCTTTTACACCTATTTTTGTGTTGTTTGGTAGCTGTAATAGGTTGTTTGTGTTGTGCATTGCATTTAATAGTTGTTTGTGCAATAGGAAGCTGTAGTATCTACTGGATTTAGGTGTTGCTTAATTTTTAGGATCCTTAGACTTAAGATTGAGTCTAGTTTAGGCCATAGTTGTGTTAGGATATGTGTGATTCATGTTTACCTCTTTCCTTTTATCATTTTAACTATATTCTACTAACCTTTGTTTTGTAGGGAGGTTGAGGTAATTTTTTTCGCATAACTTCTTCCTTTTATATTCTTTATGCTTTCCAAGTGTGTTTTCCTTAGAACTTTGTGCTTTGCTTGTATAGGATTCCCCCTTTTCTTGGAAACAACTTAACTTCCTTAGGAAGTAAGTTGCTTTCAAGTTTCTTCTTCTTTTCCTTTTATCATTAGGACTAGAAAGCCACACAAACCATTAGGATCTCCTTTTGCATGCAATAAATAACTTAAGGTTATGTCTTAGTCCCCCTTAGTTTTTCCCTTTCTCGATTTGAGTGTCTCTTTCTCATATCATAAAGAAAATATCAAATACCTAATAAAGGTTGAGCTTTCTCGTATGACAGGAGACTTTGTCGTGTGTTATACCCCAAAATTTTCCCTCCCAAAATCAAGACAATATCTCTCAAGAGTTCTAAATGATCATAAGGCCCTAAAGACTCCCAATTGATCAAGAAGTGTGGAAGTTTCCCCAGACAGTGCCTCCTCCTAAGCAAAGTATTCAAAACTAGGGTTTTGAGCTTCCTCAGGGTAAAATTATTTCCAAGGCCTCAAGTGAGATTCATAACATCCTACATGTATTCAAGAATCCCCATGTCAAGTTTCAAGGCTTTCCCAATAAGTTTGACCAGTCAGATGATCATATATGCAAAAATCAGTCATTGTAGTTAAAAAGTCAAACTGAGGTCAACTGTGGTCAAATTAAAGTCAAACTTCAAGATATTTTGCCAACATCAAGTTTATGAAGTAAAATTCATCATTTGATCAAGGGTTGATCATGACTCATCAAGAAAGTTTCAGATCATCAAGAATCAGGAGTTTCTAAATTAGGGTTTCCTTATGGAAAGTCAACTGAAATTTGACCAGCCATAACTTTCACATGCTTCATCAAAAATTTCCCATCCAAAGCTAATTTGAAGGAAATTGAATTCTCTACAAATTTGTGTCTCACAAGCCAAGCCTAAAAATGCTTCATTTGGAAGGTATGAGCTAAAACATTACATGTCATTTCAAAAGTCAACAAAAAGTCAACATCTTCCAAAGGGCATAATTTGAAAATGGTAAAAGATATGGACATGAGACCAAAGAGGTTTGTTAGAGGACTCTTTAAGATTTCCAAAATGTCCAAGAAAACCTTAATAACCTTAAAAGTGAAGGATTTTTGCCTTGTCAATGTTGGGAGATTTTTTAGGGGTGTATGAAGAAAATAAGGCCTTAAAACCAAAAAATTTCCAAATGGGCCTATCATTTTGCAATCCAATCTTTATGATGACATCAAGCACAACCCAAAACCAAAGAGTTCTGATTTTTATTATTTATTTATTATTTATTTGGATTTTATTCATTAAAATTCAATTTAAATATAAATTAAATATGAAAAATCAAATAATGGTCAAGATATTTGATTGGAAATCATTTAAATCATATTTAGAATGATTGGAAGTCAATTGAAATTAGATTGGATCAAAAATAGCAAGGTATCATTTGATTTTTCTCACATTTATGATCATGGTTTCCTTCACACTCAAGTTATCTCATAAGCCCACAAATCCATAAGTTTTTTTACCTAAATTCAATCCTTATAAGTACATGAACTCAACCAAAGTAGAGGGGACGAAATTTGCAGCCAAGAACACTAAGAACAAACTCAAAAATTTCCAAAGAAAGTCAAGATCGGATTTCGATTAGTGGATAATTTCCAAGTGTTTCAAAGGTTGCAATAGCTTCCTTGATCCTCATTGATCATGATTCAATACTCATAAGCATCAAAATCATGTTGTAATGGTTGAATCGATTGCATGTTCATAGCATTTTTTTCGTTTTTTGATTATGACTATTTGTGGTGTTTTGTTTGTTTTTGTTTAACTAATGATGTTTGTATGTTCCTATAGATGCTTTCTGGACAGTTTGTGTGGAGATTCATGGCCTAATTGTGAAAACACCATTGTTAGGGTTTATAGTGGCCGTTTAGGGTTTCTTCATTAAACCAATATAAATAAATTATAATGATATCAATGAACTGTGTGTGATGTGGGGATCACAATAACATGATCAATTTGATGAGATTTTACAGGATTCATGGTGTTTAAGGAAACACAGGTTTTCCTATGAATCTTAATTCGCAGGAAATTTCGCAACAGTTTTTGCAGGTAATTTCGTAGGTAAAAGGAAAAAGACGAAGGCATTTGGCGTGGAGGAAAATTCAAATGTTAAATCTAATATTTTATTGTTTTGTTTCTGTTTTATTTCAACAAACACTTGTTAGCCCAGTGGCCAGAGCATACGTGTGTGAATAGAAGGGCAAAAGTTCGAACCTGGGTGAGGTCATTCCTTTTTTTCTCATTATTTTCAATATTCAACATGTTTATTATATAATTATTTGTTGTTGTTTGTTAGCAGACGCGCCCCATGTGGCTTAATGGTAAGGAGACTGATTTGGCATGCGTGAGGTCATGGGATCAAATCCTGGTTGCAACAATTTTTTTGTTATTCATTGGAATTTCCTCAGATTTAAAATATAATGAGTAGAAGTTGGTTATATATCACAAAGCTAGCATAGCTCAGCTGGTAAAAGGGTTTGTGGTTAAAGGCTGGAGACCTGGGTTCGATCCCAGGCTCCCTCAGGTATGTTTTTTTTTTTTACTTTGTTTTGTTTATTATTATTATTATTATTATTATTATATCAAATTAATATTAATTAAAACTTTCTTTAAACAAATAAAAAAACTTAATTATTTTCTATATATAATCATAACTCAGATTTTATTTTTTGTATATAATATTATTCTAAATTTTATTTTGTAAATAAATGTTAACTATTTTAATTATTTATTTAAACAATTTTATGATTTTTGTAAATATCTAATTAAATTTCTTATTTTGATAACTAAATTGTATAACTATTTTTCTATGATTTTTTCTATTTTAAAATTCTAAATTTTGTATATGATTAAATCTTAATATAATTTCACTTAAAAATTTTTCATAATAACTTCAATTTTATTACTAATTTCTTTATACTTATTTTTTTTCAAAACCCTAATTTCTTTATACCTTATTTTCTTATTATAATTAATTATACTTATTTTCTTAATAAATTCTAATTAACCCTTAAATAATTTTTTTAATTTCTTTATTATTATTGCTTTGCTAATTTATACTTATATTATTACTATTGCTTTATTTATTTGTTGTTTTATGATAATTATGTTGTATCTCTCCCAAAGCCTTGTAATAATCTGTAGATTTATTTTTCCGTCTTTATTTTCTTTATAAATTGTAATTGCGTTGTTAGTAAATAGGGTGTAAAAACCTAATTGTGTTTAAAATAACTTAGATAATTAATTTTAAAAAGATAACTATCTGAACAATAACACTCACACACGTAAGTCGATCTTTGATCGCCATCTTGCACTTCCTAAGGTATTCCTCTTGGTTGCCTTTAAATATGGTCAAGTCCCTCGAAAGTGGGGTGTCTAAAAAAGCAATGTCCCTTAACAGAAAAATCATCAAGTCCCTTCCAGATTAAAGGTCAAGTCCCTACGAGGTTGCCTACGATATAATGACCTTGTCCCTTCGAATAAATGATGTTAGTCCCTACGAATTGCTAAAGACACCCCTTAAGTTTCCTTCATTAACCATACGATGACCCTAAGCCCGTCCCTTAAACAAATTCAAGGTAATGACTATTTATTCCTTAATAATAGGGATAGTCTTACCCCTGAAAGGACATATAAGAACATGAATGACTTAGTATAGGGTAGGTACCTCATAGTTACTTGCTCACTCTTTAAAATTACTTTTTACACCTCACTTTCTTAAACATTTTTCAAAACAAGGCTTTGTATACATCCATATGAGGATCATTACAAAGTACTTAGAAAAATTTCTAATCACACACTACACTCTTCAAAAACAATTTAAGTGAGCTAAGTAACTAAGAGCTCATGGATAACCATGGATATAAAGGGTGCTAACACATTCACTTTATATAACTTACCCCCCGAACAAGTCTTTTCAAAACGGTCTTTCATGTTCTTTTATGTCCCTTCCTTATGGATAAAATAAAAGTCGGTGGCGACTCTTGCTATCCGCAACATGACTAAAAGTCACTTCTCCCACCGTGTTACAGAACTGGCGACTCTGCTGGGGAGTTATTAAGTAAAAGAGGGGTACCCTTAGGAATTAGATCACTTAATTGTTTGCTTTGTTTGCTTTATATTTATCTGTTGGGCTTATGGGTGAAAGATCCTAACCCGGATCTAGTGTACCCTAGGTAAATGGCAATAGACCAAGGAAATTGTACGGCGTATACCAATATGGTTGATCTGGTGGCCATAGTTAGTGTGACTTCTTGGATGGTGCTTATGTTCCTTAAGTAAGTTAAGGATAATATGGGGCTGCCATATGTTGTCAATACACTAACTGACTTTTAGAACCCTAGTTATCCCATCTTGGCCTTTAGAAATTAGTGAGATAGCCGGCTTTGGAGAAGTCTAAAGTTGGTTGATACTCGATACTACACTCATTGAGATCCTAAACTTGGAGGGTTTTGGTTGGCAAGTAAGTTGCCTACTGAACAACCACCCTTGGGAAGGATCAGTGATATTGAGATCCCTTAGAACTTGGTTACTTTTGTAGGACAAGATGAACCAACTAAACATCAGGGGAGGGTAGTTACCTTTAAACCACATGCAAACCTTCAAACCTAGGGCTATTATGTGACTTGTTTGTGTGTGCCACATGTTTGTGATTGAGCATAACATCATAACATCATCATGACATCATAAGCATACATTTTCACTAACCATTTCAAGGACCAAAGGATTTATCTTTGTTCTTTGTTGCAGGTCATGGCTTCTGCTCGTAGGAATACTATCCGGATCAAATTTGTAGGGATACCTTCTAAGCTTAAGGAATTGGTCTCTCAAGTTTCTGAAAACTCCCAATCCATCAAGAGGCATGGTCACCTACTGGATTTAATCACTTCAGGGTTCAATGAAGACATGATGAGTGTCCTATTTCAGTTCTTTGATCTTAAACTTCATTGCTTCACATTTCTCGACTATCACTTGATTCCTACAATGGAAGAGTTCTCCAAACTACTGGGTATACCTATCCTTGATTAGAGACCCTTCACAGGCTTAGAAAGAGAGCCTAAACCTGAAGTCATTACTGCAACCCTACATTTGAAGAAATTAGACATTGTCCTAGAAACAAGAAGTGGAGTTAAGGGTATTCTTGCTAAGGTATTGATGGAGAAAGCTCAAGTGTTCTTGAAGGCTATGAGTTATGATGCTTTTGAGGAGATACTAGCCTTATTGATCTATGGCTTAGTGTTATTCCCTAATCCAGACCAGATCATAGACGTACACACCATCAACATGTTTCTGACTTGCAATCCAGTGCCTAGATTACTTGGAGATATCTTACATTCTCTTCACGCTCGTACTACGAAGGCAAGAGGAACTCTGATGTGCTGCATACCTTTACTATCTAGGTGGTTTATTTCTCACCTTCCTCGATCTATGGAGAATGTTACTATCATTGACCGTTGTGGGGAATTCTCTAATGTGCCACTCCTTGGATAAGAGGGGGCATTACCTACAACCCTTCTTTAGCACTACGTCAGTTTGGTTATGCTCAGAGTAATGGTCCTCATGACATGCTTATTCAGGATATTGTGTTCAACTACGACAACGATCTTCAGGGTTACCATCAAAGGTTTATACGAGCTTGGAACAAGGTGAACAGGATTGACAGCAACACTTTGGAGCTAAAGTATTCTATTCCTATGGAGCCTTATTCAGATGGGTGTGAGCTCGTGCTCAGACTCTTATGATGCCATATCATACTGTTCTACCAATCACTATGGAGCCTATTGCTGAAGGAGATGTTCCTTATACCATTCTTCATCCAGACATGCCCACTGATTTGGAAGAATTGCAGAAGTCCTGGATTCAGTTGAAGGAGCAAAGGGGTACTTTTGAGACTCATTTCAGAGCTAGTCAAGAAAGAATTCTGGAGCTAACAAGGCAACTTCACGAGGAGAAAAATCTCAACAAGTACCTCCACACAAAGAGAAAGCGTCCATGGGAGACTTAAAACCCCATATATTTATCTTTTGTACTTTATGGTTATTTCTTTGTAAGCCCAAGGGGCAAAACTTATATTAAGTATTTACTAATAAAATTTTGTTCTTGTTTTCTTTAAACAAATTTAAATCCTGCAGTCCTTGAAAACATTGCATATTGTAAACACCCCAAATTTTCCCTCACTCTTTATCACACCATTGTAAACACCCCAAATTTGCCCTCACCCATTCACACCATGGCTTGTGATCTTTTCATATGCATAGGTTCAACCATACCATTCTCACATTGCATTTTTGCTTCACTACATTGCTTCTAAGTCATTTGCATCTAGGGTTTGTGATATGAGCAGTCCAAGAGCCATTTGAGCCACTCCAAATGTAATAAATCACTTCAAAGGGGTCCATGTATGTTCAAGCATCATATTATATCCCCACAAAGTCAAGAAAGTCAAAGAATCACAAGAATTGAGAATGGCTTGGAAGCAGAGCCAGGTTTAACTACACAAATGACCTAGAATTAGGGTTTTGGTTTCAAAGGCCATAACTCCAAATTTTTTGGTCAGTCTTGTTTCTATTGGTCTCTATATGGTATAGGGATCATGCATATCAATTTTCATGAATAAATTCAAGGGGGAAGGCATCTGGTCAAGAGTTGACTTCTTGGGCAAGTCAGTGTAAAATCAGGGCATCTGAGGCCCCCAATGACCCAACCAAAGGGTGTTCATCATCATTTTGATTATGTATGATCTTTATTTAATCATAGAAGGTGTTGGAAGTTCACAAAATTGGAGAATTTCAAGTCATTTGCAAAGTTGCCTTTTTGGGAAAATGACTTGTAATGTAAAATTGTCATTTTGGGAAAGTTTTTCAACCCTTTCTTTTTGATTAAAAAATGCTTCAAATGAGAAAACTTTGGTCATTAAAGTTGTAGAATGGATCATTCCCTTTTCAAAAAGTACAAGAACTTGTCCTAATTCATTTTGGATCAAAAGTTATGGCTTGTCAAAGTTGGGAAAAATCACATAATTTCAAGTCTTGTACCAAAGAGGCATTTTGCAAAATGGTATGATCAAGCATTCTAAAGACTTCAAATGTGCACAAACTCTTCACAATATGCTCATGTGACTTCTAAAAATCAGAATTAGCCCAAGAATTATGCATTTTTGGTGCTTTGAACTTCATGAATTTCCAAAGGGGCCAAAGTTGGACAAAGTTGCAAAACATCTCACAAGCCCTAATCCACTTGCTGCATTGCCTCTAATCCATTTCCATGGTTCTCCCTGATTCAAGCTCCAGCCAAGCCATGCTTTGTACCTTCACTGCTGTAGCCCATACGTCTCTTACACCTAGACTTGACTTTTTGCAAAAAACCCCATACCAATCAGCCTGTGCCACACCAACTATTCTGACCAATCAAGACTTTACAAACACACTTCAAGCAAGCCATTTCACAACATCTTGAGGACTGAACACACACACAAGCCAGCATACACAAAAATCCCTCCCTTTGCATTTTCTATCGAATCTCTCAACCCAGCAACTAAAACTAAAAAATTCTTCCACCATTCATCTTAGAATGCATCACTGATCACAAACCACCCCTTAGTTTGCCTTGAAATCCATCATACACTGAATACGATTTTTTCCCTTCTTGAACTGAACTCCATCAATCTCACAAACCAGCCAAAATAAACTCCAGACAAGCTTGGAAAACACTTGAGGGAGGTCAGTAGAGGTGATTGGAAGCAAGGAGGCAGGTTGAAAGCTCCAAACCGAAAGCTTCACCTCAGGTAGCTTCGAAATTTATTTTTTCCAGAAACCTTGTTTTAAGTTACTAAAATGATCTACATGCTCCCCTGAATGTAATGAGCTTTGAACTTTTGAAAATGATGAAGAAATGAGGATGTATGGCCTGTCTGAAACTTTGCCCGTGAAATTGATTTTTGCTTGTTCTTCATGATTCATGAAAAATAAATAGGTTTTGTTGTTGGATTCTTGATTAGGATGTATGTTTGAGTGAATCTGGAGATTTTGGCACGTTTTAGTGAGGTTTTGAGAGAGATAGGTTGAAGGTCTCGCCGGAGAAGACGACCGGAAGTCTTCTCCGGCCACCTGAGGGTCATTAAACCCTAATCTGTGTAATTAATCAACTTTGAATTTGGACCTTGGATTCTGTTGACTTCCATTGACTCCCGCGCGAATGAACGAACCAGATCCTTCATTAAACCCTAATTCAGATTAATTAGATTAATTAATTAGGTTTAAATTTGAATTTCCCAGAAGCAATCTCAACCGTCCATGAGCGCGCGCAGTCTTTCCCTCCCCCCTGAGTTTGAATGCTGGCCCTTGATTGCGTTGACTCTCCCTTTTATTCATTTTAATTTCTTTTCTTCATTTTATTTAAAATAGCAAAAAACCTTTAAAAATTATGAAATTTTTTGTCAAAGATTTTATTATTTTTTAAAACCCATAAATATTTTTATTTTTATTTTTTGCTTTAAAAATCATTTTTAAATTATTTAAGTGTTTATTTTTAATTAATTAATTAAAATTAATTAATTAAAAATACATTTAGGTATTTAAAAAATCACAAAAAATTCACATTACATTTAGAAACATTTAGAAACATTGTTCAACTCTCAAACCAAATTTCTTTTCTGTTCTTAATGTCTTTCGACCAATTTCATTGGAATTAAATTCATTTTAAGGCAATATTTTGTTTCAAACTTTAAAAATTTCATTTTGCCTAACCATTGAGAGTTGGATGATGATTCTTCTTGCATTGCACTCTTCATAGCATGTAGTTTATAGGATAAATTTGGTTTGATTTGATCTTGCATTTTCAATTTGTTTAGCATTTTTCTTGATGAGGTACCCCAAAACCCTAGCAATCTTAGGAAATTCATAACTTACACTAGGTTAAGAGTTGGATCCTCTCCTTTGGGCATTGAGCTTGTATAGGTTTAGGGTATCTTTTATTGCATTTTCAAATTTTTATCATGTCATTTGATTCTGGTTTTGGATTTTTGCTTTGCATGATGCATGTAACCCTAATTTGTGCCTTCCTTTGCATTCATCTTTCATTTGCTTGCATCCAATGACTTTACATGACATTTTGTGCATCCACATGATTCATAATACATCTTAGGACATATTAGGACCATGTTTGATCATTGCATCTTTCATTTGCCATGTTATATGTCCATTGCATTTCATAACTTTTCATGTACATTCATGGTTCAAGGCATGATTCATTTGCATCCTTATGCTTGTTTGATCATTCTCATCTCTTGTCATGTGTTTGCCTCATCTCTTAGCATCATTATCATCATGTAATTGCTTCTGACTTTGGTTTGCATCATGACATTTCATCTCATTTGCATTGCATTTCATTTCTTTTGGCTAACTTTTCAGGTGGTAAGTTGTTTTGAGAAGTGAATTTTCCTTCACTTCTCACAATCTCTTCTTATCTCTTTTGCATCCTTGCTGCATTTTGTCTTGTGTATTGGAGTGAGCTTGCTCATTCATGTTCATGTCCTACTTTCTTTCTTCAAGCAACTTGTCTTCTTAAGTGAAGCAAGTTGTTTTGCTTCTCTTTGCTTCTTGCTCCTTTCATCTGCTTCCTTCCTGGTGGTTTCTCTGAAGATCCTTCTCTCTTAAGCCTCATTAACCCTAGGAATGACCAAGCATGATAATAATTAGGGTTTGATTAGTCCCCCATTTAGTTTTACCTTTGTGTCATCTTTTGAGTCTTCTCTTCTCACCTCATAATCAGGGACTAAACCCTAAAGGTTTTAAGGCTTTGTGATTAAGCTTATGCCTGCATCCTTCTATTAGGATGGAGTGTATAACTTTAATCCTAAGTGTTAAACCCTTAATGTGGGCCTTGCATTAGGGTTCTAATTCTTCCTTAATTGGTTAAGAAGGACTAACCCTAGTGTTAATGGACAAGTCCCTCTCAAGTTGTCTTACAAACCCTAAAATCCACCTCTTAATCTTACCATTAACTAAAATCCATTTAATAAAGGCTTTGTTTTGTCATGAGGTTAATCCCTAATCATGGATTAAGTTGAGGTATCTTCATCAGCTTAAATGTTCTCATCTATTATCCTTCTAATAGGATGGTGTAATGAGTCCATTACATCCTTGATTATGGCTTAATCTCATTACTTAACACTAAACCAAAACCACAAAAACATCTAAATAAATGCAAGTAGGTTAATGATCTTAACCCTACATCATGGTGATTAAGTGTGAGATGCTGACTTCACACTTAAAGTATTCTCATTACCCCTAATCAGAGGGAGGATGTGATGAGTTTACTAACCCATTGGTTTAGGCTTAAGCTCATTATCTTATGACAAACATAAAAAACAATAAAAGACTGAAAACACAAAAACAAACGATAATCGTCTCCTCCGGGATTCTTTCCTCATCTTATTCATTCACAAACGAGAACTGGCTTCTTCCGTCTAATGCAAGACAGTTTGCACCTGAGCCAGACAGGTCATACACTTGAGCATAGACAAATAAGAAGTTCACAAGTCAATTTATCTTTCAGTCTCTTTGGGTCGAACTACGGTGTTCTGACTTCCTCATTGCACGAGAGGATACGTAGGCATAACTTAGCAGTTATCGAACAAAAGCCTCTGTATATTCCCTCTCTTTCAACATTATCCTTTAAGCCTCATAGTCTTGAGCATTTCACTCCTGTTCTTACACTGACACTCCTCTTATACACTTCACTTTTCTTTTACACTGACACTTGCATTCTTTCCAGTTTTGATACACAAATTGCATTGACACTACCCCTTTAAAACACAAATCCTTCAAGCGTGGATCCCGTCGAGTACGACGGACAATCTGGGTGCTAATACCTTCCCAGGTTGTAACCAACCCCCTTTCTCAGTCTCTCTGGTTCGCAACCGTCTTATCCATATCTTTTCCTAGGTTTATGCAGCATTACCTTTCCTTCGGGATAGAAATGCCTAGTTGGCGACTCTATTCATTTCCTTTCCCTTTTCGCCGACCGTTCGCGTCTGTACCCCTCTTGGCCCCGTGTCACTTGGTGGGAGCGACAGCTTGGCGACTCTGCTGGGGACCCTTATACTGTAACTAGGGCTTCTGGTTCTTTTTGTGGGTTCCTCCTAGCGCTTATTTGATTTGTGTTTACTGGGGTGTTATGTGCTAATTGTGTTTATATAGTTGCTTTATTTACTGCTTTATGTACAGTTATTTATTGCTTTCTTTACATTTTTTATACATCATACTGTCATACTGTCATCTTGCTGGATCTGGTTTTTGTTTTGGTGGGTGGGGTTCTATTGTGAGTTTAAGGTCCTATACCTGGGACCTGAGTGACACCTAGGCTAGAGTGGTTCATGTTCTTTCCCATTCCATTTTGTCTGGTGCGGGAATATGAAACACGGTTCAGATGTGGGTTTCTTCTTGAGAACTCTGTGCTACAGATTTCCTGTAGTGCTAGGGCTATCTGGGAAGCCTGCTAAGTCTGGATGACCATTACTATGACCTTCAGAAACTGAGGAGAATTAGAGGAGGATATTTTATGGTTATTATAAACACTGTACCTCCGGGTTAGAAGTGTTTACACTTCCCATAACTGATCCAAGTCTGAGGATCCTTGTTTTAGAACACTACCTGTGAGGGGGTTGGGCTGTTTACAGGTTTGCAGGTACCCTTGGCCACATCATACCCTGATACTTGTTTTGATTAAGAGTACCTCACTTTGGACAGTTCTTGTGATTTAAACCATGGACATGTGACTCTTTATTTGAGTCCCCTACCTTGGTTACTGGATTTCTGAACCTCCATCTGGACTTCTTGAACATACATGGACTTTATACCAAGACAGATAATCAGATCCAGCTTGATCACAAACCCTTGCATATCATTTGCATACATCATCTTTGCATCATTTAACATTTGTTTATTTGTCTTTCAGGGTATCCACATTATATCTGGCTTGGTTTTGACTCCTTCATCTGCAGAGACCTCTGTTTCACCAGTTATCTACTTCAGCTACCTCCATCACCAGCATCAGCCTATCAGTGGCTCATCTCCAGTATTGACTTTGATCATCATCAGCACTTGTCTTCAGCCCTTCATCAGCACTCATGTCTGCACCCAAGAAAAGCAACATTTCATACCATTTCTTTGAGCCTGTGTTGACTGGTATCAGGAAGGTCCAGGCACTTATCACTCCAGACCACATCCCTTTATTCAGAGAGCATTATGGAGGCATCCTTGACATGGTTATGGACCTGGACCCTTCTCAGAGGAGTATGATCCACACCTGCCTACAGTTTTATGACCCTCCTTTGAGATGCTTCACTTTCCAGAACTTTCAGTTAGGACCTCTGCTGGAGGAGTTCTCATCATTGATTGGAGTGCCTGTCAGGGGTGGTGTCCCCTTCAACCCAGAGATGACTTCTCCCAGCAATGGAGAAGTGGCAAAAGCACTGTGCCTAGAGCCTATATTGATTGAGCAGAACATGACAACAAAGGCTGGGATCCCTGGTTTGCACTTAGACTTTCTGACTTCTCAGGCCATCCTGAAGGCCTCCTTGGGAGAATGGAGGGCAGTTTGTGCATTGTTAGCCCTCAGTATATATGGGGTTATAATATTTGCAGATGATCCCAAGTTTATCAGCAAGAATGCCATTCATCTTTTCCTTCTGAGGAACCCAGTACCCACCTTGCTGGGAGATTTCTATTATTCCATTCATCAAAGGAATGAGAAACAGAGAGGAAAGTTGGTGAGATGCTGTGCTCCTCTATTTCACACTTGGCTGCTTAAACACTTACCTAGGATTGATGCCTTCCTGAATCCTCACCAACAGAAGAATTGGGCTAAGAGACTTATTGCTTTGACTTCAGATGACATCAGATGGTGCACCCAGAGCACCAAGGGCAAGGACATAATCACTAGCTGTGGGCAGTACCCCAATGTACCTCTAGTAGGAGTGAAGGGTTGCATCAACTACAATCCTTTGCTGTTTAAAAGAAAATTGGGCTATGCTTTGGTCCACCCTCCTAGAGTGCAAGATTTAGCTGAAACCCTGTATTGTGAGATAAAGCCTAATCTAGCTGTTGTCAGGCAAGCATCCTGGGCTTGGGACAACATCCAGACCAAACGGATGGCCATTCTTGGGAGGTGCAATAATGTGGCTTCAACTCAGTATTATGAATGGTCTCATGCTAGAGCTCAGATTTCTGGGATGCCCTTCACCATTGAAGATATACCTGGACCATCCACAGTACAGCCACCAGCCAGTGTCAGCCTGGAGGAATTTGAGAAACTGAAGGAAAGGAATGAGAATCTGTCTCAAGCTCTGAAGAAGACCCTCTGGGAGAGGAGTGATGGTCGTCTAGACATTGAGAGGATGGAGAAGCTTAAGGTGGAGCATCTAGCCAAGATTGAGAAAGCAGAGGACTACATCAAGAAATCAAGAGCTGGGGAGCAAATATTGAAGAATGCCTGCAAAGAGGCCCAGTTTCAGAAGGCTAGGAATGATCTCTATCTGCAAGAAAGTCAAGCTAGGTGGGTCAGGATCACTGAAGCTCGTACTCAAGAAGATCAGAGAACTCAGGCCAGGATTGAGCAGTTGGAGGCCAATGAAAAGAAACAACAGGAAGCTTTGCTGGCAGCCCAGAAGGAGATTTCAGAGTTGAAGCTTAGGGCTGGTGTGAAAAGGTCAAAGGACCAAGACAGGCACAAGAAGCTGACCACTGCTATTGCCACCAGAAACCTTCTTATCAGGACTATTACAGAGCATCCGGCTGGTCCTGTAACTGAGGCACTTTTGAAGGAGGTTAAGGAGGATGAGTTTGGATTAGATGTTTGACTTCTTTGCTTGTTGTTATTTCCATTTGATGTACTTTTCTTTTATGTTATATTTTGTCCCCTCAGGGGCATATGTTGTAAAAGCAAACTATGTATGATCCACCATTTGCAATGTATTTGTTAGTTTGTTTCAATGAGTTTCTTTTCTCAAGCAACATCAAAGCATACTCCTCAGGGTCTGGAAAGGTCAAAACCAAGAGCCAAGCCGGATACCTTGGAAAGCAAATAAGCATACTGCATTGCATGCTAACTTTTGTTTTGTTTTGTAGGTTTTTGTTTTTGTTTGTTTCTAGCTCTGTTGTGGTTCAGGATTTATTGCTCGCCGCCGGGTGTTCCCTTTCAACCGTCCGCACCGGTATCCTACTCGCAACAACCTTCCTGATATCCAAATGGATCAAGTACAGCAGGACCTGACAGAGGTCAGAACTCAGATGGCTAACTAAAGAGTAGAAATGAGGAACCAAATGGCCCAGTTCATGACTAAAATGACTAACCTGGCTCAAAGTCAGGAAAGGCTAAGGGCATTGGTAGAAAGACAAAACCCCCGAGGAACCTCATCCTGGGACTGGAGGAACTAGTAATAATGAGGGAGGTCAGCCTCATGTAAACCCACCAGTATTTGGACCTCATCTAGATCCAGAGGCCAACATCCCAAGGAATGTACAGGGCAATACTGCTGCAGGCAGGATCTTGCAAGAAGATCCTCAAGAGAAGCAATTTACTGTAATGGGAGCTGGAGATGAAGTCTATGATAGGAGGTTTGATGAAATTGCTGAGAAGTTGAGATCTCTGGAGTCTCAAAATTCCCTAGGCTTCGATGTAATGGATATGGGGTTAGTGGACGGGGTAAGGATTCCCCACAAGTTTAAACCCCCGTGCTTCGAGAAGTACAATGGAACTTCCTGTCCACGAACTCACTTACAATCCTTTCTGGGGAGACTTAAAGCATATACCATGGATGAAAAGCTGTGGATGTTTTACTTTGAAGATAGCTTGATTGGAGCTTCAAGAGAGTGGTATTCACACTTGACCAGAGCCACTATCAGATGCTGGAAGGACCTAGCTGAAGCTTTCATCAGGCAGTACCAATACAATCTAGACATGGCTCCTAACAGGACCCTCCTGATGGGAATGTCTCAATCCTCCAGGGAAAGCTTCAGGGAATATGCCCAAAGGTG
Source organism: Lathyrus aphaca (assembly GCA_963966055.1). Taxonomy (NCBI): domain Eukaryota; kingdom Viridiplantae; phylum Streptophyta; class Magnoliopsida; order Fabales; family Fabaceae; genus Lathyrus; species Lathyrus aphaca. The sequence continues at coordinate 451,518,125 of OZ014520.1, forward strand.
GAGACAGCTTGCTGCTGCTGTCCAGCCACCCATGTCGGAAAGAGAAATGGCCGACATGTTTATGAATACTCTGCAAGGAACATATATTGATAGGGTAGCTGCCTTTTCTTCCACCAGTTTTGCTGACGTAGTTATAGCTGGAGAAAGGATTGAAAGTCTGTTAAAAATGGGCAAGATTTCTGATAATGGTGCAAGTTCGTCCAGTAACTCCAGGAAGCCTTTTATGGGACCTAGAAGGACCGGTGAGACAAATGCCATTCATGCCAGCAGGGGCAGACCTCAGTATGTCCACAGATCAGTAGCAGATGTCACTATTCCAGCTCCGATTCCTCAGCAACCAGCATATCAACAACCACAACAACCACATTACCAACAGCAAGTCCAGTATCCGCCACAAAGAACCTACAACAACAACAACAACAACAATCAACAGCAAAGACCCTTTCAACAAAGACCGTCACAGGCAAATAGGGTGATTGATCCAATCCCTATGCCTTATGCCGCTTTATTGCCACAACTTCTGAAACTCAATTTGGTTGAATTAAGGACATTGGCACCACCAGATCCCTCCAACCTTCCAATGAATTATGATGTCAACGCCAAATGTGCTTTCCATTCCAATGCACCTGGCCACAATACTGAGAAATGCAGGGCTTTACAAATGAAAGTACAAGATCTGGTGGATTCTAAGGCCCTCAACTTTGCACCCCCTCCAAATGTCAACAAGAATCCCATGCCCAATCATGGAGGGCCAAGAATTAATGCCATAGAGGAAGAAAAGCCATCTTTCTTAATCACCAGTGTTGGACAGATTCGGACACCTCTGGTAGAAATTAAAGCTCAGCTTCTAGAGTGCCAGATATTCCCCGGGTGTGAGCTCGGTTGTGGGTATTGCAACATTTCAGTCAACGGGTGTGATAACTTGAGAAGCGACATAAATGGTCTTATCAAGGATGGTATACTTCAGATCTCAACAACGGCGCCTACAAATCTAGCAATTCCTTTGACAACAATTCCTGAGTCTCCTACAACAGCAGCAACAATCATTCCGACCGATTCATTCATCAATATCATCAACAATGGCTCCGCCCATCACTTCAGCAAGTCAAATGACGACAACCATCTCTTCTACAACATCAACATCCCTTTATTCAGCAGAATCTTCTACAACACCAACAAGACTTAATGAAGATATCTCAGCAGTCACCATCTACTATGATCCATCAAATGTTCCTCCAAACAACAACTTTCAACAACAAACAATGGCACCTCCTGCCAGGTCACCAGTCACCATTTACTACGATCCGCACACCATTTCAATACCATCCTCTGCAGTAGTCAGTCCAGTTACCATTACGGTGCCTGGACCCGTTCCATATGAAAGCAGTAATTCCATACCTTGGCATTATGGCTCTGATCTTTACTGCAACGGGGAGAAAATCACTTTGGATTCTTCAACCTCTTCTCCACAAATTGATAATGTTGGGGGAGGCGGAGGCTTCACCAGAAGCGGATGCCTTTTTGCCTCACAATTGCAAAGACCTAATGCCAAAGCAGAAGCTGCTGCCAAAGCAAAAGGAAAGAGTGTGATATCTGAAGAGCCAATTATCAAAGAAACTCAGAAGACGTATTTTGAGCAAGATGTAGACGAGTTTATGAGAATCATAAAAAGAAGTGATTACAAGGTGGTGGATCAGCTTCACCAAACTCCCTCAAAGATCTCCATATTATCCCTGTTGATGGGTTCTGAAGCTCACAGGAATGCATTACTGAAAGTCCTGCACGCAGCATACGTGCTAGAGGAGATCACTGTTAATCAGCTAGAAACTGTGGTGGAAAATGTCAACACCAGTCATGGACTGGGCTTTACCAATACTGACTTAACAACTGAGGGACGTAACCACAACAAGGCTTTACATATCACCTTGGAATGCAAAGCTGTTGTTCTATCTCATGTGCTGGTGGACACTGGGTCCTCACTCAATGTTCTACCAAAGAAAGCCTTAGTGAAGTTGGAGTATGATGGCTTGGCACTGCGTCCAAGTAACTTGGTGGTGAGAGCATTCGATGGCTCTAAAAGATCAGTGCTTGGGGAGATTGATCTGCCTGTGATGATTGGCCCGCAGACTTTTAAGATTACCTTCTATGTGATGGACATTCAGCCGGCCTACAGCTGTTTGTTGGGTAGACCCTGGATCCATGCCGCTGGCGCTGTTACGTCTACCCTTCACCAGAAGCTAAAATTCGAGTGGGAAGGCCATATCATCACTATCTGTGGGGAAGAAGACATCTTCGTTAGCCATCTGGCTACGTATAAGTACATAGAAATGGATGGGGAGATCCATGAAACTATGAGCCAAGGGTTTGAGGCCCTGAACATTAATGAAGCATCTGCTGTACTGGGAACCTCCATGACGTCTTATCAGCAAGCCCAGAAGGTTGTTGAAGAGGGTACTGCCCAAGGCTGGGGCAAACTGCTGCCCGTGGAAAAGAAAGAAGACAGATTTGGGTTGGGTTACAAACCAACTCAACAAGATCAATCAGAGGCTGCCAAGAAGCCCAATTTCGTCAGCGGGGGAATGCTCACCCCGGATGCTGTGAACAATGTGGAAGACGAGGAGGAAAGCGACCGCAACCTGGAGAGCTGGATACGTCCAAGGATCCCGGGGAGCCAAGTCCTTAACTGGTCTTCCCAGGAAATTATAAGGGTTACTCCTGCAGAGTAATTATTATTTCCTATATTTTTAAGCATGCATCAAGTCTTGCATCTTGCCCAAGATTACAAGACTCATTTTGTAATCGGGCAATCTTGTAATTTTGTGCAAATGGATTAATCAATGAATATCAGACATCTTTTGCAAATGAGTCTTTTCCTTTTCCGCTCACTGTTTTTCATTTTTCTTTTTGTACAAAAATAAAATGGCAATGTTTTCCAAAATGATAACTTCATTTCACTTTTTCTAAACAAGATTAAAATCGATCACTAAAATAAACAATCTAAACCCTTGCAGAGAGTGCCTTTCAGATCGCACCGACAACAACACGGCTATGACTTCGTATGACTTTGACAATCCAATCAATCAAGCTGATGAAGGGGTTGAAGAAGATTATGAGCTTCCTGAAGAGTTAGCCAGGTTATTAAGGCAAGAGGAGAAGGTTATTACTCCTCATCAGGAGGAAATTCAAACGGTTAATCTTGGTATGGAAGAAGACGTGAAAGAAGTTAAGATCGGGGCCTGCCTACAAGACTCAGTGAAAGAGCAACTGATTGATATGCTTCGAGAGTAAGTGGATGTGTTTGCTTGGTCTTATCAGGATATGCCAGGGTTGGACACCGATATTGTCATGCACAAACTGCCTTTAAAAGAAGACTGCCCACCGGTAAAACAGAAGCTGCGCCGTACTCGCCCAGACATGGCAATGAAGATAAAGGAAGAGGTGCAAAAGCAGTGGGACGCCGGTTTCCTTGTTGTGACTAGCTATCCGCCGTGGGTTGCTAATATTGTACCTGTGCCTAAGAAAGACGGAAATGTTAGAATGTGTGTGGACTACCGGGATCTGAACAGAGTCAGCCCGAAAGATGATTTCCCTTTACCTCACATTGATGTATTGGTCGATAATACGGCTCAGTTCTCGGTGTTCTCCTTCATGGACGGATTTTCGGGATACAATCAAATCAAGATGTCACCTGAAGACATGGAGAAGACAACCTTCATCACACCCTGGGGGACGTTCTGTTACAAGGTGATGCCATTCGGACTGAAGAATGCTGGTGCTACGTATCAACGGGCTATGGTAACATTATTCCATGACATGATCCATAAAGAAATTGAATGTTATGTGGATGACATGATTGCCAAGTCCCTCACGGAAGAAGACCACCTGGTGAATTTGCTGAAGTTATTCAAGAGTCTGAGGAAATACCAACTGAAGTTAAACCCCAATAAGTGCACATTCGGGGTACGATCTGGTAAGCTACTGGGATTTATTGTAAGTGAAAAAGGGATTGAAGTTGACCCTGATAAAGTCAAATCCATTCAAGAAATGCCTTCACCGAAGACTGAAAAAGAAGTTCGAGGGTTTCTAGGTAGATTGAACTACATTTCACGGTTCATATCTCACCTTACTGCAACCTGTGAACCCTTGTTCAAGCTGTTAAGAAAAGAACAAACGGTCAGGTGGAACGAAGACTGCCAGATGGCTTTTGACAAAATCAAGGAGTACTTGCAAGAGCCTCCAATCCTTATGCCTCCAGTTGAAGGAAGACCTTTAATCATGTACTTGACAGTATTAGAAGAGTCAATGGGGTGTGTGTTGGGCCAGCATGACGAGTCTGGTCTAAAAGAGTATGCAATATACTACCTAAGCATAAAGTTTACCGACTGTGAACAACGTTATTCACTGCTCGAGAAAACTTGTTGTGCTTTAGCGTGGGCTGCTCGCCGACTAAGACAGTATATATTGACCCACACCACTTTGTTGATCTCAAAGATGGACCCAGTTAAGTACATTTTTGAGAAGCCAACACTTACCGGACGGGTTGCGAGATGGCAAATGATCCTCACAGAATATGACATTCAATACACATCTCAGAAAGCCATCAAAGGCAGTGTATTATTTGATTATCTGGCTGAGCAACCCATTGATGATTACCAGCCTATGAGATTTGACTTCCCTGATGAAGACATCATGTTCATAAAAGCAAAAGATCATGAAGAGCCTATTCACACTAAAGGGCCTGACCCAGAAGAAGAATGGACTATGATGTTTGACGGGGCTGTTAATATGAATGGTCGTGGTGTTGGTGCAGTACTCATTACGCCTAAAGGAGTTCACATGCCTTTCTCGGCAAAGCTCACTTTCAACTGCACTAACAACGAAGCTGAATACGAAGCTTGTATTATGGGTCTTGAGGAAGCCATTGACCTCGGGATCAAGACTCTGACTGTGTTCGGAGATTCAACTCTGGTAATCAATCAAACCAACGGCAAATGGTACACCCACCAAGATCATCTGATACCTTACAGGGATTATACAAGAAGGTTATTGACTTTCTTCACAACAGTCAAGCTTGAGTATATCCCTCGAGATGAGAATCAGTTTGCAGATGCTCTGGCTACCATTTCGTCCATGATCAAAGTTCAAGCTGCCAACTTTGTGCCTCGGATTTCAGTGTCCATACTTGACAGACCAGCATATGTGTTCTCGGCAGATGTTGTCAAAGATGATAAGCCTTGGTTCCATGACATCAAATGCTTCTTGGAGGATCAAACATACCCATCTGGGGCATCTTCCAATGATAAGAAGACGTTAAGAAGGCTAGCTGGTAGTTTCTTCCTGAATACTGACGGTTCCCTGTACAAGAGAAACTTTGACATGGTACTTCTCAGATGTGTTGATAGGGCAGAAGCAGACTTGTTGATGCACGAGGTGCATGAAGGACCCTTTGGTACCCATGCAGGAGGGCATGCCATGGCTAAAAAGTTGTTAAGATCAGGCTATTACTGGATCACAATGGATGCAGACTGTTGTGCGTATGCCAAAAAATGTCATAAATGCCAGATCTATGCGGATAAAGTGCATGTGCCTCCGAATCCTCTGAATGTGATGTCTTCACCATGGCCCTTTGCCATGTGGGGCATTGATATGATTGGCAAGATTGAACCGACTGCTTCAAACGGCCACAGATTCATCCTGGTTGCTATTGACTATTTCACCAAGTGGGTTGAGGCAGCTTCTTATGCAAATGTTACAAGGCAAGTGGTAGCCCGATTTCTAAAGAGAGACATCATCTTCCGGTATGGAGTACCCGAGCGAATCATTACTGATAATGGTTCCAACTTGAACAACAAAATGATGGCAGAGCTGTGCCGGGACTTCAAGATCCAACACCTTAATTCTTCTCCTTACAGGCCGAAGATGAACGGCGCTGTTGAGGCAGCTAACAAGAATATCAAGAATATTGTGCAAAAGATGGTGGTTACCTACAAAGACTGGAATGAAATGCTACCATTCGCCTTACATGGGTATCGTACGTCAATCAGAACATCCACTGGGGCAACACCGTATCAGCTTGTGTATGGTATGGAAGTAGTCTTACCTGTTGAAGTTGAATTACCCTCCCTGCGGGTACTAATGGATGTTAAGCTGAATGAAGCAGAATGGGTCCGATCCCGATAAGAACAACTGAATCTGATCGAAGAGAAGAGATTAGCTGCAATCTGTCATGGGCAGCTGTATCAGAAAAGAATGAAGAAAGCCTTCGATCAGAAAGTCAGGCTCCGAGAGTACCAGGTAGGAGATCTTGTGCTGAAAAGACTCATTCCTCCTCATACAGACCACAGAGGCAAGTGGACTCCGAACTATGAAGGGCCGTTCGTAGTAAAGAAAGTTTTCTCTGGTGGAGCGCTGATGCTCAGTACTATGGATGGTGAAGACTTCCTGTCCCCTATGAATTCAGATGCAGTTAAGAAATACTTCGCATAAAAAAGGACCCGCTGGACATAAAAACAGAATGAAAGTCCAGGAAAAAATAGGGCATCCCGGCGAGTCAAAAAACAGATTAAAAGACTCGGGCAAAAATAAGGGAAAATGAATAAAAAATGTACACCCACTGAGTTGAAAAGCCGCATTGGACAACTCGGGCAAAAATGGGTATCACGGTGGATTGAAAACCCAAAAGGGCGATCCGCACAAAATAAGGGAATAAGCAAACAACTGCATTCTGAATTCATCTGTATCACTTACAACATGGCAAGCTCCGAAAGGTTCAAACGTCAGTCAGAACCAACCTTCTTCAGAAAGCAAGATGAGAAGAACGTCATTGTCATACGAGTCATAGCAAAGGGAAGCTCCCTGAAGCGTCATCAACATTGCCAGCATCTTTGGTTTCTCAATTTGTAACAATCTCCTCATTTCAGGGGATTTGTCTCTTTGACTATATCTTGCCAATTCAGGGCACACGAATTAATAAAATCAGATTTTCAGTCACACATTGTCTCGTACTCTTTCATTTGCAAAAATGTCCGATGTCATTATTTTGTTAATCGCATAAATACAGATGCGTCTTTCCTAAACTACATGCTTGCAGGAAATATGTTTACTCCCGGGAGTGTCTAAACTCCTATGATGGAATCCAGTAAAGGATACCTCGGGATACTTGTGCGTTTCTCTGTCTTTTCAGGATTGCAGGTATTCAAAACGCAACATGGGGCATGGAAGCTTCTCCCCAGTAGGCTTCCAAATCATTGTTCCCTTAGCACACTTTCCAAACAGTACCAGGGATGCTTTCTCCCCGTCATAGTTGCCAGGCATCACTTCTCCAACCCTTCCTTCAGAGCAGCACCAGAAGGTGTTCATATCCCCAACTGAGTTGTCAAGTATCATCCTCAGCAGGATCCCCACAAAAATCTCTAAGAAGATCTTTCAGTGATCTCTCTTCTCCCCAGCTGAGTTGCCAGTCATCATTCCTTCTTGACCAAGTGCAAAGACCGGGAACCATTTCCCCACAGAGTCTCAACCTCTATCCAACAAAGCAATACCTGAAGATCTCACAACAGAGTGACGAAAGCTTCTACAAACCCCAGCTGGGTCTCTCATTACCAGGATAGGTCTATCAGTGACCTACTCCCCCATGCAGATACATCTTATCAGATCTACCAATGATTTTATTCCCAGTTGGGATATCTACTTCAAGCAGATCAGCCAGAGATCTTCACAGCAACGGGATCCAAATCCCGGATCGATATCTTTGCATAATCATGGCATTCGCATCATATTTTCCCCACAGAGCGTAGCATTCCGTCTAATATGGAGCATTACGGTAAAAATCAAACATATTGCATAGACATCAGCCATGTTCTGAATCAAACACTTGTAAATACTGACAGTCCATCAACGATATACAGAAAACTCCCCGGATTCCCCGGCAGAGAGCCAAGGCATTTTCCCTAAAGATACAGATACTTCCTGACACCCGTCTGTGTCATATCCCCAGTAGAAAGCCAAAGCGCCCCCTTTGCACTCACAGATACTTATACACAACTTCCTTGGTACACATACACTTGTTTATATTACACCTTTCACTTTTTGACACTCGTCCGTGTCACTCTCCCCAGCAAGTTAAACACTCGTCTGTACACCACTCATACTTGTTACTCTTGTTTTACTCATACAGATACTCGTCCGTATCTTGTATACACCACTTATATCCCCTCAGATTCGACACTTGTCCGTGTTCTTTGTTAACCAGTTGGTACTCGTCCGTATCATCATCCCTTAGCATGCGTCAGCGTTTGTTTCTACTGATATTCGTCCATATCATGGTTTTAAGGAGGCTCGTTCGCATCTTTAATCCATACACAATGTCAGATACTTTTACCTCTTTTTAGAGTTTAGACACTCGTCTATGTCTATTATTCCCCATAAGAGTCCCCGCAGAATCAATACTCGTCCGTGTTCTTTGTTAACTAGTTGATACTCGTCCGTATCATCATCTCCGAACATGTGTCAGCATTTGTTTCTACCTGATACCCGTCCGTATCATAGTCTTAAGGATGCTCGTCCGCATCTTTAATCTATACACAGTACCCAAACAATTATACCTCTCATTTCTTGGATGTAGACACTCGTCCGTGTTTACTTTTCCCCAGCGAAGTCCCCAACAAATTTTGTTGAACTATTTCCTTTCTATCTGACATTCGTCCTATGTCATGATATCTTTTCGGAAGCCGTACCCTGCCAGGTGATCGTCCTTCACCTTTTTGATGAACGTCCTTCATCACCCCCAGTGGAGTCTCTATTCATTAGAACCCCTTCCTATCCGACATTCGTCCTATGTCGTGATTTTTTTAGCAGCCGTCCCCTGCTAGGTGATCGTCCTTCACCTCTTGATGATCGTCCTTCATCATTTTATCCGATGGCCGTCCCCATCGTAGATCTTGTTACCTGACATTCGTCCTATGTCATGATCAACCCTGAGAGCAGCCGTACCCTGCTAGGTGATCGTCCTTCACCTCTTGATGATCGTCCTTCATCATGCTTGTCCGATGGTCGTCCCCATTGTCGACCTTTTTATCCGACATTCGTCCTATGTCGCGATACTTCTGGCAACCGTACCTTGACAGGTGATCGTCCTTCACCTTAGATGACCGTCCCTCATCTTATCCCCAACAGATCAGCCGTATCCTGCCAGGTGATCGTCCTTCACCCTTGATGACCGTACCTCATCATTTATGTCATTTATGCTTTGAACCCGATGGTCGTCCCCATCATTTACCCTTTAATCCCCAGAGAGTCTTATAGCTTTACTTGATGGACGTCCCCATCACAATCTCTCATATCCCTAGCTTGTCGGCCGTTCCCGTCATTGCTTTATTTCCCGCATTTCCCCCAGCATGTCGGTCGTCCCCGTCATTGCTTTATCCCCAGCAGTCGTCCTTTGCTCGGCGGTCATCCTCCGTCGCCCGCACTTAATAATTATACTTTATTTTCTTTTACAATCTATATCCCTTTTCTTCTTCATTCTGTGAGCGCAAATTTTGGACTGTCTTTGGTATTCAACCACAAGTTATCTTGTTTGAATGAAAAGCCGTCGCTTACATCCTGCACAGCTAACTCATGTTTGAATAGGGGCAGCTGTAAACACCCCAAATTTGCCCTCACCCATTCACACCATGGCTTATGATCTTTTCATATGCATAGGTTCAACCATACCATTCTCAAATTGCATTTTTGCTTCACTGCATTGCTTCTAAGTCATCTGCATCTAGGGTTTGTGATCTGAGCAGTCCAAGAGCCATTTGAGCCACTCCAAAGGTCATCAATCACTTCAAAGGGGTCCATGTATGTTCAAGCATCATATTATATCCCCACAAAGTCAAGAAAGTCAAAGAATCACAAGAATTGAGAATGGCATGGAAGTAGAGCCAGGTTTAACTACACAAATGACCTAGAATTAGGGTTTTGGTTTCAAAGGCCATAACTCCAAATTTTTTGGTCAGTCTTGTTTCTATTGGTCTCTATAAGGTATAGGGATCATGCATATCAATTTTCATGAATAAATTCAAGGGGGAAGGCATCTGGTCAAGAGTTGACTTCTTGGGCAAGTTAGTGTAAAATCAGGGCATCTGAGGCCCCAATGACCCAACCAAAGGGTGTTCATCATCATTTTGATTATGTATGATCTTTATTTAATCATAGAAGGTGTTGGAAGTTCACAAAATTGGAGAATTTCAAGTCATTTGCAAAGTTGCCTTTTTGGGAAAATGACTTGTAATGTAAAATTGCCATTTTGGGAAAGTTTTTCAACCCTTTCTTTTTGATTCAAAAATGCTTCAAATGAGAAAACTTTGGTCATGAAAGTTGTAGAATGGATCATTCCCTTTTCAAAAAGTACAAGAACTTGTCCTAATTCATTTTGGATCAAAAGTTATGGCTTGTCAAAGTTGGGAAAAATCACATAATTTCAAGTCTTGTACCAAAGAGGCATTTTGCAAAATGGTATGATCAAGCATTCTAAAGACTTCAAATGTGCACAAACTCTTCACAACATGCTCATGTGACTTCTAAAAATCAGAATTGGCCCAAGAATTATGCATTTTTGGTGCTTTGAACTTCATGAATTTCCAAAGGGGCCAAAGTTGGACAAAGTTGCAAAACATCTCACAAGCCCTAATCCACTTGCTGCATTGCCTCTAATCCATTTCCATGGTTCTCCCTGATTCAAGTTGCAGCCAAGCCATGCTTTGTACCTTCACTGCCGTAGCCCATACCTCTCTTACACTTGACTTAACTTTTTGCAAAAACCCCCATACCAATCAGCCTGTGCCACACCAACTATTCTGACCAATCAAGACTTTACAAACACACTTCAAGCAAGCCATTTCACAACATCTTGAGGCCTGAACACACACACAAGCCAGCATACACAAAAATCCCTCCCTTTGCATTTTCTATTGAATCTCTCAACCCAGCAACTAAAACTAAAAAATTCTTCCACCATTCATCTTAGAATGCATCACTGATCACAAACCACCCCTTACTTTGCCTTAAAAGTCATCATACACTGAATACAATTTCCCCCCTTCTTGAACTGAACTCCATCAATCTCACAAACCAGCCAAAATAAACTCCAGACAAGCTTTGCAAACACTTGAGGGAGGTCAGTAGAGGTGATTGGAAGCAAGGAGGCAGGCTGAAAGCTCCAAACCGAAAGCTTCACCTCAGGTAGCTTCGAAATTTATTTTTTCCAGAAACCTTGTTTTAAGTTACTAAAATGATCTACATGCTCCCCTGAATGTAATGAGCTTTGAACTTTTGAAAATGATGAAGAAATGAGGATGTATGGCCCGTCTGAAACTTTGCCCGTGAAATTGATTTTTGCTTGTTCTTCATGATTCATGAAAAATAAATAGGTTTTGTTGTTGGATTCTTGTTTAGGATGTATGTTTGAGTGAATCTGGAGATTTTGGCACGTTTTAGTGAGGTTTTGAGAGAGATAGGTTGAAGGTCTCGCCGGAGAAGACGACCGGAAGTCTTCTCCGGCCACCTGAGGGTCATTAAACCCTAATCTGTGTAATTAATCAACTTTGAATTTGGACCTTGGATTCTGTTGACTTCCATTGACTCCCGCGCGAATGAACGAACCAGATCCTTCATTAAACCCTAATTCAGATTAATTAGATTAATTAATTAGGTTTAAATTTGAATTTCCCAGAAGCAATCTCAACCGTCCATGAGCGTGCGCAGTCTTTCCCCCCCCCCCCTGAGTTTGAATGCTGGCCCTTGATTCCGTTGACTCTCCCTTTTATTCATTTTAATTTCTTTTCTTTTCATTTCTTTTCTTCATTTTATTTAAAATAGCAAAAAACCTTTAAAAATTATGAAATTTTTTGTCAAAGATTTTATTATTTTTTAAAACCCAAAAATATTTTTATTTTTATTTTTTGCTTTAAAAATCATTTTTAAATTATTTAAGTGTTTATTTTTAATTAGTTAATGAAAATTAATTAATTAAAAATACATTTAGGTATTTAAAAAATCACAAAAAATTCACATTGCATTTAGAAACATTTAGAAACATTGTTCAACTCTCAAACCAAATTTCTTTTCTGTTCTTGATGTCTTTTGACCAATTTCATTGGAATTAAATTCATTTTAAGGCAATATTTTGTTTCAAACTTTAAAAATTTCATTCTGCCTAACCATTAAGAGTTGTATGATGATTCTTCTTGCATTGCACTCTTCATAGCATGTAGTTTATAGGATAAATTTGGTTTGATTTGATCTTGCATTTTCAATTTGTTTAGCATTTTTCTTGATGAGGTACCCCAAAACTCTAGCAATCTTAGGAAATTCATAACTTACACTAGGTTAAGAGTTGGATCCTCTCCTTTGGGAAGTGAGCTTGTATAGGTTTAGGGTATCTTTGATTGCATTTTAAAATTTTTATCATATCATTTGCTTCTGGTTTTGGATTTTTTCTTTGCATGATGCATGTAACCCTAATTTGTGCCTTCCTTTGCATTCATCTTTCATTTGCTTGCATCCAATGACTTTCCATGACATTTTGTGCATCCACATGATTCATAATACATCTTAGGACATATTAGGACCATGTTTTATCATTGCATCTTTCATTTGCCATGTTATATGTCCATTGCATTTCATAACTTTTCATGTACATTCATGGTTCAAGGCATGATTCATTTGCATCCTTATGCTTGTTTGATTATTCTCATCTCTTGTCATGTGTTTGCCTCATCTCTTAGCATCATTAACATCATGTAATTGCTTCTGACTTTGGTTTGTTTCATGACATTTCATCTCATTTGCATTGCATTTCATTTCTTTTGGCTAACTTTTCAGGTGGTAAGTTGTTTTGAGAAGTGAATTTGCCTTCACTTCTCACAATCTCTTCTTATCTCTTTTGCATCCTTGCTGCATTCTGTCTTGTGTATTGGAGTGAGCTTGCTCATTCATGTTCATCTCCTACTTTCTTTCTTCAAGAAACTTGTCTTCTTAAGTGAAGCAAGTTGTTTTGCTTCTCTTTGCTTCTTGCTCCTTTCATCTGCTTCCTTCCTGGTGGTTTCTCTGAAGATCCTTCTCTCTCTTAAGCCTCATTAACCCTAGGAATGACCAAGCATGATAATAATTAGGGTTTGATTAGTCCCCCATTTAGTTTTACCTTTGTGTCATCTTTTGAGTCTTCTCTTCTCACTTCATAATCAGGGACTAAACCCTAAAGGTTTTAAGGCTTTGTGATTAAGCTTATGCCTGCATCCTTCTATTAGGATGGAGTGTATAACTTTAATCCTAAGTGTTAAACCCTTAATGTGTTTAAATCCTTTAATCAATCCACTGTAATAATCATTTTGACATCAAGCTTGTAACTTGGGCCTTGCATTAGGGTTCTAATTCTTCCTTAATTGGTTAAGAAGGACTAACCCTAGTGTTAATGGACAAGTCCCTCTCAAGTTGTCTTACAAACCCTAAAATCCACCTCTTAATCTTACCATTAACTAAAATCCATTTAATAAAGGCTTTGTTTTGTCATGAGGTTAATCCCTAATCATGGATTAAGTTGAGGTATCTTCCTAAGCTTAAATGTTCTCATCTATTATCCTTCTATTAGGATGGTGTAATGAGTCCATTAAATCCTTGATTATGGCTTAATCTCATTACTTAACACTAAACCAAAACCACAAAAACATCTAAATAAATGCAAGTAGGTTAATGATCTTAACCCTACATCATGGTGATTAAGTGAGATGCTGACTTCACACTTAAGGTTTTCTTATTACCCCTAATCAGAGGGAGGATGTGATGAGTTTACTAACCCATTGGTTTAGGCTTAAGCTCATTATCTTATGACAAACATAAAAAACAATAAAAGACTGAAAACACAAAAACAAACGATAATCGTCTCCTCCGGGATTCTTTTCTCATCTTATTCACTCACAAACGAGAACTGGCTTCTTCCGTCTAATGCAAGACAGTTTGCACCTGAGCCAGACAGGTCATACACTTGAGCATAGACAAATAAGCAGTTCACAAGTCAATTTATCTTTCAGTCTCTTTGGGTCGAACTACGGTGTTCTGACTTCCTCATTGCACGAGGGGATACGTAGGCATAACTTAGCAGTTATCGAACAAAAGTCTCTGTATATTCCCCCTCTTTCAGCATTATCCTTTAAGCCTCATAGTCTTGAGCATTTCACTCCTGTTCTTACAATGACACTCCTCTTATACACTTCACTTTTCTTTTACACTGACACTTGCATTCTTTCCAGTTTTGATACACAAATTGCACTGACACTACCCCTTTAAAACACAAATCCTTCAAGCGTGGATCCCGTCGAGTACGACGGACAATCTGGGTGCTAATACCTTCCCAGGTTGTAACCAACCCCCTTTCTCAGTCTCTCTGGTTCGCAACCGTCTTATCCATATCTTTTCCTAGGTTTATGCAGCATTACCTTTCCTTCGGGATAGAAATGCCTAGCTGGCGACTCTATTCATTTCCTTTCCCTTTTCGCCGACCGTTCGCGTCTGTACCCCTCTTGGCCCCGTGTCACTTGGTGGGAGCGACAACCATGGCTTGTGATCTTTCATGTTTGCATTAACATAAGCATCACACCTCATTTAGCATAGTTGCTTCACTGCATAAGTTCAAATTCATCTGCATCTAGGGTTTGTGATCTGAGCAATCCAGGAATCCATCTGAGCCATCCCAAATTCCTCAAAGCTTTCAAAGAGGGTACATGTGTGTTCTACCATCATATTATGCTACTCAAAGTTCATGAAAGTCAAGGGATCACAAGAACTGGCAAAGGCATGGAAGCAGAGCTAGGGTTTTCACTACACAGATGACCAAAATTAGGGTTTTGGTTTCAGAGGCCTTAACTCCAAATTTTTGGTCCATTCTTATTTCAAATGTTCTTAACATGTTATAAGGATCATGTGTACCAAGTTTCATGAAGAAACACATTGTGGAAGTCATCTGTTCACTGGGTAACTTCCTGAGCAAGTTAAGTATAAATCAGGGCATCTGAGGCCCCCAACAATGGAACCAAAGGGGTATTTTCATAAAATTGAAGTTCCATGATGTTTATTTGATCTTAGAAGTGGTTGGAAGTTCACAAGATTGAAGAATTTTGAGCCAATTGCAAACTTGCCATTTTTGGAAATGACTTGAAGTGCAAACTTTCCATTTTGGGAAAGTTTTTCAACCTCCTCTTTCATAACCAAAAATGCTTCAAATGAAAAATTCTTGGTCATGAAAGTTGTAGATTAGGTCTTTCCCTTTTCAAAAGGTACAAGAACATGTCTTGATTCATCCTAGAACTCAAGATATGGCCTTTCAAAGTTGGCAAAATCCTATAATTTCAAGTTTCATGTCGAAGAGGGGTTTTGCATTTTGGCATGTTCAAGCCTTCTAATGACCTCTAATGTGAACAAAAACTTTACAACATGTCAAAACAACCTCTAAACACCAGAATTGGCCCAATTTTTCATTGTTTCCATGACTTGAACTTCAAGAAATCTCAAAAGGGCCAAAACTCTCAAAATTTGCAAAATGCCTTGGATCCTTCCATCCACCTGTGCCAACTGCATCAAACTGATTCTATGGCTCTCCATGAATCTTGTTGAGGCCAGACACCCCAAAAAGCTAGCCCTGCCATGGCCCATACCTCAAGTACACATAAATTGACTTTTTTGCAAAACACACCATACCAATCAGCCTGTGCCACAACAACTTTCTGATCAATCCCATTGGCTTAAACAAACATCATGGATCACATTTCATAACACACAATAGCCTGAAAGCTCTCATACACTCAGATTCACAAAATCCATCAAAAACTTCCCTTCTTCGAATTTCATAGCTCAGCCACTAAAACTTCAAACTTCCTTCACCAATCAACTCAAAAACACCTCAGGATCATTTCCCACCCATCACCATAGCCTAAAACACCCTCAAGCAAAAATACGATTTCTGCAACTTCAGAAACAAAGCACTCAAAATAGCAATTATAAGCTTCATTCAAGCTTACCATTAGCTTCAGGAGGTCAAATGGGGTGGATTTGCACCAAAGAAAGGATCAGAAAGCTCAAGAACACAAAGCTTCAACTCAGGTAGCCATGATGAACATTTTTTCCAGAACTCCTTTTTTAAGTTTCTAAATGATTCCTTATGCTTCCCTGATCATGCTGATGCTTTTACTTTTAAAAATGGTTGAGAAATAAGCATTTTATGATGTTCTGAAAGTTTGCCCGTGAAATGATTTTTGCTTCGATTCATCATGTATGTGTGTTTTAAATGCTTTTTGATGCTTGATTCTTGCTTGTTGATGTTTAATGGTTGATTCTGGAGATTTTGGGAGGTTCTCATAGCTTAGGGAGAGAGATAGTGTTTTGAACTGGCCGGAGAAGATGACCCGAGCTAGCTCCGGTCACCTGAAAGTCATTAGAACCCTAATTAGGGTTAGCTGCCCAGATGCCTTCGTGGCCATTGGATGTTGATTAGGTTTAGGTCTGGATGGCTTAGATTGCGTGTATTAGCATTAATCCACTTAATTAATTATAAAACCTAATTAAAAATCAGTTTGAATCCCAGACGTTAGATTGCGCACGCAGTCAACTCTCCCCTGCCCAGTTTGAATCTGGAACCTTGGATCTGCATACTTTCACTTAAATCAATTTTTATTTCATTTTTATTGCATTTTCTTTCTCAATTTATTTAAAATATCAAAAAGCATTCAAAAAATATTTTCTTTTGCATTCTGACTTTAAATATTTTTCTTCATCCAAAAATAATTTTTATTTTATTTTTTTCATTAAAAAAGTATTTTTAAAATATTTAAATGTTATTTTTAATTAATTAAAGTATTTTAATTAATTACAAATACATTTAGGTTTCTAAAAATCACCAAAAAAATCATGAATCATCCCAATGCATTTAGAAACATTTTCAAACTGTTCACACAAATTTCTTTTTAGGTTTGATCATAGTTTGCCAATTTTCTTTGAATTAAGGGTCATAAAAATCATATTTTTAAACCCTAACTTTTAAAAATCATTTCTTCCTAACAAAGAAGATTTTGAAGTTGATTATTTTTTAATTGTGTTACATATTGCATGTAGTTTATAGGTATTTTTCCTCATGAATTTAGCTTGCATTTTTAAATTGATTTGCATTTTTCCCTTTGAACCACCCAAAAACTCTAGAAAACTTAGGAAAATCATAACTTTTGATAGGTTAGGCTTCTGACCTTCTCCTTTGGGGTGTGACCTAATATGGGGTTAGGGTTTGTTTGGGCTTTATTGTAGATTTTTATCATGTCATTTGATTCTGTTTTATCCATTTGCATCTCACATGTCCATGTAACCCTAATTTCTCATGTTCATTTGCATTCACCTTGCATATGCATCATTACATGAACTTGCCATGACATTTCATGCATTCATATGTCATCTTAGACATCTTAGGACATGTTATAACCTTGCTTGATCTTTTCTTCATTCATTTTTCATGATTAACATTCATTTGATTTCATGAACTTTCATGTGTTTTCAAACTTCAAAGCATGCCTCCTTTGCATCTCATCCTTGTATGATCATTCATATGCATTTTGTGTGCCTTTGCATCATCTTACATGACATTTACATTGCATAAACACTTCTGACTTTGGTCATTTCATCTCATTTTCATCTCATTTCACTTCATTTCTTTATGCTTTATACTTTATGCATCCATGCTAACTTTTCAGGTTTTGGTAAGTCATTTTGGGAGGTGAATTTGCCTTCACCTCTCACTTCTTTTTATCTCTTTCATTTGCATTCTAAATTTTATTTGAAGTGAATTTGATTCACTTATGTTCCATCTCTCTCACTTTCTTTCTTAAAGTTACTTATCTTCTTCAATGAAGTAAGTAACTTATTCTTCTGCTTCCTCCTCCTTTCATATGCTTCTTCCATTGGTGGCTTCCTTGAAGATCTTTCTCAAGCCTTACAAACCATAGGAACATCCAAGCATGATAATCTTAGGGTTGTGTTTAGTCCCCCTTAGACTTTTTACCTTTGGGTCTCCTTGAGTCTCTCTTCTCATCTCAATAATCAGAGACTAAACTCTTAAAGTTTTAGGGCTTTGGAATTAGGGTTATGCCTGCATCCTTCTCTTAGGATGGGGTGTATAACTTTAATACTAAGTGTTAAACCTTTAATTTGTTTAAACCTCTTAGTCAAACCATCTAATAATCATTAAGACTTAATCTTGTAACTTGGGCCTTACATTAGGGTTCTAATTCTTCCTTATGGTTAAGAAGGACTAACCCTAGTGTTTAATGGACAAGTCCTCCTCAAGTTGTCTTACAAACTTAAAATCCATTTCTTAATATCATCCCTTAATTAAAATCCACTTAATAAAGGCTTGTTATCTAATGAATTTAATCCCTCCATGGATTAAGTTGAGGTATCTTCCTCAGCTTAAATGTTCTCATTTATTATCCTTCTATTTGGATGGTGTAATGAGTTCACTAATCTGTGATTGGAGATTAAACTCATTACTTAACACTAAACACAAAACCCAAAAACATATAAATAATCACAAGTAGGTTAATGATCTTAATCCTACACCATCATGGTAATTAAGTTGAGGTGCTTATCTCACACTTACGTAGGCTCATTATCCCTAATCAGGGAGGATATAATGAGTTTACAAACCTTTGATTTAGGCTTAAGCTCATTAACTTACACAAAACACCAAAAACAATAACAAGACTGAAAACAAAAAAACAAACAGTAATCGTCTCCTTCGGGATTCTTTTCTCATCACACTCATTCACAAACGAGAACTCGCTTCTTTCGTCTAATGCAAGACAGTTAGCACTCGAGCCAGACGAGTCATACACTTGAGCATAGGCAAGTAAGCAGTTTGTAGTCAATCTTTTTCAGTCTCTTTGAATCGAACTACGGTGTTCTGACTTCCTCATTTCACGAGAGGATATGTAGGCATAACTTAACTGTTATCGAACAAAAGTCTCCTTGTCTTCCCCCTCTTTCAGCATTCTTTAAAAGCCTCAATTCTGATCATTTCACTTCTTTTTGCACTGACACTTGTACATTCATTCTTAGCTTTTGCACACAGATAACACATACACCTACCCCTTTAAACACAATCTTGTAAGCATGGATACCGTCGAGTACGACGGACAATCTGGGTGCTAATACCTTCCCAGGTTGTAACCAACCCCCTTTCTCAGTTTCTCTGGTTCGCAACCGTCTTATCCATCTTTTCTAGGTTTATGAAGCATTACCTTTCCTTCGGGATAAAAATGCATAGCTGGAGACCCTATTCACTTCACCTTCATTTTCTCTTTTCGCCGACCGTTCGCGTCTGTACCTTGTTTGACCTGGTGTCTTTTCGGGGGAGCGACAACTTGGCGACTCTACTGGGGATTATCTTGCAACCAGTGCTTCTGGTTCTTTTTTTGGGTTTCTCCCAGCGCTTGTTTGATTTGTGTTTATGGGGGTGTTATGTGCTACTTGTGCTTGTTGTTTATTGCTTTATTTATTTCTTTCTGTACAGTTTTATTTATTGCTTTCATTTACTGTTTATATGCATTTCATACTGTTATCATCATATCATGTGTGCTGGATCTCTTGTCTGTTTTGGTGGGAGGGATCATTGAGTGAGTAAGGTTCCATACGGGGACCTGAGTGACACATAGGATAGAGTGGCTTCATATTCTTTCCCATTCCATTTCGGTCTGGTGCGGGAATATGAAACACGGTTCAGACATGGGTTTCTTCTTGAGAACTCTGTGCTACGGATTTCCTGTAGTACTAGGGCTATCTGGGAAGCCTGCTAAGTCTGAATGACCTTTTTATGACCTTCAGCATCTGAGGTGAATTAGAGGAGGAACCTTTATGATTATTGTAAACATTGTACCTCCGGGTTAGAAGTGTTTACACTTCTCATAACTGATCCAAGTCTGAGGATCCTTGTTCTAGAACAATACATGTGAGGGGGTTGGGATGTTTACAGGTTTGCAGGAACCCTTTTGCCTCGCCATACCCTGTTACTAGTTTTGTTAAGGTTGCATCATTTTGGATTGTTCTTGTCAAACCCTGGACTTATGACTCTTTATTTGAGTCCCCCACCTGGTTACTAGTTTTCTAAGCTTTCATCCGGACTTATGAACACACATGGACCCTATCAAGGTAGATAACAGATCCAGCACTTGATCACAAACCCTTTGCATATCATTTTGCATCATTTAACATTTGTCTATTTGTTTTACAAGGTATCCACATCTTGTCTTTGGTTTGGTTTTGACCTGTTCTGCTGCTCAGATTCCTTTAGCTATCTGCATCAGCTACATCAGAGATTTCTTTTCAGCTCTCTTCACCAGTTGTCTTCATCAGAGACTCTTCTTCAGCATCTTCTTCAGTTGCCTTTATCAGCAGTTGTCCTCAGTCTTCTTCATCGGCACCCATTGTCAGCATGGACTCGTCCAGGAAGAGCAACATCACCTATCATTTCTTTGAGCCCACTTTGACAGGCATCGGGCAGATGCAGGCACTCATCACTCCTGATCATGTCCCTTTATTCAGGGAACATTATGGTGGCATTATGGATATGATCATGGACCTGGATGCATCACAGAGCAGCATGATCCACACATGTCTTCAGTTCTATGACCCTCCTCTCAGATGTTTCACTTTCCCAGATTTTCAGTTGGGACCATTGATGGAAGAGTTCTCCATGTTGTTGGGTGTCCCCATCAGGAGAGGGATTCCCTTCAACCCTGAGATGGTTGCTCCTAAGAATGAAGATGTAGCTAAGGCTTTGCACTTGGAGTCCACCCTCATTGACCAGAATATGACTGCCAAGGCTGGAATTCTAGGCCTTCATTTGGATTTCTTGGTTACTCAGGCTACCCTTCATTCTGCAGCAGGGAAGTGGGACACTGTTTGTGCTCTTCTGGCCCTCAGCATATATGGAGTCATCTTGTTTGCAGACGAGCCTAAGTTTGTAAGAAAGAGTGCTATCCACCTTTTCCTGTTGAAGAATCCAGTCCCTACCTTGCTTGAAGACTTTTATTATTCAGTGCATCAAAGGAATGAGAAGCAGAGGGGGAGATTAGTCAGATGCTGTGCACCTCTCTTCTACTGTTGGTTATTAAGGAACTTGCCGAAGTCAGAAACTTTCTTGAATCCTCATCACCCAAGGAACTGGGCTAAAAGAATGATTGCCCTTACATCAGAAGACATCAGATGGTGCACTCAGAGCACCAAGGGCAAATATATCATGACCAGTTATGGGCAGTATCCCAATGTACCCTTGATTGGAGTGAAGGGTTGCATCAACTACAATCCTTTCTTTTCAAAAGGCAATTAGGGTATGCCTTGGTACATCCACCAAGAGAGCAAGACTTGATAGAAACCCTCTATTGTGACATCTAACACAACTTTGCCATTGCCAGACAGGCAGCCTGGGCTTGGGACAATATTCAGACTAAGGGGACAGCTATTCTTGGCAAGTGCAACAACATAGCTTCAGCTTAGTATCTTGACTGGTCTCGTGTCAGGGGACGGATCACCCATATGCCATTCACCATAGAGGATGTACCTGGACCATTAGCAGTGGAGCCTGCAGCTACAGTCAATTTAGTGGAGTTTGAGAAGTTGAAGGAAAGGAATACTCAGCTCTCTGAAGCTTTGAAGAATACCCTCTGGGAGAGAAATGATAGTCGTCTGGACAATGAAAGGTTAGAGAAGCTCCGGATTGAGCACATGACCAATATTGAAAAGACGGATGATTACATCAGAATAGCAAGAGCAGGGGAGTTAGTGTTGAAGAATGCTTGCAAGGAAGCTAAGATTTAGAAGTCCAGAGCTGAGCATTACTTAGAAGAGAGTCAGGCTAGGTGGACAAGATCACTGAGGCTCGTTCACAGGAAGATCAGAGAATCCAGGCTAGGATAGAGCAGCTGGAAGCCAATGAAAAGAAGAGTCAGGAAGCCTTGTTAGCAGCACAGAAGGAGATCTCTGAGTTGAAGCTCCGAGCGGGGTTGAAGAGATCAAAGGACCAGGACAAGCATAAGAAATTGACCAGTGCCATTGCCACCAGGAACCTTCTTATCAGGACCATCACAGAGTGCCCAGTTGGTCCAGTGACTGAGGCTCTTCTGAAAGAAGTCAGAGAGGATGATTATGGACTGGATGTGTGATTTCTTTGTACTTGTACTTCTTGTTGATTGTATTCTTTTGTTGTTGTATTTTGACCCATCATGGGGACTTTGTTGTAATCAAACTATGTATCTTTGCATTTTGTAATATATGGTTTGTATTATGTCATGGGCTTTATCTCTCTTCAACATCATCATTTCCTCAAGGTCTGGAAGGTCAAAACCAAAGAGCCAAACCGGATACCCTTGGAAGACAAATAGGCATAATGCATTGCATACTAACCTCTTTTTTGTTTTGTAGGTTTTTGTTTTTTGTTGTTGTTTCTCACTTTGTTGTGATTTAAGGAAACATTGCTCGTAGAAGAGTATTCCCCATCAATCGAGTGCACTGATATCCGACAAGAAACAACCTTTCGGGCTTACAAAGGGATCAGGTTCAACAAGATCTAACTGACGTGAGAACCCAAATGGCCAATGAAAGGACTGAGATGAGGGCCCAGATGAACCAGTTTATGGTAGTGATGACTGGATTTGCCTATAGCCAGGAAAGACTGAGAGAGTTGGTTGAGCGGCAAACTCCCGAGGAAAACCACACAGGTACAGGGGGTACCTGCAACAACGATCGTGTACAGCCTCGTACTGATCCCCCAGAGTTTGGACTTCATCTTAACCCAGACATCAATGCTATAAGAAACACCCAGGGCAACACTGGAGGAAGGGCCTTGCAGGAGGACCCTCAAGAAGAGCAATTTACTATGGTTGGGGCAGGAGACGAAGTCTATGATCATCGGTTGGACGAGATAGCAGAAAAGATGAGGTCTCTGGAATCTCCAAACTCTCTGGGTTTTGATGTCATGGATATGGGACTAGTGGATGGGGTTAGAATTCCTCACAAATTCAAACCTCCTTGTTTTGAAAGATACAATGGTACATCCTGCCCTCGTACCCATATCCAATCTTTCCTGGGAAGATTGAAAGCCTACACCATGGATGAAAAACTGTGGATGTTTTATTTTGAGGATAGCTTGACAGGGGCATACCGTGAGTGGTACTCTCACTTGACCAGGGCCACATTAAGGAATTGGAAAGATTTGGCCGAGGCTTTCATTCGCCAATATCAATATAATCTGGACATGGCTCCAAATAGAACCCTTCTAATGGGAATGTCATAGTCTTCCCGGGAAAGCTTTAGAGAATACGCTCAAAGATGGAGGCAATTAGCTGCTGCCGTTCAACCCCCAATGTCAGAAAGGGAAATGGCAGATATGTTCATGAACACCCTCCAAGGGACTTATATTGATAGGTTGGCTGCATTCTCTTCCACCAACTTTGCAGACGTGGTTATAGCTGGGGAAAGAATTGAGAGCTTATTGAAAATGGGAAAGATTTCTGATAATGGCGCCAGTTCAAGCAGTTCAAGGAAACCATTTGCAAGGCCCCGCAGATCCGGTGAAACAAATTCTGTACACATGGTCAGAGGAAGATCCCAGTATCTGCCAAGATCAATTACTGTTGTCACTATTCCTACTCCACCTCCTCAATACACCCAACAACCACAACATTTTCCTCAACAACAACAGTTTCCTCAACAAAGATCCTACAATAACAACAACCAACAACAACGGCCTTTCCAGCAAAGGCCGTCTCAGATCAACAGGGTGATTGACCCTATACCAATGCCATATGCCACCTTATTGCCACAACTCCTAAAGCTTAATCTTGTTAAGCTAAGCACATTGGCTCCAACAGATCCTCAGAACCTCCCAAGAAATTACGACGTCAACGCCAGGTGTGCTTTTCATTCTAATGCACCTGGTCACACCACAGAAAAGTGCAGGGTCTTGCACATGAAGGTCCAGGATCTGGTTGATTCAAAAGCCCTAAATTTTGCACCACCTCCTAATGTCATGAAGAATCATATGCCCAACCATGGTGGGGCAAGGATAAATGCAATAGTGGAGGGCTCACCCATGAATTTAATTGAAGATACTACAAGTATTCAAACACCTTTGGCAGAGGTTAAAGCTCAGCTTTTAAAATGCCAGGTGTTTCCAGGTTGTGAGGCCTGTTGTGAATCTTGCCAGGTTTCCTTCAATGGGTGTGCAAGCTTGAGGAATGGCATCAATGGCTTGATCAGAGAGGGTATCCTGCAAATAACAACAACAGCTTCTACAACACCAGCAACTCCTTTTTCAACAACAAGTGTTTCTCCTACAACTGCAAAGACAATTGTTCCTACAGACTCAGCAACCACCTCTTTCATCACTTCAACAAACACCATTTCAATTGCATCCACTTCTACAACTACAGCAACCACCGACAATGACGTCTCCACAGTCACCATCTATTATGACCCTGCAATGGTCCCTGTTTCCATCAATTATCAACAACAATCTCAGCAACAATTTCAACAACAACCAAGCTTCAGTCAATCACCACCAACATCAACCAGAAGTCCTGTTACTATCTTTTATGATCCACAAACAATAACGGTCCCTACCTCTGCTGCAGTTAGTCCAGTCACCATCACGGTGCCGGGGCCTATTTCATATGATAAAGATAATGATGTACCATGGCACTATGGTGCAGACCTCTACTGCAACGGGGAAAAAGTCCTTCTTGATTCTTCAGTTCATACACCGCAAGTGGATAATGTCGGGGGAGGCAAAGGCTTCACCCGAAGCAGACGCCTCTTCGTGTCATGAACTCCAAGAACCAATACTGAGGCAGAGGTTGTTGCCAAAGCCAAAGGTAAAAGTGTGGCGCCCGAAGAACCTGTACCAAAAGAAGCCCATAAATCATCCTTTGACCAAGATGTGGATGAATTTATAAGGATAATCAAAAGAAGTGACAACAAGGTTGTGGATCAGCTCCACCAGACTCCTTCCAAGATCTCCATCTTATCCCTGCTGTTGTATTCCGAAGCTCACCGGGATGCACTACTTAAAGTCTTGCACGCAGCCTACGTCCTGGAGGAGATCACAGTAAATCAGCTCGAGACAGTGGTGTCTAATGTTAATACTAGCCATGGGCTAGGTTTCACCAACACTGACTTGACAACGGAAGGACGTCACCACAACAAAGCTTTGCACATCACTCTGGAGTGTAAAGGGGTTGTTCTCTCGCATGTTCTTATTGACACTGGGTCTTCACTCAATGTCCTGACAAAAAAAAACCTTGTCAAGCTTAAGTATGATGGTATTGCTCTCCGACCAAGCAATCTGGTGGTCAGAGCTTTTGATGGATCCAAGAGGTCTGTTCTTGGAGAGGTGGAGCTTCCTGTGATAATCGGTCCGCGAGTCTTTACTTTCTATGTGATGGACATTCAGTCGGCCTACAACTGTTTGTTAGGTCGACCATGGATTCACGCCGTGGGCGCAATTACGTCGACCCTTCACCAGAAATCGAAATATGAGTGGGAAGGACAGATTATCACCATATGTGGTAAAGAGGATATCTTTGTTAGCCATCTAGCTACATACATATACATTGAGATGGATGGTGAAATCCATGAAACCATGAGCCAAGGGTTCGAAGCACTAAACGTCAATGAGGCGACAACTGAAGTATTTGCTGCATCCCAGGAAGATAGGATGGGTACTTCAATTGTCTCCTATCAGCAAGCTCGAAAGGTTGTTGAAGATGGAAATGCCCAAGGGTGGGGCAAGCTGCTACCAGTGGAGACGAAGGAGGACATATTCGGTTTGGGTTACAAACCATTCCGAAAGATCAAGCAGAGGTTGCTAAAGAGCCCAAGTTCATCAGTGGGGGGATGCTCACCCCAGATGCTGTCAATAACATGGAAGACGAGGCGGAAAGTAACCTCAACCTGGAGAGCTGGATATGTCCAAGGATCCCGGGTCACCAAGTCCTTAACTGGTCTTCCCAAGAAATTATAAGGGTTACTCCTGCAGAGTAATTATTATTTCCTACATTTTTTTCAGCATGCATCAAGTCCTGGATCTTGCCCAAGGTGTCAGGACTCATTTTGTAATAGGGACATATTTGTAATTTTGTGCAAATGGAATATCAATGAATATCGGACATCTTTTGCAAACAATTTTCTCTTTCGCTCACTGTCTTTTCATTTTTGTTAGTTTTCGCACAAAATAATGAAATGGCAATGTTTTCAAAATAAATAGCTTCTTTTTCTGAACAAGATTAAAATTGATCACTAAAACAAACAAATCTCAACCCTTGCAGAGATTACCCTCCAGATTGCACCGACAACATCACTGCTATGACGTTGTATTACTTCGACAATCCAATTAATCAAGCTGATGAAGGGGTTGAAGAAGACTATGAGTTGTCGGAAGAGTTAGCCAGGTTGTTGAGGCAAGAAGAGAAAGTGATTACTCCTCATCAGGAGGAGATTGATACTTTTAATCTTGGTACCGAAGAAGATTTAAAAGAAGTGAAGATTGGGGCCACTCTGCAAGCTTTAGTAAAAGAACTGTTATCAACATGCTTAGAGAGTATGTCGACGTCTTTGCTTGGTGCTATCAAGACATGCCAGGTCTAGATACGAATATTGTCATGCACAAGCTACCCTTGAAAGAAGAGTGTCCTCCAGTCAAACAGAAGTTGCGCCGTACTCGCCTAGATATGGCCATGAAGATTGAGGAAGAAGTACAAAAATAGTGGGACGCCGGTTTCCTTGCTGTAACTAGTTACCCGCCGTGGGTTGCTAACATTGTATTCGTTCCAAAAAAGGATGGTAAGGTGCGTATGTGTGTGGATTACCGGGACCTGAACAGAGCTAGCCCGAAGGATGACTACCCACTACCTCACATTGATGTATTGGTTGACAACACGGCTCGGTTCTCGGTATTTTCTTTCATGGATGGATTTTCTGGGTATAATCAGATCAAGATGTCACCCGAAGACATGGAGAAAACAACCTTCATCACACCTTGGGGCACATTTTGTTACAAGGTAATGCCTTTTGGACTGAAGAACGGCGGTGCCACTTATCAACGGTCTATGGTAACGTTATTCCACGATATGATTCACAAGGAAATAGAATGCTACGTGGATGACATGATTGCCAAGTCCCTTAGTAAAGAAGATCATCTGGAAAATCTGCTGAAGTTGTTCAAGCGTCTGAGGAAATATCAGTTGAAGTTGAACCCCAACAAGTGTACATTCAGGGTACGTTCCGGTAAGTTGTTGGGATTTATCGTAAGTGAAAAGGGAATTGAGGTTGATCCCGACAAAGTCAAAGTCATTTAGGAGATGCCTACACCTAGAACAGAAAAGGAAGTTTGGGGGTTCTTAGGTAGATTGAACTACATCTCAAGGTTCATATCTCACCTCACTGCAACCTGTGAGCCCCTGTTCAAACTATTGAGAAAGGAACAGACAGTCAGGTGGAACGACGATTGTCAGAAAGCTTTTGGCAAGATCAAGGAGTACCTGCAAGAACCTCTGATTCTCATGCCTCCAGTTGAAGGAAGACCTCTGATAATGTACCTGACAGTATTAGAAGGATCAATGGGGTGTGTGTTGGGCCAGTATGATGAGTCTGGTCGAAAAGAGTATGCAATATACTACCTAAGCAAAAAGTTTACCGACTGTGAACAACGTTATTCACTGCTCGAGAAAACTTGTTGTGCTTTAGCATGGGCTGATCGCCGTCTAAGACAGTATATGCTGACTCACACTACTTTGTTGATCTCAAAAATGGACCCCGTCTATTACATATTTGAGAAGCCAGCACTTACCGGAATGGTTGCAAGATGGCAAATGATTCTGACAGAGTATGACATTCAGTACACCTCTCAAAAAGCCATCAAGGGCAGTGTACTGTCTGATTATCTGGCCGAGCAACCCATTGATAATTACTAGCCCATGAGGTTTGACTTCCCTGACAAAGACATCATGTACTTAAAAGAAAAATATTGTGAAGAGCCAGTTCACACTAAAGGGCCTGATCCAGAAGAAACATGGACTATGATGTTTGACGGGGCTGTCAATATGAACGGTCGCGGAGTTGGTGCAGTGCTTATCACACCTAAAGGAGTTCATATGCCTTTCTCGGCGAAACTCGTCTTTGCTTGCACTAACAACGAAGCAGAATATGAAGCATGTATCATGGGTCTTGAGGAAGCCATTGACCTCAGGATCAAGACATTGAATGTATTCAGAGATTCAGTTTTGGTAATCAATCAGACCAACGGCAAATGGTACACTCACCAAGAGCATCTGGTTCCATACCGTGACTATACGAGGAGATTGTTGACTTTCTTCACAATAGTCAAACTTGAGTACATCCCTCGAGATGAGAATTAGTTTGCAAATGCTTTGGCTACCATTTCCTCCATGATCAAGGTTCAAACTGCCAATTATGTGCCTCGGATTTTGGTATCCAGACTAGACAGACCGACATAAGTATTCTTCGTGGACACTGCTAATGATGACAAGCCGTGGTTCCATGACATCAAATGCTTCTTAGAAGATCAGACATACCCACCTGGGGCATCATCCAATGATAATAAGACATTAAGAAGGTTGGCTGATAGTTTCTTCCTTAATGCTGATGGTTCATTATACAAGCGAAACTTTGACATGGTCCTGCTCAGATGTGTTGGCAAGAAAGAGGCAGACTTGCTGATGCACGAAATGCACAAGGGTTCTTTTGGTACCCATGTCGGAGGGCATGCAATGGCAAAGAAATTATTAAGATCAGGATATTACTTGATCACAATGGATGCAGACTGTTGTGCCTATGCCAGAAAATGCCACAAATGCCAGATCTACGCAGATAAAGTGCATGTGCCTCCGAATCCTTTGAACGTGATGTCTTCACCTTGGCCCTTTGCCATGTGGGGCATTGTCATGATTGGAAAGATCGAACTGACTGCTTCAAATGGCCACAGATTCATCCTGGTAGCCATTGATTACTTCACCAAATGGGTTTAAGCAGCTTCGTATGCAAACGTCACCAAATAAGTGGTAGCCAGATTTCTGAAAAGAGACATCATTTGTCGATATGGAGTTCCCGAGTAAATCATTACTGATAATGGTTCCAATCTGAACAACAAAATGATGGCAGAACTGTGTCGGGACTTCAAAATCCAACATCACAATTCTTCTCCTTACCGGCCAAAGATGAATGGCGTTGTTGAGGCAGCTAAAAAAAACATCAAGAAGATTGTGCAAAATATGATGGTTACTTATAAAGACTGGCATGAAATGCTACCATTTGCCTTGCATGGGTATCAAACCCCAATCAGAACGTCTACTGGGGCAACGCCTTATTAGCTTGTGTACGATATGGAAGTTGTCCTACCTGTTGAAGTTGAGCTACCCTCCTTACGGGTAATGATGGATGTAAAGCTGGATGAAGCATAATGGGTCCAGTCTCGGTACAATCAGCTGAATTTGATCAAGGAGAAAAGGCTAGCTGCCATTTGTCATGGGCAGTTATATCAAAAGAGGATGATGAAAGCCTTCGATCAGAAAGTTAGACTTTGGGAATACCAAGTGGGAGATCTTGTTCTAAAAAGACTCCTCCCTCCTCATACAGACCATAGGGGAAAATGGACGCCAAACTACGATGGCTCCTTCATAGTAAAGAAAGTTTTCTCTGGCAGAGCACTGATGCTCACTACAATGGATGGCGAGGATTTCTTATCCCTTGTGAATTCAGATGCAGTTAAAAAAATACTTCGCATAAAATGACCCGCTGGACATAAAAACAGAATGTAAGTCCAGGCAAAAATAGGGCATCCCGGCGAGTCAAAAACAGAATAAAAAGACTCGGAAAAAAATAAGGGAAAATAAAGAAAAAAATGTACACCCGCTGAGCAGAAAAGCCGCATTGGACAGCTCAGTCAAAAATGGGTATCCCGGTGGATTGAAAACCCGAAAGGGCGATCTACGCAAAATCAAGGAATAAGCGAACAACTGCATTCTGAATTCGTCTGTATCATTCACAACATGGCAAGCTTCGAAAGGACAAAGCATCAATCAGAATCAGCCTTCTTCAGAAAGCAAGATAAGAAGAACATCAAGGTCATACAGGTCATAGCAAAGGAAATTCACTGGAACGTCGTCGTCAACATTGCCAACACCTTTATTTTCTCAATTTATAGCAATCTCCTCATTTTAGGGGATTTGTTTCTTTGACTGTATTTGCCAATTCAGGGCACCCAAATTAATAAAATCAGAGTTTTCAGTCACACCTCATTTTGTACATTTTTGTTTCGTTTGCAAAAATGTCCAATATTCATGATACAATACTTGCATAAAACAAATGAGCCATTTTTAATAAATTCTTGCAGGAAATATATTACTTTCAGGAAAGTCTAACTCCTATGACGGAATCTGGTTAGGGATACCTCGGGATACTTGTGCATTTCTCTTGTCTTAAACAGGTTACAGGTATCCAATACACGGCATGGGGCATATCAAGCATTGAATCCCCAGCATGCTACTTCCCAGAAGTTATCACCTCCCCGAGCAGTGCCTGACAACTATTTCACAACAAGATGGGCAAAGAATTTCCTATTCCCCACCAGAGAGCCAGTCTCTCTCATCCCCAGCAAAGCTAATGGAACTTCCTCCCCACAGAATTTCCATTCATTCCCCAGAAGAGCAATGCCTGAAGCCCATCCCCAACAAAGTGGATAAGGTTTCCTTCTCCCCAACTGAGTTCTCCTTACAGATAGATCTAC
The DNA here is from genome assembly GCA_963966055.1 of Lathyrus aphaca. NCBI lineage: Eukaryota > Viridiplantae > Streptophyta > Magnoliopsida > Fabales > Fabaceae > Lathyrus > Lathyrus aphaca. Next base: position 451,548,996 of record OZ014520.1, read on the forward strand.
CAATGATCTCTTCCCCAGCCGGGACATCCCTCCAAGCAGATCAGCCAGAGATCTTTATCCCAGCAGGATCCGAGTCTCGGATCAGTTTCTCCCCTTTGCGTAATCATGGCATTCACATCATTATTCACCAAATATGCGTAGCATTCCGTCTAATACGGAGCATTACGGCAAAAATCAAACATTTTCATGATCACAAGCTAGGTTCAAGCCGATCACCTGCAATTACCATCAGTATTTCATCAGCAATAGACAAAGTGTATTCCATGCACATAAAAGCCAAAGCGTCCCCTTTGCGCTCTCAAAACAAATGCTTGTTCATAACATGTTCTTTTCGACACCTGTCTGTGTCATCCTATCACCACAGAAAGCCAAAGCATCTCCTTTTCATTCTCAAAATAGATGCCTGTTTATATATAATACTTATTTGACACTCGTCTGTATCATGCTTTCCCCAACAAGTCGAGCACTTGTCCGTGTCTTGCACCAACATCACCAACAAACCAATACTCACTCATACTTATACAGAAGTCTCTAATACTCGTCCGTACCTTGTTTATATCACTCCTCAACAGATTCGACACTCGTCTGTGTTCTTTGTTAACCAGTTGGTACTCGTTTGTATCATCATCTCTGAACATGCGTCAGCGTTTGTTTCTACCGATACTCGTCCGTATCATGGTCCTAAGGATGCTCGTCCGCATCTTTAATCTATACACAGTGTCAAACACTTATATCCTTTAGTTCTTGGAAGCGTAAGCACTCGTCCGTGTTTACCATTCCCTAGTAAGTCGCCAACAAAACAACTTTTTTCTATCTGACATTCGTCCTATGTCGTGATATTTTCGGCAGCCGTCCCCTGCCAAGTGATCGTCCTTCAACTTTGGATAACCGTCCCCTATCCTTTCCCCAGTGGAACCTCCATTGTTGGAACCTTCTATCCGGCATTCGTCCTATGTCGTGATATTTGTAGCAGTCGTCCCCTGCTAGGTGATCGTCCTTCACCTTTTGATGATCGTCAATCATCATTTTTACCCGATGGTCGTCCCCATCGTTGATCTTGTTATCCGACATTCGTCCTATGTCGTGATAAACCCCGAGAGCATCCGTACCCTGCTAGGTGATCGTCCTTCACCTCTTGATGATCATCCTTCATCATGCTTATCCGATGGCCGTCCCCATCGTCGTTCTTTTCTATCCGACATTTATCCTATGTCGTGATAAAACACAACCATCCCCTGCTAGGTGATCTTCCTTCACCTTTGATGATCGTCCCTCATCATTATTTCATTTATTCTTTAAATCGATGGCCGTCCCCCTCGTTGTTTATTTCACTTTCCAAGCCCGATGATCATTCCCATCATTGATTTTCTCTTTTCTTTGATCCCCAGAGAATCTTATTTCTTTACCTGATGGCCGTCCCCATCATGATCTCTTTATTTCCCCAGCCTGTCGGCCGTCCCCGTCATTGCTTTACTTACCACCTTATCCCCAGCAGTCGTCCTCTGCTCGATGGTCGTCCTCCATCGCCTTTCATTTGATAATCATACTATACTACCTTTTACAATTTATATCCCTTTTCTTCTTATATCCAGCAAGTGCAAATTTCGGATTGTCTTTGGTATTCAACCACAAGTTATCTTGTTTGTCTGATAAGCCAAGCGCTTACATCCTGCACAGCTAACTCATGTTTGAATAGGGGAAGTTGTAAACACCCCAAATTTTCCCTCACTCTTTATCAGACCATGGTTTGTGATCTTTCATGTTTGCATTAACATAAGCATCACACCTCATTTAGCATAGTTGCTTCACTGCATAAGTTCAAATTCATCTGCATCAAAGGTTTGTGATCTGAGCAATCCAGGAATCCATCTGAGCCATCCCAAATTCCTCAAAGCTTTCCAAGAGGGTACATGTGTGTTCTACCATCATATTATTCTCCTCAAATTTCATGAAAGTCAAGGGATCATAAGAACTGGCAAAGGCATGGAAGTAGAGCTAGGGTTTTCACTACACAGATGACCAAAATTAGGGTTTTGGTTTCAGAGGCCTTAACTCCAAATTTTTGGTCCATTATTATTTCTAATGTTCTTATCATGTTATAAGGATCATGTGTACCAATTTTCATGAAGAAACGCATTGTGGAAGTCATCTGTTCACTGGGTAACTTCCTGAGCAAGTTAAGTCAAAATCAGGGCATCTGAGGCCCCCAACAATGGAACCAAAGGGGTATTTTCATCAAATTGAAGTTCCATGATGTTTATTTGATCTTATAAGTGGTTGGAAGTTCACAAGATTGAAGAATTTTGAGCCAATTACAAACTTGCCATTTTTGGAAATGACTTGAAGTGCAAACTTTCCATTTTGGGGAAGTTTTTCAACCTCCTCTTTCATAACCAAAAATGTTTCAAATGAAAAATTATTGGTCATGAAAGTTGTAGATTAGGTATTTCCCTTTTCAAAAGGTACAAGAACATGTCTTGATTCATCCTAGAACTCAAGATATGGCCTTTCAAAGTTGGCAAAATCCTATAATTTCAAGTTTCATGTCGAAGAGGGATTTTGCATTTTGGCATGTTCAAGCATTCTAATGACCTCTAATGTGAACAAACACTTTACAACATGTCAAAACAACCTCTAAACACCAGAATTGTCCCAAGTTTTCATTGTTTCCATGACTTGAACTTCAAGAAATCTCAAAAGGACCAAAACTCTCAAAATTTGCAAAATGCCTTGGATCCTTCCATCCACCTGTGCCAGCTGCATCAAACTGATTCTATGGCTCTCCATGAATCTTGCTGAGGCCAGACACCCCAAAAAGCTAGCCCTGCCATGGCCCATACCTTAAGTACACATAAATTGACTTTTTTTGCAAAACACACCATACCAATCAGCCTGTGCCACAACAACTTTCTAATCAATCCCATTGGCTTAAACAAACATCATGGATCACATTTCATAACACACAATAGCCTGAAAGCTCTCATACACTCAGATTCACAAAATCCATCAAAAACCTCCCTTCTTTGAATTTTCATAGCTAAACCTGAAGTCATTTCTCCATCAGTATTCTTGCTAAGATATTGATGGAGAAATCTCAAGTGTTCTTGAAGGCTATGAGTTATGATGCTTTTGAGGAGATCCTAGACCTATTGATATATGGTTTAGTGTTATTCCCTAATCCAAACCAGTTCATAGACGTACACGCCATCAACATGTTTCTGACTTGCAATCCAGTGCCTACATTACTTGGAGATATCTTACATTCTCTTCACGCTCGTACTACGAAGGCAAGAGGAACTCTGATGTGCTACATACCTTTACTATCTAGGTGGTTTATTTCTCACCTTCCTCGATCAGTGATGAAGAATGAACAAGGGTTCAAGTGGTCTAAGAGGATTATGTCACTTTCTCATTCATACATTCATTGGTGCTCTCGATCTATGGAGAATGTTACTATCATTGACCGTTGTGGGGAATTCTCTAATGTACCACTCCTTGGCATAAGAGGGGGCATTACCTATAACCCTTCTTTAGCACTACGTCAGTTTGGTTATGCTTAGAGTAATGGTCCTCATGACATGCTTATTCAGGGTATTGTGTTCGACTATGACAACGATCTTCAGGGTTACCATCAAAGGTTTATACGAGCTTGGAACAAGGTGAACAGGATTGACAGCAACACTTTAGAGCCAAAGTATTCTATTCCTATGGAGCCTTATCTCAGATGGGTGCGAGCTCGTGCTCAGACTCTTATGATGCCATATCCTACTGTTCTACCAATCACTATGGAGCCTATTGCTGAAGGAGATGTTCCTTATACCATTCTTCATCCAGACATGCCCACTGATTTGGAAGAATTGCAGAAGTCCTGGATTCAGTTGAAGGAGCAAAGGGGTACTTTTGAGACTCATTTCAGAGCTAGTCAAGAAAGAATTCTGGAGCTAACAAGGCAACTTCACGAGGAGCAAAATCTCAACAAGTACCTCCACACAAAGAGGAAGCGTCCATGGGAGACTTAAAACCCCATATATTTATCTTTTGTACTTTATGGTTATTTCTTTGTAAGCCCAAGGGGCAAACCTTATATTAAGTATTTACTAATAAAATTTTGTTCTTGTTTTCTTTTAAAAAATTTAAATCTTGTGGTCCTTGAAAACATTGCATATGCATCTACATACCATATCATTCCATGACAGGTTTCACAACAGGTATCTTATCTTCTCGCTGTTTATTTCAGCAGAAATGGCTCTCGAACAAACTGTTAAGGATCTCTAGACTCAGAATGCACAATTTCAAGAAATGATTCTGAACTTGTCCAGGGGACAAGATGAGCTGAAGGCACTCTTGACCAAGAAAAATAAGAAGGATAGAAAATCAGTGGGCTTCATCAACCTGGGTAGAAGATTTAGAGGTCCTGTCAAGACAGAGGAAGAGGTTGAGAATCTTGAGTCTGAAAATTCTGAGAGAGAAGGAGGCAGTCTCCATGATACTGTGGAAGATTCTGATTCTGAGGAGAACTATTATCATGATCCTACTAGTGAAGATAAGTATAAGATGCTGGTGGACAAAATAAATTCTATGGAACTACAAAAGAATTTTGGGTTTGACCTTGAAGATTTGAGTTTGATTTCTGGAGTCTCCATCCCTATGGGTTTCAAGGTTCCTACTTTTGTGGTGTATGATGGCGTGTCTTGCACAAAATTGAATTTAAGGTCTTATGTCAGAAGTATTCAACCCCATACTCCTGATAAGAAGTTATGGATACATTTCTTTCAAGAAAGTTTGTATGGATCCCAACTGGAATGGTATTATCAACTGGAGAGTACCAACATTCGCAACTGGAATGATCTTGCTAAGGCTTTCTATAAGCAATACCAATACAATTCTGATTTAGCACCAACTCGCATGCAGCTCCAAAGCATGCCCATGGATGCCAAAGAAATTTTCAAGGAGTATGCTCAGAAATGGAGAGATCTAGCAAGTAGGGTTCAACCCCTTTTAACTGACAGAGAATTAGTTGATATGTTCATGAGTACGTTGAATGGTCCTTTCTATAGTCATCTCATTGGAAGCTCATCATCTAAATTCACTGAGCTGATAATGATTGGAGAGCATGTGGAAAGTGGGATACAAAGTGGAAAGATTCATATAGTTTCTTCTTCAAGTATCACCAAGAAGCCCCCCTCATGGGAAGAAGGAATCCAATGATGTGTATGGCCAGCATGGTCATAATGATCATAACCAATCTGTGGGAGCTGTTTTGATTTCTAATCCTACACCTCCAACACAAGAGCAGCAACATAATAGTCATCCCAAGCCTAGGAGGCAATTTACCAAGCTCAATATGTCATTGGCTCAGGCTTTGCATCATATGTTTAAAGGAGAATTGATTACTTTGAAGGACCCACCACAGAATATCAATACTTCCTCTTCTCGTTACAATCCTAATGCAAGGTGTGCATATCATTCTAATAGCCCTGGCCATGATACTAATAGTTGCTGGTCATTGAAGAATAAAATCCAGGATATGATTGAGAATGGAGAAATTGAGTTTAACCCTCCTGAAACTCCTAATGTGATTACTGCTCCAATGCCTAAACATGAGAAGACTATTAATGCTGTTGATGAGGTTGTTTGTGTTCGTACTGTGGCTGAAATAACTACTCCTCTAGCTATTGTCAAGAAGAAACTTGTGCAAGCCGGTTTATTTCCGGGTTGCAGGGAAGATTGTTTTAATTGTGCCTATAAACCTGATAGTTGTTGGAGGTTGAGGTCAGGTATTCAACGCATGGTAGATAATTATACTATACTATTTGAGAGGACCCATTCTATAGAAAGTCTATGTGGAGGTTTGACTCAAGATATGAAAGTTGAAGATGTGGCTATGGTTAACAAGATTCCTGTGAAGATTACTTCCAATGGTCCAGTGAGGATCACTTCTAAGGGTCCTGTGAAGATTACTGCTGAGCCAAAGGTGGCTCCAATGATTATAGTGGCCGTTTAGGGTTTCTAATTAAACCAATATAAATAAATTATAATGATATCAATGAACTGTGTGTGATGTGGGGATCACAATAACATGATCAATTTGATGAGATTTTACAGGATTCATGGTTTTTAAGGAAACACAGGTTTTCCTATGAATCTTAATTCGCAGGAAATTTCGCAGCAATTTTTGCAGGTAATTTCATAGGTAAAAGGAAGAAGACGAAGGCATTTGGCGCGCAGGAAAATTCAAATGTTAAATCTAATATTTTATTGTTTTGTTTCTGTTTTATTTCAATAAACAATGGTTAGCCCAGTGGCCAGAGCATACGCGTGTGAATAGAAGGGCAAGGGTTCAAACCTGGGTGATGCCATTTCTTTTTTCTCATTATTTTCAATATTCAACATGTTTATTATATAATTATTTGTTGTTGTTTGTTAGCAGACGCGCCCCATGTGGCTTAATGATAAGGAGACTAGTTTGGCACGCGTGAGGTCATGGGATCAAATCCTGGTTGCAACAACGTTTTTGTTATTCATTGGAATTTCCTCAGATTTAAAATATAATGAGTAGAAGCTGGTTATATATCACAAAGCTAGCATAGCTCGATCCCAGACTCCCTCAGGTATGGTTTCTTTTCTTTTCTTTTTTACTTTATTTCTTTTATTATTATTATTATTATATCAAATTAATATTAATTAAAACTTTTTTTAAACAAATAAAAAAACTTAATTATTTTCTATATATAATCATAACTCAGATTTTATTTTTTGTATATAATATTATTCTAAAATTATTTTTGTAAATAAATGTTAACTATTTTAATTATTTATTTAAACAATTATATGATTTTTGTAAATATCTAATTAAATTTCTTATTTTTATAACTAAATTGTATAAACTATTTTTCTATGATCTTTTTCTATTTTAAAATTCTAAATTTTGTATATAATTAAATCTTAATATAATTTCACTTAAAATATTTTCATAATAACTTCAATTTTATTACTAATTTCTTTATACCTATTTTTTTTCAAAACCCTAATTTCTTTATACCTTATTTTCTTATAATAATTAATTATAATTATTTTCTTAATAAATTCTAATTAACCCTTAAATAATTTTTTTAATTTCTTTATTATTATTGCTTTTCTAATTTATTCTTATATTATTACTATTGCTTTATTTATTTGTTGTTTTATGATAATTATGTTGTATCTCTCCCAAAGCCTTGTAATAATCTGTAGATTTATTTTTTCGTCTTTATTTTCTTTATAAATTGTAATTGTGTGGTTTGAAAATAGGGTGTGAAAACCTAGTTGTGTTTAAAATAACTTAGATAATTAATTTAAAAAAGATAACTATCTGAACAATAACACTCACACACATAAGTCGATCTTTGATCGTCATCTTGCACTTCCTAGGGTATTCCTCTTGGTTGCCTTTAAATATGGTCAAGTCCCTCGAAAGTGGGGTGTCTAAAAAAGCAATGTCCCTTAACAGAAAAATCATCAAGTCCCTTCCAATTTAAAAGGTCAAGTCCCTACGAGGTTGCCTACGATATAATGACCTTGTCCCTTCGAATAAATGATGATAGTCCCTACGAATTGCTAAAGATACCCCTTAAGTTGCCTTCATTGACAATACGATGACCCTACGCCCGTCCCTTAAAAAAATCCAAGGTAATGACTACTTATTCCTTAATAATAGGGATAGTCTTACCCCTGAAAGGACATATAAGAACATGAATGACTTGGTATAGGGTAGGTACCTCATAGTTACAAGGCTTTGTATACATCCATACGAGGATCATTACAAAGTACTTAGAAAAATTTCTAATCACACACTACACTCTTCAAAAACAATTTAAGTGAGCTAAGTAACTAAGATCCTATGGATAACCATGGATATAAAGGGTGGTAACACCTTCCCTTTATATAACTTACCCCCCGAACTCAAGTCTTTTCAAAACGTTCTTTCCTGTTCTTTTATGTCCCTTCTTTATGGATAAAATAAAAGTCGGTGGCAACTTTTGCTATCCGTAACATGACTAAAAGTCAGTTCTCCCACCGTGTTACATCGTGGGTTACTTGCACGCGTCCCATTTCCGATAAAGGTGTAAGGCATCTAATACGATGAACAAGTCTTAGTATGAGAATGTTTCACAAACAACAAACTCAAAACACTTCTCTAAAAGACAGTTAACAAACAACACTCGTCTTTTCCTGCGAGAATTCTCTTCTCACCTCATTCACTCTAAGAGAACGAACTCGCTTCGACATGTCTATATGCAAGACGGTAACACACTCGTTCAAGGAGAGCCTACAACACCTGAGTATAGTCATAAGCAGTTCAAATCCTAAAAACCACAAACAAATTTCTTGCCTTAGTTAGGCGAACTACGTCGACTCTGATTCTCATATCCCATGAAATACGTAGGCAGCGGGGTAGGGCCCGTTTGAGAACATTCTTTATTTTCCCTAAATTTTCCCCATTCTTTCTTTTCGATCTCTTTTTCCAGTTCCTTTTATCATTTTAGTTCCAGTTCTAGTAGTAGTTTTTATTCAGCAACAATTTATTCCTTACCCTTTTAAACAGACTAACAAGCATGGATCTCGTCGGGTACGACGGTCGATCTGGGGTGCCAATACCTTCCCAGGTCGTAACCGACTCCCAGACCCAGTATCTTTGGTTTGTAGGACTTTTTCCTTAGGTTTGTGCAGCATTACCTTTCCCATTCATTCGAGATAAAAATGCCTGGCTGGAGGCTCTACGTTTTCCACGCCACTTTCACGTTTGTACTAGAATGAAAATCCCAGGAGCGAATGTGGACACCAAAATGTAGCTGGCACCATGATTTCATGGCTAGCGCCATGTGTGGTATAAGGGAGCATTGCTCCCACCACCTTCCATGGTGGCTCCTGCCACATCCCACTTTTCTCATCTTTGGGTGGCTTATGCCACCCGTACACTTGGGCATATTATTCATCGTCCCCATTTCAGTTTTCCAGAAAATTCACGATTTCACATCAATACTCCAACAGTCAACATTCGGAAAATCAAGTAAACAATTCAACTTAATAACTACTTAATCATCAACGACAAATCAACAATCACACAAGAAAACATCATCACAACAATATCAATATTTCACAGCAACACACAAAACTACCCAATCCTAGTATCAATTATCATATCTGATTATAAAAATCAAACCCACCATTTCCTTAAATTGTTGGCCGCTCGAATCTCCGATCAACTCTTCCCACTCGTTCCGAAGACAACAATTCTTGCAACCGCTTTCTCCAAATTTTCCTCGTTCTTCTATTCTCACGATCTTCCTCTTCTTACTGATACTTCTCAACTTAACTAATTCTTCTTTTCTTTCTCTTTATTAAAATATTATTAATCTAATATAACAACTAATCGGACTAAGTCATACACCCCTTAATTTACTAGTTCCAACATGATTTATAAGCCCACTTAATCCAACACTCTCCTACAACTATAATATTAATTCTAATATTATTCCTACGACTTTCCGACTTAACGACTTAACTCACTGTAACACAAAATGAACCGAATAATAATTCACGAATAATTACTTTCTCCCGACTTAATTAATTAATTACCGACTATCAAATAAATCGTCCAAACAACCTAATCAACATATTCAACTATAAGCCGGAAAATATTCAACATCATTTTCCACAACTTTTATCAACTTATTTAATTAATCCAACTCAAACCAACATCTAACATCAATGTAACATTTTCGAAATTTCGGAAATCAACTTATGTCATATCAAATACACAAATCAACGTAAATCAATATAACACAATACGATTATATTTAATTAAACAATTAATTAAATAAACGGACGTTACACTAATTGTTTCGGGGATTCCTTTGGAGGAACTGGCTCTTGTTGAGATTTAGAGGAGATAGTTGAAACACTTGAATGATTGTGATTGTGTTCCAAATCCTGGGGATTAATCTTTGTTCTAAGACTTCCTATGCTTTTAAGAAGCCTGCGGGTCCTTGTATGAACCCCAAGAGAAGGATGACTCTAAGGGGATTAAAGAAGAGAATGACTCTAAGTTGGAGAGAGATTTAATTTCCTAGAGGTTTTGATCCTTCTGGGAAATCCTATTGATGGATGTAGATGACTAAGATTCGTCTTATGCTTTTAGAAAGCTTGTGGATCCTTGTACAAAGCCGAATAGGAGGCTAGGCAACTTCTAGGAAGCTTATGGGTCCTTGTATAAAGCCCAAGAGGAGGATGGGGAACTTCTAGGAAGCTTTTGGGTCCTTCTACAAAGCCCAAAAGGAGGTTGGGGAGTAGACTGTCCAAGTATGAGATAAGTTTAAGAGAAGTTTCACTGAGAATAATGCCTCTTTGGTTTGAACAATTCTAAATAATTTTAAGAAAGGTTTCAGCTGGAATTAATAATTTCAGTAGGGAGAAACTTCTTGTTATTTACCTAGTTATTTTAATAATTTGTAATTGAAAAAGACATCCTATTGTCTAGCCTAATTCTAAATTAAGGATTACTAAGTTGTAAATGTCAAGAGAGACTTAATCTAATTAAGTATATGACAAGTATATGAATTGAAATTGAATAGGTGATGGGTCTTACTCAAATGGAGGCCCAAGTGTTGAGTGATTGAATTGATTAATTGTGATTTGATTGTGAGAAATTGAAGAAAGTTTTGAAAGAAAGAAGGTGTTGGGGTCATACTCAAATGGATGCCCAAGATTATCTGATTGAAAGATTGATTGGTTGGAGCTTACACTTAGGGGGAGGCCCAAAGAAGATTGAAGAGGATTTAAAACAATTTGAAAATATTGATTGAAAACCAAGTAATGGGTATTACACTCTATTATAGGCCCAAAGACATTGATGATTTGAAAAACAATGTGTTAGGTCTTACACTCTATTAGAGGCTCAAGTGTGTGAAGTGATAGTTGAAAAACATTGAATAGAAAGATTGATTTTGAAAAAGATAGAAGTTTTGAAAATATGATAGAATGAGAAAGAGGAATAGGGCTTATACTCAAGGAGATACCCAAGATGATTGAAATGAAGTTTTGAAAAATAATCGGGGCTTATACTCAAGGAGAGGCCCAGATGAAAACAACGATCGCACCATTATTTCAAAAGACGTTGAGGGACTTATACTACAACAGAGGCCCAAAATTAATTATGTATGAAATTCTGGGATCAGATATGTGATGTCGAACCAGATGTTTAAACACTTGAAATCTTAAGCAAAAAATAATGAGCTAGTAAATTAAATAACACAGGAAATTGTTAACCCAGTTCAGTGTATCTCCACACTTACATCTGGGGGCTACCAAGCCAGGAAGGAAATCCAATATAAGAAATATTAATTATGGAGTTAAACCAACCAGTTTAATCCTTCACTTAATATCTACCCAAGGCAATTTCTACCTAAGACTCAACTTAGATATGAGTACCTACTCACTCCCCCTCAATCACACAGTGATCTTTACAATGATTAATAAAATTGAAGTCACACTTCAGACACACCAGCTTGATCTTACTTAAAAGTTTCAATCAAGACACAATTCACTTTTTGCTTAAAAGCTCATAAAGTGACAAACAATTAAAAACTGCTTAAAATAACTAGCTTCACAAACACCCTTTACAGTCTTCTAAAATTCGTAGTGTTTTTTTGAGTGTTTCAGTTCCTTAAATAGATGCTTGGTTTGTGGGCTTTTTGAAAATTATCCAGACTTTGATAAATCCCACAGTCATCTCCTTGAATTAGGGTGAGTTAGTTTGTTATCTCCTTGAATCAAGGTGAGTTAGTTATTCTGTTACACTGGAACCAGATAACTAAGCTTCCTAAAGATGCACCTTGGAGTGCTTATCCTTTTACAATTAATTCCAGATATTTTCTCCTGAATTTAATCACTTCTGTTACGCATCATTTAAGTCAGATAGCAGGTTTGTGATGTCACAACATCTGGTGTGACATCCTGATGTCCTGAACTAAGTTCATAACTTTTACTTTGTTTGTTAATGTCACAACATCTGGTGTGACATCCTGAACTAAGTTCATAGCTTCTTGTTTGTCAAAATTTTTGCCAATTCTTAACATCTACAAACTCCCCCTTTGGCTAATTTTTGGCTAACACAATCTTCTGGTTTTGTCAGAGAGTAGCAGAGTTCTTTTCTGTTGAATCATGTGAGAGCTAATAATTTGCTCCCCCTCAAACATGTATGTATAATGCTATGACTTGTTCAACAGACTTTGATATACCAATGAACATTCAAATATAACTTAGTTCAGAAGACAGAAATATAACATCAGCATTGTTCATCAACCAGACATTAACAACAGCAACATTGTTCAATACACTTCTCCCCATTGTTAGACATAAATTTGGGGCCAAACATTACAGAAACAAAACAAAAAAAACATTCAGAAATACAAACCAGAACAGACAATACATTTTCCACAGCTATCAGATTCACTCAGACTCAGTATACTATGTATCTTCTGTATCCTCAGACTCAGCATCAGATCCATCAACATTCCCAGCAACCTCTTCCAGCTCTAGTCTTTGAATTATGTTCTCAAGCTTTTTCTTCCTTTCATCCAGCTCTTTGCAAGTTGTCCTGAGCTCTGCAATTAGGGCTGCCTTGGATATATGAGTCTTGACATCAGATGGCCCAGCAGATGTCCCACCTGGTGCTTAAACATCTGCAGCATGATGACCTAGAAACAGTTTGTAGTGAAAGGACAATGGACTCTCCCTCTTACAGATAGAATCCTTGTCAGTAAGGATGCCTGGATATTGGTTGAGAATTACTCCACAAAGCAGTGAGGGGAAAGCTATTGGAAGCTTGATTACTGAGGTTCCTGCATGCTTGAGTGTCTGGTCAAAGATATATGCCCCATAATCCAACTTGGTTTGGGTGCCTACAACACATATAAACCTCCCAAGCCCATTAGCTATAGATGAGATGTGGTTGGTTGGGACCCAGTTGACTGTTCCAATCCTGTGCAACATAGCATACTTCCTTGTTAACAAGCTGACAGATAGTTTAACTTTGACTGGCCATGACTTGACCTGGTTGGCTGTGATTATTTTGCAGACTTGATTGTCAGTCTTGCCAAGCTCATTTGGCCCATCTGATTCTCTCCCCAGGTACTGATTTATCACCCTAGGAGAAAAATCTACACATCTTCCCCTGACATATACCTTCCTGAAATCCTCAGATTTTCCATCAGCACACCCTTCTTGTAGATTAACTATAAACTCTTTGACTAGCAGTTCATAACAAGGAGAAAAGTTGGAGACAGTTTTGAATAGACCAGCATTAGAGATTAAATCAATTACCTCAGTGCATTCCAGGGCATTGCTACCCAGCTCTCTTTCTAGAGCCACCCTTCTTTGATAGACATACTTCCACTTGCTTACACTGGAGACATGGTGGAAGGACACATTGTCCAAGGGTGCCTCAGGGACAGCAGTGGCAGTCCTAGGAGGTGCTAGCCTCTTTCTGGGTTGGGATGTTGGGACATCCTCCTCAACATCAGAGTCAGATGGAGTTGTGGCCTTCCTCTTCTGAGTGCTGAACTTACTCCATTGTTTTGTAGGTCCAAAAGCAGCTTTGACCTTGTCCTTCTTGGGAGTTAACCGTCTCTTCTCAGGAGTTGCATGAGCAGTTGGCTTCTTATCCTTCCTAGCCCTAAGCCTCTTGGCTATGCTAGGATTAACAGAAGCTATGATCTTTGTGTCAGAGTCATCATCCAGGTTTTCAACTGGTGGAGGTTGGGAAGCCTCTTTCTCAGCAGCTTGATCATCAGGAGCTTGATCATCAGGAGCTTTATCATCAGTAGCTTTATCATCATCATTTGGGGCTTTGTCCTGGCCCTCAGATGTTTCAACATTTCTTGGGACATCCTGTGGAGCAGGTATGTCCTCTTCAGCCTGGTTGCTTGGATCATCTTGAGGAGCAAGCATAATGTTCAGGGGAACTGACACCCCAGGCACAACCCTTTGTTCTGCCAGGATCCTGGTTACAAGCTGTTTGATTGATGCGTCCACGTAAGCAGATGCTTTGGGGGTACTGGAAGATGAAGGGTTTCCCTTGCTTTTGCTGAAGACTGGCTCCTTAGGTCTTCTTGCATGGGGAGTCCTGGGCTTTTGAGCAATAGCAACGCTTCCTCTGATCACATTTATAGGTGTAGCATCCATTGGTACCACAGATATTGGAGTTGTGTTTACTACGTCTTCTTGACTGAGACCCTCATCAATGGAGTTAGGGTTCTGATGTTGAGACATTTTTTCGATTGTAGTGGAAATGTGTAAAGGTTTGATAGATTTTGATGAGTTTAGATATTCAGCTGTAGCATGAAAAACGTTTAGTGGTGCTAATGAGGTTGTGAGGAGTTGAAAGCACGTTTGTACATATATAGAATCAGTTGCTATTGGAATTTTTAAGATTGGAATACAAACAGTTATTGACCAGACTAGTGCTGCCATTTGGTGATCATGCCACACGATGTCATGAGACATGCTGGCACTTCTCCATAACTGCTATATGTCATATATGCAGATTCCCAATTTACCCCTTAGGTTTTCAAATTGGGTAGCATCCAAAGCCTTAGTAAATATGTCAGCTTATTGCAGCTCTGTGGCCACATGCTCTAATGTGATCACCTTCTCTTCCACAAGGTCTCTAATGAAGTGATGTCTGATATCTATGTGCTTAGTCCGACTGTGTTGGATAGGATTTTTGGAGATATTAATAGCACTTAAATTGTCACAGTACAATGTCATGACATCTTGTGGGACATTGTATTCTGTGAGCATTTGTTTCATCCATACCAGCTGTGAACAACTGCTACCAGCTGCAATATATTCAGCTTCAGCAGTAGATAAGGACACACAATTTTGTTTCTTACTGAACCAAGAAATTAAATTGTTCCCTAGAAAGAAGCATCCTCCCGATGTAATCTTTCTATCATCAGCACTTCCAGCCCAGTCAGCATCACAAAATCCAGTGAGAATTGGTTCACAACCATGAGAGTACATTATGCCATAGTCACATGTACCATTTACATATTTCAAGATCCTCTTAACCTGGTTTAGATGGCTCACTTTTGGTTCAGCTTGATACCTTGCACACACACCTACTGCAAAAGCTATATCTGGTCTGCTAGCTGTAAGATATAGTAGACTTCCAATCATGCTTCTGTACAAGCTTTGGTCCACACTCTCACCTTTGTCATCCTTTGTCAGTTTTAAATGAGTGGGGGCAGGTGTTCTCTTGTGACTTGCATTGTCCATCTCAAACTTCTTTACAGTATTCTTTGCATACTTGCTTTGGGATATGAACATGGAGTCCTCCATCTGCTTGATTTGCAGTCCAAGGAAGTAGGTTAGTTCTCCCACTAGGCTCTGTTAATCCTATTATTATATGATTGCCATTATGTTTGGTAAAACTAATATGGCTGGAAAATGTTGAATAAGAAGTTCCATATGTTAAATTAACATGGTATAGATTCTGGAAGAACATGTCAAACATGATGTCCTGACATGGTGGCACAGATAAATATGGTTATAATAATTGGCAGATACTGAAGAAGATGTTGAAACATCTGCAAATGTCATGACAGAATTACTGTCATGTGTTACAGACAGATGTCAAAGAAGATGTTGAAACATCTGCAAATGTCATGACAGAATTACTGTCATATGTTACAGACAGATGTCAAAGAAGATGTTGAAACATCTGCAATTGTCATGACAGAATTACTGTCATATGTTACAGACAGATGTCAAAGAAAATGTTGAAACATCTACAACTATCATGACAACATTAATGTCATATGTTACAGACAGATGTCAAAGAAAATGTTGAAACATCTGCAACTGTCATGACAACATTACTGTCATGTGTTACAGATAGATATCAAACAAGAAGTGTTGAACTTAGTTCAGGATGTCACACCAGATGTTGTGACATTAACAGTTAATGAACTTAAGTCAAGATATCAGGATGTCACACCAGATGTTGTGACATTGTCAAACAGAGTAACACTTAAGTCAAGACATCAGGAGGTCACACCAGATGTTGGGACATCGTAAACCTGCTACCAGACTTAAATGATGCGCAACAGAACTGAGTAAATTCAGGGGAATTTATTTGGAATTAATTGGAAAGAGATAAGCAATACAAGGCGCATCATTAGGGAGATTAGTTATTTGAATTCAGTATAACAGAATAACTAACTCACCTTGAATCAAGGAGGTAACAAACTAACTAACCCTAATTCAAGGTGATGACAGTGGGATTTATCAGATCTGAATTATGCAGAATATTCTACAAAATATTCTGATATCACAGGTGGAATTACTTTTTAAAGATGCATAATATTCTGGAGATATTATGCAATCATATGTGGCGCTGATTTAAAGGGTGCTGATTTAGAAGATCTTAAAGACTCAATTTAAATTGAAGACAAATATTGAAAAATATGGAGTTTCTATATTTAGAGATATTTTAGGAGTTTTTAGATTTGAAGATCTTTTGGCATATTTGTAGCAGCTATTGTTGTGATTGTTTAGGCCCAAAATCTAGTTGGGAATAGGTTATAAGAGAAACCCTGTAACCTAGTTTAGGATTAACCCAATCAACCGAAAATGTAAACATTATTAGGGTTGTGTTCTTGTGGCAGCCGTGCGTAATAAGGAACTCTATTGTGGCTGTTTCACTTGTGATTCTCGAAGCTTGTAAGCAAGAGAAGTATTGTGTCTTGATTGAAACTTTTAAGTAAGATCAAGCTGTTGTGTTTGAAGTGTGACTTCAATTTTATTAATCATTGTAAAAGATCACTGTGTGATTGAGGGGGAGTGAGTAGGTACTCATATCTAAGTTGTGTCTTAGGTAGAAATTGCCTTGGGTAGATATTAAGTGAAGGATTAAACTGAGTGGTTTAAGTCCAGAATTAATATTACTTATATTGGATTTCCTTCCTGTCCTGGTAGCCCCCAGATGTAAGTGTGGAGATACACTGAATTGGGTTAACAATTCTGCTGTGTTCTTTATATCTTTTATGTTTTATGCAGTACCTGAACTGAATGTCCTATCAGATGTCACAACATCCTGAAGCATGTTTGACTCTGATATATCAAAATTATTTAAGTACTGATATGTATGCCTTACCATGTTTATAAGTAACAGATAAGATGTCTCAACATCATATTCGACATCTGAGTCTGTCATACCAGAATTTCAATTGGTATCAGAGCAGGCATCCTGGTCTGTTTCTGGATGAGATCTAAGGGGGATACTTTCTGGTTCATGGTAAAGGAAGAAGGATGATATAATGAAAAGCTGTTGGAACTTGAGAGGTTCATATTGGCGTTTGAATGGTCCCTAGAAGTGGAGGATGGACTATTCATCATATGATATAATGGTGTTTTATTCACATAGGTTTGCTGATGTCAGATAAGATGTCTTGACATCGTGTTTCAATATCTTTTGGAGGATCTTACTGTGGAGGAGTTTATTTATCTCCAAGGAATTGCTCTATCATTTATGATGTGTTATGTCTGATTGTTGTTGTGTTTGATAGTGGTTCCCCAGTACTTCATACAAAGGCTGTTGCAAAGCTTCGGTTCATAATGTCAAGTTTAATGTTCTATCATGTGATTATAGAACTGGAGAACACTTAGTTCAGAATGTTGTGTTTCTTGATGAGAGATTCCTGGTGAAAGAAGAGGTTGGAGCCAAAGCAAAAGAGTATAATTATCAAATCTTTCATGCGGGAGTGAAGATCTTGATAAGTTATCTCTTAAGCTTATTTATGGTGACCTAATTAGGATATTCTTCCTGGTTATGGTGTCCAATGTAGTTTAGGTATAGCTGAAGATAATTTCTCTTGTGAAGATACATGTTTCTGATTGTCTAAATCATGAACTGAAGGAAGTTTCATCAAGAAAGAAGCTGAGTTGATATGTCAATCCTAATGGCTTGACACCACACTACACATCAACAGTTTATGGTAAATGTTGAGTCAAAGACCTAAGAGATTGTGGTTTTTTTAAGGATCTCTGAAGCTATGAAGTTAAATACTCTTTGAGATGCTACTGACTATTGTATGTGTGCAAAGTATCTTTCATAATGTTATAGCACTTCAGTTGGAGCTGATTGAAGAAAAGATAGTAATCTTGAAAGCAGTAATGTTTCAGAACCAAGCTTAGTTTTGTATTCCAGAAGAAGGAAACTGGTGTGATATCCTGCTAACATGATGGATGCTTTGGGTGCTAGACAAATGTGTGATGATCACATATGTTCGGAACCTACTCCTAACCTGGAAGAGGAGGCATCTATGCTATGTGTTGAAGGTCTCAAGTTTAAGAAAGAGGGAGATGTGTTGAATTCTCTCCTAGGGTTATAAATCATTACCTAGGGAGAGAATCTGATGGGCCTAATGAGCTGGGGAAAACTGACAACCAAGTTTGCAAGATCATCACTGCCAACTAGGTCAAATCATGGCCAGTCAAAGGCAAAATTTCTGTTAGCTTGCTTACAAGGAAGTATGCTATGCTGCATAGAATTGGTACTGTCAACTGGGTACCTACAAACCATACCTCTTCAATAGCAACTGGATTGGGCAGATTTATTTATGTTGTGGGCACCCAAACAAAGCTGGACTTTGGGGCTTACATCTTTGTTCAAACCCTAAAGCATGCAGGAACATCAACAACAAATCTTCCCATTGCTTTTCCCTTTATGCTATGTGGAATCATACTCAGCCAGTATCCAGGTATCCTCACTGAGAAGGATTCATTCTGCAAAAGAGAAAGTCCTCTGGCCTTCCATTACAAACTTTTCTTGAGCCATCATGCTGCTGATGTTGAAGCTCCCACTGGGACATCTGCTGGACCTTCAAAAGCAAAGACTCCCATATCCAAAGCTGCCTTGATTGCATATCTGAAGAACACTTGCAAAGAGCTGGATGCCAGGAAGAAAAATCTTGAGGAAGTAATTCAAAGGCTGGAGCTGGAAGAGGTTGCTCAAAATGCTGATGAATCTGATGATGAATCTGAAGATGAAGAAGCTTCTAAATGTATCTACAAATGTGTGTGATAAATGCATGACTTTGGTCATGATTAAAGCTAGCAATGTGACCAACAATAGCTAGAAGCAAGGGAAGAATGTCAGATTGGGAAGTCTGATCAGAATGGTTGTTGAACTTGTAGTCTCTTCTACTACTAGTCATGGATAGTGGCAGTATGAACCCTTTGTAGCAAGCAAACTAAGATCATCTGTTTTGGAATATAAAATCAAGTGTGGATATTTATCAGTTGTGCTCTTTGTGGTATTCTCAGAGAACTAGTGTATATGAATTAGTAAAACTCATGATTGTTTTTCGGTTTGAGAGTATGTTCATCAGGGGTGTGAAGTTGAGAATTAGTGGAGTTTATGCTCAGCTGGAGTATTGTTTATCCATGACATGAGGAGATCTTGCTAATCTTATCTGGAGCTAACCTTAAAATCCTTCAAAATTAAAAGATTAGATTGTGTAGAACTATCTGATAGGGTATTATACAAGGATTTAAGATCAATTGTTGTTTGTGGAGTTCACACATATTTGATTGATTATCCTTGTGATTCAAGATTGGTGATGTTCAAAAAGATGTTGGAACATCTTATCATCATAGTTTGTGCAGAATCATGGGAGAGGTATTGCATAAGTTGTAGCATTGGCTTCTGTCTTGTGTGACAGGAGTTGTGTATTTCTGGAAAGTTTCTTGGCAAGAATTGGTCTGGATATTGTTGATTCTGAAGATGGAGATGAAAGACCATGAACACATCATAATCTTGATAACTACTTGGATTGGTTTATTTCTGATCTAGGTGCAGTCCAGAATGCTCATCATGGAGTTAAGATAGGTGGTGATATCATAAATTTGTTAAGACTGCCTTACTCAAGGAAAGGTGGCATCCTTGGTATAGTTATGAGGTGTAGTTCTTAACTATTCCTTCTGAATGATCAGACAGTGGAAGGTTTGAAGACTTTGGAGAAACCTTGGAAGTTTGTCATCAATATGTGTTATGGGTAGGACTTTCTGCAGAACCAATAGAATGGAGGTTGTTTACTCAAACTTGATGGATAAGTCAAGTCTATGAGTGCATGGAACTCTTGTTCTATAAAGGAAGGAGGCTCTTTCAAGTGGCAGAAGAAGGACCTGAATTCAACAGATGGATGTGGGCTAATAATGTTCAAACATCTAGTTCAACATCAGAGTCTAATTGGTGAAGTGACACATAAATTAATATAGAATGATCTATATGGATTGAATGCTTCATAAGGCCTATTATCTTGACAGCTTGGTGAAGGTCAACTTTATTGATCAGGATATCTTTGGAAGATTTTTTTTATAAACGTGAAGAAGACAAATGTGGCAATTGGCTTTTTCATATGAGGATTCATAAAGGAGGTGATCAAAATGTGGTAATTGGTTGATCTTTAAAGTGGATTCGAAGAATCAAGATAATCAGAGTGTGGCAGCTGGTTATTCTTGAGGATTGTCTTGGAACAAATTGCTCTTGGGCAGAGGAGTGATGAGTTGAAGACTCAAGGGGATTTATTCTTCTTGAAGGTAGATGAGAGTTTATCACTTTTTCTGGATTTCTGATTCTAACTGGTGGTACAGTGTAGTTGAAGATTTTGAGTTCTTGGATTACTATGCTATAGTAAGTCCAGTTGGTGGAGCACATCTAGGATCATGGTGATAAGGTCTTGATGTATGAAAAATGTTCTAACTAAGTGTTAGTACATTATCTGGGGTGTTTATCTACATGGTTTCTATTATTAGACTACCTAATCATATGGGAGAATGATGAAGTAGATGATCTATATTGGAAGAAACATGTAGAAGAGACTGAAGTATATCAGGTATTGATTGCTTGGAAGTTTGTTTGTGGACATTCATTCTAATGTCATAATTAGTTTGGATGTGTTTTATCTGGATTGTATGGCCTTTGGTGTGTAAAGGCTTAGTGTCAAGAACCTGTGTGCTAGAAGATGTTCATCTTGTGTAGTCTATGGTAACTACAAACCCAGAAAGGAATCAGGTATGCTTTGGTACAAGAAGTGAATGTGTTCAATTGGGAATTGAACAGAGGGTGAGCTCTTGAAGACATGAAGATGCGTCTTATGTTTTCCTTTCATCAATGTACAGAGAAGCATGGAGTATCCTAGATAGGGGGAGTGTGTTACAAGTATGTGCACCTGATTTTGTGGAGTTAAGGGGGAGTAATACCTTAACCAGATAAGGAGTATCCTAGGAGTCTAGAAGGTTATATTGTATAAAGCTGCTCTCTGCAGTTTATGTTTGATTCTTGAGGAATTGTGAACCATACCATTGCACTTCTAGCAGATAGTCTATGGTTATTATCGTGCCTTTGTCTTTTTATGGCTTAAAAGGGGGAGAATTAATAGTGTGTACTATTGAGGTCTGATATGAAGATGTGATGTTAAGGAACTTCTACATGTAAATTAGTTTTAGCCAAAATAAGCCAAAGGGGGAGATTGTTAATCCTATTATTTTATGATTGGCATTATGTTTGGTAAAACTAATATGGCTGGAAAATGTTGAATAAGAAGTTCCATATGTTAAATTAACATGGTATAGATTCTGGAAGAACATGTCAAACATGATGTCTTGACATGGTGGCACAGATAAATGTGGTTATAATAATTGGCAGATACTGAAGAAGATGTTGAAACATCTGCAAATGTCATGACAGAATTACTGTCATGTGTTACAGACAGACATCAGGATGTCACACCAGATGTTGGGACATCGTAAACCTGCTACCAGACTTAAATGATGCGCAACAGAACTGAGTAAATTCAGCGGAATTTATCTGGAATTAATTGGAAAGAGATAAGCAATACAAGGCGCATCATTAGGGAGATTAGTTATCTTAATTTAGTATAACAGAATAACTAACTCACCTTGAATCAAGGAGGTAACAAACTAACTAACCCTAATTCAAGGTGATGACAGTGGGATTTATCAGATCTGAATTATGCAGAATATTATACAAAATATTCTGATATCACAGGTGGAATTACTTTTTAAAGATGCATAATATTCTGGAGATATTATGCAATCATATGTGGCGCTGATTTAAAGGGTGCTGATTTAGAAGATCTTAAAGACTCAATTTAAATTGAAGACAAATATTGAAAAATATGGAGTTTCTATATTTAGAGATATTTTAGGAGTTTTTAGATTTGAAGATCTTTTGGCATATTTGTAGCAGCTATTGTTGTGATTATTTAGGCCCAAAATCTAGTTGGGAATAGGTTATAAGAGAAACCCTGTAACCTAGTTTAGAATTAACCCAATCAACCGAAAATGTAAACATTATTAGGGTTGTGTTCTTGTGCCAGCCGTGCGTAACAAGGAACTCTATTGTGGTTGTTTCACTTGTGATTCTCGAAGCTTGTAAGCAAGAGAAGTATTGTGTCTTGATTGAAACTTTTAAGTAAGATCAAGCTGTTGGGTTTGAAGTGTGACTTCAATTTTATTAATCATTGTAAAAGATCATTGGGTGATTGAGGGGGAGTGAGTAGGTACTCATATCTAAGTTGTGTCTTAGGTAGAAATTGCCTTGGGTAGATATTAAGTGAAGGATTAAACTGAGTGCTTTAAGTCCAGAATTAATATTACTTATATTGGATTTCCTTCCTGGCTTGGTAGCCCCCAGATGTAAGTGTGGAGATACACTGAACTGGGTTAACAATTCTGCTGTGTTCTTTATATCTTTTATGTTTTATGCAGTACCTGAACTGAATGTCCTATCAGATGTCACAACATCCTGAAGCATGTTTGACTCTGATATATCAAAATTATTTAAGTACTGATATGTATGCCTTACCATGTTTATAAGTAACAGATAAGATGTCTCAACATCATATTTGACATCTGAGTGTATCATACCAGAATTTCAATTGGTATCAGAGCAGGCATCCTGGTCTGTTTCTAGATGAGATCTAAGGGGGATACTCTCTGGTTCATGGTAAAGGAAGAAGGATGATATAATGAAAAGCTGTTGGAACTTGAGAGGTTCATATTGGCGTTTGAATGGTCCCTAGAAGTTGAGGATGGACTATTCATCATATGATATAATGGTGTTTTTTTAACATAGGTTTGCTGATGTCAAATAAGATGTCTTGACATCGTGTTTCAATATCTTTTGGAGGATCTTACTGTGGAGGAGTTTATTTATCTCCAAGGAATTGCTCTATCATTTATGATGTGTTATGTCTGATTGTTGTTGTGTTTGATAGTGGTTCCCCAGTACTTCATACAAAGGCTGTTGCAAAGCTTCAGTTCATAATGTCAAGTTTAATGTTCTATCATGTGATTACAGAACTGGAGAACACTTAGTCAGAATGTTATGTTTCTTGATGAGAGATTCCTGGTAAAAGAAGAGGTTGGAGCCAAAGCAAAAGAGTATAATTATCAAATCTTTCATGCGGGAGTGAAGATCTTGATAAGTTATCTATTAAGCTTATTTATGGTGACCTAATTAGGATATTCTTCCTGGTTATGGTGTCCAATGTAGTTTAGGTATAGCTGAAGATAATTTCTCTTGTTAAGATACATGTTTCTGATTGTCTAAATCATGAACTGAAGGAAGTTTCATCAAGAAAGAAGTTGAGTTGATATGTCAATCCTAATGGCTTGACACCACACTACACATAAACAGTTTATGGTAAATGTTGAGTCAAAGACCTAAGAGATTGTGGTTTTTTTAAGGATCTCTGAAGCTATGAAGTTGAATACTCTTTGAGATGCTACTGACTATTGTATGTGTGCAAAGTATCTTTCATAATGTTATAGCACTTCAGTTGGAGCTGATTGAAGAAAAGATAGTAATCTTGAAAGCAGTAATGTTTCAGAACCAAGCTTAGTTTTGTATTCCAGAAGAAGGAAACTGGTGTGATATCCTGCTAACATGATGGATGCTTTGGGTGCTAGACAAATGTGTGATGATCACATATGTTCGGAACCTACTCCTAACTTGGAAGAGGAGGCATCTATGCTATGTGTTGAAGGTCTCAAGTTTAAGAAAGAGGGGGATGTGTTGAATTCTCTCCTAGGGTTATAAATCATTACCTAGGGAGAGAATCTGATGGGCCTAATGAGCTGGGGAAAACTTACAACCAAGTTTGCAAGATCATCACTGCCAACCAGGTCAAATCTTGGCCAGTCAAAGGCAAACTTTCTGTTAGCTTGCTTACAAGGAAGTATGCTATGCTGCATAGAATTGGTATTGTCAACTGGGTACCTACAAACCATACCTCTTCAATAGCAACTGGATTGGGCAGATTTATTTATGTTGTGGGCACCCAAACAATGCTGGACTTTGGGGCTTACATCTTTGTTCAAACCCTAAAGCATGCAGGAACATCAGCAATAAATCTTCCCATTGCTTTTCCCTCTCTGCTATGTGGAATCATACTCAGCCAGTATCTAGGTATCCTCACTGAGAAGGATTCATTCTGCAAAAGAGAAAGTCCTCTGGCCTTCCATTACAAACTTTTCTTGAGCCATCATGCTGCTGATGTTGAAGCTCCCACTGGGACATCTGCTGGACCTTCAAAAGCAAAGACTCCCATATCCAAAGCTGCCTTGATTGCATATCTGAAGAACACTTGCAAAGAGCTGGATGCCAGGAAGAAAAATCTTGAGGAAGTAATTCAAAGGCTGGAGCTGGAAGAGGTTGCTCAGAATGCTGATGAATCTGAAGATGAAGAAGCTTCTAAATGTATCTACAAATGTGTGTGATAAATGCATGACTTTGGTCATGATTAAAGCTAGCAATGTGAACAACAATTGCTAGAAGCAAGGGAAGAATGTCAGATTGGGAAGTCTGATCAGAATGGTTGTTGAACTTGTAGTCTCTTCTACTACTAGTCATGGATAGTGGCAGTATGAACCCTTTGTAGCAAGCAAACTAAGATCATCTGTTTTGGAATATAAAATCAAGTGTGGATATTTATCAGTTGTTCTCTTTGTGGTATTCTCAGAGAACTAGTGTATATGAATTAGTAAAACTCATGATTGTTTTTCGGTTTGAGAGTATGTTCATCAGGGGTGTGAAGTTGAGAATTAGTGGAGTTTATGCTCAGCTGGAGTATTGTTTATCCATGACATGAGGAGATCTTGCTAATCTTATCTGGAGCTAACCTTAAAATCCTTCAAAATTAAAAGATTAGATTGTGTAGAACTATCTGATAGGGTATTATACAAGGATTTAAGATCAATTGTTGTTTGTGGAGTTCACACATATTTGATTGATTATCCTTGTGATTCAAGATTGTTGATGTTCAAAAAGATGTTGGAACATCTTATCATCATAGTTTGTGCAGAATCATGGGAGAGGTATTGCATAAGTTGTAGCATTGGCTTCTGTCTTGTGTGACAGGAGTTGTGTATTTCTGGAAAGTTTCTTGGCAAGAACTGGTCTGGATATTGTTGATTCTGAAGATGGAGATGAAAGACCATGAACACATCATAATCTTGATAACTACTTGGATTGGTTTATTTCTGATCTAGGTGCAGTCCAGAATGCTCATCATGGAGTTAAGATAGGTGGCGATATCATAAATTTGTTAAGACTGCCTTACTCAAGGAAAGGTGGCATCCTTGGTATAGTTATGAGGTGTAGTTCTTAACTATTCCTTCTGAATGATCAGACAGTGGAAGGTTTGAAGACTTTGGAGAAACCTTGGAAATTTCTCATCAATATGTGTTATCGGTAGGAATTTCTGCAGAACCAATAGAATGGAGGTTGTTTACTCAAACTTGATGGATAAGTCAAGTCTATGAGAGCATGGAACTCTTGTTCTATAAAGGAAGGAGGCTCTTTCAAGTGGAAGAAGAAGGACCTGAATTCAACAGATGTATGTGGGCTAATAATGTTCAAACATCTAATTAAACATCAGAGTCTAATTGGTGAAGTGATACATAAATTAAGATAGAATGATCTATATGGATTGAATGCTTCATAAGGCCTATTATCTTGACAGCTTGGTGAAGGTCAACTTTATTGATCAGGATATCTTTGGAAGATTTTTTTTATATACGTGAAGAATACAAATGTGGCAATTGGCTTTTTCATATGAGGATTCATAAAGGAGGTGATCAAAATGTGGTAATTAGTTGATCTTTAAAGTGGATTTGAAGAATCAAGATAATCAGAGTGTGGTAGCTGGTTGTTCTTGAGGATTGTCTTGGAACAAATTGCTCTTGGGCAGAGGAGTGATGAGTTGAAGACTCAGGGGGATTTATTCTTCTTGAAGGTAGATGAGAGTTTATCACTTTTTCTGGATTTCTGATTCTAACTGGTGGTACAGTGTAGTTGAAGATTTTTCAGTTCTTGGATTACTATGCTATAGTAAGTCCAGTTGGTGGAGCACATCTAGGATCACGGTGATAAGGTCTTGATGTGTGAAAAATGTTCTAACTAAGTGTTAGTACATTATCTGGGGTGTTTATCTACATGGTTTCTATTATTAGACTACCTAATCATATGGGAGAATGATGAAGTAGATGATCTATATTGGAAGAAACATGTAGAAGAGACTGAAGTATATCAGGTATTGATTGCTTGGAAGTTTGTTTGTGGACATTCATTCTAATGTCATAATTAGTTTGGATGTGTTTTATCTGGATTGTATGGCCTTTGGTGTGTAAAGGCTTAGTGTCAAGAACCTGTGTGCTAGAAGATGTTCATCTTGTGTAGTCTATGGTAACTACAAACCCAGAAAGGAATCAGGTATGCTTTGGTACAAGAAGTGAATGTGTTCAATTGGGAATTGAACAGAGGGTGAGCTCTTGAAGACATGAAGATGCGTCTTATGTTTTCCTTTCATCAATGTACAGAGAAGCATGGAGTATCCTAGACAGGGGGAGTGTGTTACAAGTATGTGCACCTGATTTTGTGGAGTTAAGTGGGAGTAATACCTTAACCAGATAAGGAGTATCCTAGGAGTCTAGAAGGCTATATTGTATAAAGCTGCTCTCTGCAGTTTATGTTTGATTCTTGAGGAATTGTGAACCATACCGTTGCACTTCTAGCAGATAGTTTATGGTTATTATCGTGCCTTTGTCTTTTTATGGCTTAAAAGGGGGAGTATTAATAGTGTGTACTATTGAGGTCTGATATGAAGATGTGATGTTAAGGAACTTCTACATGTAAATTAGTTTTAGCCAAAATAAGCCAAAGGGGGAGATTGTTAATCGTATTATTTTATGATTGGCATTATATTTGGTAATACTAATATGGCTGGAAAATGTTGAATAAGAAGTTCCATATGTTAAATTAACATGGTATAGATTCTGGAAGAACATGTCAAACATGATGTCCTGACATGGTGGCACAGATAAATGTGGTTATAATAATTGGCAGATACTGAAGAAGATGTTAAAACATCTGCAAATGTCATGACAGAATTATTGTCATGTGTTACAGACAGATGTCAAAGAAGATGTTGAAACATCTGCAAATGTCATGATAGAATTACTGTCATATGTTACAGACAGATGTCAAAGAAGATGTTGAAACATCTGCAGTTGTCATGACAGAATTACTGTCATATGTTACAGACAGATGTCAAAGAAAATGTTGAAACATCTGCAACTGTCATGACAACATTACTGTCATATGTTACAGACAGATGTCAAAGAAAATGTTGAAACATCTGCAACTGTCATGATAACATTACTGTCATGTGTTACAGATAGATATCAAACAAGAAGTGTTGAACTTAGTTCAGGATGTCACACCAGATGTTGTGACATTAACAGTTAATGAACTTAAGTCAAGATATCAGGATGTCACACCAGATGTTGTGACATTGTCAAACAGAGTAACACTTAAGTCAAGACATCACGATGTCACACCAGATGTTGGGACATCGTAAACCTGCTACTAGACTTAAATGATGCGTAACAGAACTGAGTAAATTCAGCGGAATTTATCTGGAATTAATTGGAAAGAGATAAGCAATACAAGGCACATCATTAGGGAGATTAGTTATCTTAATTTAGTATAACAGAATAACTAACTCACCTTGAATCAAGGAGGTAACAAACTAACTAACCCTAATTCAAGGTGATGACAGTGGGATTTATCAGATCTGAATTATGCAGAATATTATACAAAATATTCTGATATCACAGGTGGAATTACTTTTTAAAGATGCATAATATTCTGGAGATATTATGCAATCATATGTGGCGCTGATTTAAAGGGTGCTGATTTAGAAGATCTTAAAGACTCAATTTAAATTGAAGACAAATATTGAAAAATATGGAGTTTCTATATTTAGAGATATTTTAGGAGTTTTTAGATTTGAAGATCTTTTGGCATATTTGTAGCAGCTATTGTTGTGATTATTTAGGCCCAAAATCTAGTTGGGAATAGGTTATAAGAGAAACCCTGTAACCTAGTTTAGAATTAACCCAATCAACCGAAAATGTAAACATTATTAGGGTTGTGTTCTTGTGCCAGCCGTGCGTAACAAGGAACTCTATTGTGGTTGTTTCACTTGTGATTCTCGAAGCTTGTAAGCAAGAGAAGTATTGTGTCTTGATTGAAACTTTTAAGTAAGATCAAGCTGTTGTGTTTGAAGTGTGACTTCAATTTTATTAATCATTGTAAAAGATCACTGTGTGATTGAGGGGGAGTGAGTAGGTACTCATATCTAAGTTGTGTCTTAGGTAGAAATTGCCTTGGGTAGATATTAAGTGAAGGATTAAACTGAGTGGTTTAAGTCCAGAATTAATATTACTTATATTGGATTTCCTTCCTGGCTTGGTAGCCCCCAGATGTAAGTGTGGAGATACACTGAACTGGGTTAACAATTCTGCTGTGTTCTTTATATCTTTTATGTTTTATGCAGTACCTGAACTGAATGTCCTATCAGATGTCACAACATCCTGAAGCATGTTTGACTCTGATATATCAGAATTATTTAAGTACTGATATGTAAGCCTTACCATGTTTATAAGTAACAGATAAGATGTCTCAACATCATATTCGACATCTGAGTCTGTCATACCAGAATTTCAGGCTCATTTCAAACTCAGACTCCATTTGAGTAACAAAATGTTTAACCATCCTGTCTGACATCCTACCAAACACTATGTCATCCACATATATCTGAGCAATCATAACCTTTCCCTCTTTGAAATTCTATGATCAGGTATGAGATGTCCTATGAGATGTCCCAACACTTGACAGATTTAACCAAAACTTAAAGTGCAAGAAAATTAAACAACACAGAAGTTTGTTAACCCAGTTCAGTGTATAACCACACTTACATCTGGAGGCTACCAAGCCAGGAGGAAATCCACTATAAGTAATATTAATTCTAAACATAAACAACCCAGTTTAATCTTTCACTTAATATCTACCCAATGCAATTTCTACCTAAGTCACTACTTAGATATGAGTACCAACTCACTGCCCCTCAATCACACAGTGGTCTTGTTTACAAGTTTAATAAAATTGAAGTCATACTTCAAACAAAACAGCTTGATCTTACTTCACAGTTTCAATCAAGTCACAAATGCACTTTTGCTTAAAAGCTCATAAAGTGGTACAATAAAAACAACCTGCTATTAAAGACACAGCACCCTATTTTGTCTTATGAAATTCGTACTCAATTCTGTGAGTTTCTGTTGATTAAATAGGTGTTTGTAATTTGGGCTTTCTGTAGATTAATCCAGTCCTAAAACACAGCAGCTTCCACCTAGAATTAGGGTTTGTTACTTCCTAGATTCTAGGTGATTTAGTTCTTCTGTTTAAACTGAATCCTCATAATAAAACTCCCTACAGATGCGCCTTGTTCTGTTTTTATCCAACCATAATTAATTCCAGATAACTCTCCTTAAATATCTCAGATCAGTTAGTCAATAATTAATTCTGGTAGCAGGTTTGAGATGTCTCAACATCTGTTGGGACATCCTGAAAAACTGAACTTAAGTCATTTACACAATGTCCCAACATCTGGTGTGACATCCTGAAATAAGTTCTTATACTCTGTTTGATAATGTCCCAACATCTGATAGGACATTCTGAACTGAATTCAATATTTCTTGTTGGTCAAAAATTCTGCCAATTCTAAACATCTACAAACTCCCCCTTTGGCTAATTTTTGGCTAACATCTTTTCTGGTTATCAGAGTGCAGCAGAAGTTCTTTTATCAGAGTGTAGCATTACTTTTCTGTTGAATCATATTTGAGATTACTCCCCCTCAAACATATATGTATCCAGTCTTGTTGCAACAGAAATATTTATCAAAACACACTGATTCAGTTCGGAAACAAACAGACAGATTTTTCATTCATAATTAAACAGCATTACACATTGTTGTTGTTGTTGTTCTCCCCCTTGTTAGACACAAATTTGGGGCCAAAGTCATTAATTCTAAATTACAATGCAGCTGTCATACATTTTTCCTCACATACAATGATCACTCAGATTCATCACATTCAGTTTCTTCATCTTCCTCAGTTTCTTCATCAGAAGCAGCTTTCTGATCACCTTCACTTTCCAGCCTTTGGATGATTTCTTCAAGCTTCAGCTTCCTTGCTTCAAGTTCTTTGCAAGTGCTCTTCAGTTCAGCAATCAATGCAGCCTTGGAGATTGGAGTCTTGGCAGTTGAAGGACCTGCAGATGTCCCAGAGGGTGCTTCAACATCTGCTGCATGATGACTTAGGAACAGTTTGTAGTGAAAGGCCAGAGGGCTTTCTCTTTTGCAGACTGTGTCCTTCTCAGTGAGGATCCCAGGGTACTGACTTAACACTATACCACACAGCAAGGAAGGAAAAGCTATTGGAAGCTTTGTTGCAGAAGAGCTAGCATGCTTCAAGGTCTGATCAAATATGTAGGCACCATAATCCAGCTTAGTTTGAGTCCCCACAGCATAAATAAACCTGCCCAAGCCAGTGGATATTGAAGATGTGTGATTGGTAGGCACCCAGTTTGTTGTACCAATCCTGTTCAGCATGGCATATTTTATTGTCAGCATGCTCACTGAGAGCTTTCCTTTGACTGGCCATGCCTTGACCTGGTTTGCAGTGATAACCTTGCAGACTTGGTTATCAGTCTTTCCTAGCTCATTTGGTCCATCAGACTCTCTTCCAAGGTATTGGTTGATGATCTGAGGAGAGAACTCTACACACCTGCCTCTAACAAAAACTTTTCTAAATTCAGAAGACTTACCATTGGCACAATCTTCCTGAAGATTGACTATGAATTCTTTGACAAGAAGCTCATAGCAGGGAGAGAGGTTGGAGACTGTTTTGAAGAGACCAGAAGCAGAGATGAGATCAATTAGTTCAGTGCACTCAAGTGCATTACTGCTCAGCTCTCTTTCAAGTGCTACCCTTCTTTGGTACACAAACTTCCATCTGTTTACACTTGAAACATGATGAAATGAGATGTTGTCCAAGGGAGCTTCTGGAACAGCAGTTGAAGCCCTAGAGGGTGCTGGTTTCTTCTTTGGAGGAGATGTTGGGACATCTGCTTCAACATCTGAGTCTGATGGAGTGACAACTTTCCTCTTTTGAGTTTGGACTTTGCTCCATTGTTTTGTAGGACCAAAGACAGTTTTGGCTTTGTCTTTCTTTGGGGTAGCTTGCTTTTTCTCAGGAATTGCATGTCCTGCTTGCATCTTTTCTTTCCTAGTCCTGAGCTTTTTGGCTATGCTAGGTCTTACAGAGGCAATGATCTCTGTATCAGAATCCTGCTCTAGGTTCACCACAGGAGGAGATTGAGCAGTCTCCTCTTCAGCTGGTTGATCAGCAGAGATGTGTTCTTCAGTTGAGGCTTTGGTCTGATCCTCAGATTCTTCTTCATCACTTTCATTTGAGGCCTTTTTCTGGTCCTCAGATTCTTCTACAGCAGCATCAGATGAACCCTTTTGTTGATCCTCAGATGTTTCAACATCTATTGGGACATCCTGTTGAGCAGGAGTGTCCTTTGCAGCTCGAGTTTGATCTTCTTGAGGGGCAGGCATGGTGTTCAGAGGGATAGAAATGCCACTTACCACTCTTTGTTCAGATAGGATCTTGGTAACCAACTCCTTTATTGAAGCATCCACATATTCAGAAGATTTTTGAGGCATGTTTGCTGGTGAAGGAATGCCTTTGGATTTGCTACAGACTTGATCTTTTGCTCTTTTTGGAGTTCTTGGCTTTTTAGCATGAGGAACACTTCCTCTTATTTCGTCCAATGGGGTTGACTCCATGCGAACCACATAAATAGGGGTTGCATGAACCACATCTTCTTTGTTGAGAATTTCTTCAGGAATGTTAGGGTTTTGAGACATTGTCAAAGAAGATGGATGAAGAGTTTTAGGGTTGATGATTTCTGAAGAACAGCTAGATAATGTGATTCGCTTTTGATAGTATGATGAGAATATGGATAGCTGATTATAAGCTGTTATTATATAAGTAGCCGTTACATTGTAAATTATTAGGAATGGAATACCCAAGGTTCTTGACCAGACTAGTATTGCCATCTGGTGCTTATGCCACACAATGTCATATGACATGTTGGCACATCTCCATAACTTCTAAATCTCACATAAGCAGATTCCCAATTTGCCCCTTAAGTTCTCAAATTGTGTAGCATCCAATGCTTTGGTGAAGATATCAGCCAACTGCAGATTTGTAGCTACATGTTCCAATGAAATCACTTTTTCTTCTACAAGATCTCTGATGAAATGATGTCTGATATCAATATGCTTGGTCCTGATATGTTGGATAGGATTCTTTGATATGTTGATTGCACTTAAGTTGTCACAGTACAATGTCATGACATCCTGTGGGACATTGTACTCAGTGAGCATTTGCTTCATCCAAACCAACTGAGAACAACTGCTTCCAGCTGCTATATATTCAGCTTCAGCTGTAGATAAGGATACACAATTTTGTTTCTTACTGAACCAAGAAATCAAATTGTTTCCTAGAAAGAAGCATCCTCCTGAAGTGCTTTTTCTGTCATCAGCACTTCCAGCCCAATCAGCATCACAGAAGCCAGTGAGAATTGGTTTGCATCCATGAAAGTACATTATGCCATAGTCACAAGTACCATTAACATATTTAAGGATTCTCTTGACTTGATTGAGATGACTAACTTTTGGATAAGCTTGATATCTTGCACATACACCTACTGCAAATGCTATGTCTGGTCTGCTAGCAGTCAAATATAACAAGCTTCCAATCATGCTTCTGTATATGCTTTGATCTACATTCTCACCCTTTTCATCTTTAGTCAGCTTTAAATGTGTGGGGACAAGAGTTCTCTTATGAGTAGAATTTTCCATTCCAAATTTCTTGACTATGTTCTTGGTATACTTGCTTTGGGAAATGAACATGGAGTCTTCCATTTGCTTTATTTGCAGACCAAGAAAGTAGGTTAACTCTCCTACTAGGCTCATTTCAAATTCAGATTCCATCTGGTTGACAAAATGTTTGACCATCCTGTCAGACATCCCACCAAAGACAATGTCATCTACATATATTTGAGCAATCATGACATTTCCTTCTTCATCTTTAACAAACAAGGTTTTGTCAATTCCACCTTTCCTGTACCCTTGCTTGATAAGAAAAGTAGTCAATCTTTCATACCATGCCCTTGGAGCTTGCTTCAGACCATAAAGAGCCTTCTTTAGTTTGTATACATGATTTGGACAGCTTGGATCAACAAATCCTTTAGGCTGTTCTACATATACTTCTTCATTAAGATAACCATTTAAAAAGGCACTTTTCACATCCATTTGAAATAGCTTGAACTTTAAGATACAAGCAATTCCCAAAAGTAGTCTGATTGATTCAAGCCTTGCTACTGGTGCAAAGGTTTCATCAAAGTCTACTCCTTCAATTTGTGTGTATCCTTGAGCTACAAGTCTAGCTTTGTTCTTTGTAACAACTCCTTGTTCATTTGACTTGTTCTTATACACCCATTTTGTTCCAATTACATTTATGTCATCAGGTCTAGGAACAAGATTCCACACTTCATTCCTTGTGAATTGACCTAATTCCTCTTGCATAGCACAAATCCAGTATTCATCAGTAAGAGCTTCCTTGATGTTTTTAGGTTCTATTTTAGAAACAAAACAAGAACCTGAAATCACTTCTCTTGATCTAGTGCTCACACCTCTGTTGGGATCACCAATTATCAAATCTTTGGGATGATCCTTCTGTATTCTGATGGAGGGAGGTTTGCTGGATTGTTCTGTCCTTGCATCAGTTTGAGTGAAGTCATAATGATCACTCTTTTCTTCAGCTTCAATCTTGATATCAGCAGATGTTCCAACATCTTCTGGGACATCTGTAGGAGCATCATCAATTATCACATTTATAGACTCCATGATAACCTTGGTTCTAGAGTTAAATACTCTATATGCTCTGCTGTTTATAGAGTATCCAAGAAAAATCCCTTCATCACTTTTAGGATCCATTTTTCTTCTTTGCTCCCTATCTGCCAGAATATAACAGTTACTTCCAAACACATGGAAGTACTTAACTGTGGGTTTTCTGCCCTTCCAGACTTCATAGATTGTGGACAAAGTTCCTTTTCTTAGAGTAACTCTGTTGTGGATGTAACAAGCTGTGTTCATAGCTTCAGCCCAGAAGTACAAAGGTAACTTTTTAGCATGAAACATAGCTCTTGCTGATTCTTGAATAGTTCTATTCTTCCTCTCAACAATCCCATTCTGTTGAGGAGTGATTGGTGAAGAATATTCATGATTGATTCCTTTTGAAGAACAGAAATCTAAGAACTTTTGGTTCTCAAATTCTTTTCCATGATCACTTCTTATTCTGATCACACAACTGGCTTTTTCCCTTTGTATTCTTTGGTATAAGTCTTTGAATACATCAAATACATCAGACTTTTCTTTGATAAAATTTATCCATGTATACCTGGAAAAGTCATCAACCACCACATAGGCATACCTCTTGCCACCAAGGCTTTCAACCTGCATAGGTCCCATAAGATCCATATGCAATAGTTCCAAAACTTTGGAAGTTGTCAGATGTTGGAGCTTTGGATGGGACATCTTGGTTTGCTTGCCTATTTGACATTCACCACATATTTTACCATCATCAATCTTCAGTTTAGGAATACCTCTTACAGCATCCATAGATATTATCTTCTTTATGCCTCTGAAATGAAGATGACCTAGCCTTTGGTGCCATAGTTTCACTTCTTTTTCTTTAGCTAAGGAGCAAGTTGAAGTAAGACTGAAGTCTTGAGATTCCCACATGTAACAGTTGTCTTTAGATCTGGCTCCTTTCATGACAACCTCTTGTTCTTTGTTAGTCACTATGCATTCAGTTTTAGTAAAGTTTACACTGTACCCATGATCACATAATTGACTTATGCTGATCAGGTTAGCAGTTAAACCTTTAACTAGCAGCACATCATCTAGTCTTGGAACATCTTGACAGTCCAAGGTCCCAACTCCCTTGATTTCTCCTTTAGCTCCATCTCTAAAGGTTACATACCTGGATGAATGTGACTTTAAGTTTACTAGCAGATTCTTCAATCCAGTCATGTGTCTTGAACATCCACTGTCAAAGTACCAGTCTTCTTTAGCTGATACTCTTAGTGATGTATGTGCTATATATGCAGCACTTTTCTTTGACCATTTGAGTTGAGATTTCTTTTGATGCCTCTGCCCTGTGTGTTGTTCATTAGTAGATATCCAAGATTGATTGTTGATCTTGTTCTTGTGTATATAGCTTTGATCAGCCTGAATGCTAGCTTTTGGTCTCCATACCTTCTTGATGACTTCTGTCTTCTGCTTAGGAGGTTGCTGATTTCTTTGATGTTTATGCAGCACTTTCTTAGTAACTTCTATTTTCTGCTTAGAAGGTTGTTGATACATCTGATTTGGATATCCATGCAGCTTATAACAATGAGGTTTGATATGTCCAAATCTTCCACAGTGATGGCATCTCCATCTTTGATACTTCTTCTTCATTTTGTTCTTTCCAGAATGTTGAGACATCTGTTGGAACATTATGTTTGACTTTGTATTCTTTTCCTGATGTTGAAGCATCTGTTGGGACATCTTGTTTGACTGTATGGATTTTGAAGTAGTTTTGCTAGAGCTGGCTTCATCTTTATGTACTCTGTTAAATCCCAGTCCACTTTTATCCCCTGAATGCTTATTGTTGTTGAGAATAACATCCAGTGTATTTGAGCTGTTGTTCAACATTCTAACAGATTTGGACATGTGTTCCAATTTGGAGTTGAGAAGACTTACTTCACTTTTCAAGGTGTCAATGATCTCTTGATCACTTGCTTTTTCATCTTCTAGTGCCTCATTCAGCTTCTTTAGCTTTATAACCTCACTGCATATTTCAGTACTTCTTTTGTATAGATCTTTGTAGGCTTGCTCAAGTTCTTCAACAGTAAGCTCCCCATCACTGGAATCACTTTCAGATTCACATAGTCCAGCTAAAGCAGTGATATGCTTAGCTGATTCTTCTTCTGAATCACCTCCTGAGTCTTCATCAGACCAGGTCACAGAGAGTCCTTTCTTTTGCCTTTTTAAGTAGGTAGGACATTCATTCCTGATGTGTCCATATCCTTCACATCCATGGCATTTGACTCCTTTTTCTTGACTGGTCTTTTCATCATAATTTGACCTTTTGTTAGCATCATAAGGCCTCTTGTTCTCAGAAGAGTTTGTGTATCTTCCACTGGGTTTGGATTTTCCTTCCATTCCTCTGAGAATCTTTTTGAATTGTCTTCCAAGCATAGCAATGTTGTCTGATAAGCTTTTACTAATATCTGATTCATCATCTTCTTCTTCATCAGTATTTGTCACCAAGGCTATGCTTTTGTTCTTCTTAACATTTGTGTCATTCATTCCCATCTCAAATGTTTGAAGGGAACCAATGAGTTCTTCAACTTTCATAGTGTATATGTCTTGAGCTTCTTCTATTGCTGTGACTTTCATGTCAAATCTTTTTGGCAAAGATCTGAGGATCTTTCTTACAAGCTTTTCATCAGTCATCTTTTCTCCCAAAGCTCCAGAAGTATTAGCTACTTCTAAGATGTTCATGTAGAATTCATGAACTGTCTCATCTTCCTTCATTCTCAAGTTTTCAAACTTGGTGGTGAGAAGTTGAAGTCTTGACATCTTTACCTTTGATGTTCCTTCATGAGTTGTTTTGAGAGTATCCCACACATCTTTGGCTAGCTCACAGTGATGCACAAGTCTAAAGATGTTCCTATCAATGCCATTGAATAGAGCATTTAAGGCCTTGGAGTTGCCTAGTGCTGAATCTTCTTCCTCCTTACTCCATTCTTCTTCAAGTTTCAACACTTTTGATCCATCTTTGGTGTCTTGGATAGGATGTTCCCAGAATTTGTATTCCCTAGATCTCACCCAGTATAAACAGGCAGGGTGCCTGCTCTGATGCCAATTGAAATTCTGTGATCAGGTATGAGATGTCCTATGAGATGTCCCAACACTTGACAGATTTAACCAAAACTTAAAGTGCAAGAAAATTAAACAACATAGAAGTTTGTTAACCCAGTTCAGTGTATAACCACACTTACATTTGGAGGCTACCAAGCCAGGAGGAAATCCACTATAAGTAATATTAATTCTAGACTTAAACAACCAAGTTTAATCTTTCACTTAATATCTACCCAATGCAATTTCTACCTAAGTCACTACTTAGATATGAGTACCAACTCACTCCCCCTCAATCACACAGTGATCTTGTTTACAAGTTTAATAAAATTGAAGTCATACTTCAAACAAAACAGCTTGATCTTACTTCACAGTTTCAATCAAGTCACAAATGCACTTTTGCTTAAAAGCTCATAAAGTGGTACAATAAAAACAACCTGCTATTAAAGACACAGCACCCTATTTTGTCTTCTGAAATTCGTACTCAATTCTGTGAGTTTCTGTTGATTAAATAGGTGTTTGTAATTTGGGCTTTCTGTAGATTAATCCAGTCCTAAAACACAGCAGCTTCCACCTAGAATTAGGGTTTGTTACTTCCTAGATTCTAGGTGATTTAGTTCTTCTGTTTAAACTGAATCCTCATAATAAAACTCCCTACAGATGCGCCTTGTTCTGTTTTTATCCAACCATAATTAGTTCCAGATAACTCTCCTTAAATATCTCAGATCAGTTAGTCAATAATTAATTCTGGTAGCAGGTTTGAGATGTCTCAACATCTGTTGGGACATCCTGAAAAACTGAACTTAAGTCATTTACACAATGTCCCAACATCTGGTGTGACATCCTGAAATAAGTTCTTATACTCTGTTTGATAATGTCCCAACATCTGATAGGACATTCTGAACTGAATTCAATATTTCTTGTTGGTCAAAAATTCTGCCAATTCTAAACATCTACACTCTTCATCCTTTACAAACAGGGTTTTGTCTATTCCACCTTTCCTGTATCCATGTTTAATGAGAAAGGTGGTCAGTCTTTCATACCATGCTCTGGGGGCTTGCTTTAGACCATACAGAGCCTTCCTCAGCTTATATACATGGTCTGGACAACTTGGATCTACAAATCCATTTGGTTACTCCACATATACTTCCTCATTAAGGTACCCATTTAGGAAGGCACTTTTAACATCCATCTGAAATAGTTTGAACTTTAAGATGCAAGCAATTCCTAGAAGTAGTCTGATGGATTCAAGTCTTGCTACTGGTGCAAAAGTTTCATCAAAATCTACCCCTTCAATTTGTGTATATCCTTGAGCCACAAGCCTAGCCTTGTTTTTTGTAACTACTCCTTGCTCATTAGACTTGTTTTTGTACACCCACTTAGTGCCAATCACATTAATGTCATCAGGCCTAGGAACAAGATCCCATACTTCATTCCTTGTAAACTGTCCTAATTCTTCCTGCATAGTAGAGATCCAGTACTCATCATTCAGAGCTTCCTTGATGTTCTTAGGTTCTATCTTTGAAACAAAGCAGGAGCCTGAGATCATCTCTCTTGATCTAGTGATGACACCACTGTTGGGATCACCAATTATCAGTTCTTTAGGATGATCTTTCTGAATTCTGATGGAAGGAGGTTTGTTGGATTGCTCTAACCTTGTCTCAGTGAAGTCAAGATTATCACT
Organism: Lathyrus aphaca; assembly: GCA_963966055.1. Lineage (NCBI taxonomy): Eukaryota > Viridiplantae > Streptophyta > Magnoliopsida > Fabales > Fabaceae > Lathyrus > Lathyrus aphaca. The sequence continues at coordinate 451,588,194 of OZ014520.1, forward strand.
TTCTATTTCAACTTCAGTTTGATTGTCAGCAGATGTTCCAACATCATCAGCAACATCTTTCTTTGCATAGGTATCATCAATAATCACATTTATTGACTCCATTATAACCTTGCTTCTGGAGTTAAATACTCTGTAAGCTCTGCTATTTATGGAGTATCCAAGAAATATCCCTTCATCACTCTTAGGGTCCATCTTCCTTCTTTAATCCCTATCAGCCAGAATGTAGCACTTACTTCCAAATACATGAAAGTACTTGACTGTAGGTTTTCTACCCTTCCAGACTTCATAGATGGTGGACAAAGTTCCCTTTCTTAGTGTGACTCTATTGTGGATGTAGCATGCTGTGTTCATAGCTTCAGCCCAAAAATACATGGGTAACTTCTTGGCATGAATCATGGCTCTAGCTGACTCCTGAATAGTTATGTTTTTCCTTTCAACAATCCCATTCTGTTGAGGCGTGATGGGAGAAGAATACTCATGGTTGATCCCTTCTGAAGAACAGAAGTCTGAGAATTTTTTATTCTCAAACTCCTTTCCATGATCACTTCTTATTCTGACCACACAGCTTGCTTTTTCTCTTTGGATCCTAAGGCACAGATCTTTAAATACCTCAAACACATCAGATTTTTCTTTGATGAAGCTTATCCAGGTATATCTTGAGAAGTCATCAACAACCACATAGGCATATCTTTTTCCACCAAGACTCTCTACCTGCATTGGTCCCATAAGGTCCAAGTGCAATAATTCCAAGGCTTTGGAAGTTGTAAGATGTTGAAGCTTTGGGTGTGACATCTTGATTTGCTTGCCTATTTGACACTCACCACACACTTTACTTTCATCAATCTTAAGTCTTGGGATCCCTCTTACAGCTTCCATAGATATTATCTTCTTTATTCCTCTGAGATGGAGATGACCCAGTATTTGATGCCACAACTTCACTTCTTCTTCTTTGGCTAAGGAACAAGTAGATGTGAGGCTGAAATCTTGGGGTTCCCACATATAGCAGTTGTCTTTAGATCTGGCTCCTCTCATGACAACTTTTTGTTCTGTATTAGAAACTATGCACTCAGTTTTGGTGAAGTTGACACTGTAACCTTGGTCACATAACTGACTTATGCTGATCAAGTTAGCAGTTAATCCTTTTACCAACAGCACACCATCTAGACTTGGTACACCTGAGCAGTTCAGAGTCCCAACTCCCTTGATTTCCCCCTTTTCTCCATCTCCAAAGGTTACATAGCTGGATGAGTGTGACTTTAAGTCTGCCAGCAGATTCTTCAGTCTAATCATGTGCCTTGAGCAGCCACTGTCAAAATACCAGTCTTCCTTAGCAGATACTCTAAAAGATGTGTGTGCTATAGAGGCAACAACCTTCTTGAACCATTTTTGCCTGTTGTGAGGTTTCCTTTGATGCATCTGCCCTGGGTAGTGTCCATCTCTAGAGTTCCAAGGTTGCATGGTGAACTTGTTCTTAGGTATGTACAGGTAGCTTTGATCAGTATAAAGACTAGTTTTAGGTATGTACAGGTTGCATGGTGAACTCTGTCTTCTGCTCAGGAAGGTGCTGAGAACTCTGATTTGGGTATCCATGCAGTTTGTAGCAAAAAGGTTTGATGTGACCAAACCTTCCACAGTGATGGCATCTCCATCTTTGATATTTCTTTTTCATCATGTTTTTGTCATGATGTTGAGACATCTGCTTGAACATCTTGTTTGACTTCATGGGATTTGGAGTTGTTTGGCTGGTGCTAGCCTCAAAGTTTTGAGCTTTATTAAATCCCAGCCCAGTCCTATCCCCTGAGTGCTTGTTGTTGTTGAGAATGGCATCCAGTGTGTTTGACCCACTGTTCAGCATTCTGACAGATTTGGACATATGCTCCATTTTGGAGTTGAGTAGGCTGACTTCACTTTTCAAAGTGTCAATGATCTCTAGATGACTTACCTTTTCAGCCTTTAATTCCTCGATCTTCTTCTTCTGCTGTTTATTTTCCATGCATACTTCAGTGCTCCTTTTACACAACATCCTGTACGATGATTCAAGCTCTTCAAATGTCAGATCCTCATCACTGGATCCCCCTTCAGTTTCACATACTCCAGCTAGAGCAGTGATGTGCTTTGCAGATTCTTCTTCTGACTCACTACCTGAGTCTTCATCTGACCAGGACACAAAGAGACCTTTCTTTTGCTTCTTTAGATAGGTTGGGCATTCACTTCTAATGTGTCCATACCCTTCACATCCATGACATTGGATCCCTTTTCCTTGGTTATTCTTCTCATCATAGTTTGACCTTCTATTAGAGTCATAAGATCTTTTATTCTCAGAGGTTGAGTTTCTTCCACTTGGTCTGGGCCTGTTGTCCATTCTTTTGAGAATTTTGTTAAATTGTCTTCCAAGCATAGCAATTGATTCTGATAAGTTGTCCTCAGAGCCTGCTTCATGACTTTCTTCTTCTTTATCAGTGTTTGAGACCAGGGCTATGCTTTTGTTTTTCTTCACAATTGTATCATTCATTCCCATCTCAAAGGTTTGAAGGGAACCAATGAGCTCCTCAACCTTCATTGTGCAGATGTCCTGAGCTTCTTCTATGGAAGTAACCTTCATGTCAAACCTCTTTGGCAGTGATCTGAGAATCTTCCTTACCAACTTTTCATCACTCATCTTCTCTCCCAAGGCACCAGAATTATTAGCAATCTCCAGGATGTTCATGTAAAACTCATGAATGGTCTCATCTTCCTTCATCCTCAAGTTCTCAAACATGGTGGTGAGAAGTTGAAGTCTTGACATCTTCACCTTTATGTTCCTTCATGAGTAGTTTTGAGAGTGTCCCAAACATCCTTGGCCAGCTCACAATGACGCACAAGCCTAAATATGTTCCTGTCAATGCCATTGAATAAGGCATTTAAGGCTTTCGAATTTCCAAGTGCCGACTCTTCTTCCTCCTTGCTCCACTCTTCTTCAGGCTTCATCACTTTTGCCCCATCCTTATTGTCTTTGACAGGGTGCTCCCATCCTTTGTTAACTGCTTTCCAAGCCCTGCTATCAAGAGATTTCAAGAATGCTACCATTCTTGGCTTCCAGTAATCATAGTTGGATCCATACAAGATAGGTGGTCGATTCATAGATCCTACATCTCTGTCCATGTTCCCAAAATTTGCAGTCCCTAGATCTCACCCAGTTATACAGGCAGGGTGCCTGCTCTGATGCCAATTGAAATTCTGGGATCAAATATGTGATGTCGAACCAGATGTTTAAACACTTGAAATCTTAAACAAAAATTAATGAGCTAGTAAATTAAATAACACAGGAAATTTTTAACCCTATTCAGTGTATCTCCACACTTACATCTGGGGGCTACCAAGCCAGGAAGGAAATCCAATATAAGTAATATTAATTATGGAGTTAAACCAACCAGTTTAATCCTTCACTTAATATCTACCCAAGGCAATTTCTACCTAAGACTCAACTTAGATATGAGTACCTACTCACTCCCCCTCAATCACACAGTGATCTTTACAATGATTAATAAAATTGAAGTCACACTTCAGACACACCGGCTTGATCTTACTTAAAAGTTTCAATCAAGACACAATTCACTTTTTGCTTAAAAGCTCATAAAGTGACAAACAATTAAAACCTGCTTAAAATAACTAGCTTCACAAACACCCTTTATAGTCTTCTAAAATTCGTAGTGTTTTCTTGAGTGTTTCAGTTCCTTAAATAGATGCTTGGTTTGTGGGCTTTTTTCAAATTATCCAGACTTTGATAAATCCCACAGTCATCTCCTTGAATTAGGGTGAGTTAGTTTGTTATCTCCTTGAATCAAGGTGAGTTAGTTATTCTGTTACACTGGAACCAGATAACTAAGCTTCCTAAAGATGCACCTTTGAGTGCTTATCCTTTTACAATTAATTCCAGATATTTTCTCCTGAATTTAATCACTTCTATTATGCATCATTTAAGTCAGATAGCAGGTTTGTGATGTCACAACATCTGGTGTGACATCCTAATGTCCAGAACTAAGTTCATAACTTTTACTTTGTTTGTTAATGTCACAACATCTGGTGTGACATCCTGAACTAAGTTCATAGCTTCTTGTTTGTCAAAAATTCTGCCAATTCTTAACATCTACAATGTACAAAGAGGGATTGGGGTTACACTCAAGGCAGAGGCCCAATGAAGATTGAAATGAAGTTTGAGAATTTAAATCAAGAAAACACTAAAATTTGATTTTTTTTGGTATTTTAAAAAGCAAAATTCAATTAAAAATGAAAGAAAAATCAAATAGATTCATTAAAAATGTTATATATCATATTTAAAATTTTCAAAAAGATTTTTTATTCACATGGATGCTTAAAATCAAATTGGTTTAAGAAAAATTAAGAAAAGTAGTTATTTCAAAATATTTAAAAACCAATTAAAATAATAGTTTCCATATATTAAATATTTTTGTGATTTTTTTGGTGGATAAATTTATTAAATATATGAACGATTTGTGTTTAAAAAATCAAATTAAAATGATTAATATTGAAAGAGATATTTATTTTTGAAATCAATTAAGAAAATAATTCAAAAATTCAAAAATTCAAATATTTGAAATATGGCGCGAAGAACATCTTCTTCTTCCTCGCGCGTGTCAACCATTGCTGATTCAAAAAAGCTCTCATACCTCCCTCAATACGTAATGGTTTTGAAATATGTAAAAATGAAAATGGCTTGCTTTTGATCAAGGAACACGATGGTACCAATTAATTGCATTTACTTTAAGTATGGAGCGAGCAATCATGTGATGAACAGATGAACCCTAGTTTTTTTGCAATCACATACAAGTAATAAACATAGCAACTGATTGAGGTGAAATACTCTATGAACTACTAGAAGCATGTTGGTAACTTAAAATAAATTTATGATGCATGATCCATAGAGTTTGAAAGGTTCAGGCTTACTTGTGCAAGAGGAATTCGAATCCTTAGTTGTAGGTGTTACAAAAATGTTTTGATGATCTGGAAAACTTCCTTGGAACTTAGAAAGTGTGTTGATATGCTTGTAATGGATTGAAACTCTCTAGATTGGTGGGCTTGATTCCTGTTGCAACTTGCTAGGGATGAACTATGAACTTGATAAATCTGGTGTTACATATGTGATCTAGGTGTTTGGATCACTCATATATGATGTATGTGGGGGTGTTTGCATCATTGGTTTGGATTGAAATGCCATTTATTTAAAAATTTGATTCTCGCTTCTTAAGAACTTGGAATTTTGAAATGAGAAGTAAAATGCTGGAAAAAATGTGTTTAAAATAATTAGAAATGGTCCCTATTTACAGCGGGAGAAGTTTGTTTTGGGAGGAATAGTGAGTGGATGAAGGTGCACTCTATTATCTAATAGCTTTTGTTATGTTTAACTTTACTTAAATGCCAAGGTACCAAAGTCTCTTTTGGCTTTATTCGTATCTAGACCCAACCACATTTGCATGCTTGAACACTCATGTTTCTTGACTTGTTTGGACTAGTATGCGCTGGTTCAATACTCCACATCAAAGCTTGCAAACAAAACTTAAGCTCCATAGCTAGATATGATGTTTCATGACTTTCAGGGGGCTATAATCTTTCCTTGTTGCCCATACTTGCAGGTTTTCCATGATTAGCTAAGATTCTTGTTGAATTGGATGAAGATCAAACTTGCATAGTCACCAAATTTGGACTCAAAAATCATGTGCCTCAAGTAATGCACAAAATCTGTCTTGGAATATCAACTATTAGAAGGCATGCTTGGAGGTCTATAACTTCTTGCTCAAATGGAATTTGATGAATGTCTTGGTATTTTTGGAAAGCTGAGGGGATGTACTAAAACTTTGATGTCCACCATTGGTTTTAATTTCTATTGGATCATGGTGAAAAATCCCTCTACATTTTGGTGTTTCATGCTGAAAATGACTAGGAAGAATTTCACTAAGTGTCAAAGTTCAATTCTTAATTTCTTTGATTTAGATCAATACATAACTTAAACTCTATGAAGGTTTTTGGTGGTTAGTTTCCCATAAAAGTTTTTGTGTGTAGAAAGGTCTATCATTTGAGAATTGGAGAAAAATATATGGTTGCTTGGATCACAAGTTATGGCCTTTGAAAGTTGGGAACTTGCACACTTTTTTCCATCACTTAGTGAAATTTTCACTTTTCTTAAGATTTCCCTTTTTGCAAGTAACCTTGATTTCTTGATTAATCTTTATGCTCATGCAAAAATGGGCCACGTTTTCTTGAAATATAGGTCATGAGGAACATTTTTGGCCAAAAAGTCAACCTTTGACTTTTGGTCTCAGATGAATTTTGTTTAGAGAAATCCTAACTCTTGATTTTTGACAAATTCATCCCTTTATGATTTTTTAAACTTTTGAATGAACTTTAAAGGTGTGTGTGTGAGAGCTACTTGATCCATATCCTAAGTTATTGACTCATGTCCATATGAAAATTTCAACTTTGGAGCCCTGATCAGTCAAAACCCTAATTTGGTGACACTGATGATCTTAAGGCTTGATCCTCTTGAGATTAAGAAATATTGTGTTTGATCTTTGATGTTGAGTATATCTTGACATCTATGAATGATTGAGAAGCTTTAGGAGTTAAAGATCATGTTAATTCTTGATAGATCCTTTGCCTGAATCTTCTTATGAGGCTAAAAAATATAGTTTATTATAAGCATAAGACAAGAAACAAACATTAATTTTTTCCAATGGGTTAGTGATATATAAAAAGTGTATGCAAATGATGTCAATGAGTTGAAAATGATGTGGGATCTTAGGGTCAAAATTATGGTATGACATCAAATACCTTAAAAACGAGGAGTGACACCAAAGAAAATGACGAAATACTTAAAAGGGATGGAATCATGTTTACAATGGAGAAAGTAATTAGTCAAATCTATAAAAAAAAGTCAGCTCAATATTATCACCAATGAACTTACTCTTGACAAAGTCACACTAAAGTCAATTGTCAAATCAAAAACACGGAGATACGATGAACTTAATAGTCGAAATATTATTCAGTAGTGTTTTATTTATTTTGAAATGTCAAATGTTACTTGATAATTACTTCTTTGTTTTTTAAGTTTTAATTGTTATTTTATTAGGGGGAGGAATTGATCTATGACCTACTTATCACTTTAACCTTTGGTTATTTCTCCACCCCATTAAGTCAGTCACCTTATCACCCTTAATATATACATAGATGATGTTTATTACAAGTCACAAGGCGCTTACACCTAAAACTATAAATCGATAAAATTTGTATTTGATTGAGACTAATAGTTCAAGAGAATTTGATTTTATATTGGCATTTTATTAGTTTTAGGTCAAACTTTATTTACCTTTTAGGCTTTTATTTGAAATCTTATTTTCCTATAGTATGACCTAAAACAAGATTATTGTAACAGAAGGAGTAACTAATTGCAACTTACTGATACAATATATATATATATATAGGATGAATCACCATTAGTTGTAAGGAGAGCTTTCTGTTTTGACATTCCTTTTGAAAATCGAATAGGGTAAATATGGGTAGAGAATGCATTGTTTGGTTGGCTATTTGTTGGAGTTTATGGATTCTTAGGAATGATATTATTTTTAGGAATCTGGAGTGGAACGTGATAGACATAGTTTGGAAAGTAAAGTTTTTTATGTGGAGATGGTCACTCATCGGAGAAATTACTCAACCCAATTATAATTTATATGAACTCTATAAAAACCCAATGTTTTATTTGTCTTAGGTTTCAATTGGTAGGTAACTTTTCCTTTTTACCGAGTGTTGTCTTATATCATTTTGTAATCAGGATTGAGTGCTTTTGATACTTTCATCAATATACTTCTTGCTTACAAAAAAACCATGTCTAGCATTTTTTTTCCTGTTGTAATGCACACACAGACTTCACCTGATCCTTAGTGGCTCTTTGAGTAGATGCTCTTCTTTGCTCTTTTTACAAAAACAATATAGAAAAACAAATCTCAGACATTAGCATAATGAATTAGGTCATGAATAGAACTTTTTTATTTTAATAGGATTTAACATTTTGACAACAAATGAGTACTGTGGAATTTAAAATATGGATTAAATGTCGGTCTCTTTTGATAACATTTAGGAAAGAGCCTTATCTTGCGCACTATAGTTTTGAAAAAGTTAGCAGAAAGTTGCTTTTGTTCATACATCTTAACTTAGTTAGTCCTTGATTTAATTTTTTAAATTTAATTTTGTGGAAATATAACTTAGTTATTCTACTTTGGTAAACCATATGTGCAAAGAACATATCTGGATCTGGTTTACTTGTGTGGTTGAATAATTTAGTTTATAGATTTTTATAAAGGGATTTACTTGCAGCCATCAAGAATCATACATATATATATATATATATATATATATATATATATATATATATATATGTGTGTGTGTGTGTGTGTGTGTGTGTGTGTGTGTGTGTGACTAATATTATATTATCTAATTGTTTTTGAAAGGCAATTGATTATACAAAATAATATTATGGGTATTCGATCCCTTACAAAAAGATAACCGGAAAGAAATTCACCACCAACACCACTCTAGATTGGATTCATGGAAAACTCTAGAAATGATGGGTTGGAATAGGGTATCTCGCATATACAACTCCATTTCCAAATGGAAATTTTAACATTCCAACAAATATTATCTATGCTACTCCTAATGTCTTTAAAAATAAAGTTGTTTCTCTACATCTATAATGGCCAAATTCACGCCAACCACACTGCACCTCTGAAAAGAGAGTTTTTTCCTCCCCCGCACCAGGCCAAAAAGAAAGGAGACACTTTCCTGTGATACCTCTCGCTAACACCTCTCCAATAAGAAATGATACTCCAATATTTAATGGATATCTGACATATGAATAAAAGATGAATTGAATCTTCATCCTCTATATAACACAAACCACACAAACCCGTAACCTGCAATCCTCTAGCTCGCAATGCTTCTTTTTTAGGAAATTTGTTCCAGAAAACCTTCCAACAGAAAAACTTAATTCTTGAAGGAATTTTCAACTTCCAAAGAATACAAAAATCCTTTTGTTAATTGTCTTGGATAAAATTTGTCCCGCATAGTCCATGAGTTTGTTGTAGATCGACATAATGGAAAAATCGTCAATACCGTTGTTCACCTGATTAAACTTGTCCCCCAAGTTTTCTATCATCAATATACCAGAAACAACAAATAATAACCTACAAAAAAAGGAAGGGGTGGGTTGTTTGGAAATCAACATAAATGAAAAAAATCATTCCATTCCCAGGTTACATACACCCAATCTCCCATGTGCCCTACGAAAGACATTTTCCTGCTGCAATTAGGATATAGTAAAGGAAAAATGAACAACAATAGGTCCAAGAGAATTCCAGGTATCCCACCAAAACAAAGTTTGACAAGTATTTCCCACTTCAAACTGAATACACTTTTGAAAGTCAAAACCAGCTTCCAAAGACAAAGACCCGAGCTTCTTAATATCGTTCCACCACCGGGAAACACTTTTATTGAAAGAGAAACTATTGGACATAAATAAAAAGAAAGAATCTCCATATCTGGCCTGAATAACACGATACCAAAACACATTTCTTTCGGAACAAAATCTCCATTTCCACTTAGAGAGCAAAGCTAAATTGAATTCCTTCATGCTTTTAATTCCTAAGTCGACTCTCGCTTTGCTCTTGCACACTGCTCTCCAGTTAACCCAACAAATTTTCTTTGCCCTATCCTTGGATCACCATAAGAAATTCCTTCTGATTTTACCAATCTCTAGCCACACCGTCGCAGGAGCTTTGTAAAACGAAAAGAGGAAAATTAGGAGACTGGAAAGAATTGATGAGCATAACCCTTCCCGCCATACTCGGCTGCCTTCCCTGCCACGACTCTAGCCTCTTTTAAAATTCAAGATAGTAAATCTCCTAACTTCCTTGCGAATTTCTTCTTCCTCAAACGGAACCTCAACCTACAAAACATAATGTTTGTTAAAGAATAAATCAACCGTCTCTGGTCAGTCAAGATCTGGTTCATCAAATTTATGTTTAAAATAATCCCTGACAACATCTTTAACATCCTCCACCGAATCTACCATATCAGCTGCGGTGTTCACCGATCCTAAATAGTTGTTGTTATTCCTTCCTTTTACCAAATTATGAAAATATATGGAGTTCAAATCCCCTTCTTTATTCCATTTGGATATTGCTTTTTGGATGATCAAATTGTCTTTGCTGTGAAGATTCTTCCAAACCAATTTACAAGCTTCAGCTCTAATCTTGACTAGAGAACCAACATCTTCCTTTGCTGCCGAGATGAGTTATGCATTGATATCATCTATATACATATCATTGCATTTATAATATCATCTGTATACATATCATTGCATTCTTAGCATAAGAAATTGAAGCATAACATCCATAGTTTGAGGCATAATGTGGTTAATGACTTGCAAGTTTGTGATCATCCAAAGGAAAAGACAAGGGTCAATTGTCTCTCGACAAATCTCAAAGGGCTCTTATATCTCACACAAGCTCAAATGGTGTTCAACTCCATAGAAGAGGGAAAATCATCAGGAAACTAGCTCTATGCAATATCTCCTACACAAGGGCGCCAAACTAGGGTTTTGGTTGCAGGAGGCCTCTTGAGGTTTTTTTGGTTCCAACTTGTTCTCATGGTCTTATATATGTTCTCAAGTCTCTATGGATGGATTTTGGTGCATTGGTTCATTGAGGAAGTTTCTTAGGCAGACAGTTACTTGTGGTCTAAGTAAACGTCAATTGTACAAGAAGAAAAGTCAACTGTGACTTTTTGAGGTATAATTCATTATTTTCAGGGTATCATACTCTCATATGATCTTAAAATGTCAAGATTCAAACCATTCATAAAGAATCAATAGCTAGGTTAAAAGTTGCTAATTTTTGAAATGACCTATAATTTGCATTTGCCATTTTTGGAAACTTTTCAAGTCATCTTCAACCTGACCTTTCATCAACAAAAATGCTTCAAATGAAATTTTTTCAAACATGAAAGTTGAAGATCTTTCTCTCCCCTTTCCAAAAAGTACTAGATCACTTGCATATAATTTTTGAATTTGAAGTTATGACCAATAGACCAAAGGTGGTGTTTTAGGGTTTTTCATGTGAACCAATTCTTACACTTTTGCAAAAAGCTTCCTACAAGGTTTGTGTTACTTCTAATGTGCCAATTTAGTCCACATATTTCATTTACACATTATTTGAAGCAAGTTTTGCTTTGGAATCATGCAATTTCATGGAGTATTTCTCACTTTCATTTTAAATGGCCAAAATGCATTTTGAATCAAAACTTGACAACCAAGCAATCACAAGCTACAAGTTCATTTCAATTCTGATTTATACATCACGTAAAGCCAATGCACGCATAAAACACCTCCCATCCACGTGTGAATCATAAGTTTAATTTCAACATGCAAAAATGCAAATTCCCTCCAATTTGATTAACCACACTTCCCTTGGGTCTTTAACTATGGTTAAGCCAAAATTATATCAAATAAAAGCTCTAGATAACCATAGTTCAAGGAGAGCTTCAACAATTGTTGAGTTTCACCAGATTTTGCAAATTTCTTCTTGCTTTCAATTCTCACTACTCACAAGTACTTTTCACAAAATAATTCCATATTTTGAATCATTGAACTCCATAAAACACAAATCATCCATCATCTGAAGCTCATTGCAAGGATTTCAGTGATTAAGAATTTTAATCTCTCTTTTTCAAAAATTGAGAACCATACCAGATTCAAGCTTTAATTGCTTTTATTTTTCAATTAGAGGTTCCTAAGGATTGATCTGCAGGTTTCAGATGGAATTCTAGGAGTATTTCAAGCTCTTCAAGATCTCAAGTTAGTGAAGATTTCATGCTCTTAGATCTTGAATTTTTTATGTGCATTTGAATATCTGAATGTTGCGGAGTGCATTCATGTTTTTAGATTTGAATTTGGACGTGTATTATGTTCATAATGTAGATTTCAAAATTTTCAGATCTAATTTTATTGCTTCGATTTGTGTAATTGGTGTGTTGTTTGATGTTTTGGATTACATATTTGAGATCAGGAGATAATTTAGAGTGGATTTAGGTGCTTGTTTTCAATTTCTGGAAAATTTATGTTGTTGTTTATCTGAGAAGGTGACCGGAGCCCTAGCTCCGACACGGGAAATGAGTTGCAGGTCGCTTGAGGTTGGAGGAAGAAGATGATGATCTGACCATTTTATCCTTTGATTTGATGGTCCTGATGATGTCAGCGCATTAAAACGCGCATGAGTTCCACGTGACTTTATGTTTTCATATTATTTGTTTTGTGTGCGTGTATTTGATGTTACCATATGCCTTTGAATCTGAGCCACTGATCTATTATACTTGTCGATTTGCTTGACCATTTGTGGATCCTTGAATTAATCTGATGCATGTGTATTGGTCAATCATGTTGACTGTTGACTTTCTATATTGTTGACTGTAATTGTTTGATTGGACCTAGGCTTTAGTTCTATCACCACCCCCTGACTGAGCCTAATCTTGTTTATAACATGGTTTTTTCTTATGCTTCACCCCTTGCATCTTTTTCATTACATTTTTATTTTATTTTCATACCGTTTTAATTCTTAATTTTTAAAATCATCAAAACTCATCCTAAAATCCTATAAAAAAATTATGAGCATCATTAATGCATTTAATTAATTTTATGCATTTTTTAATTCTGAATTCATGCATTTTTTTCATATTATTTTAATATTTTCTTTTATTTCTTTTTAGATTGGTTTCTATTTTCATACCTTCATTTCAAAAATTAATTTCTCCTAGCATATTAAACATTTTTGCATCAATATTTTTGCATTCATTTGGTAACATTCAAAAGTTCATAGAAATATTTTTGTTTCATTTTTAAAACTTTCCTTTATTGCATTTTAACCCCTCCTCTTTGCATTTTCGTTCATGGTTCCTATGTGACCTTTCATTGATTTTTTGAGGTCCTTCCACTTTGAATTTTTATGAGATTTTAATGTGTTTGGTCCCTACTTTAGGTCCTTGTTGCTCTGGTTTCATAATTTTTGAATACCTTTTGACATATGTTTGATTTCTTGTGCTTGAAGAAACTTTGTGTGATCTTTATGTGCATTTCTTTAACCCTAATTGCATGAGCCACTTGTGCCACCATTTAAGATCTCTTGTGTGACTTTATTGGTTGTGTTTAGACTTTGAGAGACCTTGTTTGATCATTGTTAAGTTCATTTGGTATGTGTTGGCTTTGCTTTGAATGATGCATCTTGTATGAACCCTTTTGACCTAATTTCTTCACATGTTTTCTAAGCATCCCATTTGCATTCTCATCCATGATATTTTACTTAATTCATACCTAAGCATCCATACTTGTATAAAATATTGCATCTTTTGAATTCCATTTTAAGTACGAAGCATCCATTTCATAATGTGACTTCTTCTTACATGTTTGCTAAGTTGTATGAGCTTGGTTGCCATATGTATTTATCATGATCATTGGTTCCTATTTAATGTGTGTAAACACCCCAAATTTGCCCTCACTCATATTACACTATGGCTTGTGATCTTTCATGTTTGCATAAGCATAAGCATACCACATCATATTGCATTTTTGCTTCACTGTATAAGTTCAAGTTCATCTACATCTAGGGTTTGTGATCTGAGCAATCCAAGATTCCATCTGAGCCACTCCAAAGGCCTTAAAGCATTCCAAGAGGGTCCATGTGTATTTATCATCATATTATGCCTCTCAAAGTTCAAGGAAGTCAAGAAATCACAAGAACTGGCAAGGCATGGAAGCAGAGCTAGGGTTTTCACTGCACAAATGACCAAAATTAGGGTTTTGGTTTTAGAGGCCTCAACTCCAATTTTTTGGGTCATTCTTGTTTCTAATGTTCTTAAGATGTTATAAGGATCATGTATACCAAGTTTGATGAAGAAATTCATTGTGGAAGTCATTTGTTCATTGGGTAACTTCTTGAGCAAGTCAGAGCAAACTCAGGGCATCTGAGGCCCCCAACAATGGAACCAAAGGGGTATTTTCATCAAATTGAAGTTCTATGATCTTTATTTGATCATTGAAGTGTTCTGAAATTCACAAAATTGAAGAAAATTGAGCTAAACCAAAAGTTGCCAAAAATGGAAATGACTTGTAATGGAAACTTTCCATTTTGGGAAAGTTCTTCAACCTCCTCATTCTCAACTAAAAATGCTTCAAATGAAAATTTATTGGTCATGAAAGTTGTAGATTAGGTCTTTCGCTTTTCAAAAAGTACAAGAACATGTTCTAATTCATTATGGAACTCAAGTTATGATCCTCAAAGTTGGCAAAAATCCTATAATATTCAAGAATACACCAAAGAGGATTTTTTGCAAAACCACTTGCCAAGCCATTTCATGACCTCTAATGCATCTCTAAACATCATACCATCATAGTACAACTCATTTTGATCAGAATTAGCCAAAGAATCATGCATTTTCATGCCTTGAACTTCAAGAAATTTCAAAAGGGCCAAAACTTCTCAAATTTGCAAAATGGTATGAATCTTCCCATACACTTGTGTCAGCATGCCAAATCTGTTTCTATGGACCTCCTTGAACTCAGCCGAGGCCAGACACCCCTTGCAACTAGGCCTGCCATGACCCATACCTCAAGTACAACCAAAATTGACTTTTTGCAAAATCACCCATACCAATCAACATAGGCCACAACAACTACTCTGACATATCACAACTTCACATACATGCCTCAAGGGACTCATTTCATACAACACATTGCCCTGAATCATCCCACAACTCAAGAACAAAAAAATCCTTAAGAAGCTTTCCCTCTTCAAAATTCATAACACAGCCACAAAAACTTCAAGCAAACTTCACCATTCAACTCAGCATCACTCATAGAACATTTCCCACCCTCCATTATAGCCTGAAACATCACAAAACAAAAACACGGTTTCTCACATTTCAAAACTGAAACTTCAAAATAGCCCAAATAAATTCATTCCAAGCATCAAAACATACTCAAGAGATCCATTGGAGTTGATTGACACCAAGGAGAGGCCCATATATCTCAGGCTGAGAAAGCTCAAGCTCAGGTATCATCAAGAACATTATTTCCAGAAATGTATTTTTAAGTTCCTAAATGATTCTTCATGCTTCACTGATCATGCTGATGTAATTTGTTTCAAAAATGGTTGAGTATTAAGCATGTATTGAGTTTCTGAAATTTCTGTTAAGTTTCACGTTTTGCTTCGAATCTTGTTTTTAAGGAATGATAAATGTGTTTTGAGGGTAGATTCATGCTTAGGAAGGTTAGGGGATTGTTTCTGGAGATTTAGAGGCTTTGATTTGGCCTAGGGAAGAATATAGAGTGAAGGTCTCGCCGGAGAAGATGACCGGAGCACTGTTCCGGTCATCTGAATGTGATTAGGGCTTAATTAGGGTTTTATTTACCAGACGCGTTCTGGGCCTTTGAATTTGGATTAGATTAGGAACGGATGGCTAGGATCATTTCACTTAAGTTTAATTTCAGATTAATTAAATTAATATAGAAATTATGCCAATTTGAATGTGGACCACTGGATCTGGCGTGCAGTCAATTCCCTCCATTTTCCCTTTGAATCTCAGCCACCAGATGTGCATATTTCCATTTAAATTCATTTTTATTTCATTTTATTCATTTATCTTGCATATTTATTTTAAAATTGTTAGAAAAATCCTAAAACTATTTCCCTTTGCATTTTTGTTTCAAATATTTTTCTTAATCAGAAAATGATTTTTATTTTATTTTTTGCATAAAAATTGTATTTTTAAAATATTTAAATGTTTATATTAATTAATTAATGGAAATTAATTAATTAAAATAGCATTTAAGTTTCTAAAAATCACCCAAAAATTCATGTTGCATCTTAACACATTTAGAAACATTTTCAAACCCCTCATACAAATTTCTTTTTGGTTTTGATCATCACTTGACAATTTTCTTTGAATTTAGGGTTCATAAAATCACATTTTAAATCCTAACATTTGAAAAATCTTTTCTGCCTAACCATGAAGGGTTTGAAGCTGGTTCTTTTTTCATTGTTTCACACACATCATGTAGTATCTAGGATATTTATGGAATGAATTTATATTTCATTTTCAATTTGATTTGCATTTTCCATTGAGGATCACCCACAAAACCCTAGAAACTTAGGAAATTCATAACTCCTTCTAGGTTTAGCTTCTGACCTACCCCTTTGGATGGTAACCTAGTATAGGTTTAGGGTTCCTTTGAGTGCATTTTCAATTTTTTATCATGTCATTTGCTTCTGTCTTTGCCATTTGCATCTCATCCTTTCATGTAACCCTAATTTTGCATCTTCACTTGCATTCATCTTGCATATGCATCCATACATGAACTTTCCATGACATTTTATGCATTCATATGTCATCTTAGACATCTTAAGACATTGCTTGAATATTTCTTGGTCATTTATTCATACATTTGCTATGCTTTTCATCCATTACATGTCATCAACATCCTTGTGTTCTCATGCTTCTTTCATGCTTCATTTGCATTCATTCTCTTGTATGGTCACACATATGCATCTTATATGCCTTTGCATCATGTCACAACATCATTTGCATCATGTGTATGCTTCTGGTTTTGGTCTTTGTCTTTGCATATGCATCATTCCATTTCATTTCTTTCCTTATGCATCTTGTGCTAACTTTTTAGGTTAATGGTAAGTTGTTTGAGAGGTGGATTTGCCTTCACCTCCCACTTCTTCTCATCCTTTTATGTTGCATCTTTGCTGCATTTTTTTTTGTCTTTGAGTGGGCTTGCTCACTTGTGTTCTTTCTTTCTCACTTTCTTTCTTTAAGTTACTTATCTTCATAGGAAGTAAGTAACTTATTCTTCTGCTTCCTTCTCCTTTCATCTTGCTTCTCCTTGGTGGCCTCCTTGAAGACTTCTTCTCTTAAGCCTCACAAACCCTAGGACTTCCAAGCATGATAAATTTTAGGACTTATTAGTTTCCCTTAGAATTTTTCCTTTGAGTCTTCTTTGTGTCTCTTTTCTCATCTCATCATTAGAGACTAAACCTTTAAGGTTTTAAGACTTTGGAATTAGTGTTAAGCCTGCATCCTTCTCTTAGGATGGAGTGTATAACTTTAATCCTAAGTGTTATACCCTTGATCTTTTTAAACCTCTTAATCAATCCATCTAATAATCACTAAGACATTAATTTGTAACTTGGGCTTTACATTAGGGTTCTAATTCTTCCTTTATGGTTAAGAAGGACTAACCCTAGTGTTTAATGGCCAAGAGTCCCCCTCAAGTTGTCTTACAAACCATAAAACTGTAGAAGCATACTACAAGCTCAATGTTTTGATGACATCAACAATATTCAAGCTCATTCTGTATTGCAAAAAGTAGAGATGTCAACAAAGATCAAGATCATGGTTATGCATCATCAATGGAATGCTATCGTTCGAATCAAGCTATTGTGCATACTTTTCAAGACTTGGACACAAGGCTTAGGTATATCAAAACACACTCCTTAGAATGATATACAAGTGTTCAAAATAATTTATCATGATAATTCACTGCATAAGTATCGAGGTATGTTGATCAAAATGTCTACTCCAATGGGATCCGGAATGTATGTTGATCAAAATCTATCCGACACTTCAATAGATATTACAAAGTATCGAGGTATGATCGGTTCTCTATTATATTTGACGGCAAGCTGTCCTGACATTATGTTTAGTTTTTGTTTGTGTGCCCGCTTTCAAGCTAATCCGAAGGAATCACATCTCACCGCCGTGAAGAGGATCATGAAGTATCTCAAAGGAACGACGCACGTTGGACTATGGTATCCTAAAGGTAGTACTTGTTCTTTAATTGGTTATTCTGACGCTGATTATGCAGGATGTAAGACCGATAGAAAAAGTACAAGTGGTACGTGTCACATTCTCGGGAATGCACTAGTGTCGTGGTCATGTAAGAAGCAAGCATGCGTTGCACTTAGCACGGCCGAAGCGGAGTACATCGCAGCAGGAAGTTGTTGTGCCCAAATCTTGTGGCTTAAACAACAACTCCTTGATTTCGGTATAGACCTCGGTTGTATCCCTCTCCGATGTGACAACACAAGTGCCATCAATATCACGAAGAACCCGGTCATGCATTCAAGAACAAAGCACATAGATATCTGGCATCACTTCCTTCGAGATCATGTTCTAAACGGAGATGTCGATGTTACGTTCGTGGATACACACAATCAACTCGCCGATATATTCACTAAACCATTGGCTAAAGATCATTTTTTCAAGATTCGACGAGAACTTGGTATTCTCAATGAAGGTGACATCTAACCTTAATTTAAAAAATTGCTTGTTGTATGTTTTTATTGCATTATATGTGTGTTTGTTCACTTTTGTGTCATAAAATGCTAGCACTTCCATTTCACCGGTTTCCGTTTTTCTCACTTTCGTATACCCGAAAATAATCGGTTTCAAAAAAATTTTTGATCGAAAGTTGCGTTTTGATAAGTGCTAAAACTTTATGAAAAACTTTTCCTATTTGCTCTAAAACATGCTGCTGGATTTTTCAAAAAATTCATAATTTTTAACCGTTAACCGGTTAACGTAATAGGTTAACCGGTTAACACATCCAAAATTTGGATTTCCAGCGCAAGTTTCAGAACTTATGTTTTTTTATTATTTTTTTATTTTATTTTTACTATATCTTTAATATATGTTTATAGTACATTGCATTGCATGTTTTGTTCATTCACATTCACATGCTTTGACTCTTCAACCTTTTGACTACAATAAACACTATTTATCATCTTCTTCCAACTTCCAACCTTCAACAAATCAAACCCCCATTAAAACCCACTATCTCCTCATCTTTATAAACCCTCTTCAAACTACATTCAACTCACCCAACATCAAATCCGAAAATATCATCTCCTCCAAACCCTAACTCCATCATTTGTTCATGGCACCCCAAAGGAAAGGAAAGGAGCCTGCCTCAGTGTCAGAAGAAGCTCCAGTTGCAGAAACACCAATGGAATCCACCAAGAAGAGGAGGCTAGATTTCAAAGTCAGAGTCAGACCATTGCTTAAGGGTAAATATGTTCTTTTGAAATCCTTCAAGCCTCCAACTTTTAAGTTTCCTGTATTGCTAGAATTTCAAGGAATGAGTGACTTTGTTGCTGACAACGGGAAAGTTTACCCGGATTTGGTCCAATCTTTCATGCATAACTTCTCACTCAACTTGGATAGGCATAGTAAACATAAGTTGCATACTCTTGTTAGAAATTGTGAAATTAAGGAGGATTTAGGTGCTTTGGCTGCGTCGCTGAACATTCCCTTTTCCGGTGTGTTTCTCCGGAAAGGCGTGAACCACATTGATGATATTTGGTCCAGCTATAATAAAATGGAGTATTATTACTCAATCTTCCGTTTTCCGAAGGATGTTGTGACATCGGGACAGTGCACTTCAAGGACTCTATGTTATGCGAAAAATTTGACGGTTGATGATCGGTTGTTACACTATATCATTTGTTATGTGCTGCTGCCCAAGGATTCAAACCACTCTCAAATCAATGACTTAGAGATGCAAGTGTTATTTGCTATCAAGAAAAAGGTGAAGATTAATTGGATGCTCACAATGATGTATCATTTGAAGCAACAACTCTCGCTCAAAAAAAGACTTTCGTATGCTAGGCTCATTTCTCGGATCATTGAGTAAACCGACTTGGTTATTGGTAGGGAACCATTTATCGCCATGAAGGCTACGGCGAATGAGATTAATGAGATTACAATTGTGAAGAATACCGGAATTGTTCAACGCAATGATGGCTCTTATGAATATGCCGATGGTTCCTCCGCTCCATCCTTTCCTATTCCCGAAGGTGGCATAAGCAATGACTTCCTCTACACCACCATCATGACACACCACCGTGAAGCTCAACAAAACCACCGTGAAACCCAACAAACTCTTAAAAGTCTTCGGAAACTTATTATCGGTTCTCATAACCAAACCGAAGCGGATGATGAAAGTGAAGCCGGTAGTGAAGATGGTGAAGATGAAAGTGATGAAATGTCCGATGAATGAACATGCATGTCTTGTTATTTTTGTTTTTGAATTAGTTTTATTTAAAAAAACTGTTATAAGTCCTAAGTTTGTTAGGCAATTTTGATTTCATTTCCGTTGTTATGTTTCCGTACTCTTTTCCCGTTTTAATCCAATTATGTTTGTGTCATATTTGTGCTATCGTGTATGTTTTTCGTTTAAATGTTAAGTTGCATTATGCTGAAATTGCTTGCATATTTTCATAATTATGCTTGATTCTCTCTTCCTTTTTGCTAATTCAAATGGGGGAGAAGAGCTTGGTTTCTAATATCTCTCTGTGCAGAATTTTGCCTCTGTTTAGATAGGGGGAGTTGCTGGACATAGGGGGAGAAGCAAGCCTAGAACAAAACATCGATCGAAGCTTGTGCAAAATTCTTTTGGTTGTCATCATCAAAAAGGGGGAGAATGTAGAAGCATACTTCAAGCTCAATGTTTTGATGATGTCAACAATATTCAAGCTCATTCTGTATTGTAAAAAGTCGAGATGTCAACAAAGATCAAGATCATGGCTATGCATCATCAATGGAATGCTATCGTTCGAATCAAGCTATTGTGCATACTTTTCAAGACTTGGACACAAGGCTTAGGTATATCAAAACACACTCCTTAGAATGATATACAAGTGTTCAAAATAATTTATCATGATAATTCACTGCATATGCATTTTTTGAAATAAATCGGAACTGGTTTAACACTTTAAAATCAAAATAGTTTTTTGAGTTTTAACAGTGTTAACCGGTTAACCATATGGGTTATCCGGTTAACGGTCCCTAAATTTGAATTCTTTGGTAACGTTTCAGCGCATTAACCGATTAACCCATATAGTTAACCGGTTAACACTGAAGGATTTTCTAAAAAATTGTTTCCTTTCAATTCAAATATTTTTTAAATGTTATACCTCTTCATTAATTTATTTCATAATTTTTATACCTTTTTGAATATGTGTTTTGACTCTTATAAATTCTTAAATTTTCAAATTCATAAACATCTCCAAGAATTTTCAAATATTATCACACAATCAAAATCACTAAAATTCAAATATTTTTCATACTTCTAAAAATGTTCATAGTTCATCATTTTCATTTGACCACTTGTATTGAATTTTGAGTAGTGAATTTTGAATAAAGGAGAAGATCAATTTTTATTGATACCAATCATTGTATTACTCCCTCAAACTACAAAAATTATAGAAAGTATTTCTATTTGTGACTTGTGTTCCAAGGATTGTTTGGACATAAGGGTTAGTGTTGCAAGAGAATTGTTCTTGCACACTAGGTTGTTTAGTTTGTTAGAAAGTAGGCCTCACCATTGAAGGTGTGATAGGTTGTATGTTTCTAAAAACTAGTGGAAATCTCTTTCGTGTTGAAAGGGGACTGGATGTACCTTCCGATTGTGAAGGGAACCAGGATAAACCTCCGTGTCACTTTTTATTTCTTGCTTTACCGTTTTCATATCATAAACCATAAAAAGAAAAATCCATCCATCAAAGAAAAAGAATCGAGAAAATTTTGATAACACCTAATTCACCCCCCCTCTTAGGCGCACTTTGATCTTACAATTGGCATCAGAGAAGGGTTAGGTAACCTGTTCCTACAAGATCCTGTATGGCTTCCGCAAACTCGAATCCAGTTTTCAAAGATGGTGGAAGTAGCAACAAGCCTCCGCTCTTCTCCGGCAAATACTTTGATTTTTGGAAAATCAGAATGAGGGCACATCTTGAAGCCCAAGGAGAAGGTATATGGGAAGCAATCGAAGAAGGTCCTCATAATCTTGCTAATGTGATCAATGGCGTAGGAACCACAAAGTTGAAGAATATGTATGATGAATATGATAAGAAGAAGATCCTAAATGAGAAGAAGGCAATCAACATACTCCAAAGCGCTCTTAGTATGGATGAATTCTTCCGCGTATCACAATGCAAATCGGCAAAGGAGATTTGGGATACTTTGGTAGAAACACATGAAGGAACAACAGAAGTAAAAAGATCAAGGCTTAACACGTTGAGTCAAGAATATGAAATGTTCCGTATGCAGCCCGGAGAATCTATTGTTGCCTTACAAAAAAGATTTGTTCATCTAACAAACCACTTGATTGCACTCGGGAAGACCTTCACCAACGACGATCTCAATTTGAAAGTCCTAAGGTCCCTGACAAGGGAATGGCAACCGAAAGTGACCGCTATTTCGGAGAAGAAGATCCTCTCAACGATGACATCCGCATCTCTATTCGGCAAACTTCAAGAGCACGAATTGGAACTTGGAAGGCTCGAGAAGCACGAAAGTCAAGAGAAAAAGTCCAAAGGAATTGCTTTGAAGATTGACACGAAGGATGACAAAGATGACGAGACTTCCAAAGATGAGAACTTCATGCTTCTTGTTAAGAAGCTTGGTAAGTTTTTTAACAAAAATAAAAATTCTTCTTTTCCTAAAGAGAATAAACATTTCAGGAAGAAGGATGCATCCACATTGATTCAAAAAGTCACATGTTATGAATGTGGGAAGCAAGGTCACATAAAACCGGATTGTCCAAGACTTGCAAAGAAAGGAGGATTCAAAGGCAAGAAGGACTTCAAAAATAAAAAGGCTTATGTAGCTTTGGACGATAATGAAGTTAGTTCCTCATCGGAATCGGAAAGCGATGAATTTGCAAATATGGCTTTAATGGCTTCACATCACTCCGATGAAGAAAATGACGAGGTTAGTAGCAATTTTTCAATTTATGAAAATGATGCACAAGAAGTCATAGATGAACTTCTAAAAGAATGCAAGACTTTGTACAAAAATATTTCATCCCAAAAGAAAAGAATATTATCTTTAGAAGAACAAAATACATCTTTTGAAAAGTACATTGAAAATGAAAAACAAAAGGTATTGGATGAAAAACAAAGCCTTGCATGCAAAAATTGTGAGTCATTATCTTTTCAAATTGTTCAACTCAAAAGAGTCCTAGAAAGATATGAAAAAGGTCAAATTGGCTTGGAGGAAATTCTTAGGCACCAAAGATATCCAAATGATAAAAGTGGCTTAGGATATTCTAAGTTTTCCAAACCAAGCACAAGTGAAACCGTTTTCATAAAAGCTAGTGAACAAATTGTTAAAGAAAAGACTAACAATTCTAAAACTATGCATCAAAGTCATAAAAAGAAAAGAATCATTAAGAAACAAAAATATGTTCCTAGATATAAAAGTCGATTTCAACCTACTTGTTTTTATTGTGGAATCAAAGGCCATACACCCAATGCTTGCTATGTGCGCAACATTGGTGTTGCTAAAGGCAATTATGTGTGGGTTGAAAAGGGTACTAACTATCAAGGACCCAAAGCAATTTGGGTACCTAACAATACTTGACTTTGTTTTATAGGTATGCTTAAAAACAACTTCTACTCAATGGTATCTCGATAGCGGTTGTTCAAAGCATATGACAGGTGATATCAAAATATTTTCAAGTCTATCTCTTAAGGCCAAAGGATATGTTACTTACGGTGATGATAATAAAGGAAGGATTATTGGAGTTGGAACCATTGGTGCATCTCCTCATACAATCATTGAAGACGTCCTTTATGTGGAAGGCCTTAAACACAACCTTCTTAGCATAAGTCAATTGTATGATAAAGGGTTCTGAATCAACTTCACAAAGGAGGAATGCTTGATAGAATATAAAGTCACTCATGAACTCTTGATAAAAGGTAAAAGATTTAATAACATTTTCATGATTTCTTTTGATGACTCTTCCTTGAAGGTAAAGTGCTTAATGGCAAACAACGACGAGGCATGGCTTTGGCATAAGAGGATTGCTCACATTCACATGGAGCATTTGAACAAATTAATAAAGCATGATCTAGTTGTTGGTCTTCCGAAGATAAAGTTTATCAAGGATAAGCTTTATGACGCATGTCAAAAGGGGAAGCAAACCAAAACATCCTTCAAGACCAAGAAAGTGATATCTACTTCAAGACCACTACAATTGTTACATATGGATCTTTTCGGTCCATCAAGAACAAAAAGCTTCAGAGGTAACGTTTATGCCTTAGTTATTGTTAATGATTTCTCTAGATACACATGGACTTTATTTTTAGTGCAGAAAAGTGATTCCTTCAAAGCATTCAAGAAGTATGCCAAGTAAATTCAAAACGAGAAGTCACTCTCAATAGTTTCCATTAGAAGCGGCCATGGTGGCGAATTTCAAAATTCATCATTTGAAGATTTTTGTGAAGAGCATGGAATCTCTCACAATTTTTCCGCACCAAGGACTCCTCAACAAAATGGTGTCGTAGAAAGGAAGAATAGGGCATTAGTGGAACTTGCAAGGACAATGCTTAGCGACTCAAATCTTCCTAATATTTTTGGGCGGATGCGGTTAGCAAGGCTTGTTTTGTAAGTAACCGTGTCAATATTCGACCAATTC
This sequence comes from Lathyrus aphaca, assembly GCA_963966055.1. Lineage (NCBI taxonomy): Eukaryota > Viridiplantae > Streptophyta > Magnoliopsida > Fabales > Fabaceae > Lathyrus > Lathyrus aphaca. The sequence continues at coordinate 451,612,774 of OZ014520.1, forward strand.
TCAAGAAGACTCCATATGAGTTGTTCAAGGGTAGGAAACCCAACATATCTTTCTTCCACATATTCGGATGCAAATGCTTTGTTCTCAACAACGGGAAGGACAACCTTGGTAAGTTTGATGAGAAGTCCGACGAAGGTATATTTCTTGGTTATTCTCTCTCAAGTAGAGCTTTTAGAATTTTCAATAAACGAACACTTACTATTGAAGAATCTATTCATGTTTCGTTTGATGAGACTAACCCCTCGAAAGAGGATAATATTATTGTGGATGATGATGATGATGTAGTAGATCTAGCACAACAACAAAAGGAGACATCAAAAGATCAAGCAATATCACAAGAAGATGACTCACCAACTATTGAAGAACATCAAGATCTTCCTAAAGAATGGAGAACTCATAGAGATCACCCGATAGATAAAGTGATTGGTGATATTAGCCAAGGCGTTGCAACTCGACTAAATCTCAAGGATGCTTGTCTATACATGGCGTTCGTATCTCAAATTGAACCAACAAAAATCGATGAAGCCTTAGGCGACGATCAATGGATAATAGCTATGCAAGAAGAACTCAACCAATTCGAAAGGAACCAAGTTTGGACTCTTGTACCAAGACCGGACAACAAACATATCATAGGCACAAGATGGATGTTCAAAAACAAACTTGACGAGAATAGAATCATAGTTCGTAACAAAGCAAGATTGGTCGCTCAAGGCTACAACCAAGAAGAAGGAATCGACTTTGATGAAACATTCACTCCGGTAGCAAGGTTAGAAGAAATTATATTATTACCTGCTTACGCTTGTTCAATGAATTTTCAGTTGTACCAGATGGATGTCAAAAGCGTTTTCCTAAATGGTTACATCAATGAAGAAGTCAACGTCAAACAACCTCCGGTTTTGAAGATTTCAAGAATCCCTCTCATGTCTACAAGTTGAAGAAGGCTCTTTATGGCTTAAAGCAAGCACCAAGGGCATGGTATGATCACCTTAGAAACTTCCTATGTGAGAAAGGTTTTACGAAAGGAAAGGTTGACAAGACTTTGTTCATCAAGAATTTCAACTAGTTCAAGTCTATGTCGACGACATCATCTTCGGTTCAACAAACAAAGATCTTTGCGAAGAATTCTCTCTTATGATGCAAGGCGAATTCGAGATGTCCATGATGGGAAAGATGAACTACTTCCTTGGATTACAAATCAAGCAAACAAAGGATGACATCTTCATCAACCAATCCATGTATTGCAAGGAATTATTGAAAAGATTCGATATGGACAATTACAAAGAAATGTCTACTCCAATGGGATCCGGAACGTATGTTGATCAAAATCTATCTGACACTTCAATAGATATTACAAAGTATCGAGGTATGATCGGTTCTCTATTATATTTGACGGCAAGCTGTCCTGACATTATGTTTAGTTTTTGTTTGTGTGCCCGCTTTCAAGCTAATCCGAAGGAATCACATCTCACCGCCGTGAAGAGGATCATGAAGTATCTCAAAGGAACGACGCACGTTGGATTATGGTATCCTAAAGGTAGTACTTGTTCTTTAATTGGTTATTCTGACGCTGATTATGCAGGATGTAAGACCGATAGAAAAAGTACAAGTGGTACGTGTCACACTCTCGGGAATGCACTAGTGTCGTGGGCATGTAAGAAGCAAGCATGCGTTGCACTTAGCACGGCCGAAGCGGAGTACATCGCAGTAGGAAGTTGTTGTGCCCAAATCTTGTGGCTTAAACAACAACTCCTTGATTTCGGTATAGACCTCGGTTGTATCCCTCTCCGATGTGACAACACAAGTGCCATCAATATCACGAAGAACCCGGTCATGCATTCAAGAACAAAGCACATAGATATCTGGCATCACTTCCTTCGAGATCATGTTCTAAACGGAGATGTCGATGTTACGTTCGTGGATACACACAATCAACTCGCCGATATATTCACTAAACTATTGTCTAAAGATCATTTTTTCAAGATTCGACGAGAACTTGGTATTCTCAATGAAGGTGACATCTAACCTTAATTTAAAAAATTGCTTGTTGTATGTTTTTATTACATTATATGTGTGTTTGTTCACTTTTATGTCATAAAATGCTAGCACTTCCATTTCACCGGTTTCCGTTTTTCTCACTTTCGTATACCCAAAAATAATCGGTTTCAAAAAATTTTTTTATCGAATGTTGCGTTTTGATAAGTGCTAAACCTTTATGAAAAATTTTCATGAAAAACTTTTCCTATTTGCTCTAAAACATGCTGCTGGATTTTTCAAAAAATTCCAAATTTTTAACCGTTAACCGGTTAACGTAATAGGTTAACCGGTTAACACATCCAAAATTTGGATTTCCAGCGCAAGTTTCAGAACTTATGTTTTTTTATTATTTTTTTATTTTGTTTTTACTATGTCTTTAATATATGTTTCTAGTACATTGCATTGCATGTTTTGTTCATTCACATTCACATGCTTTGACTCTTCAACCTTTTGACTACAATAAACACTATTTATCATCTTCTTCCAACTTCCAACCTTCAACAAATCAAACCCCCATTAAAACCCACTATCTCCTCATCTTTATAAACCCTCTTCAAACTACATTCAACTCACCCAACATCAAATCCGAAAATCTCATCTCCTCCAAACCCTAACTCCATCATTTGTTCATGGCACCCCAAAGGAAAGGAAAGGAGCCTGCCTCAGTGTCAGAAGAAGCTCCAGTTGCAGAAACACCAATGGAATCCACCAAGAAGAGGAGGATAGATTTCAAAGTCAGAGTCAGACAATTGCTTAAGGGTAAATATGATCATCTTAAATCCTTCAAACCTCCAACTTTTAAGTTTCCTGCATTGCTAGAATTTCAAGGAATGAGTGACTTTGTTGCTGACAACGGGAAAGTTTACCCGGATTTGGTCCAATCTTTCATGCATAACTTCTCACTCAACTTGGATAGGCATAGTAAACATAAGTTGCAAACTCTTGTTAGAAATTGTGAAATTAAGGAGGATTTAGGTGCTTTGGCTGCGTCGCTGAACATTCCCTTTTCCGGTGTGTTTCTCCACAAAGGCGTGAACCACATTGATGATATTTGGTCCAGCTATAATAAAATGGAGTATTATTACTCAATCTGCCGTTTTCCGAAGGATGTTGTGACATCGGGACAGTGCACTTCAAGGACTATATGCTATGCGAAAAATTTGACGGTTGATGATCGGTTGTTACACTATATCATTTGTTATGTGCTGCTGCCCAAGGATTCAAACCACTCTCAAATCAATGACTTAGAGATGCAAGTGTTATTTGCTATCAAGAAAAAGGTGAAGATTAATTGGATGCTCACAATGATGTATCATTTGAAGCAACAACTCTCGCTCAAAAAAAGACTTCCGTATGCTAGGCTCATTTCTCGGATCATTGAGCAAACCGACTTGGTTATTGGTAGGGAACCATTTATCGCCATGAAGGCTACGGCGAATGAGATTAATGAGATTACAATTGTGAAGAATACCGGAATTGTTTAATGCAATGATGGCTCTTATGAATATGCCGATGGTTCCTCCGCTCCATCCTTTCCTATTCCCGAAGGTGGCATAACCAATGACTTCCTCTACACCACCATCATGACACACCACTGTGAAGCTCAACAAAACCACCGTGAAACCCAACAAACTCTCAAAAGTCTTCGGAAACTTATTATCGGTTCTCATAACCAAACCGAAGAGGATGAGGAAAGTGAAGCCGGTAGTGAAGATGGTGAAGATGAAAGTGATGAAATGTCTGATGAATGAACATGCATGTCTTGTTGTTTTTGTTGTTTTAATTAGTTTTATAAAAAAAATCCTGTTATAAGTCCTAAGTTTGTTAGGCAATTTTGATTTCATTTCCGTTGTTATGTTTCCGTACTCTTTTCCCGTTTTAATCCAATTATGTTTGTGTCATATTTGTGCTATCGTGTATGTTTTTCGTTTAAATGTTAAGTTGCATTATGCTGAAATTGCTTGCATATTTTCATGATTATGCTTGATTCTCTCTTCCTTTTTGCTAATGCCAAAGGGGGAGAAGAGCTTGGTTTCTAATATCTCTCTGTGCAGAATTTTGCCTCTGTTTAGATAGGGGGAGTTGCTGGACATAGGGGGAGAAGCAAGCCTAGAAAAAAACATGGATCGAAGCTTGTGAAAAATTCTTTTGGTTGTCATCATCAAAAAGGGGGAGAATGTAGAAGCATACTTCAAGCTCAATGTTTTGATGACGTCAACAATATTCAAGCTCATTCCGTATTGCATAAAGTCGAGATGTCATCAAAGATCAAGATCATGGCTATGCATCATCAATGGAATGCTATCGTTCGAATCAAGCTATTGTGCATACTTTTCAAGACTTGGACACAAGGCTTAGGTATATCAAAACACACTCCTTAGAATGATATACAAATGTTCAAAATAATTTATCATGATAATTCACTGCATATGCATTTTTTGAAATAAATCGGAACTGGTTTAACACTTTAAAATCAAAATATTTTTCTGAGTTTTAACAGTGTTAACCGGTTAACCATATGGGTTAACCGGTTAACGGTCCCTAAATTTGAATTCTTTGGTAACGTTTCAGCGCGTTAACCGATTAACCCATATGGTTAACCGGTTAACACTGAAGGATTTTCTAAAAAAATGTTTCCTTTCAATTCAAATATTTTTTAAATGTTATACCTCTTCATTAATTTATTTCATAATTTTCATACCTTTTTGAATAGGTGTTTTGACTCTTATAAATTCTTAAAATTTCAAATTCATAAACATCTCCAAGAATTTTCAAATATTATCACACAATCAAAATCACTAAAATTCAAATATTTTTCATACTTCTAAAAGTGTTCATAGTTCATCATTTTTATTTGACCACTTGTATTGAATTTTGAGTAGTGAATTTTGAATATAGGAGATGATCAATTTTTATTGATACCAATCATTGTATTACTCCTTCAAACTACAAAAATTATAGAAAGTATTTCTATTTGTGACTTGTGTTCCAAGGATTGTTTGGACATAAGGGTTAGTGTTGCAAGAGGATTGTTCATGCACACTAGGTTGTTTAGTTTGTTAGAAAGTAGGCCTCATCATTGAAGGTGTGATAGGTTGTACGTTTCTAAAAATTAATGGAAATCTCTTTCGTGTTGAAAGAGGACTGGATATACCTTCAGATTGCGAAGGGAACCAGGATAAACCTCTGTGTCACTTTTTATTTCTTGCTTTACCGTTTTCATATCATAAACCATAAAAAGCAAAATCCATCCATCAAAGAAAAAGAATCGAGAAAAATTTGATAACACCTAATTCACCCCCCGCCCCTCTTAGGCGCACTTTGATCTTACAAAAACTCACTTCTTAATCTCACTCTTAATTAAAATCCATTTAATAAAGGCTTGTTTTGTCATGAATTTAATCCCTAGCCATGGATTAAGTTGAGATATCTTCCTCAGCTTAAGTGTTCTCATCTATTATCCTTCTATTAGGATGGTGTAATGAGTTCACTAATCCTTGCTTATGGCTTAAACTCATTACTTAACACTAAACAAAAACCCAAAACCATCTAAATAATCACAAGTAGGTTAATGATCTTAATCCTACATCATCATGGTAATTAAGTTGAGATGTTTATCTCATACTTAAGTATTCTCATTATCCCTAATCAGGGAGGTTATAATGAGTTTACAAACCTTTGATTTAGGCTTAAGCTCATTAACTTATGACAAACACCAAAAACAATAACAAAAATGAAAACACAAAAACAAACAATAATAATCTCCTTCGGGATTCTTTTCTCATCATACTCATTCACAAACGAGAACTTTCTTCTTCCGTCTAATGCAAGACAGTTAGCACTCGAGCCAGACGAGTCATACACTTGAGCATAGACAAGTAAGAAGTTCACCAGTCAATTTATCTTTCAGTATCTTTGAGTCGAACTACGGTGTTCTGACTTCCTCATTGCACGAGAGGATACGTAGGCATAACTTAACTGTTATCGAACAAAAGTCTCTGTGTCTTCCCCCCTCTTCCATCTTTCTTTCTAAAGCCTCAGTTCCTTAGCATTCATTTCTTTTGCACTGACACTTATACATTCATTTCTAGCTTTTGCACACAGATAGCACATACGCCTACCCCTTTAAACACAATCTTTTAAGCGTGGATCCCATCAAGTACGACGGATAATCTGGGTGCTAATACCTTCCCAGGTTGTAACCAACCCCCTTTCTCAGTTTCTCTGGTTCGCAACCTTCTTATGCATCTTTTTATAGGTTTATGCAGCATTACCTTTCCTTCGGGATAAAAATGCCTAGCTGGCGACTCTATTCAGTTCATTTCATTTTCTCTTTTCGCCGACCGTTCGCGCTTGTACCGTGATGCAAATCTTTGGGAGCGACAGCTTGGCGACTCTGCTGGGGAAACCTTATATTGCAACCAGGGCTTCTGGTTCTTTTTGTGGGTTCCTCCTAGCACTTGTTTGATTTGTGTTTGCGGGGGTGTTATGTGCTACTTATGCTTATTTATTTTCTTTGTTTATTGCTTTCTGTACAGCTTTATTTATTGCTTTCATTTACAGTTTTTTATTCATTTCATATTGTCATTATCATTTGTGTTGGATCTGTGTTTACCTTGGTGGGAGGGATCAATGAGTGATTAAGGTTCCATACCGGGGACCTGAGTGACACATAGGCTAGATTGGCTTCATATTCTTTCCCATTCCATTTCGGTCTGGTGCGGGAATATGAAACACGGTTCAGACATGGGTTTCTTCTTGAGAACTATGTGCTACGGATTTCCTGTAGTACTAGGGCTATCTGGGAAGCCTGCTAAGTCTGGATGACCTTTTATGACCTTCAGCATCTGAGGTGAATTAGAGGATGATCTTTTATGGTTATTGTAAACATTGTACCTCCGGGTTAGAAATGTTTACACTTCTCATAACTGATCCAAGTCTGTGGATCCTTGTTCTAGAACAATACATGTGAGGGGGTGGGATGTTTACAGGTTTGCAGGAACCCTTGGCCTTATCATACCCTGTTACCAGTTTTGTTTAAGAATGCATCACTTTGGACCGTTCTTGTGAAACCCTGGATTTGTGACTCTTTATTTGAGTCCTCCACCTGGTTACTGGTTTTCTAAGCCTCCATCCGAACTTATGAACACACATGGACCCTATCAAGGCAGATAACAGATCCAACACTTGATCACAAACCCTTTGCATATCATTCTGCATACATCATTTTTGCATCATTTAACATTTGCCTATTTGTTTTACAAGGTATCCACCTTATTATATTTGGTTTGGTTTTGACATGTTTTGTTGCTCAGGCTTCTTCAGTTATCTACACCAGCATCTTCATCAGTGTTCCTTCTCCAGCACCTTCCTTAGTTTGTCTTCATCAGATACTGTTTACCAGTATTTTCACCAGAGACTTTTCCCAGTTCTCTCCATCAGTTGTCTTCATCAGAGACACTTCTTCGGCATCATCTTCAGTGACCTTTATCAGTAGTTTCTCCTCAATTTCTTCACCAGCATCCATTATCAGCATGGACACTTCCAGGAAGAGCAACATCACATACCACTTCTTTGAGCCCACCTTGACATGCATCAGACAGATCCAGTATCTCATTACTCCTGATCATGTTAACCTATTCAGAGAACATCATGGAGGCATATTGAACATGATCATGGACCTGGATGCATCCCAGAGGAGCATGTTCCATACTTGCTTGCAGTTTTATGATCCTCCTCTCAGATTCTTTACATTCCCTGATTTTCAGTTGGGACCTCTGTTAGAAGAATTTTCCATGTTGTTAGGTGTCCCTATCATGATAGGGATTCCTTTCAACCCTGATATGGTTGTTCCCAAGAATGAATACATAGCTAAGGCCTTGCACTTGGAGCCTACCCTCATTGATCAGAGCATGACCACCAAGGCTGGGGTTCTAGGCCTTCACTTGGATTTCTTAATCTCCCAGGCCACCCTACATGCTGCAGCAGGGAAATGGGATGCTGTTTGTGCACTCCTAGCCCTTAGCATATATGGATTATCTTGTTTGCAGACGAGCCAAAGTTCGTAAGCAAGAGTGCCATTCACCTGTTCTTACTAAGAAACCCGGTTCCTACCTTGCTTGGAGACATCTATTATTCAGTGCACCAAAGGAATGAGAAGCAAAGAGGAAAACTGGTCAGATGTTGTGCTCCCCTCTATTAATGTTGGTTGTTAAGGCATTTGCCGAAGTCAGGTACTTTCTTGAATCCTCATCAGCCAAGGAACTGGGCTAAGAGATTGATTGCCCTTACATCAGAAGACATCAGATGGTGCACTCAGAGCACCAAGGGCAAATACATCATTACTAGCTGTAGGCAATATCCTAATGTGTCTTTGATTAGAGTAAAAGGTTGCATCAATTACAACCCTTTACTTTTCAAGAGACAATTAGGGTATGCTTTGGTTCATCCTCCAAGAGGGCAAGACTTGACAAAGACCCTCTATTGTGACATCCAGCACAACTCTGTTATTGTCAGACAGATAGCCTGGGCTTGGGACAACATCCAGATTAAGGGAACAACTATCCTTAGAAAATGCAACAATATAGCTTTAGCACAGTATCTTGATTGGTCTCGTACCAGGGCACAAATCACCCGGATGCCATTCACCTTAGAGGATACACCTGGACCTTCAACAGTGCAACCTGCAGCTACTGTCAGTTTGGAAGAGTTTGAGAAACTTAAAGAGAGGAATACTCAGCTCTTTGAAGCCTTGAAGAAGACCCTTTGGGAGAGGAATGACAGCCGTCTAGATAATGAGAGGTTAGAGAGGCTTAGGATTAAGCACTTGACCAAGATTGAGAAGACATACGACTACATCAGAAAGGCTGGAGCAGGGGAGTTAGTACTGAAGAATGCTTGCAAGGAAGCAAAGATTCAGAAGGCTAGGGCAGAGCATTATTTAGAGGAGTGCCAGGCTAGGTGGATCAGGATCACTGAGGCCTATGCACAGGAAGATCAGAGAACTCAAGCTAAGATAGAACAGCTAGAGGCTAGTGAGAAGAAGAATCAGGCAGCCTTGATAGCAGCACATAAGGAGATCTCTGAATTGAAACTTCGGGCGGGGTTGAAGAGGTCAAAGGATTAGGATAAGCATAAGAAGTTGACCAGTGCCATTGCCACCAGGAATCTCCTCATCAGGACTATCACAGAGCACCCGGTTGGTCCAGTGACTGAGGCCCTCCTGAAGGAAGTCAGAGAAGATGATTTTGGATTAGATGTTTGACTTTTTTGTTTGTACTTCCCTTTGATTGTATTTTCTTTTTATTGATGTATTTTGACCCACCATGGGAATGTTATTGTAATCAAACTATGTATCTTCACTCTGTGTAATATATATGGTTTGTATTATTTTTGGTGGGCTTTATCTCTCTCTGCAACATTATCGGCATTTCCTCGAGGTCTGGAAAGGTCAAAACCAAAGAACCAAACCGGATACCCTTGGAAGACAAATAGGCATCCTGCATTGCATACTAACATTTTCTCTTTGTTTTATAGGTTTTTGTTTTGTTGTTGTTTCTCACTTTGTTGTGGTTTCAGGAAACATTGCTCGCAGAAGAGTGTTCCCTGTCAACGGAATACACCGGTACCCGACAAGAAACAACCTTCCGGGACTACAGATGGATCAGGTTCAACAAGACTTTACTGAAGTGAGGGCCCAGATGGCCAATGAAAGGGTTGAGATGAGAAATCAAATGAATCAATTTATGACAGTGATGACTGGTTTAGCTCAGAGCCAGGAAAGACTGAGGGAGTTGGTTGAGCGACAAACTCCTGATGAACACCATCCAGGTACAAGGGGTACCAGTAACAATGATCACGTGCAGCCTCTCACTGACCCACCAGAGTTTGGACCTCATCTGAACCCAGACATCAATGCTATAAGAAACACCAAGGGTAACACTACTGGAGGAAGGGTTTTGTAAGAGGACCCTCAAGAAGAGCAGTTTATAATGGTTGGGGCTGGAGACAAAGTTTACGACCTTCGGTTGGATGAAATTGCAGAGAAGCTGAGGTCTCTTGAATCCCAAAACTCTCTAGGTTTTGATGTCATGGACATGGGATTGGTGGAAGGGGTGAGAATTCCTCACAAGTTCAAACCCCTTTGCTTTGAAAGATACAATGGCACATCCTGCCCACGTACCCACCTTCAGTCTTTCCTGGGGAGATTGAAATCCTATACTATGGACGAGAAATTATGGATGTTTTACTTCGAGGATAGCTTGACAGGGGCATCCCGGGAATGGTATTCTCACTTGACCAGAGCCACAGTAAGAAACTAGAAAGACTTGGCTGAAGCTTTCATCTGTCAATATCAGTATAATATGGACATGGCTCCAAACAGGACCCTTCTGATGGGAATGTCACAATCTTCCCGTGAAAGCTTTAGGGAATATGCCCAAAGGTGAAGGCAACTAGCTGCTGTTGTTCAACCCCCGATGTTAGAAAGGGAGATGGCAGACATGTTCATGAATACTCTCCTGGGTACCTATATTGACATATTGGCTGCATTTTCTTCCACCAACTTTGCAGATGTGGTGATAGATGGGGAAATAATTGAGAGCTTACTGAAGATGGGAAAGATCTCCGACAACGGTGCCAGTTCAAGTGGTGCAAGGAAGCCATTTGCTAGGCCCCGCAGATCCGGTGAAACAAATTCTGCACACATGGGAAGAGGGAGATCCCAATATCTGCCCAGATCAATTGATGCCGTCACTATTCCTGCTCCACCTCCTCAGTATACTCATCAACCACCGCACTTTCCTCAACAACCACAATAGCCTCAACAGAGATCTTACAACAACAATAACAACAATCAACAACGCCCTTTTCAACAGTGGCCATCTCAGATCAACAGGGTGATTGACCCTATTCCGATTCCATATGCTACACTGCTACCATAACTCCTAAAGCCCAATCTTGTTGAGTTGAGGACATTGGCTCCGCCTGATCCTCAGAACCTTCCAAGAAACTACGATATCAACGCTAGGTGTGCTTTTCATTCTAATGCACCTGGTCACTCTACGGAAAAATGCAGGGCTATGCATATGAAGGTCCAGGATCTGGTAGATTCAAAGGCCCTGAACTTTGCACCACCTCCCAATGTCATGAAAAATCCTATGCCAAGCCTTAGTGGGCCAAGGATTAATGCTATAGAGGAAGGCTCACCCATGAGTTTAATAGAAGATATTGCAAGTATTCAGACACCTCTAGAAGAGGTTAAAGCCCAACTTTTGAAATTCCAAGTGTTTCCAGGTTGTGAGGCCTGTTGTGAATCTTGAAAGCTTTCCGAGAATGGATGTGCAAGCTTGAGGAGTGGAATTAATGGCTTGATCAGGGAAGGCATTCTGCAAATAACAACAATTGCTTCTACAACACCAGCAACTCTTTTGTCAACAACAAGTGATTCTTCTACAACTGCAACAACCATTGTTCCTACTGATTCATCTACAACTTCAGCAATCATTTCTTCCTTCACCTCAATAAACAACAATTCTATTTCATCTCCTTCTACAACTCCAGCAACCACCAACAATGATGTCTCCACAATTACTATTTATTATGACCCGACAACGGTCCCGAATTCCAGCAACTTTCAATAATCTCAACAATAGTTTCAACCAAGCTTAAATTCACCACCACCAACATCCACCAGAAGTCCTGTCACTATCTTCTATGATCCACAGACAATAACAGTTCCAACATATGCTGCAGTGAGTCCGGTCACCGTCACTGTGCCAGGACCAATTCCATATGACAAAGACAGTGTTGTACCATGGTATTATGGTGCTGACCTTTACTGCAACGGAGAAAAAATCCTTCTCGATTCTTCAAGTCCTACTCCCCAAGTGGATAATGTCGGGGGAGGCGTAGGCTTCACCCGAAGAAGACGCCTCTTGGCGTCACAAGCTCCCAGAACCAACACTGAGGCAGAGGCTGCTGCCAAAGCCAAAGGGAAGAGTGTGGCACCTGAAGAATCTGCATCAAAAGAGACTCATAAATCATCCTTTGATCAGGATGTGGATGAATTTATGAGGATAATTAAAACAAGTGACTATAAAGTTGTGGACTAGCTCCACCAAACTCCTTTTAAGATCTCTATACTATCCCTGCTGTTGTGTTCCGAAGCCCATCGGGATGCACTACTCAAAGTTTTGCACGCTGCCTATGTTCCAGAAGAGATCACGGTGAATCAGCTTGAAATAGTGGTTTCTAATGTCAATACTAGCCATGGGCTAGGTTTCACTGATGCTGATTTGACAACAGAAGGACGTCACCATAACAAAGCTTTGCATATAACCCTGGAGTGCAAAGGAGTTGTACTATCTCATGTCCTTGTAGACACTGGGTCCTCACTCAATGTCTTACCTAAGAAAGCTCTTGTCAAGCTCGAATATGATGGAATAGCTCTCCGACCAAGCAACCTTGTGGTCAGGGATTTTGATGGCTCCAAGAGGTCTGTTTTTGGAGAAGTGGAACTGCCAGTGATAATTGGTCCATAGGTATTTAAGTCTACTTTCTATGTGATGGACATTCAGCCGGCCTACAGCTGTTTGTTGGGTCGACCATGGATTCACGCCGCAGGCGCAGTAACGTCGACCCTTCACCAGAAATTGAAATATGAGTGGAAAGGACAGATTATCACCATATGTGGTGAAGAGGACATCTTTGTTAGCCATCTGGCTACATACAAGTATATTGAGATGGATGGTGAAATCCATGAAACTATGAGCCAAGGGTTCGAGGCCCTAAATGTCAATGAGGCGACGACTGGAATATTTGCTGCATCCCAGGAGGATAGGATGGGTACTTCAATTGTATCCTATTAGCAAGCCCGGAACATTGTTGAAGATGGTAATGCCCAAGGTTGGGGAAAGCTGCTGCCAGTGGAGAAGAAGGAGGACATATTCTGTTTGGGTTACAAACTATTCCGAAAAAATCAAGAGGAGGCTGCTAAAAAGCCCAAGTTCATCAGTGGGGGGATGCTCACCCCATATGCTATTAACAACCTGGAAGACGAGGCGGAAGGAGACCTCAACCTGGAGAGCTGGATACGTCCAAGGATCCCGAGGAATCAAGTCCTTAACTGGTCTTTCCAGGAAATTATAAGGGTTACTCATGCAGAGTAATTATTATTTCCTGTCTTTTTTTAGCATGCACCAAGTCCTGCATCTTGCCCAAGGTATCAGGACTCATTTTGTAAAAGGGCCATATTGTAATTTTGTCCAAATGGATTATCAATGAATATCGGACATCTTTTGCAAACAAGTCTCTTTTTCGCTCACTGTCTTTTCATTTCTTTTATTTTTGTACAAAACAATAAAATGGCAATGTTTTCAAAATAAACAACTTCATTTTCACTTTTTCGAAACAAGATTAAAATTGATCACTAAAACGAACCAATCTCAACACTTGCAGAGATTATCCTCCAGATTGCACCGACAACAACACTGCTATGACCTTGTATGACTTCGACAATCCAATTAATCAAGCTGATGAAGGGTTTTAAGAAGACTATGAGTTACCTGAAGAGTTAGCCAGGTTGTTGAGGCAAGAAGAGAAAGTGATCAATCCTCATCAAGAGGAAGTTGAAACGGTTAATCTTGGTACCGAAGAGGATTTGAAAGAAGTAAAGATTGGGGCCGGTCTGCAGGCTTCTGTAAAAGAACAGCTTATTGATATGCTTCGATAATACGTTGACGTATTTGCTTGGTCCTACCAAGACATGCCAGGTCGGGATATGGATATTGTCATGCACAGGCTACCTTTGAAAGAAGATTGCCCTCCATTGAAGCAAAAGCTACGCTGTACTCGTCCAGATATGGCCATGAAGTTTAAAGAAGAAGTACAAAAACAGTGGGATGCTGGTTTCCTTGCTGTAACTAGTTACTCGCCGTGGGTCGCTAATATTGTACCAATGCCTAAGAAGGATGGCAAAGTACAGATGTGTGTGGATTACCAGGAACTAAACAGAGCTAGCCCACAGGATGATTTCCCATTACCTCACATTGATGTATTGGTCGACAACACAACTCAGTTCTCGGTGTTTTCTTTCATAGATGGTTTTTCTGGTTATAATCAGATCAAGATGTCACCCGAAGACATGGAGAAAACAACCTTCATCACACCGTGGGGCACATTTTGTTACAAGGTAATGACTTTTGGACTGAAGAATGTCGGTACAACTTATCAACGGGCTATGGTGACATTATTCCACGACATGATCCACAAAGAAATTGAATGCTACGTGGATGACACGATTGCCAAGTCCCTCACTGAAGAAGATCATCTGGTAAATCTGCTGAAGTTGTTCAAGCGTCTGAGAAAATATCAGCTGAAGCTAAACCCCAACAAATTCTACATTCGGGGTACGGTCCGGTAAGTTGCTGGGATTTATCATGAGTGAAAAGGGAATTGAAGTTGATCCTGACAAAGTCAAAGCTATTCAGGAAATGCCTGCACCTAGGACTGAAAAAGAAGTTCGGGGGTTCTTTGGTAGATTGAACTACATATAAAGGTTCATATCTCACCTTACTGCAACCTGTGAGCCCTTGTTCAAATTGTTAAGAAAGGAATAAATGGTCAGGTGGAACGAAGATTGTCAGAAGGCTTTTGACAAAATCAAGGAGTACTTACAAGAACCTCCAATTCTTATGCCTCCAATTGAAGGAAGACCTCTAATAATGTACCTGACAATATTAGAAGGATCAATGGGGTGTGTGTTGGGCCAGCATGACGAGTTTGGTCGAAAAGAGTATGTGATATACTACCTAAGCAAAAAGTTTACCGACTGTGAACAACGTTATTCACTGCTCGAGAAAACTTGTTGTGCTTTAGCGTGGGCTGCTCGCCGACTAAGGCAGTATATGTTGACCCACACTACCTTGTTGATCTCAAAAATGGACCCCGTCAAATACATATTTTAGAAGCCAGCCCTTACCGGGAGGGTTGCAAGATGGCAAATGATTCTGACAGAATATGACATTTAGTACACATCTCAAAAGGCCATCAAAGGCAGTGTACTATCTGACTATCTGGCTGAGTAACCCATTGATGATTACCAGCCCATGAGATTTAACTTCCCCGATGAAGACATCATGTACTTAAAAGCAAAAGATCATGAAGAGCCTGTTCACACTGAAGGGCCTGACCCAGAAGAAGAGTGGACAATGATGTTTGATGGGGCTGTCAATATGAATGGACGTGGAGTTGCTGCAGTGCTCATTGCACCTAAAGGAGTTCATATGCTTTTCTCGGCGAAACTCACCTTTGCATGCACTAACAAAGAAGCTGAATACGAAGCCTGTATCATGGGTTTTAAGGAAGCCATTGACCTCAGGATCAAGACTTTGAATGTATTTGGGGATTCAGCTTTAGTAATCAATCAGACCAACGACATATGGTACACCCACCAAGAGCATCTGATTCCATACCGTGACTACACAAGGAGATTATTGACTTTCTTCACAACAGTCAAACTTGAGTACATCCCTCGAGACAAAAATCAGTTCGCGGATGCTTTAGCTACCATTTCCTCCATGGTCAAAGTTCAAACTGCCAATTATGTGCCTCGGATTTCGGTATCCAGACTAGACCGACCAGCGTACGTATTCCCTGTGGACATTGCTAAAGATGACAAGCCTTGGTTCCATGACATTAAACGCTTCGTAGAGGATCGGACATACCCACCTGGGGCATCATCCAATGATAAGAAGACACTAAGAAGGCTGGCCGGTAGTTTCTTCCTTAATGCCGATGGTTCATTATACAAACGAAACTTTGACATGGTTCTTCTCAGATGTGTTGATAAGAAAAAAGCAGACTTGCTGATGCACGAGGTGCACGAAGGTTCTTTTGGTACCCATGCTAGAGGACATGCAATGGCTAAGAAATTATTAAGATCAGGTTACTATTGGATCACAATGGATGCAGACTGTTGTGCCTATGCCAGAAAGTGCCACAAATGCCAAATTTATGCAGATAATGTACATGTGCCTCCAAATTCGTTGAACGTGATGTCTTAACCTTGGCCCTTTGCCATGTGGGCATTGACATGATTGGAAAGATCGACCCGACTGCTTCAAATGGCCACAGATTCATCCTAGTAGTCATTGATTACTTCACCAAATGGGTCGAAGCAGCTTCATATGCAAACGTCACCAGACAAGTGGTAGCTAGATTTCTGAAAAGAGACATCATCTGTTGGTATGGAGTGCCTGAGCGAATCATTACTGATAATGGTTCCAATTTGAACAACAAAATGATGGCAGAACTATGTCGGGACTTCAAAATCCAACATCACAACTCTTCTCCTTACAGGCCAAAGATGAATGGCGTTGTTGAGGCAGCTAACAAAAACATCAAGAAGATTGTGCAGAAGTTGGTGGTTACTTATAAAGACTGGCATGAGATGCTACCATTTGCTTTGCATGGGTACCGAACCTCGATCAGAACGTCTACTGGGGAAACACCTTATCAACTGGTATATGGTATGGAAGTTGTCCTACCTGTTGAAGTTGAATTACCCTCCTTACGTGTACTGATGGATGTAAAGTTGAATGAAGCAGAATGAGTCCGATCTCGGTACAATTAGTTGAATCTGATCGAAGAAAAGAGATTAGCTGCAATTTGTCATGGGCAACTAAATTAGAAAAGGATGAAGAAAGCCTTCGATCAGAAAGTCAGGCTTCGGGAATACCAAGTGGGAGATCTTGTGCTGAAAATACTTCTTCCTCCTCATACAGACCACAGGGGCAAGTGGACTCCAAATTACGATGGTCCATTCATAGTAAAGAAGATTTTCTCTGGTGGGGCACTGATGCTTACTACTATGGATGGTGAAGATTTCTTATCCCCTGTGAATTCAGATGCAGTTAAAAAATACTTCGCATAAAAAGACCCGCTGGACATAAAAACAGAATGTAAGTCCAGGAAAAAATAGGGCATCCCGGCGAGTCAAAAACAAAATAAAAGACTCGGGAAAAAATAATGGAAAAATAAAAAAAATGTACACCTGCTGAGTTGAAAAGCCGCATTGGACAACTCAGGCAAAAATGGGTATCCCGGTGGATCGAAAACCCGAAAGGGCGATCCACACAAAATCAGGGTATAAGCGAACAACTGCATTTTGAATTCATCTATATCATTCACAACACGGTAAGCTTCGAAAGGATAAAGCATCAGTCAGAATCAACCTCCTTCAGAAAGCAAGATGAGAAGAACGTCAAGGTCATACAGGTCATAGCAAAGGAAGCTCACCGGAGCGTCGTCAACATTGCCAGCACTTTTACTTTTTCAACTTGTAACAATCTCCTCATTCCAGGGGATCTGTTTCTTTGATTGTATATGCCGATTCAGGGAACCCAGATTAATAAAATCAGAGTTTTCAGTCACACCTCGTTTTATACATTTCTGTTTCGTTTGCAAAATGTCCAATATCCATGATATAATATTTGCATAAAACAAATGAGCCATTCTTAATAAATGCTTGCAGGAAATATATTTACTTTCAGGAATATCTAACTCCTATGACGGAATCCGGTAAGGGATACCTCGGGATACTCGTGCGTTTCTCTTGTCTTAACAGATTGTAGGTATTCAATACGGAACATGGGGCATACCAAGCACACTTCCCCAACATACCTCCTCTCCAAGAAATATCTGGAATGCTTTTCCCCAGCGGAGTTGTCAAACCCTCCTCATCCCCAGCACAAATCAATTCAACAGGAGCATCCCCAGCCAAGTTCCCCACAGAGTTTCCATCCTCTCCCCAGAAGAGCAATGCCTGAAACTCTCACACAACAAAGTGACGGAAGTTTCCTCCTCCCCAGCTGAGTTTCTCCTTACAGGATAGGTCTATCAATGATCTATTTCCCCCAAGCAGAGCTATATATCCTAACAGATCTACCAATGATCTCTTCCCTAGCTGGGATATCCCTCCAAGCAGATCAGCTAGAGATCTTTATAACAGTGGGATCCGAATCTCGGATTGGTTTCTCTTTTGCATAATCATAGCATTCGCATCATAAATCACCGAAATAAGCGTAGCATTCCGTCTAATACGAAGCATTACGGCAAAAATCAAACATTTGCATGATCACAGGCCAAGTTCGAGCCAGTCACCTACAATTACCATCAGTATTTCATCAGCAATGTATATAAAAACTCACATCCCTTGCAAGTAAAAGCCAAAGCGTCCCTTTTGCACTCTCAAACACAAATCCCTATTTATATATACTCTTTCGACAGTCTGTGTCGTATTATTCCATGCAGATATGAGCCGAAACATCCCCTTTGCACTCTCAAACACAGATACCAATACATGCTCTTTTGACACTCGTCCGTGTCACCTTTCCCCAGCATGGTTGCCCAATCACTTGTTGCAAACCAAACACTTTTTTATAATACACTCTTGTCGACATCCGTCTATGTCATCCTATCCCTATAGGTCGCCGAAACACCTTTTACACTCTCATATACAAATGTTTGTTCATAACCTATACATTCTCTTTTGACACTCGTCCGTGTCATACATTCCCCCGCAAGTCGAACACTCGTCTGTGTCTTGCTCATGCTTCACCAATAGACAATTCTCACTCATACTTATATAGAAGTCTCCGATACTCGTCTGTATCCTCTCTTTATATATATCTTTCCTCCAACAGATTCGACACTCGTCCGTGTTCTTTGTTAACCAGTTGATACTCGTCTGTATCATCATCTCTGAACACGCGTCAGCGTTTGTTTCTACTGATACTCGTCTGTATCATGGTCTTAAGGATGCTCGTCCGCATCTTTAATCTATACACAGCGTCAAACACTTATACCGTTTTATTCTTGAGCGTAAGCACTCGTCCGTGTTTACCATTCCTCAGTAAGTCACCAACAAAACAAATTTCTTCTATCCGACATTCGTCCTACGTTGTGGTACTTTCGGCAGCCGTACCCTGCCAGGTGATTGTTCTTCACCTTTGGATGACCGTCCCTCATCCTTTCCCCAGCAGAGTCTCCATTATTGGAACCCTTTCCTATCCGGAATTCGTCCTATGTCGTGATATTTAGCAAACGTCCCATTCTAGGTGATCGTCCTTCACCTTTTGATGATCGTCCTTCATCATTTTGTCTGATGGCCATCCCCATCGTTGATTTTTTTACCTGACATTCATCCTATGTCGTGATAAATCCCGAGAGCAGCCGTACCCTGCTAGGTGATCATCCTTCACCTCTTGATGATCGTCCTTCATCATGCTTATCTGATGGTCGTCCCCATCGTCGACCTTTTCTATCCGACATTCGTCCTATGTCGTGATAAAGAGCAGCCGTCCCCTACTAGGTGATCGTCCTTCACCTTTGATGACCGTCCCTCATCATTAATTCATTTATTCTTTGAACCGATGGCCTTCCCCATCGTTGTTTACTTTATCTTTGCAAACCTGGTGGCCGTCCCCATCATTGCCTTTGCTTTAATCCCCAGAGAACCTTGTTTCTTTACCTGATGGCCATCCCCATCATGATCCCTTTATTCCCCCAGCGTGTCGGTCGTCCCCGTCATTGCTTCACTTACCGCTTTATCCCCAACAGTCGTCCTATGCTCGATGGTTGTCCTCAATCGCTTCTATTTGATAATCATGCTATACTTTATTTTACAATTTATATCCATTTTCTTCTTCTCCCCAGCGAGTGCAAATTTCGGACTGTCTTTGATGTTCAACCATAAGTTATCTTGTTTGTCTGTTAAGCCAGACGCTTACATCCTGCACAGCTAACTCATGTTTGAATAGGGGCAGCTGTAAACACCCCAAATTTTCCCTCACTCATATTACACCATGGCTTGTGATCTTTCATGTTTGCATAAGCATAAGCATACCACATCATATTGCATTTTTGCTTCACTGCATAAGTTCAAGTTCATCTGCATCTAGGGTTTGTGATCTGAGCAATCCAAGATTCCATCTGAGCCACTCCAAAGGCCTCAAAGCATTCCAAGAGGGTCCATGTGTATTCTATTATCATATCATGCCTCTCAAAGTTCAAGGAAGTCAAGAAATCACAAGAACTGGCAAGGCATGGAAGCAGAGCTAGGGTTTTCACTGCACAGATGACCAAAATTAGGGTTTTGGTTTCAGAGGCCTCAACTCCAAATTTTTGGGCCATTCTTGTTTCTAATGTTCTTAAGATGTTATAAGGATCATGTGTACCAAGTTTGATGAAGAAATTTATTGTGGAAGTCATCTATTCATCGGGTAACTTCTTGAGCAAGTCAGAGCAAACTCAGGGCATCTGAGGCCCTACCAATGGAACCAAAGGGGTATTTTCATCAAATTTAAGTTCTATGATCTTTATTTGATCATTTAAGTGCTTGGAAGTTCACAAAATTGAAGAAAATTGAGCTAAACCAAAAGTTGCCAAAAATGGAAATGACTTGTAATGGAAACTTTCCATTTTGGGAAAGTTCTTCAACCTCCTCTTTCTCAACCAAATATGCTTCAAATGAAAAATTCTTGGTCATGAAAGTTGTATATTAGGTCTTTACCTTTTCAAAAAGTACAAGAACATGTTCTAATTCATTATGGAACTCAAGTTATGATCCTTCAAAGTTGGAAAAAATCCTATAATTTTCAAGAATACACCAAAGAGGATTTTTTGTAAAACCACTTGCCAAGCCATTTCATGACCTCTAATGCATTTCTAAACATCATACCATCACAGTACAACTCATTTTGATCATAATTGGCCCAAGAATCATGCATTTTCATGCCTTGAACTTCAAGAAATTTCAAAAGGGCCAAAACTTCTCAAATTTGCAAAATGGTATGAATCTTCCCATACACTTGTGTCAGCATGCCAAATTTGTTTCTTGTGACCTCCTTAAACTCAGCTGAGGCTAGACACCCCTTGCAACCAGGCCTGCCATGACCCATGCCTCTAGTACAACCAAACTTGACTTTTTGCAAAATCACCCATACCAATCATCATAGGCCACAACAACTACTCTGACCTATCACAGCTTCACATATATGCCTCAAGGGACTCATTTCATACAACACATTGCCCTGAATCATCCCACAACTCAAGAACACAAAAATCCTCAAGAAGCTTTCCCTCTTCGAAATTCATAACACAGCCAGAAAAACATCAAGCAAACTTCACCATTCAACTCAGCATCACTCATAGAACATTTCCCACCCTCCATTATAGCCTGAAACATCACAAAACAAAAACACGATTTCTCACATTTCAAAACTGAAACTTCAAAACAGCCCAAATAAATTCATTCCAAGCATCAAAGCATACTCAGGAGATCCATTGGAGTTGATTGACACCAAGGAGAGGCCCAGATAGCTCAGACTGAGAAAGCTCAAGCTCAGGTATCATCAAGAACATTTTTTCCAAAAATGTATTTTTAAGTTCCTAAATGATTCTTCATGCTTCACTGATCATGCTGATGTAATTTGTTTCGAAAATGGTTGAGTATTAAGCATGTATTGAGTTTCTGAAATTTTTGTTCAGTTTCACGTTTTGCTTCGAATCTTGTTTTTAAGGAATGATAAATGTGTTTTGAGGGTAGATTCATGCTTGGGAAGGTTAGGGGATTGTTTCTGGAGATTTAGAGGCTTTGATTTGGCCTAGAGAAGAAGATAGAGTGAAGGTCTCGCCGGAGAAGATGACCGGAGCACTGTTTCGGTCATCTGAATGTGATTAGGGCTTAATTAGGGTTTTATTTACCAGACATGTTCTGGGCCTTTGGATTTGGATTAGATTAGGAACGGATGGCTAGGATCATTTCACTTAAGTTTAATTTCAGATTAATTAAATTAATTAAGAAATTAGGCCAGTTTGAATGTGGACCACTAGATCTGGCGCGCAGTCAATTCCCTCCATTTTCCCTTTGAATCTCAGCCACCAGATGTGCATACTTCCATTTAAATTCATTTTTATTTCATTTTTATTCATTTATTTTGCATATTTATTTTAAAATAGTTAGAAAAATCCTAAAAATATTTCCCTTTGCATTTTTGTTTCAATATTTTTCTTAATCAGAAAATGATTTTTATTTTATTTTTTGCATAAAAATTGTATTTTAAAAATATTAAAATGTTTATTTTAATTAATTAATGGAAATTAATTAATTAAAATAGCATTTAAGTTTCTAAAAATCACCCAAAAATTCATGTTTCACCTTAACACATTTAGAAACATTTTCAAACCCCTCATACAAATTTCGTTTTGGTTTTGATCATCATTTGACAATTTTCTTTGAATTTAGGGTTCATAAAATCACATTTTAAACCCTAACCTTTAAAAAATCTGTTCTGCCTAACCATGAAGGGTTTGAAGTTGGTTCTTTTTTCATTTTTTCACACACATCATGTAGTATCTAGGATATATTTGGCATGAATTTATATTTCATTTTCAATTTGATTTGCATTTTCCATTGAGGATCACCCAAAAAACCCTAGAAACTTAGGAAATTCATAACTCCTTCTAGGTTTAGCTTCTGACCTCCCCCTTTGGATGGTAACCTAGTATAGGTTTAGGGTTCCTTTGAGTGCTTTTTCAATTTTTTATCAAGTCATTTGCTTCTGTCTTTGCCATTTGCATCTCATCCTTTCATGTAACCCTAATTTTGCATCTTCCCTTGCATTCATCTTGCATATGCATCCATACATGAACTTGCCATGACATTTCATGCATTCATATGTCATCTTAAACATCTTAAGACATTTCTTGAACATTTCTTGGTCATTTATTCATACATTTTCTAGGTTTTTCATCCATTACATGTCATGAACATCCTTGTGTTCTCATGCTTCTTTCATGCTTCATTTGCATACATTCTCTTGTATGGTCACACATATGCATCTTATATGCCTTTGCATTATTTCATAGCATCATTTGCATCATGTTTATGCTTCTGGTTTTGGTCTTTGTCTTTGTATATGCATCATTCCATTTCATTTCTTTCCTTATGCATCTTGTGCTAACTTTTCAGGTTAATGGTAAGTTGTTTGAGAGGTGGATTTGCCTTCACCTCCCACTTCTTCTCATCCTTTTATGTTGCATCTTTGCTACATTTTTGATTGTCTTTGAGTGGCATTGCTCACTTGTGTTCTTTCTTTCTCACTTTCTTTCCTTAAGTTACTTATCTTCTTAGGAAGTAATTAACTTATTCTTCTGCTTCCTTCTCCTTTCATCTTGCTTCTCCTTGGTGGCCTCCTTGAAGACTTCTTCTCTTAAGCATCACAAACCCTAGGACTTCCAAGCATGATAACTTGTAGGACTTATTAGTTTCCCTTAGACTTTTTCCTTTGAGTCTTCTTTGTGTATCTTTTCTCATCTCATCATTAGAGACTAAACCTTTAAGGTTTTAAGACTTTGGAATTAGGGTTATGCCTGCATCCTTCTCTTAGGATGAAGTGTATAACTTTAATCCTAAGTGTTAAACCCTTGATCTGTTTAAACCTCTTAATCAATCCCTCTAATAATCACTAAGACATTAATTTGTAACTTGGGCGTTACATTAGGGTTCTAATTCTTCCTTTATGGTTAAGAAGAACTAACCCTAGTGTTTAATGGACAAGTCCCCCTCAAGTTGTCTTACAAACCATAAAACTAACTTCTTAATCTCACTCTTAATTAAAATCCATTTAATAAAGGCTTGTTTTGTCATGAATTTAATCCCTAACCATGGATTAAGTTGAGGTATCTTCCTCAGCTTAAGTGTTCTCATCTATTATCCTTTTATTAGGATGGTGTTATGAGTTTACTAATCCTTGCTTATGGCTTAAACTCATTACTTAACACTAAACAAAAACCCAAAAACATCTAAATAATCACAAGTAGGTTAATGATCTTAATCCTACATCATCATGGTAATTAATTTGAGATGTTTATCTCATACTTAAGTATTCTCATTATCCCTAATCAGGGAGGTTATAATGAGTTTACAAACCTTTTATTTAGGCTTAAGCTCATTAACTTATGACAAACACCAAAAACAATAACAAAACTGAAAACACAAAAACAAACAATAATCATCTCCTTCGGGATTCTTTTCTCATCATACTCATTCACAAACGAGAACTTGCTTCTTCCGTCTAATGCAAGACAGTTAGCACTTGAGCCAGACAAGTCATACACTTGAGCCTAGACAAGTAAGCAGTTCACCAGTCAATTTATCTTTCAGTCTCTTTGAGTCGAACTACGGTGTTCTGACTTCCTCATTGCACGAGAGGATACGTAGGCATAACTTAACTGTTATCGAACAAAAGTCTATGTGTCTTCCCCCCTCTTCCAGCTTTCTTTCTAAAGCCTCAGTTCCTGAGCATTCACTTCCTTAGCACTGACACTTGTACGTTCATTTCTAGCTTTTGCACATAGACAACACATATGCCTACCCCTTTAAACACAATCTTTTAAGCGTGGATCCCGTCGAGTACGACGGACAATTTGGGTTCTAATACCTTCCCAGGTTTTAACCAACCCCCTTTCTCAGTTTCTCTGGTTCGCAACCGTCTTATCCATCTTTTTCTAGGTTTATGAAGCATTACCTTTCCTTCAGGATAAAAATGCCTAGCTGGCAACTCTATTCAGTTCATTTCATTTTCTCTTTTCGCCGACCGTTCGCGCTTGTACCGGGATGCAAATCTTTGGGAGCGACAATGTGTCATATTATGCATATGCTTCTGACTTTTATCATTTCATGTCATCTTTGAATCTTCTACTTTCATCTTCACCTTACTTCTTTCTTATAAGATGAATGTGTGTTTGCATTTCTCTCCTCATCTCTCATGATGCCATGAAATAACTCATGCATATATGCATGATCATTTAGGATAACTTTAGGCATTTAAATGTTTTGTTTGAGTTTTGACTTTGAGGTTTTTCACGTGTCTTTAACCATGTTTGTGCATCTTTGCATTCTTACTTCTTCTTTTGCATCTTCTTTGAACTTCTTCATCTTTATTGTTGTTCTTTGCAAGTTATTTGTTTGAGTTTGAGCTCTTTGAACTTTGTAAATGTTATTATGATGTGGTTCAGACTTGTATGGTCTTAGAATCTTTGTTTCCATTTCATTTGTGTGATTTTGATGTTTGGCTTTCATGTTTCATTTACTAACCTTGTAGGGGATTTGGTAAGTTGAAGGGATGTGGATATTCTTCCACATTTCAATCTCTCCTTTCTCTTTTAATGTTCATACTTGTGTTTGGATAAGCATCCAATATTCTTTGTCTTTTCATAATTGCTTCTCATACCCTTTAGGAGCAACTTAACTTCCATCTTGGAAGTAAGTTGTTTTATAATCCTTTCTCCTTTCTTTTCTTTTCTTCTTTTATTCTTCCTTATTCATTAGGATAGAGATCATAAAACCTAACAAACCTAGGATATCCAAGCATGATAACTTCATTAGGTTTAGTCTCCCTTAGACATTTTACCTTTGAAGGTCCTTTTGATGCTTTCTCTCTTCTTATATCAAAATATCTTCAAAAGACTTATTAAAGGTTGAAGTGACTTCTTGTGTTATGGACTTATTCCATGGGTCATTTTCATCTCTCCCATATTGGGGTAATGTGAACTTGTCTAGCATGATGTACAAGTCTAAACTTGAAGTCATTTTCACAAAGAAAAGCTTAAAAAACACTTATTCACTTCAAAATACAAAAACACTTAATAAATACAATGGGTTAGTGTGCTTGAGCCCTAATATTTTGAACCAAGTCTTGGGGGTCTTCTCCTTGCTTGGATGTTCTTCTTCCTCATTCAATCTTGGAGTGATATAAGAAGTACATACTCCATTGAAAGGGACTTGAATACACTTTCTTGTGACAAATTCAATAAAATCTTCTAAAAGCATTCAAACCAACAATAAACGTATTTCCTTCAGGAATTCTTTTCTCACCTCCTTCACTCTTAACGAAAGAACTTGCTTCTACTTGTCTCTTTTCAAGACGGTAAACGCACTCATGCCAGACGAGCCTACAACACCTGAGCATAAACATAAGCAGTTCAAGCCATTAAAAACAAACAAATAGTTCCCCTAGTTAGGGGAACTACATCGACCCTGACTCTCATTCCCATGAGATACGTAGGTAGTGGTGTGGGGCCCATTCGAGCAATCTTTTTTATTTTCCCCATACCTTTTCTTCCTCTTATCCAGTTCCAGTTGCAGTTTCATTTTAGTAGTAGTTTATCCTCACCCTTTGAAATAGTTCTAGCAAGCGTGGATCCCGTCGGGTACGACGAATGATCTGGAGTGATAATACCTTCCTAGTTTGTACTGGACTCCCTTACCCTTTCTCTTTGGTTCACCTGACCATACTTTCTCCTTTCTTTCCCGGTTTCTGCAGCTTTTCCATTCCTTAGAGATAAAAATTCCTGAAAGGCGACTCTTCCTTTTCTACGCCACTTTCGCGTCTGTACCAGGATGGAAATTCTAGGAGCGACACTTCCTCAACCTTTAAATCGTACCATCCAAAAAAGTTTTTACTCCACACCATTAAATATCCTATATGTAATCTAAGTTTCTCCTTCATAATAAAATCACTCCTCCCTAATACCGAATAATTCTTCCACTTACTCTCCACAAACATAGGAAAATAAGGGCTTTGGTCCCCAATTCTTCTCGTCAATCTTCAACCAAATAGGACAATGGTCACTAACATCTCTTTTGCCTATGCTTTGACCAATAATACCCCATTTTTAAACAAACAAGGAGTCCACCAAAAACATGTCTAATATGCTCATCGCTTTTCCGTCACTATTGTACCATGTGAACCGATTCCCAGACACTGGAAGATTAACCAACCCTAAGTTCTGCATAAACTCCGAAAACGTCAGGTTCACCCTGGTTCTTGATCCACTAGAGACTCCCTTCCTCTCTGATTCCACCGTATTTGTGTTAAAATCACCACCAAGAATCCAAATTCCATCCTGCCACTTTAATTTGAAAACTTCCAAATCTGACCACGATTTTCTTTTAGATGCAAACGAACAACCGAAATAAATATTGACAGCATAAATGACTATCCCCTTCCATAACAATTTCGATCCCAAAAAACCCAATTCTCTGAAAGAGAATATAGGCACCAAAGTAACAGAATTCCACATTGAAATTAGAACTCTAGAAAACCCATTTGTCTTAATAAAA
Organism: Lathyrus aphaca; assembly: GCA_963966055.1. Lineage (NCBI taxonomy): Eukaryota > Viridiplantae > Streptophyta > Magnoliopsida > Fabales > Fabaceae > Lathyrus > Lathyrus aphaca. The sequence goes on from OZ014520.1 coordinate 451,639,994, forward strand.
GACCAACTTACCTAACTACCTCCTCACAGACTGGTATATAATTTTGAATCCACCTCTTGCATCTTCAATTCTTAACAGAAAAATAAATCCATCTTGGTCGATTTAATAAAGCAACTTATCCTTTTCCTCTTGGATCTGTCACCACTTGAGATTGATGTTTCCATAAATTTCCTCAATGTCGGTCTCCATATGCAAATAACTATCTATAAACACCCCAAATTTGCTCTCATTATTTCTCACACCATGTCTTGTGATCTTTCATTTTTTATTTAGTATAAGCATACCATCTCATATTACATATTTGTTTCATCTACATAGTTCCATTTCATCTGCATCTAGGGTTTGTGATTTGAGCAATCTAAGAATCAATCTGAGCCACCCAAATGGTCTTGAAGCTTTCCAAGAGGGTCAATGTGTGTTCTATGATCATATTTTGATCCTCAAAGTTCATGGAAGTCAAGAAATCACAAAATTGGCAAAGGCATGGAATCAGAGCTAGGGTTTTCACTACACAGATGACCAAAATTAGGGTTTTGGTTTCAGAGGCCTTAACTCCAAATTTTTTGGCCATTCTTGTTTCTAATGTTCTTAATATGTTATAAGGACCATTTGTACCAAGTTTAATGAAGAAATTCATTGTGGAAGTCATCTGATCATTGGAAAACTTCTTGAGCAAGTTAAGTCAAAATCAGGATATCTGAGGCCCCCAACAAGGGTACCAAAGGGTCATCATCATCAAATTGAAGTTCTATGATCTTTATTTTATCTTAGATGTGGTTTTAAGTTTACAATATTGAAGAATTTTGAGCCAATTGCAAACTTTCCATTTTTGGAAATGACTTGTAATGGAAACTTTCCATTTTGGGAAAGATTTTCAACCTCCTCTTTCATGACCAAAAATGCTTCAAATGAAAAATTCTTGGACATGAAAGTTGTAGATTAGGTCTTTCCCTTTTCAAAAATACAATAACATGTCTTGATTCATCCTAGAACTCAAGATATGGCCTTTCAAAGTTGGAAAAATCACAATTTTCAAGTTCATGTCAAAGAGGGATTTTTGCATATTGGCATTTCAAGCTTCTAAGTGACCTCTAATGTGCACAAACACTTCATAACATGTCAAAAGCAACTTGCCTAAACCAGAATCGGCCCAACAATTTGGCATTTTCATGGCTTGATTCACAAAAATGTCAAAGTTGGAAATTTGCAAAACACATGACATATCTTCATCCAAGCCTTCCAGCTGCACTCTATTGATCTAATGGCCATCCACAAACTCTATTGAGGCCAAGACACCCCTTGAAACAGATTTGCACCATGCCCATACCTCAAGTACATAAAGTTGACATTTTTGCAACTTGGCCCATACCAATCAAGTTGTGCCACCACCCACTCTCTGACCAATCACAATGACTTATGTGAACCCTAAGAACCTCATTTCATAGAAGATTCAAGCCTGAAACATCTTAGAACTCAAAATTCACAAAATCACCTAAAAACTTCCCTTCTTTGATTCTCACACGTCAGCCATCAAAACTCACTCATTCTTTCACCATTCATCTCAAAATCACCTAAGGATCACAAAACACCCCTCACCAAGGCCTGAAACCAGCTCAAGCCAAAATACGATTTCTGCAAAACCAGAACCAAACACTTCAAAATAGCTATCACAAACTTGTTCTAAGCATTGCAACATCATCAGGGAGCTCATTGGGGTTGGTTTTCATTAAAGAAAATGCCAGAAAGCTCCAAACTGAAAAGCTTCAACTCAGGTATACCTCAAGAACATTTTTTCTAGAACTTGTTATTTAAGTTAAAATATCAATCTTCATGTTCCCCTGATCACACTAATATGTTTAGTTTCGAAAATGAGTGAGAAATGACCATGTATGAAGCTTCTGAAACTTTTTTACCTAGGATGTTTTTCTTCGATTTCCCTTTATGATGCATGATAAATGTGTTTTGTTTGTTGATTCATGATGTATGATGTTTGGGGATCATTTCTGGGCAAAAAAATTGGTGTTTAATGACCTAGGGAAGAATTTAGCATTTTGAGTGGCCGAAGAAGATGATCGGAGCTTAGCTCCGGCCACCTGAAAATAATTAGGGCTAATCCTTGATTAATTCCCCAGACTCGTTCCTGGCCATTGGATGGTGATTAGGGTTAGGTTTCGTACGGCTCAGATTAGCTCATTAAGATTAATTTCCAATTAATTAATTTAATTAAAATCAATTAGCCAGTTTGAATGTGGACCCTTGGATAGCGCGCGCAGTCAACGGCTTTCCCCCAGGTTGAATCCCATCCCTTGGATCTGCATACTTTTCCTTTAATTCATTTTATTTCATTTTCTTTTCATTTCTTTTGTTTAATTTATTAAAAATATCAAAACACATCAAAAAATTCCCAAACTTTGCATTCTTGTTTTAAATATTTTTCTCAACCTGAAAATGATTTTTATTTTATTTTTTGAATTTAAAAAGTATTTTTAAAATATTTAAATGTTATTTTTAATTAATTAATGGATTTTAATTAATAAAAAATAAATTTAGGTTTCTAAAAATCACCAAACAAATCATGAACCATTCCAATACATTTAGAAACATTTTCAAACTCTTAATACAAATTTCTTTTTAGGTTTGATCATAGTTTCTCAATTTTCTTTGAATTAGGGTTCTTTAAAATCACATTTTCTAACCCTAATTTGAAAAAGTCATTTCTGCCTAACCATGAAGAGTTTGAACTTGATTCTTTTTTCATTGTTTCACATATTGCATGTAGTGTCTAGGTTATTTCCCTCATGAATTTATCTTGCATTTTCAAATTGATTTCCATTTTCCTTTGAGAATCACCCAAAAACCCTAGAAAACATAGAAAAATCATAACTTTCAATAGGATTAGCTTCTGACCTTCTCTTTTGGGGTTTGACCTTGTATGGGTTTTGGTTTGTTTGAGCTTGATTTCAATTTTTTATCATGTTGTATGCTTCTGTTTTGTTCATTGGCATCTCATATGTTCATAAAACCCTAATTCCTCCTTGCATATTCATCATCGTGTGAACTTGCCATGACATTTCAAGCATTCATGTGGAATCTTAGACATCTTAGGACATGTTAGAACATTGCTTGATCATTTCTTCATTCATTTGCTATGTCTTGCATTCATTTCATTTCATAAACATCCATATGTTTTCAAGCTTCCAAGCATGCTTTCATGACATCCCATCTTTGTATGATTATTCATATGCACATTGTATGACATTGCATCATCTCATATGCCATTTTCATTGCATAATTACTTATGACTTTGGTATTTGCATCTCATTTCCATTCATTTCTTTATGCTTTATGTCTTATGCATTCATACTAACTTTTCAGGAACTTTTGGTAAGTTATTTTGAGAGGTAGATTTACCTTCACTTCCCACTTCTTCTTATCTCATTCATATGCATATTTACATGTCTTTGAAGTGAACTTGTTCACTTATGTTCTATCTTTCTTACTTTCTTTCTTTAAGTTACTTATCTTCTTCAGGAAGTAAGTAACTTATTCTTCTCCTTCCTTCTCTTTTCATCTGCTTCTTCCATTAGTGGCCTTGAAGATATTTCTCTTAAGCCTAACAAACCATAGGATATCCAAGCATGATAAATTTTAGGGTTGTGTATAGTCCCCCTTAGACTTTTACCTTTGAGTCTCCTTGAGTCTCTCTTCTCATCTCAATAATCAGAGACTAAACTCTTAAAGTTGTAGGACTTTGGAATTAGGGTTATGCTTGCATCCATCTCTTAGGATGGAGTGTATAACTTTAATCCTAAGTGTTAAACCTTTAATTTGTTTAAACCACTTAATTAAATCACATTAATAATCACCAAGACTTTATCTTGTAACTTGGGCCTTACATTAGGGTTCTATCTCTTCCTTATGGTTAAGAGGGACTAACCCTAGTGTTTAATGGACAAGTCCCCCTCAAGTTGTCTTACAAACTTAAAATCCACTTCTTAATCTCACCCTTTAATTAAAATCCTTTTAATAAAGGCTTGTTATATAATGAATTTGATCCCTAACCATGGATTAAGTTGAGGTATCTTCCTCAACTTAAGTGTTTTCATCTATTATCCTTCTATTAGGATGGTGTAATGAGTTCACTAATCTGCGATTAGAGATTAAACTCATTACTTAACACTAAACAAAAACCTAAAAACAACTAATTAATCATAAGTAGGTTAATGATCTTAATCCTACATCATCATGGTAATTAAGTTGAGGTGCTTATCTCATACTTAAGTATGCTCATTATCCCTAATCAGGGAGGATATAATGAGTTTACAAGCCCTTGATATAGGCTTAAGCTTATTAACTTATGCAAAACTCCAAAAATAATAACAAAACTGAAAACACAAAAACAAACAATAATCGTCTCCTTCGGGATTATTTTCTCATCTCACTCATTCACAAACGAGAACTTGCTTCTTCCGTCTAATGCAAGACAGTTAGCACTCGAGCCAGACGAGTCAAACACTTGAGCATAAACAAGTAAGCAGTTCATAGTCAATTTATTTTTCAGTCTCTTTGAGTCGAACTACGGGGCTCTGACTTCCTCATTGCACGAGAGGATACGTAGGCATAACTTAACAGTTATCGAACAAAAGTCTCTGTGTCTCCCCCATCTTTCAGCATTCTTTAAAAGCCTCAGTTCCTGAGCAATTCACCTTTTTGCACTGACACCTGTACATTATTTCTTAGCTTTTGCACACAGATATAAGCATGGATCCCGTCGAGTACGATGGACAATCTGGGTGCTAATACCTTCCCAGGTTGTAACCAACCACCTTTCTCAGTTTCTCTGGTTCGCAACCGGATTATCCATCTTTTCTAGGTTTATGCAGCATTACCTTTCCTTCTGGATAAAAATGCCTAGCTGGCGACTCTATTCAATTCATTTCCTCTTTTCATTTCTCTTTTCGCCGATCGTTCGCGTCTGCACCGGGATGCAAATCTTCGGGAGCGACAGCTTGGCGACTCTGCTGAGGATGATATCTTGCAACCAGGGCTTCTGGTTCGTTTTGTGGATTTCTCCTTGTGCTTGTTTGATTGTGTTTATGGGGGTGTTATGTGTTATATGTGCTTTTTGTTTATTGCTTTATTTATTTCTTTCTATACAACTTTATTTATTGCTTTCATTTATTGTTTTTATGCATTCCATACTATTATCATCATATCATGTGCTGGATCTATTGTTTGCCTTGGTGGGAGGGATATTCAGTGAGTAAGGTTCCATACCGGGAGCCTGAGTGACACATAGGATAGAGTGGCTTCATATTCTTTCCCATTCCATTTCGTTCTGGTGCGGGAATATGAAACACAGTTCAGACATGGGTTTCTTCTTGAGAACTTTGTGCTACGGATTTCCTATAGTACTAGGGCTATCTGGGAAGCCTGCTAAGTATGGATGACCTTTTAGATGACCTTCAGCATCTGAGGTGAATTAGAGGAGGATCCTTTATGATTATTGTAAACATTGTACCTCCGGGTTAGAAGTGTTTACACTTCTCATAACTAATCCAAATCTGAGGATCCTTGTTCTAGAACAATACCTGTGAGGGGGTTGGGATGTTTACAGGTTTGCAGGAACCCTTGGCCTTATCATACCCTGTTACTGATATTGTTAAGTTTACACCATTTTGGATTGTTCTTATGAAACCCTGGACTTGTGACTCTTTATTTGAGTCCCCCACCTGGTTACTGGTTCTCTAGCCTCCATCCGGACTTATGAACACACATGGACCTTATCAAGGCAGATAACAGATCCAGCACTTGATCACAAACCCTTGCATATCATTATGCATACATCATTTTGCATCATTTTAACATTTTTCTATTTGTTTTATAGGGTATCCACATCTTATCTTTGGTTTGGTTTTGACTTTTCATCTCCATCAGCCATCTGCATCAGCCATCTGCATCAGCCATCTTCATCAGCTATCTTCATCAGAGATTCTCTTCAGCACCTTCACCAGTTGTCTTTATCAGTGTTTCTCTTCAGTTATCTTCATCAGCATCCATTATCAGTATGGACCCATCCAGGAAGAGCAACATCACATACCATTTCTTTGAGCCCTCCCTGGCCGACATCAGGCAGATTCAGACACTCATCACTGTCGATCATGTCCCTTTATTCAGGGAACATTATGGTGGTATCATGGACATGATCATGGACTTGGATGCATCACAGAGGAGCATGATTCACACTTGCTTGCATTTTTATGACCCTCCTCTCAGGTGTTTTACTTTCCCAGACTTTCAGTTGGGACCTTTGTTAGAAGAGTTTTCCATGTTGTTGGTTGTCCCCATCAAGAGAGGGATTCCTTTTAACCCTGAGATAACTGCTCCAAGGAATGAGGATATAGCTAAGGCTCTATATTTAGAAGCCACCATCATTGATCAGAATATGACCATCAAGGCTGGAATCCCAGTCCTCCATTTGGACTTCTTGATTACTCATGCCACCAAGCATGCTGCAGCAGGGATATGGGACACTGTCTATGCTCTCTTGGCCCTTAGCATATATGGTACCATCTTGTTTGCAGACGAGCCTAAGTTTATAATAAAGAGTGCTATCCACCTCTTCATGCTGAAGAACCCAGTTCCTACCTTGCTAGGGGACTTCTATTACTCAGTGCATCAAAGGAATGAAAAACAGAGGGGAAGATTAGTCAGATGTTGTGTACCTCTCTTCTACTATTGGCTATTGAGACACTTGCCAAAAACAAAAGCTTTCTTGAATCCTCATCAGTCAAGAAACTGGGCGAAGAGAATGATTGCCCTTACATCAGAAGACATCAGGTGGTGCACTCAGAGCACCAAGGGCAGGGACATAATTACAAGCTGTGGGCAGTATCCTAATGTACCTCTAATTGGAGTAAAGGGTTGCATCTACAATCATTTGATGTTCAAAAGGCAATTAGGGTATGCTTTGGTACATCCACTAAGAGAGTAGGACTTATCAGAAACCCTTTACTGTGACATTCAACATAACCATGCCATCACCCGACAAGCAGCTTGGGCTTGGGATAATATTCAGACAAAAGGGACTGCCATTCTTGGAAAGTGCAACAACATAGCTTCAGCTCAGTATATTAATTGGTCACATATCAGAGGACAGATCACCCGCATGTCTTTCACCCAGGAGGATGTGCCTGGGCCATCAGCAATAGAGCTTGTAGCTACAGTTAACTTAGAAGAGTTTGAGAAGTTGAAAGAAAGGAAAACCCAGTTGTCTGAAGCTCTAAAGAAGACCCTCTGGGAGAGGAATGATAGTCGTCTGGACAATGAGAGGTTAGAGAAGCTCCGGATCGAGCATATGACCAAGATTGAGAAGACAGATGATTACATCAGAAGGGCTAGAGCATGGGAGTTGGTATTGAAGAATGCTTGGAAGGAAGCCAAGATTCAGAAGGCCATAACTGAGCACTACTTAGAAGAGAGTCAGGCTAGATGGATCAGAATTACTGAAGCTCGTTCACAGGAAGATCAGAAGACACATGCTAAGATGGAACAGCTGGAAGCTAATGAGAAGAAGAATCAGGAAGCCTTGTTAGCATCACAAAAGGAAATCTCTGAATTGAAACTTCGGGCGGGGTTGAAGAGATCAAAAGACAAAGACAAGTATAAGAAGTTATCAAATGCCATTGCCACCAGGAACCTTCTTATCAGGACCATCACAGAGCACCCAGTTGGACCAGTGATTGATGCTCTCCTGAAGGAAGTCAAAGAGGATGACTTTGGGCTGGATGTTTGATTTCTTTGTACTTGTATTTCATTTTGTTTGTACTCTTGATTGATTTTGTTGTATTTTGACCCACCATGGGAACTTGTTTGTAATCACAAAACTATGTACCTTTGCATTTGTAATATATGGTTTGTGTGTTATCCTTCGGGCTTCATTTCTCTTCAACATCATCATTCCTCGAGGTCTGGAAGGTCAAAACCAAAGAACCAAACCGGATACCCTTGGAAGACAAATAGACATATTGCATTGCATACTAACCTCTTTCTTTGTTTTGTAGGTGTTTTTGTTGTTGTTTTTCTCACTTTGTTGTGGTTTCAGGAAACATTGCTCGTAGGAGAGTCTTCCCCATCAACAGAGTTCACCGGTATTCTACAAGAAACAACCTTCCGAGCTTACAGATGGACCAGGTTCAATAAGATCTGAGTGATGTGAGAACCCAAATGGCTAATGAAAGAACTGAAATGAGGACTTAGATGAACCAGTTCATGGCAGTAATGACTGGGTTGGCCCAAAGCCAAGAAAGATTAAGAGAGTTGGTCGAGCAGCAAACTCCTGAAGAAAATCACCCAGGTACAGGGGGTACCAGCAACAATGATCATGTACAGCCTCGTACTGACCCCCCGGAGTTTGGACCTCATCTCAACCCTGACATTAATGCTATCAGGAATACCCAGGGTAATAATGGAGGGCGTGCCTTGCAAGAGGACCCTCAAGAGGAACAATTCACTGTAGTTGGAGCAGGAGGTGAAGTCTATGATCGTCGGCTGGACGAGATAGCAGAAAAGTTGAGATCTCTGGAGTCTCAAAACTCCTTAGGTTTTTATGTTATAGATATGGGGCTGGTAGAGGGAGTTAGAATTCCTCACAAATTCAAACCTCCCTTCTTTGAAAGGTATAATGGAACATCTTGCCCTCGCACACATCTTCAATCCTTTCTGGGAAGATTGATGGCTTACAATATGGATGAAAAGCTATGGATGTTCTATTTTGAGGATAGCTTGACCGGAGCATCCTGTGAGTGGTACTCTCATCTAACTAGGGCAACAATCAGAAATTAGAAAGATTTGGCTGAGGCTTTCATTCGCCAATACCAATACAATCTATACATGGCTCCTAACAGAACTCTTCTAATGGGTATGTCAAAGTCCTCCAGGGAAAGCTTTAGAGAGTATGCTCAGAGATGGAGACAATTAGCTGCTGCTGTTCAACCTCCAATGTCGGAAAGAGAAATCGCAGATATGTTTATGAACACCCTACAGGGGACATACATTGATAGGTTGGTTGTTTTCTCTTCCACTAGCTTCGCAAATGTGGTCATAGCTGGAGAAAGGATTGAGAATTTGTTAAAAATGGGTAAGATTTCTGATAACGGCGCCAGCTATAGCAGCACAAGGAAGCCTTTTGTGGGGCCTCGCAGGTCGGGTGAAACCAATTCAGTACACATGGGCAGAGGCAGGCCCCAGTATATGCCAAGATCAATTGTCGTTGTCACGATTCCCACTCCACCACCTCAACAACAATACACCCCGCAACCACAACATTTCCCTCAGTAACATTTTCCTCAACAAAGGTCTTACAACAACAACAACAACCAACAACAGCGTCCTTTCTAGCAAAGGTCGTCTCAAGTCAACAGGGTAATTGAGCCTATCCCAATGCCCTATGCCACTTTTCTACCACAACTTCTGAAACTCAATCTTGTTGAATTAAGGACTCTGGCTCCACCGGATCCTCAGAACCTTCCACGGAATTACGACGTCAATGCCAGATGTGCCTTCCATTCTAATGCACCTGGCCATACCATAGAAAAGTGCATAGCTTTGCACATGAAGGTCTAGGATCTAGTTGATTCAAAGGCTTTAAATTTTGCACCACCTCCTAACATTACAAAGAATCCTACGCCCAGCCACGGTGTCCCGAGGATAAATGCAATTGAGGAGGACCAACCTATGAATTTAATTGAAGATACTGCATGCATTCAAACACCTCTGGCAGAGGTTAAAACTCAACTTTTAAAATGCCAAGTGTTCCCAGGTTGTGAGGCCTGCTGTGAATCTTGCAAAATTTCCACCAATGGTTGTGCAAGCTTAAGAAGTGGCATCAGTGGCCTTATCAAAGAAGGTATCCTGCAGATAACATCAACGGTTTCTACAACATCAGTAATTCCTCTTACAGCAACAACAGGCACCCCTATTACAACTTCAAAGACAATTGTGCCGACAGACTCGTCTACAAAATCAACAATCATCTCTTCCACCACTTCAACAAATGTTAGTTCAACTGCATCCGCTTCTACAACTACAACAACCATTAACAACGACATCTCCACAGTCACCATATACTACGACCCAACAATGGTCCCCGATTCCAACAATTTTCAACAACAATCTCGACAACAACCCAGCTTCAATCTTCCACCATCACCACCAGTCAGAAATCCTGTCACCATATATTACGATCCACAGACAATAACAGTTCCTACTTCCGTTACAGTCAGTCCAGTCACCATCACGGTACCTGGACCCATTCCATATGAAAAAGATAATGTTGTACTATGGCACTATGGTTCATACCTTTACTGCAACGGGGAAAGAGTCTCTCTTGATTCTTCAGCTTACACACCACAGGTCGATAATGTCGGGGGAGGCGGAGGTTTCACTTGAAGCGGACGTCTTTTCGCGTCACAAATTCCAAGATTTAACACTGAGGCAGAGGCTGCTGCCAAAGCTAAAGGCAAAAATGTGGTGCCTGAAGAACCTATTTTCAAAGAAGCTCATAAAACATCCTTTGATCAAGATGTGGATGAATTTATGAGAATAATCAAAAGAAGCGACTATAAGGTTGTGGATCAGCTCCACCAGACCCCTTCCAAAATCTCCATTTTATCATTACTGTTATGTTCTGAAGCTCATCGGGATGCATTACTTAAATTCCTACACGCAGCCTACGTGCCTAAGGGGATCACGGTGAATCAGCTGGAGACAGTGGTGTCTAATGTTAATACTAGGCATGGGCTAGGCTTCACTAATGCTGATTTAACTACGGAAGGATGCCATCATAACAAAGCTTTGCACATCACTCTGGAGTGTAAAGGGGTTGTGCTTTCACATGTTCTAGTCGACACTGGGTCTTCACTCAATGTCTTTCCAAAGAAAGCCCTTGTTAAGATTGAATATGACGGTATAGCTCTCCGACCAAGCAATCTGGTGGTTAGGGCTTTTGATAGTTCCAAGAGGTCTGTTCTTGGAGAAGTGAGCTGCCTGGGATAATTGGCCCGCAGGTCTTTCAAACTACTTTCTACGTGATGGATATTCAGCCGAACTACAATTGTTTGTTGGGTCGACCATGGATTCACGCCGCTGGCGCAGTTACGTCGACCCTTCACCAAAAATTAAAATACGAGTGGGAAGGGCAAATTATCGCAATCTGTGGTGAAGAGGATATTTTTGTTAGCCAGCTGGCCACCTACAAATACATTGAGATGGATGGTGAAATCCACGAGACCATGAGCCAAGGTTTCGAAGCGCTGAATGTCAATGTGGTGACAACTGAAGTATTTGCTACATCCCAGGAAGATAGGATGGGTACTTCAATTGTATCCTACCAACAAGCTCAGAAGGTTGTTGAAGATGGAAACGCCTGAGGCTGGGGCAAGCTGCTACCTGTGGAGAAGAAGGAGGACAAATTCAGTTTGGGTTACAAACCATTCCGACAAGATCAAGGAGAGGCTGCTAAGGAGCCCAAGTTCGTGAGTGGGGGAATGCTAACCCCAGATGCTATGCTGTCAATAACGTGGAAGACGAGGGTGAAAGCGACCTCAACCTGGAGAGCTGGATTCGTCCAAGGATCCCAAGCCAACAAGTCCTTAACTGGTCTTCCCAGGAAATTATATGGGTTACTCCTGCAGAGTAATTATTATTTCCTGCTTTTTAGCATGCATCAAGTCCTGAATCTTGCCCAAGGTGTCAGGGCTCATTTTTTAATAGGGCCATATTTGTATTTTGTGCAAATGGAATATCAATGAACAATGGACATCTTTTGCAAACAATTTTCTTCTGCGCTCACTGTCTTTTCATTTTTGTTATTTTTCGCACAAAACAATAAAATGGCAATGTTTTCGAAATAAATAACTTCATTTTTCTGAACAAGATTAAAATTGATCACTAAAAAGAACAAATCTCAACCCTTGCATAGATGATCCTCCAGATTGCACCGACAATAGCACTGCTATGACCTTGTATGACTTCGACAATCCAATTAATCAAGCAGATGAAGGAGTTGATGAAGAATATGAGTTGCCTGAAGAGTTTGCCAGGTTGTTGAGGCAGGAAGAGAAAGTGATTACTCCTCATCAGGAGGAGATTGAAACTGTTAATCTTGGTACCGAGGAAGATTTGAAAGAAGTAAAGATTGGGGCCAGTCTGCAAGCTCCAGTAAAAGAACAACTTATCAGCATGCTTCGGGAATACGTTGACGTCTTTGCTTGGCCCTATCAAGACATGCCAGGTCTAGATACAGATATTGTCATGCACAGGCTATCCTTGAAAGAAGATTGTCCCCCAGTCAAATAGAAGCTACGCCGTACTCTCCCAGATATGGCCATGAAGATTAAGGAAGAAGTACAAAAACAGTGGGACGCCGGTTTCCTTGCTGTAACTAGTTACCTGCCGTGGGTTGCTAATATTGTACCCGTGCGTAAGAAGGATGGCAAGCTGCGTATGTGTGTGGATTACCAGGACCTGAACAGAGCTAGCCCGAAGGATGACTTCCCATTACCTCACATTGATGTATTGGTCGACAACACAACTCAGTTCTCGGTATTTTCTTTCATGGATGGATTTTCTGGATACAATCAGATTAAGATGTCACCCGAAGACATGGATAAAACAACCTTCATCACACCTTGGGGCACATTTTGTTACAAGGTAATGCCGTTTGGACTGAAAAATGCCGGTGCCACTTATCAACGGACTATGGTAACATTATTCCATGATATGATCCACAAAGAAATTGAATGCTACGTGTCGCTCCCACCAAATGACACGGGTCCAAGAGGGGTACAGACGCGAACGGTCGGCGAAAGGGAAGGAAATGAATAGAGTCGCCAGCTAGGCATTTTTATCCCGAAGGAAAGGTAATGCTGCATAAACCTAGAAAGATATGGATAAGACGGTTGCGAACCAGAGAGACTGAGAAAGGGGGTTGGTTACAACCTGGGAAGGTATTAGCACCCAGATTGTCCGCCGTACTCGACGGGATCCACGCTTAAAAAATTTGTGTTTTAAAGGGGTAGTGTCAGTGCAATTTGTGTATCAAAGCTGGGAAGAATGCAAGTGTCAGTGTAAAAGAAGTGTGAAGTGTATAAATGAAGTGTCAGTGTAAGAATAAGAATGACATGCTCAAGACCATGAGGCTTAAAGAATGAAGCTGGAAGATGGGGGAATATACAGAGACTTTTATTCGATAACTGTTAAGTTATGCCTACGTATCCTCTCGTGCAATGACGAAGTCAGAACACCGTAGTTCGACTCAAAGAGACTGAAAGATGAATTGACTTATGAACTGCTTACTTGTCTATGCTCAAGTGTATGACCTGTCTGGCTCAGGTGCAAACTGTCTTGCATTAGACGGAAGAAGCAAGTTCTCGTTTATGAATGAATGAGATGAGAAAAGAATCCCGAAGGAGACGATTATTGTTTGTTTTTGTGTTTTCAATCTTTTATTGCTTTTGAAAGTTTGTCATAAGAAAATGAGCTTAAGCCTAAACCAATGGATTTAGTAAACTCATCACATCCTCCCTCTGATTAGGGGTAATGAGGATACCTTAAGTGTGAAGTCAGCATCTCACACTTAATTACCATGATGTAGGATTAAGATCATTAACCTACTTGTGATTATTTAGATGTTTTTGTTGTTTTTGTTTAGTGTTGAGTAATGAGTTTAAGCCATAATCAAGGATTTAATGGTCCCATTACACCATCCTAATAGAAGGATAATAGATGAGAACATTTAAACTGAGGAAAACTCCTCAACTTAATCCATGATTAGGGATTAACCTCATGACAAAACAAAGCCTTTATTAAAGTGGATTTTAGTTAATGATAAGATGAAGAAGTGAATTTTATGGTTTATAAGACAACTTGAGGGGGACTTGTCCATTAACACTAGGGTTAGTCCTTCTTAACCAATTAAGGAAGAATTAGAACCCTAATGCAAGGCCCAAGTTACAAGCTTGATGTCTTAGTGATTATTAAGTGGATTGATTAAAGGAGTTAAACACATTAAGGGTTTAACACTTAGGATTAAAGTTATACACTCCATCCTAATAGAAGGATGCAGGCATAAGCTTAATCACAAAGCCTTGAAACCTTTAGGGTTTAGTCCCTGATTATGAGATGAGAAGAGAAGACTCAATGATGACACAAAGGTAAAAGCTAAATGGGGGACTAATCAAATCCTAATTGTGATCATGCTTGGTTGTTCCTTGGGTTTGTGAGGCTTAAGAGAGAAGGAATCTTCAAAGTGCCACCAAGGAGAGAAACAGATGAAAGGAGCAAGAAGCAGAGAGAAGCAAAACAACTTGCTTCACTTAAGAAGACAAGTTGCTTGAAGAGAGAAAGTAAGATGAGAAAGAATGAGCAAGCTCAATCCAAAACACATACAAAAATGCAGCAAAGGAAGCATGAAAGAGATGAAAAGAGAATGTGAGAAGTGAAGGCAAATTCACTTCTCAAACAACTTACCACCTGAAATGTTAGCAAAAGAAATGAAATGCAATGCAAATGAGATGAGATGTGATGATGCAAACCAAAGTCAGAAGCAAATACATGATGATAATGATGCTAAGAGATGATGCAAACATGAGGCAAGACATGAGAATGATCAAACAAGCATATGGATGCAAATGAAGCATGCATTGATCCATGAATGTACATGAAAAGTTATGAAATGTAATGAACATACAACATGGCAAATGAAAGATGCAATGATCAAACATGGTTCTGATATGTCCTAAGATGTATTATGAATCAAAGGAATGCACAAAATGTCATGGCAAGTCAATGGATGCAAGCAAATGAAAGATGGATGCAAGAGAAGGCACAAATTAGGGTTTATGATCAACACACAAAACAAAATTCAAAATCAGAAGCATATGACATGATAAAAAATTGAAAATTCAATCAATGATACCCTAAACCTATACAAACTCACTGCCCAAAGGAGAGGATCCAACTCTTAATCTATTGAAAGTTATGAATTTCCTAAGATTGCTAGGGTTTTAGGGTACCTTGTCAAGAAAAATGCAAAACAAATTGAAAATGCAAGATCAATTCAAACCAAATTTATCCTATAAACTACATGTTATGCAAGATGCAATGCCAAAAGAATCATCATCCAACTCTCAATGGTTAGGCAGAAGGGATTTTTCAAAGTTTGCACAAAAATATTGTCTTGAAATGAAATTAAATCCAATGAAAATGATCAAAAGGCATCAAGAACAAAAAAGAAATTTGGTTTGAGAGTTGGAAAATGTTTCTAAATGTTTTTAAATGCTATGTGAATTTTTTTGTGATTTTTAAATACATAAATGTATTTTTAATTAATTAATTCTCATTAATTAATTAAAAATAAACATTTAAATGATTTAAAAATAATTTTTAATGCAAAAAATAAAAATAAAAATATTTTTGTGTTCTGAAAATTCATGAAACCCTTGACAAAAATTTTCATAATTTTTTAATGATTTTAGCTATTTTAAAATAAATGTGCAAAACAAATGAATAAAAATGAAAATAAAATGAAATTAAATGGAAACTAAGCAAGATCTAAGGCTGAGATTCAAACTAAACACGCGGGAGTTGACTGGCGCGCGTTTGAGTGGCTGGGATTGCTTCTGGGAAATTCAAATTTTAAATCCAATTAATTAACCTAATTAATCTGAATTAGGGTTTAATGAAAGATCCAGGCCCTCCATTCGCGCGGGAGTCAACCAAAGTCAGCCAGATCAAGGGTCAAAATTCAAACTTTGCCCTAAACGCGTTTAACACACTAATGACTCTCAGGTGCCGGAAATGACCTCCGGTCATCTTCTCCGGCCACCTCTCCCCTGAGATTTCTCTAAAACACTCCCTAGGCCAAATCAAACCCCCCAAATCTCCAGAAATGATCCCCAAACCCCATAGAGCAAGAATCCAGCACCAAATTTCATTTATTTTTCATCAACAACAAGATTCGAACAAAAACTTAAAACTGAACAAAATTTCAGAACATGCATACACACTCAAAACTCAACCATTTTTCACCATTCAAGGTTCATTGTGATCAGTGGAACACACTCTACCATTCTATAACTGAAGAAACAAGTTCTGGAAAAATGTTCCAAGAAGGTACCTGAGCTTGAGCTTTCTCAGTTCTGGACTTTCAAGCCTCCCCTCTTTGTGTAAACCACTCCCCTTGACCTCCTGATGAAGTTTTGATGCTTGGAAAGAAATTCTTTTGGCTGGTTTGTGAGATTGCACTTCAACTGGTCAGAAATCGTGTTTGGTTTATGGGAGGTTCTTGGCTGTTTTGATGGATGGTTTTGGGTCAGTGAATGATTTTGAGATCAATGGTGAAGTTGGTTTGAAGAATGGTTGAGTGAGATGAGAGATTCGAAAGGTTTTGCAAGTTGGAGGATTTTTGGTAACTATGGCAATCTGAGGTTTCAGCTTGTGTTGTGTGTTGTGTTATGTTGCATTTGGTCCACTTATCACAACTAGAGAGGTCAGAGGAGTTGGTGTTCCCTATTGTGATTGGTATGGGTCTTTATGCAAAAAGTCAAGTTTTGGGTAAGAGAGGTATGGGTCAATATTAGGCCAAGGACAATAGGGGTGTCCTGCGCAGCAAGGAATGAGGAGGGCCATGGAATCAGTTTTGAAGCCAATTAGCAAGTGTATTAGGGTTTGTATGATGTTTTGCAACTTTGTTCATCTTTGGCCCTTTTGAAGTTTCTTGATCCCCAAGTCATGAAAATGGACAAACTCTTGGTGCATTCTGAATTTTAGGCAATGGTTTATGTTTGTGCAAGGATTAGAAGTCACTTTGAGGTCTCATTTCAACTTGGCAAGTGGTTTTGCAACTTTGCCTCTTTGGTACATAACTTGAAATTATGTGATTTTTCCCAACTTTGAAAAACCATAACTTTTGATCCAAAATGAATTAGAATGAGTTCTTGTACTTTTTGAAAAGGGAATGATCCATTCTACAACTTTCATGACCAAAGTTTTCTCATTTGAAGCATTTTTGAATCAAAAAGCAAGGGTTGAAAAAGTTTCCCAAAATGGCAAGTTTCCATTACAAGTCATTTTCCCAAAAAAGGCAACTTTGCAAATGGCTTGAGATTCTTCAATTTTGTGAACTTATAACATCTTTCATGATCAAATAAAGATCATACACATTCAAAATGATGAAGAACACCCTTTGGTTGGGTCATTGGGGGCCTTAGATGCCCTGATTTTGCACTGACTAGCTCAAGAAGTCAACTCTTGATCAGATGCCTTCCCCATGGAATTTCTTCATGAAAATTGATATGCATGATCCCTATGACATATAGAGACCAATAGAAACAAGAATGACCAAAAAAATTGGAATTATGGCCTTTGAAACCAAAACCCTAATTCTAGGTCATCTGTGCAGTTAAACCTGGCTCTGCTTCCATGCCATTCTCAGTTCTTGTGATTCTTTGGCTTTTTTGACCTTGTGAGGATACAATATGATGCTTGAACATATATGGACCCCTTTTAAGTGATTGATGACCTTTGGAGTGGCTCAAATAGCTCTTGGATAGCTCAAACCACAAACCCTAGATGCAGATGACTTAGAAACAATGTAGTGAATTAAAAATGCAATATGGGATGCTATGATTGAACTTATGCATATGAAGAGATCACAAGCCATGGTGTGAATGGGTGAGGGCAAATTTGGGGTGTTTACAGCTGCCCCTATTCAAACATGAGTTAGCTGTGCAGGATGTAAGCAACGGCTTAGCAGGCAAACAGGATAACTTGTGGTTGAATACCAAAGACAGTCCAAAATTTGCACTCACAGAATGAAGAAGAAAAGGGATATAGATTGTAAAAGAAAATAAAGTATAATTATAAAGTGCGGGCGACAGAGGACGACCGTCGAGCAGAGGACGACTGCTGGGGAGAATGCAGGAAATAAAGCAATGACGGGGACGACCGACAAGCTGAGGATATGAGAGATAGTGATGGGGACGACCATCAAGTAAAGCTATAAGACTCTCTGGGGATTAGAGGTAAATGAAATAAATGATGAGGTACGGTCATCAAAGGTGAAGGACGATCACCTAGCAGGGGACGGCTGCTCTGTTGGGGATAAGATGAGGGACAGTCATCTAAGGTGAAGGACGATCACCTGGCAGGGTACGGCTACCGAAAGTACCACGGCATAGGACGAATGTCGGATAAAAGAGGTTGACGATGGGGACGGCCATCGGATAAGCATGATGAAGGACGATCATCAAGAGGTGAAGGACGATCACCTAGCAGGGTACGACTGCTCTCAGGGTTTATCATGACATAGGACGAATGTCAGATAACAAGATCAATGATGGGGACGGCCATCAGATGAAATGATGAAGGACGATCATCAAGAGGTGAAGGACGATCACCTAGCAGGGGACGGCTGCTAAAAATATCACGACATAGGACGAATGTCGGATAGGAAGGGATTCTAATGAATAGAGACTCCGCTGGGAATGATGAAGGACGATCATAAAAAAGGTGAAGGACGATCACCTGGCAGGGTATGGCTGCCGAAAGGTATCATGACATAGGACGAATGTCAGATAGAAGAAAATCAATTCTGCAGGGGAATGGTAAACACGGACGGGTGTCTGCATTCAAGAGATGAAAGGTATAAGTGTTTGGGTACGGTGTATAGATTAAAGATGCGAACGAGCATCCTTAAGACTATGATACGGACGAGTATCGGGTAGAAACAAACACTGACACATGTTCAGAGATGATGATACGGACGAGTATCAACTGGTTAACAAAGAACACGGACGAGTGTCGAATCTGAGGGGGTATAAGAGGTGTGTAAAAGATACGGACGAGTATCTGTATGAATAAAACAGGAGTAACAAGTATGAGTGGTGTACAGATGAGTGTTTAACTTGCTGGGAGAGTGGCACGGACGAGTGTCAAAAGAGGAAAGTGTAATATAAACAAGTGTATGATTTACAAAATGTTTAGGTGGCTATGTTGGGGAAGGTGACGCGGACGGGTGTTAGGGAATTTGCATATATATGTATCTGTGAGTGCAAAGAGGACGCTTTGGCTTTCTACTGGGGATATGACACGGACGGGTGTCAGGAAGTATCTGTATCTTTAGAGAAATTTGCCTTGGCTCTCTGCCGGGGAATCTGGGGAGTTCTCTGTATATCACTGACGGATTGTCAGTATTCACAAGTATTTGATTCAGAACATGGCTTATGATTATGCAATATGTTTGATTTTTGCCGTAATGCTCCGTATTAGACGGAATGCTACGCTCTGTGGGGAAAATGTGATGAGAATGCTATGATTATGCAAAAGGTAATGATCCAGGATTCGGATCCCGTGGCTGCGAAGATCTCTGGCTGATCTGCTTGAAGTGGAACATCCCAGCTGGGGATGAGATCATTGGTAGATCTAGCATATATGACTCTGCTTGGGGAAATAGGTCACTGATAGACCTATCTTGGTAATGAGGGACCCAGCTGGGGTTTGTAGAAGCTTTCTTCACCCTGCTTGTGAGATCTCCAGGCGTTGCTTCTCTGGATAGAGGTTGAAGCTCTGTGGGGATATGGTTCCCTGGCTTTTGTACTTGGCTGAGGAGGAAACAACAAATGGAAGCTCAGCTGGGGAGAAAGCACCTCCGGTGCTAAGATTGAGTAGATAATGATTTGCCAGCTTGCTGGGATGAAGCTTTCATGCCCCATGATGTGCTTTGAATACCTGCAATCCTGAAAAGACAGAGAAACGCACAAGTAATCCTGAGGTATCCCTTACTGGATTCCATCATAGGAGTTTAGACACTCCCGGGAGTAAGTATATTTCATGCGAGCACGTATTTCTTAGAAGAGAAGCATTTGTTTTTATGCAATCAATATCTTAAAGACATCAGACCTTTTTGCAAACGAAAATAAAATGTATAAGACGAAACATGACTGAAAAATTGATTTTATTAATTTGTGTGCCTTGAATTGGCAAGATACAGTCAGAGGAACAGATCCCCTGAAATGAGAAGATTGTTACAAATTGAGAAATAAAAGGTATCGGTAATGTTGATGACGCTTCAAGGAGCTTCCCTTTTGCTATGACTCGTATGACATTTGACGTTCTTCTTATCTTGTTTTCTAAAGAAGGTTGATTCTGAACGAAACTTGAACCTTTCGGAGCCTACCATGTTGTAAGTGATACAGATGAATTCAGAGTGCAGTTGTTCTCTTATTCCCTTATTTTGCGTGGATCGCCCTTTCGGGTTTTCAATCCACCGGGATACCCATTTTTTTGCTTGAGTTGTCCAATGCGGCTTTTCAACTCAGCGGGTGTACATTTTTTTGTTTATTTTCCCTTATTTTTGCCCGAGTCTTTTATTCTGTTTTTGACTCGCCGGGATGCCCTATTTTTGCCTGGACTTACATTCTGTTTTTATGTCCAGCGGGTCATTTTTATGCGAAGTATTTTTTAACTGCATCTGAATTCACAGGGGACGGGAAGTCTTCACCATCCATAGTGCTGAGCATCAGTGCTCCACCAGAGAAAAATTTCTTTATTACGAATGGCCCTTCATAGTTCGGAGTCCACTTGCCCCTGTGGTCTGTATGAGGAGGAAGGAGTCTTTTCAGCACAAGATCTCCTACTTGGTACTCTCGGAGTCTGACTTTCTGATCGAAGGCTTTCTTCATTCTTTTCTGATACAGCTGCCCATGACAGATTGCAGCCAATCTCTTTTCTTCAATCAGACTCAGTTATTCGTATCGGGATCGGACCCATTCTGCTTCGTTTAGCTTAACATCTATTAGTACCCGTAGGGAGGGTAACTCAACTTCAACAGGTAGGACTACTTCCATACCATACACAAGCTGATACGGTGTTGCCCCAGTAGATGTTCTGATTGACGTACGGTACCCATGCAAGGAAAACGGTAGCATCTCATGCCAATCTTTGTAGGTGACTACCATCTTCTGCACAATCTTCTTGATATTCTTATTAGCCACCTCAACAGCGCCATTCATCTTTGGCCTGTAAGGAGAAGAATTGTGGTGTTGGATTTTGAAGTCCTGGCACAGCTCTGCCATCATTTTGTTGTTCAAGTTGGAACCATTATCAGTAATGATTCGCTCGGGAACCCCATACCGACAGATGATGTCTCTCTTCAGAAATCGGGCTACCACTTGCCTTGTAACATTTGCATACGAAGCTGCTTCAACCCACTTGGTGAAATAGTCAATGGCCACCAGGATGAATCTGTGGCCATTTGAAGCAGTCGGCTCAATCTTGTCAATCATATCAATGCCCCACATGGCAAAGGTCCAGGGTGAAGACATCACATTCAGAGGATTGGGAGGCACATGCACCTTATCCGCATAGATCTGGCATTTATGGCATTTTCTGGCATAGGCGCAACAGTCTGCATCCATTGTGATCCAATAATAGCCCGATCTTAACAACTTTTTAGCCATGGCATGCCCTCCTGCATGGGTACCAAAGGATCCTTCGTGCACCTCGTGCATCAATAGGTCTGCTTCCGTCTTATCAACGCACCTGAGGAGTACCATATCAAAGTTTCTCTTGTACAGGGAACCATCAGTATTCAAGAAGAAACTACCAGCTAGCCTTCTTAATGTCTTCTTGTCATTGGAAGATGCCCCGGGTGGGTATGTTTGATCCTCCAAGAAGCATTTGATATCATGGAACCAAGGCTTATCATCTTTAGCAACATCTGCTGCAAATACATATGCTGGTCTGTCAAGTCTGGACACTGAAATCCGAGGCACAAAATTGGTAGCTTGAACCTTGATCATGGATGAAATGGTGGCAAGAGCATCTGCAAATTGATTCTCATCCCGAGGGATATATTCAAGTTTGACAGTTGTAAAGAAAGTCAATAACCTCCTTGTATAATCCCTGTGAGGTATCAAATGATCCTGATGGGGGTACCATTTGCCGTTGGTTTGATTAATTACCAGAGCTGAATCTCCGAACACAGTCAAAGTCTTGATCCTGAGGTCAATGGCTTCCTCAAGACCCATAATACAAGCTTCGTATTCATCTTCGTTGTTAGTGCAGTTGAAAGTGAGTTTTGCCGAGAAAGGCATGTGAACTCCCTTAGGCGTAATGAGTACTACACAACCACCACGACCATTCATATTAACAGCCCCGTCAAACATCATAGTCCATTCTTCTTTTGGGTCAGGCCCTTCAGTGTGAACAGGCTCTTCATGATCTTTTGCTTTTATGAACATGATGTCTTCATCAGGGAAGTCAAATCTCATAGGCTGGTAATCATCAAGGGGTTGCTCAGCAAGATAATCAGACAATACACTGCCCTTGATGGCTTTCTGAGATGTGTATTGGATGTCGTATTCTGTGAGGATCATTTGCCATCTTGCAACCCGTCCGGTAAGTGCTGGCTTCTCAAAAATGTACTTAACTGGATCCATCTTTGAAATCAATAAGGTAGTGTGGGTCAACATATACTGTCTCAGTCGGCGAGCAGCCCACGCTAAAGCACAACAAGTTTTATCGAGCAGTGAATAACGTTGTTCACAGTCGGTAAACTTTTTTGCTTAGGTAGTATATTGCATACTCTTTTCGACCAGACTCGTCATGCTGGCCCAGCACACACCCCATTGACTCTTCTAATACTGTCAAGTACATTATTAGAGGTCTTCCTTCAACCGGAGGCATAAGGATTGAAGGCTCTTGCAAGTATTCCTTGATTTTTTCAAAAGCCTTCTGGCAGTCTTCGTTCCACCTGACCGTTTGTTCTTTTCTCAATAGCTTGAACAAGGGTTCACAAGTTGATGTAAGGTGAGATATGAACCTTGAAATGTAGTTTAATCTACCTAGAAACCCTCAAACTTCTTTTTCTGTCTTCGGTGCAGGCATTTCTTGAATGGCTTTGACTTTATCAGGGTCAACTTCAATCCCTTTCTCACTTACAATAAATCCCAGCAGTTTACCAGATCGCACCCCGAATGTGCACTTGTTGGGGTTTAGCTTCAGTTGGTATTTCCTCAGACGCTTGAATAGCTTTAGTAGATTCACCAGGTGGTCTTCCTCTGTGAGGGACTTGGCAATCATGTCATCCACATAACATTCAATTTCTCTATGGATCATGTCATGGAATAATGTTACCATAGCCCGTTGATATGTTGCACCAGCATTCTTCAGTCCGAATGGCATCACCTTATAACAGAATGTGCCCCAGGGTGTGATGAAAGTTGTCTTCTCCATGTCTTCAGGTGACATCTTGATCTGATTGTATCCTGAAAATCCGTCCATGAAGGAGAATACCGAGAACTGAGCCGTGTTATCCACCAATACATCAATGTGAGGTAATGGGAAGTCATCTTTCGGGCTGGCTCTGTTCAGATCTCGGTAGTCAACACACATCCTCACCTTGCCGTCTTTCTTAGGCACAGGCACAATATTAGCGACCCACGGCGGGTAACTAGTTACAGCAAGGAAACCGGCGTCCCACTGCTTTTGTACGTCTTCTTTAATCTTCATTGCCATGTCTGGGCGAGTACGGCGCAACTTCTGTTTTACCGGTGGGCAGTCTTCTTTCAAAGGTAGCTTGTGCATGACAATATCGGTGTCCAACCCTGGCATATCCTGATAAAACCAGGCAAACACATCCACATATTCCCGAAGCATGTCAATCAGTTGTTCCTTCACTGAGTCTTGTAGGCCGACCCCGATCTTAACTTCTTTCACGTCTTCTTCCGTACCATGATTAACCGTTTCGACCTCCTCCTGATGAGGAGTAATAACCTTCTCCTCTTGCCTTAACAACCTGGCTAGCTCTTCAGGAAGCTCATAATCTTCTTCAAACCCTTCATCAGCTTGATTGATTGGATTGTCAAAGTCATACAAAGTCATAGCTGTGATGTTGTCGGTGCAGTCTGAAAGGCACTCTCTACAAGGGTTTAGATTGTTCATTTTAGTGATCGATTTTAATCTTTGTTTAGAAAAAAGTGAAATGAAGTTATCATTTTGGAAAACATTGCCATTTTATTTTTGTACAAAAAGAAAAAATGAAAAAAGTGAGCGGAAAAGAAAAAGACTCATTTGCAAAAGATGTCCGATATTCATTGATTGATCTGTTTGCACAAAATTACAAGATGGCCCGATTACAAAATGAGTCTTGTCATCTTGGGCAAGATGCAAGACTTGATGCATGCTTAAAAATACAGGAAATAATAATTACTCTGCAGGAGTAACCCTTATAATTTCCTGGGAAGACCAGTTAAGGACTTGGCTCCCTGGGATCCTTGGACGTATCCAGCTCTCCAGGTTGCGGTCGCTTTCATCCTCGTCTTCCAAGTTGTTCACTGCATCCGGGGTGAGCATTCCCCCGCTGACAAAACTGGGCTTCTTGGCAGCCTCTGATTGATCTTGTTGAGTTGGTTGGTAACCCAACCCAAATCTGTCCTCCTTCTTCTCCACGGGCAGCAGCTTGCCCCAGCCTTGGGCAGTACCCTCTTCAACAACCTTCCTAGCTTGCTGATAAGATGTCATGGAGGTTCCCAGTACAGCAGATGCTTCATTTATGTTCAGGGCCTCAAACCCATGGCTCATAGTTTCATGGACCTCCCCATCCATCTCAATGTACTTGTACGTAGCCAGATGGCTAACAAAGATGTCCTCTTCACCACAGATGGTGATGATCTGGCCTTCCCACTCGAATTTCAGCTTCTAGTGAAGGGTAGACGTAACAGCGCCAGCGGCATGGATCCAAGGTCTACCCAACAAACAGCTGTAGGCCGGCTGAATGTCCATCACATAGAAGGTAATTTTAAAAGTCTGCGGGCCAATCATCACAGGCATATCAATCTCCCCAAGCACCGATCTTTTAGAGCCATCAAATGCTCTTACAACTAGATTACTTGGACGCAGTGCCAAGCCATCGTACTCCAGCTTCACCAAGGCTTTCTTTGGTAGAACATTGAGTGAAGACCCATTGTCCACCAGTACATGGGATAGAATAACACCCTTGCATTCTAGAGTGATGTGTAAAGCCTTGTTGTGGTTACGCCCCTCAGTTGTTAAGTCAACATTGGTAAAGCCCAGTCCATGACTGGTGTTGACATTTGCCACCACAGTTTCTAGTTGATTAACAGTGATCTCCTCTGGCACGTATGCTGCGTGCAAGACTTTCAGTAATGCATTCCTGTGAGCTTCAGAAAACATTAACAGGGATAATATGGAGATCTTTGAGGGAGTTTGGTGAAGCTGATCCACCACCTTGTAATCACTTCTCTTTATAATTCTCATAAACTCGTCTACATCTTGCTCAAAAGATGTCTTCTGAGTTTCTTTGATGATTGGTTCTTCAGATATCACACTCTTCCCCTTTGCTTTGGCAGCAGCTTCTGCTTCGGCATTAGGTCTTTGCAATTGTGAGGCAAAAAGGCGTCCGCTTCTGGTGAAGCCTCCGCCTCCCCCAACATTATCAATTTGTGGAGAAGAGGTTGAAGAATCCAAAGTGATTTTCTCCCCGTTGCAGTAGAGGTCAGAGCCATAATGCCAGGGTATGGCATTACTGCTTTCATATGGAACTGGTCCAGGCACCGTGATGGTAACTGGACTGACTGCTGCAGAGGAAGGTACTGAAATGGTGTGCGGATCGTAGTAAATGGTGACTGGTGACCTGGCAGGAGGTGCCACTGCTTGTTGTTGAAAGTTGTTGTTTGGAGGAACACTTGACGGATCATAGTAGATGGTGACTGCTGAGATATCTTCATTAATTTCTGTTGGCGTTGTAGAAGATTCGGCTGAATAGAGGGCTGCTGATGTTGTAGAAGAAACGGTTGTTGACATTTGATTTGTTGAAGTGATGGATGAAGCCATTGTTGATGATATTGATGAATTGGTCGGAATGATTGTTGTTGCAGTTATAGGAGAATCAGGAATTGTTGTCAAAGGATTTGCTGGATTTGTAGGCACCGTTGTTGTGATCTGAAGTATACCGCTTTTGATAAGACCATCTATGCCGCTTCTTAAATTATCACACCCGTTGACCGAAATGTTGCAATAACCACAACCGAGCTCACACCCGAGGAACATCTGGCACTCTAGAAGCTGAGCTTTAATTTCAACCAGAGGTGTTCGAATCTGTCCAACATTGGTGATTAAGAAAGATGGCTTGTCTTCCTCAATGGCATTAATTCTTGGCCCTCCATGATTGGGCATGGGATTCTTGGTGACACTTGGAGGGGGTGCAAAGTTGAGGGCTTTAGAATCCACCAGGTCTTGCACCTTCATTTGCAATGCCCTGCATTTCTCCGTATTGTGGCCAGGTGCATTGGAGTGGAAAGCACATCTGGCGTGGACATCGTAATTCCTTGGGATATTGGAGGGATTTGGCGGTGCCAACGTCCTTAATTCAACCAAGTTGAGTTTCAGGAGTTGTGGCAATAAGGCAACATAAGGCATAGGGATAGGGTCAATCACCCTATTTGCCTATGATGGTCTTTGCTGAAAAGGTCTTTGTTGTTGATTGCTGTTATTGTTGTTGTTGTTGTAGGCTCTCTGTGGCGGATACTGAACTTGTTGTTGGTAATGAGGTTGTGGTGGTTGATATGCTGGTTGTTGAGGAATCGGAGCTGGAATAGTGACAGTTGCTACTGATTTGTGGACATACTGAGGTCTACCCCTGCTGGCATGAATGACATTTGTCTCACCGGTTCTTCTTGGTCCCACAAAAGGCTTCCTGGGATTACTGGACGAACTTGCACCATTATCAGAGATTTTACCCATCTTCAGAAGGCTCTCAATTCTTTCTCCAGCTATAACTACGTCAGCGAAGCTGGTGGAAGAAAAGACAACTAGCCTATCAATATATGTTCCTTGTAAAGTGTTCATAAACATGTCGGCCATTTCTCTTTCCGACATGGGTGGTTGGACAGCAGCAGCAAGCTGTCTCCACCTCTGGGCATATTCCCTGAAGCTTTCTCTGGAGGACTGAGACATTCCCATCAAAAGGGTCCTGTTAGGAGCCATGTCCAGATTGTATTGGTAATTCCTGATGAAGGCTTCAGCTAGGTCCTTCCAGCATTTGATAGTAGCTCTGGTCAAGTGAGAGTACCACTCCCTTGAAGCCCCAGTCAAACTGTCTTCAAAGTAGAACATCCATAGTTTTTCATCCATGGTGTATGCCTTAAGTCTCCCCAGAAAAGACTGTAGGTGAGTTCGTGGACAGGAAGTTCCATTGTACTTCTCGAAGCACGGGGGTTTAAACTTGTGGGGAATTCTTACCCCGTCCACTAACCCCATATCCATGACATCAAAACCTAGGGAATTTTGAGACTCCAGAGATCTCAATTTCTCAGCAATTTCATCAAACCTCTTATCATAAACTTCATCCACGGCTCCCATCACAGTAAACTGCTCTTCCTGGGGGTCTTCTTGTAAGATCCTTCCTCCAGTAGTATTTCCTTGCACATTACCCGGGATGTTGACTTCCGGATGTAGATGAGGCCCATATACTGGTGGACTAACATGAGGCTGAGCCCTTTCATTATTACTTGTTCCTCCAGTTCCCAGAGGAGGTTCTTCCGGGGTTTGTCTTTCTACCAATGCCCTCAACCTTTCTTGACTTTGGGCCAAGCCATTCATTACTTCCATGAATTGGGTCATTTGGTTTCTCATCTCCAGCCTTTCATTAGCCATCTGAGTCCTGACCTCTGTCAGATCTTGCTGTACTTGATCCATTTGGATACCAGGAAGGTTGTTGCGAGTAGGATACCTGTGCGGACGGTTGAGAGGGAACACCCGACGGCGAGCAATAATTCCTGAATCACAACAGAGTTAGTAACAAACAAAACAAAAACCTACAAAACAAAACAAAAGTTAGCATGCAATGCAGTATGCTTATTTATTTTCCAAGGTATCCGGCTTGGCTCTTGGTTTTGACCTTTCCAGACCCTGAGGAAGATGCTTTGATGTTGCTTGAGAGAAAGAGAACTCAATGAAACAAACTTACAAATACATTACAAATGGTGGATCATACATAGTTTGTTTTTTACAACACATGCCCATGAGGGGTCAAAATACAACATAAAAAGAAAAATACATGAAATGGAAATAGCAACAAGCAAAGAAGTCAAACATCTAATCCAAACTCATCCTCCTTAACCTCCTTCAAAAGTGCTTCAGTTACAGGACCAGCCGGATGCTCTGTGATGTTCCTGATAAGAAGGTTTCTGGTGGCAATAGCAGTGGTCAGCTTTTTGTGCCTGTCTTGGTCCTTTGACCTCTTCACACTAGCCCTAATCTTCAATTCTGAAATCTCCTTCTGGGCTGCCAGCAAAGCCTCTTGTTGCTTCTTTTCATTGGCCTCTAACTGCTCAATCCTGGCTTGAGTTCTCTTATCTTCTTGAGTGCGAGCTTCAGTGATCCTGACCCACCTAGCTTGACTTTCCTCTAGTTAAAGATCAGTCCTAGCCTTCTGAAACTGGGCCTCTTTACAAGCATTCTTCCAAATTTACTCCCCAGCTCTTGATTTCTTGATGTAGTCCTCTGCTTTCTCAATCTTGGCTAGATGCTCCACCTTAAGCTTTTCCAACCTCTCAATGTCTAGACGACCATCACTCATCTCCCAGAGGGTCTTCTTCAGAGCTTGAGACAGATTCTCATTCCTTTCCTTCAGCTTTTCAAATTCTTCCAGGCTGATAGTGGCTGGTGGCTGTGCTGTGGATGGTCCAGGTATATCTTCAATGGTAAAAGGCATCCCAGAAATCTGAGCTCTAGCATGAGACCATTCATAATACTGAGCTGAAGCCACATTATTGCATCTCCCAAGAATGGCCATCCCTTTGGTCTGGATGTTGTCCCAAGCCCAGGATGCTTGTCTGACAACAGCTAGATTAGGCTTTATCTCACAATACAGGGTTTCATCTAAATCTTGCATTCTAGGAGGGTGGACCAAAGCATAGCCCAGTTGTCTCTTAAACAACAAAGGATTGTAGTTGATGCAACCCTTCACTCCTATTAGAGGTACATTGGGGTACTGCCCACAGCTAGTGATTATGTCCCTGCCCTTGGTGCTCTGGGTGCACCATCTGATGTCATCTGAAGTCAGAGCAATAAGTCTCTTAGCCCAATTCTTCTGTTGGTGAGGGTTCAGGAAGGCATCAGTCTTGGGTAAGTGTTTAAGCAGCCAAGTGTGAAATAGAGGAGCACAACATCTCACCAACCTCCCTCTCTGCTTCTCATTTCTTTGGTGAACAGAATAATAGAAGTCTCCCAGCAAGGTGGGTACTGGGTTCCTCAGAAGGAAAAGATGAATGGCATTCTTGCTGATAAACTTAGGCTCAACTGCAAAAAGTATAACCCCATATATACTGAGGGCTAACAAGGCACAAACTACCTTCCATTCTCCCAAAGAGGCCTTCAGGATGGCCTGAGAAGTCAGAAAGTCTAGGTGCAAACTAGGGATCCCAGCCTTTGTTGTCATGTCCTGCTCAATCAAAATAGGCTCCAAGTACAGTGCTTTTGCCACTTCTCCATTGCTGGGAAAAGTCATTTCTGGGTTGAAGGGGATACCACCCCTGACAGGTACTCCAATCAATGATGAGAACTCCTCCAGCAGAGGTCCTAACTGAAAGTTCTGGAAAGTGAAGCATCTCAAAGGAGGGTCATAAAATTGTAGGCAAGTGTGGATCAAACTCCTCTGAGAAGGGTCTAGGTCCATAACCATATCAAGGATGCCTCCATAATGCTCTCTGAATAATGGGATGTGGTCTGGAGTGATACGTGCTTGGACCTGCCTGATGCCAGCCAGCACAGGCTCAAAGAAATGGTATGAAATGTTGCTCTTCTTGGGTGCCATGACTGCTGGTGAAGAGCTGGAAACAGATGCTGATGATGAAGACTGATACTGGAGATGAGCCACTGATAGGCTGAGGCTGGTGATAAAGGCAACTGAAGTAGGTAGCTGATGATGATAGCTGAAGCAGATAACTGGTGAACAGAGGTCTATGCAGATGAAGGGGTCAAAACCAAGCCAGATGTGATGTGGATACCCTGAAAAACAAATAAACAAATGTTAAATGATGCAAATGATGAGTATGCAAATGATATGCAAGGGTTTGTGATCAAGCTGGATCTGATTACTGCCTTGATATAAGTCCATGTATGTTCATGAAGTCCAGATGGAGGTTCAAAAGTCCAGTAACCAAGGTGGGGGACTCAAATAAAGAGTCACATGTCCAGGGTTAAATCACAAGAACTGTCCCAAAATGGAGTACTCTTAATCAAAACAAAGCAACAGGGTATGATGTGGTCAATGGTACCTGCAAACCTGTAAACAACCCAACCCCCTCACAGGTGGTGTTCTAAAACAAGGATCCTCAGACTTGGATCAGTTATGAGAAGTGTAAACACTTCTAACCCGGAGGTACAGTGTTTACAATAACCATAAAAGATCCTCCTCTAATTCACCTCAGTTTCTGAAGGTCATAGTAAAGGTCATCCAGACTTAGCAGGCTTCCCAGATAGCCCTAGCACTACAGGAAATCTGTAGCACAGAATTCTCAAGAAGAAACCCACATCTAAACCGTGTTTCATATTCCCGCACCAGACCGAAATGGAATGGGAAAGAACATGAACCACTCTAGCCTAGGTGTCACTCAGGTCCCAGGTATAGGACCTTAAACTCTCAATAGAACCCCACCCACCAAAGCAAAAACCAGATCCAGCCAGATGACAATATGACAGTATGATATATATAAAGCTGTAAAGAAATCAATAAATAACTGTACATAAAGCAGTAAATAAAGCAAATATATAAACACAATTAGCACATAACACCCCAGTAAACACAAATCAAACAAGCGCTAGGAGGAACCCACAAAAAGAACCAGAAGCCCTGGTTACAGTATAAGGGTCCCCAGCAGAGTCGCTAAGTTGTCGCTCCCACCAAATGACACAGGGCAAAGAGGGGTACAGACGCGAACGGTCGGCGAAAGGGAAGGAAATGAATAGAGTCGCCAGCTAGGCATTTTTATCCCGAAGGAAAGGTAATGCTGCATAAACCTAGAAAGATATGGATAAGACAGTTGCGAACCAGAGAGACTGAGAAAGGGGGTTGGTTACAACCTGGGAAGGTATTAGCACCCAGATTGTCCGCCGTACTCGACGGGATCCACGCTTAAAAAATTTGTGTTTTAAAGGGGTAGTGTCAGTGCAATTTGTGTATCAAAGCTGGGAAGAATGCAAGTGTCAGTGTAAAAGAAGTGTGAAGTGTATAAATGAAGTGTCAGTGTAAGAATAAGAATGACATGCTCAAGACCATGAGGCTTAAAGAATGAAGCTGGAAGAGGGGGGAATATACAAAGACTTTTATTCGATAACTGTTAAATTATGCCTACGTATCCTCTCGTGCAATGAGGAAGTCAGAACACTGTAGTTCGACTCAAAGAGACTGAAAGATGAATTGACTTATGAACTGCTTACTTGTCTATGCTCAAGTGTATGACCTGTCTGGATCAGGTGCAAACTGTCTTGCATTAGACGGAAGAAGCAAGTTCTCGTTTATGAATGAATAAGATGAGAAAAGAATCCCGAAGGAGACGATTATTGTTTGTTTTTGTGTTTTCAATCTTTTATTGCTTTTGAAAGTTTGTCATAAGAAAATGAGCTTAAGCCTAAACCAATGGATTTAGTAAACTCATCACATCCTCCCTCTGATTAGGGGTAATGAGGATACCTTAAGTGTGAAGTCAGCATCTCACACTTAATTACCATGATGTAGGATTAAGATCATTAACCTACTTGTGATTATTTAGATGTTTTTGTTGTTTTTGTTTAGTGTTGAGTAATGAGTTTAAGCCATAATCAAGGATTTAATGGTCCCATTACACCATCCTAATAGAAGGATAATAGATGAGAACATTTAAACTGAGGAAAACTCCTCAACTTAATCCATGATTAGGGATTAACCTCATGACAAAACAAAGCCTTTATTAAAGTGGATTTTAGTTAATGATAAGATGAAGAAGTGAATTTTATGGTTTATAAGACAACTTGAGGGGGACTTGTCCATTAACACTAGGGTTAGTCCTTCTTAACCAATTAAGGAAGAATTAGAACCCTAATGCAAGGCCCAAGTTACAAGCTTGATGTCTTAGTGATTATTAAGTGGATTGATTAAAGGAGTTAAACACATTAAGGGTTTAACACTTAGGATTAAAGTTATACACTCCATCCTAATAGAAGGATGCAGGCATAAGCTTAATCACAAAGCCTTAAAACCTTTAGGGTTTAGTCCCTGATTATGAGATGAGAAGAGAAGACTCAATGATGACACAAAGGTAAAAGCTAAATGGGGGACTAATCAAATCCTAATTGTGATCATGCTTGGTTGTTCCTAGGGTTTGTGAGGCTTAAGAGAGAAGGAATATTCAAAGTGCCACCAAGGAGAGAAACAGATGAAAGGAGCAAGAAGCAGAGAGAAGCAAAACAACTTGCTTCACTTAAGAAGACAAGTTGCTTGAAGAGAGAAAGTAAGATGAGCAAGAATGAGCAAGCTCAATCCAAAACACATACAAAAATGCAGCAAAGGAAGCATGAAAGAGATGAAAAGAGAATGTGAGAAGTGAAGGCAAATTCACTTCTCAAACAACTTACCACCTGAAATGTTAGCAAAAGAAATGAAATGCAATGCAAATGAGATGAGATGTGATGATGCAAACCAAAGTCAGAAGCAAATACATGATGATAATGATGCTAAGAGATGATGCAAACATGAGGCAAGACATGAGAATGATCAAATAAGCATATGGATGCAAATGAAGCATGCATTGATCCATGAATGTACATGAAAAGTTATGAAATGTAATGAACATACAACATGGCAAATGAAAGATGCAATGATCAAACATGGTTCTGATATGTCCTAAGATGTATTATGAATCAAAGGAATGCACAAAATGTCATGGCAAGTCAATGGATGCAAGCAAATGAAAGATGGATGCAAGAGAAGGCACAAATTAGGGTTTATGATCAACACACAAAACAAAATTCAAAATCAGAAGCATATGACATGATAAAAAATTGAAAATGCAATCAATGATACCCTAAACCTATACAAACTCACTGCCCAAAGGAGAGGATCCAACTCTTAATCTATTTAAAGTTATGAATTTCCTAAGATTGCTAGGGTTTTGGGGTACCTTGTCAAGAAAAATGCAAAACAAATTGAAAATGCAAGATCAATTCAAACCAAATTTATCCTATAAACTACATGTTATGCAAGATGCAATCCCAAAAGAATCATCATCCAACTCTCAAAGGTTAGGCAGAAGGGATTTTTCAAAGTTTGCACAAAAATATTGTCTTGAAATGAAATTAAATCCAATGAAAATGATCAAAAGGCATCAATAACAAAAAAGAAATTTGTTTTGAGAGTTGGACAATGTTTCTAAATGTTTTTAAATGCTATGTGAATTTTTTTGTGATTTTTAAATACCTAAATGTATTTTTAATTAATTAATTCTCATTAATTAATTAAAAATAAACATTTAAATGATTTAAAAATAATTTTTAATGCAAAAAATAAAAATAAAAATATTTTTGTGTTCTGAAAATTCATGAAACCCTTGACAAAAATTTTCATAATTTTTTAATGATTTTAGCTATTTTAAAATAAATGTGCAAAACAAATGAATAAAAATGAAAATAAAATGAAATTAAATGGAAAGTAAGCAAGATCTAAGGCTGAGATTCAAACTAAACACGCGGGAGTTGACTGGAGCGCGTTTGAGTGGCTGGGATTGCTTCTGGGAAATTCAAATTTTAAATCCAATTAATTAACCTAATTAATCTGAATTAGGGTTTAATGAAAGATCCAGGCCCTCCATTCGCGCGGGAGTCAACCAAAGTCAGCCAGATCAAGGGTCCAAATTCAAACTTTGCCCTAAACGCGTTTAACACACTAATGACTCTCAGGTGGCCGGAAATGACCTCCAGTCATCTTCTCCGGCCACCTCTCCCCTGAGATTTCTCTAAAACACTCCCTAGGCCAAATCAAACCCCCCAAATCTCCAGAAATGATCCCCAAACCCCATAGAGCAAGAATCCAGCACCAAATTTCATTTATTTTTCATCAACAACAAGATTCGAACAAAAACCTAAAACTGAACAAAATTTCAGAACTTGCATACACACTCAAAACTCAACCATTTTTCACCATTCAAGGTTCATTGTGATCAGTGGAACACACTCTACCATTCTATAACTGAAGAAACAAGTTCTGGAAAAATGTTTCAAGAAGGTACCTGAGCTTGATCTTTCTCAGTTCTGGACTTTCAAGCCTCCCCTCTTTGTGTAAACCACTCCCCTTGACCTCCTGATGAAGTTTTGATGCTTGGAAAGAATTTCTTTTGACTGGTTTGTAAGATTGCACTTCAACTGGTCAGAAATCGTGTTTGGTTTGTGGGAGGTTCTTGGCTGTTTTGATGGATGGTTTTGGGTCAGTGAATGATTTTGAGATCAATGGTGAAGTTGGTTTGAAGAATGGTTGAGTGAGCTGAGAGATTCGAAAGGTTTTGCAAGTTGGGGGATTTTTGATAACTATGGAAATCTGAGGTTTCAGCTTGTGTTGTGTGTTGTGTTATGTTGCATTTGGTCCACTTATCACAACTAGAGAGGTCAGAGGAGTTGGTGTGCCCTATTGTGATTGGTATGGGTCTTTATGCAAAAAGTCAATTTTTGTGTAAGAGAGGTATGGGTCAATAGTAGGCCAAGGACAATAGGGGTGTCCTGCGCAGCAAGGAATGAGGAGGGCTATGGAATCAGTTTTGAAGCCAATTAGCAAGTGGATTAGGGTTTGTATGATGTTTTGCAACTTTGTTCATCTTTGGCCCTTTTGAAGTTTCTTGATCCCCAAGTCATGAAAATGGACAAACTCTTGGTGCATTCTGAATTTTAGGCAATGTTTTATGTTTGTGCAAGGATTAGAAGTCACTTTGAGGTCTCATTTCAACTTGGCAAGTGGTTTTGCAACTTTGCCTCTTTGGTACATAACTTGAAATTATTTGATTTTTCCCAACTTTGACAAACTATAACTTTTGATCCAAAATGAATTAGAATGAGTTCTTGTACTTTTTGAAAAGGGAATGATCCATTCTACAACTTTCATGACCAAAGTTTTCTCATTTGAAGCATTTTTGAATCAAAAAGCAAGGGTTGAAAAAGTTTCCCAAAATGGCAGGTTTCCATTACAAGTCATTTTCTCAAAAAAGGCAACTTTGCAAATGGCTTGAGATTCTTCAATTTTGTGAACTTCTAACATCTTCCATGATCAAATAAAGATCATATACATTCAAAATGATGAAGAACACCCTTTGGTTGGGTCATTGGGGGCCTTAGATGCCCTGATTTTGCACTGACTTGCTCAAGAAGTCAACTCTTGATCAGATGCCTTCCCCATGGAATTTCTTCATGAAAATTGATATGCATGATCCCTATGACATATAGAGACCAATAGAAACAAGAATGACCAAAAAAATTGGAGTTATGGCCTTTGAAACCAAAACCCTAGTTCTAGGTCATCTGTGTAGTTAAACCTGGCTCTGCTTCCATGCCATTCTCAGTTCTTGTGATTCTTTGGCTTTTTTGACCTTGTGAGGATACAATATGATGCTTGAACATATATGGACCCCTTTGAAGTGATTGATGACCTTTGGAGTGGCTCAAATAGCTCTTGGATAGCTCAAACCACAAACCCTAGATGCAGATGACTTAGAAACAATGTAGTGAATTAAAAATGCAATATGGGATGCTATGATTGAACTTATGCATATGAAGAGATCACAAGCCATGGTGTGAATGGGTGAGGGCAAATTTGGGGTGTTTACACTACGTGGATGATATGATTGCCAAGTCCCTTACTGAAGAGGATCATCTGGTGAATTTGCTGAAGTTGTTTAAGTGTCTGAGGAAGTATCAGCTGAAGTTGAACCCCAACAAATGCACATTTGGGGTACGTTCCGGTAAGCTGTTGGGATTTATCGTAAGTGAAAAGGGAATTGACGTTGATCCCGATAAAGTCAAAGCTATTCAGGAAATACCTGCACCTAGGACTGAAAAAGAAGTTTGAGGGTTCTTAGGTAGATTGAACTACATATCAAGGTTCATATCTCACCTCACTGCGACCTGTGAACCCCTGTTCAAGCTGTTAAGAAAGGAACAAACAGTCAGGTGGAACGACGATTGTCAGAAAGCTTTTGACAAGATCAAGGAGTACCTGCAAGAACCTCCAATTCTCATTCCTCCAATCGAAGGAAGACCTCTGATCATGTACCTTACAGTGTTAGAAGGATCAATAGGGGTGTGTGTTGGGCCAGCATGACGAGTCTGGTCGGAAAGAGTATGCAATATACTACATAAGCAAAAAGTTTACCGACTGTGAACAACATTATTCACTGCTCGAGAAAACTTATTGTGCTTTAGCGTGGGCTGCTCGCCGACTAAGATAGTATATGCTGACTCACACTACCTTGTTGATCTCAAAAATGGACCTCGTCAAGTACATATTTGAGAAGCCATCACTTACCGGAAGGGTTGCAAGATGATAAATGATTCTAACAGAGTATGACATTCAGTACACTTCTCAAAAGGCCATCAAGGGCAGTGTATTGTCTTACTATCTAGCTAAGCAACCCATTGATGATTACCAGCCCATGAGATTTGACTTCCCTGATGAAGACATCATGTTCTTGAAAGTAGAAGATTATGAAGAGCCAGTTCACACTGAAGGGCCTTACCCAGAAGAAGAATGGACTATGATGTTTGACGGGGCTGTCAATATGAACGGTCGTGGAGTTGGTGCAGTGCTCATTACACCTAAAGGAGTTCATATGCCTTTCTCGGCAAAACTCACATTTGCATGCACTAACAACAAAGCAGAATACGAAGCCTGTATCATGGGTCTTGAGGAAGCCATTGACATCAGGATCAAAACCTTGAATGTATTCGGAGATTCAGCTTTGGTAATCAATCAGACCAACGGAAAATGGTACACTTACCAGGAGCATCTGATTCTATACCGTGATTATACGAGGAGATTATTGACTTTCTTCACAACAGTCAAACTTGAATACATCCCTCGAGACGAAAATCAGTTTGCAGATGCTTTAGCTACCATTTCCTCCATGATCAAAGTTCAGACTGCTAATTATGTGCCTCGGATTTTGGTATCTAGATTGGACCGACCGACATATGTTTTCTCTGTGGATACTGCTAATGATGACAAGCCTTGGTTCCATGACATCAAATGCTTATTGGAGGATCAGACGTACCCACCTGGGGCATCATCTAATGATAAGAATACATTAAGAAGGTTGGCCAGTAGTTTCTTCCTAAATGCTGATGGTTCATTATACAAGCGAAACTTCGACATGGTCCTGCTCAGATGTGTTGACAAGAAGGAAGCAGACCTCCTGATGCACGAGGTGCATGAAGGTTCTTTTGGTACTGTTGTACCCCAAAATTTTCCCTCCCACAATCAAGACAATCTATCTTAAGATTTCTAAATGCTCATAAGGTCCTCAAGACTCCCAATTGATCAAGGCTGGGGAAAGCTACTACCGGTGGAGAAGAAGGAGGACAAATTCAGTTTAGGTTACAAACCATTCCGAGAAGATCGAGCGGAGGCTGCTGTAACACGGTGGGAGAAATGACTTTTATAAATGTTGCAGATAGCAAGAGTTGCCACCGACTTTTATTTTATCCAAAAGGAAAGGACATAAAAGAACAGGAAAGACCTTTTTTAAAAGACTTGAGTTTGGGGGGTTGGTTATACAAAGGGAAGGTATTAGCACCCTTTATATCCATGGTTATCTATGGGCTCTTAGTTACTTAGCTCACTTTGTTTGTTTGCAAGAGTGTAGTGTGTGATTAGAAAATTTTCTTTAAGTACTTGGTAATGACCCTCGTATGGGTGTATACAAAGCCTAGTTTAGAAATTGTGAGGTGTAAAAGTAAATTTGTAAGGTGTGAGCAAGTAACTATGAGGTACCTACCCTAGATTAAATCTTTCGTGTTCTCGTATATTCTTTCAATGGTAAGACTATCCCTATTATTAAGGAATAGGTATTCATTACCTTGGATGTATTAAGGGACAAGCGTAGGGTCATCGTATGGTACTAGAAAGCCACAAGTAAGGGTGTCTTTAGCAATTCGTAGGGACTTATCAACTTTTATTCGAAGGGACAAGATCATTATCGTAGGCAACCTCAAAGGGACTTGATCTTTAAAACTGTAGGGACTTGATGATATTTATGAAGGGACTTTGCTTAAGACACCCCATATTCGAGGGACTTGACCATATTTAAGGCAACCAAGAGGGGTAACCTAGGAAGTGCGAGATGGCGATCAAAGATCGACTTACGTGTGTGAGTGTTCATGTTCAAGTATTTATCTTGTTTAAGTTAATTCTCTAAATTATTTTAATCACATATAGGTTATACACACCCTAAGATTACTAACCATACAGAAAATAATTACAAAAATAAAGCAAAGATATAAAATAAACATATTACATGGCTTTAGCAATTACATAATAATAAAAATAATAATGATAAATATAATAATAATAAAAATAATAAATAGGCAATAATCAAATATTAGTAATAATAATAAGGGTTAGAAAAATAAATAAATAAAGGAAATAAAAATTTAGCAAGAAAAATTAATATTAGAAAAGTTTTAGAAGTTAATTAAAAAATAAGTTTAATTATAATAAACAAATAACAAGTTATTTACATATTAAAAATAAAGATTAATAATATAATTAGGGTTTAGAAAAAATTAGGTTAACTTTTAGGGTTAGGATAAAAATTAGGGTTAGTGTTTAAGAAAATTAGGGGTTTTTAATTATAATAATACATTATTAATTTATTTACAAAAAATACATAATAATTATATATATAAACATATTATAAAATAAATATAAGCAATTACATTTAAGAAAAATAAATATGAATTTTAGAAAATATAAAGTTTTATGAAAATATTATTGGTTATTAAGAAAATTTTATTTTTTTATAAGAATTTAAATAAGTTAACTAATATAAATAAACAAATAAATAAGAAAAATTTAAAAAAATAACAAAATACCTAGGGCTGGGATTCGAACCCACGCCCTAGGCTTTCACACCCTTGGTCCAGCATCACCACCACTAGGCCAGCTGCGCTTGGTGAACATATGGTAAGCCCTGATCCTTATATATTAAACCTGCACAAATAAATAAAACCAAAACCAAAATGGCCTGCGGCCAGATTCGTACCCAGGACCATCACAACAACAAACAAACACTCTAACCAACTGAGCCACATGGGGCGCGTACAACATATACCCACTACTAATTATTATAAAATAAAACAAGTTTCCCAGTTGGATTTCCGCGCCAAACTTCGTCTTTCTCATTTGAATTACCTGCGAAAATTCATACAACATTTCCTGCAAAATTTCCTGCGGGCAAACCAAACCAGAAGAACCTATGTTTCTGGAACATCATTCAAACCATAATAATAATGTAAATTCATAACCCAGATCAATTACACAGTGTTCATACGTCATAACCATGTTTTTAGAATTCATTTATATTAGGTATTTCGTAAAACCCCAAATGAGAAGCATAAACCCTAGCCATGGCAGTTTTCGATTCAGGTCATGAATCTTCAATCTAATTATCCAGAAAGTATCCTATGGTCACTACAAACATAAACCAATCATTAGAATCAATTTATAATGTATCAAAATATGAAATCGAAAAAGACATTATTCTTGAATAAAAACGATTCGGTTAGGGCATATGATGATGTTTTAGATGATGATAATGATGCAAATAGCTTCAACAAACATCCAGGAATGTGTTGCAACCTTCAAAACCTCTTGATATGGCCTCTAGGTAAAAAACCGAATATGACTTTTTGTGTGAGTATTTGAAGTTGAATGGTGTTCTTGGAGGCTCTGAAAATCGTCCATTTGCTATGCTTTATGCTTATGGATATATAGTGAACAAAATTAGGTTAAAAACTTGTGGATTTGTGGGCTTTTGATGGTTGCTTGATCATGAAGTTTCACCACTTTCAAATATTCTCAAAAATCTTATAAAACCTTTCTAATTTGGTTGAGCACGAATTTAAATGATACCAATCAGCTTTGAATATCCTTTAAGGGCTTCTAGAATTAGAATCATATCAAATATTGAGTTTTCCATATTTTATTTTGATTTAAAATGATTTTTAATGTATAAAATCAAAATAAATATAAAATAAACTAATAAAAATCTGAATAAATGATATTTGATTCGTGCATGATGTCATGGTAGAGATTGGGTCATAAACTTGCAAGCCCATGTGAAAAGAATTGGTTCTAAGACCCTTTTTGCTCAATAATCCTCTCAAAAATTTCCCAACTTTGCAAAGGCACAACTCCCTCAATTTTAAGACTACGAAGGTGTTCTTTGACATTTTAGAAATATTAGAGAGTCCTCTAACCAACCTCTTTGGTCTCATGTCCATATCCTTTACCATTTTCAAATTATGCCCTTTGGAAGATGTTGACGTTTTATTGACTTTTGAAATGACCTATAATGTCTTAGCTCATACCTTCCAAATGAAACATTTTTGGGCTTGGCTTGTGAGACACAAAGTTGTAGAGAATTTAATTTCATTCAAAATGAGCTTTGGATGGAAATTTTTTGATGAAGCATGTGAAAGTTATGGCTGGTCAAAGTTCAGTTGACTTTTCCTTTGAAAACCCTAATTTAGAAACTCCTGATTCTTGATGATCTGAAATCTCCTTGATGAATCATGATCAACCATTGATCAAATGATTGTCGCTCCCACCAAATGAAGCCGGGTCAAATGGGGTACAGACGCGAACGGTCGGCGAAGGGAAC
Organism: Lathyrus aphaca; assembly: GCA_963966055.1. Taxonomy (NCBI): domain Eukaryota; kingdom Viridiplantae; phylum Streptophyta; class Magnoliopsida; order Fabales; family Fabaceae; genus Lathyrus; species Lathyrus aphaca. Next base: position 451,680,970 of record OZ014520.1, read on the forward strand.
AGTGAGAACACACAGCCGTGAACTCACTGGAGATGAATAGAGTCGCCAGCTAGGCATTTTTATCCCGGAGGAAAGGCAATGCTGCATAGGCCTAGAAAGAGATGGATAAGACGGTTGCGAACCAGAGAGACTGAGAAAGGGGGTTGGTTACAACCTGGGAAGGTATTAGCACCCAGATTGTCCGCCGTACTCGACAGGATCCACGCTTAAAAGATTTGTGTTTTAAAGGGGTAGTGTCAGTGCAATTTGTGTATAAAATGGCTGGAAGAGAATGTACAGGTGTCAGTGTAAGAGAAATGAAGTGTGTAATATATACAGTGTCAGTGTAAGGACAAGAGTGAAATGCTCAAGATCATGAGGCTAAAAGAATGAGGCTAGAAGGAGGGAGGAATATACAGAGACTTTTGTTCGATAACTGTTAAGTTATGCCTACGTATCCTCTCGTGCAATGAGGAAGTCAAAACACCGTAGTTCGACCCAAAGAGACTGAAAGATGAATTGACTTGTGAACTGCTTGCTTGTCAATGCTCAAGTGTATGACCTGTCTGGCTCAGGTGCAAACTGTCTTGCATTAGACGGAAGAAGCAAGTTCTCGCTTATGAGTGAAGATGATGAGAAAAGAATCCCGAAGGAGACGATTATTGTTTGTTTTTGTGTTTTCAGTCTTTTATTGTTTTTGGATTTTGTCATAAGTTAATGAGCTTAAGTCTAAACCAATGGATTTAGTAAACTCATCACATCTTCCCTCTGATTAGGGGTAATGAGAATACCTTAAGTGTGAAGTCAGCTTCTCACACTTAATCACCTTTGGTGTAGGATTAAGATCATTAACCTACTTGTGATTATTTAGATGTTTTTGGTGTTTTTGTTTAGTGTTGAGTAATGAGGTTAAGCCACAATCAAGGATTAAACAGACTCATTACACCATCCTAATAGAAGGATAATAGATGAGAATGTTTAAGCTGAGGAAAGCTCCTCAACTTAATCCATGATTAGGGATTAAACTCATGACAAAACAAGCCTTTGATTAAGTGGATTTTATTTGGTGATATGATGATGAAGTGATTTTTAGGGTTTGTAAGACAACTTGAGGGGGACTTGTCAATTAACACTAGGGTTAGTCCTTCTTAACCAATTAAGGAAGAATTAGAACCCTAATGCAAGGCCCAAGTTACAAGTGTGATGTCTTGATACTTATTAAGTGAATTGATTAAAGGAGTTAAACACATTAAGGGTTTAACACTTAGGATTAAAGTTATACACTCCATCCTAAGAGAAGGATGCAGGCATAAGCTTAATCATTAAGCCTTAAAGCCTTTAGGGTTTAGTCCCTGATTATGAGGTGAGAAGAGAAGACTCAAAGAGACACAAAGGTGAAACTAAGAGGGGAGACTAATCAAAACCCTAATCATTGTCATGCTTGGTTGTTCCTATGGTTTGTGAGGTTTTCAAGAGAAGTCTTCAATGGAACCACCAGGAAGCAGATGAAAGGATCAAGAGAAGCAAAGTGACTTGCTTCTTTCAAGAAGTCAAGTCACTTGAAGAAAGAAAGTGGGAAGAAGAAGAATGAGCAAGCTCAAACTCAAACACAAACAAAAATGCAGCAATGGATGCAAGAGAGATGAAAATAAAAGTTATGAGAAGTGAAGGCAAATTCACTTCTCAAAGCCTCTTACCACCTGTAAAGTTAGAAAAGAAAATGCAATGCAATGCAAGATGAGATGAAATGATATGATGAAAAACAAAACCAGAAGCACATACATGATGCTAAAGATGCTATGAGATGCTACAAACATGAGGCAGCACATGGAAATGATCATACAAGCTTATGAATGCAAATGAAGCAAGTTAGGAAGCATGAACATACATGAAAAGTTATGAAGTGCACATGACATACAACATGGCAAATACATGATGCAATGATCAAACATGTTTTATATATGTCTTATGATGTCAAATGAATCACATGGAAACATGGAATGTCATGGCAAGTCATGCTATGCAAGAGAATGCAAGATGGATGCATATGGAAGCCCAAATTAGGGTTTATGAACAATACAACAAACAAAAACCAAAATCAGAAGCAAACAACATTACAAAAAATTGAAAATGCACTCAAAGGATCCCTAAACCTATACTAACTCACTGCCCAAAGGAGAGGTCTCAACTCTTAACCTAATTCAAGATATGATTTTTCTAAGTTTTCTAGGGTTTTAGGGTTCCTTAACAAGAAAATTACCAAACAAATTGAAAATGAAAGATCAAATCATGACCATTTAATCTCACAAACTACATGCTAAACACAATGCAATGCAAAAAGAATCAAGGTCCAACTCTTTAGGGTTAGGCAGAAATGATTTTTGGAAGTTTGGATCAAAATAATGCATAAAAATGATTTTAATTCCATGAAAAATTCTCAAAATGCATCAAGATCAAAAAATAAATTTGGTTTGAGGGTTGAACAATGTTTCTAAATGTTTTTAAATGCTTCATGAATTTTTTGGTGATTTTTAAATACCTAAAAGTATTTTTAATAAATTAATTCTCATTAATCAATTAAAAATAATCTTTTAAATATCTAAAAATACTTTTTAATGCTAAAAATAAAAAATAAAAATATTTTTGTGTCATAAAAATTAATGAAACTCCTGAGAAAAAGTTTCATAATTTTTAGACAAATTTTGCTATTTTTAATAAATTATGCAAATAAAATGAAAAGAAATGAATTAAAATAAAGAAAAAGGAAAAGTCAACAGAAAGAGTGGCTGAGATTGATTCTGGGTTTGAATGGGTGGACTGCGCGCGTGAATGGAGGGTCTAGATTCACTCTGGACGAATTAATTTAATTATAATTAATTAAAACTAATTAAATGGATTAGGGCATAATGATCAGATCTGAGCCATTCACACGCGCGGGAGGTCAATGGAGTCAACTGATCCTACGGTCCAAATTCAAATGGCATTTAATTACAGGATTAGGGCATAATGACTTTCAGGTGGCCGGAGAAGACCTCCGGTCGTCTTCTCCGGTGGGAAGCCCACCTGAAAATCTCCAAACTCTCTCAAAACCTAACTAAAACGAAATCTAAAAACATGGAAATGATTCCCACTCACTCACGAACCAAAACCCCCAATCAAAACAAATTTATTCTTCCCCAAACTCATGAATCGAGCAAAACAAATTTTTAGGTCACAGAGTTTCAGAGATCAATTAAATTCTCATTTCATCACCATTTCCAAAACTAAAAGCATCAGGATAATCAGTGAAGCATGGAGAACAAGTTTAGAACATAAAAAATGATTTCTGGAAAAATATTTCTTGAGCTACCTGAGATTCGAAGCTTTCACTCCAGCAACTTTCTGACCTCCCCTCCTTGTGAAATCCCCTCCTTATGACCTCTTGATGATGCTTGAATGCTTTGGAGAAGTTTATGCTGGCTAGATGAAGAGTTTGAACAGCTTCTGCTCAAGCTCAGTTGAAAATGGCAATGGTGATTCAGGCAGTTTCAGGCCAATGTGGGTGGTTCTCTGTGATCAGGGTGATGTTTTAAGAAGGTTTGTGGAGTGAGTTTGGATGTTTATGGCTTGTGGAGTGAGTTTCGAAAGAAACTGCAAGTTGGAGTGAAAATGGAGAAGTGGAGTTCTTGCTTGATTCAGGCTTGGTTCTTTGGTGGTTTGGGCTTAATGAGGCATGATGAGTTGAGGTATGAAAATGGTTTGAGTGTTTGAGGCTTGTGGAGGCAGATTCGAAGAGAAATGCAAATGGGGTGTGTTTTTGTGTATGGTGTGTTATGATCTGTTTCAGCCTTGCTTCTTGATATGTTTTGCTTGCCAAAGGATAGTATAAAATAATCCTATAGGTCAGATGATTTGACATGGCCTTTATTGATTGGTAAGTTCACTTTTGCCAAAAGTCCACTCTTTGTGTAAGAGAGGTATGGCTTGGTTCTAGGCTAGTACAAGCATGGGGCTGGCGCAGCAAGGGTGAGGGGAAGGGCTAGCAAAGCTCAGCATCCAATGTAGCAAGTGGTAGGAAGTGTGATCATGAGTTTTGCAAGTTGGCTCATTTTGGTTCACATGTGATTTTCTCATTCCATAAGCCATGAAACATGAGCATTTTGGTTCAATTCTGACTTTTATGTCACATAGAATGTTTGTGTAATGGTTTGATGCCAACTAGAAGTTACAACTTGCCTTGAAACATGATTTTGCAAATTTTCCATTTAGTGTACAACTTGAAAATTAGTGATTTTTGCCAATTTCAACACACCATAACTTTTGATCCAAGAAGAATTAGATCATGTTCTTGTACTTTTTGAAAAGGGAAAAATGTATTCTACAACTTTCATGACCAAAGTTTTTCCATTTGAAGCTTTTTGGATCAAAAATCAAGGCTTGAAAAATGACCTAAAATGACATATTCTTGAAAAGTCAACCATGCCCTAAAAAGTCAACTTTGCAAAACACTTCAAATTCTTGATTTTTGTGAACTTAAACCTTCTTCCATGATCAAATAAAGATCATACATACCCAAAATGATGAAGAATGCCCATTGGTTGGGTCATTGGGGGCCTCAGATGCCCTGATTTTACACTGACTTGTCTGAAAAGTCAACTCTTGATCAGATGACTTCCCCATGGAATTTCTTCATGAAACTTGATATGCATACTCCCTATACCATATAGAGACCAATGGAAACAAGAATGACCAAAAAATTTGGAGTTATGGCCTCTGAAACCAAAACCCTAATTTTAGGTCAACTGTGCAGTCAAACTTGGCTCTGCATCCACACCAATCCCAGTTCTTGTGATTCTTCTGCATTCTTGACTTTGAGAGGATGTAATATGGTATAAGAACACATGTAGACCCCTTTCAAGTGATTGTTGACTTTTGGAGTGGCTCAAGTGGCTCTTTGATTGCTCAGATCACAAACCCTAAGTGCAGATGACTTAGAAACTATGCAGTGATTCAAAAATACAATATGAGATGATATGATTGAGTTTATGCATATGAAATGATCACAAGCCATGGTGTGAATAGGTGAGGGCAAATTTGGGGTGTTTACAGCTGCCCCTATTCAAACATGAGTTAACTGTGCAGGTTGTAAGCGACGGCTTATCAGGCAAATAAGATAACTTGTGGTTGAATACCAAAGACAGTCCAAAATTTGCACTCACAGAATGAAGAAGAAAAGGGATATAGATGGTAAAGGCAAATAAAGTATATTGTAAAGTGTGGGCGACGGAGGACGACCACCGAGCAGAGGACGACTGCTGGGTAAAGAGCAATGACGGGGACGGCCGACATGCTGAGGAGAGTGTGTGAAGTACAGCAATGACGGGGACGGTCGACATGCTGGGGATAAAAGGTAAAGCCAAGACGGGGACGGCCGACTAGCTGGGAAAAAATAAGGAAATATGATGGGGACGGCCATCATGATAAAGCTGTAAAAAAAAACCTGGGGATTAATGAAACATGACGGGGACGACCATCAAGTTCATAAAGCAAAGTAACCAACGATGGGGACGGCCATCGGGCTAAAAGAAAAGGAAAAGGGACCACGACGGGGACGGCCATCGGGTTAAAGAATAAATGAAATAAACAGATGATGGGGTACGGCCATCAAAGGTGAAGGACGATCACCTAGCAGGGGACGGCTGCTCTGTTGGGGAATAAAGGAAATATGATGGGGACGACCATCAAAGGTGGAGGACGACCACCTGGCAGGGTACGACTGCCGAAAATATCAACGATGGGGACGGCCATCGGATGAGCATGATGGAGGACGACCATCAAGAGGTGGAGGACGACCACCTAGCAGGGGACGGCTGCTCTCGGGGTTTATCATGACATAGGACGAATGTCAGATAACCAAAGATCAACAATGGGGACGGCCATTGGATAAAATTGATGAAGGACGATCATCAAAAGGGTGGAGGACGACCACCTAGCAGGGGACGGCTGCTAAAATCAACGATGGGGACGGCCATCGGATGAGCATGATGGAGGACGACCATCAAGAGGTGGAGGACGACCACCTAGCAGGGTACGGCTGCTCTCAGGTTTTATCATAACACAGGACGAGTGTTAGATAAAAAGAAATGCTTTGTTGGCGATCTACTGGGGAGTAGTAAACACGGACGAGTGTTTATATCCAAGAAACAAAAGGTATAAGTGTTTGGTATTTGTATAGGTTAAAGATGCGGACGAGCATCCCTAAGACTACGATACGGACGAGTATCGGGTGGAAACAAATACTGACGCGTGTTCAAAGATGATGATACGAACGAGTATCAACTGGTTATCAGAGAACACGGACGAGTGTTGAATCTGAGAGGACTCTTCTGGGGAATAGTAGACACAGGGGAGTATCTATATTCAAGAAGACAGAAGTGTTTGACATGGTGTATGGATTAAAGATGCGGACGAGCATCCTTAAAACTATGATACGGACGAGTATCATGTAGAAACAAACGCTTGACGCATGCTCTGAGATGATGGTACGGATGAGTACCAACGAGGTTAACAAAGAACAAGGACTAGTGCTGAATCTGTGGGGATATAGTAGTGGTATATACAAGATACGGACGAGTATCTAAGTAGTATGGGGAGTTAACTGCTGGGGAGAGCGACACGGACGAGTGTCAAAAGGAGAAGAGTGTAATATGAACAAGTATATGGGTTGTAAATGTGTAGGCGACTGCGCTGGGGATATGACACGGACGGGCGTCAAAAGGTGTATAGGTATATGTGAGTGCAAAGAGGATGTCTTTGGCTTTCTGATGGGGTATGACACGGATGGGTGTCAGGACGTATCTGTAATACGGGTGATCTTGTTTGCAAAGAGCGTTCAGGCGACTTTACTGGGGAAAGGATGACACGGACGGGTGTCCAAAATGAGTATATACTGGTGTTTGTGAATATGAGGCAACTGCTTTTGCTGGGGACCCTGGTGGTGGTTTTTTTTTTGTACGTTGATGAACTGTCAGTATTCACAAGTGTTGGTTCAACACATGGCTTATGATTATGCTATGTGTTTGATTTTTTGCCGTAATGCTCCGTGTTAAGACGGAATGCTACGCTTTATGGGTGAATATGATGCGAATGCTATGATTATGCAAAGATACCAAATCGGGCTCCAAGTCCCACTGCTGCGAAGATCTTCGATCGGTCTGTTGAAATGGACATCCCAGCTGGGGAAGAGATCATTGATAGATCTGATGAGATTTGCTTGGGGATTTGGGTCACTGATAGACCTATGAAGGACCCACCTGGGGGTTTGTAGAAGCTTTCTTTACTCTGTTGTGATCTTCTATGCGCTGCTCTTCTGGATAGAGGCTGGAAATTCTGTGGGGAGATGATTCCCTGACTTTTATACTCGGCTGGGGAGAAAGAGAGATCATTGAGAGACCTCCCTAGGGATTCTGTTGAAGTGGACTCTTGACTCAGCCGGGGATATGGGCGCCTTCCGTGATGCCTGGAAACTCTGATGGGGAGAAGTGATAAGTGGCAACTCGGCTGGGGAGAAGACACTTCAGGTGCTAAAGCTGAGTGTTGATCTGTCAGCTTGCCGGGATGAAGCTTACATGCCCCAAGTTGCGTTCTGGATTCCTGCAATCCTGAAAAGGTAAAGAAATGCACAAGTAATCCCGAGATATCCTTTACTGGATTCCGTCATAGGAGTTTAGATACTTCTGAGAGTAAGTATATTTCCTGCAAGCACGTTTTTATTTGAAGACAAACATCTGTATTCTATGCAATCAGTGTTTCTTTTAGACATCAGACATTTTTGCAAATAAATAAAAATGAGACATGACTGAAAATCTGATTTTATTAATTCATATGCCCTGAATTGGCGAGATACAGTCAAAGAAACAAATCCCCTGAAATGAGGAGATTGTTACAAATTGAGAAACAAAATGTTGGCAGTGTTGATGACGCTTCAAGGAGATTCCTCTTCACTATGACCCGTATGACTTTTGACGTTCTTCTCATCTTGCTTTTTGAAGAATGTTGATTCTGATTGAAGCTTGATCTTTTCGAAGCTTACCAAGTTGTAAAAGATACAGACGAATTTAGAATGCAGTTGTTCGCTTATTCCCTTATTTTGCATGGATCGCCCTTTCGGGTTTTCAATCCATCGGGATACCCATTTTTGCCTGAGCTATCCAATGCGGCTTTTCAACTCAGCGGGTGTACATTTTTGTTTATTTTCCCTTATTTTTGCCCGAGTCTTTCATTCTGTTTTTGACTCGCCGGGATGCCCTATTTTTGCCTGGACTTACATTCTGTTTTTGTGTCCAGCGGGTCATTTTTTATGCGAAGTATTTTTTAACTGCATCTGAATTCACAGGGGACGGGAAATCTTCACCATCCATGGTGCTGAGCATCAGTGCTCCACCAGAGAAAACTTTCTTTACCACGAATGGTCCTTCGTAGTTTGGAGTCCATTTGCCCCTGTAGTCTGTATGCGGAGGGAGGATTCTTTTCAGCACGAGATCTCCTACTTGGTACTCTCGGTGCCTGACTTTCTGATCGAAGGCTCTCTTCATCCTTTTCTGATATAGCTGCCCATGACAGATTGCAGCCAATCTCTTCTCTTCAATCAGACTCAGTTGTTCGTATCGGGACCTAACCCATTCTGCTTCACTCAGTTTAACATCCATTAGTACCCGTAAGGAGGGTAATTCAACTTCAACAGGTAGGACTGCCTCCATACCATACACAAGTTGATACGGTGTTGCCCCAATGGATGTCCTGATTGACGTGCGGTACCCATGCAAGGCAAAAGGTAGCATCTCATGCCAGTCTTTGTAGGTGACTACCATCTTCTGCACAATCTTCTTGATATTCTTATTTGCTGCCTCAACAGCGCCATTCATCTTTGGCCTGTAAGGATAAGAATTGTGATGTTGGATCTTGAAGTCCCGGCACAGCTCTACCATCATTTTGTTGTTCAAGTTGGAACCATTATCAGTAATGATTCGCTCGGGAACTCCATATCGACAGATGATATCTCTCTTCAGAAATCTGGCTACCACTTGCCTTGTGACGTTTGCATATGAGGCTGCTTCAACCCACTTGGTGAAATAGTCAATAGCGACCAGGATGAATCTGTGGCCATTCGAAGCAGTTGGCTCGATCTTGCCAATAATATCAATGCCCCACATGGCAAAGGGCCATGGTGAAGACATGATGTTCAGAGGATTGGGAGGCACATGCACTTTATCTGCATAGATCTGGCATTTGTGGCATTTTCTGGCGTAGGCACAACAGTCTGCATCCATCGTGATCCAGTAATAACCTGATCTTAACAATTTCTTAGCCATTGCATGCCCTCCTGCGTGGGTACCAAAGGATCCTTCGTGCACTTCATGCATTAACAACTCCGCTTCTGTCCTGTCGACGCATCTGAGGAGTACCATATCAAAGTTCCTTTTGTATAAAGACCCATCAGTGTTCAGGAAGAAACTGCCAGCAAGCCTTCTCAAAGTCTTTTTATCATTGGAAGATGCCCCAGGTGGGTATGTTTGATCCTCCAAGAAGCACTTAATGTCGTGAAACCAAGGCTTATCATCTTTGACAACATCTGCTGCGAACACATATGCTGGTCTGTCAAGTCTGGACACTGAAATCTGAGGTACAAAGTTGGCAGCTTGAACTTTGATCATGGATGAAATGGTGGCCAGAGCATCTGCAAACTGATTCTCGTCCCGGGGGATATACTCGAGCTTGACTGTTGTGAAGAAAGTCAATAGCCTCCTTGTATAATCCCTGTAAGGTATCAGATGATCCTGGTGGGTGTACCACTTGCCATTGGTTTGATTGACTACCAAAGCTGAATCTCCGAATACGGTCAATGTCTTGATCCTGAGGTCAATGGCTTCCTCAAGACCCATAATGCAAGCTTCGTATTCAGCTTCGTTGTTAGTGCAGTTGAAGGTGAGCTTTGCCGAGAAAGGCATGTGAATTCCCTTAGGTGTAATGAGTACTGCACCAACACCACGACCATTCATATTAACAGCCCCATCAAACATCATAGTCCATTCTTCTCCCGGGTCAGGCCCTTCAGTGTGAATAGGCTCTTCATGATCTCTTGCTTTTATGAACATGATGTCTTCATCAGGGAAGTCAAACCTCATAGGCTGGTAATCGTCAAGGGGTTGCTCAGCCAGATATTCAGATAGTACACTGCCCTTGATGGCTTTCTGAGAGGTGTACTGGATGTCATATTCTGTGAGGATCATTTGCCATCTTGCAACCCGTCCTGTAAGAGCTGGCTTCTCGAAAATGTACTTAACTGGGTCCATTTTGGATATCAATAAGGTAGTGTGGGTCAACATATACTGTCTCAGTCGGCGAGCAGCCCACGCTAAAGCACAGCAAGTTTTCTCGAGCAGTGAATAACGTTGTTCACAGTCGGTAAACTTTTTGCTTAGTTAGTATATTGCATACTCTTTTCGACCAGACTCGTCATGCTGGCCCAGCACACACCCCATCGACTCTTCTAATCCTGTCAGGTACATTATCAGAGGTCTTCCTTCAACTGGAGGCATAAGGATTGGAGGTTCTTGTAAGTACTCCTTGATCTTGTCAAAAGCCTTCTGGCAGTCTTCGTTCCACCTGACCGTCTGTTCTTTTCTCAGTAGTTTGAACAAGGGTTCACAGGTTGCCGTAAGGTGAGATATGAACCGTGAAATGTAGTTCAATCGACCTAAGAACCCTTGAACTTCTTTCTCTTTCTTTGGTGCAGGCATCTCTTGGATGGCTTTGACTTTGTCAGGGTCAACTTCAATCCCTTTCTCGCTTACAATAAAACCCAGCAGCTTACCAGATCGTACCCCGAATGTGCATTTGTTGGGGTTCAACTTCAATTGGTATTTCCTCAGACGCTTGAATAGCTTCAGCAGATTTACCAGGTGATCTTCTTCAGTAAGGGACTTGGCAATCATGTCATCCACGTAACACTCGATTTCCTTATGGATCATATCGTGGAATAATGTCACCATAGCCCGTTGATATGTTGCGCCGGCATTCTTGAGCCCAAATGGCATTACCTTGTAGCAGAACGTGCCCCAGGGTGTGATGAAGGTTGTCTTCTCCATGTCTTCAGGTGACATTTTAATCTGATTGTATCCTGAAAATCCGTCCATGAAGGAGAATACCGAGAACTGAGCTGTGTTATCGACCAATACATCAATGTGAGGTAAAGGGAAATCATCTTTCGGGCTGGCTCTGTTCAGATCCCGGTAGTCAACACACATTCTTACTTTGCCGTCTTTCTTAGGCACAAGTACTATGTTAGCAACCCACGGTGGATAACTAGTTACAGCAAGGAACCCGACGTCCCATTGCTTTTGTACCTCCTCCTTGATTTTCATTGCCATGTCCGGGCGAGTACGACGCAGTTTCTGCTTAACTGGCGGGCATTCTTCTCTCAAAGGCAGCTTGTGCACAACAATATCGGTATCCAACCCTGGCATATCTTGATACGACCAAGCAAACACGTCCACATATTCTCGAAGCAGATCAATCAGTTGTCTCTTCACTGAGTCTTGCAGGCAGGCCCCGATTTTAACTTCTTTCACGTCTTCATCTGTACCAAGATTGATCACTTCGACCTCCTCCTGGTGAGGAGTAATAACCTTTTCCTCTTGTCTCAACAATCTGGCTAGCTCTTCAGGAAGCTCATATTCTTCTTCAACCCCTTCATCAGCTTGATTGATTGGATTGTCAAAGTCATACGAAGTCATAGCCGTGTTGTTGTCGGTGCTGTCTGGAAGGCACACTCTGCAAGGGTTCAGTTGGTTCATTTTAGTGATTTGATTTTAATCTCGTTTTAGAAAAGTGAAATAAAGTTGTCATTTTGAAAACACTGCCATTTATTTTTTTTGTACAAAAAGAAAAATGGAAAAACAGTGAACGGAAAAGAAAAAGACTCATTTGCAAAAAGATGTCTGATATTTCATTGATTAATCTTGTTTGCACAAAAAGTACAGATGGCCCGATTACAAAATGAGTCTTGTCATCTTGGGCAAGATGCAAGACTTTGATGCATGCTATAAAAATACAGGAAATAATAATTACTCTGCATGAGTAACTCTTATAATTTCCTGGGAAGACCAGTTTGAGATACTGCTCCCCGGGATCTTTGGACGAATCCAGCTTTCCAGGTTGCGTTCTTCTTCCAGCTCGTCTTCCAGACAGTTGACAGCATCAGGGGTAAGCATCCCCCCACTCACAAAGTTGGGCTCCTTGGCAGCCTCTGCTTGATCTTGTTGAGTTGGTTTGTAACCCAACCCAAATCTGTCCTCTTTCTTCTCCACCGATAACAGTTTGCCCCAGCCTTGGGCGTTTCCTCCCTCAACAACCTTCCGGGCTTGTTGGTATGATGATATTGAAGTACCAGGCACAGCAGATGTTTCATTGACATTCAAGGCTTCGAAACCCTGGCTCATCGTTTCATGGATCTCCCCATCCATCTCAATATACTTATAGGTAGCCAGGTGGCTGACAAAAATATCCTCTTCTCCACAGATTGTAACGATTTGACCCTCCCACTCATATTTTAACTTCTGGTGAAGGGTAGAGGTCACGGCGCCAGCGGCGTGAATCCATGGCCTACCCAATAGACAGCTGTAGGCAGGCTGTATATCCATCACGTAGAAGATAGTTTTGAAGGTCTGCGGGCCAATCGTTATGGGTAACTCAATCTCTCCCAGAACCGATCTCTTTGAACCATCAAAGGCTCTCACCACCAGGTTGCTGGGTCTCAACGCCAATCCGTCATATTCTAGCTTCACCAGGGCCTTTTTAGGTAAGACATTGAGGGATGACCCCGTGTCTACCAGCACATGGGAAAGGACAGCACCTTTACATTCCATGGTTATGTGCAAGGCTTTGTTATGGTTGCGGCCTTCCGTTGTCAAATCAGTATTGGTGAACCCTAGTCCGTGACTAGCATTAACATTTCCAACTACAGCTTCCAGCTGATTGACAGTGATCTCTTCAGGCACGTAAGCTGCGTGCAGGACTTTGAGTAGTGCATTCCGATGGGCTTCGGAGCACATAAGCAATGATAGGATTGAGATCTTGGAAGGCGTCTGATGAAGCTGATCCACTATTTTATAATCACTCTTTTTGATGATTCGCATGAACTCATCAACCTCTTGGTCAAAGGGTGTTTTCAAAGCTTCTTTAACAGTCTGCTCATCCTGCACCAAGCTTTTTCCTTTTGCCTTAGCAGCAGCTTCTGCTTCGGCAGTGGGTCTCTGAATTTGTGGAGCGAAAAGACGTCCGCTTCGAGTGAAGCCTCCGCCTCCTCCCACATTGTCTACTTGTGGTGCAGGGGTTGATGGTTCAAAAGTGATTCTCTGTCCTTCACAATACAGGTCAGAGCCGTAATGCCACGGGATGGCATTGCTGCTTTCATAAGGTACCGGTCCAGGCACCGTGACAGTGACTGGACTGACTGCAGCTGCGGAAGGAATTGTGATAGTCTGTGGATCGTAATAAATTGTGACTGGTGCTCTGATGGGAACAACACTTTCGAAGTTGTAGGCAGAGTTGTTTTCTGGATCGTAAAATATTGTGACAGTTGAGACATCTTCATGATTTGTTGCTGGTGTTGTAGGAGACATTGGTGGAAGAAAGGATGTTGTTGTTGTAGGAGTTTCAAAATGGAGTGGTGCTGGAGTTGTAGAAGAAAAATTTGTTGATAACTGATCAGTTGAGATAATAGATGAAGTACTTGTTGATGAAGCCGAAAAATTGTCAGGAACAATGGTTGTTGCATTTATAGGAGGTTCTGGAGTTGTTGCTGATGAGATTGCTGGATTCGTAGGAAATGATGTGGTGATCTGAAGCTGGCCACTCTGAATGAGACCGTCTATGCCATTCCTTAAGTTATCGCACCCATTGACTGAAATATTGCAGTAAGCACACCCCAACTCACACCCCGGGAACATTTGACATTCGAGGAGTTGGGCCTTGATTTCTACCAACGGTGTCCGGATCTGACCCACACTGGTTATTAAATAAGACGACTTGTCTTCTTCAATAGCGTTAATTCTGGGACCACCGTGGTTTGGCATTGGATTTTTGTTGACATTGGGTGGTGGTGCGAAATTCAGAGCTTTCGAGTCTACCAGGTCTTGTACCTTCATGTGCAGGGCTCTGCACTTTTCTGTACTGTGGCCAGGTGCATTTGAATGGAAGGCACATCTGGCGATGACATCGTAGTTTCTGGGTAGACTGTTGGGATCTGGAGGTGCCAACGTCCTTAGCTCAACTAGGTTGAGTTTTAGGAGTTGTGGCAGCAATGTAGCGTATGGCATAGGGATCGGATCGATTACCCTGTTGGCTTGAGATGGCCTCTGTTGGAATGGCCTTTGCTGGTTATTGTTGTTGGTGTTGCTGTTGTTGTAATTTCTCGGAGGATACTGATTCTGTTGATGGTACTGAGGTTGTGGCTGATAGTTTTGTTGCGGAGGTTGATAAACTGGCTGAGGATGAGCTGGAGCAGGAATGGTGACTGCTGCCACTGATCTGTGAACATATTGGGGCCTGCCCCTGTTGGTGTGGATGGCATTGGTCTCGCCGGTTCTTCTCGGGCCTGCAAAAGGCTTTCTTGTACTACTGGACGAGCTTGCACCATTGTCAGATATCTTACCCATTTTTAACAGGCTCTCAATTCTCTCCCCAGCTATGACAACATCTGCAAAGCTAGTGGAAGAGAAAGCAGCCAGCCTGTCAATATATGTTCCCTGAAGGGTGTTCATAAACATATCTGCCATCTCCCTTTCAGACATAGGTGGTTGAACAGCAGCAACCAGTTGCCTCCATCTCTGGGCATATTCTCGGAAACTTTCCCTTGACGACTGTGACATTCCCATTAGGAGGGTCCTGTTGGGTGCCATATCTAAGTTGTACTGATACTGTCTGATGAAGGCCTCTGCCAGGTCCTTCCAGCATCTAATAGTTGCTCTTGTCAAGTGAGAGTACCATTCTCTTGAAGCTCCTGTCAAGCTGTCTTCGAAATAGAACATCCAGAGCTTCTCATCCATAGTATAGGCCTTCAGCCTTCCCAGAAATGACTGTAAATGGGTCCGGGGGCATGAAGTCCCGTTGTATTTTTCAAAACAAGGAGGCTTAAACTTATGGGGGATCCTGACCCTGTCTACCAAGCCCATGTCCATGACATCGAAACCCAAAGAGTTTTGAGACTCTAAGGACCTCAACTTCTCAGCTATCTCATCCAACCTTCTATCATAAGCTTCTTCCCCAGCACCCATTACTGTAAACTGGTCCTCTTGGGGGTCTTCTTGAAGTACCCTGGCTGCAGTGGCAGTCCCTTGAACATTTGCAGGGATGTTGACCTCAGGATGGAGGTGTGGTCCAAATACAGGGGGATTTACATGAGGTTGGACCCTTTCATTGTTGCTAGTGCCGGCAGTTCCTATATGTGGATCTTCTTGATTCTGCCTTTCCACCACGGCCCTCAATCTTTCCTGGCTCTGAGCCATGTTGTTCATCACTTCCATAAACTGAGTCATTTGATTCCTCATCTCTAGCCTTTCATTTGCCATTTGATTTCTGACCTCAGTAAGGTCCTGCTGCATCTGATCCATTTGAATGCCCGGAAGATTGTTACGGGTCGGATAACGGTGCGGACGGTTGAGGGGAAATACCCGGAGCCTAGCAATAGTTCCTGAACATCACAACAGAGTTAGTGGCAATAAAACAAAAACCTACAAAATAAACAAAAGTGTTAGCATGCAATGCAGTATGCTTATTTGTTTTTAAGGCATCCGGTTTGGCATTCAGTTTTGACCCTTCCAGACCCTTGAAGATGCTGTTGATGTTGCTTTTGAAGTGAAACTCGGATGGAACAAACTAATACATATATTACAAAAGCAAATGGTACATAGTTTGTTTACAAGCACAAGCCCTCTGAGGGGTCAAAATACATTACAAGAAAAATGAAAAATACACGGAATGAAAGCAACAACAAACAAATGGTCAAACACCAAGACCAAACTCATCCTCACGAACTTCCTTGAGAAGTGCTTTGGTCACAGGATCAGCCGGACGCTCCGTGAGATTCCTGATGAGGAGGTTCCGGGTCGTAACAGCTGCTGTTAACTTCTCGTGCTGGCTTTGGTCCTTTGACCTCTTCACTCCAGCTTTGATCTTCAGCTCTGATATCTCCCTCTGGGCTGCTGCCAGGGCTTCTTGCTGCTCTTTTGCACTAGCTTCCAGTTGCTCCATCTTGTCTTGAACTCTCTTGTCCTCCAGAGTACGAGCCTCAGTGATCCTGACCCACCGGGCCTGGCTCTCCTTCAGATACAGGTCTGTGCTTGCTCTCTGGAACTGGGCTTCTTTGCAAGCATTCTTCAGAATTTGTTCTCCAGCTTTAGACTTTTTGATATAATCCCCAGACTTCTCAATCTTAACCAGATGCTCCACTCTCAACTTCTCCAATCTCTCAACCTCCCTCATACCATCACTCCTCTCCTGGAGGGTCTTCTGCAAAGCTTGAGTTAACTTCTCATTTCTTTCTTTCAGACTCTCAAACTCCTCCAAACTGACAGTGGCAGGTGGTGCTGAAGATGATTCAGGCATATCTTCTATAGTAAAGGGCATCCCAGAGAATTGGGCCCTGGCACGGGACCATTCATAATATTGTGCTGAAGCCACATTGTTGCACTTCCCCAAAATGGTTATTCCCTTGGTTTGAACATTATCCCAGGCCTAGGCTGCTTGCCTAACAGTAGCCAGATTAATCTTGTTCTCACAATAAAGAGTTTCAACCAAGTCCTGTGCCTTAGGAGTGTGGACCAGTGCATAGCCCAGTTGTCTTCTAAACAGCAGAGGGTTGTAATTGATACTACCCTTAACTCCTATTAGGGGCACATTGGGAAAATGCCCACAGCTGGTGATGATATCCCTGCCCTTGGTGCTCTGAGTGCACCATCTGATATCAGCTGAAGTTAAAGCAGTGAGTCTCTTAGCCCAGTTGCTCTGCTGATGAGGGTTCAAAAATGCATCTGTCCTGGGTAGATGCCTGAGAAGCCAAATATGGAATAATGGAGCACAACACCTCACTAATATTCCCCTCTGCTTTTCATTCCTCTGATGCACTGAGTAATAGAGGTCCCCCAATAAAGTGGGCACTGGGTTCTTCAAGATGAACAGATGGATTGCATTCTTGCTAATGAATCGAGGCTCATCTGCAAACAATACAATTCCATATATGCTCAAAGCCAACAAGGCACAAACAACTTTCCACTCTCCTAAAGAAGCTTTCAGGGTAGCTTGAGAGATCAGGAAATCCAGATGGAAGCCAGGGATTCCAGCTTTAGAAGTCATATGCTGCTCAATCAGGACAGGTTCCAGATGCAGAGCCTTTGCTACTTCTCCATTACCAAGAAAGACCATCTCAAGGTTGAAAGGGATTCCACCCCTGATAGGCAGACCAACCAATGATGAGTATTCTTCCAATAGAGGGCCTAGCTGAAAGTCCTGAAAAGTGAAGCATCTCAGTGGGGGATCATAGAACTGAATGCAAGTGTGGATCAGGCTTCTCTGCGAAGGGTCCAGATCCATAACCATATCAAGTATATCTCCATAAGGTTCCCTGAACAATGGTATGTGATCTGGAGTGATTAGGGTCTGAATCCTCCTGATGTCAGATAGCTCTGGCTGGAAGAAGTGGTAGGTGATGTTGCTCTTTTTAGGAGCCATGATGCTGAAGATGAGTGGTGACAGGTGCTGATGATAATACTGAAGAATGAGCCACTGGTTGGCTGGAGTAGATAACTGATGGCTGAAGCAAGTGCTGATGAAGATAGGCCAATACTGAAGATGGGGTCAAAACCAAAACCAAAGATGAAAGTGGATACCCTGAAACGCAAATAAGCAAATGTTAATATGATGCAATGAGTATGTATGCAAATGATATGCAAGGGTCTGTGACTGAGCTGGATCTGATCAAGAGCTCTGATATAAGTCCAAGACATATTCAAGAATACCAGATGGAGGTCTATAAATCCAGTAACCAAGGTAGGGGACTCAAATAAAGAGCCACATGTCCAGGGTTTTAGAATCACAAGAACTGTTCCAACATGGAGTATTCTTAATCAAGTCAAAGTAGCAGGGTATTCTGAGGTCAAGGCACCTGCAAACCTGTAAACAGCCCAACCCCCTCACAGGTGGTGTTCTAAAACAAGGATCCTCAGACTTGGATCAGTTATGAGAAGTGTAAACACTTCTAACCCGGAGGTACAGTGTTTACAATAACCATAAAAGTTCCTCCTCTAATTCACCTCAGTTTCTGAAGGTCAATACTAAAAGGTCATCCAGACTTAGCAGGCTTCCCAGATAGCCCTAGCATTGCAGGAAATCTGCAACACAGAGTTCTCAAGAAGAAACCCATATCTGAACCGTGTTTCATATTCCCGCACCAGACCGAGATGGAATGGGAAAGAATATGATTCACTCTAGCCTAGGTGTCACTCAGGTCCCAGGTATAGGACCTTAACTCTCAATAGAACCCCACCCACCAAAGCAAAACCAAATCCAGCCAGACAGCATGACAGTATGATATGTGTAAAGCAGTAAAGAAAGCAGATAAACAACTGTACACAAAGCAAAAATAAAACATATATAAGCACAAATAAACACATAACACCCCAGTAAACACAAATCAAACAAGCGCTAGGAGGAACCCACAAAAAGAACCAGAAACCCTGGTTACAGTATAAGGGTCCCCAGCAGAGTCGCCAAGCTGTCGCTCCCACCAAATGAAGCCGGGTCAAATGGGGTACAGACGCGAACGGTCGGCGAAGGGGACAGTGAGAACACACAGCCGTGAACTCACTGGAGATGAATAGAGTCGCCAGCTAGGCATTTTTATCCCGGAGGAAAGGCAATGCTGCATAGGCCTAGAAAGAGATGGATAAGACGGTTGCGAACCAGAGAGACTGAGAAAGGGGGTTGGTTACAACCTGGGAAGGTATTAGCACCCAGATTGTCCGCCGTACTCGACGGGATCCACGCTTAAAAGATTTGTGTTTTAAAGGGGTAGTGTCAGTGCAATTTGTGTATAAAATGGCTGGAAGAGAATGTACAGGTGTCAGTGTAAGAGAAATGAAGTGTGTAATATATACAGTGTCAGTGTAAGGACAAGAGTGAAATGCTCAAGATCATGAGGCTAAAAGAATGAGGCTAGAAGGAGGGAGGAATATACAGAGACTTTTGTTCGATAACTGTTAAGTTATAACTACGTATCCTCTCGTGCAATGAGGAAGTCAGAACACTGTAGTTCGACCCAAAGAGACTGAAAGATGAATTGACTTGTGAACTGCTTGCTTGTCAATGCTCAAGTGTATGACCTGTCTGGCTCAGGTGCAAACTGTCTTTCATTAGACGGAAGAAGCAAGTTCTCGCTTATGAGTGAAGATGATGAGAAAAGAATCCCGAAGGAGACGATTATTGTTTGTTTTTGTGTTTTCAGTCTTTTATTGTTTTTGGATTTTGTCATAAGTTAATGAGCTTAAGTCTAAACCAATGGATTTAGTAAACTCATCACATCTTCCCTCTGATTAGGGGTAATGAGAATACCTTAAGTGTGAAGTAAGCTTCTCACACTTAATCACCTTTGGTGTAGGATTAAGATCATTAACCTACTTGTGATTATTTAGATGTTTTTGGTGTTTTTGTTTAGTGTTGAGTAATGAGGTTAAGCCACAATCAAGGATTAAACAGACTCATTACACCATCCTAATAGAAGGATAATAGATGAGAATGTTTAAGCTGAGGAAAGCTCCTCAACTTAATCCATGATTAGGGATTAAACTCATGACAAAACAAGCCTTTGATTAAGTGGATTTTATTTGGTGATATGATGATGAAGTGATTTTTAGGGTTTGTAAGACAACTTGAGGGGGACTTGTCCATTAAAACTAGGGTTAGTCCTTCTTAACCAATTAAGGAAGAATTAGAACCCTAATGCAAGGCCCAAGTTACAAGTGTGATGTCTTGATACTTATTAAGTGAATTGATTAAAGGAGTTAAACACATTAAGGGTTTAACACTTAGGATTAAAGTTATACACTCCATCCTAAGAGAAGGATGCATGCATAAGCTTAATCATTAAGCCTTAAAGCCTTTAGGGTTTAGTCCCTGATTATGAGGTGAGAAGAGAAGACTCAAAGAGACACAAAGGTGAAACTAAGAGGGGAGACTAATCAAAACCCTAATCATTGTCATGCTTGGTTGTTCCTATGGTTTGTGAGGTTTTCAAGAGAAGTCTTCAATGGAACCACCAGGAAGCAGATGAAAGGATCAAGAGAAGCAAAGTGACTTGCTTCTTTCAAGAAGTCAAGTCACTTGAAGAAAGAAAGTGGGAAGAAGAAGAATGAGCAAGCTCAAACTCAAACACAAACAAAAATGCAGCAATGGATGCAAGAGAGATGAAAATAAAAGTTATGAGAAGTGAAGGCAAATTCACTTCTCAAAGCCTCTTACCACCTGTAAAGTTAGAAAAGAAAATGCAATGCAATGCAAGATGAGATGAAATGATATGATGAAAAACAAAACCAGAAGCACATACATGATGCTAAAGATGCTATGAGATGCTACAAACATGAGGCAGCACATGGAAATGATCATACAAGCTTATGAATGCAAATGAAGCAAGTTAGGAAGCATGAACATACATGAAAAGTTATGAAGTGCACATGACATACAACATGGCAAATACATGATGCAATGATCAAACATGTTTTCTATATGTCTTATGATGTCAAATGAATCACATGGAAACATGGAATGTCATGGCAAGTCATGCTATGCAAGAGAATGCAAGATGGATGCATATGGAAGCCCAAATTAGGGTTTATGAACAATACAACAAACAAAAACCAAAATCAGAAGCAAACAACATTACAAAAAATTGAAAATGCACTCAAAGGATCCCTAAACCTATACTAACTCACTGCCCAAAGGAGAGGTCTCAACTCTTAACCTAATTCAAGATATGATTTTTCTAAGTTTTCTAGGGTTTTAGGGTTCCTTAACAAGAAAATTACCAAACAAATTGAAAATGAAAGATCAAATCATGACCATTTAATCTCACAAACTACATGCTAAACACAATGCAATGCAAAAAGAATCAAGGTCCAACTCTTTAGGGTTAGGCAGAAATGATTTTTGGAAGTTTGGATCAAAATAATGCATAAAAATGATTTTAATTCCATGAAAAATTCTCAAAATGCATCAAGATCAAAAAATAAATTTGGTTTGAGGGTTGAACAATGTTTCTAAATGTTTTTAAATGCTTCATGAATTTTTTGGTGATTTTTAAATACCTAAAAGTATTTTTAATAAATTAATTCTCATTAATCAATTAAAAATAATCTTTTAAATATCTAAAAATACTTTTTAATGCTAAAAATAAAAAATAAAAATATTTTTGTGTCATAAAAATTAATGAAACTCCTGAGAAAAAGTTTCATAATTTTTAGACAAATTTTGCTATTTTTAATAAATTATGCAAATAAAATGAAAAGAAATGAATTAAAATAAAGAAAAAGGAAAAGTCAACAGAAAGAGTGGCTGAGATTGATTCTGGGTTTGAATGGGTGGACTGCGCGCGTGAATGGAGGGTCTAGATTCACTCTGGACGAATTAATTTAATTATAATTAATTAAAACTAATTAAATGGATTAGGGCATAATGATCAGATCTGAGCCATTCACACGCGCGGGAGGTCAATGGAGTCAACTGATCCTACGGTCCAAATTCAAATGGCATTTAATTACAGGATTAGGGCATAATGACTTTCAGGTGGCCGGAGAAGACCTCCGGTCGTCTTCTCCGGTGGGAAGCCCACCTGAAAATCTCCAAACTCTCTCAAAACCTAACTAAAACGAAATCTAAAAACATGGAAATGATTCCCACTCACTCACGAACCAAAACCCCCAATCAAAACAAATTTATTCTTCCCCAAACTCATGAATCGAGCAAAACAAATTTTTAGGTCACAGAGTTTCAGAGATCAATTAAATTCTCATTTCATCACCATTTCCAAAACTAAAAGCATCAGGATAATCAGTGAAGCATGGAGAACAAGTTTAGAACATAAAAAATGATTTCTGGAAAAATATTTCTTGAGCTACCTGAGATTCGAAGCTTTCACTCCAGCAACTTTCTGACCTCCCCTCCTTGTGAAATCCCCTCCTTATGACCTCTTGATGATGCTTGAATGCTTTGGAGAAGTTTATGCTGGCTAGATGAAGAGTTTGAACAGCTTCTGCTCAAGCTCAGTTGAAAATGGCAATGGTGATTCAGGCAGTTTCAGGCCAATGTGGGTGGTTCTCTGTGATCAGGGTGATGTTTTAAGAAGGTTTGTGGAGTGAGTTTGGATGTTTATGGCTTGTGGAGTGAGTTTCGAAAGAAACTGCAAGTTGGAGTGAAAATGGAGAAGTGGAGTTCTTGCTTGATTCAGGCTTGGTTCTTTGGTGGTTTGGGCTTAATGAGGCATGATGAGTTGAGGTATGAAAATGGTTTGAGTGTTTGAGGCTTGTGGAGGCAGATTCGAAGAGAAATGCAAATGGGGTGTGTTTTTGTGTATGGTGTGTTATGATCTGTTTCAGCCTTGCTTCTTGATATGTTTTGCTTGCCAAAGGATAGTATAAAATAATCCTATAGGTCAGATGATTTGACATGGCCTTTATTGATTGGTAAGTTCACTTTTGCCAAAAGTCCACTCTTTGTGTAAGAGAGGTATGGCTTGGTTCTAGGCTAGTACAAGCATGGGGCTGGCGCAGCAAGGGTGAGGGGAAGGGCTAGCAAAGCTCAGCATCCAATGTAGCAAGTGGTAGGAAGTGTGATCATGAGTTTTGCAAGTTGGCTCATTTTGGTTCACATGTGATTTTCTCATTCCATAAGCCATGAAACATGAGCATTTTGGTTCAATTCTGACTTTTATGTCACATAGAATGTTTGTGTAATGGTTTGATGCCAACTAGAAGTTACAACTTGCCTTGAAACATGATTTTGCAAATTTTCCATTTAGTGCACAACTTGAAAATTAGTGATTTTTGCCAATTTCAACACACCATAACTTTTGATCCAAGAAGAATTAGATCATGTTCTTGTACTTTTTGAAAAGGGAAAAATGTATTCTACAACTTTCATGACCAAAGTTTTTCCATTTGAAGCTTTTTGGATCAAAAATCAAGGCTTGAAAAATGACCTAAAATGACATATTCTTGAAAAGTCAACCATGCCCTAAAAAGTCAACTTTGCAAAACACTTCAAATTCTTGATTTTTGTGAACTTCAACCTTCTTCCATGATCAAATAAAGATCATACATACCCAAAATGATGAAGAATGCCCATTGGTTGGGTCATTGGGGGCCTCAGATGCCCTGATTTTACACTGACTTGTCTGAAAAGTCAACTCTTGATCAGATGACTTCCCCATGGAATTTCTTCATGAAACTTGATATGCATACTCCCTATACCATATAGAGACCAATGGAAACAAGAATGACCAAAAAATTTGGAGTTATGGCCTCTGAAACCAAAACCCTAATTTTAGGTCAACTGTGCAGTCAAACTTGGCTCTGCATCCACACCAATCCCAGTTCTTGTGATTCTTCTGCATTCTTGACTTTGAGAGGATGTAATATGGTATAAGAACACATGTAGACCCCTTTTAAGTGATTGTTGACTTTTGGAGTGGCTCAAGTGGCTCTTTGATTGCTCAGATCACAAACCCTAAGTGCAGATGACTTAGAAACTATGCAGTGATTCAAAAATACAATATGAGATGATATGATTGAGTTTATGCATATGAAATGATCACAAGCCATGGTGTGAATAGGTGAGGGCAAATTTGGGGTGTTTACAATGATGAATTTTAATTCATATACTTGAATTTGACAAATATCATGAAGTTTGACTTTGGTTTGACCACAGTTGACCTTAGTTTGACTTTTTGACTACTTTGACTGATTTTAGCCTATCTGAACATCTGACTGAGTAAACCTTTTGGGAAAGCCTTGAAACTTGACATAGGGATTCTTGAAGACATATAGGATGCTATGAAGCTCAATTGAAGCCTTGGAAGTCCATTTAGCCTGATGAAATTCAAAACCCTAGTTTAGGGTGCATTGCTTAGGAGGATGCTTTGTCTGAGGGGATTGTCAAACTTTCTGACTAATTGTGAACCTTGTGAACCTTGTGAACCTTAGCACATAATTTCTTGTCTAGGTGAGGGAAAATTTTGGGGTGAACAGCTACCCCTGTTCAATTTTCTGAAACCTGAGGAGTTAGATTGGCATGTGTGCCATTCGTGACTTGGAAGGTTGAAGGGGATTGAACACAAAGGCCCAAAAATTTGCACTCGCCGGTGCGTAAAGTAACATTGTTGATTGGTTGTATATGCTGGAGTGGGCTTAAAGATGCCACTCAGAGGAACTGGAGATGGGCTTATAGATGCCATCCATAATATCAGGAGGTGATAGTATCAATAGGTTGTCACTGGATATCAGTACTAGGTCTTCATATAGGTCGTCTCTGAATCATTCCTGTAACATGGCTTGAGTTGAGTGTCAGCACTAGATCTTCGTATAGATCGTCTCGGCATTATCTCTGGGGGAAAAGAATATTCTTCATTAGGTGTCAGTGTTCATATCTTCGTGTAGATCGGATCTGAACCATCTTTAGGAACATACTTTAATTTAAGCATCAGAATCAAATCTTCGTGGCGATCTTTTCTGAATTACTTTTGGTAATATCTTAGGCTAAGTAAAAAATCTTCGTATCGATCATTTATGTACCATCCCATAGATAAACTGTTGCATAGACCATTAGAAATAAATCTTTGTAGCGATTATCTCTTCTGGAAATATCCCGGATTAGGTAATAGATCTTCGTATAGACCATTTATATACCTTCCCAAGGATAAAAAGATTATCAGGATTAAATCTTCGTGGCGATTATCCCTGAACTTCTTCTAAAAGAATATCTTGGATTAAGTGCTAGATCTTCGTATAGATCATTTACACACTATCCCAAAGATAGTTGACCATCGGAAATAAATCTTCGTACCGATTATCTCCTCTAGAAATATCCTGGATTAAGCACTAGATCTTCGTATATATCATTTACGTCCCGTCCCAAGGACAACTTGAGTATTGATCATCAGAAATGAATCTTCGTAGGGATTATCTCTGAATTAAGTATCAGTACTAGATCTTCGTATAGATCGTCTCTGAACTGTTTTGAGTTGTTGATAGTATTTATCTGTCTGTAACTATCCTGAAAAGAAAAGGTTAGTTTATGTAAGATGTATGCATGTATGGCATGATGTACTTAAGTAAATGTCTTATGAACTATAGATGCGTATGCTGTGATATGATGTAAATGATTAATGTATGAATCATGTATCTAGAAGTGTCCGAATATCTTTGTAAAACAACTGCTGGCTAGGAAAATAAATCCCGATTCGTTGTTGAGGAACATGAATACTTCGTTCCCGTCTTGTTTGATAGTATGGTACTCAGAACCTCCCGTCTTTGTTCTTCGTTCTTTTTATTGAAGGAATAAGTTCTCGAATATCCTGACTGAGGATAAAAGAGATGGACATAAATCCGAGAGGAGATGTTACTTGAAGTATCTTGTATGGATATCTGTAAAGATTACTCTGTGGAGATGAACCGGTGAAGATTCGTTGAATTCCTACCTTCGTTCTTCCTTAGTAAATACTATTGAAGGAGCGTAAAACACAAGGAAGGGGGGTTGGAATTGGGTTTTCTTTAACAACTAAAAATAACTTCTAATGACAAGTTGATTTATCCTGGTTCGTTTGAACTCAAACTACGTCCAGTCCACCCGCCAAGGTGATTTTGCCTTTATCACTGAGGTCTTAATTCACTATTCAATAAATGAATACACACACTGACCTACAGTCAATGTCCTCTTGAGTCTTCTGACTGAAACTAGTCACTCAAGGGATTTTACTTAACTATTACAATAATAATAATATAGTAACTATTTTGCTTCTAATAAAGGTAAGATCACTAAGTGATGTTACAATATTTTAGCACAAATGATTCAATCTTTTGCTCGTGAGTGTGTTATCTTCAAATCTTCAATTTGATTACTTTATATAGTTCTTGAATAATTGTAGCCGTTGGAGACATCTTGAGCTAATTTAGGATATTATTTAATACCATAAATTCCTTCCATAACAAGAGATACTTGTCTTTACCATTAATTAATATATTCTTTAATTAATGTCTTCATTATGAAGATCATCATCTTCTAGACGTAAATCAGAGATAATAAAGTCTTGATGCGCAGCCATTAAACCATGTCATTAAATGATGGATTCTTCAATAAGTGTATCTTCTATATATGGCTCAATGTATCTTCTAGTAATGCACGTCTCCTTTAATTAACTTCCTCTTCTACACATATAATAAAGAGAGTTATTAGAACTTCTATTCTTGCATAATCATATTTGTTATCATCAAAACTCTTAGAGGTTCAGAACCATAATTGTTCTAACAATCTCCCCCTTTTTGATGATGACAAAACATTTATTTAGATTTTGAGAATAAAGTTTAATAGGATTAGAAGAACTCCCTTTGATTAAATAAAATCAGATATTTCTATTAGAGGTTTCTTCAGAAGTTTTATCCTTCAGAAGTTTCATTAGCCTTAGCTCCCCCTGAGTTGATTACTTGACCTGTTTCTATTTTAGAATCACAACTCAGATAGTTTTATTAGAATTTTATATGTTAGAGGCAAATCATGATAAACTGCTATATATCAGGATCTTCTACGTTTCTCCCCCTTTTTGTCATAATCAAAAAGAATAAATGCAGGAAGAATACAAGAGGATAGAAGCAAAATAAGTTTCCATTTAAACAGAAGCAAGAAGCCAATAAGAACATAACCAGTAGAACTTAAAAAAGTCATGAAAACACAGAAGATAAAGCAGAAAAAAATAAGCAGAAGATAAACAGAAAATCAGGGATGCATCTTAGTAACTAAGGCCTCCAGAAGAGATTTGATCTCAGAGGATGATTCCACTTGCTTTCCAATCATTGTCTTCAACTCAGCATTGGTTTCATCTTGCTTATCCAGCCTTTGCTTAACCATCTCATTTTCCTACTTCAATTCTTCTAAGGTCTTCAGAACAAGAGTGGTTGGCAGAGGTTCTTCAGCTTCTGGAGCAGCTTGATTCTCAGAAACTTCTTCAGTTGCTGGTGATTGAGCAGAATCAGCATCCTGACCTTCTTCAGAAGGTACCAAAACCATTTGAAGTCCAGAGTTTTCTTCCAGAGGTTCTGACTCTGTCCAGGGTTTGTTTTCCAGCAGAAATGGTTTATTTTGTTCAATGTTTGAAACAACTGCTTTGAGATACTCACAGAAGTTCTTGTGAGCAATGTCATAGCAGATGTCCTTTAGTCTCTTTGTCTCAGCATTAAACCATTTTCTGAAGGTTGCCCACAGAAAGTCAGAAGCAGCTGGACCAGGAAGCTCTGAGCAAGCAGCCTTCAGATCCTCTAACTTGAGTTTCATTACTGTTTCAAAAGCAAGTAACAGTGCAGAAATGTCTGTTTTTGTGGGTTTTGGTTTTGGTGCAGGTATGGCAGTTTTATTTGAGACAGAGAATAATTTTAGTATAGTTTCAATATTAACAGAGGTTCTAAGGGGATTTTCATGTTCATCTTCTTCTGGTGGTGTGTCAGGGATGGTGATGAAAGTTGGTGAGTTAGGAGGGGTAGACTCATATGAAGACAGGGAACTTTCTCTTATTGGTGAAAGATTAAAAACAAGGCCATCAGAATTTTGTGGTTGGAACCTGCTATGGTGGTGTGTTGCAAAAGTTTCAGAGGATGGGATTTGTTCAGATTCAGGGGGTTGGAAATCATCAATGTCAGAAAGAACATGTTGAAGGGCAGTGTGTGTTTCAGTTGATGGTGAACGGTCTACATCAGATAGTGGGGTTGTGACAATAGGGATATCAAAGTCTGATAGGGTTTGAGGTTGATGTGGTTCATTTTCTGGTGGATAAAGTGAGGATAATATGGATGAGACAGCAACAGTTGCAGGTATGACAGAGGGAATAAGGTTAGAAGGTGGGATAGGTTCAGAGGATGGAGTTGGTTCAGATGATGGGGTTGGTTCAGCAGGAATTGGTGCAGAAGGAATTGGTGCAGAGGGAATGTCATCAGAAGGTGTTGGGTCAGAGGGGGTTTCAGACATTTCTACTGAAATTGCTTCTACTACAGAAATAAATTCAGAGTTAGAGGCAGAAGTATTACCTGTTCTTCTGGTAGTTTTGGGGGCCTTCTGAGACGATCCTTCTCGAGCCTTTCTTTTCTTGCTTCTTGCTGATGCAGCATCTGGAGTTTGTTGAGTAAGTTCTGTTGCCTTGAACATTCGATCCACACCATGTTGCTTGCAGGAGTCCAAGTATCTGACCACAACCTCTGGAGGTGTGTCACAAGAGAAGAGTGGGAAGTTCTGCAGAGGAATCTTCCTGGTGGTTATAACTTCTCTGGAATAGAGGACAAGATCTTTCTTGATAGAAGTTATGAACTTCATCTTCTTCAGATTCTTTGCATTCAGAAGCTTACCAACATCTATTTCTAGAAGTTCTATCTGATTTACTTCAGCCAGATAGTCCACCAACTTATTCTCACTGAGAATGTCAGATATTAGACGCCCTAGAGGAATCCAATCCCTCTTTGTTTTCTCTCCATCTCTTGTTTCCTTCACACTGTTTTTCAGATGTTGAAATAGAGTGTGTGCAAGGTTAACCTTCTTCTGTTTAGCAATGAAGTATAGCAAGAACTGCTGATCCATGTTGATATAATCTGGAGAATTTGTAGCTTTCCTGTGGCAGATGGTTCCAAGAATGATTTTGGCCCAAATTCTAAGAGGACTCTTCAGATCCTTTATCTTGTTAGAAGGTTGGCCAGAAGTGAAGATTTCTTTAGCTATCAGTTTGGTATCTGACAGTTTGTCCATTTCACTACACTTGATTCCATTGCCATCAGATTCAATGAGCCTAGCAATGTGGTCTTCAGAAATTATGATTCTTTTTCCCAGCACATATGACGTAACATGAGTGTTAGAAGCACTTGCATACACCCAGAACTCCTTAACCAATTTTGGGAAAACTGGTCCCATGAGACGATCAAAATACTTCTCCCAACCTTGAGCTTGGACGGTAGGAAGGAGGTCAAAACCATTATCTTTAAAACTGTTGAAATCCACAAAGACCTCACATAGAACTTCCAGTTTGTCAGTTGGAGTAAGAAGGGTCTTCACAGGTTCAACGTAAAGCACATCAATTGAGTCTTCTTGTTGTTGAGGGGAGGAAGCCATTGTTACTAAGATGAGTTTTTGGGGTTTAGGGTTTTAGAAAAAAAAATTCAGAGAGAACGCGAGGTGAAAGTGAAATATTTTTCAGTAAACATGCAATTAGGGTAAAAAGAAAAAGTGAAAGTGAAAAGTTGTTTATATAGCAAAAATTCATTTAATAATATCATAAATTAGTGGGAAAAATTAAATTTAGAAACATAATGATGATATGCAATAAATGCAGCAGACATAGGGGAAGGTGTAAAAGATTCTAGAACAGTTACCAAAGAGATTTTTGCCTTTTTGGTGTCAAGTCAGCCGTATCAGTTTCCCAGAAGATCAACAGATGTCCTTCTGTAGAGGACAGTTGTCCAATGCATGTTCTGTCACTCTTCAGAATATGGACACTTGTTCTAATTCTGATAGGATTCCTTAGAGCCTTGTTGACACTTGTTGATGTAAAGATCTGCATGTTATTCCTTTGAACAGAAGTTCTCAGAATGAAACTGTTAGAACATAATATCATCTGAAAGAATAATATAAAGGATTAAATTCAGAACTTCTAAGAGTTAAAGACATATCATTAAAGCATTTTCATTCTGGACATAATTTCATGCTAAGGTTGGTTAGAATGAAATTAAATCTATCTCTAGGAAGGGGTTTTGTAAAAATATCAGCCCATTGGTGATTTGTATCTATGAATTTTAACATTAAAATTCCCTTCTGAGTATAGTCCCTAATGAAATGATGTTTAACTTCTATGTGTTTAGCTCTAGAATGTAAAATTGGATTTTTAGAGAGACAAATAGCAGAAGTATTATCACAGAGGATGGGAATGTTACTCTCATAAATGTTGAAATCCTCAAGCTGATTTTTCATCCAGAGCATCTGAGTACTGCATCCAGCTGCTGCAATGTATTCAGCCTCTGCAGTTGATAATGTTATGGTTGACTGCCTTTTGCTAGACCAAGAAATTAGATTATCTCCCAGAAATTGACAACTTCCAGAAGTACTTTTTCTTTCTGTTCTATCTCCAGCAAAATCAGCATCACAATATCCTACAAGTTTGTAATCTTTGGATCTTTTGTAGTATAAACCAAGATTAGTAGTACCTTTCAGATACCTAAAAATTCTCTTAACTGCTGTTAAGTGAGTTTCTCTAGGATCTGATTGGAATCTAGCACATAAACATACACTGTATAGAATATCTGGTCTAGAAGCAGTTAGATAGAGGAGAGAGCCAATCATACCTCTGTAGAGCTTCTGATATACTTTCTTACTTACCTCTTCTTTCTCTAGAATACATGTAGGATGCATAGGAGTTTTAGAAATGATACTTTCTGATAAATCAAATTTCTTCAAAAGTTCTTTTACATATTTGCTTTGATGGATATATGTTTCTTCTGATGTTTGATTTATTTGGATTCCCAGAAAGAACTTTAATTCTCCCATCATGCTCATTTCAAATTCTGCCTACATAGACTTAGCAAACTCCTTTCCCAAGGCACTTTTAGTAGAACCAAATATTATATCATCTACATAAATTTTGCATATCAGAAGATCATTTTTAATGTTTTTACTGAAAAGAGTTGTATCCACTTTCCCTCTGATGAAATCATTTTCCAGAAGAAAGGTACTTAGTCTTTCATACCAAGCTCTGGGAGCTTGCTTCAGACCATATAAAGATTTTTTGAGTTTGAAAACATGTTCTGGAAATTTTATATTTTCAAAACTAGGGGGTTGGTGTACATACACTTCTTCATCAATATATCCATTTAAAAATGAACTCTTGACATCCATTTGATATAGAATGATATTATGGTTTACAACAAATGAAATTAGAAGTCTAATTGATTCTAACCTGACGACTGGGGCATAGGTTTCTGTGTAGTCAATTCCTTCTTGTTGACTATAACCTTGTGCAACCAGTCTTGCTTTGTTTCTGACAACTTCTCCTTGCTCATTTAGCTTGTTTCTGAATACCCACTTGGTTCCAATGATGTTGAATCCTCTGGGCCTAGGAACTAGATCCCATACATCATTTCTGGTGAATTGATTAAATTCTTCTTGCATAGCCAGAATCCAATCATTTTCTGAGAGAGCTTGTTCTACAAAAGTTGGTTCAATCAGAGAGACTAGTCCCATTAGAGATTCTTCAGAGTTTCTGAATGATGATCTTGTTCTGATTGGTTCGTCCTTCTTTCCCAAGATTTTATCTTCTGGATGATTCACTTTCCTTCTGGATAGTTTCTTCTGAGTGGGTTCTTCAGAGGTTGTTGGAGTAATTGTCTTGTTTTGTTCTGTAGGTGATTGTTCTTCAGATGTTCTGTTTGTAGAAATTTCAACTTCTATATCTGCAATAAATTCATTCTGCTTTGGTTTTTCAGAACCAAGCTTATCACCAAATCTGACATAAATAGATTCTATGATATTACGTGTTTCTGTGTTGTATACTTTGTATCCCTTAGAATGTTCAAAATATCCTAACATATAACACTTTTGTGCCTTAGAGTCAAATTTATTCAGAGTATCATTAGTATTCAGAATAAAACATATGCACCCAAAAGGATAAAAATATGAAATGTTGGGCTTTCTGTTCTTCCACAATTCATAAGGAGTCTTTTCAAGAATAGGTCTTATAGAGATTCTATTCTGAATATAGCATGATGTATTTATTGCTTCTGCCCAAAATTGTTTAGCCATGTTAGTCTCATTGATCATGGTTCTGGCCATCTCTTGCAATGTTCTATTCTTACGTTCTACAACTCCATTTTGTTGAGGAGTTCTAGGACAAGAAAAATCATGAGAGATGCCATTTTCATTAAAAAAAGATTCTAATTGTTTGTTTTCAAATTATCCACCATGATCACTTCTGACTTTAATAATTTTAAATTCTTTTTCATTTTGAACTTGTTTGCAGAAGTTAGAAAATACAGCAATTGACTCATCCTTGTGTCTAAGAAACTTTACCCATGTCCATCTGCTGAAGTCATCTACGATCACCAATCCATACTTCTTGCCACTGATAGAAGCAGTTTTCACTGGTCCAAATAAGTCAATGTGTAGAAGTTCTAGTGGTCTAGAGGAAGATACAACATTTTTAGCTTTAAAAGCAGGTTTTGAAAATTTGCCTTTCTGACATGCTTCACACACAGCTTCTGAGTTGAACTTCAAGTTTGGAAGTCCTCTGACCAGATTGAGTTTGTTAAGTTGAGATAATCTTCTCATATTAACATGTCCCAATCTTCTGTGCCAGACCCATTGCTCAGTTTCCACAGACATTAGACATTTTACATTCTGAATTTTTAATTCTGAAAGTTTTATTTTATAAATGTTGTTCTTTCTCTTTCCACTGAAGATGATTGTTCCATCTTTCTAACTAACAGCTTTACAAAACTTTTGATTAAAGATTATGTCATAGCCATTATCACTTAATTGACTTATGGATAATATATTATTCATTAATCCTTCTACTAATAGAACATTAGAGATAGAGGGAAGATTTCCATTACCAATAGTTCCAGAGCCAATTATTTTTCCTTTTTGGTTACCTCCAAAACCTACATGGCCTCAATCTTTTAATTCAAGACTTTGGAACATATGCTTTCTTCCTGTCATGTGTCGTGAGCATCCAGAGTCCAGGTACCATGATTGGTGTTTCAGTTTTGCTGTTAAAGACATCTTCAACATACACAATTTTATCCTTGGTTACCCATATTCTTCTGGGTCCTTGTTTGTTAGTTTTTACAAACTTCTGATTCATTTTAGGTTTCAAATCAGAACTTGCGGAACAAGATGACTCACTAGTGTATATTAGGTCATGATTATGACCATAGGTAAAATGAGAACTTAGAGGAGTATTAGTTTTTATGACAATGTCATCAATCTTTTTAAACTTCAGAGTTTCTTTAGTTTTCACATAGCCTATGCCTCTTCTATCATTTCTGCTAACTCCATAGATCATAGATGCAATTTTGCTTCTATGTATGCTTTTAGCTTGGAATTTTTGAAAACCATAGTCATATTGTTTTATGATACTATCAGAATTGATTAGATCTTCTAAGTCAGATTACTTTTGAGCTTTAAGTTTTTCAAATGAGTTTTTGCATTCAAAAATATTTTCTTTCAGCTCAGAGTTTTCTGTTTTTAGTTTTCTAACTTCTTCTAATTCAGATACCAGACTTTGTTTCATGTCTTTGTATTTGAATTGAAGCTTCTGATATTTTTCAAGAATTTCTGAGAGGCTAGCTTCTAATTGAGATCTAGAAAGTTTAGAGAATACCTCTTCTGAATCTGAGTCTGATTCTGATTCTGATGAGTGATCATCTTCTGGTATATTTGCCATTAGTGCAATGTTAGCTTGTTCATCTTCAGAATCTGACTCTGCTTCAGATGATTCAGAATCATCCCATGTTGCCATGATACACTTTTTCTTTTCTCTGTTGAATTTTTTTCTGGGTTTCTCTTTCTGGAGTTTTGGACATTCACTCTTGTAGTGTCCTGGTTCTTTGCATTCATAGCACACGACTTCTTTGCTTTTGGGTTTCTTGTAACTAGATGTTACTTCAGAGTGATTGCTTGTTCTTCTGGTATTTCTAAACTTCTTCTGATGATGCTTCCAGAGTTGTTGGACTCTTCTGGATAAAAGAGATAATTCATCTTCTTCTGATGAGCATCCAGAACTTTCTTCTTCTTCTTCCTGTAAAGCTTTAGAAACAGATTTGTTAGATTTAAGAGCTACAAACTTACCTTTCTTCTGGGGTTCATCTTCTTCTAGTTCTATCTCATGACTTCTCAAGGAGCTGATCAGTTCTTCTAAAGATATTTCATTCAGATTTTTAGATAGCTTTTGAGCAGTGACCATGGGCCTCTAAGCCTTTGGAAAGCTTCTGATGATTTATTTTACATGATCTGCTGTTGAGTAGCCTTTGTCCAAAACTTTC
The DNA here is from genome assembly GCA_963966055.1 of Lathyrus aphaca. NCBI lineage: Eukaryota > Viridiplantae > Streptophyta > Magnoliopsida > Fabales > Fabaceae > Lathyrus > Lathyrus aphaca. The sequence continues at coordinate 451,715,307 of OZ014520.1, forward strand.
AGTCCAGCTACCAGAATTTGGAACCTTGAGAACATTTTTTCAATTGTCTCATCTTCTTCCATTTTGAAAGCTTCATACTTCTGGATGAGGGCCAGAGCTTTAGTCTCTTTGACTTGAGTATTGCCTTCATGTGTCATCCTCAGGGAATCAAACATGTTTTTGGCTGAATCTCTGTTTGTAATTTTCTCATATTCTGTATATGAGATAGCACTCAAAAGAATGGTTCTAGCTTTGTGATGATTTCTGAATTCCTTCTTCTGTTGAGTTGTCATATTTTTTCTTTCAATCTTCTGACCATCTGCTTCAACAGGGTGAGTGTATCCATCTATCACCATGTCCCAAAGATCTCCATCCAGAGCTAGAAAGAAACTTTCCAGAACATCTTTCCAGTAGTCAAAATTGTCACCATTGAACACTGGAGGTTTTGCGTTGATCTTGTCATTTTGGTAGTGATTGTTGTTATTGCCAGCGTCTGCCATGTGTTTTAACTTCTGGATCTTTTACTGACACGGTTAAGTGTAATACTCAGAACCTAGCGCTATGATGCCAATTGAAGGAGCGTAAAACACAAGGAAGGGGGGTTGGAATTGGGTTTTCTTTAACAACTAAAAATAACTTCTAATGACAAGTTGATTTATCCTGGTTCGTTTGAACTCAAACTACGTCCAGTCCACCCGCCAAAGTGATTTTGCCTCTATCACTGAGGTCTTAATTCATTATTCAATAAATGAATAAACACACTGACCTACAGTCAATGTCCTCTTGAGTCTTCTGACTGAAACTAGTCACTCAAGGGAATTTACTTAACTATTACAATAATAATATAGTAACTATTTTGCTTCTAATAAAGCTAAGATCACTAAGTGAATGTTACAATATTTTAGCACAAATGATTTAGTCTTTTGCTCGTGAGTGTGTTATCTTCAAATCTTCAATTTGATTACTTTATATAGTTCTTGAATAATTGTAGACGTTGGAGACATCTTGAGCTAATTTAGGATATTAGTTAATACCATAAATTCCTTCCATAACAAGAGATACTTGTCTTTACCATTAATTAATATATTCTTTAATTAATGTCTTCATTATGAAGATCATCATCTTCTAGACGTAAATCAGAGAGAATAAAGTCTTGATGCGCAGCCATTAAACCATGTCATTAAATGATGGATTCTTCAATAAGTGTATCTTCTATATATGGCTCAATGTATCTTCTAGTAATGCACGTCTCCTTTAATTAACTTCCTCTTTTACACATATAATAAAGAGAGTTATTAGAACTTCTATTCTTGCATAATCATATTTGTTATCATCAAAACTCTTAGAGGTTTAGAACCATAATTGTTCTAACAACTATTACTGCATTTTATGCATTTCTGGTAAACATCAATCATATTCAAAAGCATACATACATTCAAACACAACCAATGGACGTTTTCGTTTACGTAAACAAGGTAAAAGTAAATTTGAATTCAAAGACGAGACTTTATTTATTTTTAGCAAGTGGCCTATACATAGGCAAGTTTGTACAAGGAGACAGAAATCCTAGTAAGAGGAATTCGTCGTAAAAGTTTTACAAAAACAAAGAAAAGCAGCTATGTGAGAAATAATCCTATTGAGTTCCAATTCCACTATTGCCATTATCTTCAAGTATCTCATCCTTTGCTGTTGAAATGGAAATGATTGGATTGATCTTTATCTGTTTGAACTTGATTTAGGTAGCACAAATAGTTGGAGTTACATGGGTGATCCAACGAGACATAGTCATACGCTTTAAACCCTAACTTTTGCCTGGATTGCCCTTTCAGGTTTTCAATCCACCGGGATACCCTTTTTTTCCCAAGCCGCCTTTTCAGGTTTTCGACTTGCCGGGTGTACATTTTTTTTATATATATCCCTAAGTTTTGCCCGAACCCTTTTGGTTCGCCGGGATGCCCTTATTTTTGCCTAGGCCAGTCAACCTAGCGGGTCTCTTTTTATGCGTGGTATTTTTTAACTATGTTTGTGTTTACGGGCTGTGGGAAGTCTTCACCATCCATAGTGGTAAGCATCATGGCACCTCTTGAAAATACCCTCTTGACTACAAATGGTCCTTCATATGTGTCGTTCCCACCAAATGACACCGGGTCAAGAGGGGTACAGACGCGAACGGTCGGCGAAAGGAGAAAGGATGAAAAGAGTCGCCAGCTAGGCATTTTTATCCCAAAGGAAAGGTAATGCTGCATAAACCTACAAAAAGATGGATAAGACGGTTGCGAACTAGAGAAACTGAGAAAGGGGGTTGGTTACAACCTGGGAAGGTATTAGCACCCAGATTGTCCTTCGTACTCGACGGGATCCATGCTTAAAAGATTTGTGTTATAAAAGGGGTAGTGTCAGTGTAATTTTGTGTGCAAAAGCTAAGAAAAGAAAGTACATGTGTCAGTGCAAAAGGTGTGAAGAGGGGGAAGACACTGAGACTTTTGTTTGATAACTGTTAAGTTATGCCTACTTATCCTCTCGTGCAATGAGGAAGTCAGAACACCGTAGTTCAACTCAAAGAGACTGAAAGATAAATTGACTGATGAATTGCTTACTTGTCTATGCTCAAGTGTATGACATGTCTGGCTCAGGTGCTAACTGTCTTGCATTAGACGGAAGAAGCAAGTTCCCGTTTGTGAGTGAATGAGGTGAGAAAAGAATCCCGGAGGAGACGATTATTGTTTGTTTTTGGTGTTTTCAATATTTTATTGCTTTTTGTGTTTGTCATAAGTTAATGAGATTAAGCCTACACCAAAGGTTAGTAAACTTATCACATCCTCCCTCTGATTAGGGGTAATGAGAATACCTTAAGTATGAAGTAAACACCTCACACTTAATCACCTTGATGTAAGATTAAGATCAATAACCTACTTATAATTATTTAGATGTTTTTGGATTTTTTTGTTTAGTGTTAAGTAATGAGTTTAAGCCATAATCAAGGATTTAATGGACCCATTACACCATCCTAATAGAAGGATAATAGATGAGGACATTTAAGTTGAGAAAGGCTCCTCAACTTAATCCATGATTAGGGATTACCCTCATAACATAACAAGGCCTTTATTAAAGTGGATTTTAGTCAATGGTAAGATTAAGAAGTGGATTTTATGGTTTGTAAGACAACTTGAGAGGGACTTGTCCATTAACACTAGGGTTAGTCCTTCTTAACCAATTAAGGAAGAATTAGAACCCTAATGCAAGGCCCAAGTTACAAGTTTGATGTCTTGATGATTATTAAGTTGATTGATTAAAGGAATTAAACACATTAAGGGTTTAACACTTAGGATTAAAGTTATACACTCCATCCTAATAGAAGGATGCAGGCATAAGCTGAATCACAAAGCCTTAAAACCTTTAAGGTTTAGTCCTTGATTATTAGGTGAGAAGATAAGACTCAAAGATGACACAAAGGTAAAACTAATGAGGGACTAATCAAACCCTAATTGTTAACATGCTTGGGGGTCCCTAGGGTTAATGAGGCTTGCAAGAGGATCTTCATAGAAGCCACCAAGGAAGAAGCAGATGAAATGAAGAGAAGCAGCAAGAAGCAAGACAACTTGCTTTACTTAAGAAGAAAAGTTGCTTGAAGAAAGAAAGTGAGGAGAAAGAGCATGAATGAGCAAGCTCACTCTAATACACAAGTAAAAATGCAGCAATTAATGCATAAAAAGAGATGAGAGGAGATGGTGAGAAGTGAAGGCAAATTCACTTCTCAAACACTTACCACCTGAAAAGTTAGTGAAAGAAAATGAAGATAGAAATGAAAATGAAAAGTATGCAATGATGCAAACCAAAACCAGAAGCATGTTTATGATGCTAATGATGCAAAGAGATGACACAAATGTATGTTATGAGATGGAGATGATCATACAAATGATGAGAGTACAAATGAGACATGTAAGAAGCATGAAAGTTTATGAATGCACATGAATGAAATGAAAGCAAAACATGGCAAATGGATGATTCAATGATCAAACATGATTTCAATGTGTCCTAAGATGTCTTATATGTCAAGTGAATGCACAAAATGTCATGACAAGTTCATGTATGAAAGCTTATGCAAGATGAATGCAAATGAAGATGCAAATTAGGGTTATATGAACATGTGAGATGCACAATTCAAACACAGAAGCAAAACATGAGATAAAAAATTGAAAATAAGATCAAAGGTACCCTAAACCTACACAAGTTCACTGCCCAAAGGGGAAGACCTAACTCTTAATCTAATGAAAGATATGATTTCCTAAGTTTGCTAGGGTTTTAAGGCACCTCTTAAGGAAAAATGCAAAACAAAATGAAAATGAAAGATAAATTCATGCCAATTTAATCCTAGAAACTACATGATATATGGAATGCAATGCAAAAAGAACCATTATCAAACTCTTCATGGTTAGGCAGAAAAGATTTTTCTAAGTTAGGGTCAAAATATTGATTTTTAAAAACCTTAAATTCAAAGAAAAATGTCAAAATGGATCATGAACCAAAAATAAATTTGTGTGAATGGTTTGATAATGTCTCTAAATGTGTTAAGATGCAATGTGATGTTTTTTGTGATTTTTAGAAACTTAAATGGTATTTTAATTAATTAATTTCCAATAATTAATTAAAATAAACATTTACATATTTTAAAAATACAAATTTTATGCAAAAAATAAAATAAAAATTATTTTCAAAATGAGAAAAATATTTGAAAGAAAAATGCAAAAGATAAGATTTTTTATATGAGTTTTGCTATTTTTAATAAAATGGTAAAAAAAATGCAAATAAAATGCAAATAAAATGAATTTTAATGAAAGTCAACTGATCTGAGGGCCAGGATTTAAACCTAGGGGGCGGGAATTGACCAGCGCGCGCATCTGAATGGCTAGTATTCAAACTCCATAACATTCAATTTCTTTATGGATCATGTCATGGAATAATGTTACCACAGCCCATTGATAGGTGGCACCAGCATTCTTTAATCCGAATGGCATCACCTTATAACAAAATGTGCCTCAGGGTGTGATGAAAGTTGTCTTCTCCATGTCTTCAGGTGACATCTTGATCTGTTATATCCTGAAAATCCGTCCATGAAGGAGAATACCGAGAATTGAGCCGTATTGTCGACCAATACATCAATGTGAGGTAATGGGAAGTTATCTTTCGGGCTAGCTCTGTTCAGATCCCTGTAATCCACACACATCCTCACCTTGCCATCCTTCTTAGGCACAGGTACAATGTTAGCAACCCACGACGGGTAACTAGTCACAGCAAGGAAACCGGCGTCCCACTATTTTTGTAGCTCTTCTTTTATCTTCATTGCCATATCTGGGCGAGTACGGCGCAACTTCTGTTTTACTAGAGGACTGTCTTCTTTTAGAGGCAGCCTGTGCATGACAATGTCGGTGTCCAGACCTGGCATATCCTGATAAGACCAGGCAAAAACATCCACATACTCCCGAAGTATATCAATAAGTTGCTCCTTTACCGAATCTTGCAGACGGGCCCCGATTTTCACTTCTTTCAAGTCTTCTTTTGTACCAAGATTAATCGTTTCAACCTCCTCCTAAGCCCAGGATGCTTGTCTGACAACAGCTGAATTAGGTTGCACTTCACAATACAGGGTCTCAGCTAAATCCTTTCCTCTGGGAGGGTGAACTAAGGCATAGCCCAGTTGTCTCTTAAATAGTAAAGGATTGTAGTTGATGCAACCCTTCACTCCTATCAGAGGCACATTTGGGTATTGTCCACAGCTGGTGATAATGTCCTTGCCTTTGGTGCTCTGGGTGCACCATCTAATATCATCTGAAGTCAAGGTAATGAACCTCTTGGCCCAATTCTTCTGCTGGTGTGGGTTCAAGAAGGCTTCTGACTTAGGTAGGTGTCCGAGCAGCCAGGTGTAAAACAAAGGAGCACAATATCTTACCAACTTTCCCCTTTGTTTCTCATTCCTCTGATGAATGGAGTAGTAAAAATCTCCTAGCAATGTGGGTACTGGGTTTTTCAAAAGAAACAGATGGATAGCATTCTTGCTGACAAATTTTGGTTCATCTGCAAATAGTATAGTCCCATATATGCTGAGGGCTAACAGTGCACAGACTGCCTTCCACTCTCCTAATAAAGCCTTCAGGATGGCTTGAGAAATCAAGAAGTCCAAATGCAAACCAGGAATCCCAGCTTTTGTTGTCATACTTTGCTCAATAAGGGCAGGCTCCAAGTACAGTGCCCTTGCTATTTCTTCATTTCTGGGAGCAGTCATCTCTGGGTTGAAGGGGATCTCACCCCCTGACAGGCACTCCAATCAATAAAGAAAACTCTTCCAGCAGAGGCCCTAACTGGAAGTCTGGAAATGTGAAGCATCTCAATGGTGGGTCATAAAACTGCAAGCATGTGTGGATCATGCTCCTCTGAGAATGATCAAGGTCCATAACCATATCCAAGATACCCCCATGGTGTTCCAGTGGGATGTGGTCAGGTGAGATGAGTGACTGGACCTGCCTGATACTAGTCAACACAGGCTCAAAGAAGTGGTAGGATATGTTGCTCTTCCGGGGAGTAGCCATGAGTGCTGCCGAATAAGCTGAAGACAAATGCTGATGAAGATCACAGACTGATGCTGAAGGTGAACCACTGACAGACTGGTGCTGGTGAGGGTGGAGATGACTGCAGCAGATAACAAGTGAAGTCAGCTGAAGCAGAGGTCTATGCAGAAGAAGGGGTCAAAACCAAAACCAAGATACAAAGAAATGGATACCCTGAAAAGCAAATAAATAAATGTTAAATGATGCAATGATGAGATATGAAAATGATATGCAAGGGTTTGTGATCAAGCTGGATCTGATTATCTGTCTTGATATAAGGCCCATGTATGTTCAAAAAGTCCAGATGGAGGTTTAAGAATCCAGTAACCAGGGTGGGGGACTCAAATAAAGAGTCACATGTCCAGGGTTAATCACAAGAACTGCCCAAAGTGGAGTTTTCTTAAGCAATACAGTAACAGGGTATGATGTGTCCAAGGGTTCCTGCAAAACCTGTAAACAGCCCAACCCCCTCACAGGTAATGTTCTTGAACAAGGATCCTCAGACTTGGATCAGTTATGAGAAGTGTAAACACTTCTAACCTGGGGGTACAGTGTTTACAATAACCATAAAAGATCTTCCTCTAATTCACCTCAGTTTCTGAAGGTCATAATAAAGGTCATCCAGACTTAGCAGGCTTCCCAAATAGCTCTAGCACTACAGGAAATCTGTAGCACATAGTTCTCAAGAAGAAACCCACATCTGAACCGTGTTTCATATTCCCGCACCAGACCGAAATGGAATGGAAAGAACATGAACCACTCTAGCCTAGGTGTCACTCAGGTCCCAGGTATAGGACCTTAATCACTCAGTGAACCCCCACCCACCAAAACAGAAACCAGCTCCAGCAATGACAATGACAGTATGATGTATAAAAACTGTAAAGAAAGCAGTAAATAAAGTTGTACATAAAGCAATAAATAAAGCAAATAAAAATAAAAAAACACAAATAGCATATAACACTCCCGTAAACACAAATCAAACAAGCGCTAGGAGGAATCCACAAAAAGAACCAGAAGCCCTGGTTGCAGTATAAGTTTCCCCAGCAGAGTCGCCAAGCTGTCGCTCCCACCAAATGACACCGGGTCAAGAGGGGTACAGACGCGAACGGTCGGCGAAAGGAGAAAGGATGAAAAGAGTCGCCAGCTAGGCATTTTTATCCCAAAGGAAAGGTAATGCTGCATAAACCTAGAAAAAGATGGATAAGACGGTTGCGAACCAGAGAAACTGAGAAAGGGGGTTGGTTACAACCTGGGAGGGTATTAGCACCCAGATTGTTCGTCGTACTCGACGGGATCCATGCTTAAAAGATTTGTGTTTTAAAAAGGGTAGTGTCAGTGTAATTTTGTGTGCAAAAGCTAAGAAAAGAAAGTACAGGTGTCAGTGCAAAAGGTGTGAAGAGGGGGAAGACACTGAGACTTTTGTTCGATAATAGTTAAGTTATGCCTACGTATCCTCTTGTGCAATGAGGAAGTCAGAACACCGTAGTTCGACTCAAAGAGACTGAAAGATAAATTGACTGATGAACTCCTTACTTGTCTATGCTCAAGTGTATGATCTGTCTGGCTCAGGTGCTAACTGTCTTGCATTAGACGGAAGAAGCAAGTTCCTGTTTGTGAGTGAATGAGGTGAGAAAAGAATCCCGGAGGAGACGATTATTGTTTGTTTTTGGTGTTTTCAATCTTTTATTGCTTTTTGTGTTTGTCATAAGTTAATGAGATTAAGCCTACACCAAAGGTTAGTAAACTCATCACATCCTCCCTCTGATTAGGGGTAATGAGAATACCTTAAGTATGAAGTAAACACCTCACACTTAATCACCTTGATGTAATATTAAGATCATTAACCTACTTATAATTATTTAGATGTTTTTGGAGTTTTTTGTTTAGTGTTAAGTAATGAGTTTAAGCCATAATCAAGGATTTAATGGACCCATTACACCATCCTAATAGAAGGATAATAGATGAGGACATTTAAGTTGAGAAAGGCTCCTCAACTTAATCCATGATTAGGGATTAACCTCATGACATAACAAGGCCTTTATTAAAGTGGATTTTAGTTAATGGTAAGATTAAGAAGTGGATTTTATGGTTTGTAAGACAAATTGAGAGGGACTTGTCCATTAACACTAGGGTTAATCCTTCTTAACCAATTAATGAATAATTAGAACCCTAATGCAAAGCCCAAGTTACAAGTTTGATGTCTTCATGCTCCTCAGCAACAAATCAAGATTTATTTTCCCCAGCCAGCAGTTGTTATATGAAGCTACTGATCAACTTCCCGACATAATTCATTCGTACATACATTATATCATATCATACGCATTCTCATAAAATATTATCTTGCAAGTTGTTATATATATCATTATACATGCACCCAGCTAACCTTGTTTTTCAGGTAAATTCTCCAACAGACAAACTTCATCAACAACTTACATTGGGGCGTCGTTTATTCTTCCCAATGGTTATCTTGTTACCTCGGGTCGTCGTTTATTATTCCCGCAGGTTATCTCATTTTGGGCTGTCGTTTATTCTTCCCGAAAGTCAACTTACATTGGGCCGTTGTTTATTCTTCCCAATGGTTATCTTGTTACTCTGGGTCGTCGTTTATTCTTCCCGCAGGTATCTCATTTTGGGACGTTGTTTATTCTTCCCAAAAGTCAACTTACCTTGGGCCGTCGTTTATTCTTCCCAATGGTTATCTTGTTACCTCGAGCCGTCGTTTATTCTTCCCGCATGTTATCTCATTTTGGGTCGTCATTTATTCTTCCCAAAAGTCAACTTACCTTGGGTCGTCGTTTATTCTTCCCAATGGTTATCTTATTACCTCGGGCCATCGTTTATTCTTCCCGTAGGTTATCTCATTTTGGGTCGTCGTTTATTCTTCCCAAAATTCAACTTACCTGGGGCCGTCGTTTATTGTTCCCAATGGTTATCTTATTACCTCGGGCCGTCGTTTATTCTTCCCGCAGGTTATCTCATTTTGGGTCGTCGTTTATTCTTCCCAAAAGTCAACTTACCTTGGGCCATCGTTTATTCTTCCCAATGGTTATCTTATTACATCGGGCCGTTGTTTATTCTTCCCGGAGGTTATCTCATTTTGGGCCGTTGTTTATTCTTCCCAGAAGTCAACTTACCTTGGGCCGTCGTTTATTCTTCCCAATGGTTATCCTGTTACCTCGGGCCGTCGTTTATTCTTCTCGCGGGTTATCGCATTCTTGGGTCGTCGTTTATTCTTCCCAAAAATGTCATCTCCATATTTAAGAAGCATATCAGAAGACTCTTTATTCAGATGGCATCTTTAAGCCCATTTCAAGCATTACGGTCAACCAACAACATCATTCTACACACCAACAAGTGCAAATTTTTGGGTTTTTGTGTTCAATCCTCTTCAATCTTCAAAGTCACGAATGGCATACATGCCAATCTAACTCCTCAGATTCCAGAAAATTGAACAAGGGGTAGCTGTTGTACTCCAAAATTTGCCCTCCCAAAATCAATACAATCTCTCTCAAGATTTCTAAATGATTATAAGGTCCTCAAGACTCCCAATTGATCAAGAAGTGTGGAAGTCTCCCCAAACAATGCCTTCTCCTAAGCCAAGTGTCCAAAACTAGGGTTTTATGTTTCCTCAGGTTAAAATGAGTTTCAAGGCCTTAAGAGAGCTTTATAACATCCCACATGTATTCAAGAATCCCCATGTCAAGTTTCAAGGCTTTCCCAATAAGTTTGACCAGTCAAATGATCAGATATATAAAAATCAGTCAAAGTAGTTAAAAAGTCAAATTGAGGTCAACTGTGGTCAAACTAAAGTCAAACTTCAATATTTTTTTCCAACATCAATTTTGTGAATTAAAATTCATCATTGGATCAAGGGTTGATCATGATTCATCAAGGAAGTTTCAGATCATCAAGAATCAGGAGTTTCTAAATTAGGGTTTTCTTAAGGAAAGTCAACTGAACTTTGACCAGCCATAACTTTCACATGCTTCATCAAAAAATTCCCATCCAAAGCTCATTTTGAAGGAAAGTGAATTCTATACAACTTTGTGTCTCACAAGACAAGCCTAAAAATGCTTCATTTAGAAGGTATGAGCTAAAACATTATAGGTCATTTCAAAAGTCAACAAAAAGTCAACATCTTCCAAAGGGCATAATTTGAAAATGGTAAAGGATATGGACATGAGACCAAAGAGGTTGATTATAGGACTCTTTAAGCTTTCCAAAATGTTCAAGAACACCTCCATAGACTTAAAATTGAGGAATTTATGCCTTGGCAAAGTTGGGAAATTTTTGAGGGGTATATTGAACAAATGAGGTCTTAAAACCAAATCTTTCCAAATGGGCTTGCAATTTTTTAATCCAATCCTTACAATGACATCATGCACGACCAAATGATTATTTTTTCAGATTTTTATAGTTTATTTTATATTTATTTTGATTTTATTCATTAAAATTCAATTTAAATATATATAAAATATGAAAAGTCAAATGAAGCATGAAATCTTTGATTGAAAATCATTTGAGTTATATTTAGAATGATTGGAAATCAACGAAAGTCAGATTGGACCAAAAATAGAAAGGTTAGATGAGATTTTTTGAATATTTGAAAGTGAGGAAACTTCATGATCAAGCAATCTTCACAAGCCCATAAATCCACAAGTTTATGACCTAAATTGGATCACTACATATACACAAACAAAAGCATACACTAGGACATGAATTTTCTGCCTCCAAGAACACCATTCCAACTTCAAATATTTCAAAGAAAACTCATATTCGGTTTGTGAATTTCAGGTACTTTCAAGGCCAAATAAGGATTGCATTAGCTTCCTTGGAGATCACTGATTGTAATTCAATCATCATTTGCATCAAAATCATGCAAAATCGTGGAAACCGAATTGATGTTCATGCTTGTTTTTGATTTTTTCGATTGCATTGATTTAACCATGATAAATTGTTTTCGATTGCTTAATATTGTTTATGATGCAGTAAGGAACGTTTCTGGGCAATTGTATTGAAGAACCATAGCCTAAATCGTATTCCACCATGTTTAGGGTTTCATAAACTTGAAATTGGGAACCACTGTTAAAAGCAATTTCACATGAAATTGATGGATCAATTGGACTTAGGGACCTCGTATTAACTTATTTGAATCATTAAAAGCAATTTATTCTTGTTATTTGTGATGTTTGAATGCGCAGGACCTTTAGTGATGGAGAAAATCCGTCACCAAAACTTTTAGTGACGAACGTCTGTAGGTAAAGGCCTAATACGACAGCTAGAGGAAGAAGATGAAGTCTGGCGCGAAATTTGGATTTTGAAACTTTGTTTATTTTATTAGGTTTTGTTTGTATTTATATTTCAGAAGTGCTGCTTGGCTCAGTTGGTTGGACGTACGCGTATTGAGGCAGGAGGACTGGGTTCGATCCCTGGTTCCAGCATTGTATATAATGATATGGCCTCACATGTTTATCACCAGCGCGTGCTGGCTCAGTTGGTTTTGTGTTATGCTGATTGAGGTAAGGGACCTGGGTTCAAATCCCAGGTCCTATCTTTTTGGTTACTTTCCTCATATTTTTCATATTTTCCTATTTTTCTATTTTCTTTATTTTAACTAATTAATTTATTTAATTTAAAACCAATAATGTTTTTTTTATAATTAAACTTTATATTTTTATTAACTTCATAATTTTTCTTAATTATTTATTTTGATTAATTTTATAATATATTTGTACATAATTTTTAATATATATATATATATATATATATATATATATATATATATATATATATATATATATATATATATATATATATATATTTTGTAAATAAATATTTAAAACCCTAATTATTTAAAACCTTAATTATTTTCTAAACCCTAATTTTTTTCATTAATCTTAACCTAATTTTTCTTAACCCTAAATATTTCTTTTCTAATAATTTTTATTTATTTTGTAATATATTATCCTTTTATTATTATTATTAAATCCTTTAAATTTATATTATTTTTCTAATAATCTCTAAAATTCTAACTTACTTAACTTAAAATATTTCTTTTAAAAATTCTAATTTCTCTTTTATTTCTTCATTATTATTTTCTTTTTTTTTCTAATGTTTATTATTATTGCTTTATTTATTATAATTGCTTATATTTTCTTTATTATTATTATTATTATTATTATTTATTATTATCCAATTATATGTAACTATCCCAAAGCCATGTAATAATTCTAGATTTATTTTTCGTCTTTATTTTATTATAAATATTTTATTGTGTGGTTAGTAAATAGGGTGTGGAAATTTATTTGTATTTAATTTAATTTAGATAACTAATTAATTTAAAAAGATAAATATTTGAAAATAAACACTCACACACGTAAGTCAATCTTTGATCGCCATCTTGCACTTCCTAGGGTATTCCTCTTGGTTGCCTTAAAATAATATGGTCAAGTCCCTCGAATATAGAGATGTCTTAAGCAAAGTCCCTTCAAGTATAAATCATCATAGTCCCTATAGTTTAAAAGATCAAGTCCCTTCGAGGTTGCCTACGAAATAATGATCTTGTCCCTTCGAATAAATGATGGTAGTCCCTACGAATTGCTAAAGACATCCCTTAAGTTGCCTTCTATGACCATACGATGACCCTACGCTTGTCCCTTAAACACATCCAAGGTAATGACTACCTATTCCTTAATAATAGGGATAGTCTTACCATTGAAAGAACATACGAGACCACGAAAGACTTAATCTAGGGTAGGTATCTCTTAGTTGATTGCTCACATTTCAAAATACTTTTAACACCTCGCTTTCTTAAACATTTTTCAAAACAAGGCTTTGTATACATCCATACGAGGATCATTACAAAGTACTTAGAAAAATTTCTAATCACACACTACACTCTTCAAAAACAATTTAAGTGAGCTAAGTAACTAAGAGTTTATCTCCGGAGCTTATCTCCGGTCGCCTGAGTTTAATTAGGGTTAAGTGTGATTAATTAGGAACTTTGAATTTAGGCCCTTGGATCTGCTTTCCCGCGCGTGAATGAAGGGTTGGATCTTGTCATTTAGCCCTAATCAGTGTTTAATTAAATTAACCTAGGATTAATTAATTATAAAACTTAAATTAGCCAGGTTTGAACTTGGGCCATTGGATGTGGCGCCAAGTCAACCTCTCCTAGACCAGATTGCATCTGATCCCTTCATTGTGCATACTTCCATTTATTCTAATTTTTATTTTCATTTTCTTTGCATTTATTTATACGAATTATTTAAAATAGCAAAAATCATTTAAAAATTATGAAAATTTTTGTCAAAGATTTCATTAATTTTTAGAACCCAAAAATATTTTTATTTTTATTTTTTGCATTAAAAATAATTTTTAAATTATTTGAATGTTTATTTTTAATTAGTTAATGGAAATTAATTAATTAAAAATACATTTAGGTATTTAAAACTCACCAAAAAATTCACATTGCATTTAGAAACATTTAGAAACATTATCAAACCCTCAAACCAAATTTCTTTTTTGTTCTTGATGCCTTTTGATCATTTTCATTGGAATTAAATTCATTTTAAGGCAATATTTTGGTTCAAACTTTAAAAAATTCATCCTGCCTAACCTTTGAGAGTTTGATGATGGTTCTTTTTGCATTGCATCCTGCATAGCATGTAGTTTATAGGATAAAATTGTTTTGAATTGATCTTGCATTTTCAATTTGTTTTGCATTTTTCTTGATGAGGTACCTTAAAACACTAGCCAACTTAGGAAATTCATAACTTTCACTAGTTTAAGAGTTAAGTCCCCTCCTTTGGGCAGTGAACTTGTATAGGTTTAGGGTATCTTTGATTGCATTTTCAATTTTTTATCATGTCATATGCTTCTGATTTTGAATTTTGCTTTGTGTGTTGATCATAAACCCTAATTTGTGCTTTCCTTTGCATCCATCTTTCATTTGCTTGCATCCAAAGACTTGCCATGACATTTTGTGCATCCACATGATTCATAATACATCTTAGGACATATTAGAATCATGTTTGATCATTGCATCTTTCATTTGCCATGTTGTATGTCCATTGCATTTCATAAACTTTTCTTGAACTTTCATGGTTCAAAGCATACCTCATTTGCATCCTTATGCTTGTTTGATCATTCTCATCTTTTGTCATGTGTTTGCATCATCTCTTAGCATCATTAACATCATACTTATGTCTCTGGTTTTGGTTTGCACCATGGCATTTAATCCCATTCTCATTGCATTTCATTTTCTTGTGCTAACTTTTCAGGTGGTAAGTTGCTTGAGAGCTGGATTTGCCTTCACTTCTCACAATCTATTTTCATCTCTTTCATACTTTCCTTGCTGCATTTTGTATGTGTTTTTGAGTGAGCTTGCTCATTCATGTTCTCTCCCACTTTCTTCCTCCAAGCAATTTGTCTTCTTAAGTGAAGCAAGTTGTTTTGCTTCTCTTTGCCTCTTGCTCCTTTCATCTGCTTCCTTCCTGGTGGTTTCTCTGAAGATCTTCTTGCAAACCTCACTAACCCTAGGAATAACGAAGCATGATAACAATTAGGGTTTGATTAGTCCCCCATTTAGCTTTTACCTTTGTGTCCCCTTTGAGTCTTCTCTTCTCATCTCATAATCAAGGACTAAACCCTAAAGATTTTAAGGCTTTGTGATTAGGCTTATGCCTGCATCCTTCTATTAGGATGGAGTGTATAACTTTAATCCTAAGTGTTAAACCCTTAATGTGTTTAAACCCTTTAATCAATCCACTTAATAATCACTAAGACATTAAGCTTGTAACTTGGGCCTTGCATTAGGGTTCTAATTCTTCCTTAATTGGTTAAGAAGGACTAACCCTAGTGTTAATGGACAAGTCCCCCTCAAGTTGTCTTACAAACCATAAAATCCACTTCTTAATCTTACCATTAACTAAAATCCACTTTAATAAAGGCTTTGTTTTGTCATGAGGTTAATCCCTAATCATGGATTAAGTTGAGGTATCTTCTTCAGCTTAAATGTTCTCATCTATTATCCTTCTATTAGGATAGTGTAATGAGTCCATTAAATCCCTGATTATGGCTTAAACTCATTACTTAACACTAAACAAAAACTCAAAAAACATCTAAATAATCACAAGTAGGTTAATGATCTTAATCCTACATCATGGTGATTAAGTGTGAGGTGCTTACTTCATACTTAAGGTATTCTCATTGCCCCTAATCAGAGGGAGGATGTGATGAGTTTACTAACCCTTTGGTTTAGGCTTAAGCTCATTTTCTTATGACAAACTCCAAAAAGCAATAAAAGATTGAAAACACAAAAACAAACAATGATCGTCTCCTCCGGGATTCTTTTCTCATCTCATTCACTCACAAACGAGAACTTGCTTCTTCCGTCTAATGCAAGACAGTTTGCACCTGAGCCAGACAGGTCATACACTTGAGCATAGGCAAGCAAGCAGTTCACAGGTCAATTTATCTTTCAGTCTCTTTGGGTCGAACTACGGTGTTCTGACTTCCTCATTGCACGAGAGGATACGTAGGCATAACTTAACAGTTATCGAACAAAAGTCTCTGTATATCCCCCCCTCCTCCAGCATCATTCTTTTAGCCTCATGTTCTTGAGCTTTTCCCTCTTGTTCTTACACTGACACTTCTTTTATACACTTCACTTTTCTTTTACACTGACACTTGCATTTTTTCCAGCTTTGATACACAAAATGCATTGACACTACCCCTTTAAAACACAAATCTTTTAAGCGTTGATCCCGTCGAGTACGGCGGACAATCTGGGTGCTAATACCTTCCCAGGTTGTAACCAACCCCCTTTCTCAGTTTCTCTGGTTCGCGACCGTCTTATCCATATCTTTTCTCAGGTCTATGCAGCATTACCTTTCCTCCGGGATAAAAATGCCTAGCTGGCGACTCTTTTCTCTTGAGTTCACCCCTGTGTGTTCTCTCCTCCTTTCACCGACCGTTCGCGTCTGTACCCCCCTTCTGACCAGGTTTCATTTTGGCGGGAGCGGTAGATTGGCGACTCTGCTGGGGACCCTTATACTGTAACCAGGGCTTCTGGTTCTTTTTGTGGGTTCCTCCTAGCGCTTGTTTGATTTGTGTTTACTGGGGTGTTATGTGCTAATTGTGTTTATATAGTTTCTTTATTTATTGCTTTATGTACAACTTTATTTATTGCTTTCTTTACAGTTTCTCATATTTCATACTGTCATTATCATTGCTGGATCTGTTCTTCTGTCTTGGTGGGTGGGGCTCCATTGAGAGTTTGAGGTCCTATACCTGGGACCTGATTGACACCTAGGCTAGAGTGGTTCATGTTCTTTCCCATTCCATTTCGGTCTGGTGCGGGAATATGAAACACGGTTCAGATGTGGGTTTCTTCTTGAGAACTCTGTGCTACAGATTTCCTGTAGTGCTAGGGCTATCTGGGAAGCCTTCTAAGTCTGGATGACCTTTATTATGACCTTCAGAAACTGAGGTGAATTAGAGGAGGATCTTTTATGGTTATTGTAAACACTGAACCTCCGGGTAGTGTTTACACCTCTCATAACTGATCCAAGTCTGAGGATCTTTGTTTTATAACATCACCTGTGAGGGGGTTGGGCTTTTTACAGGTTTGCAGGTACCCTTGGCCACATCATACCCTGTTACTTTGCTTTGATTAAGAGTACCTCACTTTGGACAGTTCTTGTGATTAAACCCTGGACATGTGACTCTTTATTTGAGTCCCCCACCTTGGTTACTGGATTCCTGAACCTCCATCTGGACTTCTTGAACATACATGGGTTTTATATCAAGACAGTAATCAGATCCAGCTTGATCACAAACCCTTGCATATCATTTGCATACATCATCATTGCATCATTTAACATTTGTTTATTTGTTTTTCAGGGTATCCACATTATATCTGGCTTGGTTTTGACCCCTTCATCTACAGAGACCTCTGTTTCATCAGTTATTTGCTTCAGCTACCTTCATCCTCACCAGCACCAGCCTATCAGTGGCTCATCTCTAGTATCAGTCTTGATCTTCATCAGCACTTGTCTTCAGCTCTTCATCAACACTCATGTCTGCACCCAGGAAAAGCAACATTTCATATCATTTCTTTGAGCCTGTGTTGACTGGTATAAGGCAGGTCCAGGCACTTATCACTCCAGACCACATCCCATTATTCAGAGAGCATTATGGAGGAATCCTTGATATGGTTATGGACCTGGACCCTTCTCAGAGGAGTATGATCCACACCTGCCTACAGTTTTATGACCCTCCTTTGAGATGCTTCACTTTCCAAAACTTTCAGTTAGGACCTCTGCTGGAGGAGTTTTCATCATTGATTGGAGTACCTGTCAGGGGTGGTGTCCCCTTCAACCCAGAGATGACTTCTCCCAGCAATGGAGAAGTGGAAAAAGCACTGTACCTGGAGCCTATTTTGATTGAGCAGAATATGACAACAAAGGCTGGGATCCCTGGTTTGCACTTGGATTTCTTGATTTCCCAGGCCATCCTGAAAGCCTCCTTGGGAGAATGGAGAGCAGTTTGTGCATTGTTAGCCCTCAGTATATATGGGGTTATACTATTTGCAGATGAGCCCAAGTTTATTAGCAAGAATGCCATTCATCTTTTCCTTCTGAGGAACCCAGTACCCACCTTGATGGGAGATTTCTATTACTCCATCCATCAGAGGAATGAGAAGCAAAGAGGAAAGTTGGTGAGGTGTTGTGCTCCTCTATTTCACACTTGGCTGCTCAAGCACCTACCTAAGACAGATGCCTTCCTGAACCCTCACCAACAGAAGAATTGGGCTAAGAGACTTATTGCTTTGACTTCAGATGACATCAGATGGTGCACCCAGAGCACCAAGGGCAAGAACATCATCACTAGCTGTGGGCAATACCCAAATGTACCTCTGGTAGGAGTGAAGGGTTGCATCAACTACAATCCTTTGCTGTTTAAGAGACAGCTGGGCTATGCTTTGGTCCACCCTCCTAGAGTGCAGGACTTAGCTGAGACCCTGTATTGTGAGATAAAGCCTAATCTAGCTGTTGTCAGGCAAGCATCCTGGGCTTGGGACAACATCCAGACCAAAGGGGTGGCTATTCTTGGGAGGTGCAATAATGTTGCTTCAGCCCAATATTATGAATGGTCTCATACTAGAGCTCAGATTTCTGGGATGCCCTTCACCATTGAGGATATACCTGGACCATCCACAGTACAGCCAGTAGCCACTGTCAGCCTGGAAGAATTTGAGAAGCTGAAGGAAAGGAATGAGAATCTGTCTCAAGCTCTGAAGAAGACCCTCTGGGAGAGGAGTGATGGTCGTCTGGACATTGAGAGGTTGGAGAAGCTTAAGGTGGAGCATCTGACCAAGATTGAGAAAGAAGAGGACTATATCAAGAAATCAATAGCTGGGGAGCAAATATTGAAGAATGCCTGTAAGGAGGCCAAGCTTCAGAAGGCTAGGACTGATCTCTATCTGCAAGAAAGTCAAGCTAGATGGGTCAGAATCACTGAAGCTCGTACTCAAGAAGATCAGAGAACTCAAGCCAGGATTGAGCAGCTAGAGGCCATTGAAAAGAAACAGCAGGAAGCTTTGCTGGCAGCCTAGAAGGAGATTTCAGAGTTGAAGCTTAGGGCTAGACTGAAGAGGTCAAAGGACCAAGATAGGCACAAGAAGCTGACCACTGCCATCGCCACCAGAAACCTTCTTATCAGGACTATTACAGAGCATCCGGCTGGTCTTGTAACTGAAGCACTTTTGAAGGAGGTTAAGGAGGACGAGTTTGGACTAGATGTTTGACTTCTTTGCTTGTTGTTATTTCCATTTGATGTACTTTTCCTTTATGTTGTATTTTTTGACCCTTCAGGGGCATATGTTGTAAAAACAGACTATGTATTATTCATCTTTTGTAGTATATTTTAGTTTGTTTCCATTTGGGTTTTCTTTTCTCAAAGCAACATCAAAGCATCTTCCTCGAGGTTTGGAAAGGTCAAAACCAAGAACCAAGCCGGATACCTTGGAAAATAAATAAGCATACTGCATTGCATACTAACTTTTTGTTTTGTTTTGTAGGTTTTGTTATTATTGTGTGTTGTTTCTAACTCTGTTGTGATTCAGGAAATATTGCTCGCAGAAGAGTGTTCCCTGTCAACCGTGCACACTGGTATCCTACTCGTAACAACCTTTCGGGTATCCTAATGGAGCAAATACAGCAAGACCTGACTGAGGTCAGGACCCAGATGGCTAATGAAAGGGTGGAAATGAGAAACCAAATGGCCCAATTCATGACAGTGATGACTGGCTTGGCTCAGAGCCAGGAGAGGTTAAGGGCATTGGTAGAAAGACAGACCCCCGAGGAGCCTCATCTTGGGACTGGAGGAACAAGCAACAATGAGAGAGGACAGCCTCATGTTAATCCACCTGTATTTGGGCCTCACCTAGATCCGGAAGTCAATATCCCAGGTAATGTGCAAGGAAATACTGCTGGGGGGAGAATATTACAAGAAGACCCCCAAGAGGAGCAATTCACTGTCATGGGAGCTGGGGATGAAGTCTATGATAGGAGGTTTGATGAAATTGCTGAGAAATTGAGATCTTTGGAGTCTCAAAACTCCTTGGGTTTCGATGTAATGGATATGGGGTTAGTGGATGGGGTAAGGATTCCCCACAAGTTTAAACCCCCGTGCTTCGAGAAGTGCAATGGAACTTCCTGTCCACGAACTCACCTGCAATCCTTTCTGGGGAGACTTAAGGCATATACCATGGATGAAAAACTGTGGATGTTTTACTTTGAAGACAGTTTGACTGGGGCTTCCAGGGAGTGGTATTCACACTTAACCAGAGCTACTATCAGATGCTGGAAGGACCTAGCTGAGGCCTTCATCAGACAATACCAATACAATCTGGACATGGCTCCTAACAGGACCCTTTTGATGGGAATGTCTCAATCCTCTAGAGAAAGCTTCAGGGAATATGCCCAAAGGTGGAGACAGCTTGCTGCTGCTGTCCAGCCACCCATGTCGGAAAGAGAAATGGCCGACATGTTTATGAACACTCTGCAAGGAACATATATTGATAGGCTAACTGCCTTTTCTTCCACCAGCTTCGCAGACGTAGTTATAGCCGGTGAAAGAATTGAAAGCCTTTTGAAAATGGGCAAAATTTCTGATAATGGTGCAAGTTCGTCCAGTAACCCCAAGAAAGCTTTTGTGGGACCTCGAAGGACCGGTGAGACAAATGCCATCCTTGCCACCAGGGGCAGACCTCAGTATGTCCACAGATCAGTAGCAGCTGTCACTATTCCAGCTCCGATTCCTCAGCAACCAACATATCAACAACCACAACAACCCCATTATCAACAGCAAGTTCAGTACCTGCCACAAAGAACCTACAACAACAGCAACAACAATCAACAGCAAATACCTTTTCAACAAAGACCATCACAGGTAAATAGGGTGATTGACCCTATCCCTATGCCTTATGCTGCTTTATTGCCACAACTCCTGAAGCTTAACTTGGTTGAGTTAAGGACATTGGCACCCCCAGATCCCTCCAATCTCCCGAAGAATTATGATGTCAATGCCAGGTGTGCTTTCCATTCCAATGCACCTGGCCACAATACTGAGAAATGCAGGGCTTTGCAAATGAAAGTGCAAGATCTGGTGGATTCTAAAGCCCTCAACTTCGCACCTCCTCTAAATGTCAACAGAAATCCTATGCCTAATCATGGTGGACCAAGGATTAATGCCATCGAGGAAGACAAACCCTCTACTTTGATCACCAGTGTTGCACAAATTCGAACACCTCTGGTCGAAATTAAAGCTCAGCTTCTAGAGTGCCAGGTGTTCCCCGGGTGTGAACTCGGTTGTGGGTATTGCAACATTGCAGTCAACGGGTGTGATAATTTGAGAAGCGGCATATATAGTCTTATCAAGGATGGTGTCCTTCAGATTTCAACAATGGCGCCTACAAATCCAGCAATTCCTTTGACAACAGTTCCTGATTCTTCTACAACAGCAGCAACAATCATCCCTACCGATTCATCAATATCATCAGCAATGGCTCCATCCATCACTTCAACAAATCAAATGTCAACAACCATTTCTTCTACAACATCAGTATCCGTTTCATCAGCAGAATCTTCTACAACGCCAACAGAAATTGATGAAGATGTCTCAGCAGTCACCATCTACTATGATCCATCAGATGTTCCTCTAAACAACAATTTCCAACTACAAGCAGTGGCACTTCCTGCCAGATCACCAGTTACAATTTACTACGATTCGCACACCATCACGGTACCCTCCTCTGCAGCAGTAAGTCCAGTTACCATCACAGTGCCTGGACCAGTTCCCTATGAAAGCAGTAATGCCATACCTTGGCATTATGACTCTGATCTCTACTGCAACGGGGAGAAAATCACTTTGGATTCTTCAACTTCTTCTCCACAGATTGATAATGTTGGGGGAGGCGGAGGCTTCACCAGAAGCGGACGCCTTTTTGCCTCACAAGTACAAAGACCTAATGCTGAGGCAGAAGCTGCTGCTAAAGCAAAAGGAAAGAGTGTGGTACCTGAAGATCCCATTGTCAAAGAAACTCAGAGGACATCTTTTGAGCAAGATGTAGACGAGTTTATGAGAATCATAAAGAGAAGTGATTACAAGGTGGTGGATCAACTTCACCAAACTCCCTCAAAGATCTCCATATTATCACTGTTGATGTGTTCTGAAGCTCACATGAATGCACTATTGAAAGTCCTGCACGCAGCATACGTGCCAGAGGAGATCACTGTTAATCAGCTAGAAACTGTGGTAGCAAATGTCAACACCAGTCATGGACTGGGCTTTACCAATGCTGACTGATGGGCTAAAGACGTGTCTAATTATGTGTCTAGCGGTATCTTAACTGCAAGTGCACAGCCTATCAAAGTAATATTTAAGATTATCGATCCACAGGGACTCTATGGTTACTTAGTGCTAGATGAACTTCTAGTTTAGCTAAGGCGAATGGTTGTCACGATTTTTTTTGTTGATTTTAAAATATTAAAGGCGGAATTAAAATTAAGTTTTAATAAAATAATACTAAGGCGGTCGGTATGTAATTATACTAACTTAGGTGGGTCAATCTAACCTAGGCTTATAAAGGTGTTTACTTAATCTATTCGGTAGAGGTTACCAGTTTAAATACCCTCAACTCACACTCTCGTGGTCTTATCTCATATCTTACCCCTAAAGCCCTATGCCTGCTCTCGCTAGCCCATAAGTGTTTAGAGATAATTTTTGGAAACTTAGTAATTCTAATTTATTTTAAAGCGCTCTCGCTGTGTTTAATTTAAATGCCTAACTTTAGATATCTGGTTAAAATCTCACACTCTCGTGGTCTTGACCTAACCTAATACTCTTTTCTTACTCTCGTAACGAAAAGGTCGATTTTAATTAAAAAGTATCAGCCAGAATGTTAAGTTATTAATTATTTTTAGCCTATGATTAAATTTTACCGATTAAGTTTGTTTTAACTACATACCGCCCTAAGGTAATTAGCTACTCATTCTTGTTGAACCAGACAGAGACAGAAAAGCAATAAACAAAATATTCATGGCAGGAAAATAAATAAACAACATAAATATTAAAATTTCAATATAATAAAAACCTGGTTAACAATATTAAAGCAGACTCCTTCTTCCACAGACCGGAAAGCTTGGAGTAATTGGCAGAAATCGAAAATAAAGCAAATTCTGAAGGTTTAGAAACAAGTAAATGTATAACAATTTCCTGATGTTGGAAATTGTTATATGGCGGGTTTGGATACAATAAGAATGAAAAACTGAAAATAATGCTGAAATAGAAAGGGTCGTAAAATAAATCGGCAGAGCTTCCGCAGGAAATTGATAGAAAAAATGCTCTGTAGTTTCTTCATAAAACTTATGCTATTTATAGAACAATTAATGGGCTTGAAATTTGGACTTGTTGCATTGGGCCTTGCTGAAACAGTGGAGGAAATATAGGAACGTGGCTAAAAAATAGGCAAAAACTCCTTCACGTAACGTTTTGACGTGGTCTCAGTCAATAACCTACTTTTTACCTTGTCACGGTCGTGACAAGGTCTTCACGCTCGTGTTCTGTGCAATTTAAGTGTCACGGTCGTGACAATGTGCTCACGGTCGTGATGGCTTCTTTTGGGGTGTCACGGTCGTGACACCTTGGTGACGACCGTGAGTGCAACAAATTATGCAGTTCTGCAGGCTTCTTCATTTCTTCATCTTTTTATGGTTGTTTTTGTTCCTTTTGCTCTTAATTCATGATTTAGCTCCATATATGATGTACCTGCAAAATAGTAAGAAAAACTCGAGGAATCGAGTGTTAAAACGATGATTATGAGATAAAACGTCAATGAAACTTAGCAATATAATCGATACATTTTCTCGTTATTAAACTTCCCCAAACTTAAACCTTTGCTTGTCCTCAAGCAAATAGTCGGTTGAAAATCGTCGGACAAGTTTTTATTGACGCATACTCATAACAAACCGTACGAGGGATCGTTTTGTCGGATAAACTGGTACTTTGATAGAACACTAACGATACACTAATGATACAAGCAACAAGCTATGTCGTCGACTTCCCGTCAATCGAAACAATCAGAAATTTCATTACGATTTCACCTAGAGTTTTTCGATCTTTTTTCGCCCGGTTTCATTCTAGCGCAATCACATTAAGCCCTTTGCCTTTGCACGCACGTAGTGGAGTAGCCGGTTAGCGACTTTGATCCTTTTTTAAGCACGGGGTCTGGTACACGAGTGTGGTAACCCTACATATATTATCCGATTTGGAGGTTGTGGGGGATCGAGCCGTAGCATGCCCTACCAAGTTCAGAACCAGTACCTCTGAACCAACCCGCAATGGACTCCTTCTCATATTTCTCGTTTCTTATATGCGACCGTGTACTTTGGTGCAATTTCTTTTCATTTGCATCGAGATATGAAGGATCATTATTGATTAGGCATCAAACGCTTATATTCATCGGCTCCCCACGTGGTTTGTGTTCAGACGGTGCTGACTGCTAGTATAAACTACTAGGGGTTACTTTTGAACTGAAACTAAAAGTGTACTCGTAATGATAATAGGAATGGAATCGCTTAAGTGGGAAGTCAAAGGTGTCAAGATTGTATTGGTCTTGTTTAATCGTTCTCAGCTTCCTAATTACGATTCCGTAGGCGAGTCGGGTAATGCGAATAATTAAAGATTTTTTTTTTCCGGTATGGCTAAATAAACGGGGAAAGTTCGAAACTAAAGAAAATAGCACAAAAATTTGCTCGTTTCATTAACTTGCGAAAAGAAATACAACAGAATGGGAAAATGCGAAAAGGGAAAAATGCGAAAATGAAAGGTACCTCTCCCACACTATATCAGACATTGTCCTCAATGTTGTGATATAATAGCGGTCAAAGTACAGTACAAACTACAAAAACGAAAAACAAACATAAGCAAAACTAAAACTATGGCTGCTGAGGACCGCGGGGTCGGCTTCTGGTGCGGGAGCGTCTGGAAGGAGTCGCTTCAGGATCAGAACCGGTACCGGGAGCAGCAGTGATGTCAATGAGTAAGGCCTCTAGCTCGCTGAAAATTTCGTCGAGCTTCTCATTAGTAGATGTCTGATTTCTTGCAATAGTGCTGAGTAAAGCATCATACTGCTCCTTCTGCCTTCGCTCCAGTGCGGCGTTCATCTGGTTCTGCTGATGAATCGCACGGAGGACGTCCTCAAGAGTGAAATCCTGTGCAGGAGGCTGTCGGGTAGATGACTCTGGAATATCCTGGACAGGCTCAGTTGCATCCATAGCGTCCTGCATCTCATCCGCTGGGGGATCTGCCTGATCATCATGAATAGGGGCGTGGTCGGCAGCATCTGGTAAAATAAAGAGCCAGTTGGCTCGGCTGGATGGGTCGATGCGATCGCGGGACGGCAGAATGATATGGTGAAAAATGGTGCCATGGACAACAGGGCTATACCTGCCATCCTCTCGCTGCGCAATCAGGTGAGCGGACCTGCAATAGCTCTTGGTGAGGAATTCTGCGGCTATGCCAGGAAAATTGTCGAGCAAGTCACTGAGCCCTAACTGAAAGGCGAGGGCGGAGACAATGCCGACAATGAAAAATGGGGTGGAGCCTCTATGCGCAATTGCCTGGATGTGAGAAAGCATGAACGGGGCAGCGTTGATCGGCTCGTCATTTAGAGCTCAATGCAAGAACAGAAGCTCCTTGGAGTTGAGCTTATGGTTACTTTCTCGAGCAAATATGGTGTTGCAAATGACTCGGTGGAAATATCGGATTGCCGGGTTGTGGATGTGTGTAGCATTGAGGCTTTGGAAGGCTGAGGCACGGGTATTGGTTATGTCGTGCCATAGAGTGAAAGCGGTTTCACTAAAATTATCGGGCACGCGGAGGTGAGCTTCATTTCCGTGGGCGAAGCCTAGCAACTCGGCTATCCTTGTTTGCGAAAGTTCAAACTCCCGGCCAAAAAATCTGAATTTAGCCACGCCGGTGAGCTGACTCTGAGAACCGGAACCGGTGATGTAACAGAACGAGCTTAGGAACTCCAGTGTCAGCAACTCGAATGTTGGTTGAGGCTGACTGCATAGAACCCACAGATTAACCTTCTTAAGCAGGTTCTTGACACTGTTGAGCATTCCGAGCTCTCTCAAGCATTCAGTGTCGATATAACGCGTAGGTTGCAAACCGCGGTTCTGGAATCGGATAAATCTTTCTCTCTGGGTTTCTCCAGCATCACCTTCTCTAAATTGAATGGTATCCATTGCATGCAAGAGCTAGAGTGAAAGATGAAGATTTTTGATATTTGTGAAAAAGTGATAAAATGAGAGAAATAATGATTCGGAATAAATATTGGAAGGTGAGAATGTGATAGGTGTGGTGATAATGGGGGGTTAATGAGTTTTAATTTGGTAATGGGAGGTTATAGAAGTTATGGAGAAAATGGGTGGTTTTTGGAAGTTATGGAGGAAGAAGAAGAAAAGGTCACGAAAAGAAACAGTTCTGTTTCTCACGAATCCTATATTTAGGGTTGTCACGGTCGTGACAAGGAGGCGACGGTCGTGACACGCTAAATGAGCACGTCACGATCGTTAGGGGGGTGTGACGACCGTGAGAGCTTGTTTCGTTGAATAATTTCCAGAAAACACTATCTCTTATGCTTCACATACTTTATAATAATTTATTTTCTTCACTTCTCACTCAATATTATTTTTAAACACCATATAATAATTTATTTCAACATAGTACTTTACTAACTTGCATGGCATGAGAGATTTTTATATAATAGGAATAAATGCAAGCATAACAGTACATAAAATGAAATATATAAATTGATTAAAATGGAGAAATTTTGGAACTAGAAGTGCATTGCATATGGTAATTGAAATGAAATTACATAAATGAAATTACGGTACGAAATTGTTTGCGAAAAATAAATCTAACTAGAAACGAAAACAATGAGAAAAATAAACTAAATCACTTATAGCATTTTCAAAAGCGTTTCTTCAAATCTTCGATTGCGGAGTTCAAGTGATAGAATTGTTCGCAGGTTATGTCAGTCAAACCTATAATGTCCAATCGCATGCTCTTAATGTCTTCCTTAAATGAATTTATATCAGTTTTGTAAGCTTCAAGAGTGTTCATGATATTCTGTAAGTTGTTAGCATAAACTCCTTGATTCACTTCAGGGGTTTCAATAACTTCGTCAGTGTGGTCAATGTCATGGTAACCAGGAGGTGTCTCAGGGTCAGTTTCGACATCGGTCATTATATCATCTTTTATCTTGTAAGACTGAGGTGTTTCAGGAGTGGATGGATAATCAGGTGGGGTTAACTCGTAAAGCCAGTTATCCTTATTGTGAACACTTACTCTAGCATGGTTTGGCAATGTGAACAGGGTTACTACCTCATTCCGGATTAAGTACTCAAAAGGTGGATGTCCTAAATTCCTTATGATATGGCGATTAAAGCAGAAGTTAAGATTCATAGGACGGATGGTACCTAAACGGTTGCACCTGTGCAATTGGTACCTAAGTCCTAAGGCATCAGCAATCATGGTTACAAGACCTCCTACTAATATAGGTAATTCAGGTTCTTCTTGGATTCGGGTGAAGGTTTGCATCATGAAAGGTACACCATTAACAGGCTGTCCATTAGTGAAACATGACATAATGAATATCTCATCTTTAGAGACTCCGGTAATGTTTTCTTCTTTTCCAAAGAAGGTGTGGGCAAGGATCTTATGGAAGTAATGGAGAGCAGGGTTATGTATTTCATCATTGTTCATGCTATTTGGTTCAGGGTGGTAGTTTCCGGTTAAAGTTCCCCAAAATAAATCTAGCTCAATATCCATCAATTCTACCTGTGTGGTAGTAAAAGCAAAGGGTCCACTAGGGAATCCTAATAAGTCAGCTAGTTCTTTATGGTTAAAGTCATATTCTATTCCAAATAGGCGGAAATTGATAAATCCTTTCCTGAATCCGAAACCGCGCTCAGGTAGGTAAACTAAGGAGCTAAGGAACTCAAGGGTGAGCTCGCGGTAAGTCACAAACTTATGTTGGATCAATGCATTCTCCCATCCAAGTCGGTTAAACAAGTACAGGATGCTATCATGTATACCTAGGGTTTCCATAGTCTGATCATCCGGGTACAGGGTCAAATCCATTTGCCTCTGTGATAACTCTTCAAATTTCATTCTTTGGTTCCTACCTCTAAATTTGGTTTCCATAAGGTTAATCGGTTGGTTAGCCATGGTTAGTGCAGATATGGAGGAAACAAATCAGGGGGAGAAGGAAAGTGGAAAAGACTTTTAGAAAATCTGTAAAAAGTGATTTAAGATAAAAATAAGAAAATGAAATGCATAATTTAAAGGCAATAATAGTAATATAAAATAAAACTATAAAATGACAAAACAAATAAATAAATAGTAAAACGATAAATAACAAAATGATAAAGAGAATAGTTTAAATAATTAAATAAGTAAATGGGTTGCCTCCCACTAAGCGCTGTTTTTATCGTCAAAAGCCTGACGTAATGCTTAGGTTTAGATTAATCAGGGGAATTAGTGGACAACTCTAAAAGCCTTAGATTATTTGCATAATCTCTATTTTCAACTTTATGATAATGTTTTAAACGTTGTCCGTTTACTATGAATGGTTCACTATTCCTACCCTTAATTTCTATTGCTCCACTCGGGAACACTTTAGTTATTTCAAAGGGTCCTGACCATCTAGATTTTAATTTTCCAGGAAAGAGCCTAAGTCTTGAGTTAAAAAGGAGTACAACGTCTCCCACATTAAATTCTTTCCTAGATAGGCGTTTATCATGCCATCGCTTAGTTCTTTCTTTATATATCTTAGCATTCTCATAAGCATCTAGCCTTAATTCTTCTAATTCGTTAATGTCTAGGATTCGCTTTTCTCCTGCAGCATTATAGTTTATATTGAGAGTTCTAATCGCCCAATAAGCTTTGTGTTCTAGTTCTACCGGGAGGTGACAAGATTTTCCATAAACTAATTTGAAAGGTGTAGTACCTATGGGTGTCTTGTAAGCGGTCCTATAAGCCCATAAAGCTTCATTAAGTTTAGATGACCAATCTTTCCGAGATATGGCGACAGTCTTTTCTAAGATTTGTTTAATTTCTCTGTTTGAGACTTCGACTTGTCCACTTGTTTGTGGGTGATATGGTGTTGCCACACGGTGTCTTACTCCATACTTAGATAGTACTTTGTCAAAGATTTTTGAAATGAAGTGCGAGCCACCGTCACTTATGACGAGTCTAGGCACACCAAATCTGGGAAAGATTATATTTTTGAAAAGCTTTATTACTACTCGTGTATCGTTTGTAGGAGAAGCTATAGCTTCAATCCATTTCGATACATAATCAACAGCTACGAGTATGTAATTATTACCGAAAGATGATGGGAATGGTCCCATGAAATCTATTCCCCAAACGTCAAAGATTTCTACTTCTAATATTCCTTTTTGAGGCATTTCATCTCTTCTTGAAATATTGCCGGTGCGTTGACACCGATCGCAATTTATAACAGCGATGTGGACATCCTTCCATAGATTAAGCCAGAATAGGCCGGCTTGCAAGATTTTTGCACAAGTCTTGGAAGTGCTTGCATGTCCACCATAAGGAGATGAATGACATTGAGCAATGACATCTTCTATTTCTTCTTCGGGAATACATCGACGAAAGATTCCATCGGGTCCTCTTTTGAACAATAATGGTTCATCCCAGTAATAATGCTTTAGGTTGTGAAAGAATTTCTTTTTCTGCTGATAGGTTAGATCGGGTGGAAGAGCTCCTGCGGCTAGGTAGTTGACAATGTCAGCGTACCATGGCAGTCCTACAGTTGTATGGATTGTTTCCATGGGTTCTGGTTCATTTATGTCTAACTGAACTAGGTCGCTTCCTATTTGTGCTATCAGCTGTTCATACGGAAAATCATCGTTAATCGACACTTGTTCGGGTTTAATACCTTCTATTCTAGATAAATGGTCCGCTACGATGTTTTCAGTACCTTTCTTATCTTTTATTTCGAGATCAAACTCTTGTAAGAGTAGAATCCATCTCAAGAGTCTCGGTTTAGCATCTTTCTTAGTTAATAGATATCGGATAGCAGCATGGTCTGCGTAAACGATTATTTTCGCTCCTACTAGGTAAGAACGGAATTTGTCAAGCGCAAAGACAACTGCTAACAATTATTTTTCAGTAGTGGCGTAGTTCATCTGAGCAGAATCTAAGGTTCTACTGGCATAGTAAATCGCATGAAGTTTCTTTTCCTTCCTTTGGCCTAGAACTGCGCCTACAACATAGTCACTCGCATCGCACATGATTTCGAAAGGTAATCTCCAGTCAGGGGGTTGCATGATTGGTGCGGTGATGAGGGCTGTTTTTAGAGTTTCGAATGCTTTAAGACAATCTTCATTGAATATGAACTCAGCGTCTTTCATTAATAAACCAGTAAGAGGTTTAGTGATTTTCGAGAAATCTTTGATGAATCGTCGGTAAAAACCGGCGTGTCCTAAAAAGCTTCGTATTTCTCGAACGGTTTTAGGGGGTTGAAGATCTTTTATGACTTCTATCTTAGCTTTATCTACTTCAATTCCCTTGTCTGATATAACGTGACCTAATACGATTCCTTCTCTGACCATAAAATGACATTTCTCCCAGTTAAGCACGAGGTTTACTTTTACACATCTTTCTAACACCATTTCTAAGTTTGATAAGCATCCTTCAAAACTTTGCCCGCATACAGAGAAGTCGTCCATGAACACTTCCATGATGTTGTCTATAAAATCTGCGAAGATTGACATCATACATCTTTGAAAGGTTGCAGGAGCGTTGTATAATCCAAAGGGCATTCGTCTGTAAGCGAACGTTCCATATGGGCATGTGAATGTGGTCTTCTCTTGATCATCTGGATGGATAGGGATTTGGAAAAATCCTGAGTAACCGTCAAGATAACAGAAGTAAGAATGCTTGGCTAATCGTTCTAACATTTGATCTATAAAGGGTAGTGGGAAATGATCTTTTCGAGTGGCTTTGTTTAGTTTACGATAATCTATGCATACTCTATGTCCCGTCACTACTCTTTGCGATATCGATTCGCCTTGAGCGTTTTTCACAACAGTGATACCTCCTTTCTTTGGCACTACATGTACTGGACTAACCCATTCACTATCAGAGATTGGATATATTATTCCGGCATCTAGAAGTTTCTTAACTTCTTCTTTTACTACAGTGCTAAGGATTGGGTTAATTCTTCTTTGAGATTCTCTGGAGGTTCTGCAATCTTCTTCTAGCAGAATCCGATGCATACAGACTGAAGGGCATATTCCTTTGAGATCAGATATGTTATATCCTAATGCAGTTGGATATTTCTTCAAGACATCTAAAAGTTTCTTTGTTTCGATAGTTCCTAAGCTGGAATTTATTATAACTGGTCTTTTACATTCAATGTCTAAGAATTCGTACCTTAGGTTATGAGGTAAAGTTTTTAATCCTAAGGTAGGTTTATCTTTACTTGGCATGGGATCCGGTGTAAGTGCTAAACTTTCGCTTAGACTATCATCCTGATATGGTTTACGCCAATTATCATCTTCGAAAATCGGAGGGATTTGAATTTTCATTATTTCAGAATAGGTAGTTTCTTTCAGTTCCATTTCTCTTACACATTCGTCAATTACGTCCAATAGGTAGCAGGTATCCTCTATAGCCGGTGATTGTAAGAATTGTGTTAAAATAAATTCAACTTTCTCTTCACCTACTTCAAAGGTCAGCTTTCCTCTTTTTATGTCTATTATAGCTCCGGCGGTAGCTAAGAATGGTCTTCCTAGTATGATAGGTGTAGTGGAGTCTTCAGAGATGTCCATGATTATAAAATCAGTAGGGATGTAGAATTGTCCTATACGTACTGGGACGTTTTCTAGTATGCCTACAGGGTATTTAACTGAGCGATCGGCTAGTTGAACAGACATTTTAGTTGGTCTTAGGTCTCCCATGTCTAGCCTTTTGCAAATCGTTAAGGGCATAACACTGATACTGGCTCCTAAATCGCATAGAGCTTTGTCAATGACGAACTTTCCTATTACACAGGGTATAGGGAAACTTCCTGGATCTTTTAGCTTAGGAGGCATATTATTCTGAATTATGGCGCTACACTCAGCAGTAAGTGTAACTGTTCCGTTATCCTCTATCATTTTCTTATTGGATAAGATTTCTTTTAAAAACTTAGCATACGAGGGTATTTGGGTGATAGCTTCTGTAAACGGAATAGTAATATTCAACTGTTTCAGAAGTTCGACAAATTTCTTAAATTGACCCGTCGTCTTGGAATTGGTTAATCTCTGAGGGTACGGAATTGGTGGTTTATAGGGTGGTGGAGGCACATAAGGCTTTTCTTTCTCCACTGCCTCTTGATTATCATCTTCCTTTTCTTCTGGATCATTCACCACTTCAGTCGGTTTATCCGGTTTTTGGTACATGGTTGGATTGTCAAGTCTTGGATCGGTAGGTCCGTCAAGTTCCTTGCCACTTCTTAATATTACGACATTGGCATGTCCTTTCGGATTAGGTTGAGGTTGTCCAGGGAATACTCCAGCTGGTGCAGCAGTAGGTGCTTGTTGTTGAGCTACTTGTGAAATCTGAGTTTCAAGCATTTTGTTATGTGTAGCTAATGCATCTACTTTACTCACTAATTGCTTAATCTGCTCACTAGTGTGAATGTTTTGGTTTAAGAAGTCCTTGTTTGTTTGATATTGGTTAGCTATAAAGTTCTCCATCATCAACTAAAGGTTCGATTTTCTAGGGACATTAGGAGCAGTCTTTTGATATCCTGGTGGTGTAGCTGGTGCTTGACCTGGTGCGTATAAAGCATTGTTATTCTTATAGGAGAAGTTCGGATGATTCTTCCAACCTGGGTTGTATGTGTTTGAGTATGGGTTTCCTTGAGCATAATTCACTTGATCAGTGGGAGTTCCTGTTAATAGTTGACAATAAGAAACTTCGTGTCCTGAAACTCCACATAACTCACAGTTAGGTGTTACTGCAGCCACGGTGGTTGTTGGTGTTATGGCCAAGTTGTCGATCTTTTGGCTTAGTTGGTCAAACTTTGCATTGACTTGGTCCATACTACTCACTTCGTACATACCTCCTTTTGTTGGTTTCTCAGTTGCGACTCTCTTGCTTCCCCAAAGGTAATGGTTTTGAGCCATACTTTCGATAAGTTCATAAGCATCATTATATTCTTTGTCCATCAATGCACCGCCCGCGGCAGCGTCAATCGTCATTCTTGTATTGTACAAGAGTCCATTATAGAAGGTATGGATGACCATCCATTCTATTAATCCGTGATGTGGACAAAGTCTCAACAAATCCTTATAGCGATCCCAAGCTTCGAATAGTGATTCGCTTTCCCTTTGCTTAAATCCGTTGATCTGAGCTCTCAGCATAGCTGTCTTGCTAGGTGGAAAATATCTGTTCAAGAAAACTCTCTTAAGTTCCTCCCACGTAGTTACTGAGTTCGAAGGCAGAGATTGAAGCCAAGCTCTTGCTCTGTCTCGAAGTGAAAAAGGAAACAAACGTAGTCTAATAGCTTCTTGGGTAACTCCATTGGCTTTTACTGTATCTGCATATTGCACAAAGATCGAAAGATGAAGGTTCGGATCCTCGGTAGGATTTCTGGCGAATTGATTTTGTTGCACGGCTGATATCAACGAAGGTTTTAGTTCGAAATCATTTCGGTTGATAGCCGGTGCGGCAATGCTTGAATGCGGTTCAGCTTGCGAAGGACTGGCGTAATACTTGAGTGGGTGATTCTGTTCTTCAGCCATCTCTGCGTCCTTTGATGTTACGACTGGTTTAGGCGGATCTAATTGAAGATCTGGAATATTGTAACTTTGTTCGTAATCGAATATACGTCTTCTTACGTGTAAGAAGCGTTCCGATTCAGGGATTAGAGGTTGCAAGTCTTCGCCTTTAGAGCGAGTACTTGGCATACACTCGGAAATTAAATTAAATAGTTGATACCTTAGTCTAGACAATGCTACCTAAAGTGCACTAGTAACTAAATTAAGGTCCACGGCAACGGCGCCAAAAACATGATGGGCTAAAGACGTGTCTAATTATGTGTCTAGCGGTATCTTAACTGCAAGTGCACAGCCTATCGAAGTAATATTTAAGATTATCGATCCACAGGAACTCTATGGTTACTTAGTGCTAGATGAACTTCTAGTTTAGCTAAGGCGAATGGTTGTCACGATTTTTTTTTGTTGATTTTAAAATATTAAATGCGGAATTAAAATTAAGTTTTAATAAAATAATACTAAGGCGGTCGGTATGTAATTATACTAACTTAGGTGGGTCAATCTAACCTAGGCTTATAAAGGTGTTTACTTAATTTATTCGGTAGAGGTTACCGGTTTAAATACCCTCAACTTACACTCTCGTGGTCTTATCTCAGATCTTACCCCTAAAGCCCTATGCCTGCTCTCGCTAGCCCATAAGTGTTTAGAGATAATTTTTGGAAACTTAGTAATTCTAATTTATTTTAAAGCGCTCTCGCTGTGTTTAATTTAAATGCCTAACTTTAGCTATCTGGTTAAAATCTCACACTCTCGTGGTCTTGACCTAACCTAATACTCTTTTCTTACTCTCGTAACGAAAAGGTCGATTTTAATTAAAAAGTATCAGCCAGAATGTTAAGTTATTAATTATTTTTAGCCTATGATTAAATTTTATCGATTAAGTTTGTTTTAACTACATACCGCCCTAAGGTAATTAGCTACTCATTCTTGTTGAACCAGACAGAGACAGAAAAGCAATAAACAAAATATTCATGGCAGAAAAATAAATAAACAACATAAATATTAAAATTTCAATATAATAAAAACCTGGTTAACAATATTAAAGCAGACTCCTTCTTCCACAGACCGGAAAGCTTGGAGTAATTGGCGGAAATCGAAAATAAAGCAAATTCTGAAGGTTTAGAAACAAGTAAATGTATAACAATTTCCTGATGTTGGAAATTGTTATATGGCGGGTTTGGATACAATAAGAATGAAAAACTGAAAATAATGCTGAAATAGAAAGGGTCGTAAAATAAATCGGCAGAGCTTCCGCAGGAAATTGATAGAAAAATGCTCTGTAGTTTCTTCATAAAACTTATGCTATTTATAGAACAATTAATGGACTTGAAATTTGGACTTGTTGCATTGGGCCTTGCTGAAACAGTGGAGGAAATATAGGAACGTGGCTAAAAAATAGGCAAAAACTCCTTCACGTAACGTTTTGACGTGGTCTCAGTCAATAACCTACTTTTTACCTTGTCACGGTCGTGACAAGGTCTTCACGCTCGTGTTCTGTGCAATTTAAGTGTCACGGTCGTGACAATGTGCTCACGGTCGTGATGGCTTCTTTTGGGGTGTCACGGTCGTGACACCTTGGTGACGACCGTGAGTGCAACAAATTATGCAGTTCTGCAGGCTTCTTCATTTCTTCATCTTTTTATGGTTGTTTTTGTTCCTTTTGCTCTTAATTCATAATTTAGCTCCATATATGATGTACCTGCAAAATAGTAAGAAAAACTCGAGGAATCGAGTGTTAAAACGATGATTATGCGATAAAACGTCAATGAAACTTAGCAATATAATCGATACATTTTCTCCGATGGCTTGGCACTGCGTCCGAGTAATTTGGTGGTGAGAGCATTCGATGGCTCTAAAAGATCAGTGCTTGGAGAGATTGATCTGCCTGTGATGATTGGCCCGCAAACTTTTAAGATTACCTTCTATGTGATGGACATTCAGCCGGCCTACAGCTGTTTGTTGGGTAGACCCTGGATTCATGCCGCTGGCGCTGTTACGTCTACCCTTCACCAGAAGCTGAAATTCGAGTGGGAAAGCCAGATCATCACCATCTGTGGGGAAGAAGACATCTTTGTTAGCCACCTGGCTACGTACAAGTACATAGAGATGGACGGGGAAATCCATGAAACTATGAGCCAGGGGTTTGAGGCCATGAACATTAATGAAGCATCTGCTGTACTGGGAACTTCCATAACGTCTTATCAGCAAGCCCAGAAGGTTGTTGAAGAGGGTACTGCCCAAGGCTGGGGCAAGCTGCTGCCCGTGGAAAAGAAAGAAGACAGATTTGGGTTGGGTTACAGACCAACTCAACAAGATCAATCAGAGGCTGCCAAGAAGCCCAATTTTGTCAGCGGGGGAATGCTCACCCCGGATGCATTGAACAACTTGGAAGACAAGGAGGAAAGCGACCGCAACCTGGAAAGCTGGATACGTCCAAGGATCCCGGGGAGCCAAGTCCTTAACTGGTCTTCCCAGGAAATTATAAGGGTTACTCCTGCAGAGTAATTATTATTTCCTGTATTTTATAAGCATGCATCAAGTCTTGCATCTTGCCCAAGATGTCAAGACTCATTTTGTAATCGGTCCATCTTGTAATTTTGTGCAAATAGATCAATCAATGAATATCGGACATCTTTTGCAAATGAGTTTTTTCCTTTTCCGCTTACTGTTTTTCATTTTTCTTTTTGTACAAAAATAAAATGGCAATGTTTTCCAAAATGATAACTTCATTTCACTTTTTCTAAACAAGATTAAAATTGATCACTAAAATGAACAATTTAAACCCTTGCAGAGAGTGCCTTTCAGATTGCACTGACAACAACACTGCTATGGTTTCGTATGCCTTTGACAATCCAATCAATCAAGCTGATGAAGGGGTTGAAGAAGATTATGAGATTCCTGAAGAGCTAGCCAGGTTGTTAAGGCAAGAGGAGAAGATTATCACTCCTCATCAAGAGGAGGTTGAAACGGTTAATCTTGGTACGGAGGAAGACGTGAAAGAGGTTAAGATCGGGGCCTGCTTACAAGACTCAGTGAAAGAACAACTGATTGACATGCTTCGTGAATATGTGGATGTGTTTGCTTGGTCTTATCAGGATATGCCAGGGTTGGACACCGATATTGTCATGCACAAGCTGCCTTTAAAAGAAGACTGCCCGCCAGTAAAACAGAAGATGCGCCGTACTCGCCCAGATATGGCAATGAAGATAAAAGAAGAGGTACAAAAGCAGTGGGACGCCGGGTTCCTTGCTGTGACTAGCTATCCGCCATGGGTTGCTAATATTGTACCTGTGCCTAAGAAAGACGGCAAGGTGAGAATGTGTGTGGATTACCGGGATCTGAACAGAGCCAGCCCGAAAGATGACTTCCCTTTACCTCACATTGATGTATTGGTTGATAATACGGCTCAGTTCTTGGTGTTCTCCTTCATGGACGGATTTTCAGGATACAATCAGATCAAGATGTCACCTGAAGACATGGAGAAGACAACTTTCATCACACCCTGGGGCACATTCTGTTATAAGGTGATGCCATTCGGACTGAAGAATGCTGGTGCCACTTATCAACGGGCTATGGTAACATTATTCCATGACATGATCCATAAAGAAATAGAATGTTATGTGGATGACATGATTGCCAAGTCCCTCACAGAAGAAGACCACCTGGTAAATCTGTTGAAGTTATTCAAGCGTCTGAGGAAGTACCAACTGAAGTTGAACCCCAACAAATTCACATTCGGGGTACGATCCGGTAAGTTGTTGGGATTTATTGTAAGTGAAAAAGGAATTGAAGTTGACCCTGATAAAGTCAAAGCCATTCAAGATATGCCTGCACCAAAATCAGAAAAAGAAGTTCGAGGTTTCTTAGGTAGATTGAACTACATTTCACGATTCATATCTCACCTTACAGCAACATGTGAACCTTTGTTCAAGCTGTTAAGAAAGGAACAAACAGTCAGGTGGAACGAAGACTGCCAGAGGGCTTTTGACAAAATCAAGGAGTACTTGCAAGAGCCTTCAATCCTTATGCCTCCAGTTGAA
Organism: Lathyrus aphaca; assembly: GCA_963966055.1. NCBI lineage: Eukaryota > Viridiplantae > Streptophyta > Magnoliopsida > Fabales > Fabaceae > Lathyrus > Lathyrus aphaca. The sequence goes on from OZ014520.1 coordinate 451,753,356, forward strand.
GGAAGACCTCTAATCATGTACTTGACAGTATTAGAAGAATCAATGGGGTGTGTGCTGGGCCAGCATGACGAGTCTGTTCGAAAAGAGTATGCAATATATTACCTAAGCAAAAATTTTACCGACTGTGAACAACGTTATTCACTGCTCGAGAAAACTTGTTGTGCTTTAGCGTGGGCTGCTCGCCGACTGAGGCAGTATATGTTGACCCACACTACCTTGTTGATCTCAAAGATGGACCCAGTCAAGTACATATTTGAGAAGCCAACACTTACCGGACGGGTTGCAAGATGGCAAATGATTCTCACAGAATATGACATTCAGTACACATCTCAGAAAGCCATCAAGGGCAGTGTATTGTCTGATTATCTTGCTGAGCAACCCATTGATGATTACCAGCCTATGATATTTGACTTCCCCGATGAAGACATCATGTTCATAAGAGCAAAAGATCACGAAGAGCCTATTCACACTGAAGGGCCTGACCCAGAAGAAGAGTGGACTATGATGTTTGATGGGGCTGTTAATATGAATGGTCATGGTGTTGGTGCAGTACTCATTACACCTAAAGGAGTTCACATGCCTTTCTCGGCAAAACTCACCTTCAACTGCACTAACAACGAAGCTGAATACGAAGCTTGTATTATGGGTCTTGAGGAAGCCATTGACCTCAGGATCAAGACTTTGACTGTGTTCGGAGATTCAACTCTGGTAATTAATCAAACCAACGGCAAATGGTACACCCACCAAGATCATCTGATACCTTACCGGGATTATACAAGAAGGCTATTGACTTTCTTCACAACAGTCAAGCTTGATTATATCCCTCGAGATGAAAATCAGTTTGCAGATGCTCTTGCTACCATTTCATCCATGATCAAAGCTCAAGCTGCCAACTTTGTGCCTCGGATTGCAGTGTCCAGACTTGACAGACCAGCATACGTGTTCTCAGCAGATGTTGTTAAAGATGATAAGCCTTGGTTCCATGATATCAAATGCTTCTTGAAGGATCAAACATACCCACCTGGGGCATCTTCCAATGATAAGAAGACATTAAGAAGGCTAGCTGGTAGTTTCTTCCTGAATACTGACGGGTCTCTGTACAAGAGAAACTTTGATATGGTACTCCTCAGATGCGTTGATAGGACAGAGGCAGACTTGTTGATGCACGAGGTGCATGAAGGATCCTTTGGTACCCATGCAGGAGGGCATGCAATGGCTAAAAAGTTGCTAAGATCAGGCTACTACTGGATCACAATGGATGCAGACTGTTGTGCCTATGCCATAAAATGCCATAAATGCCAGATTTATGCAGATAAAGTGCATGTGCCTCCGAATCCTTTGAATGTGATGTCTTCACCATGGCCCTTTGCCATGTGGGGCATTGATATGATTGGCAAGATTGAACCGACTGCTTCAAACGGCCACAGATTCATCCTGGTTGCTATTGACTATTTTACCAAGTGGGTTGAAGCAGCTTCCTATGCAAATGTTACAAGGCAAGTGGTAGCCAGATTTTTGAAGAGAGACATCATCTGTCGGTATGGAGTGCCCGAGCGAATCATTACTGATAATGGTTCCAACTTGAACAACAAAATGATGGCAGAACTATGCCGGGACTTCAAGATCCAACACCACAATTCTTCTCCTTACAGGCCAAAGATGAATGGCGTTGTTGAGGCAGCTAACAAGAATATCAAGAAGATTGTGCAAAAGATGGTGGTTACCTATAAATACTGGCATGAAATGCTACCATTTGCCTTGCATGGGTTCCGAACGTCGATCAGAACATCCACTGGGGCAACACCGTATCAGCTTGTTTATGGTATGGAGGCAGTCCTACCTGTTGAAGTTGAATTACCCTCCCTGAGGGTATTGATGGATGTTAAACTGAATGAAGCAGAATGGGTCCGATCCCGATACGAGCAACTGAATCTGATTGAAGAAAAGAGATAGCTGCAATCTGTCATGGGCAATTATATCAGAAGAGAATGAAGAAAGCCTTCGATCAGAAAGTCAGGCTCCGAGAGTACCAAGTAGGAGATCTTGTGCTGAAAAGACTCCTCCCTCCTCATACAGACCACAGGGGCAAGTGGACTCCGAACTATGAAGGACCATTCGTAGTAAAGAAAGTTTTCTCAGGTGGAGCACTGATGCTCAGTACTATGGATGGTGAAGACTTCCTGTCCCCTGTGAATTCAGATGCAGTTAAAAGATACTTCGCATAAAATGACCCGCTGGACATAAAAACAGAATGTAAGTCCAGGCAAAAATAGGGCATCCCGGCGAGTCAAAAACAGAATAACAAACTCGGGCAAAAATAAGGGAAAATAAATAAAGATGTACACCCGCTGAGTTGAAAAGCCACAATGGACAGCTCAGGCAAAAAAAGGGTATCTTGGTGGATTGAAAACCCGAAAGGGCGATCCGTGCAAAATAAAGGAATAAGCGAACAATTGCATTCTGAATTCATCTGTATCACTTACAACATGGCAAGTTCCGAAAGGTTCGAGCGTTGGTCGGAATCAGCCTTCTTCAGAAAGCAAGACGAGAAGAATGTCAAATGTCATACGAGTCATAGCAAAGGGGAAGCTCCTTGAAGCGTCATCAACATTGCCAGCACCTTTTTGTCTTTCAATTTGTAACGATCTCCTCATTTCAGGGGATCTGTTTCTCTGAATGTATCTTGCCAATTCAAGGCACATGAATTAATAAAATCAGATTTTCAGTCATGTTTCGTCTCGTACATTTTATTTTCGTTTGCAAAAATGTCCGATGTCCTTAAGATATTGATTTCATAAATACAGATGTTTCCTTTCTAAAGAATACATGCTTACAGGAAATATGTTTGCTCCTGGGATTGCCTAAACTCCTATGATGGAATCCAATAAGGAATATCTCGGGATGCTTGTACGTTTCTTTGTCTTTACAGGATTACAGGTGTTCAGAACACAACATGGGCGTGAAGGCTTCTCCCCAGCAAGCTGGCAAATCATTATCTACTCAGTCTATCTCCCAATTAGCACCGGAGGTGCTTTCTCCCCAGCTGAGTTTCCAGTCATCATTCCTTCTCGACCAAGTGCAAAGACCGGAAACCTTATTCCCATAGATTTTCAGCCTCTACCCAGAAGAACAACGCCTGAAGATCTCACAACAGAGTGACGAAAGCTTCTACAAACCCCAGCTGGGTCCCTCATTACCAAGACGGGTCTATCAGTGACCTATTCCCCCATGCAGAGTCATATATGTCAGATCTATCAATGATCTCATCCCCAGCTGGGATATCCACTTCAAGCAGATCAGCCAGAGATCTTCACAGCAACGGGACCTGAATCCCGGATCGGTATCTTTGCATAATCATAGAATTCGCATCATATTTTCCCCACAAAGTGTAGCATTCCGTCTAATACAGAGCATTACGGAAAAAATCAAACATATTGCATAAACATAAGCCATGTTCTGAATCAAACACTTGTAAACACTGACAATCCATCAACGATATACAGAAAACTTCCCAAATTCCCCGGCAGAGAGCCAAGGCATTTTCCCTAAGGATACAGATACTTCTTGACACCCGTCCGTGTCATATCCCCAGCAGAAAGCCAAAGCGTCCCCTTTGCACTCACTAATACACATATACACAATTCCTTGGCGCCCGTCCGTGTCACCTTCTCCAGCATAGTTACCTAAACACTTTGTAAACCATACACTTGTTTATAATATACTTTTTCCGACACTCGTCCATGTCGCACTCTCCCTAGCAAGTTAGACACTCATCCGTGTTTCACTCATACTTGTTACTCGTCATCTTCTTACTCATACAGATACTCGTCCATATCTTGTATATACTACCTAATCCCCTCAGATTCGACACTCGTCCGTGTTCTTTGTTAACCAGTTGGTACTCGTCCGTACCATCATCTCTGAACATGCGTCAAGCGTTTGTTTCTACCTGATACCCGTCTGTATCATAATCTTAAGGATGCTTGTCCGCATCTTTAATCTATACACCGTGTCAAACACTTATGTCTCTTGGATTTAGACACTCATCTGTGTCTACCATTCCCCAGAAGAGTCCCAGCAAATCCCAATGAAATTATTTCCTTTCTATCTGACATTCGTCCTATGTCATGATACCCTTTTAGCAGCCGTCCCCTGCTAGGTGATCGTCCTTCACCTCCTGATGATCATCCTTCATCACCCCCAGTGGAGTCTCTATTCATTAGAACCCCTTCCTATCCGACATTCGTCCTATGTCGTGATATTTTCAACAGTCGTCACCTGCTAGGTGATCGTCCTTCCCCACTTGATGATCGTCCTTCATCATTTCATCCGATGGCCGTCCCCATCATGGATTCTGTTATCTGACATTCGTCCTATGTCATGATAAACCCTGAGAGCAGCCATACCCTGCTAGGTGATCGTCTTTCACCTCTTGATGATCGTCCTTCATCATGTATATCCGATGGCCGTCCCCATCGTCGACCTTTCTATCTGACATTCGTCCTATGTCATGATATTTTCAGCAGCCGTCCCCTGCTAGGTGATCGTCCTTCACCACTTGATGATCGTCCTTCATGATTTCATCCGATGGTCGTCCCCATCATGGATTCTGTTATCTGACATTCGTCCTATGTCATGATAAACCCTGAGAGCAGCCGTACCCTGCTAGGTGATCGTCCTTCACCTCTTGATGATCATCCTTCATCATGTTTATCCGATGGCCGTCCCCATCGTCGAGTTTTCTATCCGGAATTCGTCCTATGTCGCGATGCTTTCGGCAGCCGTCCCCTGCCAGGTGATCGTCTTTCACCTTAGATGACCGTCCCTCATCTTATCCCCAACAGAGCAGCCATCCCCTGCTAGGTATTCGTCCTTCACCTTTGATGACTGTACCTCATCATATATTTCATTCATGCCTTGAACTTGATGGCCGTCCCCATCATAATCTCTTATATCCCCAGCTTGTTGATCATCCCCGTCTCTGCTTCATCCCCAGCAGTCGTCCTCTGCTTGACGGTCGTCCTCCGTCGCCCGCACTTTATAATTATATTTTACTTCCTTTTACAATCTATATCCATTTTCTTCTTCATTTCGTGAGTGCAAATTTTGGACTGTCTTTGGTATTCAACCACAAGTTATCTTGTTTGCCTGCTAAGTCGTTGCTTACATCCTGCACAGCTAACTCATGCTTGAATAGGGGCAGCTGTAAACACCCCAAATTTGCCCTCACTCATTCACACCATGGCTTGTGACTCTTTTCATATGCATAAGTTCAATCATAGCATCTCATATTGCACTCTTGATTCACTGCATTGTTTCAAAGTCATCTGCATCTAGGGTTTGTGACCTGAGCAATCCAAGAGCCATTTGAGCCACTCCAAAGGTCTTCAATAATCTCAAGAGGGTCCATGTATGTTCAATCATCATATTGTATCCTCACAAGATCAAAGAAGTCAAAGAATCACAAGAACTGAGAAGGGTATGGAAGCAGAGCCAGGTTTAACTACACAGATGACCTAAAATTAGGGTTTTGGTTTCAGAGGCCATAACTCCAAAATTTTTGGCCATTCTTGTTTCTATGGGTCTCTATAAGGTATGAGGATCATGCATATCAATTTTCATGAAGAAATTCAATGGAGAAGGCATCTGATCAAGAGTTGACTTCTTGAGCAAGTCAGTGGAAAATCAGGGCATCTAAGGCCCCCAATGACCCAACCAAAGGGTTTTCTCCATCATTTTGAATGTGTGTGATCTTTATTTGATCATATAAGGTGTTAGAAGTTCACAAAATTGAAGAATTTCAAGCCATTTGCAAAGTTGCCATTTTGGGAAAGTGACTTGTAATGTAAACTTGCCATTTTGGGAAAGTTTTTCAACCTCCTCAAATTGATTCAAAAATGTTTCAAATGAGAAAACTTTGGTCATGATAGTTGTAGAATGGATCATTCCCTTTTCAAAAAGTACAAGAACTCATTCTAATTCATTTTGGATCAAAAGTTATGGCTTGTCAAAGTTGGGAAAAATCACATAATTTCAAGTCTTGCACCAAAGAGGCAAAGTTGCAAAACCCCTTGCCAAGGAAAAATGTGACTTCAAATGGACTTCTAACCTTTGCAAAAACATAAACCAATGCCTAAAAATCAGAATGCATCAAAGATTTGACCATTTTCATGACTTATGCTTGAAGTAATCACAAAAGGGCCAAAAGATCACAAAGTTGCAAAACATCTCACAAACCCTAATCCACTTGCTAATTTTCCTCAAGACTGATTCCATGGCTCTCCTCAATCCTTGCTGCGCAGGACACCCCTTTGTCCTTGACCTGCCATTGACCCATACCTCTCTTACACAAAACATTGACTTTATACAAAATGGCCCATACCAATCAGCATAGGCCACACCAACTCCTCTGACCTATCCAAGTGTGATACTTGTACCAAATGAGACTCAACACATAGCACAACTAAGCCTGAAACGTCTCATAAGCCATAGTTTCAAGATTTCACCTCTTATGCACTTTCCTTCGAAACTCATCACACAAGCATCAAACACCAAAACAAACTTCATAGAATCACTCAACATGTTCCTCTGATCATCTCCCAAGCCTCATTTGTCCCTGAAACCTCCTCAATCAGAAACACGATTCTCACCCCTCACTGAACAGAACTTCATCAAACTCACAAACCAGCCACTCTAAACTCCAACCAAGCTTCAAAGCTTCATCAAGAGGATCATTGGAGCCATTTTGAAGCAAAGAAGCAGGCTGAAAGCTCCTGGATTGAAAGCTCAACCTCAGGTAACATGATGAACAAATTTTCCAGAACCCTGATTTCTTGTTAGGATATTGTTCTATGTGTTGCCCTGATCATGGGGATCTATTTATTTTTGAAAATGAGCCAGAAATGAGCATTTAGTGTTGCTCTGAAACTTTTTCCCTAGAATTTGTTTTCTTCGATTCTCACTGTGTGGTTAATATAAATTGTTTTTGGCCCTGGATTCTTGTTACCCATTGTTGGCGTTTTGAGTGATTCAGGTGAGGAAGATGGCCGGAGAAGACGACCGGAGCTTATCTCCGGTCGCCTGAGTTTAATTAGGGTTAAGTGTGATTAATTAGGAACTTTGAATTTAGGCCCTTGGATCTGCTTTCCCGCGCGTGAATGAAGGGCTGGATCTTGTCATTTAGCCCTAATCAGTGTTTAATTAAATTAACCTAGGATTAATTAATTATAAAACTTAAATTAGCCAGGTTTGAACTTGGGCCATTGGATGTGGCGCCAAGTCAACCTCTCCTAGCCCAGATTGCATCTGATCCCTTCATTGTGCATACTTCCATTTATTCTAATTTTTATTTTCATTTTCTTTGCATTTATTTATACGAATTATTTAAAATAGCAAAAATCATTTAAAAATTATGAAAATTTTTGTCAAATATTTCATTAATTTTTAGAACCCAAAAATATTTTTATTTTTATTTTTTGCATTAAAAATCATTTTTAAATTATTTGAATGTTTATTTTTAATTAGTTAATGGAAATTAATTAATTAAAAATACATTTAGGTATTTAAAAATCACAAAAAAAATTCAAATGGCATTAAGAAACATTTAGAAACATTATCAAACCCTCAAACCAAATTTCTTTTTTGTTCTTGATGCCTTTTGATCATTTTCATTGGAATTAAATTCATTTTAAGGCAATATTTTGGTTCAAACTTTAAAAAATTCATCCTGCCTAACCTTTGAGAGTATTAGAAGAATTAATGGGGTGTGTGCTGGGCCAGCATGACGAGTCTGGTCGAAAAGAGTATGCAATATATTACCTAAGCAAAAATTTTACCGACTGTGAACAACGTTATTCACTGCTTGAGAAAACTTGTTATGCTTTAGCGTGGGCTGCTCGCCGACTGAGGCAGTATATGTTGACCCACACTACCTTGTTGATCTCAAAGATGGACCCAGTCAAGTACATATTTGAGAAGCCAGCACTTACCGGACGGGTTGCAAGATGGCAAATGATTCTCACAGAATATGACATTCGGTACACATCTCAGAAAGCCATCAAGGGCAGTGTATTGTTTGATTATCTTGCTGAGCAACCCATTGATGATTACCAGCCTATGAGATTTGACTTCCCCGATGAAGACATCATGTTCATAAGAGCAAAAGATCACGAAGAGCCTGTTCACACTGAAGGGCCTGACCCAGAAGAAGAGTGGACTATGATGTTTGATGGGGCTGTTAATATGAATGGTCATGGTGTTGGTGCAGTACTCATTACACCTAAAGGAGTTCACATGCCTTTCTCGGCAAAACTCACCTTCAACTGCACTAACAACGAAGCTGAATACGAAGCTTGTATTATGGGTCTTGAGGAAGCCATTGACCTCAGGATCAAGACTTTGACTGTGTTCGGAGATTCAACTCTGGTAATTAATCAAACCAACGGCAAATGGTACACCCACCAAGATCATCTGATACCTTACCGGGATTATACAAGAAGGCTATTGACTTTCTTCACAACAGTCAAGCTTGATTATATCCCTCGAGATGAAAATCAGTTTGCAGATGCTCTTGCTACCATTTCATCCATGATCAAAGCTCAAGCTGCCAACTTTGTGCCTCGGATTGCAGTGTCTAGACTTGATAGACCAGCATACGTGTTCTCAGCAGATGTTGTTAAAGATGATAAGCCTTGGTTCCATGATATCAAATGCTTCTTGAAGGATCAAACATACCCACCTGGGGCATCTTCCAATGATAAGAAGACATTAAGAAGGCTAGCTGGTAGTTTCTTCCTGAATACTGACGGGTCTCTGTACAAGAGAAACTTTGATATGGTACTCCTCAGATGTGTTGATAGGACAGAGGCAGACTTGTTGATGCACGAGGTGCATGAAGGATCCTTTGGTACCCATGCAGGAGGACATGCAATGGCTAAAAAGTTGCTAAGATCAGGCTACTACTGGATCACAATGGATGCAGACTGTTGTGCCTATGCCAGAAAATGCCATAAATGCCAGATTTATGCAGATAAAGTGCATGTGCCTCCGAATCCTTTGAATGTGATGTCTTCACCATGGCCCTTTGCCATGTGGGGCATTGATATGATTGGCAAGATTGAACCGACTGCTTCAAACGGCCACAGATTCATCCTGGTTGCTATTGACTATTTTACCAAGTGGGTTGAAGCAGCTTCCTATGCAAATGTTACAAGGCAAGTGGTAGCCAGATTTTTGAAGAGAGACATCATCTGTCGGTATGGAGTGCCCGAGCGAATCATTACTGATAATGGTTCCAACTTGAACAACAAAATGATGGCAGAACTATGCCGGTACTTCAAGATCCAACACCACAATTCTTCTCCTTACAGGCCAAAGATGAATGGCGTTGTTGAGGCAGCTAACAAGAATATCAAGAAGATTGTGCAAAAGATGGTGGTTACCTATAAAGACTGGCATGAAATGCTACCATTTGCCTTGCATGGGTTCCGAACGTCGATCAGAACATCCACTGGGGCAACACCGTATCAGCTTGTTTATGGTATGGAGGCAGTCCTACCTGTTGAAGTTGAATTACCCTCCCTGAGGGTATTGATGGATGTTAAACTGAATGAAGCAGAATGGGTCCGATCCCGATACGAGCAACTGAATCTGATTGAAGAAAAGAGATAGCTGCAATCTGTCATGGGCAATTATATCAGAAGAGAATGAAGAAAGCCTTCGATCAGAAAGTCAGGCTCCGAGAGTACCAAGTAGGAGATCTTGTGGTGAAAAGACTCCTCCCTCCTCATACAGACCACAGGGGCAAGTGGACTCCGAACTATGAAGGACCATTCGTAGTAAAGAAAGTTTTCTCAGGTGGAGCACTGATGCTCAGTACTATGGATGGTGAAGACTTCCTGTCCCCTGTGAATTCAGATGCAGTTAAAAGATACTTCGCATAAAATGACCCGCTGGACATAAAAACAGAATGTAAGTCCAGGCAAAAATAGGGCATCCCGGCGAGTCAAAAACAGAATAACAAACTCGGGCAAAAATAAGGGAAAATAAATAAAGATGTACACCCGCTGAGTTGAAAAGCCACAATGGACAGCTCAGGCAAAAAAAGGGTATCCTGGTGGATTGAAAACCCGAAAGGGCGATCCGTGCAAAATAAAGGAATAAGCGAACAATTGCATTCTGAATTCATCTGTATCACTTACAACATGGCAAGTTCCGAAAGGTTCGAGCGTTGGTCGGAATCAGCCTTCTTCAGAAAGCCAGACGAGAAGAATGTCAAATGTCATACGAGTCATAGCAAAGGGGAAGCTCCTTGAAGCGTCATCAACATTGCCAGCAACTTTTTGTCTTTCAATTTGTAACGATCTCCTCATTTCAGGGGATCTGTTTCTCTGACTGTATCTTGCCAATTCAAGGCACATGAATTAATAAAATCAGATTTTCAGTCATGTTTCGTCTCGTACATTTTATTTTCGTTTGCAAAAATGTCCGATGTCCTTAAGATATTGATTTCATAAATACAGATGTTTCCTTTCTAAAGAATACATGCTTACAGGAAATATGTTTGCTCCTGGGATTGCCTAAACTCCTATGACGGAATCCAATAAGGAATATCTCGGGATGCTTGTACGTTTCTTTGTCTTTACAGGATTACAGGTGTTCAGAACACAACATGGGCGTGAAGGCTTCTCCCCAGCAAGCTGGCAAATCATTATCTACTCAGTCTATCTCCCAATTAGCACTGGAGGTGCTTTCTCCCCAGCTGAGTTGCCAGTCATCATTCCTTCTCGACCAAGTGCAAAGACCGGAAACCTTATTCCCACAGATTTTCAGCCTCTACCCAGAAGAACAACGCCTGAAGATCTCACAACAGAGTGACGAAAGCTTCTACAAACCCCAGCTGGGTCCCTCATTACCAAGACGGGTCTATCAGTGACCTATTCCCCCATGCAGAGTCATATATGTCAGATCTATCAATGATCTCATCCCCAGCTGGGATATCCACTTCAAGCAGATCAGCCAGAGATCTTCACAGCAACGGGACCTGAATCCCGGATCGGTATCTTTGCATAATCATAGAATTCACATCATATTTTCCCCACAAAGTGTAGCATTCCGTCTAATACGGAGCATTACGGAAAAAATAAAACATATTGCATAAACATAAGCCATGTTCTGAATCAAACACTTGTAAACACTGACAATCCATCAACGATATACAGAAAACTTCCCAAATTCCCCGGCAGAGAGCCAAGGCATTTTCCCTAAGGATACAGATACTTCTTGACACCCGTCCGTGTCATATCCCCAGCAGAAAGCCAAAGCGTCCCCTTTGCACTCACTAATACACATATACACAATTCCTTGGCGCCCGTCCGTGTCACCTTCTCCAGCATAGTTACCTAAACACTTTGTAAACCATACACTTGTTTATAATATACTTTTTCCGACACTCGTCCATGTCGCACTCTCCCTAGCAAGTTAGACACTCATCCGTGTTTCACTCATACTTGTTACTCGTCATCTTCTTACTCATACAGATACTCGTCCATATCTTGTATATACTACCTAATCCCCTCAGATTCGACACTCGTCCGTGTTCTTTGTTAACCAGTTGGTACTCGTCCGTACCATCATCTCTGAACATGCGTCAAGCGTTTGTTTCTACCTGATACCCGTCTGTATCATAATCTTAAGGATGCTTGTCCGCATCTTTAATCTATACACCGTGTCAAACACTTATGTCTCTTGGATTTAGACACTCATCTGTGTCTACCATTCCCCAGAAGAGTCCCAGCAAATCCCAATGAAATTATTTCCTTTCTATCTGACATTCGTCCTATGTCATGATACCCTTTTAGCAGCCGTCCCCTGCTAGGTGATCGTCCTTCACCTCCTGATGATCATCCTTCATCACCCCCAGTGGAGTCTCTATTCATTAGAACCCCTTCCTATCTGACATTCGTCCTATGTCGTGATATTTTCAGCAGTCGTCCCCTGCTAGGTGATCGTCCTTCCCCACTTGATGATCGTCCTTCATCATTTCATCTGATGGCCGTCCCCATCATGGATTCTGTTATCTGACATTCGTCCCATGTCATGATAAACCCTGAGAGCAGCCGTACCCTGCTAGGTGATCGTCCTTCACCTCTTGATGATCGTCCTTCATCATGTATATCCGATGGCCGTCCCCATCGTCGACCTTTCTATCTGACATTCGTCCTATGTCATGATATTTTCAGCAGCCGTCCCCTGCTAGGTGATCGTCCTTCACCACTTGATGATCGTCCTTCATCATTTCATCCGATGGCCGTCCCCATCATGGATTCTGTTATCTGACATTCGTCCTATGTCATGATAAACCCTGAGAGCAGCCGTACCCTGCTAGGTGATCGTCCTTCACCTCTTGATGATCGTCCTTCATCATGTATATCCGATGGCCGTCCCCATCGTCGACCTTTCTATCTGACATTCGTCCTATGTCATGATATTTTCAGCAGTCGTCCCCTGCTAGGTGATCGTCCTTCACCACTTGATGATCGTCCTTCATCATTTCATCCGATGGTCGTCCCCATCATGGATTCTGTTATCTGACATTCGTCCTATGTCATGATAAACCCTGAGAGCAGCCGTACCCTGCTAGGTGATCGTCCTTCACCTCTTGATGATCATCCTTCATCATGTTTATCCGATGGCCGTCCCCATCGTCGACTTTTCTATCCGGAATTCGTCCTATGTCGCGATGCTTTCGGCAGCCGTCCCCTGCCAGGTGATCGTCTTTCACCTTAGATGACCGTCCCTCATCTTATCCCCAACAGAGCAGCCGTCCCCTGCTAGGTATTCGTCCTTCACCTTTGATGACTGTACCTCATCATATATTTCATTCATGCCTTGAACTTGATGGCCGTCCCCATCATAATCTCTTATATCCCCAGCTTGTTGATCATCCCCGTCTCTGCTTCATCCCCAGCAGTCGTCCTCTGCTTGACGGTCGTCCTCCATCGCCCGCACTTTATAATTATATTTTACTTCCTTTTACAATCTATATCCATTTTCTTCTTCATTCCGTGAGTGCAAATTTTGGACTGCCTTTGGTATTCAACCACAAGTTATCTTGTTTGCCTGCTAAGCCGTTGCTTACATCCTGCACAGCTAACTCATGCTTGAATAGGGGCAGCTGTAAACACCCCAAATTTGCCCTCACTCATTCACACCATGGCTTGTGACTCTTTTCATATGCATAAGTTCAATCATAGCATCTCATATTGCACTCTTGATTCACTGCATTGTTTCAAATCATCTGCATCTAGGGTTTGTGACCTGAGAAATCCAAGAGCCATTTGAGCCACTCCAAAGGTCTTCAATCATCTCAAGAAGGTCCATGTATGTTCAATCATCATATTTTATCCTCACAAGATCAAAGAAGTCAAAGAATCACAAGAACTGAGAAGGGTATGGAAGCAGAGCCAGGTTTAACTGCACAGATGACCTAAAATTAGGGTTTTGGTTTCAGAGGCCATAACTCCAAAAATTTTGGCCATTCTTGTTTCTATGGGTCTCTATAAGGTATGAGGATCATGCATATCAATTTTCATGAAGAAATTCAATGGAGAAGGCATCTGATCAAGAATTGACTTCTTGAGGAAGTCAGTGGAAAATCAGGGCATCTAAAGCCCCCAATGACCCAACCAAAGGGTTTTCTCCATCATTTTGAATGTGTGTGATCTTTATTTGATCATAGAAGGTGTTAGAAGTTCACAAAATTGAAGAATTTCAAGCCATTTGCAAAGGTACCATTTTGGGAAAGTGACTTGTAATGTAAACTTGCCATTTTGGGAAAGTTTTTCAACCTCCTCAAATTGATTCAAAAATGTTTCAAATGAGAAAACTTTGGTCATGATAGTTGTAGAATGGATCATTCCCTTTTCAAAAAGTACAAGAACTCATTCTAATTCATTTTGGATCAAAAGTTATGGCTTGTCAAAGTTGGGAAAAATCACATAATTTCAAGTCTTGCACCAAAGAGGCAAAGTTGCAAAACCCCTTGCCAAGGAAAAATGTGACTTCAAATGGACTTCTAACCTTTGCAAAAACATAAACCAATGCCTAAAAATCAGAATGCATCAAAGATTTGTCCATTTTCATGACTTATGCTTGAAGTAATCACAAAAGGGCCAAAAGATCACAAAGTTGCAAAACATCTCACAAACCCTAATCCACTTGCTAATTTTCCTCAAGACTGATTCCATGGCTCTCCTCAATCCTTGCTGCGCAGGACACCCCTTTGTCCTTGACCTGCCATTGACCCATACCTCTCTTACACAAAACATTGACTTTATGCAAAATGGCCCATACCAATCAGCATAGGCCACACCAACTCCTCTGACCTATCCAAGTGTGATACTTGTACCAAATGAGACTCAACACATAGCACAACTAAGCCTGAAACGTCTCATAAGCCATAGTTTCAAGATTTCACCTCTTATGCACTTTCCTTCGAAACTCATCACACAAGCATCAAACACCAAAACAAACTTCATAGAATCACTCAACATGTTCCTCTGATCATCTCCCAAGCCTCATTTGTCCCTGAAACCTCCTCAATCAGAAACACGATTCTCACCCCTCACTGAACAGAACTTCATCAAACTCATAAACCAGCCACTCTAAACTCCAACCAAGCTTCAAAGCTTCATCAAGAGGATCATTGGAGCCATTTTGAAGTAAAGAAGCAGGCTGAAAGCTCCTGGATTGAAAGCTCAACCTCAGGTAACATGATGAACAAATTTTCCAGAACCCTGATTTCTGGTTAGGATATTGTTCTATGTGTTGCCCTGATCATGGGGATCTATTTATTTTTGAAAATGAGCCAGAAATGAGCATTTAGTGTTGCTCTGAAACTTTTTCCCTAGAATTTGTTTTCTTCGATTCTCACTGTGTGGTTAATATAAATTGTTTTTGGCCCTGGATTCTTGTTACCCATTGTTGGCGTTTTGAGTTATTCAGGTGAGGAAGATGGCCGGAGAAGACGACCAGAGCTTATCTCTGGTCGCCTGAGTTTAATTAGGGTTAAGTGTGATTAATTAGGAACTTTGAATTTAGGCCCTTGGATCTGCTTTCCCGCGCGTGAATGAAGGGTTGGATCTTGTCATTTAGCCCTAATCAGTGTTTAATTAAATTAACCTAGGATTAATTAATTATAAAACTTAAATTAGCCAGGTTTGAACTTGGGCCATTGGATGTGGCGCCAAGTCAACCTCTCCTAGACCAGATTGCATCTGATCCCTTCATTGTGCATACTTCCATTTATTCTAATTTTTATTTTCATTTTCTTTGCATTTATTTATACGAATTATTTAAAATAGCAAAAATCATTTAAAAATTATGAAAATTTTTGTCAAAGATTTCATTAATTTTTAGAACCCAAAAATATTTTTATTTTTATTTTTTGCATTAAAAATAATTTTTAAATTATTTGAATGTTTATTTTTAATTAGTTAATGGAAATTAATTAATTAAAAATACATTTAGGTATTTAAAACTCACCAAAAAATTCACATTGCATTTAGAAACATTTAGAAACATTATCAAACCCTGAAACCAAATTTCTTTTTTGTTCTTGATGCCTTTTGATCATTTTCATTGGAATTAAATTCATTTTAAGGCAATATTTTGGTTCAAACTTTAAAAAATTCATCCTGCCTAACCTTTGAGAGTTTGATGATGGTTCTTTTTGCATTGCATCCTGCATAGCATGTAGTTTATAGGATAAAATTGTTTTGAATTGATCTTGCATTTTCAATTTGTTTTGCATTTTTCTTGATGAGGTACCTTAAAACACTAGCCAACTTAGGAAATTCATAACTTTCACTAGTTTAAGAGTTAAGTCCCCTCCTTTGGGCAGTGAACTTGTATAGGTTTAGGGTATCTTTGATTGCATTTTCAATTTTTTATCATGTCATATGCTTCTGATTTTGAATTTTGCTTTGTGTGTTGATCATAAACCCTAATTTGTGCTTTCCTTTGCATCCATCTTTCATTTGCTTGCATCCAAAGACTTGCCATGACATTTTGTGCATCCACATGATTCATAATACATCTTAGGACATATTAGAATCATGTTTGATCATTGCATCTTTCATTTGCCATGTTGTATGTCCATTGCATTTCATAAACTTTTCTTGAACTTTCATGGTTCAAAGCATACCTCATTTGCATCCTTATGCTTGTTTGATCATTCTCATCTTTTGTCATGTGTTTGCATCATCTCTTAGCATCATTAACATCATACTTATGTCTCTGGTTTTGGTTTGCACCATGGCATTTAATCCCATTCTCATTGCATTTCATTTTCTTGTGCTAACTTTTCAGGTGGTAAGTTGCTTGAGAGGTGGATTTGCCTTCACTTCTCACAATCTCTTTTCATCTCTTTCATACTTTCCTTTCTGCATTTTGTATGTGTTTTTGAGTGAGCTTGCTCATTCATGTTCTCTCCCACTTTCTTCCTCCAAGCAATTTGTCTTCTTAAGTGAAGCAAGTTGTTTTGCTTCTCTTTGCCTCTTGCTCCTTTCATCTGCTTCCTTCCTGGTGGTTTCTCTGAAGATCTTCTTGCAAACCTCACTAACCCTAGGAATAACGAAGCATGATAACAATTAGGGTTTGATTAGTCCCCCATTTAGCTTTTACCTTTGTGTCCCCTTTGAGTCTTCTCTTCTCATCTCATAATCAAGGACTAAACCCTAAAGGTTTTAAGGCTTTGTGATTAGGCTTATGCCTGCATCCTTCTATTAGGATGGAGTGTATAACTTTAATCCTAAGTGTTAAACCCTTAATGTGTTTAAACCCTTTAATCAATCTACTTAATAATCATTAAGACATCAAGCTTGTAACTTGGGCCTTGCATTAGGGTTCTAATTCTTCCTTAATTGGTTAAGAAGGACTAACCCTAGTGTTAATGGACAAGTCCCCCTCAAGTTGTCTTACAAACCATAAAATCCACTTCTTAATCTTACCATTAACTAAAATCCACTTTAATAAAGGCTTTGTTTTGTCATGAGGTTAATCCCTAATCATGGATTAAGTTGAGGTACCTTCTTCAGCTTAAATGTTCTCATCTATTATCCTTCTATTAGGATAGTGTAATGAGTCCATTAAATCCCTGATTATGGCTTAAACTCATTACTTAACACTAAACAAAAACTCCAAAAACATCTAAATAATCACAAGTAGGTTAATGATCTTAATCCTACATCATGGTGATTAAGTGTGAGGTGCTTACTTCATACTTAAGGTATTCTCATTGCCCCTAATCAGAGGGAGGATGTGATGAGTTTACTAACCCTTTGGTTTAGGCTTAAGCTCATTTTCTTATGACAAACTCCAAAAAGCAATAAAAGATTGAAAACACAAAAACAAACAATGATCGTCTCCTCCAGGATTCTTTTCTCATCTCATTCACTCACAAACGAGAACTTGCTTCTTCCGTCTAATGCAAGACAGTTTGCACCTGATCCAGACAGGTCATACACTTGAGCATAGGCAAGCAAGCAGTTCACAGGTCAATTTATCTTTCAGTCTCTTTGGGTCGAACTACGGTGTTCTGACTTCCTCATTGCACGAGAGGATACGTAGGCATAACTTAACAGTTATCGAACAAAAGTCTCTGTATATCCCCCATCCTCCTGCATCATTCTTTTAGCCTCATGTTCTTGAGCTTTGCCCTCTTGTTCTTACACTGACACTTCTTTTATACACTTCACTTTTCTTTTACACTGACACTTGCATTCTTACCAGCTTTGATACACAAAATGCATTGACACTACCCCTTTAAAACACAAATCTTTTAAGCGTGGATCCCGTCGAGTACGGCGGACAATCTGGGTGCTAATACCTTCAAAGGTTGTAACCAACCCCCTTTCTCAGTTTCTCTGGTTCGCGACCGTCTTATCCATATCTTTTCTCAGGTCTATGCAGCATTACCTTTCCTCCGGGATAAAAATGCCAAGCTGGCGACTCTTTTCTCTTGAGTTCACCCATGTGTGTTCTCTCCTATTTTCACCGACCGTTCGCGTCTGTACCCCCCTTCTGACCAGGTGTCATTTTGGCGGGAGCGACACTTGCAACCATGGATGGTGAAGACTTCCCGTCTCCTGTGAATTCAGATGTAGTTAAAAAATACTTCGCATAAAATGACCCGCTGGACATAAAAACAGAATGTAAGTCCAGGCAAACATAGGGCATCCCGACGAGTCAAAAACAGAATAAAAGACTCGAGAAAAAATAAGGGGAAAAAAAATGTACACCCGCTGAGTTGAAAAGCCGCATTAGACAGCTCAGGCAAAAATGGGTATCCCGGTGGATTGAAAACCTGAAAGGGAGATCCACGCAAAATCAGGGAATAAGCGAACAACTGCATTCTAAATTCGTCTGTATCACTCACAACGTGGCAAGCTCCGAGAGGACAAAGCACCGGTCAGAATCAGCCTTCTTCAGAAAGCAAGATAAGAAGAACGTCAAAGTCATACGGGTCATAGCAAAGGAAGCTCACTGGAGCGTCATCTTCAACATTGCCAACACTCTTTATTTTTTCAATTTATTGCAATCTTCTCATTTCAGGGGATTCGCTTATTTGACTGTACTTGCCAATTTAGGGCACACAAATTAATAAAATTAGAGTTTTCAGAAACACTTTGTTTTGTATATTTTTGTTTCGTTTGCAAAATGTCCAATGTACATAATACAACACTTGCATAAAACATATGAGCTATTTTATGCTCGCAGGAAATATATTACTCTCAGATAAATCTAATTCCTATGACGAAATCCGGTTAAGGAAACCTCGGGACACTTGTGCGTTTTCCTTTGTCTTAACAGGTTGCAAGCACCCAAGACAAACAATCTTTCGCAACGCGGGGCATATCAAGTATTATGTCTCCAGCATACTACTTTTCAGAAGTTATCTCCTCCCCGAGTAGGACCTCCCGAGCAGTGCCTAACAAACTCTTCAACAACAAAGTGGTCCAAGAACTTTCTTTTCCCCACCGGAGATGCCAAATTTCTCTCATCCTCAGTAGAGTTGGTGGATTGATTCCCCACAGAGTTGCCTCCCCAAAGAGCAATACCTGAAGCACATCCGCAACGGAGTTTCTAAAACCTCTTCATCCCCATTAAGGAGTTCTCCCTCCAGATAGATCTACCAATGATCTGTTTCCCCAAGCAGAGTGCTCCCCCCCAGACAGATCTATCAATGATCTATTTCCCCAAGCAGAGTTCTCCCTCCAGACAGATCTATCAATGATCTCTTCCCCAGCCGGGTTACCCTTCCAAGAAGATCAACCAGAGATCTTTATCCCCACAGGATCCGAGTCTCATATTAGTTCTCTCATTTTCATAATCATAGCATTCACATCATATTCACCAAAAAAAAGTGTAGCATTCTGTTCAATACAGAGCATTACGGCAAAAATCAAACATTTGCATGATCATAAGCCAGGTTCGAGCCAGTCAATTGCAAATACCATCACAACAATATACAAAAACATACCCCCTGCAGATAAAAGCCAAGGCATCCCCTTGCACTCCCGAGTACAGATACTTGTTTATATTTATACATGATCTTTTCGACACTCGTCTGTGTCATCTTATTCCCCGCAGATCGCCAGAATACCTTCTACACTCCCGAATACAGATATTTGTTCACAACTTGTACATATTCTTTTAGACACTCGTCCGTTTCATACTTCCCCAGCAAGTCAAACACTCGTCCATGTCCCTTGCCCAATCTTTCGACACTCGTCCGTGTCTTACACATACTTCACTAGCAAACCAAACTTATACATACTCATACAGAAGTCTTTGATACTCGTCCGTATCCTGTATATATCTCCCCAACAGATTAAAACTTGTCTGTGTTCCTTGCTTAACCGATTGATACTCGTCTGTATCATCATCCTTAAACACGTGTCAGCGTTTGTTTCTACCGATACTCATCCGTATCGCGGTCTTAAGGAATGCTCGTCCACATCTTTAATTTATACACACTGTCAAACACTTATATCTTTTACTTTTGAAAAGTATAAACACTCGTCCGTGTTTACCATTCCCCAGTAAGTCACCAACAAAACCACTTTCTTCTATCCGACATTCGTCACATGTCGTGATACTTTCGGCAGCCGTCCCCTGCAAGGTGATTGCCCTTCACCTTTGGATGACCGTCTCTCATCCTTTCCCCGGTGGAATCTCCATCATTGGAACCTTCTATCTGACATTCGTCCTATGTCTTTATAAAGAGAAGTCATCCCCTGCTAGGTGATTGTCCTTCACCTTTTGATGATTGTCCCTCATCATTTATCCGATGGCCGTCCCCATCGTTGATCTTGTTATCTGACATTCGTCCTATGTCATGATAATCCCCAAGAGCAGTCGTACCCTACTAGGTGATCATCCTTCGCCTCTTGATGATCATCATTCATCATGCTTACCCGATGGCCGTCCCCATCGTTAACCATTTATATCCGATATTCGTCCTACGTCGTGATATTTTCAGTAGTCGTCCCCTACTAGGTGATCGTCCTTCACCTTTTGATGACTGTCCCTCATCATTATTTCATTTATTCTTTAACCCGATGGTCGTCCCCATCATTGATTACTTTACGTTCCAAGCCTGATGGCTGTCCCCATTATTGCTTTTCTTTAATACCCAGAGAATTTTATTTTATTACCTGATGGCCGTCCCCGTCACGGTTTCTTTATTTCCCTAGCTTGTCGGCCGTCCCCGTCATTGCTTAACTTACCATTTTATCCCCAACAGTCGTCCTCTGCTCGATGGTCGTCCTCCATCGCTTTCATTTGATAATCATACTATACTACCTTTTGCAATTTATATCCCTTTTCTTCTTCTCCCCAATGAGTGCAAATTT
This sequence comes from Lathyrus aphaca, assembly GCA_963966055.1. Classification (NCBI taxonomy): domain Eukaryota; kingdom Viridiplantae; phylum Streptophyta; class Magnoliopsida; order Fabales; family Fabaceae; genus Lathyrus; species Lathyrus aphaca. Next base: position 451,774,271 of record OZ014520.1, read on the forward strand.
CGGACTGTCTTTGGTATTCAACCACAAGTTATCTTGTTTGTCTTTTAAGCCAAGTGCTTACACCCTGCACAACTAACTCATGCTTGAATAGGGGCAGCTGTAAACACCCCAAATTTTCCCTCACTCTTTCTCACACCATGGCTTGTGATCTTTCATTTTTGATTTAGTATAAGCATACCATCTCATATTACATATTTGTTTCATCTGCATAGTTCCATTTCATTTGTATCTAGGGTTTGTGATCTAAGCAATCCAAGAATCAATCTGAGCTACCCAAATGGTCTTGAAGCTTTCTAAGAGGGTCCATGTGTGTTCTATGATCATAGTTTTCTCCTCAAAGTTCATGGAAGTCAAGAAATCACAAAATTGGCAAAGGCATGGAAGCAGAGCTAGGGTTTTCACTACTTAGATGACCAAAATTAGGGTTTTGGTTTCAGAGGCCTTAACTCCAAATATTTTGGCCATTATTGTTTTTAATGTTCTTAATATGTTATAAGGACCATGTGTACCAACTTTGATGAAGAAATTCATTGTGGAAGTCATCTGATCATTGGGTAACTTCTTGAGCAAGTTAAGTCAAAATCAGGGAATCTGAGGCCCTCAACAAGGGTACCAAAGGGCCATCATCATCAAATTGAAGTTCTATGATCTTTATTTGATCTTAGAAGTGGTTGGAAGTTCACAAGATTGAAGAATTTTGAGCCAATTGCAAACTTTCCATTTTGGGAAAGATTTTCAACCTCCTCTTTCATGACCAAAAATGCTTCAAATGAAAAATTCTTGGACATGAAAGTTGTAGATTAGGTCTTTCCCTTTTCAAAAAGTACAAGAACATGTCTTGATTCATCCTAAAACTCAAGATATGGTCTTTCAAAGTTGGCAAAAATCAAATAATTTTCAAGTTCATGTCAAAGATGGATTTTTGCATATTGGCATTTCAAGCTTCTAAGTGACCTCTAATGTGCACAAACACTTCATAACATGTCAAAGCAACTTACCTAAACCAGAATTGGCCCAAGAATTTGCCCTTTTCATGGCTTGATTCACAAGAAATGTCAAAGTTGGAAAATTGCAAAACACATGACATCTCTTCATCCAAGCCTTCCAGCTGCACTATATTGATCCAAGGGCCATCCACAAACTCTGTTGAGACCAAGACACCCCTTGAAACAGCTCTGCACCATGCCCATACCTCAAGTACACAAAGTTGACATTTTTGCAACTTGGCCCATACCAATCAAGTTGTGCCACCACCCACTCTTTGACCAATCACAATGACTTATGTGAACCTTAAGGACCTCATTTCATAGAAGATTCAAGCCTGAAACATCTTAGAACTCAGAATTCACAAAATCACCTAAAAACTTCCCTTCTTCGATTCTCACACCTCAACCATCAAAACTCACTCATTCTTTCACCATTCATCTCAAAATCACTTAAGGATCACAAAACACCTCTCACCATGGCCTGAAACCAGCTCAAACCAAAATATGATTTCTGCAAAACCAGAACCAAACACTTCAAAATAGCCATCATAAACTTGTTCTAAGCATTGCAACATCATCAGGGAGCTCATTGGGGTTAGTTTGCATCAAAGAAAGGCCAGAAAGCTCCAAACTGAAAAGCTTCAACTCAGGTATACCTCAAGAACATTTTTTTCAGAACTTGTTATTTAAGTTAAAATATCAATCTTCATGTTCCCCTTATCACACTGATATGTTTAGTTTCGAAAATGAGTGAGAAATGACCATGTATGAAGCTTCTAAAACTTTTTAACCTAGGATGTTTTTTCTTCGATTTCCCTTTTATGATGCATGATAAATGTGTTTTGTTTGTTGATTCATGATGTATGATGTTTGGGGATCATTTATGGGCAAGAAATTTGGTGTTTAGTGACCTAGGGAAGAAGTTAACATTTTGAGTGGCCGGAGAAGATGACCGGAGCTTAGCTCCGGTCACCTAAAAATAATTAGGGCTAATCCTTGATTAATTCCCCACACTCGTTTCTGGCCATTGGATGGTGATTAGGGTTAGGTTTCGTATGGCTCAGATTAGCTCATTAAGATTAATTTCCAATTAAATAATTTAATTAGAATCAATTAGCCAGTTTGAATGTGGACCCTTGGATAGAGCGCGCAGTCAACAATTTTCCCCCCAGTTTGAATCTCATCCCTTGGATCTGCATACTTTTCCTTTAATTCATTTTATTTCATTTTCTTTTCATTTCTTTTGTTTAATTTATTAAAAATATCAAAACACATCAAAAAATTCCCAAACTTTGCATTCTTGTTTTAAATATTTTTCTCAACCTGAAAATGATTTTTATTTTATTTTTTACATTTAAAAAGTATTTTTAAAATATTTAAATGTTATTTTTAATTAATTGATGGATTTTAATTAATTAAAAATATATTTAGGTTTCTAAAAATCACCAAAAAAATCATGAACCATTCCAATACATTTAGAAACATTTTCAAACTCTTCATACAAATTTATTTTTAGGTTTGATCATAGTTTCTCAATTTTCTTTTAATTAGGGTTCTTGAAAATCACATTTTCTAACTCTAATTTGAAATTTTCATTTCTGCCTAACCATGAAGAGTTTGAACTTGATTCTTTTTGCTTTGTTTCAAATATTGCATGTAGTTTCTAGGTTATTTACCTCATGAATTTATCTTGCATTTTGAAATTGATTTGCATTTTCCTTTGAGAATCACCCAAAAACCCTAGCAAACTTAGAAAAATCATAACTTTCAATAGGATTAGCTTCTGACCTTCTCCTTTGGGGTTTGACCTTGTATGGGTTTAGGTTTTGTTTGAGCTTGATTTCAATTTTTTATCATGTTGTATGCTTCTGTTTTGTTCATTGGCATCTCATATGTTCATAAAACCCTAATTTCTCATGTTCATTTACATCCACCTTGCATATTCATCATCGTGTGAACTTGCCATGACATTTCAAGCATTCATGTACCATATTAGACATCTTAGGACATGTTAGAACATTTCTTGATCATTTATTCATTCATTTGCTATGTCTTGCATTCATTTCATTTCATAAACATCCATGTGTTTTCAAGCTTCCAAGCCTGCTTTCATGACATCCCATCTTTGTATGATCATTCATATGCACATTTTATGACATTGCATCATCTCATATGCCATTTTCATTGCATAATCACTTCTGAATTTGGTCTTTGCATCTCATTTCCATTCATTTCTTTATGCTTTATGTCTTATGCATTCATACTAACTTTTTAGGAACTTTTGGTAAGTTATTTTGGGAGGTAGATTTGCCTTCACTTCCCACTTCTTTGTATCTCATTCATATGCATATTATCATGTCTTTGAAGTGAATTTGCTCACTTATGTTCTATCTTTCTTACTTTTTTCTTTAAGTTACTTATCTTCTTCAGGAAGTAAGTAACTTATTCTTCTCCTTCCTTCTCTTTTCATTTGCTTCTTCCATTGGTGGCCTTGAAGATCTTTCTCTTAAGCCTAACAAACCATAGGATATCCAAGCATGATAACTTTTAGGGTTGTGTATAGTCCCCTGGAAGTCCATTTGTTACAAACACAACTGAACCCGTTACGACACCAGTACCGACTGCTACCAGTGGATCGACCACTGCTCTGATTCGACCTGAACCGATCAGGCCGAATATGGGTAGAACTTCGGGGCCACCGGGATCGAGTTTCACCATGCCATTTTCCAAAACCTTCGGCATGCCTTCCGATTCATGCTATGTTTCCATAATTATGGCTTGACATTTGCAGATAGTTCGTCAAGAGATTTTCCTCCATACCAAGGGTTAAGGCCTTTGACGAACCAATACGGTCGAATGACCGATTACAATTATTTATCTCAGTCGATGCCAACTTTTACTCCAAACACTATGGTCATCAAAAGGTAGCAGATGGATGAGAGTAACCATGAGATGATCCATATGTTAACACAACAAATGGGGACCATTTTAAGACCTTTAATACAAGATTCGACACAGAGTTACCAATAGTTGTCAACTCAGATGACATGAAAAAGAGATTTTTTGGGGGAACCAACGAGATTTTAAAACAACCTTACGAAGAGGATGAGCAGATACTAAGGGTGGCCCATAGGCCTCCCATCGTGATGTTACGTCGACATCAAGACCAAGGAGGTGTGTTAGAATAGGTTCGTCAAGATGCCATACCCGGAGAGCCGAACCTTGAAACTATAGTAGAGAGGGTTATGGTCTGAAATGTTGCCAACCCAGGCCTTCGACGACCCAATTACATGTCCATGTTACCTAACTATGTGCTACAAACTGAACTTCCCAAGGGCTGGAAAGTCCCAAAGTTCACCAAATTCGCTGGTGAGACCGAAGAGTCCATAGAAGAACATGTGGAACGTTACCAGACTGAGGCTGGGGATATAGCGAATAATGAGGATTTAAAAATGAAGTATTTCCCTAGTTCCCTCGCTAAGAATGTGTTTACCTGGTTTACAACGCTTCCTCCTCAGTCCATTCACATATGGACTCAACTCGAAAGATTGTTCCACAAACGATTTTATATGGGTAAATCTAAGATCATCCTACAAGAATTGGCTAGTGTGAAACGAAATATGAGTGAGTCAGTCAAACAATATCTAAACAGGATTAGTGTAACACGGTGGGAGAACTGACTTTCTATAAATGTTACGGATAGCAAAAGTCGCCACCGACTTTTATTTTATCCAATTGGAAAGGACATAAAAGAACGGGAAAAACCTATTTTTAAAAGACTTGAGTTCAGGGGGTAGGTTATATAAAGGGAAGGTGTTAGCACCCTTTATATCCATGGTTATCCATGGGCTCTTAGTTACTTAGTTCACTTAATTGTTTTGAAAAAGGAAAGTGTAGTGTGTGTTTAGAAATTTTCTAAGTACTTTGTAATGATCCTCGTATGAATGTATACAAAGCCTTGTTTGAAAATGTTTGAAAATATTGTGAGGTGTGAAAAGTATTTTTTAATGGTGTGAGCAAGTAACTATGAGGTACCTACCCTAGACTAAGTCATTCATGTTCTTATATGTTCTTTCAAGGGTAAGACTGTCTCCTTTATTAAGGAATAGGTAGTCATTACATTGGATTTTCTAAGGGACGAGCGCAGGGTCATCTTACAGTCAACAAAGGCAACTATAGGGTGTCTTTAGCAATTGGGAGGGACTATCATCTTTTAAACTGAAGGGACAAGATCATTTATCGTACGCAACCTCGTAGAGACTTGATCTTTTAGAATCTGGGAGGGACAAGATGATTTATTTTCCTAGAGGGACTTTGCTTAAGACACCCTACTTTCGAGGGACTTAACCGTTTAATAAGGCAACCAAGAGGGATAACCCTAGGAGGTTCAGACAACGATCTTAGATCGACTTACGTGTGTAAGTATTTATGTTCATATATTTTTATCTTTTTAATTAATTATCTAAATTCAATTAATTACAATTATGTTTTCACTCCATACTATTACTAACCACACAAATAAAATAAAATAAATAAATAAAATGCGAGAAAATAAATCCTACGCTATTACACGACTTCGGGGCAGTTACATAATAATTAAGATGGAAAAATAAATTACATAATAAAAAGCCTATACAATTTTTCTAATCACTTAAAATAAAGCAAAAATAAATAAATAATTAAATAACATAATTATCAACAAAATTATTAGAATTTAGAAAAAAAAATAGATTTTAGAATTAATTTATACGATTAGGGTTTTTTAGGAAAAATAGGATTTGAATTAAAAATTAGATTTTTATAAGAAAATATAGTTTAATTACTAATTATTGTTGATTTACAAATTAAATAAAATAAAATGTTTACATTAAAGGGAAATAAATTTGTTATCAACCATATTTTGAGAAAAATATACAAAAGATAAATATATATACAAAATTATTAAAAAAATATTAAAGTTATTTAGAAAATACTAATTAGTCATTATTAATTTGTGAAATTATAAATAAAAAAAATACATGATTATCATTATTCAAAGTAATTAAGAATTTATTTTAAAAATTTAACTAATTGTTAATCTATTTACAAATTTAATTAAATTATGAAAAGATACAATTAATATTTTTAATAACAAAAAAACCAAATAGTGAAGTTTTATTAAGAAAGTTTTTTTTAATTTATAAGAAATTGTGGTTAAATAATTAGTTTAAACCAATTGCTTTATTGTTATTTATTTTTAAAAGAAAATTAATTAGAAAAATATAAACAAAGAAACAATAGAAAAAAAGAAGAAGAGAAATTGCCCAAAATAAGGGACCTGGGAATCGAACCCAGGTCCTATACCTCACAAGACGCATCCCTCTGCCATCCGAGCCAAGCCGCACGTGTGCTATTACATGGAAACCTATGCGTAATAACCTTTGACCAGATTTCAAAATTCAAAAGCGCTCCAAGGCCGTCTTCTTCCTTGGTTCGTCGTCTTAGGTTTTACCTATAGTTTTTCCGTCACTAAAGGTTTTAGTGACAGATTTTTGTTGTCACTACAAAACCTGCACATTGTAACATGTTATATACATCAAATAAATTACTTTTACTAACATAAAACAATCAAGAGACATATGGGAAGCTTCATGGAACCCCTAATTCGTCCTTAAATAGCTTATTCATAGAGTTCCCAATTCTAGGTCCAAGAACCCTAAAAATGGTGGAATGCGATACCTGCACGAAAAACATAATCAACCAGCCCATAAACAACTTAATCATTATTCTAATTAGTATTACATAATCGATTTGACATTATAATACGTATTTAAACGAAATCAAAAACCAAAAATATCAAGAACAAAACACGACTGATTTTGATGTTTTATGGCACTATGAATGAAGATAATGATTGCTACATGATCAGTGAATCTTAGTGAAGCAATTTCAACTCATAAAAACCTTTGAATGTCACCGAAATAGAAAAACTGAAAAACCGTTTTTTATGAAATTTTTGGAGTTTTTGGAGTGATTCCCTCTCTGAAGTTTTTCGCCTCTAGTGTATGCTTCTGTTTGTGTATATGTAAGGAGTGTAATTAGGATAGAAATTGGGCCTTGAGTTTGTGAAATTTGATTGCTTGATGTTGAAGAAATCTTACTTCCAATTTTGTCAAAAATCAAATATTTGCCTTCCAATCAAGCCTTTTCCGGATTTAGATTATCTCTAATCACTTTAAATGCAATATATTTGCTTCTAGAACAAATATTTGATCTAAAAATTGACTTTTTATATTTTATATTCATTTAAATTGAATTTTAACAAAAAAAATCCAAATAAATAAGAAATAAGTTATAAAAATCAGATGGATTGATTATTGGGTCGTGCAATGTCTTATCTTTGAGATTGGGATGCAATTTGATGGGCCCATTTGGAAACTTTTGAAGTTTAGACCTATTTTGCTTCATACACCCCTTGAAATTTTCCCAACTTTGACAAGGCACAACTCCCTCAATTTTAAGTCTATGAGAGTGATCTTGGACTTTTTAGAAATCTTAGAGAGTCCTATAACAAACCTCTTTGGTCTCATGTCCATATCTTTTACCATTTTCAAATTATGCCCTTTGGAAAAAGTTGACTTTTGTTGACTTTTGAAATGACCTGTAATGTCTTAGCTCATACCTTTCAAATGAAGTATTTTTAGGCTTGGCTTGTGAGAGACAAAGTTGTAGAGAATTCAATTTCCTTCAAAATGAGCTTTGGATTTGGAATTTTTGATGAAGCATGTGAAAGTTATGGTTGGTCAAAGTTCAGTTAACTTTTCCTATGAAAACCCTAATTTAGAAACTCCTGATTCTTGATGATATGAAATTTCCTTGATGAATCATGATCAAACCTTGATCAAATGATGAATTTTATTTCATGATCTTGATGATGGAAAAAAATCTTGAAGTTTGACTTTAATTTGATCACAGTTGACCTCAGTTTGACATTTTAATCAACTTGACTGATTTTTGAACATGTAATCATCTGACTGGTCAAACTTATTGGGAAAGCCCTGAAACTTGACATGGGGATTCTTGAATACATATGGGATGTTATGAAACTCACTTGAGGCCTTGGAAGTCCATTTTTCTTGGAGAAAACCAAAACCCTAGTTCTGGATCCTTTGCTTAGGAGGAGGCTTTGTCTGAGGAAACTCTCAAACTTTTTGACCAATTGGGGACCTTAAGAAACTTATGATCATTGAGAAATATTGAGAGACATTGCCTTGATTGTGGGAGGGAAAATTTTGGGGTACAACAATTAGACTTTTGAAAACTAGGTGCTTTACTCATGTCCCTGAACATGAGTTAGTCGAAATGGCTGCAGGCGGATTCGACTATTCGATCAGAAAGAAGTTAGATACCCAATACCTTAAGGATACGACCCTATTGGAAGATAGAGTTCGACAGGTCGAAAGCCTAAAAACTAAGAAGTCTAAGGTTGGACGATTCCATAAGAAAGTGAGCGTAATATGGCTGAAGTTAAGCTAGGACCTCCCTACAGGTGCAAAATGTTGAAACCATCAAATGGGAAAGAACCTGTCGAAATAGGGAAATCCGACAAATATGTTACTAAGACATATACTTTTGATATATCTAAGTGCGATGAAATTTTTGATTTGCTAGTAAAATATGGTCAAATTGTTGTTCCAACTGGTTTGAAAGATCCCCCTCTAGATCAAAAGAAAAAGAGTGGATTTTGTAAATTTTACAATTACCTTGGTCATAAAACTTCTCAATGTGTTCTTTTTAGGGATTTGGTGCAAAAAGTTCTGAAGGATGGCAAGCTTCAATTTGGCAAAAGGCCAAAGATGCAAGTCGACACCGACCCTCTGAAAGTCAAAGAAGCACTTTATTCAAAGCTGGATGAATACTTGATGGTGGAAGTTAATGAGGATTTCCCCAACACACCTCATGTCGAGAACATGGAGTGTACAATGGTCGAAACTACTGAAGGTGGCGAAAAAGACACTGAGGAAAAATGGAAGTAGTTTACCCAAGATTTATGATGTAGGATGAGTGCGTTGTATGATGTTCCATGAGTATGTACATGATGTTATGAATGAGTATGAGGAATAATTGTTAATAATGAATGCGGATGCAATTTTATATTTTTTTGAGGATGATGTATGTATATCGCATCCTGCATTCATGGCATTGATTTGTGAGGGGACTATGGTCCATTGGTAACTTCAATCCCATTATGTGGATTGAAGTGATTTGATATTTATGATGTGCCCCCTTATGGGAGGGTTGATGGCCAGGTGTCAATCACATGAGGATGTTTCGGTACCACATGCATTATTAAGAGGTTGCATTTCATTCTAAATGACATAGCATGAGTGCATTGATGTTTTGTGTAATGATGAGACGTATTTGATGAGGTGTATTAAATGAGCATGATGAATATTTCTATGACATGATGATGATGATGATATGTATAAACGAGTGGTAAATGAATTGTTGTTGTTGTTTTGTTTTGAATTCTTATTTCTATAGTATATTATGGAATGTGAATTTACTCACCATGCCTACCTTTTGGTGATGGTCTATTATGTCATCCTGCAGATAATCAAGGTTAGCTCGGTGCGTGCTTAACTCGGAGATAGTGAGTCGTTGAGTTAGTTAGAAGTGAAGTCCTGCTCTGTGTCCAGTAACATCGGGATGGGTTTCGCTTGAATGTTAAGTTTTGTTTTAAGTATTTTGATAAAATGATGTCTTAAACAATTCTTGAGTTTTGTTTTATAAAAGAAGATATCATGACTTATTGTTTTTTTTCCGCTGCATATTTATTGAGAAGAGTATTATGATGTTGTTTATGATTTTATGAACCCGTGTTACGGGACAGGACTCAATGTGATGTTTTGACTTTTTATTTAAGAAGTAAATGTGATGCCCTTTTTAATGAGTTGTACTCTGATATATGATTTAGAGATCTTAATTTTTGATGGGGTAGAAGGGTGTTAAATTAGTGGTATCAGAGAAGGTCGGTATGTCAGTCGTGTCGTGTCGGTCATTAAGTTGAGTGTTTTGAGGTTGAGTTGTTTTCTGATGTTGTTGGTGATTTGTAGAATAACTTCGAATCGTGCTCTTGCGGATGCGGTGGCTGTACTTGCTCAAGGTACGGTGCAAAACAACATTCGGGATGAGTTTCATGCTTTGGGGGGTTTTCAGAGGAATAATCCGCCTAAGTTCGAGGGTTCGCATGAACCAGATAATGTGCATAAGTGGTTGAAGGCAATTGAGAAAATTTCAGGACTATGGCGTGCTCCGATGCGCAAAAGTTGTAGTTTGGCACCCATATGATGAATGAAGAGGTTGAGGATATGTGGGATAATACCCGTCAGAGACTGGAAGGGGCTGGGACTGCCATTACATGGAATGGGTTCAGGAGGGAATTTTTGAGTAAGTATTTTCCTGAAGACGTTCGTGGCAAGAAAGAGGTAGAGTTCTTGGAACTGAAGTAGGGGAACATGACGGTGGCAGAGTATGCTGCCAAGTTCGAGAGGTTGGTGAAGTTTTGTCCTCACTAAAACCGTGATGATGCTGAGTTGTCCGCCGTACAAACGCGAAAGTGGCGCGGAAAAAGAAAAGAGTCGCCAGCCAGACATTTTTATCCCAAAGGAATGGGAATGGTAATGTTGCACAAACTAGAATAAAAGAAAAGGAAGGACACGGGTCCTGCGAACCAAAGAGACTGAGTTCGGGAGTCGGTTACGACCTGGGAAGGTATTAGCACCCAGATCGTCCGCCGTACCCGACGGGATCCACGCTTGCAAAGAAACCTGTTTCAAAGGGTGAGGGTATGAAAACTGCAGCAAAAGAAAAGAAAGGAAAATGGAACTGGAAAAGAAATTGAGAAAAGAACTGAAAGAGAAATGCAAAGGAAACAAATGTAGGGAAAATAAAGATTGTGCTCGAACGGGCCCAACCCCGCTGCCTACGTACCTCATCAGGATAATGTGGATCAGAGACGCCGTAGTTCCCCTAACTAGGGGTAACAAGGAAATTGCTTGTGAATTAAGGCTTAAATTGCCTATGCCAATTCTCAGGTGTTGCAGACTCGGACGACGAGTGCGTAACTGTCTTGCAAAGTGACAAGTAGGAGCAAGTTCGCGTACGGAGCGAATGAGGTGAGAAAAGAATTCCCGAAGGAACGACGCTTATTGTTTGTTTGTGTTTTTTATGAAGCTTTTTTTATGAGTGAAATTTGCATAGGTAAGTGTACCTAAGTCTTACTCAATGGGATGTGTACGTCTCACATCATCCCGAAATGGAATGCGCAAGAGGCACACCTATATATGGAGGAAATCCCCAAAGTTAGTCCCACTATTGAAGGCTCAGACACACTGACCTATTAACATTTACTAAGTGTTTTTGTGATTTTTTGGTTAAGAAGTGTTTTTTTTTGCTTTTCTTTGTGAAGTACTCATGCTAAGACCTATCCACCACGAGGGATAACTCACACCTCGCCCCGAAACGGAACGCGTGCAAGTATCTCATAGAAAAGTCTCATGTCACATGAAAGTACTCAACCTTTATTAAGTGAATTAGAATTGAGTTTGTAGATGAGAAGAGAAAGCACCAAAAGATCACAAAAGGTAAAATTCTAAAAGGGGACTAAAGAATCCTAAGTGTTAACATGCATGGATGTCCTAAGGTTAGTGTGGTTTCTATCCTAAAGAAGAAGGAAAGAAGAAGAGAAGAAGAAGATAGAAGAAGAGATGAGAAAGGACTAGGCCCAACAACAAAGGGTTATCACAATAAACATAAGAAGAGAAGATGAAATTTGGAGATGTGGAACTCAACTTCCACACCTCACACTTACCATAGCCCCTGCAAGGTTAGCAAAATAAGCACAAGTGAAATGAAATGAAGCAAATGGCATGTTAACATCATACAAACAAAAGTGAAATGATATGCACATATACTCAATGAAAATGCAACTCACAAGAATGAGGAATGAAGCATGCAAGCAAACTATGAGACAAGGTGAAACAAATGCAAACTTATGCAAACTTATGAAGATGCAAAGCAACAATGCACAAACATGGACTCAATGTACAAGATCAGAACCAACACAAATCAAGGGAGAGCTTTAGAAGCCAGAAAGAGGAAGAGAAAGGACACTCAATACCAAACAATCACATTATGGAGGTGATAGAAGTAAGGAGATAAGAAAGCACACATATGAAATGAAAGGACTAATAAAGTAAGCAAGACACCAAAATTCCTTAGACTCAAACCCTAAACTAGGACCAGGAAGGAACCCATACCCCAAAATGACCCCAAGTGAGAAGAAGAAGTTGGCACAAGTGCCCTTCTAAGCTTATAAGAGAACTAAAGGTCCAAAGGAAGCAAAATGGGACAAGATTCAAGACAAAAATCAAATTAAATCAACCAAGCATCTAAAAATTCCACAACTTAAACCAAATGATCTTCAAACATGGTATAACAATGAGCCAAAAGGATTTGGAAAAATTCATAAGAAAACTAGATCAAATGGAGGCAAGAACACAAACTAGGGTTAAAAACTTCCAACACAATTCAAAGGAACAAGACCCAAGGTATAAATTTTTAAAAATTAGAGGAAAAATCAAACAAGAACTACACCATCTTCGAAATCCAGAGCAAAAAGAATGAAAACAAAATTCAAAATAATGAACTCTATAGAAAATGGACAAGGCAGTGTACTCAAGAAAGGATTAAAAATGAAGTAATGAAATGGAAGAATTAATTATGACACGTGGAAATTAAAAAAAATGGAAAACAAAAATAAAGACAAATAAAAGACACTTCAAAGATGACTCATGAATATTTTGGGAATATTTGGATAATCAGAACTATTTTAATTAATTAGAAAGTAAAATGGATTAAAAGGAAAAAAAATAAGAAAAAGAAAATAAAATGGAAATTGAACTGGGGGTGCTGGAAGTAAGAATTTGCGTTGGAAATGTTTGGGCCTGAAGCTGAGGGGGGTGCGCATAGCACACCAAGCCCATTAAGCTGCGCAGGATTACATGAATTATAGTGGAATTTAGAGGAAAAAGCTGGAAAAATCAGGAGACGCGGGATCATTTGGACGCATGTGGTGGACCTCTCATTAATTGACGTGGCTATTTAGAGCAATGTGAATGGAGAGACTATGGTAACTATCATGGACTGAGAAAAATATGGCATAAAAATGAAATAAAAAAACGCGTGACTGAGAGGGTGTGTCCTAGGGCTACGTGGCACAGTCTGGAAGGTTGAGATGAGGATCTAAGGGCTGCTGGTCTTCTTCTCCAAGGCACAAACCCTAGTTCATGAACCCAGTTTCCGGTGACCGGAGCTAGGGCTCCGGCACCGGAATCCACACCAGTATGAACAAACAATAACATACATGCACAAGGAGCTCCAGATTCACTAAATCAACCATGCTGAATTCGAATATGACCTCAAAATCTTCTAAAACTCAATGAATCAACGGGATCGAACCATAACAAATTTGACCATCAAAACTGAAAATCAAATAACTCTCACTATGATGCATCATTTTCAAAACTATAAAGTGCAGAATGATCAGTGTGCTTCAAGGATTACAAAATACATCATCAATTTCATTTCCAGATCCAAAGATATCAGAGCATACCTGAGGTGAAGACACTTCAAAACCACCAAGAAAATGCTTCCAAAGCTGCAGATCTAGGTCTTGTGATCTCCTCTTGCAAAATAAATGCAAGAGGAAGCTTGATGGAACCTGGATCTGAAGCTTCAAAGTAAGCTGCCTCTGAATGGCACCTTTCTATTATTGCACCTTAAGCTCAAATGAATGGTGGAATAATGATCTATATCACTCACTGATCAAGAATATGGAAGAGATTTGTGAAGAGTGTGAGAGAATGAAGAGATTCGTGAGAAAATGAAAATTGTGCAAAAAGTTGGAAATGAGAGAATGAGAGAGTGGTTACCAATTCTGAAACCTTAGCTGCTTAAGTATGCTCTCACAATGCAATGCTGAGAAATGCCAAAGTTTGCACGTGTGGATCATAAGATATTTGTGATTTTGCATAATTTGCAAATTGTGAGATAATCATGTCACCCTCATGCCTTGCTTGGCTTCTCAGCACATGGGCAACCCTTTTCCAACCCTTGATCATAATACAAACAATCCTGGCCTTTAGATCAAGTTATCACACTTTTCTCATGATTTTGCCAATCTTGCACTTTTAGAGTGAAATCCTTGCTTGGCACGAAAATGAGAGTTTCTCTTGAGCAAAGTGATCAAAATGCAATGTATTTTAAGTTTGCAAACTTACTTGAACCATTCCAAGTCTTAAAAATAAGTTTGGAACACTTTTGCTTTTGGTTGCATGCATGAATTTTGAATTTGCCCTAGTTTTAGCAAGATTTTCGAAGGGCCTCTAGGATGAACCACAAATCCCATGAAAATGTACTTTTACTTTTTGAAAACGGGAGCCCTTAATCTCCAACTTTCATGTTTGACTTTGGTCCATTTGAAGAATTTTTGATCATGTTAAGGCCATTTGAAAATTAGGGCAAAAGTTGCCAAATTTGGAAATTTCACAAAACCAACTTTGTACCATTTTTGCAAAAAGCCTCAAATCTCCATGATTCTTGATCTTTAAGCATCCCAAACCTCTTATAACATTGTAAGGACCCCTCTTGGCCAAAAAAATTGGGTTAGACCCCTTGAAATCACACAGTTGACTTTTTAAGGGCACAGTTGACCAATTACTTCATCTGCAAGCAACTGAAGAATTCTCTGACTTCCACATGGAATTTTCTCATGAAAATTGACACCTAGGATCCTCTTGACATATGGAATACTTTTCCCAAATGAAATGGCCAAAGTTGTGAGGTTTTGATTCTTGAATCTCAAACCCTAGTTTAGGTGCCTTGTGTAGGAGCTTTGCCTTGTCCTGGCTTCTCTGATGATCATGCAATCTTCTGAGCTTTTGTGAATGGAATTGAACTTGTAAATGGAGTGTAGACCCCTCATAGGACTTGTACAAAACCATTGGAACCCTTGTCATGGCTTGTGATGCCCCAAGAACCTCCATAGATGACCATATGCTTGATGCTAGGACATGAAGAATGTTATGCCTCATCTTTCCATGCTAGGATGCTGAGAAAATGATATGTTTATGATGAATATGATATGATATGATGCTTAAAATGAAGAGGGAAAATTAGGGGTGTTACAGCTGCCCCTATTCAAACAACTGTTGATCTGAAAAGGACGGTAGCACGGGCTATCGATCGTTCAAGATAAACTATGGTTGAATACCAAGAAGACCTGAAATTTGCACTCTGACGAAGAATGCAACACTGGGAAATAAACCCAACCAAATGACGCTTTGGTGATTGAAGGGGAGAAAAAAAAGCAGACGAGCTTCTTCCAAGTTGAAACTGATATCTGGAATAAGAATGCTTTGACATACGAGTCTTCTAACAATCCTGTGACGCCAGGAGCTGGACATACGAGTCCTCAAACACTTTGACTTGAGATAGACGAATATCCTTCGGATATACCTGTTACACCAGGACCGGGATGCACTAATGTCTGTGGGATAGACATGCATAATCAAGGTAGACGAACCTTCTTCATATATTATCCGTGGATATATGATACAAGACAACCGAGTCTTCTTCGAGCAAACCTGTTACGCCAGGTGCAACAATAATAATGTGCCTTAGACAGACGAGCCTCCTTCGGATTTACCTGTTACGCCAGGACCGGTAACCATTTTGACATTTATTCCCACAGACAGGATTTTAAACCTCTTCAATACAGACGAGTAATGGATGATCATCAAGATAACACAGGCGAGTGCCAAAAATCAATGATACATACGAGTATTAGACGATGATCTAAGAAACACAGACGAGCGCTTCAAGCAATGATACAGACGAGTATCAGCCATTGGTACAGACGAATACCAGAAACTCAAACACAGACGAGCATTTGGAGTAGTAACACAGACGAGTACCAGGATAAACAGCAAATTCACACAAATATAGACTAACACAGACGAGTGTTGGGGATGATACAGACGAGTATCCAAACAAAGCAGACGAGCTTCAAACAGATATCCAACACAGACGAGTGTCGGAGATGATACATACGAGTATCCAAACAAAGCAGACGAGCTTCATTCATGTATTCATTCCAAACACAGACGAGTGCTGGAGAATGCGGACGAGTAACCACCAAAGTATAACACAGATGAGTGTTAGGAATTGCATACGAGCAACATCAAATATTCATACTGTCAAACACAGACGAGTGTTGAGAATTGCAGACGAGTAATGTCCAGGTAATCATGGACCACTGCTGGGAAGAGCAAACGAGCAATACCAAAATGATAACACAGACGAGTGAGAGGGATGATACAGACGAGTATCCAAACAAAGCATTCATACACCAAACACAGACAAGGGTTGGCCAGTGCAGACGAGCAACATCAAATATCAGATATTAGACACAGACGAGTGTTGGGGATTGCATACGAACAACAACAAAAAAGTACAAACACAGACGAGTGTTGGAAATTTCAGACGAGCACCAAAATGCAAACACAGACGAGTGCTGAGAAGCGTAAACAATCAACAGTAAAGTAATAATATGTCACTGCTGGGG
Source organism: Lathyrus aphaca (assembly GCA_963966055.1). Lineage (NCBI taxonomy): Eukaryota > Viridiplantae > Streptophyta > Magnoliopsida > Fabales > Fabaceae > Lathyrus > Lathyrus aphaca. The sequence goes on from OZ014520.1 coordinate 451,790,924, forward strand.
AAAACTCTGCTTAGGGATAACACAAACGAGTGTTGAAAGACGCAGACGAGCAACAATAAAGCATGAACACAGACGAGTGTTGGGGATTGCAGACGAGCAATGAACAGATGCTTGATTGGCTCCCTGAGTTACAATTCTGCAGGGGAAGACAAGTCAGGAGGTCTGGACACCTGACTGGGACTAAGGTGATGAATACCTGACTGTATCATCAAATTGACCAACAAAATGGCACTTTGCTGGGGAATATTTCACTGACGGGAGTGAAAATCAAATATGAACTCAGTGGGGACAGATCATCTTCAGACTTGGCTGGGAAAGATGCTTCAACAATACTCGGGCTAGGGAGAACATTTGCTGATTCAAGCTCTGGCTGTGACCCTTGCTGGGGATAGAATTATGACAATTCTAACTCTGTGGGGATATCAGGCATTCAGTTTCCTGCTGGGCATACTCTACTGGGGAAGAATAAACTGCTTGGGCTGCTTGCCAAGGCTTATCCGGGGAAGAATTCTGCTGGAGATACTCTACTGGGGAAGAGTAAATTGCTTGGGAGAATGTGACGCCATCCTGCAACCTGCAACAACAGAAAACACATGTGTGCCCCGGGGACTTGCATGGTATGATCTGTTCATCCATCGTAACCTGACACTCAAAGAGGGATTACAGTGTTTCCCTGCAATGTCATTTTATTTTTAAAATTATCACCATGCTTAGATGCAATTCTATTTTTGCCAAAAATTCTGGACATTTTGCAAACAAAAATAAAAACACACAGCTTTTTGACTGAATATTTTTTTTATTGAATGGCCTCTGAATAGGCAAAGATTTACATCAGGAAGAAACCACCTGGAAAGAGGTAGCCACTATAAAATTGAGAAAAGAAACAATTCTAATGGCAATGGGCACGACATTCCAATGAGTTCCATTTCTGCTATGACCAGCATGTCTTTAAGACTCTCCATTCTGCTTTAGCTTTCTGAGAAGATGAGGGGACTTTTTCCTATCCTTCTGATATTGTCAGGTTGTATGAAACGGCGATGTGGTTCAGATAACTCGGAGCGCAATTGTTCGCTTATTCCCTTGTTTTGCGTGGATCGCCCTTTTGGGTTTTCAATCCACCGGGATACCCTTTTTTGCCTGAGCTGTCCAATGTGGCTTTTCAACTCAGCGGGTGTACATTTTTTTATTTATTTTCCCTAACTTTTGCCCGAGCTTTTTATTCTGTTTTTAGCTCGCCAGGATGCCTTTTTTTTTGCCTGGACTTTAATTCTGTTTTTGTGTCCAGCGGGTCTCTTATGCGAAGTATTTTTTAACTGCGTCAGAGTTAACAGGGGATTGGAAGTCATATCCATCCATAGTGGTGAGCATCAGTGCTCCTCCTGATAAGACTTTCTTCACTATGAATGGTCCTTCGTAGTTTGGGGTCCACTTGCCCCTGTGATCTGAAAGTAATTCTGGCGGCGAAGGGAAAGTGAACACCTTAAGGAGTGATAAGAACGACACCAACTCCACGTCCATTTATATTGACTGCCCCATCAAACATCAACTTCCATTTGAGGTACATGATGTCCTCATCAGGGAAATCAAACTTCATTGGCTGATAATCATCTTCAAGAGGTTGCTGCGCAAGATAATCCGACAATACACTTCCCTTGATGGCTTTCTGAGAAGTATATTGGATGTCATATTCAGTTAAAATCATCTGCCACCTAGCAACCCTTCTGGTTAACACTGGTTTCTCAAAGATGTACTTGACAGGATCCATTTTGGAAATGAGCAGTGTGGTATGAGTCAACATATACTGCCTCAGTCGGCGAGCAGCCCATACCAAAGCGCAGCAAGTTTTCTCGAGCAGTGAGTAACGGGATTCACAGTCGGTAAATTTTTTGCTAAGGTAATAAATAGCGTACTCTTTTCGACCAGACTCGTCATGTTGGCCTAGAACACACCCCATTGACCCTTCTAGCACGGTCAAGTACATGATTAAAGGTCTTCCTTCCACTAGAGGCATTAGAATTGGAGGCTCCTGCAAATATTCTTTTATCTTGTCGAAAGCTCTTTGGCAGTCATCATTCCACCTGACCGTTTGCTCTTTTCTTAGCAACTTGAATATTGGTTCGCACATGGCAGTTAGATGAGATATGAACCGAGAAATATAGTTCAACCTACCTAAAAAACCGCACACTTCTTTTTCTGTCTTCGGTGCAGGCATGTCTTGAATAGCTTTTACTTTAGCAAGATCTACCTCAAATCCTCTTTGACTAACAATGAAACCCAGCAGTTTCCCTGTATGCACTCCGAAAGTGCACTTGTTTGGATTCAACCTCAGCTTGTATTTAATCAGTCTATCAAACAACTTCTTCAAGTTGACCAGATGCTCTTCCTCGTCTCGGGACTTAGCAATCATATCGTCCTCATAACACTCAATCTCCTTGTGTATCATGTCATGGAACAATGTGACCATCGCCCGTTGATAAGTTGCCCCGGCGTTATTCAAACCAAAGGGCATGACCTTATAGCAAAATGTACCCCACGGGGTAATGAACGTTGTCTTCTCCATGTCTTCCGGCGCCATCTTGATCTGAATATATCCGGAAAAGCCATCCATGAAGAAGAATACCGAGAATTGAGCAGTATTGTCTACCAACACTTCAATGTGTGGCAACGGAAAGACATCTTTTGGGCTTGCTCTATTCAAATCCCGGTAGTCAACGCACATCCGGACCTTGCGGCCCTTCTTTGGTACAGGTACAATGTTAGCTACCCAAGGTGGGTAACTAGTTACAGCAAGGAAATCGGCATCCCATTACTTCTGAACCTCCTCTTTAATCTTCATCGCCATGTCAGGACGAGTTCTTCTCAATTTCTGTTTCACAGGAGGACAGTCCTCTCTCAAAGGTAGCTTATGCACAACGATGTCGGTATCCAACCCTGGCATATCTTGATATGACCAAGCAAAGATATCCACATACTCTCTCAGCATACTGATCAGCTCTTTCTTAATGTCGGCCTGCAGACTGGCCCCGATTTTGATCTCTTTCTTCACATCTTCACTGCCAATGTCGATGATCTCAATTTCTTCTTGATGAGGCTGAATAACCCGTTCCTCTTGTTTCAACAATCTGACCAATTCTTCAGGGAGGTCACAGTCTTCCTCAACCCCTTCATCAGCTTGGTAGACTGGATTGTCAAAGTCATACGTAGTCATAGCAGGAACGTTATCAATGGAATCTGGATGATCAACACTGCACAGATGATGTGCTTATTCAGAATCTGCTTATTTTGAAAAAAAGAGACGCTAACACAAAAACAAAAAGGAAAACACATTGCTATTTTTATATTTTTTGTGAACAGTTTTAAAAACAAAGAAAGAGAACACAATTTTGTCTAAAAATGTTCTTTTATTTCATGTTCAAAATAAGATGCATACAAAACATGGTGGCCCAATACAATGGATCCTAGCATCTTGGGCAGAATGCTGGATTTGACAATGCAGTATGATAATAAAAAGAAACAAAATGAATTACTCTGAGTGCCAGGTCACTTGAACAATGTCTTCAGAAGATCAATTCCTTAGCTCCTCCCCGGGCGCGCACTGATGTATCAAGTTGTCCCAGTCACCATCATTGTCCCCCTCTTGGCTTGCTGTACAGATCTGGTTGCGGTCGAGCATCCCAACACTTGTAAAGGTGATAGCCTTACCACTTGGAGTAGATCCACCAGGCTGATAACCCAAGCCAAACTTGTCGTCTTTCTTTTCTAGCTCTAGCAATTTGCCCCAACCTTGGGCACTTCCTGACTGAACTACCTCCTTTGCTTTCTTGTAAGAATGGATGGAGGTACCTTCTTTCTCACTGCTCTTCTCCACAGGAGTCAAGATGCTGACGTTGACTGCTTTGAAGGCTTGACATAAAGTTTCATGGATCTCTCCATCCATCTCCACATACTTGAATGATGACAAGTGGCTTACGAAGATGTCTTCCTCTCCGCATATTGTGATGACCTGGCCATCCACCACATATTTGAGATTTTGATGCAGGGTTGAAGTAACAGCTCCAGCAGCATGAATCCATGGGCGACCCAACAAGCAGTTGTACGCAGGCTGGATGTCCTCGACCTCTTTTTCAAATGTACCCTGCCCAACAACAGGAGTAGTTGATTCATCAGTCACAGCTTGCTTTCCTTTGGCTTTTGACGAAGCCTCAGCCTCAGGATCCCCTCTCAGCACAGGGGGAGCAAATAAATGACCACTTCTGGTGAAACCCCCAACTCCTCTGACGTTCTCTACAGTCGGGTCAACAACAACAAACTTGCTCTCAATCTTTTGTCCAGCCACATATACATCTGAGCCGTAATGCCATGGAATGGCTTTATCGTCTGTGTAAGGAACAGGCCCAGGCATGGTGATGGTCACAGGACTAATCTCAGAAGCATAGATTGTAACAGGCTCTCTTCTGACAGGCATCTCTACTTCATCATAGAATATGGTTATTGTTGACACATCATTAGCTTCATTACCAACTCTGTTGAACTACAAGGATCCATCATACATCAAACTCTGCAATCCCATCTTCAACTTCTCACACCCATTCACAGCCTTCAGACATTCTTCACAGTCAGCATTGCAGCCAGGGAACACATGACCATTCAGCAGCCTTTCTTTCACTACTCTCAAAGGAGTCTTCACTTCTTCAATACTCAGCATCAGAATCAACTTTTCACCATCCTCAACAGCATGTATTCTAGCCCCTCCATGATTCGGAATAGGTTTCGAATTAACATACGACGATGGTGCAAAGTTGATTGCTTTAGAGTCTATCAGGTCCTGAACCTTGTGTTGCAGCGCCCTGCACTTCTCAGTCGAGTGCCCCAGAGTGGAAAGCGCATCTTGCATTGACATCATAACCTACTGGAAGCTCTCCAGGAGGTGGTGGTGCCAAAGTTCTCAATTGAATCAGATTCAGGTCTAATAGTCTTGGTAGCAAAGCAGCATAAGTCATGGGGATGGCTTCAATCACCCTATTAGTCGGGCGAGTCTGCCTTGGCTGAAACGGTCTCTGTTGATAGTTGTTTCTTTGTGGTTGTTGTTGTTGTTGAGGTTGCATCTGTTGCACAGGAGTAGAAGGAATTGTGACTGCTGCCACATGTTCATACGGTCTTCTATAACCTCGGCCCCAGCCTCGGCCAAATACAACATTTGTCTCCCCTTCTCTTCTTCTAGGAGATCCACTGAAAGCTTTCCTCGCTCCATTTGAGCTGCTAGCACTTGGATCTTGGATCTTCCCCATCTTCAACAAGGTCTCAACCCTCTCTCCAGCAATTACAATGTCATTGAATTTGGTGGCAGAACTGGACGCCAATCTTTCAAGTAACACTCCTTGCAGGGTCCCCATAAACATGTCAGCCATTTCGTTCTCCAGCAGTGGTGGTTGCACTCTGGCAGCGAGTTGACGCCACCTCTGAGCATATTCTTTGAAACCTTCCTTAGTAGTCTGAGACATGTGCTGCAATTACGTGCGATTTGGAGCCATGTCCAGATTATATTGATATTGTCTCACAAAAGCTTCTGCTAGATCTTTCCAGCTTTTATGTTGACTCTGCTAAGCTTCATATACCATTCTAGAGAGGCTCCAACCAAGCTGTCTTGGAAATAGTACATCCAGAGTTTTTCATCATCGGTCTGAGCAGCAATCCTCCCCACAAAGGATTGGAGATGTGTCTTTGGGCATGCAGTGCCATTGTATTTCTAAAAATTTGGAACTTTGAACTTGTAAGGGATTCTAACCCCTGGAACCAAGCCCAAATCTGTGATGTCAAATCCCAAAGAGCTCTGGGATTGAATAGCTTTAATTTGTTCTGCCATTTCCTCAAACCTCTTGTTCATCTCAGCCCCCTGACCTTCAGCTTCGTCCAGCAGAGTGAACTGTTCGTCATGATTATCCATTTGAATATTATTCAGCCCATCATTGATTATAGTCACCCCTGGCTGTGTTATAGGGACTTCCACTTGATGTGCGCCTGCACCGTTACGATTACCATCAGCAGTACCAGTGTTTCTGGCTGGACCATTTTCTATCATCTCCCGCAGACGCTCTTGATTCTGACCCATGCCTGCCATCAGAGTCATAAAGTTGTCCATACTTATCCTCAGGTCAGCTAAGTCAGCTTGCATCTGGTCCATGATTCACTCTTTGTTAACCTTTGTTGGATATCTATGTGCGACTGGTTGTTCCCGAACTTTTCGGGGAGCTATAGTGCCTGAAACACAAAAGACGTTAGAAACTGTAGCACTACCTGCAACAAACAAACAGGTTATATGTATGCAATGAAGTTGTTTATGTTTCCAACCCCAAGTCATTTATGCCCCGGTTCCGGTATTTAGCAAGGAAAACCAGATGGATACTGATCCTCGACTTCCTGAAACCTTCGCAAAGAAACCACATTCAAACCATAACAGCAGGCACACAAAGAAATGATGAACTGAAAAACTGCATAACATAAACCAGCTTATATGGCAAACATAACAGAATTCCCCGTAGGCTACAAGTTTCTAAGAAGAAAAACAAAGAACCAGGATTCCTACAACATGCCTGTAGGTAATCCAAATACAAGAGAAACAAACTAAGAAGCAAAACCACTGCCTGAGGATCCTGAACCTCCCTCACTAAGCCCCACATCAGACCTAGCCTTCTTGACTCCAGCCATCAACTTGAGGTCCTCAATCTCTTTGAGTGCTTCTTCTAGGGCTTGTTGACTATCTACTAATTGCTGAGTCTTCTCCCTTCGAATCTTGTGGACTTGCTCCACCTCTTCCTTCTTGTAGGCCATTTGCACTTCGAAGAACTCTTCTTTTTCCTTATATCTCTTCAACTCTTGCTCTCTCTGTCCCTGCAACCAGACAATAGACTGACGAGCTTCCTTGAGAGTCTTTGAATTCTTCTTGCGTTCAGCTTCTCTTTTTGCTTCCATCATACCTAACCTGTGAAAGTGGGCTTCCCTTCCAGCAAATTCTTTCTCTTTAGCCTCCAAGGTGGTCTGTATCTTCAGCAATTTCTCTTCAGCTTCATTCTTGGCCCGGTTGGCAAGATGATACATTTTAACCATTTCAGTGTTCTCCACTCTGACTTCATGCAGCTGGGTTTCCAGCTTCTGGAACTCTTCTAAAGACACAATGTCATTAGACTCAGCAACTGGAGGAACTGGAGATGAGAATGGCAGCAATACTCTTTTGGCTCTGTCTTTCAACCAAGCTTCATACTCCGGGAAGGTCTGATTGTTGCACTTTCCAAAAATATCTATCCTTTCTCCCTTAATGCACTTCCAAGCTCCAGCCACCTTCCTTACTAAAGGCATATTGTCCTTTACTGGGAAGTAGAAAATAGGGGTCAACTTCAATTCTTCTGGTACCTCTCTCAAGGCATATCCCAACTGTCTTCTTAACAAGATTGGATTATAATTGATCCCCCCAGTTACTCCCAATAAAGGTACATTAAGATAACTCCCACAGCTAGTGATGAAACGTGCACCCTGCAGCCTTTAAGTAATCCACCTGACATCCTTGGCAAGCAACTTTTCCAGCTTCTGAGCCCATACCAAGGTATGGTCACTAAACACTCCAGTACTAGGCAGATGCCTCATGAACCACATATGAAATAAAGGAGCGCAGCAACGAACTAAACCTCCCCTCTTCTTCTCAGTCTTGTAGTGCACTGTGTAATACAAATCTCCGAGCAATGTAGGCACAGGATTCTTCAGCAAGAAGAGATGTATGGCATTCATATCTATGAACTTCTCCATATCAGCAAACAAGATAATGCCATAGATAGAAAGAGCCAAGATAGCACGGACAACATCCCATTCTTCCTCAACAACTAACTCTTCCACCTTCTTTACCAAAGCCTCCAAAGAAAACCCAGGTACACCTCCCTTAATGATGGTCATAGAATTCACAGCAGAAGTGCTCAAATAAAGAGCCTTAGCAATAGCTTCTGGTGTCGGTCTACTCATCTCAGCATTGAACGGAATCTGGTCTCGAACAGGAACTCCCAAGATCAAAGCATACTCCTCCAGCAAAGGGCCTAACTGAAAATCAGGAAAAGTGAAACAACGGAGCTGAGGATCATAATACTGAAGCAGGGTATGAATGGCACTTCTCTCAGAAGGATCTAACTCTACCACCACATCCAGAATACTCCCATAAGCCTTCCTGAATCTCTCTACATGGTTGGGTGTGATCAGTTTCACCATCTTCTTCAACAGACCAACCTTAGTGTCAAAAAACTTGAAGTGAATATTCTGCTTGCGAGGATCTTCCATCTCTGAAGAGGATACCGGAACCGGAAGCGAAGATATGAACCTGTGAATGAAAACAAAACATGATTAATGATGCAATGATGCAATGCAAATGCAAAGACATATGATCCAACTGGGACTGTCTGGAATCTGGATACCAAGGCCACATGATCAGAAACCCAAAATCCTCTGGATATTAGCCCATAAATACTCAGATAAGCTCAGATACTCTCAATCAAGAAACAAATAAACTCATGAACTCCGGAACCAAAGTAACTGTATCAGAACATGAAACTGCATTGGTAGCATGGGTATGATGAGGTCAAAGGTTCCTGCAAACCTGTAAACCCCTCCCAATCTCACAGGTGTGCTCCGGATCAAACATCACGGACTCTCAAAGCCGAATAGCAATAATACTTTCACCATTTCCGAGAAATGGCTCATGACCAAATCAGGGAATCAGTTAGGCATTATGTACTACGCAGGGAGGCCTCAGCTGAATTCGGGAAAAACAAGCATCCCTTATATGTCCCCAGCTTCAAGCGCTGAAATCGAGAAACAATAGTACATTCAGCATGTAGGATACAGTACTAATGTCATATGACCAGATGCTTTAACTGAGTTTCTATAAGAGAACCAGGCCATCCTATGCGAGTCCCCAGTGGACCCTCGGGTGCGAATGGGTTTGCCACAAAATGTGGTCTGCCACTGCCACCACTGAAGAGGGTTGTTTCCACAAAGGTTCTCATTGATCGGTCCCCAGATGCACATAACTATCAAGGTTTTATCCCAAAGTGGAGGAAATCCCCACACAAGATATTTCCAAGACGATCGCAATCTGGACGTGAAACACATCGCCACTCATCATGTCACATGTGAGTACAATATGTTCACTCTAATCCTATAGTGCACTCAAGCTAGGTACTTGGCTTATCTCTCAGAAACAGTATCACCCGAGCCCACCAAACAGAAAACCAGTCCAGATAGTCCAGTATATACATGATGCAGAAAGTAAATACTGAAAGCTGTAAATAAAGCTGTAAATAAAACTGTAAACAAACAACAATAAAATACAACAAGCCACAGCAAGCAAACATCACCCAAAGAAACAGCAGCAAACAAGCGCTAGGAGACTCTCACAGGGGAACCAGAGATACTCTGGTTATAAGGTCCCCAGCAGAGTCGCCAGCTGTCGCTTCCCGGATATCCATTATGGTACAAACGCGAAAGTGGCGCGGAAAAAGAATAGAGTCGCCAGCTAGGCATTTTTATCCCAAAGGAACGGGAATGGTAATGCTGCACAAACCAGAAGAAAATAAAAGGAAGGACACGGGTCCTGCGAACCAAAGAGACTGAGTTCGGGAGTCGGTTACGACCTGGGAAGGTATTAGCACCCAGATCGTCCGCCGTACCCGACGGAATCCACGCTTGCAAAGAAAATTGTTTCAAAGGGTGAGGGTATGAAAACTGCAGCAAAAGAAAAGAAAAGAAAATGGAACTGGAAAAGAAACTGAGAAAAGAACTGAAAGAGAAATGCAAAGGAAAAAAAATGTAGGGAAAATAAAGATTGTGCTCGAACGGGCCCTACCTCGCTGCCTACGTACCTCATCAGGATAATGAGGATCAGAGACGCCGTAGTTCCCCTAACTAGGGGTAACAAGGAAATTGCTTGTGAATTAAGGCTTGAACTGCCTATGCCAATGCTCAGGTGTTGCAGACTCAGACGACGAGTGCGTAACTGTCTTGCAAAGTGACAAGTAGGAGCAAGTTCGCGTACGGAGCGAATGAGGTGAGAAAAGAATTCCCGAAGGAAAGAGGCTTATTGTTTGTTTGTTTTTTTTATGAAGCTTTTTTTATGAGTGAAATTTGCATAGGTAAGTGTACCTAAGTCTTACTCAATGGGATGTGTACGTCTCACATCATCCCGAAATGGAATGCGCAAGAGGCACACCTATATATGGAGGAAATCCCCAAAGTTAGTCCCACTATTGAAGGGTCAGACACACTGACCTATTAACATTTACTAAGTGTTTCTGTGATTTTTTGGTTAAGAAGTGTTTTTTTTTTCTTTTCTTTGTGAAGTACTCATGCTAAGACCTATCCACCACGAGGGATAACTCACACCTCGCCCCGAAACGGAACGCGTGCAAGTATCTCATAGCAAAGTCTCATGTCACATGAAAGTACTCAACCTTTATTAAGTGAATTAGAATTGAGTTTGTAGATGAGAAGAGAAAGCACCAAAGGATCACAAAAGGTAAAATTCTAAAAGGGGACTAAAGAATCCTAAGTGTTAACATGCATGGATGTCCTAAGGTTAGTGTGGTTTCTATCCTAAAGAAGAAGGAAAGAAGAAGAGAAGAAGAAGATAGAAGAAGAGATGAGAAAGGCCTAGGCCCAACAACAAAGGGTTAGAACAATAAACATAAGAAGAGAAGATGAAATTTGGAGATGTGGAACTCAACTTCCACACCTCACACTTACCATAGCCCCTGCAAGGTTAGCAAAATAAGCACAAGTGAAATGAAATGAAGCAAATGGCATGTTAACATCATACAAATAGAAGTGAAATGATATACACATATACTCAATGCAAATTCAACTCACAAGAATGAGGAATGAAGCATGCAAGCAAACTATGACACAAGGTGAAACAAATGCAAACTTATGCAAACTTATGAAGATGCAAAGCAACAATGCACAAACATGGACTCAATGTACAAGATCAGAACCAACACAAATCAAGGGAGAGCTTTAGAAGTCAGCAAGATGAAGAGAAAGGAAACTCAATACCAAACAATCACATTATGGAGGTGAAAGAAGTAAGGAGATGAGAAAGCACACATATGAAATGAAAGGACTAATAAAGCAAGCAAGACACCAAAATTCCTAAGACTCAAACCCTAAACTAGGACCAGGAAGGAACCCATACCCCAAAAGGGCCCCAAGTGAGAAGGAGAAGTTGGCACAAGTGCCCTTCTAAGCTTATAAGAGAACTAAAGGTCCAAAGGAAGCAAAATGGGACAAGATTAGAGACAAAAATCAAATTAAACCAACCAAGCATCTAAAAATTCCAAAACTTAAACCAAATGATCTTCAAACATGTTATAACAATGAGCCAAAATGATTTGGAAAAATTCAGAAGAAAACTAGATCAAATGGAGGCAAGAACACAAACTAGGGTTAAAAACTTCCAACACAAGTCAAAGGAACTAGACCCAAGGAATAAATTTCTAAAAATCAGGGGAACAATCACACAAGAACTACACCATCTTAGGAATCCAGAGCAAAAAGAATGAAAACAAAATTCAAAATAATGAACTCTATAGAAAATGGACAAGGCAGTGTACTCAAGAAAGGATTAAAAATGAAGTAATGAAATGGAAGAATTAATTATGACAGTGGAAATTTAAAAAATGGAAAATAAAAATATAGAAAAATAAAAGACACTTCAAAGATGACTCATGAATATTTTGGGAATTTTTGGATAGTCAGAACTATTTTAATTAATTAGAAAGTAAAATGGATTAAAAGGAAAAAAATAAGAAAAATAAAATAAAATGGAAATTGGACTGGGGGTGCTAGAAGTAAGAATTTGCGTTGGAAATGTTTGGGCCTGAAGCTGAGGAGGGTGCACATAGCACACCAAGCCCATTAAGTTGCGCAGGATTACATGAATTATAGTGGAATTTAGAGGAAAAAGCTGGAAAAATCAGGAGACGCAGGATCATTTGGACGCATCTGGTGGACCTCTCATTAATTGACGTGGCTATTTAGAGAAATGTGAATGGAGAGACTATGGTAACTATCATGGACTGAGAAACATATGGCATAAAAATGAAATAACAAAACGCGTGACTGAGAGGGTGTGTCCTAGGGCTACGTGGCACAGTCTGGAGGGTTGAGATGAGGATCTAAGGGCTGCTGGTCTTCTTCTCCAAGGCACAAACCCTAGTTCATGAACCCAGTTTCCGGTGACCGGAGCTAGGGCTCCGGCACCGGAATCCACACCAGTATGAACAAACAACAACATAAATGCACAAGGAGCTCCAGATTCAATAAATCAACCATGCTGAATTCGAATATGACCTCAAAATCTTCTAAAACTCAATGAATCAACGGGATCGAACCAAAACAAATTTGACCATCAAAACTGAAAATCAAATAACTCTCACTATGATGCATCATTTTAAAAACTATAAAGTGCAGAATGATCAGTGTGCTTCAAGGATTACAAAACACATCATCAATTTCATTTCCAGATCCAAAGATATCAGAGCATACCTGAGGTGAAGACACTTCAAAACCACCAAGAAAATGCTTCCAAAGCTGCAGATCTAGGTCTTGTGATCTCCTCTTGCAAAATAAATGCAAGAGGAAGCTTGATGGAACCTGGATCTGAAGTTTCAATGTAAGGTGCCTCTGAATGGCACCTTTCTATTCTTGCACCTTAAGCTCAAATGAATGGTGGAATAATGATCTATATCACTCACTGATCAAGAATATGGAAGAGATTTGTGAAGAGTGTGAGAGAATGAAGAGATTCGTGAGAAAATGCAAATTGTGCAAAAAGTTGGAAATGAGAGAATGAGAGAGTGGTTGCCAATTCTGAAACCCTGGTTGCTTAAGTATGCTCTCACAATGCAATGCTGAAGAAATGTCAAAGTTTGCACGTGTGGATCATGAGATATTTGTGATTTTGCATAATTTGCAAATTGTGAGATAAGCATGCCACCCTCATGCCTTTCTTGGCTTCTCAGCACATGGGCAACCCTTTTCCAACCCTTGATCATAATACAAACAATCCTGGCCTTTAGATCAAGCTATCACACTTTTCTCATGATTTTGCCAATCTTGCACTTTTGGAGTGAAATCCTTGCTTGGCACGAAAATGAGAGTTTCTCTTGAGCAAAGTGATCAAAATTCAATTTATTTTAAGTTTACAAACTTACTTGAACCATTCCAAGTCTTAAAAATAAGTTTGGAACACTTTTGCTTTTGGTTGCATGCATGAATTTTGAATTTGCCCTAGTTTTAGCAAGATTTTCGAAGGGCCTCTAGGATGAACCACAAATCCCATGAAAATTTACTTGTACTTTTTGAAAATGGGAGCCCTTAATCTCCAACTTTCATGTTTGACTTTGGTCCATTTGAAGAATTTTTGATCATGTTAAGGCCATCTGAAAATTAGGGCAAAAGTTGCCAAATTTGGAAATTTCACAAAACCAACTTTGTACCATTTTTGCAAAAATCCTCAAATCTCCATGATTCTTGATCTTTAAGCATCCCAAACCTATTATAACATTTTAAGGACCCCTATTGGCCAAAAAAATTGGGTTATACCCCTTGAAATCACACAGTTGACTTTTTAAGGGCACAATTGACCAATTACTTCATCTGCAAGCAACCGAAGAATTCTCTGACTTCCACATGGAATTTTCTCATGAAAATTGACACCTAGGATCCCCTTGACATATGGAAGACTTTTCCCAAATTAAATGGCCAAAGTTGTGAGGTTTTAATGCTTGAATCTCAAACCCTAGTTTAGGTGCCTTGTGTAGGAGCTTTGCCTTGTCCTGGCTTCTCTGATGATCATGCAATCTTCTGAGCTTTTGTGAATGGACTTGAACTTGTAAATGGAGTGTAGACCCCTCATAGGACTTGTACAAAACCATTGGGACCCTTTTCATGGCTTGTGATGCCCCAAGAACCTCCATAGATGACCATATGCTTGATGCTAGGACATGAAGAATGTTATGCCTCATCTTTCCATGCTAGGATGCTGAGAAAATGATATGTTTATGATGAATATGATATGATATGATGCTTAAAATGAAAAGGGAAAATTTGGGGTGTTACAATATGCTCAGAAGAAAGACAACTTGATTAGAGGTACTTGTTTTATTAATGATGTTGAATGAGTTGTTATAATTGATATTGGGGCTACTTATTCGTTTATTTCGATTGAGTGTGCGATCAAGTTGAATTTGCCTTTGACGGTTAGGAATGGTAATATGTTGATTGAAATGCCTATTGACGGTTCAGTTACGACTAACAGTGTGTGTTTGAAATGTCCCTTGACCATTTATGGTAAGGATTTCTTGATGGATTTAGTGTGTTTGCCTTTGCGCCATATGGATGTTATTCTGGGGATAAATTGGTTAGAGTTTAACTTTGTGCATATCAACTACTATGCAAAGACGATGGATTTTCCAAAGTTTAGTGATTGTGGGGAGATGATGTTCCTATCTGTGAAGCAAGTGGATGAACTTCTAGCAGATGAAGCCCATATGTTTGCTTTGTGTGCGGCATTACAAGTTGACCGTGAACAAGTGGGTGTTGATTACTTGTTGTCCGCGAATTTCTTGATGTGTTTCCAGATGACATTAGTGATTTACCACCAGAGCATGTAGTAGAGTTTCCTGTGGATTTGGTACCAGGTACTAGTCCAATGTCGATGGCTCCTTATAGGATGTCGGCTTCTGAATTGAGTGAGTTGAAGCAACAACTTGAAGAACTCCTTGAGAAGAAATTTTTTCGTCCGAGTATTTCTCCGTGGGGTGCTCCTGTATTGTTGGTTAAGAAAATGGATTGTAGTATGAGGTTGTGCGTCAATTATCGACAGTTGAATAAGGTGACTATTAAGAATAAATATCCACTTTCGAGGATTGATGATTTGATGGATCAGTTGGTTGGGGCGTGCGTTTTTAGCAAGATTGATTTGAGGTCGGGTTATCATCAGATTTGAGTTAAAGAAGATGATGTTCTGAAGACAACATTTCGAACAAGGTATGGTCACTATGAATATATTGTGATTCCTTTTGGTGTATCTAATGCACTTGGTGTATTCATGGAATATATGAATCAAACTTTTCATGAGTATTTGGATAAGTTTGTGGTGGTTTTTATCGATGATATACTAATATATTCGAACTCTGAAGAAGAACATGAGGGACATCTGAGGATTGTATTACAGGTGTTGAGAGAGAAGAAGCTTTATGCTAAATTGTCAAAGTGTGAGTTCTGGTTGAAGGAAGTGAGTTTCCTTGGACATGTGATTTCTAGTGGTGGAATTTCAATGGATCCTTAGAAGATTGATGCTGTGTTGAATTAGGATACTCCGAAGTCTGCTACCGAGGCCAGAAGTTTTATTAGGTTGGCCAGTTATTATTGCAAGTTTATAGAGGGTTTTTCTAAGTTAGCTTTTCCTTTGACGCAGTTGACTCGAAAGGGTCAATCTTATGTATGGGATGTTGCTTGTGAGAAGATTTTTTTTAGTTGAAGAAGCGGTTAACGATTGCTCCAGTTTTGATTTTACCGAATCCAAATGAATCTTTTGTGGTATACTGTGATACTTTGAAGATGGGTCTTGGTGGTGTTCTGATGCAGAATGGTCAAGTAATTACCTATGCTTCTAGACAGTTACGTGTTCATGAGTGGAATTATCTTACCCATTATTTAGAGTTAGCAGCTGTGGTTTTTGTGTTAAAGATATGGAGATACTATTTGCTTAGATTAAGGTTTGAAGTGTTCAACAATCATAAGAGTTTGAAATACTTGTTTGATTAGAAGGAACTAAACATGAGGCAGAGAAGATGGTTAGAGATGTTGAAGGATTTTGATTTTGATTTGAGTTACCACCCTTGTAAGGCTAATGTGGTTGTAGATGCTTTGAGTAGGAAGACTTTGCACATGTCGATTATGATGGTGAAAGAACTTGAAATGATTGAGCAATTCAGGAATATGAGTTGTTGTGTGAATCTACATCACAGAGTGTGAAGCTGGGTATGCTGAAATTGACTAATGATATTGTGGAGGAGATCCGTTTAGGACAATAATCAGATTTGAAGTTGGTTGATCAGATGACTTTGATTAACCAAGGTAACGGAGGAGAGTTCCGTATTTATGAGAATGATATGATGAGGTTTCAAAATCATGTGTGTGTGTTCCTGATATTCCAGAATTGAAAAAGAGTATTCTAGAGGAAGGGAACCGAAGTAGGTTAAGTATTCTTCCTGGTGCGACAAAGATGTATCATGATTTGCAAAAGTTGTTTTGGTGGTCGGGTATGAAGAGAGATGTTGCAGAGTTTGTGTATGCTTGTCTGTTTTTCCAGAAACCGAAGGTTGAACATCAAAAGCCTTTAGGTATGATGCAACCGTTGAGTATTCCGGAGTGGAAATGGGATAGAATTTATATGGATTTTGTGACGGGTTTGCCGAAGACGGTGAAGGTAAATGATTCCATTTGGGTGATTGTAGATCGATTAACTAAGTCAGCGCATTTCTTGCCGATGAAGATTAATCATTCCATGTCAAAGCTAGCAGAGATGTATATTGATGATATTGTGAACTTACATGGAATACCGTCGAGTATCATTTCAGATAGAGATTCGTGATTTACATCATGATTTTGGAAGAGTTTGCAAGATGCTTTGGGAATTAAGTTGAGGATGATTTCTGCTTATCATCCATAGACTGACGGTCAGACATAAATGACTATCCAATCTTTAGAGGATTTGTTGAGGGCTTGTGTGTTGAATCATGGAGGTGTGTGGGATAGTCATTTTTCGTTGATTGAGTTTACTTATAACAATATTTTTCATGCGAGCATTGGTATGGCTCTATATGAAGCATTGTATGGGAGGCGGTGTAGGACTCCATTGTGTTGGTATGAGTTAGGCGAGAGTGTTGTGCTCGGATTTGAGATTGTACAAGAGACGACGGAAAAGATTAAGATGATTCAGGAGAGAATGAAGACTTCTCAAAGTCGTCAAAAGAGTTATCATGATAAGAGGAGGAAAGCGCTTCAATTTCAAGAAGGAAATCATGTGTTCTTGAGGGTTACTCTAGTGATTGGTGTTGGGCGAGCTCTAATGTCTAGAAAGCTCACTCCGCGTTTCATTGGACCGTATCAGATTTTGTAGAGGGCCGGAGAGGTGGCATATCGGATTGCATTACCACCGTCACTTGTGAATTTGCATGATGTGTTTCATTTGTCCCAGTTGAGGAAGTATATTGAAGATCCTTCGCATGTGATTCAGATGGATGATGTTCATGTAAGAGATAATTTGAGTGTAGAGGTTTCGCTAGTGCGAATAGATGGCAGAGAAATGAAGCGATTAAGAGGTAAAGAGATTTCCTTAGTGAAGGTATTATGGGGTGGACCAGCTAGTGATAGTTGGACTTGGAAGCGAGATGATCAAATGAAAGAGTCGTATCTGATGATGTTTGCTTCAGGTACATTTTTTAGGGTGAAAATTCTTAAGTAGGGGAGAGTTGTAACACCCCAAAGTCGATTTTTAATTATGATGATGTGTTTTCTTGTGAATTTTGATGTTTATGAGGTTATTTGATGTTTTGTGAAGTTTGAGGGTAGCTTAATATTTTAATAATAATTAGAATAATTAAGTATATGGGGTTTAGTTTATTATTTGAGATTAATTAAAATAAAATGAAAGGAATTAGAGGATGAGGGAATTGTTGTCTTTTGGTTGAGGATAAGTGAGGGTTTTACGGGGAAAGACTAAAAGGGGTCTTAGGGGCAAGAGTGACAAAAGAGGGAAAAGTTGGAGAGTACAATCATTTGGAACGATCAGACTTTTGGGAAAAGATCTCTAGAGAAGAAGAGAAGTTAGGGCTTGAAGGTTAGAGAGAAATTATGAAGAGTTATCGAAAGCTTACGAAAATTAAGGTATGAGGAGTATTTTCTTTTCGATAATATAATATAGGAATGGAATTGGGGGTTTTGTGATGTATTTTAGGGAATAGGGTTTTTGATTGATGATTTTGTGTTGTTGATGATGATTTCATGATGAATTAGATGAATACTGTAACGCCTCAATTTTTATATTTATTTTTATGAAATAAAATAAATAAAGATAATGGAATATTTGGATTATAATTGGAGAGAAATGTTTTATGAGAATAATAATAATATAATAATGTGTAATATTATAATATTGTTATTATTTAAATAAAATAAAATAAAAGAGTTAGTTAGAGGTTTAAGGGGAAAAGGTGAAATTGTTTGTTTTATGTGAGTGGGAATAGGGATACAAACCTCATTCATCGTATTTTGACGAAGAAAAGAGGGCTCTGGAGAAAAGGGAAAGGAGAAGAGCAGTCAAGGATCGTAAAGCTTCAAGATCAAGGATTTGCAAGGAATTCGTCAAATTCAAGGTAAGGGGGAGAAAAGGTTTTATATGGGTGACCTAACATGGGAGGGTAATTGGGAGGTCCTTACTCCCTTAGGTTTATGATTGAATTTAATGAAATTATGATATGTTGGTGATTGATTGATGAATTGATGAAATAATATTGAATTGTTGCAGAATATGATCTTATGTTGAGTGGTGATAATATATTTGATGTTGTATGTATGGTATTGAGAGATTTGGCATATGAATGTTAGGAAATTAGAGTGAGTGAGGAAGAGGATTAAACCTCATAATTTCCCTAATTTAATCTAGGAAAGTTTAATAATAAAACTAGTTGATGTTATAGGTATAAATGGATAATAAACATGTGATTTGGTTTGTTTTGAGTGTTAAATTCGATTTAGAATGATTGGGGTTCGTGTAGGTGAGAAAGAAGGAAGAAATTGGGACTTTTGGAAAAAATGGATTTTTGGGGTACAGGTGCCCTGACACGGGCCGTGTCCCATGAGACGGGCGGCCGTGTCAGGCTACGAGCAATATATTAATAAGTGGAATTTTTGGAAGTTGGCTTCAGGAGGCCTGACACGGGCGGCCGTGTCAGCCCCCTGTAGGATTGGGATTTTGGGATTTTGGGGGTGTGTCCCCAGGCCACCTGACACGGGCCGTGTTAGGGGACACGGGAGGCCGTGTTAGGGGACACGGGAGGCCGTGTCAGGACACTATATTATTGATATTTTGTTCGTTTTAAGTTGGATTCGAGTTATTCTTTTTGTTTAGACTCATATAAGTAAGCTAAGACATTGAGAGTAATGTTAGTAGCGATTATAGAACCCGATGACTAATAATAATAAGGGTGCGTGTTAGGTGATTGTTGTGGATAGTATGACTTTAATAATGTTTCGATTAGAAGTATGGATGATGGATAGGTCTATTATAAGTTTGGTATAAATTATATGAAGGAATGATTGATAACCTATGAGGATCGTGTGGATTGGTAACATTGTTGATTATGTAATTTTGCTTAGACCCCATGATGTAAGACTTGGTAGCAGTGAGGATCGAAATGATTATGTTGTATTAGAAAATGTGTATAGGAAATGACTGAGAGAGGAATTAATAAGTAGTTCACTGGATATTATAATTAGTAATTAGTGTGAATGAGTATACGTGCTTATGTTGTTTTGCATGACTCTTAATGGTGAACCATATTAATGGTGTTGACATTGTGTATGGATATTGTTTGACTATTTATGTGACCCACGTGATGAGATATATGTTAGATCATGAGGACCATGCTGACATGATTGTATTCATGTGTAATTATGTTGATGTGTATTATGTGCTTAGTGTTATTTATATGATGAAATGATATATATGTTTTGATGAGGATCATGAGGGTCGTAAAGCATGATATGTTCATGTATGTTATGATATGGTATGTATTGTTTTGTCTGCATGCGCATACATTTGGTGGAATAATCATATCATGGATGTGATTATTCGGGATTCGTTGAAAATAGTTGGTGCATGGATGATTGTGTCTTGTTGGAGACGTTAACGATGCATTCGGGGTTCTATTTGATGAACTGTTATTGTGAGTCGGTACCGCATTTGCATTATGCATTTGAGTCACATTGCATCATGATAATTGTTTGGTTGTGGATTATATGTTAGTAGGTGTGAATTACTTCTTCATATATGTTATTTGCACCGCTATTATATGAAACTATTTGTCACCCCTTTGTTGCGTGTGGTTGCAACTGTACTTCTTTGGAAGTACAGGTGTTTCAGGTACTTGAGTAAGCTCGGAGTACAAGTCGTTTGGTCGAGTCTTAGGAGTCGCTCTGATACGTAACGAGAATGGGGATAATTATTGATTTAGTGTTTTTGGTTATAATGGTTATGTATCTTATTTTCCTGAAAATTGTAAATCGAGGATATTGATGAATAATGTGGATTTATTTCAAGTTTTCTTTTTTATTTCAAGTCTTTTATTTTTATGTTTATTGTTTAGTTTATCCAAAAAATATATAAAAAGGGTCTATTGTTATTATTGTTATTTCTATTAAAACCATTTTTTGCATAAATTCATTTTCCGTCTTAGAAAGCCCTTTATCCAAAAAAAAAATCACAAAAAATATCTCACTATTATTATTCCCAATTTTATTTACTACTATTATTATTATAGTTTTCATTATTATAGTTAGTATTACTTTTATTATTATATTTCTATTTCATTATCTACTTATTATATTTAGTTATTATTAGTATTATTATAGTTTTTTTTAGTATTATTATTACTGTTACTATTTTTTTTCTGTCTTTCATTATAACTACTTTTTCATGTTAATATTACTTTTTATTATTACTATTATTAATAGTATTATGTATTATTATAGTTTTATTATTACTATTATTATATTATGATTATTGTTGTTTCTTTACACAAGACCATCACACACCAAATTTTCACAAAACCAATTCCAGCTAGTATCTTGCAACAATACCTCCACTATCTACAAACAAACCGTTAGACAGCCTGGCAAACAAATCATCAATAAATAATTTTCATTCTTATCCCAAATCCCTCTCAATAACTCTATATAATAATCTCACTTTTCACTCTGAAAGGGAGGAAGCTGGGAATAACAAAAAAATACTCTCTAAAATAATTCACAAAACCAAGCTTCACCATAAATAATCACATAAACTATTCTCTGCAATTATTTAACAAAACCCTTCTTCAACATACACAAGCCTTTCAAGCATTTTTATCACTCAACAATAAACCTCTGTAAAACTAAAAAAAACAAATTCCTGCAGAATCACCACAATATCGCAACCGCAAACCACCCCCCTTCGACTTTTCCGAATCTGACTCCACAAATACACCGAAGCGGACCTTTCACCCAAGCGAAAATCAAAACCGAACCGAAATAGAACTTACCACTGTGAACCAAACCGCGCCGCTACACCAACTCACGCAACACTCGCCGAGAACCTGCAACCATCCTCAAAACGTAGAAACGCATTTGGACCACCGTGAGACCCTCTATTCCGTAGCCGTCAAAAATCTCAAATCGGTATTCTTACTGATTCTGATTTGTATTCGGTTTTTTTTGCTTTCCTTCGTGTTTCGATTTCGTATTGATGTGATTTGTAATTCATTTCTAAATATTGAAAAGGGGGTTTGTCTAAGGTTTCGAAGGGTTGAGGTTTAATTCAGATTTGTGATTCTCGTGTGTGTTCATGGTTTTGATGCGGCTTAACTTCACTGCTTGTTGGTTCTGATTTGAGTTTTCATTTGTTTTTTTCTGGTTTATGCGTCTTCCGATAGAAAGGAGTACATGGGTAACATATTAGCATTAATACTCTATTTTATGTAATATTAATATAGACTTTAATAACTTGTTGTTTTTTTTTATTATAATTTTTTTATTTTGGTTAGAAATAGTGGTCCGTTGATTTCTTTTGTTACATTAAGCTAGCCTTTTTTTTTCCTTTTTGTTTCTTTTTGTTTCTTTTAAATTAGTAAATTGTCATAAAAATTAAGTGTATTTTGAATTTTAAAACCTAATTAATACATGACTGTCCGTGTTCTGCTAATGTATGTTTAGATCACACTGCTTGTTGATTTTGTCCTCTTTTTAGAAAAACCTTTCCTCTTTACATGTTAATAGTTTCTTTATTCAAAAAAATTGTCCAAAAAAACACTTTTAAAAAAAAGGAATGTGTTCATAATTTATAAAAGGCCAATGATATTATCAAAAATTAAGTTATTTTCGATTTCATTAAATCGGAAAAAACTTGATTAATATGATGCCACCTAGTTTCGTTTATCATTTTATTTTAATGTGATTTCTATTTTGTCAATTTAATTAAGTTTATTTTTTTATCACACTATTTAATTTAGTTTAATTTATTTTATTTTACCATTTCGTTTATTCGCCATATTATCGAATACAATTTAATTTAATTTATTTATTATTATTTGTTATTCTTTTTCCGATTTTAATTTCCGTAGTTCAATTTAATTTAGTTATTTATTTTATCGCATTTTAAATAAACGCTCGACTCCTTATAGAACGATTTCAATTTTAAATCGGCTCTAAGGAAGTAAACGAACTATATTTCGACGCGTCCTAACAAAAGGTCCAACGCCTCTAAGAAGTTGCCTTTAATTTGTTTTCCGTAATTTTATCGCTTTAATCGACTCGCAAATCATGTAAGCCGAGTGCACCGTGCCTCACCATCAAACCTTCCCAAACTCGAATATTCAGATATTTTTATAATTAAATGACAGAATAACTGAATTCTGGAGTCTCGCATTCCTCGAATTATTGAATGAACGCTCCTGAGGCTCGCCCCACGGGACATGGTTCATTCGACTTTCCGTAATTAAAACGTTTAATCCACATATCAAATAACGAAAGAATTGAGTTCTGGAGTCTAGCATTCCTCGAATTCTTGAATGAACGCTCCTGAGGCTCGCCCCACGGGACGTGGTTCATTCGCCCTTTCGTTCCTAAAACACTAATCGAATCAAACTTTTTTTTCAAACTAACATTGTTTAAATCCTTTCTATCTCACAAACAAGCTAGCGTTTCCGCCTCCTATCGCGAGCAGACAAGCCAACACTTAGCAGTTAGAATGCAATTTAAATAATCGTTCATTAAAACAAATCAACCAACCAACCATAGTACCACGAACTACGAAGCTCTGACTTTCCCATTGCACAAGGGAATATGTAGGCACACGGATCTTACTCCTTGTCGAGCACCCTAGGGACAAAATAACACATTTCCCCTTAACCCTAATTTAGAATCGTTCGCATTTATTTTATTCGAAGAAAACAGAAAGCATAAGTCAACATTAAATCGCAAATTAAACTAAGAGGTTCCAGTTGAGTACAACGGTCGTAAGGGGTGTTAATACCTTCCCCTTACGGTATCGACTCCTGAACCTAGAATCTGGTTTCAAAGACCTTGTTCTATTTGTGTGTTTCAAAAGGTTTCTCGATATTTTCCTTTTCCTTAATTGGAATAAAATAAGTTCGGTGGCGACTCTGTTGTTTAATTTTCATTTGCGGTAATTTTTATCGCGAGGTCATATTTTTTTCGAGGTACGACAGCTGGCTACTCTGCTGGGGACAGACAGAGAGTCAAGCCTAACTTAGTTTACTTTGCGATCAATGTTGACTTTGCTTATTTGTTTTCTTCACACTTTTGTATTTATGCTTGTTTATTTGCTCTCTTCTTATTATGATCATTATCATACTTACTTGTTGGATCTTGGGACAACATCTGAGTTTTCAAAAAAAAAGAGGGAACACTCAGTTTAGAATTGGAAGTTATTAGTGTTAGTCTCCAAGGACTCGCTCCTTGCAAGCCTAGCATGAAAGCTCCCCCCAGAGAGTAGACTTATTCGTAGATCTCGTCATAACGCAGCCAGCCTATCGCGTGACTTGATTCATGAAATGGCTGTGACTCTGGGACCCACTTTTAGAACCAGTTTCAATGTTGGCAGTTGTGTAGTGTTAGTCTCCGAGGACCCGCTCCTCATATAGCTAACATGAGAACTTCACTCAAGGTAGATCTTATCGTTATTATCGTCATAATACAGCTAGCCTATGGTAGGACGTTAGTACGATTAGCGTCCATGACCTTGAGTATCTTATCCATAATCGTAGAAACTATCCTGTGAGTGGTTTTACGGGTAAAGAACTTAGAACAATCCTATAAGAGTCTACCTGCTAAGGTTACTTTTATCAGAGATACCAGTTTATTTACTCGTTACTATGGTTCACCTCAGAGCAGATTATACTCGTGATCATGGATCTTGCGTTGCATCCATACACATATTTCATTTGCATAATTGTTCATCTTGCATTTCATTCCAAAGCTGAAAACTCATTTCATGTTCCTTCATCTTCAGTAAATCAAGTTGGTTTCCCGACGCCCGTATCGTGCTAGACGCCCATATCTATCTAGAGCTAACACTAGAAGACTGATGGACATGATTCAAGATGAACAAGCTGCTATGAGGGAAGAGATTGACTCGGTCAAAAGCAAGATCGACCAGATTTTTGAGACTTTACAAACTTTGGCCAGAATGGAAGAATGTCGCGAAGCTGCTGCCGCAAGAAACGATGTTCTCGTGCAAGGATCTACCTCACGTACAATTCCTTCAGTTCCTGTTCCAAATCCTTTGGTCTATGGTTTTCCTCCAGGATTCACTCCTGCTATTGAAGAAGTCACTTCTCAACCAATACCAATCTCTAGTGTCATTGTTGGTGCTATTCCTCAAGCTCAACCTGCCGTTACTCAAGTTCACATTCCTCATGCTGAAGTGGATCAACAAGTTAAGTACGAGATGCATACCGTTGTTCCAATTACCAACCCTCATGTTGTCCAAGAGTCCGAAGCTATGAAGATGTGTCGTGAGTTAGCTGAAAAACTCCGAATAATGGAAGGACACAACTCAACTTCTCTGAGTGCCTCAGACATGTGCTTAGTTCCAGATGTTGTGATCCCTACTAAGTTCAAACTGCCAGAATTCGAAAAATACAAAGGCATCACCTGTCCTGAGCTCCATTTAAGGATGTACTGCAGAAAAATGGTCGCTCATGCCAAAGACGATAGACTCATGATCCATTGCTTCCAAGACAGCCTATCTGGAGCGTCTCTAGAATGGTACATGCAACTTGAGCGCAATAATGTTCGTACTTGGCTTGATCTATCTGATGCATTCAAAAAGCAATACAAGTACAACACTGACTTAGCTCCAAATCGTACTCAACTTCAGAGTATGGCTCAAAAGGAAAACGAATCCTTTAAGGAGTACGCCCAACGCTAGAGGGAGTTAGCTGCCAGAGTACATCCATCATTGGTTGACCGTGAATTGATCGACATCTCCATGGGTACCTTACAGGGGCAATACTACGAAAAGCTGATCAGCAGCGTATCTTCTGGATTTTCAGACATGGTGATTGTTGGATAAAGAATCGAAGAAGGTCTGAAAAGTGGATAGATTCAAGGAGGTTCTAACAGCCAGGCCAGTGTCAAGAAGCCTTTCAACGGGTACAAAAAGGGCGAAACAAATGCCATTTCTACTGCAAGTGGGAAACCTCAACAGAGTGCACCTACTTCACTACCCTACTATCAGTATCCTTATATTGTTGTTGCACAATATGCTCCTATGCCTTATCAGCCAATTCCTCCAATGCATTATCAACAGGCCGTTCAAGCTCCATTTCCACCTCAGATGGCTTATCAACCACGTCCATATCCTCTAGTTGCAGCTGCGCAATATGCATCTGGACCATACCAGCAACAGGCTTATCCACAACAGCCTGGTCAACAACACCAACGTGCTCCTCAACAGCGCCCACCATATCAACAAAGAAGGCCTGAAAGAAATTTTGATCCACTGCCTATGTCGTATGGAAACATTTTTAATGGGCTGATGGTAAAGGGATCTCTTACCTTGAAAGATATGCCACCACAAACTGGTACCGCCCGAGATTATGATGCCAATGCTCGCTGTGAATATCACAAGGGTGCTCCAGGTCACACAATTGAGAACTGCAGAGTATTCAAGCATAAAGTTCAAGACATGATCGACTCTAAGGATCTCACCTTCACTCAGAGAAATCCAAATGTCCAGAACAATCCAATGATGCAGCACAATGCCAGCAAGTGAAAGCATTTGAAGGGTTTGTTGAAGACTAAGCTAAATAGTCTCCAACTCTGAGCAAGTCAAATCAAGAGAAGTTCATTCCTCAAATCAAGGCAGTTGTCGCCATTTAACTTTCCGCATTCTTGTTATTTTGTAATGTTTGTTTAAGTACTATTTTCCATTGAACATTGTTATTTGTACTTGGTTTTGTTAATATTATGTTTATGCATGTTTTTAATCATTTTATTCGCATTCGCTCATCATTTATCATTTATCACAAAATCACAAAAAAACTTCCTCATTTCACTTTAGCAAATATTTGAGGGAGGATGATGAAAACGAAATACCCAAAACTGTGGCAGTATGCTATCAGATAAAACCTCGTCAATGATGTACACGCATTCTTTCAAATTCCCAAACACTAGAGATATAAGGAGTTAATCCCTAGTCAACCACTTCGAATCTAGAAGTAGGATTTTCTTTCGGATACAACCCTTACGCTTAACCCGGGGCAGGGTAGTTGTTCAGTTGACCTGGCCACACCTCAAATCGCAAGATGAGACATCCCGTCGGAGGATCATCAACAATTGACTTGGCAGTCACAATATTCAACAAAATACAAAAAATATATAGAAAAAAAAACCACTAAGTTAATCACCCAAAGGGAGACTTAGTAAAAAAAAAGAACAAATTAAAAGAGGAACTCAAATCCTCAGCAAAAGCAAAACAAATATCAGTGACCACAAAATCAAGAATCAAAGGGTCACCAGTAAAATAAGATGATTGCCACTTCAAGCAAACTTTAAAGCTTCATCTTCACTCTTGCAAAATCAAAACGAATGCATGTGTAGAAGTTAACTGAACATAGGACTGGAGAACATTACGAAGAAGGGATGGGTACAAATCAAAATTTGAGCCTTATAACTTTTGTTTATCAAACCATTAACCAGACCACGTTGCAACCCTCGAAAGTCCTAATTGAGGCAGGGTTTATTCTAAAAGCATGCTACCAACAAGGTTGCATAAATTGACTCCCATATATTTGCTAATCTTCAATCTCGTTTGCACATTATTCTTGTTGCATCTTTTACGCACTTTCTAAATCAGCAACACGTTTGGACTAATGGTCCATTCGTCACATTATCACGACATTCAGATAAATTGACTTTTTCAAAACTCGCATGAACGTTACATTAATACTACCATTTGTGTATGAATAATTTAATTGCAATTTAGTGCTTGACATTAGTGCAATCCCAACAAGGGTCAATCAAAAGAGAAATTTGAACTTCATTGGTGCCAACATGAATCAAGACTACCTCAACAGTCCAATCAGGGGCAATGCATCTTCAACGGCCCAATCAGGGGCAATTTATCTCAAAGTCCATTAATCGGGGGCAAAATCATTCTTAACAACTCAATCAAGGGGCAAGATCACCTTCAAAGGCTCAATCAGGGGCAGACACCTACCAAATCCAAACACTGGGACAGATCATGTCTTGGTCACTCTCAAAGCTTCCCCACTAGAATTATTTAAATACCCTACAAACAGGGAAAACCAAACAAGGAGCAAATATTCCTATCTCTACTCTCTAGCTGAACAATCTGTTCTTGCCAGACGTTGTAAAGGAAAGCAATTTTCATGTATCAATTAAGTCGCTTCACTCACCAGCAAATAACCGAACTTGGAGCATTCAGATCCATCTTCTGACCATACATCGTCGAAGATCGAGTGTCGGGGAATCAAACCCTCCACCCACCCAAAGTCCAATCATTATTGGCAACTACCAAACCAAAAGTCCACCAAGTTGGCACCTTTCATTCCAATCAGTCATACGCATCATTTACATCAATCATTTACAACATACGCATCATTTGCATACATAAACAAATCAGACTTTTCATACTCCCAACATTTTAACTTTCAGCAACGCATAAACACTTGCATCGTATCTCCATCATTATGGAATACCATTCCAAAAACAAACAAGCATAGTTGCATAATTCAGGATCCAGGATCAACCCAAGATTCCAAAGATTCTCCTTGGTGTTATTCAGTGGGCGTCGCCGTTGGATATTTCTCTTCCAGTTTATTTAATTTTTTGTCACTCAGCATCGACCTAACATCGAGTGCTGGGGTCGCATTATCATCCTTGCGGTGTGTAGACACCCTAAATTTGCCCTCTGGCTTTTGTATCTTTTTCTGCTTCTCGTTTGCATATCATACGCATTTTGCATACCATTTGCATAAACTCTTAAGACATGGGATCGTTATTTTCTGAGGATTAGGGTTTCATGTCCCTACTTGTGGATTATCAGAAGAATGTCAGATTCAAGATTTGTGCAAATCAAGAAGTGTGAATACTAGTTTGGGCTCATTTACATTCTTTGTTTGATTAACCCATTTTCTATCCATTTCTCATCATTTATTTTTATCCATTTCCATAAACCATCTACCGAATCCATTTTATTTTTTTATTCATTCTAATTCCCATCCATATTTTCCATTTACCATTTACATCTATATACCATATTAATATTGTTATTATCCAAAATCACACTTTTATCCATTTATCCAAGTTCAAAATAAGACCATTTTCCTAACCATTATCCATTTTTTTTTCTATTCAAATTTACATTCAAAACTCCAAAGTACATATCATAAGCCATTGTCTTATATTTATTCACCAAGTCCAATTCACATTATCATTAAACAAAAAAACATTGTAAAATGAAAGAATTTCATTAAGCCCCTATTATCTTTTTTTTTGTGTCTATCTTGGCCCATTTACCAAACAAAGTCATAAAAGGAGACCTTGACCTAGATATAAAAGAAAAGGGACATGGTCATAGAGAAAAAAAAACAGCAAAAAAATGAATGAAAAACGGCGCCTCTCCATGAACTCATCAACACCACCATAACAATCCACTCCTTACTATGCAACCGACATCTTTGCATACCTTGCTCTTCATTTCTCAACAAACACCTCTATTCATCTCCTCCGAATTGCACCACCATCATCACCGATTTTGAAGTCACCAAACACACCTTTGTTTTGCTTCATTCAACCACAGCCGCGAAACACATCTCGCCACACTACATCGACCGATCCATCAACATCTTTCAAACTCACCTCCTCCATACAACTCCGGTTTCCGACGAACCACTCATTGTCTTTCACCACCGGATCTGCAACACGCCATGAACGTTAACAACACTTCGAATTTTTTGTTTCACCATTGTTCACATTGGTTATGTTGCAGACGGATGCGAAGCGTAACTCGCGATAATGGAAACAACAACCTCGCAAATCTCAGCAATAAAACGGTTCCGCTTTCACCAGCAACTCAACTTCAACTTCTTTAATCGCTCCCAACAAAGCTCTCCACCACAGTGATTTTCGGCATGGCAATGGCAGCTCAGACTTGTACTCTGCTTGCGCAAGAACTTGACCACAGATTCGACTCTCAATCTCCGTTTAACAGAAGCTTCATCTTACGGTTCTTGCGGTGCATAGTCGTGATTCGAGCCGATTTGGAGTTGGTTTTGTCGGTGTTGCGAGAGTGCCGTTGACGTGCTGTTTTAGAATAATGACCTGATGTTGTTGCTGTAAATTGAAGTGTGCAAAGAACACGATGTTGGTAACGAGTTGAAACGATTATCTTCTTTTTGTTGTTGAATGTCCATATTACAAACCTTGTGGCTGTTCTGTGTTTATCTTTCAATTCGTTTGAGTTTGATTTCAATCGAGTAGAATTTTCCTTTCAAGTTCTGTTCGGATTGTACATGCTCATTTCTTATCAGTTATATGTCTATGATATTTTCTAAGCTAACAGAAGCATACTCAGTAAAAAGCTTTCATAGTTATTTAATCTAGTGTTCTTTGTCTATTCAATTTTGTGTGTGTAATGTTTCGCTGAATATTTTAATATGGAGTTTGGCTAGGTCAATTTTGGTTTTTATTGATTATTTATCCCCATTCTTAAATCATGTTTTAGTTTGATATTAGAGTTTCATAATGGATTTTGTGTGCTTTTAGTTTAATTGAGTTTTTAATGTGCACATTGGTATAAATTTTTTTTTCCGGAATTTATGTGTCTACCTGGCATGCATTTTTAAAATATATTTAGCTAAGGTGCATTGCATGTTACTGATTTTTTTATGTCCTATACTTACATACGTTTTTAATTTCTATAAGTTTATAAGTTTTATATTTAAGATTTTATGTATTATAAGTTTTACATTTTAGATTTTATATATTATTTATTTAAAGTTTACATGTACATACAGTGAGTTCTAACTTTTTATATATACATTTGATAGTTTATTTTGAGTGATGGATTTTGTTTTAATTTTGATTGGTTTTAATATTACTAATTGTACTTTTTTAAATAAAATCTTGTGTTTGATTTGAATTTTGTGATTAAATACCATTTGAACTTTAATTGTTTTTTAGTTAATGTTGAATAAAGTTTTAATTGACTTTTTGTATTAAGTTCTTGTTAACTTTGTTGAATTTAGTTAATAGAATTTCGAGTGAACTAATTTTGTGGATTTGTGATGTTGAACACGATACTAATTGGATTGATCGTATGAAGTTTCTACAAGTGTTTTTGAACCTTTTGTGTCATATTGAAGAGGCAACAGACTTTCTCCGTTAGGTAACACTGAGGCCTGATTTTAGTTTTATTACCTGCTGCTGCATCTGGAAGTCCTACTGGTGTAGGCTCTGTTTGTGCATTCCTTATCTTCATTCTTGTTCATCTCCGTATCGCATTCTCATCTTATTTCTCCTTATCTTATTTCTATTTTCATCCAACTCATCCTATTTCATTCTTTATTCTAATTCATATTAATTCTTCTTTCTCATCTTCTTCTTTTCGTTCTTAACTGGAGGTGTGCTTAGGCCACCATGGAGTTTCTCCTTTAATCTTTCTCTTTTTCTTCTCCTTCTTTAGGATAGTAGACCACACGAACCCTAGGATCTCCAATTATGATAACAATTAGGGATTGATTAGTCCCCCACTTAGTTTTTTTTACTTTTGTGTCTCTTTGAGTCCTCTCTTCTCATCTCATAGTCAGGGACTAAACCATAAAGGCTTTAAGGCTTTGTGATTAAGCTTATGCCTGCATCCTTCTATTAGGATGGAGTGTATAACTTTAATCCTAAGTGTTAAACCCTTAATGTGTTTAACTCCTCTAATCAATCCACTTAATAATCAACAAAACATCACACTTGTAACTTGGGCCTTGCATCAGGGTTCTAATTCTTCCTTAATTGGTTAAGAAGGACTAACCCTAGTGTTAATGGACAAGTCCCCCTCAAGTTGTCTTACAAACCATAAAAATCACTTCATCATCATACCAATAAATAAAATCCACTTAATCAAAGGCTTGTTTTGTCATGAGTTTAATCCCTAATCATGGATTAAGTTGAGGAGCATTCCTCAGCTTAAACATTCTCATCTATTATCCTTCTATTAGGATGGTGTAATGAGTCTGTTTAATCCCTGATTATGGCTTAACCTCATTACTTAACACTAAACAAAAACACCAAAAACATTCAAATAATCACAAGTAGGTTAATGATCTTAATCCTACATCAAAGGTGATTAAGTGTGAGAAGCTGACTTCACACTTAAGGTATTCTCATTACCCCTAATCAGAGGGAAGATGTGATGAGTTTACTAAATCCATTGGTTTAGGCTTAAGCTCATTAACTTATGACAAACTTCAAAAGGCAATAAAAGACTGAAAATACAAAAACAAACAATAATCGTCTCCTCCGGGATTCTTTTCTCATCTCATTCACTCATAAACGAGAACTTGCTTCTTCCGTCTAATGCAAGACAGTTTGCACCTGAGCCAGACAGGTCATACACTTGAGCATTGACAAGCAAGCAGTTCACAAGTCAATTCATCTTTCAGTCTCTTTGGGTCGAACTACGGTGTTCTGACTTCCTCATTGCACGAGAGGATACGTAGGCATAACTTAATGGTTATCGAACAAAAGTCTCTGTACATTCCCCCTCCTTCCAGCTTCATTCTTTAGCCTCATATTCTTGAGCAACTCATTCTCATTCCTACACTGACACTGTATATATCACACTTCACACTTCTTTTACACTGACACCTGTACATCTTTTTCCAGCTTTTATACACAAATTGCACCGACACTACCCCTCTAAAACACAAATCTTTTAAGCGTGGATCCCGTCGAGTACGGCAGACAATCTGGGTGCTAATACCTTCCCAGGTTGTAACCAACCCCCTTTCTCAGTCTCTCTGGTTCGCAACCGTCTTATCCATCATCTTTCTAGGCCTATGCAGCATTGCCTTTCCTTCGGGATAAAAATGCCTAGCTGGCGACTCTTTTCATCTCCAGTGAGTTCACTGTTGTGTGTTCTCATTGTCCCTCTCGCCGACCGTTCGCGTCTGTACCTTTATTTGGGCCATTCCCATCTATCGGGAGCGACAGCTTGGCGACTTCACTGGGGACCCTTATACTGTAACCAGGGCTTCTGGTTCTTTTTTGTGGGTTCCTCCTAGCGCTTGATTGATTTGTGTTTATTGGGGTGTTATGTGCTATCTGTGCTTGTATGTTTATTTTTGCTTATTGCTTTATGTATAGTTGTTTACTGCTTTCTTTATAGCTTTACATGTATCATATTGTCATACTGTGCTGGCTGGATCTGTTTTCTTGCTTTGGTGGGTGGGTGTTCTACTGAGAGTTAAGGTCCTATACCTGGGACCTGAGTGACACCTAGGCTAGAGTGGTTCATATTCTTTCCCATTCCATCTCGGTCTGGTGCGGGAATATGAAACACGGTTCAGATATGGGTTTCTTCTTGAGAACTCTGTGTTGCAGATTTCCTGCAGTACTAGGGCTATCTGGGAAGCCTGCTAAGTCTGGATGACCTTTAGTATTGACCTTCAGAAACTGAGGAGAATTAGAGGAGGATTTTTTATGGTTATTGTAAACACTGTACCTCCGGGTTAGAAGTGTTTACACTTCTCATAACTGATCCAAGTCTGAGGATCCTTGTTTTAGAACACTACCTGTGAGGGGGTTGGGCTGTTTACAGGTTTGCAGGAACCCTTGACCTCAGCATACCCTCATTGCCAGTGCAGTTCTATGTTTTGATCCGGTCACTGTGATCCTGAAGTTATTGACCTCTGGTTTTCAGTTACTATTTCGGGTTACTATACAGAGATCTTGTGGTTACAGACACTTGATTCTTGGCGGTATCCCAGATTCCAGGCAGTTTTCAGCTGTGATCCCATGTCTTTGCATCTTTTGCGTCATCATATCGCATTTTGCATTTGCATCTGCATTGCATTTTCTTCTTCCAGAGAGCTCATCCTTCCTCTTTTGTCCATGACCAGCCAGCTGATTTCCCGGTACTCAGTTTGAACAAGTGGTAACAGTTAGAAGACGAGAGAGTGTGTGAAGCTAGACTGAGCAGTGCCAAGAGTTAAAAAGGTCAGTTTGGAAGCCGTCAGTAGCTATGTCAGAGAACAACCGTCAGAATGTTGATTTTCCACCTGGTTTCACTTCAATGACCAATCCTTTGTATGGTCTTTCTCCTGATGAAGATCTTCCACAAGTGAACAATCTTGCTCAAGCTCAACCTGTACAGACCCCGATCGTGAATCAGAGTGTACCTGAACCATCTGTTGTCCGAGGTGGACCTTCATCTTCGACTGATACTACAGATTATCAGAGGTTTGCCTTCCCCATGCCGAACTTCCAAGGGGCAATCCCTCTTGTGAAAACCAAGGATCCTCAAGTTATTGATCCTGCTGAAAGATTTCGTGTGTTGGACGAGCGACTCAAAGCCTTAGCGGATCCTGATGCCTTCGGTTTTGATGCTCTAACTCTGTGTTTGGTGCCTGGTCTTGTCATTCCTCCAGATTTCAAAACTCCGAAGTTCGAGAAGTACACTGGTGTCAGTTG
Organism: Lathyrus aphaca; assembly: GCA_963966055.1. NCBI lineage: Eukaryota > Viridiplantae > Streptophyta > Magnoliopsida > Fabales > Fabaceae > Lathyrus > Lathyrus aphaca. The sequence goes on from OZ014520.1 coordinate 451,825,010, forward strand.
CCCGAAGCGTCATTTGGTGATGTTCTGTAGAAAAATGACTTCTTATGCCTACAATGATAAGTTGATGATTCACTGTTTTCAGGACAGTTTAAGTGGGGCATCTTTAAGTTGGTACATGGATTTGGAAAGCAGTCATATCCGATCTTGGAATGATTTATCCAGAGCTTTCGTAAAGCAATACCAGTACAATATGGACGTGGCGCCCAATCGCACGCACTTGCAGAGCCTATCCCAGAGGAGTGGTGAATCTTTCAGAGAATATGCACAGCGGTGGAGAGAATTGGCAGCCCAAGTGCAACCACCACTTTCAGACAGAGAATTAATTGACCTGTTCGTGGGCACCTTGCAGGGTCCATACTTGGAAAGAATGAGTAGCATTGGGATGACAAGCTTCTCTGATTTGATGATAGTTGGAGTACGCATTGAGAGCATGCTCAAAAGTGGAAAGATCCAGGACTTTTCGAATATCCCAGCTAGTGAAGGTGGGTCTGTTGTTAGCTCCCAAGAGGAAGAATGGAATGACGTCAGTGCAGTCATGGCCAATGTTGCATATTCTGGACCAGCATCTTCTCAGAGATCATCTTTTCCTGAAACTGATTACTCTTATGGGCATTCGGCAATGCTCAGAGCACCATATCAGAAACCTTGGACTCCTCCTCATCCAAATCTGCAAGCTCCTGGTCGAAGACCTCAGAATCAACTTCAGAGCCAGCCTAGGCCTCGTAACAATCTGGAAAGAAGGATTGCTCCTCTTCATCCAGTCCCCATGGCGTACAGTGAACTTTTGCCACATCTAATTCAGAGCTCTTTGGTGGTTCCTAAGCCTCTCAAGCCGTTGTCAGAGCCGTACCCTCCAGAGTACAATTCTCATAAGAAGTGTGGGTATCATGGTGGATCAATGGGGCATTCAACTGAAGATTGCAAAGCTTTTCAAGCCAAAGTACAACAGTTGATCGACAAGGGCTACATTTCCTTTCCAGAAGGAAGCTTGGTTGTGCACGTCAACCTTTCACCTGATTGAGTTCAAAGACTTCAGAAGAAGCGTATCTTGATTTCAGTGGCTCAGACAACAGTATGTCATCAGAGTTGGTGATCGCTGTATCCTTTTATCATTTGCATTGTAGTTTCTTTCCTGTTAGCAGCTACTTGTCTTTTAAGCAATGTTATTTTTGAATGGTAATGTTAATGTAGTGATCTTGCATTTTTGAATCAATTATGTCGCATTCGCTCATTTTTCTTTACTTGCATTGAAAAAAAAAAAAAAAAAAAAAAAAAAAGAAGAAAAAATTGCATCCATATACCTCCCATTTATTTCACTGTTGTTTAGCAGGTTTGAGGGAGGATGATGACAACTGAATACCCATAATTGTTCAAGGTATGCTTTCAGGGTAGAACCTGCTGACGATGTATAGGCATTGTTTCAATTCCCAAACACCGGAGATATAAGGGAGATAAACCCTCGTCACCCCCTTTGAGCCTTGAAGCAGGAGTTTCTTCTCTTAACGAAAAACCCTCACATTCAACCCGGGGCAGGGTAGTCATCAGTTAATTTGACCGAGCGTTCAAAAGGAGTGTGCATCCGAGGATCCATTACCTTTATTCATTACACCTCAAGAGGTCAAGGGATGTGAAACCACAATGGTTATCCCTCACCAACAAAGGAATGAGGCAGTCAACCCTTTCAGCAAGTCATGATAAGCCAGTGTCACACGATTTGTTCAACAAAATCAAAGAAAAAAAAGAAATAAAGCCCGCTAAGTCGAAAAATGTGTGAAAACATATGACTTAGGCAAAAGTTAGGGCATCCCGCTGGACTTCAAAATCGAAAAATTCAAAAAAAAAAAAAAAAGAGAGAGAACCAGTCCAGGCAAAAGTTAGGGAGTAAAAAAAAATGAAAGAGAATCTTCCATGAGAACAAAGTCGTGTGACTAGACACAAAGTCAGAATGGGTGACTGTTACTCCAAGAAACCTCATTGGTGCGTAAACCATCAACGTCATTGGTTCCTCAATCATTACAAAACCCTTGTGAGAAGCGAGCGCTTAAGTCGAATTAGCTGAATATAAGACCGAAGAACATCAAGGAGAATGGGTGGGCACAAATAAACTTTGAGCCATAAATCTTTCTTTCTAGAACCGTAAACCAAGCCATGTTACAACCCTTGAAAGTCCTAATTGAATCAGGTTCAGTTCTGGAAGCATACTGTGACAAGGTTGCGTAAACTGACTCCTAACGATTTACTAACTCAACAACTACGTTTGGACTAATCGTCCATTCGTCACACACGGTCACAGCATCAAAATAAATAAATGTTCAAAAAAAACTTGCATGTGTACTGCATTAAAATTACCATTTGTGAATGTACAGTTTTAATTGCAAGTTAGTTTGTGACACCAGGGAAGTTCCTACAAAGAGCAATCACGAGGGAACTTGATCATTCAACAATGATGACCAGAATCAAGCGCATCTTGTTGGCCTATGAATCAGGGGCATATTATCCAGTGGTTTTGTTGACCAAGGAATCTGTCAGGGTAAAGAGAGTTCCCAAGCATCAGTTGATCGAGGAACGTCATTCAAAGTCAGTTGATCAGAGCTGAATCTGCCAAACAGGGGCAGGACACCCGGAGTTTCCTTTGACCATGGATGAAATCTTCCAATGCTCAGTCAGAATGAGTCAAGTCGCTTACACGCTCATACCGGGGCAGGACACTTCCAGAGATCACTAAGTGCAACTCTCCTCGAGAGAACATCCAAGTTTTCTATTCTAGAAATTGGATAATCAACAACAGTCTGTTCAGAGACTCACCCAACAGGGGCAAACTTTAGCTACGCAGAGCAAGTTATTTCATTAATCTCAAGGTTCAAGAGGAGTATCGGGAAATCGTGCTACCCACCGTCGCCTTTGTCACCCTTCTCAACCAGAAGCCTTGTCACCTATGACTTTTTTCCCCATCCTTGGGAGTTTTTCTAGCTTTTCATAATCATTGCATAAATCATTTGCATACGTTATTCATGTCGCTTCGCTCGAGCATATAGAGCATATGCATCATATTTGCATTGGTCACAACCCCTCAAACATCAATCTCACATCCAGGGCCTCGTAACCCCAACTTCTTGACCGTTCAAAGTCCAGTTCTCGTCTGGAAAACCGTTTCAAAGTCCAGTTCTCGTCTGGCAAACCAATCCAAAGTCCAGTTCTCGTCTGGCAAAACTTTTCAAAGTCTAGTCCTCGTCTGGCAGACAAACCCAAAGTCCAGTTCTCGTATGGCAAACCAATTTCAAATACCAGTTCTCGTCTGGTAGGCGAATCTTTTAACCAGTTCCCGTCTGGTCACCTTTTCATTTAGCCCGTTGAACGCCAGTTCCCGTCTGGTAGTCATTCTTTTTTCAGAGTCAATTCTTGTTTGACAATGAACCCAAGGAGTCAGTTCTCGTCTGACGACCTATTCTTTGCCCATCAGTTCTCGTCTGTTGGCCTACCTTTTATAAACCAGTTCTCGTCTGGTAATTCACCTTCAAAAGTCCAATTGCTTGGCAACCAAAAAATATACATCTATCAACCTGGCCCTAGCGCCCAACCATCCTTGTTTCATATCTTTGGTTATGAGCATACGTCTGCATCTTGCATCATTCGCATTGCATTTTCATACCACATGGTTTCTGTTTTAGCTCTGACGTGGGGCAAGAATCGTTTCAAGACGTAATCTGGGGCAGTTATCTCAAGACTTGTTGAATTTCTGCGAGAGTTTGAAGGCACTGGGGCAATTCTGGATGCCAAGTCTTCTGTAAAATCCTCTGAAGACGATCTTTTATGGATGATGCAGTATGGTATAATTGAGGAGTTAAGGGAATGATAGTTCACTCAGGATGATCGGTAATGCTTTTGTTGAGCTCAGAAGTTTGAAGCACTGTGTTAATTCTCAGGGAATGTCTGGTATTTATTTTACCAGCAGGGCATTGGAAGTTTATTTCTTCCCCGAGCATAAAGATCTTCTTTCAGCCTACAAGGTTCCCTCACGAGGAGTTGGTTATTCGCATTCAGTCAAAGCCAATTCTCATTGGCATATCTTCCCAGCACAGTCGTCATACTATATTTGGGGGCATATTTTGACTTACTTGATTCTCCAGCAAAGTCTCTCCTCAGCAGAGCATTGCCAAATCTTTTCTCAACCATGAGGGTTGACACATCCCCAGCTGAGTTAGAGCAGACGATATCCCCAACAGAACTTCAAGGCTGATTGAATCGTTCTCACCTCCAAGCGGACTTATCTGTCCACAGTGAAGTTTTCCCAACAGGAAGCTGAAGGCCTTGCTTCCCCACAAAGTTAGAATTATCAGAATTCCCTCCTCAGCAGGATTGTGTGATCAAGCATCTTCCCTAGCCAAGTCTAAAGATGATCTTTCCCCATAGAGTCATCGGGATTCTCATTTCCAAGGGATTTCCCCAGCAGAGCAAGAAGAAACTCTCCCCAGTGGAGTTAGAGCAGGATGATCAGATCCTCAGCAGATGTTCAAAGCCGTTAAACGAAGTATACCTCACGCAGAGTCGTCTTTCCTCCAGTGAAAACCTCTCCAACAAGCATCAGGTTGCCAACACTTCGTTCTCATCAGAGTTAAAAGCTTTCAATCCATCAATATGCAGAATGCTTCCCAGATTCCCCAACGGATACTTAAAGCTAAAACAGTTGCCTCACATTCACAAACATCAGTATATACTCCTTGTGGCACCTGTCCGTGTCGTATCCCCAGCAGAAAGCCAAAGGCATCCTCTTTGCACTCCCACATATATACATTTCCTTGACATCTGTCCATGTCATTTTTCCCAGCATAATTACCTAAACACTTTGTATATCAAATACTTGTTTACTATACTTTTCTCCTTTTGACACTTGTCCGTGTCACTCTCCCCAGCAGTTAAACACACATCTATACACCACTCACCCTTGTACAGATACTCGTCCGTATCTTGTATATACCATTTATATCCCCACAGATTCGACACTCGTCCGTGTTCTTTGTTAACCAGTTGGTACTCGTCCGTACCATCATCCCAGAACATGTGTCAGCGTTCGTTTCTACCTGGTACTCGTCCGTATCATAGTCTTAAGGATGCTCGTCCGCATCTTTAATCCATACACCGTGTCAAACACTTTTGTCTTCATGAATATAGACACTCGTCTGTGTCTAATATTCCCCAGAAGAGTCCCCTCAGAATCAACACTCGTCCGTGTTCCTTGTTAACCGGTTGATACTCGTCCGTATCATCAGCTCTGAACATGTGTCAGTATTTGTTTCTACCCGATACTCGTCCGTATCATAGTCTTAGGGATGCTCGTCCGCATCTTTAATCTATACACAGCGTCAAAACACTTATACCTTTTATTTCTTGGATATAAACACTCGTTCGTGTTTACTACTCCCCAGTAGATCACCAACAAAAAAAATTTTATTTTTATTTGACACTCGTCCTGTGTCATGATAAACCTTGAGAGCAGCCGTACCCTGCTAGGTGGTCGTCCTCCACCTCTTGGTGGTCGTCCTCCATCATGCTCATCCGATGGCCGTCCCCATCGTTGATTTTCGGCAGCCGTACCCTGCCAGGTGGTCGTCCTCCACCTTAGATGACCGTCCCTCATCTTAACCCAACAGAGCAGCCGTCCCCTGCTAGGTGATCGTCCTTCACCTTTGATGACCGTACCTCATCATCTGTTTTATTTCATTTATTCTTTAACCCGATGGCCGTCCCCGTCGTGATCCCTTTTCAGTTTAGCCCGATGGCCGTCCCCATCGTTGGTTACTTTATGAACTTGATGGCCGTCCCCGTCATGTTTCATTAATCCCCAGAGAATCTTACAGCTTTATCTTGATGGCCGTCCCCATCATAACCCCTTTTATCCCCAGCATGTCGGCCGTCCCCGTCATTGCTTTATTTTTCGCACTTTTCCAGCATGTCGGCCGTCCCCGTCATTGTTCTTTACCCAGCAGTCGTCCTCTGCTCGACGGTCGTCCTCCGTCGCCCACACTTTACAATATACTTTATTTTCCTTTACCATCTATATCCCTTTTCTTCCTCATTCTGTGAGTGCAAATTTCGGGGTCTTTTGGGTATTCAATCACTGTTTGTCTTGAACGTCTAATAGCCGTTGCTCTCATCCTTTTCAGATTAACAGTTGCTTGAATAGGGGCAGCTGTAGACACCCTAAATTTGCCCTCTGGCTTTTGTATCTTTTTCTGCTTCTCGTTTGCATATCATACGCATTTTGCATACCATTTGCATAAACTCTTAAGACATGGGATCGTTATTTTCTGAGGATTAGGGTTTCATGTCCCTACTTGTGGATTATCAGAAGAATTCAAGGTCTTGGCTATGCCACTTCATTGGTATCATTCTCTTATTGTTCCTGTCACTAAATTAGGGTTTATTTCCCTGATTTAGCGGTAGTCAAGGATTTCATGTCTGAAAGGACTATTTGCTATGCATCTGGGCCGTCATCAATTCAGTGGTTGATTTCTCAAACAGTGCATGTTCAAGTCAAGTTATGTTGTGTGCTGAATTTATCAAATTATCGAGTTGTGATTCATGAGAAGTTTGGTTCAGGAAATTAGACTTGGTGGGCTTCTCGGGCAGTGTGTATCCAAGGTTGTGATGTGAGATTCTTCAAGTTATCAAAGCAGTGGTTTGTGCGAAGTTTTGGTTCAGAAAATCAAGTTCATATGGGGATATACAAGAATTCCAAGTAATTCAAGAATGTCAGATTCAAGATTTGTGCAAATCAAGAAGTGTGAATACTAGTTTGGGCTCATTTACATTCTTTGTTTGATTAACCCATTTTCTATCCATTTCTCATCATTTATTTTTATCCATTTCCATAAACCATCTAGCGAATCCATTTTATTTTTTTATTCATTCTAATTCCCATCCATATTTTCCATTTACCATTTACATCTATATACCATATTAATATTGTTATTATCCAAAATCACACTTTTATCCATTTATCCAAGTTCAAAATAAGACCATTTTCCTAACCATTATCCATTTTTTTTTCTATTCAAATTTACATTCAAAACTCCAAAGTACATATCATAAGCCATTGTCTTATATTTATTCACCAAGTCCAATTCACATTATCATTAAACAAAAAAACATTGTAAAATGAAAGAATTTCATTAAGCCCCTATTATCTTTTTTTTGTGTCTATCTTGGCCCATTTACCAAACAAAGTCATAAAAGGAGACCTTGACCTAGATATAAAAGAAAAGGGACATGGTCATAGAGAAAAAAAAAACAGCAAAAAAATGAATGAAAAACGGCGCCTCTCCATGAACTCATCAACACCACCATAACAATCCACTCCTTACTGTGCAACCGACATCTTTGCATACCTTGCTCTTCATTTCTCAACAAACACCTCTATTCATCTCCTCCGAATTGCACCACCATCATCACCGATTTTGAAGTCACCAAACACACCTTTGTTTTGCTTCATTCAACCACAGCCGCGAAACACATCTCGCCACACTACATCGACCGATCCATCAACATCTTTCAAACTCACCTCCTCCATACAACTCCGGTTTCCGACGAACCACTCATTGTCTTTCACCACCGGATCTGCAACACGCCATGAACGTTAACAACACTTCGAATTTTTTGTTTCACCATTGTTCACATTGGTTATGTTGCAGACGGATGCGAAGCGTAACTCGCGATAATGGAAACAACAACCTCGCAAATCTCAGCAATAAAACGGTTCCGCTTTCACCAGCAACTCAACTTCAACTTCTTTAATCGCTCCCAACAAAGCTCTCCACCACAGTGATTTTCGGCATGGCAATGGCAGCTCAGACTTGTACTCTGCTTGCGCAAGAACTTGACCACAGATTCGACTCTCAATCTCCATTTAACAGAAGCTTCATCTTACGGTTCTTGCGGTGCATAGTCGTGATTCGAGCCGATTTGGAGTTGGTTTTGTCGGTGTTGCGAGAGTGCCGTTGACGTGCTGTTTTAGAATAATGACCTGATGTTGTTGCTATAAATTGAAGTGTGCAAAGAACACGATGTTGGTAACGAGTTGAAACGATTATCTTCTTTTTGTTGTTGAATGTCCATATTACAAACCTTGTGGCTGTTCTGTGTTTATCTTTCAATTCGTTTGAGTTTGATTTCAATCGAGTAGAATTTTCCTTTCAAGTTCTGTTCGGATTGTACATGCTCATTTCTTATCAGTTATATGTCTATGATATTTTCTAAGCTAACAGAAGCATACTCAGTAAAAAGCTTTCATAGTTATTTAATCTAGTGTTCTTTGTCTATTCAATTTTGTGTGTGTAATGTTTCGCTGAATATTTTAATATGGAGTTTGGCTAGGTCAATTTTGGTTTTTATTGATTATTTATCCCCATTCTTAAATCATGTTTTAGTTTGATATTAGAGTTTCATAATGGATTTTGTGTGCTTTTAGTTTAATTGAGTTTTTAATGTGCACATTGGTATAAATTTTTTTTTCCGGAATTTATGTGTCTACCTGGCATGCATTTTTAAAATATATTTAGCTAAGGTGCATTGCATGTTACTGATTTTTTTATGTCCTATACTTACATACGTTTTTAATTTCTATAAGTTTATAAGTTTTATATTTAAGATTTTATGTATTATAAGTTTTACATTTTAGATTTTATATATTATTTATTTAAAGTTTACATGTACATACAGTGAGTTCTAACTTTTTATATATACATTTGATAGTTTATTTTGAGTGATGGATTTTGTTTTAATTTTGATTGGTTTTAATATTACTAATTGTACTTTTTTAAATAAAATCTTGTGTTTGATTTGAATTTTGTGATTAAATACCATTTGAACTTTAATTGTTTTTTAGTTAATGTTGAATAAAGTTTTAACTGACTTTTTGTATTAAGTTCTTGTTAACTTTGTTGAATTTAGTTAATAGAATTTCGAGTGAACTAATTTTGTGGATTTGTGATGTTGAACACGATACTAATTGGATTGATCGTATGAAGTTTCTACAAGTGTTTTTGAACCTTTTGTGTCATATTGAAGAGGCAACGGACTTTCTCCGTTAGGTAACACTGAGGCCTGATTTTAGTTTTATTACCTGCTGCTGCATCTGGAAGTCCTACTGGTGTAGGCTCTGTTTGTGCATTCCTTATCTTCATTCTTGTTCATCTCCGTATCGCATTCTCATCTTATTTCTCCTTATCTTATTTCTATTTTCATCCAACTCATCCTATTTCATTCTTTATTCTAATTCATATTAATTCTTCTTTCTCATCTTCTTCTTTTCGTTCTTAACTGGAGGTGTGCTTAGGCCACCATGGAGTTTCTCCTTTCATCTTTCTCTTTTTCTTCTCCTTCTTTAGGATAGTAGACCACACGAACCCTAGGATCTCCAAGTATGATAACAATTAGGGATTGATTAGTCCCCCACTTAGTTTTTTTTACTTTTGTGTCTCTTTGAGTCCTCTCTTCTCATCTCATAGTCAGGGACTAAACCATAAAGGCTTTAAGGCTTTGTGATTAAGCTTATGCCTGCATCCTTCTATTAGGATGGAGTGTATAACTTTAATCCTAAGTGTTAAACCCTTAATGTGTTTAACTCCTCTAATCAATCCACTTAATAATCAACAAAACATCACACTTGTAACTTGGGCCTTGCATCAGGGTTCTAATTCTTCCTTAATTGGTTAAGAAGGACTAACCCTAGTGTTAATGGACAAGTCCCCCTCAAGTTGTCTTACAAACCATAAAAATCACTTCATCATCATACCAATAAATAAAATCCACTTAATCAAAGGCTTGTTTTGTCATGAGTTTAATCCCTAATCATGGATTAAGTTGAGGAGCATTCCTCAGCTTAAACATTCTCATCTATTATCCTTCTATTAGGATGGTGTAATGAGTCTGTTTAATCCCTGATTATGGCTTAACCTCATTACTTAACACTAAACAAAAACACCAAAAACATTCAAATAATCACAAGTAGGTTAATGATCTTAATCCTACATCAAAGGTGATTAAGTGTGAGAAGCTGACTTCACACTTAAGGTATTCTCATTACCCCTAATCAGAGGGAAGATGTGATGAGTTTACTAAATCCATTGGTTTAGGCTTAAGCTCATTAACTTATGACAAACTTCAAAAGGCAATAAAAGACTGAAAATACAAAAACAAACAATAATCGTCTCCTCCGGGATTCTTTTCTCATCTCATTCACTCATAAACGAGAACTTGCTTCTTCCGTCTAATGCAAGACAGTTTGCACCTGAGCCAGACAGGTCATACACTTGAGCATTGACAAGCAAGCAGTTCACAAGTCAATTCATCTTTCAGTCTCTTTGGGTCGAACTACGGTGTTCTGACTTCCTCATTGCACGAGAGGATACGTAGGCATAACTTAATGGTTATCGAACAAAAGTCTCTGTACATTCCCCCTCCTTCCAGCTTCATTCTTTAGCCTCATATTCTTGAGCAACTCATTCTCATTCCTACACTGACACTGTATATATCACACTTCACACTTCTTTTACACTGACACCTGTACATCTTTTTCCAGCTTTTATACACAAATTGCACCGACACTACCCCTCTAAAACACAAATCTTTTAAGCGTGGATCCCGTCGAGTACGGCGGACAATCTGGGTGCTAATACCTTCCCAGGTTGTAACCAACCCCCTTTCTCAGTCTCTCTGGTTCGCAACCGTCTTATCCATCATCTTTCTAGGCCTATGCAGCATTGCCTTTCCTTCGGGATAAAAATGCCTAGCTGGCGACTCTTTTCATCTCCAGTGAGTTCACTGTTGTGTGTTCTCATTGTCCCTCTCGCCGACCGTTCGCGTCTGTACCTTTATTTGGGCCATTCCCATCTATCGGGAGCGACACGGTGGTAAGTGATTATTTTAATTTTCTGTCACTCAGCATCGACCTAGCATCGAGTGTTGGGGTCATATTATCATCCTTGCGGTGGTAAGCGAATATTTTAAATTTTCTGTCACTCAGCATCGACCTAGCATCGAGTGCTGGGGTCGCATTATCATCCTTGCGGTGGTAAGCGATTATTTTAATTTTTCTGTCACTCAGCATCGACCTAGCATCGAGTGTTGGGGTCGCATTATCATCCTTGCGGTGGTAAGCGATTATTTTAATTTTTTGTCACTCACCATCGACCTAGCATCGAGTGTTGGGGTTGCATTATCATCCTTGCGGTGGTAAGCGATTATTTTAATTTTCTGTCACTCAGCATCGACCTAGCATCGAGTGCTGGGGTCGCATTATCATCCTTGCGGTGGTAAGCGATTATTTAAATTTTCTGTCACTCAGCATCGACCTAGCATCGAGTGCTGGGGTCGCATTATCATCCTTGCGGTGGTAAGCGATTATTTTAAATTTTCTGTCACTCAGCATCGACCTAGCATCGAGTGTTGGGGTCCCATTATCATCCTTGCGGTGGTAAGCAATTATTTTAATTTTCTGTCATCATCGACCTAGCATCGAGTGTTAGGGTCGCATTATCATCCTTGCGGTGGTAAGCGATTATTTTAATTTTCTGTCAATCAGCACCGACCTAGCATCGAGTGCTGGGGTCGCATTATCACCCTTGCGGTGGTAAGCGATTATTTTAATTTTCTGTCACTCAGCATCGACCTAGCATCGAGTGCTGGGGTCGCATTATCATCCTTGCGGTGGTAAGCGATTATTTTAAATTTTATGTCACTCAGCTTCGACCTAGCATCGAGTGCTGGGGTCGCATTATCATCCTTGCGGTGGTAAGCTTAATTTTCTGTTACTCAGCATCGACCTAGCATCGAGTGCTGGGGTCGCATTATCATCCTTGCGGTGGTAAGCGATTATTTGAAATTTTCTGTTACTCAGCATCGACCTAGCATCGAGTGCTGGGGTCGCATTACCATCCTTGCGGTGGTAAGCGATTATTTTAAATTTTTTGTTACTCAGTGTAAGAACCCCAAATTTTCTCTCACTAAATTCATACTATAGCTTGTGATCTTTCATTTTTTGCATAAGTTTAAGCATATCATATCATATGGCATTTTTGCTTCACTGCATTAGTTCAAATTCATCTGCATCTAGGGTATGTGATCTGAGCAATCCAAGGACCTATCTGAGCCACTCCAAAGGTCTCCAATCATTCCAAGAGGTTCCATGTGTGTTCTATCATTATATTATATCCCTCAAAGATCAAGGAAGTCAAAAAAATCACAAGAGCTGGCAAAGCATGGAAGCAGAGCTAGGGTTTCACTACACAGATGACCTGAAATTAGGGTTTTGGCTTCAGAGGCCATAACTCCAAATTTTTTGTTCATTCTTGTTTCTAATAGTCTCAATATGTTATAAGGATCATGTGTACCAAGTTTTATGAAGAAATTCAGTGTGGAAGTCATCTGTTCACTAGGTAACTTCTTGAGCAAGTCAGAGCAAAATCAGGGCATCTGAGGCCCCCAACAATGGAACCAAAGGGGATTTTTCATCAAATTGAAGTTATATGATCTTTATTTGATCATTGAAGTTCTTGGAATTTCACAAAATTGAAGAAATTTGAGCTAAACCAAAAGTTGCCAAAAATGGAAATGACTTGTAATGGAAACTTTCCATTTTGGGAAAGTTTTTCAACCTCCTCTTTCTCAACCAAAAATGCTTCAAATGAAAAATTGTTGGTCATGAAAGTTGTAGATTGGATCATTCCCTTCCAAAAAAGTACAAGAACATGTTCTAATTCATTATGGAACTCAAGTTATTGCTTTGCAAAGTTGGCAAAGATCCTATAATTTTCACTTTCACACCAAAGAGGATTTTTTTTGCAATTTCACAATCCAAGTCATTTTGTGACCTATAATCACTCTCTAAGCATAATACAAACATATTACAATGCATTGTGACCAAAATTTCCCAAAGAATCATTCCATTTCATGCCTTGAACTTCAAGTAATTCAAAAGGGGCCAAAACTTTTCAAATTTGCAAAAACGGATGAAACTTCTCATACACTTGCTGCATCACCCCAAAACATTTTCCATGGTTCTCCTTGATCTTTGCTGAGCCAAGACATGCCCTAAAACAGCTGCAACATGAGCCCATACCTCAAGTATACCTAATGTTGACATTTTGGCAACTTGCCCATACCAATCACCACAGGCCACCACCCCTTTCTGACCTATCAAACAATGTTATATGGACTAAAAGCAAGCCAATCCATAACACACATAAGCTCAGATCATCCCATTCACCAAGTTTCACAAAAATCACCTTCAAGCAAAAGCTTTCTATTCTCTCTGCTCAGCCTCTCAAACCACAATCAAACTTCACCATTCAACTCACCATCATCATTAGAACACTTCCCAACCATCAAACATGCCTGAAAGCCAGCTAAACACAAAACACGATTTCAGCCAGTTGAGTTGCAACCCCTCAATCCAGCCATTCTAAACTCCATCCAAGCACTGCAACATCATTAGGGGGTCAAATAAAAAGGATTTGCACAAAAGAAGAGGTCCAAAAGCTCCAGAAGTGAAAGCTTCAGTTCAGGTAGCCACCCTCAAACTTTTTTCCAGAACTTACATTTCTTGTTTCTAAATGAGTCTATGAGCTCTCCTGATCACCATGATGTAGTTTGTTTTGAAAATGGTTGAGTTTCGTGCATGTACTGAGCTTCTGAAATTTTTGATGTGTTTTCCATTTTGCTTTGATTCATGTTCTTGATGATGAATAAATGAATTTTGTTGGTTGATTCTTGTTTGGAGTGATGTGAGGATCATTTCTGGAGAGTTTGAGAGCTTGGGGTTACGTTTTGAGTGAGATAGCATGTTTAGCTGGCCGGAGAAGATGACCAGAGCTAGCTCCGGTCACCTGAAAGTAATTAGGGTTCTAATTAGGGTTTAGTGTCTAGTTTTAATAATGGTCGTAGGATGTGTTTTTCCCGCGTGCGTGGATGGCTGAGATTGAGTCATTAAACCCTAAACAGAATTAATTAAATTAATTAGGATTTATTAGCCAGGAGTGATCTGGACCACACAATCACGCACGCAGTTAACACTTCCCCTATGAGTTTGAATCTCAGCCCTCAGATGCGTTTACTTTCCCTTTAATTCATTTTTATCCTATTTTCTTTACCATTTTATTTAAAATACCTAGAAAAATTATAAAAATATTTCCTTCTGCATTTTTATTTCAAATATTTTTCTTCACCCAAAAACATTTTTATTTTTATTTTTTGCATTAAAAAATCATTTTAAAATATTTAAATGTTTATTTTAATTAATTAATGGAAATTAATTAACTAAAATACCATTTAGGTTTCTAAAAATTCCAAAAAAATTCACGTTGCATATTAGGACATTTAGAAACATCGTCAAACCATTCATACAAATTTCTTTTTGGTTTTGATCCAACTTTGACATTTTTCTTGAATTTAGGGTTCATAAAATTCCCTTATTGGAACCCTAACTTTGAAAATTCTTTTCTGCCTAACCATGAAGAGTTTGAAAATGGTTCTTTTTGCATTATTTTCCATATATCATGTAGTTCCTAGGATAATTTTGTCATGAATTCATCTTGCATTTTTCATTTGATTTGCATTTTCCCTCTTAAGGTACCCTAAAACCCTAGTTAACTTAGAAAACTCATAACTTTCTTTAGGTTAAGAGTTAGACCTTCTCCTTTGGGGTGTGATATCATATGGGGTTAGGGTTCCTTTTAGTTCATTTGCAATTTTTTATCATGTGATTTGCTTCTGTTTTTGTCATTTGCATCTCATCCTTTCATGTAACCCTAATCTTGCATCCATAGTTGCATCTTACATTGCATTGCATGAATATGTGAACTTGCCATGACATTCTAAGAACTTGTATGCCATCTTAGACATCTTAATACATTGCTTGAACATTGCTTGGTCATTTCTTCATACATTTGCTATGCTTTGCATCCATTTCATTTCATAAACATACATGTGTTTTCATACTTTAAAGCATGCTTCATTTGCATCCAATCTCTTACATGAACATTCATAGCACTTGGTTTGCCTTTGCATCATCTCATAGCATCATTTTCATCATGTGTTTGCTTCTGGTTTTGGTTTTTACCCTTGCATATGCTTCATTTCATTTCATTTCTTTCTTTTTGCTAACATTTTCAGGTGGTAAGTAACTTGAGAAGTGAATTTGCCTTCACTTCTCATTTCTCTTAATCTTCTTCATATGCATCATTGCTGCATTTTTTTCTTTGCCTTAGAGTGAGCTTGCTCATTCATGTTCATCATTCACTTTCTTCCTCCAAGTTACTTATCTTCTTCAGTGAAGTAAGTAACTTGTTTCTTCTGCTTCTCCTCCTCTTAATCTCACCCTTAACTAAAATCCACTTTAATAAAGGTTTGTTTTGTCATGAGTTTAATCCCTAATCATGGATTAAGTTGAGGTATCTTCCTCAGCTTAAGTGTGCTCATCTATTATCCTTCTATTAGGATGGTGTAATGGGTCCACTAATCCTTGATTATGGCTTAAACTCATTACTTAACACTAAACAAGAACTCAAAAAACATCTAAATAATCACAAGTAGGTTAATGATCTTAATCCTAAATCATCATGGTAATTAAGTTGAGGTGTTTATCTCATACTTAAGGTATTCTCATTATCCCTAATCAAAGGGAGGATATGATGAGTTTACTAACCCTTGGTTTAGGCTTAAGCTCATCAACTTATGAAAAGCACCAAAAACAATAAAAGATTGAAAACACAAAAAACAAACAATAATCGTCTCCTTCGAGATTCTTTTCTCATCACACTCATTCACAAAACGAGAACTTGTTTCTCCCGTCTAATGCAAGACAGTTAGCACTCGAGCCAGACGAGTCATACACTTGAGCATAAGCAAGCAAGCAGTTCACAGTCAATTTATCTTTCAGTCTCTTTAAATCGAAATACGGTGTTCTGACTTCCTCATTGCACGCGAGGATACATAGGCATAACTTAACTATTATCGAACAAAAGTCTCTTTGTCATCCCCCTCTTCCAGCATTCTTTTTAAGCCTCATTCCTGAGCACCTCACTTCACTTTCTTGCACTGACACTTGTACATTCTTTCCCAGCTTTTGCACACAGATAGCACAGACACTACCCCTTTAAACACAAATATTTTAAGCGTGGATCCCGTCGAGTACGACGAACAATCTGGGTGCTAATACCTTCCCAGGTTGTAACCAACCCCCTTTCTCAGTTTCTCTGGTTCGCAACCGTCTTATCCATCTTTTTTATAATTTTATGCAACATTACCTTTCCTTCAGGTTAAAAATGCCTAGCTGGCGACTCTATTCACTTCATCTTTCATTCTCTCCTTTCGCCGACCGTTCGCGCTTTTACTGGGATGCAAATCTTTGGGAGCGACAGCTTGGCGACTCTGCTGGGGAATCTTATATTGCAACCAGGGCTTTTGGTTCTTTTTGTGGGTTCCTCCTAGCGCTTGTTTGGCTTGTGTTTATGGGGGTGTTATGTGCTACTTGTGCTTATTTATTGCTTTATTTATTGCTTTCTGTACAACTTTATTTATTGCTTTCATTTACTGTTTTTATGCATTTCATACTGTCATTATCATGTGCTGAATCTCTTGTCTGTTTTGGTGGATGGGGTTCATTGAGTGATTAAGGTCCTATACCTGGGACCTGAGTGACACATAGGCTAGAGTGGCTTCATATTCTTTCCCATTCCATTTCGGTCTGGTGCGGGAATGTGAAACATGGTTCAGACATGGGTTTCTTCTTGAGAACTCTGTGCTACAGATTTCCTGTAGTACTAGGGCTATCTGGGAAGCCTGCTAAGTCTGGATGACCTTTTTATGACCTTCAGCATTTGAGGTGAATTAGAGGAGGATCTTTTATGGTTATTGTAAACACCGTACCTCCGGGTTAGAAGTGTTTACACTTCTAATAACTGATCCAAGTCTGAGGATCCTTGTTCTAGAACATTACATGTGTGGGGTTGGGATGTTTACAGGTTTGCAAGAACCCTTGGCCTCGTCATACCCTTGTTACTAGTTTTGTTAAGGTTGTATTATTTGGACAGTTCTTGTGATTACCCTGGACTTGTGACTCTTTATTTGAGTCCCCCACCTGGTTACTGGATTTCTAAGCCTCCATCCGGACTTATGAACATACATGGACTTTTGCCAAGGCAGATAAACAAATCCAGCACTTGATCACAAACCCTTTGCATATCATTTTGCATACATCATTTCTGCATCATTTAACATTTTCTTATTTGTTTTACAGGGTATCCATCATATTATCTTTGGTTTGGTTTTGACCCCTTCTGCTGCTCAGACTTCTTCAATTATCTTCTCCAGCATCTTCATTAGTTTGTCAGTGATTCTCCTCCAGCTATCTTCATCAGAGACCCATCTCCAGCATCTCATTCAGTGACCTTCATCAACATTTGCTCTTAGCTTCTTCACCAACATCCATGGACACTTCAAGAAAGAGCAACATCACTTACCACTTCTTTGAGCCCACCCTGACTGGCATCAGGCAGGTCCAGTCCCTCATTACTCCTGATCATGTCCCACTATTCAGAGAGGATTATGGAGGCATATTGGACATGGTCATGGATCTAGATGCATCTCAGAGGAGCATGATCCATACTTGCTTGCAGTTCTATGATCCTCCACTCAGATGTTTCATTTTTCCTGATTTCCAGTTGGGACCTTTGCTAGAAGAGTTTTCCTTGTTGTTAGGAGTTCCTATCAAGAGAGGGATTCCTTTCAACCCTGAGATGGTTTCTCCCAGAAATGAAGACATAGCCAGGGCATTGCATTTGGAGCCTGCCCTCATTGATCAGGACATGACAACCAAGGCTGGGGTTTCAGGCCTTCACCTAGACTTCTTGATCTCCCAGGCTACCCTGCATGCTGCAATAGGAGAATGGAAGGCTGTCTGTGCACTTCTAGCCCTCAGTATATATGGGATTATCTTGTTTGCAGATGAGCCAAAGTTTGTGAGCAAGAATGCCATTCACCTGTTCTTACTGAGGAACCCAGTTCCTACCTTGCTTGGAGACTTCTACTACTCAGTACACCAGAGGAATGAGAAGCAGAGAGGAAGACTAGTCAGATGTTGTGATTCTCTCTATTACTCTTGGTTGCTAAGACACTTGCCAAAGTCAGATACCTTTCTGAACCCCCATCAGCAAAAGAACTGGGCTAAGAGATTTATTGCCTTGACATCAGAAGACATTAGATGGTGCATTCAGAGCACCAAAGGCAAGGACATCATTACTAGTTGTGGGTAATATCCTAACGTGCCTTTGATAGGAGTGTAAACAGCCCAAATTTTCCCTCACCCATTCACACCATGGCTTGTGATCTTTTCATTTGCATAAGTTCAATCATAGCATCTCATACCACATTTTTGATTCACTGCATTGATTCAAAGCCATCTGCATCTAGGGTTTGTGATCTGAGCCATCCCTGAGCCATTTGAGCCACTCCAAAGGTCTTCAATCATCTCAAAGGGGTCCATGCATGTTCAAGCATCATATTATATCCCCACAAGGTCAAGGAAGTCAAATAATCACAAGAACTGAGAAAGGCATGGAAGCAGAGCCAGGTTTAATTGCACAGATGACCTAAAATTAGGGTTTTGGTTTCAGAGGCCATAACTCCAATTTTTTTGGTCATTCTTGTTTCTATTGGTCTCTATATGTTATGAGGATCATGCATATCAATTTTCATGAAGAAATTCAATGGGGAAGGCATCTGATCAAGAGATGACTTCTTGAGCAAGTCAGTGCAAAATCAGGGCATCTGAGGCCCCCAATGACCCAGCCAAAGGGTGTTCTCCATCATTTTGAATGTGTATGATCTTTATTTGATCATAGAAGATGTTAGAAGTTCACAAAATTGAAGAATTTCAAGCCATTTGCAAAGTTGCCTTTTTGGGAAAGTGACTTATAATGTAAACTTGCCATTTTGGGAAAGTTTTTCAACCTCCTTTTTTGATTCAAAAATGCTTCAAATGAGAAAACTTTGGTCATGAAAGTTGTAGAATGGATCCTCCCATTTTCAAAAAGTACAAGAACTCATTCTAATTCATCTTGGATCAAAAGTTATGGCTTGTCAAAGTTGGACAAAATCACATAAATGTCACTTATGCACCAAAAGAGGAAAGTTGCAAAACCTCATGCCAAGGCCAATTGTGACTTCAAATCAGATTCTAAGCATTACACAAACATAAGTCATGACCTAAAAATCAGAATGCACCAAAGAATCTCCAAGTTTCATGACTTATGCTTCAAGAAATCACAAAGGGGCCAAAGTTGTACCAATTTGCAAAATGACCCAAAGCTTCTCATCCACTTACCTCAGTTCACAAAATCTGATCCATAACCAATTCCATGATCTCAGCTGAACCAAGCCATGCCCCTAAACCAGCCTGCCATGACCCATACCTCAAAGGACACCTAACATTGACTTTTGGCAAAAGGGACCATACCAATCAACATAGGCCAGCAACAACTCTCTGACCTATCCCAACTTGATACATGGACCAAAAGTAACTCAACACAACACACAACACAGCCTGAGCTCTCCCACAAGTCAGCACTCTCCAAAATCCCTCTTTATGCATTTTTCTTCGAATCTCCATACACAAGCCACAAACCTCAAAACAAACTTCATAGAATCACTCACCATGACCCTCTGATCATTTCCCAACCATCATTTGATCTTGAAACCATCCCAAACAGAAATACGATTTTTTCACTCCCCTTGGTCAGAACTTCATCAATCTCTTAAACCAGCCATAAGAAATTCCAAACAAGCATTGCAAACTTCTCAGGAGGTTCATTAAAGGCATCTTGGACCAAAGAAGCAGCCAGAAAGCTCCAAAGTTCAAAGCTCCAGTTCAGGTGAGCTCAAGAACAATTTTTCCAGAAACGTGTTTTTAAGTTATTAATTGATTCTCCATGATTCACTGATAATGCTGATGTGTTTGGTTTTGAAAATAGTCAAGAATTAAGCATGTATTGATCTTCTGAAATTTCTGCCATACTTTCCGTTTTGCTTCGATTCATGATTTTGGGGTTGGATAAATGAGTTTTGATGTTTGATTCTTGTTGGGGCTGAGGAGAGGATCATTTCTGGAGCTTTAGGGGTCTTGGGGTTGCGTATTGAGGGAGATGGGTGAGGAGCTAGCCGGAGAAGATGACCGGAACACTGTTCCGGTCATCTGAAAGTCATTAGGGCTCAGGATTAGGGTTAATGACATAATTACGTGAGTTTGAATTCTGGCCGTCCATTAGCGCGCGTAGTCAACTCCCGCCTCCTTGAATTTGAATCCTGGCCTTCAGATCATTTGACTTTCTCATTTTTCTTTTTAAATTCATTTTATTTTATTTGTTTTACATTTAACTTCCACGAATTTTTAAAAATAGGAAAACATATTAAAAAATTCTGATTTTTTTTGTCAAACATTTCATTAATTTTCAGAACCCAAAAATATTTTTATTTTTATTTTTTGCTTTAAAAATTATTTTTAAATCATTTAAATGTTTATTTTTAATTAGTTAATGGAAATTAATTAATTAAAAATGCATTTAGGTATTTAAAAATCACAAAAAAAATCACATTGCATTTTAAAACATTTAGAAACATTATCAAACCCTCAAAACAAATTTCTTTTTGGTCCTTGGTGTATTTTGACAAATTTCATTGGAATTAAATTTGTTTAAAGGCAATATTTTGGTCCAAACTTAAAAAAATTCATTTTGCCTAACCATGAAGAGTTTGATGATGGTTCTTCTTGCATTGCATCCTTCATAGCATGTAGTTTCTAGGGTAAAATTGGTTTGAATTTATCTTTCATTTTCAATTTGCTTTGCATTTTTCATTGTGAGGTGCTTTGAAACCCTAGTTGACTTAGAAAAATCATAACTTCCATTAGGTTTAGATTTAGGTCTCCTCCTTTGGGAAGTGAACTTGTGTAGGGTTAGGGTTCCTTTGATCTCACTTTCAATTTTTTATCATGTCATTTGCTTCTGGTTTTGAATTTGTGTGTTGCATGTTGTTCATAAACCCTAATTTGTTCATTCCTTTGCATCCATTTCTCATTTGCTTGCATTCAAGAACTTGCCATGACATTTTGTGCATCCACATGATTCATAAGACATCTTAGGACATATTAGAATCATGTTTGATCATTTCATCACTCATTTGACATGTCATACTTTCATTGCATTTCATGAACTTTCATGGTTCAAAGCATGCTTCATATGCACCCATTCTCTTGTATGCTCACATATATGCATCTTGTATGACTTTGCACCATCTCTTGACATCATTTGCATCATGTGTATGTTTCTGACTTTGGCCTTTGCCCATCCATATGCATTGTTTCATCTCATTTCTTCCCTTATGCATCTTGTACTAACTTTTCAGGATTAATGGTAAGTTTGTTTGGGAGGTGGATTTGCCTTCACCTCCTACCTCTTCTCACCTTATCATTTTACATCCTTGCTACATTTTTACTTGTATTTGAGTGAGCTTGCTCACTTGTGTCCCTCTTCCCTCTTTTTCTCTTCTCATCTCATCTCTTTTCTATCTTGTTCCTCCTCGGTGGCCTTTGAAGATCTCTTTCTCTCTTAAGACTCACAAACCCTAGGATCTCCAAGTATGATAACAATTAGGGTTTGATTAGTCCCCCATTAGTTTTACCTTTGTGTCATCTTTGAGTCTTCTCTTCTCATCTCATAATCAAGGACTAAACCTTAAAGGTTTTAAGGCTTTGTGATTA
The DNA here is from genome assembly GCA_963966055.1 of Lathyrus aphaca. Lineage (NCBI taxonomy): Eukaryota > Viridiplantae > Streptophyta > Magnoliopsida > Fabales > Fabaceae > Lathyrus > Lathyrus aphaca. Next base: position 451,846,815 of record OZ014520.1, read on the forward strand.
AGCTTATGCCTGCATCCTTCTATTAGGATGGAGTGTATAACTTTAATCCTAAGTGTTAAACCCTTAATGTGTTTAAACCCTTTAATCAATTCACTTAATAATCATTAAGACATCAAGCTTGTAACTTGGGCCTTGCATTAGGGTTCTAATTCTCCCTTAATTGGTTGAGAAGGACTAACCCTAGTGTTAATGGACAAGTCCCCCTCAAGTTGTCTTACAAACCATAAAAACCACTTCTTAATCTTACCATTAACTAAAATCCATTTAATAAAGGTTTGTTTTGTCATGAGGTTAATCCCTAATCATGGATTAAGACGAGGAGCCTTCCTCAGCTTAAATGTTCTCATCTATTATCCTTCTATTAGGATGGTGTAATGGGGCCATTAAATCTCTGATTATGGCTTAATCTCATTGCTCAACACTAAATAGAAACTCCTAAAACATCTAAATAAATATAAGTAGGTAAATGATCTTAATCCTACATCATGGTGACTAAGTGTGGGGTGCTTACTTCACACTTAAGGTATTCTCATTACTCCTAATCAGAGGGAGGATGTGATGAGTTTACTAACCCCTTGGTTTAGGCTTAAGCTCATTTTCTTATGACAAACACAAAAATCAATAAAAGACTGAAAACACAATAACAAACAATAATCGTCTCCTCCGGGATTCTTTTCTCACCTCATTCACTCATAAACGGGAACTTGCTTCTTCCGTCTGATGCAAGACAGTTTGCACCTGAGCCAGACAGGTCATACACTTGAACATAGACAAGTAAGCAGTCCACAAGTCAATTTATCTTTCAGTCTCTTTGGGTTGAACTACGGTGTTCTGACTTCCTCATTGCACGAGAGGATACGTAGGCACAACTTAACAGTTATCGAACAAAAGTCTCTGTATATTCCCCCTCTTTCCAGCATTCTTCTTTAAGCCTCATAGTCTTGAGCTTCATACTCTTGTTCTTGCACTGACACTTCTCTTATACACTTCACACTTCTTTTACACTGACACTTGCATTCTTTCCAGCTTTGATACACAAATTGCACTGACACTACCCCTTTAAACACAAATCTTTTGAGTGTGGATCCCGTCGAGTACGAAGGACAATCTGGGTGCTAATACCTTCCCAGGTTGTAACCAACCCCCTTTCTCAGTCTCTCTGGTTCATAACCGTCTTATCCATATTTTTCCTAGGTCTATGCAGCATTACATTTCCTTCGGGATAAAAATGCCTAGTTGGCGACTCTTGTGTTTTGATTTCACCCTTGTGTGTTCTCTCTCTCTCTCCTTTCACCGACGGTTCGCGTCTGTACCCCTTCTGACCAGGTGTCATTTGGTGGGAGCGACAACTTGGCGACTCTGCTGGGGACCCTTATACTGTAACCAGGGCTTCTGGTTCTTTTTGTGGGTTCCTCCTAGCGCTTGTTTGATTTGTGTTTACGGGGGTGTTATGTGCTAATTATGTTTATGTATTTGCTTTATTTATTGCTTTATGTACATCTTTATTTATTGCTTTCCTTTACAGTCTTTCATATTTCATACTGTCATTATCATTTCTGGATCTGGTTTTCTATTTTAGTGGGTGGGGGTTTCATTGAGAGTTTAAGGTCCTATACCTGGGACCGGAGTGACACCTAGGCTAGAGTGGTTCATGTTCTTTCCCATTCCATTTCGGTCTGGTGCGGGAATATGAAACACGGTTCAGATGTGGGTTTCTTCTTGAGAACTCTGTGCTACAGATTTCCTGTAGTGCTAGGGCTATCTGGGAAGCCTGCTAAGTCTGGATGACCTTTATTATGACCTTCAGAAGCTGAGGTGAATTAGAGGAGGATCTTTTATGGTTATTGTAAATATTGTACCTCCGGGTTAAAAGTGTTTACACTTCTCATAACTGATCCAAGTCTAAAGATCCTTGTTTTAGAACACTACCTGTGAGGGGGTTGGGCTGTTTACAGGTTTGCAGGTACCATTGGCCACATCATACCTTGTTACCTATTTGGTTTAAGAATACCTCATTTTGGACAGTTCTTGTGATTAACCATGGACATGTGACTCTTTATTTGAGTCCCCCACCTTGGTTACTGGATTTCTGAACCTCATCTGGACTTCTTGAACATACATGGACTTATATCAAGACAGATAATCAGATCCAGCTCTTGATCACAAACCCTTGCATATCATTTGCATACTCATCATTTGCATCATTTAACATTTGTTTATTTGTTTTTCAGGGTATCCACATTATATCTGGTTTGGTTTTGACCTCTTCTCCTGCATAGACCTCTGCTTCATCAGTTATCTGCTTCATCCATCTTCATCACCAGCATCAGCCTATCAGTGGCTCATCTCCAGTATCAGTCTTGATCCTCATCAGCACTTGTCTTCAGCTCTTCATCAGCACTCATGGCTACTCCCAGGAAGAGCAACATATCTTACCATTTCTTCGAGCCTGTGTTGACTGGTATCAGGCAGGTCCAGTCACTTATCACCCCTGACCATATCCCTTTGTTTAGAGAGCACTATGGAGGTATCCTGGATATGGTTATGGACCTGGACCCTTCTCAGAGGAGCATGATCCACACATGCTTGCAGTTTTATGACCCTCCTTTGAGATGCTTCACATTTTCAGACTTTCATCTAGGACCTCTGTTGGAGGAGTTTTCATCATTGATTGGAGTACCTATCAGGGGTGGACTCCCTTTCAACCCAGAGATGACTTTTCCCAGCAATGGAGAAGTGGAAAAAGCACTGTACCTGGAACCTGCCTTGATTGAGCAAAGCATGACAACAAAAGCTGGGATCTCTGGTTTACACTTAGACTTCTTGATTTCTCAGGCCATCCTGAAGGCCTCCTTGGGAGAATGGAGGGCAGTCTGTGCACTGTTGGCCCTCAGCATATATGGGGTTATACTGTTTGCAGATGAGCCCAAATTTATCAGCAAGAATGCCATTCATCTTTTCCTTCTGAGGAACCCAGTACCCACATTGTTGGGAGATTTTTATTACTCCATTCATCAGAGGAATGAGAAATAAAGAGGGAAGTTGGTGAGATGTTGTGCTCCTCTGTTTCACACCTGGCTGCTCAAACACCTGCCTAAGTCAGATGCATTCCTGAATCCCCACCAACAGAAGAATTGGGCCAAGAGGTTCATTGCTTTAACTTCAAATGACATCAGATGGTGCACCCAGAGCACCAAAGGCAAAGACATCATCACCAGCTGTGGGCAATACCCAAATGTACCTCTGATAGGAGTAAAGGGTTGCATCAACTACAATCCTTTGCTGTTTAAGAGACAATTGGGCTATGCTTTGGTTCACCCTCCTAGAGTGCAAGATTTAGCTGGGACCCTGTATTGTGAAGTAAAACCTAATTCAGCTGTTGTCAGACAAGCATCATGGGCTTGGGACAACATCCAGACAAAAGGGATGGCTATTCTTGGAAGGTGCAATAATGTTGCTTCAGCTCAGTACTATGACTGGTCTCATGCTAGAGCTCAGATTACTGGAATGCCCTTCATCATTGGGATATACCTGGACCCTCTACAGTACAGCCAGCAACAACTATCAGCCTGGAAGAATTTGAGAAGCTGAAGGAAAGGAATGAGAATCTGTCTCAAGCTCTGAAGAAGACCCTTTGGGAAAGGAGTGATGGTCGTCTGGACATTGAAAGGTTGGAGAAGCTCAGGGTGGAGCATCTGGCCAAGATTGAGAAAACAGAGGACTACATCAGGAAAGCAAGAGCTGGGGAGCAAATACTGAAGAATGCCTGTAAGGAGGCCAAGATTCAGAAGGCTAGGACTGAGCTCTATCTGCAAGAAAGTCAGGCTAGGTGGGTTAGGATCACTGAAGCCCGGACACAGGAATATCAGAGAATTCAAGCCAAGATTGAGCAGTTAGAGGCCAATGAAAGGAAGCAACAGGAAGCTTTGCTGGCAGCCCAGAAGGAGATTTCAGAGTTGAAGCTTAGGGCTGGATTGAAGATTTCAAAGGATCAGAGCAGGCACAAGAAGCTAACCACTGCCATTGCCACCAGAAACCTCCTCATCGGGACTATTACAGAGCATCCAGCTGGTCCGGTGACTGAGGCACTTCTGAAGGAGGTTAAGGAGGATGAGTTTGGATTAGATGTTTGACTTCGTTGCTTGTTGCTCATTTCCATTTGATGTACTTTTCTTTTTGTTGTATTTTGACCCTCCAGGGGCATATGTTGTAAAACAAACTATGTATGATTCACCATTTGTAATATATTTTATTTTGTTTCCATTTTGGGTTTTCTTTTTCTCAACAAAGTCAAAAGCATCTTCCTCGAGGTCTGGAAAGGTCAAAACCAAGAACCAAGCCGGATACCTTGGAAAACAAATAAGCATACTGCATTGCATGCTAACTTTTGTTTTTTTTGTAGGTTTTGTTATTATTTATTTGTTTCTAACTTCGCTATGACTTCAGGAAACATTGCTCGCAGAAGAGTGTTCCCTGTCAACCGTACGCACCGGTACCCTACTCCCAACAACCTTCCTGGTATCCAGATGGAGCAAGTACAGCAGGACCTGACTGAGGTCAGGAATCAGATGGCTAATGAAAGAGTGGAGATGAGAAACCAAATGACTCAATTCATGAATGTAATGACTGGCTTAGCCCAGAGTCAAGAGAGGTTAGGGGCATTGGTGGAAAGACAAACCCTCGAGGAACCTCATCCTGGAACTGGAGGAACTAGTAATAATGAGAGGGGTCAGCCTCATGTTAATCCACCAGTATTTGGACCTCATTTAGATCTGGAAGTCAACATCCCGGGAAATGTGCAAGGAAATACTGCTGGAGGGAGAATCCTACAAGAGGATCCCCAAGAGGAGCAGTTTACTGTCATGGGAGCTCGAGATGAAGTCTATGACCGGAGGTTAGATGAAATTGCTGAGAAATTGAGATCTCTGGAGTCTCAAAATTCCTTGGGCTTCGATATAATGGATATGGGGCTAGTGGATGGGGTGAGAATTCCCCACAAATTCAAACCCCCGTACTTTGAGAAATACAATGGAACCTCCTGTCCACGAACTCACCTGCAGTCTTTTCTGGGGAGACTTAAAGCATATACCATGGATGAAAAGCTATGGATGTTCTAATTTGAAGACAGCTTGACTGGGGCTTCAAGAGAGTGGTATTCATACCTGACCAGAGCTACTATCAGATGCTGGAAGGACCTAGTTGAAGCCTTCATCAGGCAGTATCAATATAATATGGACATGGCTCCCAACAGGACCCTCCTAATGGGAATGTCTCAATCCTCCAGAGAAAGCTTCAAGGAATATGCCCAAAGGTGGAGACAACTTGCTGCTGTTGTCCAGCCACCCATGTCGGAAAGAGAAATGGCCGACATGTTCATGAATACTTTGCAAGGAACATATATTGATAGATTGGCTGCCTTTTCTTCTACCAGTTTCACAGATGTAGTTATAGCTGGAGAAAGGATTGAGAGTCTGCTAAAAATGGGCAAAACTTCTGATAATGGTGCAAGTTCATCCAGTAATCCCAGGAAGCCTTTCGTGGGACCCCGAAGGACCAGTGAGACAAATGCCATTCATGCCAGCAGGGGCAGACCTCAGTACGTTCATAGATCATTAGCAGCTATCACCATTCCAGCTCCGATTCCTCAGCAACCAGCATATCAACAACAACAACAACCACTTTATCAACAGCAAGTTCAGTACCCTCCACAGAGAACCTACAACAACAACAATAGCAATCAACAACAACGACCCTTCCAACAAAGACCATCATAGGCAAACAGGGTGATTGACCCTATCCCTATGCCTTATGCTGCCTTATTGCCACAACTCCTGAAACTTAACTTGGTTGAGTTAAGAACGTTGGCACCACCAGATCCCTCCAATCTCCCAAGGAATTATGATGTCAACGCCAGGTATGCTTTCCACTCCAATGCACCTGGCCACAATACTGAAAAATGCAGGGCCTTACAAATGAAAGTCCAAGATCTGGTGGATTCTAAAGCCCTCAACTTTGCACCTCCTCCAAATGTCAACAAGAATCCTATGCCTAATCATGGAGGGCCGAGGATTAATGCCATTGAGGAAGACAAGCCATCTACTTTGATTACCAGTGTTGCACAAATTCGAACACCTTTGGTCTAAATTAACGCTCAGCTTCTAGAGTGCTAAGTGTTCCCCGGGTGTGAGCTCGGTTGTGGGTATTGCAACATTGCAGTCAACGGATGTGAAAATTTGAGAAGCGGCATAGATGGTCTTATCAAGGATGGAATCCTTCAGATCTCAACAACGGCGCCTACAAATCCAGCAATTCCTTTAACAACAATTCCTAATTCTTCTACAACAGCAGCAACAATCATTCCTACTGATTCATCAATATCATCAGCAATGGCTCCGTCCATCACTTCAACAAGTCAAATTTCAACAACCATTTCTTCTACAACATCAGCGTCCATTTTATCAGCAGAATCTTCTACAACGCCAATAAAAATTAACGAAGATGTCTCAGCAGTTACAATCTACTATAACTCATCAAGTGTTCCTCCCAGCAGCAATTTCCAACAACAAACAGTGGCACCTCCTGCCAGGTCACCAATCACAATTTACTATGATCTGCACACAATTACAGTACCCTCCTCTACAGCAGTCAGTCCAGTTACTATCACGGTGCCTGGACCAGTTCCCTATGAAAGTAGTAATGCCATACCTTGGCATTATGGCTCTGATCTCTACTGCAACGGGGAGAAAATCACTCTGGATTCATCAACCTCTTCTCCACAAGTTGATAATGTTGGGGGGGGGGGGCGGAGGCTTCACCAGAAGCGGACGCCTTTTTGCCTCACAAATACAAAAACCTAATGTTGTAGCAGAAGCTGCTGCCAAAGCAAAAGGAAAGAGTGTGGTACCTGAAGAGCCAACTGTCAAAGAAACTCAGAAGACATCTTTTGAACAAGATGTAGACGAGTTCATGAGAATCATAAAGAGAAGTGATTACAAGGTGGTGGATCAGCTTCACCAAACTCCCTCAAAAATCTCCATATTATCACTGTTGATGTGTTCCGAAGCTCACAGGAACGCATTGTTGAAAGTCCTGCACGCAACATACGTGCCGGAGGAGATTACTGTTAATCAGCTAGAAACTGTGGTAGCAAATGTCAACACCAGTCATGGACTGGGCTTTACCAATGCTGACTTAACAACTGAGGGACGTAACCACAACAAGGCTTTACATATCACCTTGGAATGCAAGGGTGCTGTTCTATCTCATGTGCTGGTGGACACTGGGTCCTCACTCAATGTTCTACCAAAGAAAGCCTTAGTGAAGCTGGAGTATGATGGCTTGGCACTGCGTCCAAGTAATTTGGTGGTAAGAGCATTCGATGGCTCTAAGAGATCAGTGCTTGGAGAGATTGATCTGCCTATGATGATTGGCCCACAGACTTTTAAAACTACCTTCTATGTGATGGACATTCAGCCGGCCTACAGCTGTTTGTTAGGTAGACCCTGGATCCACGCCGCTGGTGCTGTTACGTCTACCCTTCACCAGAAGCTGAAATTCGAGTGGGAAGGCCAGATCATCACCATCTGTGGGGAGGAAGACATCTTTGTTAGTCATCTGGCTACGTATAAGTACATAGAAATGGATGGAGAAATCCATGAAACCATGAGCCAGGGGTTTGAGGCCCTGAATATTAATGATGCATCTGCTGTACTGGGAACCTCCATAACGTCGTATCAGCAAGCCCGGAAGGTTGTTGAAGAGGGTACCGCCCAAGGCTGGGGCAAGCTGTTTCCCGTGGAAAAAAAAGAAGACAGATTTGGGTTGGGTTATAGACCAACTCAACGAGATCAATCAGAGGCTGCAAAAGAGCCCAAGTTTGTCAGCGGGGGAATGCTCACCCCGGATGCTGTAAACAATTTGGAAGACGAGGAGGAAAGCGACCGCAACCTGGAGAGCTGGATATGTCCAAGGACCCCGGGGAGCCAAGTCCTTAACTGGTCTTCCCAGGAAATTATAAGGGTTACTCCTGCAGAGTAATTATTATTTCCTGTATTTTAAAGCATGCATCAAGTCTTGCATCTTGCCCAAGATGACAAGACTCATTTTGTAATCGGGCCATCTTGTAATTTTGTGCAAATGGATTAATCAATGAATATCGGACATCTTTTGCAAACGAGTCTCTTTTTCGCTCACTGTCTTTTCATTTTTTCTTTTTGTACAAAAATAAAATGGCAATGTTTTTCAAAATAAATAACTTCATTTTCACTTTTCCTAAACAAGATTAAAATTGATCACTAAAATAAACCAATCTAAACCCTTGCAGAGAGTGCCTTTCAGACTACACCGACAACAACACAGCTATGACTTCGTATGACTTTGACAGTCCAATCAATCAAGCTGATGAAGGGGTTGAAGAAGACTATGAGCTACCTGAAGAGCTAGCCAGGTTGTTAAGGCAAGAGGAGAAGGTCATCATTCCTCATCAAGAGGAGATTGAAACGGTTAATCTTGGTACGGAAGAAGACGTGAAAGAAGTTAAGATCGGGGCCTGCCTACAAGATTCAGTAAAAGAGCAACTGATTGATATGCTTCGGGAGTATGTGGATGTCTTTGCTTGGTCTTATCAGGATATGCCAGGGTTGGACACCGATATTGTCATGCACAAGCTACCACTGAAAGAAGACTGCCCACCAGTGAAACAGAAGCTGCACCATACTCGTCCAGATATGGCAATGAAGATTAAGGAAGAGGTACAAAAGCAGTGGGACACCGGTTTCCTTGCTGTAACTAGCTATCCACTGTGGGTTGCTAAGATTGTACCATTGCCTAAGAAAGACGGCAAGGTGAGAATATGTGTGGATTACCGGGATCTGAACAGAGCCAGCCCGAAAGATGACTTCCCTTTACCTCACATTGGTGTATTGGTCAACAATACAGCTCAGTTCTCGGTGTTCTCCTTCATGGATGGATTTTCGGGATATAATAAAATCAAGATGTCACCTGAAGACACGGAGAAGACAACTTTCATCACACCCTGGGGCACGTTCTGTTATAAGGTAATGCCATTCGGACTGAAGAATGCTGGTGCCACTTATCAACGGGCTATGGTAACGTTATTCCATGACATGATCCATAAAGAAATTGAATGTTATGTGGATGATATGATTGCCAAGTCCCTCACAGAAGAAGACCACCTGGTAAACCTATTGAAGTTATTCAAGCGTCTGAGGAAGTATCAACTGAAGTTAAACCCCAACAAGTGCACATTCGGGGTACGATCTGGTAAGCTGCTGGGATTTATTGTAAGTGAGAAAGGGATTGAAGTTGACCCTGATAAAGTCAAAGCCATTCAAGAAATGCCTGCACCAAAGTCTGAAAAAGAAGTTCGGGGGTTTCTAGGAAGATTGAACTACATTTCAAGGTTCATATATCACCTTACAGCAACCTGTGAGCCTCTGTTCAAGCTGTTAAGAAAAGAACAAACGGTCAGGTGGAACGAAGACTGCCAGAGGGCTTTTGACAAAATCAAGGAATACTTACAAGAGCCTCCAATCCTTATGCCTCCAGTTGAAGGAAGACCTCTAATCATGTACTTGACAGTATTAGAAGAGTTAATGGGGTGTGTGTTGGGCCAGCATGAAGAATCTGGTCGAAAAGAGTATGCAATTTACTACCTAAGCAAAAAGTTTACCGACTGTGAACAACGTTATTCACTGCTCGAGAAAACTTGTTGTGCTTTAGCGTGGGCTGCTCGCCGACTAAGACAGTATATGTTGACCCATACTACTTTATTGATCTCAAAGATGGATCCAGTTAAGTACATTTTTGAGAAGCCAACACTTACAGGACGGATTGCAAGATGGCAAATGATCCTCACCGAATATGACATTCAGTACACATCTCAGAAAGCCATCAAAGGCAGTGTATTGTCCGATTATCTTGCTGAGCAACCCATTGATGATTACCAGCCTAAGAGATTTGACTTCCCTGATGAAGATATCATGTTCATAAAAGCAAAAGATCATGAAGAGCCTGTTCACACTGAAGGGCCTGACCCAGAAGAAGAATGGACTATGATGTTTGACGGGGCTGTTAATATGAATGGTCGTGGTGTTGGTGCAGTACTTATTACACCTAAGGGAGTTCACATGTCTTTCTCGGCAAAACTCACCTTCGACTGCACTAACAACGAAGCTGAATACGAAGCTTGTATTATGGGTCTTGAGGAAGCCATTGACCTCAGGATCAAGACTTTGAATGTATTCGGAGATTCAGCTCTGGTAATTAATCAAACCAATGGCAAATGGTATACCCACCAAGATCATCTGATACCTTATCGGGATTATACAAGGAGGTTATTGACTTTCTTCGCAACAGTCAAGCTTGAGTATATCCCTCGAGATGAAAATCAGTTTGCGGATGCTCTAGCTACCATTTCATCCATGATCAAAGTTCAAGCTGCCAACTTTGTGCCTCGGATTTCAGTGTCCAGACTTGACAAACCAGCATATGTATTCTCAGCAGATGTCGTTAATGATGATAGGCCTTGGTTCCATGATATCAAATGCTTCTTGGAGGATTAAACATACCCACCTGGGGCATCTTCCAATGATAAGAAGACATTTAAGAAGGCTAGCCGGTAGTTTCTTCCTGAACACTGATGGTTCCCTGTATAAGAGAAACTTTGATATGGTACTTCTCAGATACGTTGATAGGGCAGAAGCAGACTTGTTGATGCATGAGGTGCATGAAGGATCCTTTGGTACCCATGCGGGAGGGCATGCTATGTCTAAAAAGTTGTTAAGATCAGGTTATTACTGGATCACAATGGATGTAGACTGTTGTGCCTATGCCAGAAAATGCCATAAATGCCAGATTTATGCGGATAAAGTACATGTACCTCCCAATCCTTTGAATGTGATGTCTTCACCCTGGCCCTTCGCCATGTGGGGCATCGATATGATTGGCAAGATTGAACCAACTGCTTCAAATGGCCACAGATTCATCCTGGTAGCCATTGACTATTTTACCAAGTGGGTTGAAGCAGCTTCCTATGCAAATGTCACCAGGCAAGTGGTAGCCCGATTCCTGAAAAGAGACATCATTTGTCGATATGGAGTACCCGAGCGAATCATTACTGATAATGGTTCCAACTTGAACAATAAAATGATGGCAGAACTATGTCGGGACTTCAAGATCCAACACCACAATTCTTCTCCTTACAGGCCAAAAATGAAGGGCGCTGTTGAGGCACCTAACAAGAATATCAAGAAGATTGTGCAAAAGATGGTGGTTACCTACAAAGACTGGCATGAAATGCTACCGTTTGCATTGCATGGGTACCGTACATCAATCAGAACATCCACTGGGGCAACACCGTATCAGCTTGTGTATGGTATGGAAGCAGTCCTACCTGTTGAAATTGAATTACCCTCCCTGCGGGTACTGATGGATGTCAAATTGAACGAAGCAGAATGGGTCCAATCCCGATACGAACAACTAAGTCTGATCGAAGAAAAGAGATTGGCTGCAATCTGTCATGGGCAGCTGTATCAGAAAAGAATGAAGAAAGCCTTCGATCAGAAAGTCAGGCTTCGAGAATACCAAGTAGGAGATCTCGTGCTGAAAAGACTCTTTCCTCCTCATACAGACCACAGGGGCAAGTGGACTCCGAATTACGATGGTCCGTTCATAGTAAAGAAAGTTTTCTCTGGTGGAGCACTGATGCTCAGTACTATGGATGGTGAAGACTTCCTGTCCCCTGTAAATTCAGATGCAGTTAAAAAATACTTCGCATAAAATGACCCGCTGGACATGAAAACAGAATGTAAGTCCAGGCAAAAATAGGGCATCCCGGCGAGTCAAAAACAGAATAAAAGACTCGGGCAAAAATAAGGGAAAATAAAATAAAAAAATGTACACCCGCTGAGTTGAAAAGCCGCATTGGACAACTCAGGCAAAAAAGGGCATCCCGGTGGATTGAAAACCCGAAAGGGCGATCCACGCAAAATAAGGGAATAAGCGAACAACTGTATTCTGAATTCATCTGTATCACTTACAACATGGCAAGCTCCGGAAGGTTCGAGCATCGGTCAGAATCAGTCTTCTTCAGAAAGTAAAATGAGAAGAATGTCAAAGTCATACGAGTCATAGTAAAAAGGAAGCTCACTGAAGCGTCATCCACATTGCCAGCATCTTGTTGTTTCTCAATTTGTAACAATCTCCTCATTTCAGGGGATCCGTTTCTTTGACTGTATCTTGCCGATTCAGGGCGCATAAATTAATAAAATCAGATTTTTAGTCATATCTTGTCTCGTACGTTTTATTTTTCATTTGCAAAATGTCCGATGTCCTTGAGATATTGATCGCATAAATATAGATGCTTCCCTTCTAAAAATACGTGCTTACAGGAAATATATTTGCTCCTGGGAGTGTCTAAACTCCTATGACGGAAACCAGTAAGGGATACCTCGGGGTACTTGTGCGTTCCTTTGTCTTTACAGGATTGCAGGTATCTAAAGCGCAACATGGGGCATGAAAAGCTTCTCCCCAGTAGGCTGCCAAATCATTGTTTCCTCAGCACACCTTCCAAACATCACCAGAGATGCTTTCTCCCCATCAGGGTTGCCAGGCGTCACTTCTCCAACATTTCCTTCAGAGCAGTACCAGAAGGTGCTCATATCCCCAGCTGAGCTGTCAAGTATCATCCTCAGCAGGATCCCCAAGAAATCTCTAGGAAGATCTTTCAGTGATCTTTCTTCTTCCCCAGCCGAGTGACAGACATGGAATCATCTCCCCACAGAGTTTCAACCTCTATCTAGAAAAGCAACGCCTGAAGATCTCACGACAGAGTAAAGAAAGCTTCTACAAACCCCAGTTGGGTTCCTCATTACTGAGACAGGTCTATCAGTGATCTATTTCCCCAAGCAGAGTCATATATGTCAGATCTACCAATGATCTCATCCCCAGCTGGGATATCCACTTCAAGCAGATCAGCCAGAGATCTCTGCAGCAACGGGACCCGAATCCCGGATCGGTATCTTCGCATAATCATAGCATTCGCATCATATTTTCCCACAGAGCGTAGCATTCCGTCTAATACGGAGCATTACGACAAAAATCCAACATATTGCATAATCATGAGCCATGTTCTGAATCAAACACTTGTAAATACCAAAATATCTCTCAAATTCCCCACCAGAGAGCCAAAGCATTTCACTCGCAAATACTGATACATGCTCCTTTTGCCACCCGTCCGTGTCATCATTCCCTAGTGAAGTCGCCTGGGCGTTCTCTACAAACAGACACTTATATTACAGATGCTTCTTGACACTCGTCTGTGTCATATCCCCAGCAGAAAGCCAAAGCGTCCCCTTTGCACTCACAGATACATATATATATACAATTCCTTGACACTCGTCCATGTCACCGTCCCCAGCACAGTTGCCTAAACACTTTGTAAATCAAATACTTGTTTATAGTACACTTTTTCCGACACCCGTCCGTGTCGCACTCTCCCCAGCAAGTTGAGCACTCGTCTATGTCTCACTCATACCTTTTACTCATACAGATACTCGTCCGTATCTTGTATATACCACTTAAATCCCCTCAGAATCAACACTCGTCCGTGTTCTTTGTTAACCAGTTGATACTCGTCCGTATCATCATCTCTGAACATGCGTCAAGCGTTTGTTTCTACTGATACTCGTCCGTATCATAGTCTTAAGGATGCTCGTCCGTATCTTTAATCTATACACCGTGTCAAACACTTACGTCTTCTTGAATTTAGACACTCGTATGTGTCTACTATTCCCCAGAAGAGTCCCAACAACTCCCAGTAAATTATTTCCTTTCTATCTGACATTCATCCTATGTCATGATACCTCTCGGCAGCCGTCCCCTGCTAGGTGATCGTCCTTCACCTCTTGATGATCGTCCTTCATCATTCTATCTGATGGTCGTCCCCATCGTTGATCTTGTTATCTGGCATTCGTCCTATGTCATGATAAACCCTGAGAGCAGCCATACCCTGCTAGGTGATTATCCTTCACCTCTTGATGATCGTCCTTCATCATGCTGATCCGATGGCCGTCCCCATCGTCGACCTTCTCTGTCCGGCATTCGTCCTATGTCGTGATATTTTTGGCAGCCGTACCCTGCCAGGTGATCGTCCTTCACCTTGGATGACCGTCCCTCATCTTATCCCCAAGAGAGCAGCCGTCCCCTGCTAGGTGATCGTCCTTCACCTCTGATGACCGTACCTCATCATTTATTTCATTCATACCTTGAACTTGATGGCCGTCCCCATCCCCAGCTTGTCGGTCGTCCCTGTCATTGCTTTATTTCCCGCATTTTCCCCAGCATGTCGGTCGTCCCCGTCATTGCTTCACCCCCAGCAGTCGTCCTCTGCTTGACGGTCGTCCTCCGTCGCCCGCACTCTATAATCATATCATACTTATTTTTACAATCTATATCCCTTTTCTTCTTCATTCAGTGAGTGCAAATTTTGGACTGTCTTTGGTATTCAACCACAAGTTATCTTGTTTGCCTGCTAAGTCGTTGCTTACATCCTGCACAACTAACTCATGCTTGAATAGGGGCAGCTGTAAACACCCCAAATTTGCCCTCACCCATTCACACCATGGCTTGTGATCTTTTCATTTGCATAAGTTCAATCATAGCATCTCATACCACATTTTTGATTCACTGCATTGATTCAAAGCCATCTGCATCTAGGGTTTGTGATCTGTGCCATCCCTGAGCCATTTGAGCCACTCCAAAGGTCTTCAATCATCTCAAAGGGGTTCATTCATGTTCAAGCATCATATTATATCCCTACAAGGTCAAGGAAGTCAAAGAATCACAATAACTAAGAAAGGCATGGAAGCAGAGCCAGGTTTAACTGCACAGATGACCTAAAATTAGGGTCTTGGTTTCAGAGGCCATAACTCCAATTTTTTTTGTCATTCTTGTTTCTATTGGTCTCTATATGTTATGAGGATCATGCATATCAATTTTCATGAAGAAATTCAATGGGGAAGGCATCTGATCAAGAGATGACTTCTTGAGCAAGTCAGTGCAAAATCAGGGCATCTGAGGCCCCCAATGACCCAGCCAAAGGGTGTTCTCCATCATTTTGAATGTGTATGATCTTTATTTGATCATAGAAGATGTTAGAAGTTCACAAAATTGAAGAATTTCAAGCCATTTGCAAAGTTGCCTTTTTGGGAAAGTGACTTATAATGTAAACTTGCCATTTTGGGAAAGTTTTTCAACCTCCTCTTTTTGATTCAAAAATGCTTCAAATGAGAAAACTTTGGTCATGAAAGTTGTAGAATGGATCCTCCCATTTTCAAAAAGTACAAGAACTCATTCTAATTCATCTTGGATCAAAAGTTATGGCTTGTCAAAGTTGGACAAAATCACATAAATGTCACCTATGCACCAAAAGAGGAAAGTTGCAAAACCTCATGCCAAGGCCAATTGTGACTTCAAATCAGCTTCTAAGCATTACACAAACATAAGTCATGACCTAAAAATCAGAATGCACCAAAGAATCTCCAAGTTTCATGACTTATGCTTCAAGAAATCACAAAGGGGCCAAAGTTGTACCAATTTGCAAAATGACCCAAAGCTTCTCATCCACTTGCCTCAGTTCACAAAATCTGATCCATAAGCATTCCATGATCTAAGCTGAACCAAGCCATGCCCCTAAACCAGCCTGCCATGACCCATACCTCAAAGGACACCTAACATTGACTTTTGGCAAAAGGGACCATACCAATCAACATAGGCCAGCAACAACTCTCTGACCTATCCCAACTTGATACATGGACCAAAAGCAACTCAACACAACACACAACACAGTCTGAGCTCTCCCACAAGTCAGCACTCTCCAAAATCCCTCTTATTGCATTTTTCTTCGAATCTCCATACACAAGCCACAAACCTCAAAACAAACTTCATAGAATCACTCACCATGACCCTCTGATCATTTCCCAACCATCATTTGATCTTGAAACCATCCCAAACAGAAATACAATTTTTTCACTCCCCTTGGTCAGAACTTCATCAATCTCTTAAACCAGCAATAAGAAATTCCAAACAAGCATTGCAAACTTCTCAGGAGGTTCATTAAAGGCATCTTGGACCAAAGAAGCAGCCAGAAAGCTCCAAAGTTCAAAGCTCCAGTTCAGGTGAGCTCAAGAACAATTTTTCCAGAAACGTGTTTTTAAGTTATTAATTGATTCTCCATGATTCACTGATAATGCTGATGTGTTTGGTTTTGAAAATAGTCAAGTATTAAGCATGTATTGATCTTCTGAAATTTCTGCCATACTTTCGGTTTTGCTTCGATTCATGATTTTGGGGTTGGATAAATGAGTTTTGATGTTTGATTCTTGTTGGGGCTGAGGAGAGGATCATTTCTGGAGCTTTAGGGGTCTAGGGGTTACGTATTGAGGGAGATGGGGTGAGGAGCTAGCCGGAGAAGATGACCGGAACACTGTTCTGGTCATCTGAAAGTCATTAGGGCTCAGGATTAGGGTTAATGACATAATTACGTGAGTTTGAATTCTGGCCGTCCATTAGCGCGCGTAGTCAACTCCCGCCTCCTTGAATTTGAATCCTGGCCTTCAGATCATTTGACTTTCTCATTTTTCTTTTTAAATTCATTTTATTTTATTTGTTTTACATTTAACTTCCACAAATTTTTAAAAATAGGAAAACATATTAAAAAATTCTGATTTTTTTTGTCAAACATTTCATTAATTTTCAGAACCCAAAAATATTTTTATTTTTATTTTTTGCATTAAAAATTATTTTTAAATCATTTAAATGTTTATTTTTAATTAGTTAATGGAAATTAATTAATTAAAAATGCATTTAGGTATTTAAAAATCACAAAAAAATTCACATTGCATTTTAAAACATTTAGAAACATTATCAAACCCTCAAAACAAATATCTTTTTGGTCCTTGGTGTATTTTGACAAATTTCATTGGAATTAAATTTGTTTAAAGGCAATATTTTGGTCCAAACTTAAAAAAATTCATTCTGCCTAACCATGAAGAGTTTGATGATGGTTCTTCTTGCATTGCATCCTTCATAGCATGTAGTTTCTAGGGCAAAATTGATTTGAATTTATCTTTCATTTTCAATTTGTTTTGCATTTTTCATTGTGAGGTGCTTTGAAACCCTAGTTAACTTAGAAAAATCATAACTTCCATTAGGTTTAGATTTAGGTCTCCACCTTTGGGCAGTGAACTTGTGTAGGGTTAGGGTGCCTATGATCTCACTTTAAATTTTTTATCATGTCATTTGCTTCTGGTTTTGAATTTGTCTGTTGCATGTTGTTCATAAACCCTAATTTGTTCCTTCCTTTGCATTCATTTCTCATTTGCTTGCATTCAAGAACTTGCCATGACATTTTGTGCATCCACATGATTCATAAGACATCTTAGGACATATTAGAATCATGTTTGATCATTTCTTCACTCATTTGACATGTCATACTTTCATTGCATTTCATAAACTTTCATGAACTTTCATGGTTCAAAGCATGCTTCATATGCACCCATTCTCTTGTATGCTCACATATATACATCTTGTATGACTTTGCACCATCTCTTGACATCATTTGCATCATGTGTATGTTTCTGACTTTGGCCTTTGCCCATCCATATGCATTGTTTCATCTCATTTCTTCCCTTATGCATCTTGTACTAACTTTTCAGGATTAATGGTAAGTTTGTTTGGGAGGTGGATTTGCCTTCACCTCCTACCTCTTCTCACCTTATCATTTTACATCCTTGCTGCATTTTTACTTGTCTTTGAGTGAGCTTGCTCACTTGTGTCCCTCTTCCCTCTTTTTCTCTTCTCATCTCATCTCTTTTCTATCTTGTTCCTCCTTGGTGGCCTTTGAAGATCTCTTTCTCTCTTAAGCCTCACAAACCCTAGGATCTCCAAGTATGATAACAATTAGGGTTTGATTAGTCCCCCATTAGTGTTACCTTTGTGTCATCTTTGAGTCTTCTCTTCTCATCTCATAATCAAGGACTAAACCTTAAAGGTTTTAAGGCTTTGTGATTAAGCTTATGCCTGCATCCTTCTATTAGGATGGAGTGTATAACTTTAATCCTAAGTGTTAAACCCTTAATGTGTTTAAACCCTTTAATCAATTCACTTAATAATCATTAAGACATCAAGCTTGTAACTTGGGCCTTGCATTAGGGTTCTAATTCTCCCTTAATTGGTTGAGAAGGACTAACCCTAGTGTTAATGGACAAGTCCCCCTCAAGTTGTCTTACAAACCATAAAAACCACTTCTTAATCTTACCATTAACTAAAATCCATTTAATAAAGGTTTGTTTTGTCATGAGGTTAATCCCTAATCATGGATTAAGTTGAGGAGCCTTCCTCAGCTTAAATGTTCTCATATATTATCCTTCTATTAGGATGGTGTAATGGGGCCATTAAATCTCTGATTATGGCTTAATCTCATTGCTCAACACTAAATAGAAACTCCTAAAACATCTAAATAAATATAAGTAGGTAAATGATCTTAATCCTACATCATGGTGACTAAGTGTGGGGTGCTTACTTCACACTTAAGGTATTCTCATTACCCCTAATCAGAGGGAGGATGTGATGAGTTTACTAACCCCTTGGTTTAGGCTTAAGCTCATTTTCTTATGACAAACACAAAAATCAATAAAAGACTGAAAACACAAAAACAAACAATAATCGTCTCCTCCGGGATTCTTTTCTCACCTCATTCACTCATAAACGGGAACTTGCTTCTTCCGTCTGATGCAAGACAGTTTGCACCTGAGCCAGACAGGTCATACACTTGAGCATAGACAAGTAAGCAGTCCACAAGTCAATTTATCTTTCAGTCTCTTTGGGTTGAACTACGGTGTTCTGACTTCCTCATTGCACGAGAGGATACGTAGGCACAACTTAACAGTTATCGAACAAAAGTATCTGTATATTCCCCCTCTTTCCAGCATTCTTCTTTAAGCCTCATAGTCTTGAGCTTCATACTCATGTTCTTGCACTGACACTTCTCTTATACACTTCACACTTCTTTTACACTGACACTTGCATTCTTTCCAGCTTTGATACACAAATTGCACTGACACTACCCCTTTAAACACAAATCTTTTGAGTGTGGATCCCGTCGAGTACGACAGACAATCTGGGTGCTAATACCTTCCCAGGTTGTAACCAACCGTCTTATCCATATTTTTCCTAGGTCTATGCAGCATTACCTTTCCTTCGGGATAAAAATGCCTAGCTGGCGACTCTTGTCTTTTGAGTTCACCCTTGTGTGTTCTCTCTCTCCTTTCACCGACAGTTCGCGTCTGTACCCCTTCTGACAAGGTGTCATTTGGTGGGAGCGACAAGGAGTAAAAGGTTGCATCAACTACAACCCTTTGCTGTTTAAGAGACAATTAGGATATGCTTTGGTTCATCCTCCCAAAGGGCAAGATTTGGTTGAGACCCTCTATTGTGAAATCCAGCCCAACTCTGCTGTTGCCAGGCAAGCTGCCTGAGCTTGGGATAACATCCAGACTAAGGGAACAACCATCCTTGGCAAGTGCAACAACATTGCTTCAGCATAGTATTCTGATTGGTCTCGTACCAGAGTTCGGATCACCCGGATGCCATTCACTTTGGAAGATGTACCTGGACCTTCTACAGTACAACCTGCAGCTACTGTCAGTTTGGAAGAGTTTGAAAAACTGAAGGAAAAGAATACTCAACTATCTGAAGCCTTGAAGAAGACTCTCTGGAAGAGAAATGACAGTTATCTAGATAATGAGAGATTGGAAAGGCTCAGGGTTGAGCATTTGACCAAGATTGAGAAGACGGATGACTACATCAGGAAGGCAAGAGCAGGGGAGTTAGTACTGAAGAATGCTTGCAAGGAAGCAAAGACTCAGAAGGCTAGGGCAGAGCATTATCTAGAGGAGAGCCAGGCTAGGTGGATCAGGATCACTAAAGCCTGTGCACAGGAAGATCAAAGGACTCGGGCTAAGATAGAGCAGCTGGAGGCTAGTGAGAAGAAGCATCAGGAGGCATTATTGGCAGCTCAGAGGGAGATATCTGAATTAAAACTCCGGGCGTGGTTGAAGAGGTCAAAGGATCAGGACAATCATAAGAAGTTAACCAGTGCCATTTCTACCAGGAACCTCCTCATCAGGACTATTACAGAGCACCCAGTGGGTCCAGTGACTGAGGCCCTCCTGAAGGAAGTCAGAGAGGATGACTTTGGATTAGATGTTTGACTCTTTTGCTTGTACTTTTCTTTTGTTGTTGTATTTTGACCCACCATGGGGATGTTATTGTAATCAAACTATGTATTTCCACTCATTGTAATATATCAGTTTGTATTATTTTTGGTGGGCTTTATCTATCTCTACAACATCATCAGCATTTCCTCGAGGTCTGGAAAGGTCAAAACCAAAGAACCAAGCCGGATACCCTTGGAAGACAAATAGGCATATTGCATTACATGCTAACATCTTCTTTGTTTTGTAGGTTTTTGTTTTTATTGTTGTTTCTCACATTGTTGTGGTTTTAGGAAATATTGTTGGCATGAGAGTGTTCCCTGTCAACAGAACACACCGGTACCCGACAAGAAATAACCTTCCGAGACTTCAGATGGATCAAGTTCAGCAAGACTTGAATGAAGTGAGGGCCTAGATGGCCAATGAGAGGGTTGAGATGAGGAATCAGATGACCCAATTCATGACTATAATGACTTGCTTAGCTCAAAGCCAGGAAAGACTAAGGGATTTGGTTGAAAGGCAGACTCATGAAGAACACCATCCAGGTATAGGAGGTACCAGTAACAACGATCACGTTCAGCCTCACACTGATCCACCAGAGTTTGGGCCTCATCTAAACCCAGAAATCAAGGCCATAAGGAATACTCAGGGTAACACTGCTGGAGGAAGGGTCTTGCAAGAGGATCCTCAAGAAGAGCAGTTCACAGTTGTTGGGGCTGGGGACGAAGTTTACGACCGTCGATTGGATTAGATTGCAGAGAAGCTGAGGTCTCTTGAATCCCAGAATTCCCTAGGATTTGATGTAATGGACATGGGACTGGTGGAAGGGTTGAGAATTCCTCACAAGTTCAAACCCCCGTGTTTTGAAAAGTATAATGGCACATCCTGCCCACGCACCCACCTTTAATCATTCTTGGGAAGGTTAAAAGCATACACCATGGATGAAAAGATGTGGATGTTTTACTTCGAGGATAGTCTAACAGGGGCATCCCGAGAGTGGTATTCCCACTTGACTAGAGCCACAATAAGAAACTGGAAAGAGGGGGACCCAGTTCAAGCAGTACAAGAAAACCATTTGCTGGGCCCCGTAGATCTGGTGAGACAAACTTTGTGCACATGGAAGAGGGAGACCCTAATACTTGCCCAGGACAGTTGCTGCTGTTACTATCCCTGCTCCACCTCCTCAGTATACTCAACAACCACAACACTTTCCGCAACAACAACAATTTCTGCAACAAAGACCTGTCGCTCCTACCAAATGACACCTGGTCAGAAGGGGTGCAGACGCGAACGGTCGGCGAAAGGAGAGAGGACACACAAGGGTGAACTCAGAAGACAAGAGTCGCCAGCTAGGCATTTTTATCCCGGAGGAAAGGTAATGCTGCATAAACCTGAGAAAAGATATGGATAAGACAGTTGCGAACCAGAGAAACTGAGAAAGGGGGTTGGTTACAACCTGGGAAGGTATTAGCACCCAGATTGTTCGGCGTACTCAACAGGATCCACGCTTAAAAGATTTGTGTTTTAAAGGGGTAGTGTCAGTGCAATTTGTGTATCAAAGCTGGAAAGAATGCAAGTGTCAGTGTAAAAGAAATGTGAAGTGTATAAGAGAAGTGTCAGTGTAAGAACAAGAGTGAAAAGCTCAAGACTATGAGGCTTAAAGGATAATGCTGGAAGAGGGGGGAATATACAGAGACTTCTGTTCGATAACTGTTAAGTTATACCTACGTATCCTCTCGTGCAATGAGGAATTCAAAACACCGTAGTTCGACTCAAAGAGACTGAAAGATAAATTGACTTGTGAACTTCTTACTTGTCTATGCTCAAGTGTATGACCTGTCTGGCTCAGGTGCTTACTGTCTTGCACTAGACGGAAGAAGCAAGTTCTCGTTTGTGAGTGAATGAGATGAGAAAAGAATCCCAGAGGAGACGATTATTGTTTGTTTTTTTGTGTTTTCAGTCTTTTATCGATTTTGAATTTTGTCATAAGGAAATGAGCTTAAGCCTAAACCAAGGGTTAGTAAACTCATCACATCTTCCCTCTGATTAGGGGTAATGAGAATACCTTAAGTGTGAATTAAACACCTCTCACTTAATCACCATGATGTAGGATTAAGATCATTAACCTACTTGCATTTATTTTGATGTTTTTGGTGTTTTTGTTTAGTGTTGAGTAATGAGATTAAGCCATAATCAGAGATTTAATGGACCCATTACACCATCCTAATAGAAGGATAATAGATGAGAACATTTAAGTTGAGGAAGGCTCCTCAACTTAATCCATGATTAGGGATTAACCTCATGACAAAACAAACCTTTATTAAATGGATTTTAGTTAATGGTAAGATTAAGAAGTGGTTTTTATGGTTTGTAAGACAACTTGAGGGGGACTTGTCCATTAACACTAGGGTTAGTCCTTCTTAACCAATTAAGGAAGAATTAGAACCCTAAGGCAAGGCCCAAGTTACAAGCTTGATGTCTTAGTGATTATTAGATGGATTGATTAAAGGATTTAAACACATTAAGGGTTTAACACTTAGGATTAAAGTTATACACTCCATCCTAATAGAAGGATGCAGGCATAAGCTTAATCACAAAGCCTTAAAACCTTTAGGGTTTAGTCCTTGATTAAGAGATGAGAAGAGAAGACTCAAAGATGACACAAAGGTAAAACTAAATGGGGGACTAATCATACCCTAAATATTATCATACTTATAAATCCTAGGGTTTGTGAGGCTTAAGAAAGAAAGAGATCTTCAAAAGGCCACCAAGGAGGAACAAGATAGAAAAGAGATGAGGTGAGAAGAGAAAAGAGGGAAGAGAGGCACAAGTGAGCAAGCTCACTCAAAGACAAGTAAGAATTCAGCAAGGATGTAAAGTGATGAGGTGAGAAGAGGTAGGAGGTGAAGGCAAATCCACCTCCCAAACAAACTTACCATTAACCTGAAAAGTTAGTACAAGATGCATAAGAGAAGAAATGAGATGAAACAATGCATATGGATGAACAAATGTCAAAGTCAGAAACATACATATGGTGCAAATGATGTCAAGGGATGGTGCAAAGTCATACAAGATGCATATATGTGAGCATACAAGAGAATGGATGCATATGGAGCATGCCTTGAACCATGAAAGTTCATGAAAGCTTAGGAAATGCAATGAAGGTATGACATGTCAAATGAATGATGCAATGATCAAACATGATTCTAATATATCCTAAGATGTCTTATGGATCATGTGGATGCACAAAATGTCATGATAAGTTCTTGAATGCAAGCAAATGAAAGAAGGATGCAAATGAAGGCAAGAATTAGGGTTTATGCATAACATACAACACAAAACTCAAAATCAGAAGAAAATGACATGATAAAAAATTAAAAATGGGATCAAAGGAACCCTAAACCTACAAAAGTTCACTGCCCAAAGGAGGGGACCTAACTCTTAACCTAATGGGAGTTATGAATTTCTCAAGTCAACTAGGGTTTCAAGGCACTTCAAAAGGAAAAATGCACATTAAATTGAAAATGAAAGATGAATTCAAACCAATTTTACCCTAGAAACTACATTCTATGAAGGATGCAATGCAAGAAGAACCATTATCAAACCCTTCATGGTTAGGCAGAATGGATTTTTCTAAGTTAGGACCAAAATATTGCCTTTAAATGAATTTAATTCCAATGAAAATTGTCAAAATACATCAAGGACCAAAAAGAAATTTGTTTTTAGAGTTTGATAATGTTTCTAAATGCTTTAAAATGCAATTTGAATTTTTGGGTGATTTTTAAATACCTAAATGCATTTTTAATTAATTAATTTTCATTAACTAATTAAAAATAAACATTTAAATGATTTAAAAATAATTTTTAATGCAAAAAATAAAAATAAAAGTATTTTCTGGTTAAGAAAAATATTTGAAACCAAAATACAAAAGGAAAATATTTTTGGAATTTTCTAACTATTTTTAAAAAATATATGAAATAATTAAAGGAAAAATGAAAAGTAATCAAAACCAGTGGTTGAGATGCAAAGTTGAAGGATCCAAGGGCTGCGCGTGCAAGTCAACAAGACTGGTGGTAATCAGAATCCAAGGCCATGGTTCAAAGTTGCTAATTCGCGCGTGATCATGTGGCTCATATTCAAACTGACTAATTAAGCTAAATTAATTTAATTAATCAGGTTTTAGGGTTTAATGACATGATCTGGTCCATCCAAGTGCGCGCGGGAAGCATGATCCTAGGGTTAGAATTCAAAGTTACTAATTAAACAGGTTTTGCCCTAGTTAACTTCAGGCGACCGGAGATAAGCTCCGATCGTCTTCTCCGGTCATCCCCCTCACCTGAAACACTCAAAACACATCCCCAAGACCCCTAAAGCTCCAGAATCAATCCTCTAACATTGAATAACAAGAATCCATGGTCAAAAACAATTTATCTTAGCCACACAGAGAGAATCGAAGAAAATAAATTTTAGGGCAAAAGTTTCAGAGCAACACAAAATGCTTGTTTCTGGCCCATTTTCGAAAATAATTACATCCCCATGATCAGGGCAACACATAGAACAACTTTGTAACTAAAAAACAAGATTCTGGAAAAAAAGTTCATCATGTTACCTGAGATTGAGCTTTCGAATCCTGGGCTTTCTGACCTTCTGCCTTGTGCTTTTCCACTCCAATGAACTCCTTGAGGCTTCTGGTAAGCTTGGAATGAGTTTATATGGAGGATTTTGAAGCTTCCAGTTCAGGGGTGGTGAAAATCATATCTCTGTTTATGGTGGTCTTAGGCTGTTTTGATGGGTCAGGGATGTTCAGTGAAGCATTTTGAGATGAATGGTGGAAGAAATTTGGAGAATGAATGGCTGAGTTATGGGATTCGATAGAAAATGCAAAAGGAGGGATTTTTGTGAACTCTAGCAATGTTGTGGATTCAGGCCCTCTTCTTGTGTGTTTTGAGTCTCTTTTAGTCCACATATCAAGCTGTGATAGGGCAGAGAGTTGTTGGTGGCACAACTTGATTGGTATGGTCCCTTTTGCCAAAAGTCAATGTTAGGTGTCCTTTGAGGTATGGGCTGTTTCAGGGCTAGAGCAAGGGCATGTCTACTGCAGCTTGATTCAAGGATGACCATGGAAATGAATTTGAGGACAATTTGCAAGTGGATTGGAGTTTATGTAAGGTTTTGCAAATTTCACAAAATTTGGCCCTTGTGAAGTTTCTCAATGATCAAGGCATGGAAATGGGAAATTCTTTGGTGCATTCTGAATTTTAGGTCATGACTTATGTTTGTGTAATGCTTAGAAGTTGATTTGAAGTCACAATTGGCTTTGGCATGAAGTTTTGCAACATTCCCCTTTTGGTGCCTAAGTGAAATTTCATGATTTTTCCCAACTTTGACAAGCCATAACTTTTGATCCAAAATGAATTAGAATGAGTTCTTGTACTTTTTGAAAAGGGGAGGATCCATTCTATAACTTTTATGACCAAAGTTCTTTCATTTGAAGCATTTTTGAATCAAAAAGAGGAGGTTGAAAAACTTTCCCAAAATGGCAAGTTTACATTATAAGTCACTTTCCCAAAAAGGCAACTTTGCAAATGGGTTGAAATTCTTCAATTTTGTGAACTTCTAACATCTTATATGATCAAATAAAGATCATACACATTCAAAATTATGGAGAACACCCTTTGGTTGGGACATTGGGGGCCTCAGATGCCCTGATTTTGCACTGACTTGCTAAAGAAGTCACCTTTTGATCAGATGCCTTCCCCATGGAATTTCTTCATGAAAATTGATATGCATGATCCTTATAACATATAGAGACCAATAGAAACAATAATGACCAAAAAATTTGGAGTTATGGCCTCTGAAACCAAAACCCTAATTTTAGGTTATCTGTGCAGTTAAACCTGGCTCTGCTTCCATGCCTTTCTCAGTTCTTGTGATTCTTTGACTTCCTTGACCTTGTGGGGATATAATATGATGCTTGAACATACATGGACCCCTTTGAGATGATTGAAGACCTTTGGAGTGGCTCAAATGGCTCAGGGATGGCTCAGATCACAAACCCTAGATGCAGATGGCTTTGAAACAATGTAGTGAACCAAAAAATGGTATGAGATGCTATGATTGAACTTATGCAAATGAAAAGGTCACAAGCCATGGTGTGAAATGAGTGAGGGAAAATTTGGGGTGTTTACAGCTGCTCCTATTTAAACATGAGTTAGCTGTGTAGGATGTAAGCAACGACTTAACAGGCAAATAAGATAACTTGTGGTTGAATACCAAAGACAGTCCAAAATTTGCACTCACAGAATGAAGAAGAAAAGGGATATAGATTGTAAAAGGAAATAAAGTATAATTATAAAGTGCGGGCGACGGAGGACGACCGTCGAGCAGAGGACGACTGGTGGGGATGACGCAATGACGGGGACGACCGACATGTTGGGGATGAGATGAGGGACAGTCATCTATTGGTGAAGGACGATCACCTGGCAGGGTACGGCTGCCGAAAGTATCAGGACATAGGACGAATGTCGGATGAAAAGGTCGACGATGGGGACGGCCATCGGATAAAAATGATGAAGGACGATCATCAAGAGGGGAAGGACGATCACCTAGCAGGGTATGGCTGCTCTGAGGGTTTATCATGACATAGGACGAATGTCAGATAACAGAATCAACGATGGGGACGACCATCGGATAAAGTGATGAAGGACGATCATCAAGAGGTGAAGGACGATCACCTAGCAGGGGACAACTGCTAAAAATATCAAGACATAGGACGAATGTCGGATAAGAAAGGGTTCTAATGAATAGAGACTCCGAAGGGGATGATGAAGGACGATCATCAGAGAGGTGAAGGACGATCACCTGGTAGGGGACGGCTGCCGAAAGGTATCATGACATAGGACGAATGTCAGATAGAAAGGAAATAGTTTTGCTGGGGACTCTTCTGGGGAATGGTAGACACAGACGAGCGTCTATATTCAAGAAAATATAAGTGTTTGACACGGTGTATAGATTAAAGATGCGGACAAGCATCCTTAAGACTATGATACAGACGAGTATCAATAGAAACAAACGCTTGACGCATGTTCAGAGATGATGATACGGACGAGTACCAATTAGTTAACAAAGAACACAGACGAGTGTCGAATCTGAGGGGATTTAAGTGGCGTATACAAGATACTGACGAGTATCTGTATGAGTAGAAAGTGATGAGTGAGACATAGACGAGAGTCCAACTTGCTATGGAGAGCATGACACGGACGGGTGTCGGGAAAAGTGTATTATAAACAAGTATTTGATTTTCAAAGTGTTCAGGTAACTATGTTGGGGAAGGTGACACGGACGGGTGTCAAGGAATTATATATATATATATATATATATATATATGTATCTGTGTTAGTGAGTGCAAAGGGGACGCTTTGGCTTTCTACTGGGGGTATGACACAGACGAGTGTCAAGAAGTATCTGTTTGCTCGGGAAATTTACTGGGGAATGATGACACAGACGAGTGCCGAAAGGAGTGTGTATCCGTATCTATAAGGGAAATGCTTTGGCTCTCTGGTGGGGAATTGGGAAATATTCTCTATATTGTTGATGGATTGTCAGTATTTACAAGTGTTCAGTTCGACACATGGCTTATGATTATGCAATATGTTTGATTTTTTTTTTGCCGTAATACTCCGTATTAGACGGAATGCTACGCTCTGTAGGGAGAATATGATGTGGATGCTATGATTATGCAAAGATACCGATCCAGGATTCGGATCCCGTTGTCGAAGAGATCTCTGGCTGATCTGCT
Organism: Lathyrus aphaca; assembly: GCA_963966055.1. Taxonomy (NCBI): domain Eukaryota; kingdom Viridiplantae; phylum Streptophyta; class Magnoliopsida; order Fabales; family Fabaceae; genus Lathyrus; species Lathyrus aphaca. Next base: position 451,874,907 of record OZ014520.1, read on the forward strand.
TGAAGTGTATATCCCAGCTGGGGATGAGATCATTGGCAGATCTGTCATATCCGACTCTGCATGGGGAAATAGATCACTGATAGACCCATCTCAGTAATGAGGGACCCAGCTGGGGCCTGTAGAAGCTTTCTTTGCTCTGTTGTGAGATCTTCAGGCGTTGCTCTTCTGGATAGAGGCTGAAACTCTGTGGGGAGAATGGTTCCCTGTCTAGCACTTGGCTAGGGAAGAAGAAAGATCACTGAAAGATCTTCCTAGAGATTTCTGTGGGGATCCTGCTGAGGATGATACTTGACAACTCAGCTGGGGGTATGAACACCTTCTGGTACTGCTCTGAAGGAAATGTTGGAGAAGTGATGCCTGGCAACCCTGATAGGGAGAAAGCATCTCTGGTGATGTTTGGAAGGTGTGCTGAGGAAATAATGATTCGGCATCCCACTGGGAAGAAGCTTTCATGCCCCATGATGTGCTTTGAACACCTGCAATCATGTATGACAAAGAAACGTACAAGTATCTCGAGGTATCCCTTACTGGATTCCATCATAGGAGTTTTGAAACTCCCGAGAGTTAATATATTTCCTGCAAGCATGTATATTTAGAAAAGACGCATCTGTATTTATGCAATCAATATCTCAAGGACATTAGACATTTTGCAAATGAAAAAATAAAACGTACGAGACAAGATATGACTGAAAATCTGATTTTATTAATTTATGCACCCTGAATAGGCAAGATACAGTCAAAGAAACAGATCCCCTGAAATGAAGAGATTGTTACAAATTGAGAAACAAGAAGATGCTGGCAATGTTGATGACGCTCCAGTGCTTCCCTTTTACTATGACTCGTATGACTTTGACGTTCTTCTCATCTTGCTTTCTGAAGAAGACTAATTCTGACCGATGCTTGAACCTTTCGAAGCTTACCATGTTGCAAGTGATACAGATGAATTCAGAATGCAGTTGTTCGCTTATTCCCTTATTTTGCGTGGATCGCCCTTTCGGGTTTTCAATCCACCGGGATACCCTTTTTTGCCTGAGTTGTCCAATGTAGCTTTTCAACTCAGCGGGTGTACATTTTTTTATTTATTCTCCCTTATTTTTGCCCGAGTCTTTTACTCTGTTTTTGACTCGCCGGGATGCCCTATTTTTGCCTGGACTCACATTCTGTTTTTATGTCCAGCGGGTCATTTTTTATGCGAAGTATTTTTTAACTGCATCTGAATTCACAGGGGACAGGAAGTCTTCACCATCCATAGTACTGAGCATCAGTGCTCCACCAGAGAAAACTTTCTTTACTATGAACGGACCATCGTAATTCGGAGTCCACTTGCCCCTGTGGTCTGTATGAGGAGGAAGGAGTCTTTTCAGCACAAGGTCTCCTACTTGGTACTCTCGAAGCCTGACTTTCTGATCGAAGGCTTCCTTCATTCTTTTCTGATACAGATGCCCGTGACAAATTGCAGCCAATCTCTTTTCTTCAATCAGATTCAGTTGTTCGTATCGGGATCGGACCCACTCTGCTTCATTCAATTTGACATCCATCAGTATACGCAGGGAGGGTAATTCAACTTCAACAGGTAGGACTGCTTCCATACCATACACAAGTTGATACGGTGTTGCCCCAGTGGATGTTCTGATTGACGTACGGTACCCATGCAAGGCAAATGGTAGCATTTCATGCCAGTCTTTGTAGGTAACTACCATCTTTTGTACAATCTTCTTGATATTCTTGTTAGCTGCCTCAACAGCGCCATTCATCTTTGGCCTGTAAGGAGAAGAATTGTGGTGTTGGATCTTGAAGTCCCGGCATAGTTCTGCCATCATTTTATTGTTCAAGTTGGAACCATTATCAGTAATGATTCGTTCGGGCACTCCATACCGACAGATGATATCTCTCTTCAGAAATCGGGCTACCACTTGCCTGGTAGCATTTGCATATGAAGCTGCTTCGACCCATTTGGTAAAATAGTCAATGGCAACCAGGATGAATCTGTGGCCGTTTGAAGCAGTCGGTTCAATCTTGCCAATCATATCAATGCCCCACATGGCAAAGGGCCAAGGTGAAGACATCACGTTCAAAGGATTGGGAGGTACATGCACTTTATCCGCATAAATCTGGCATTTATGGCATTTTCTGGCATAGGCACAACAGTCTGCATCCATTGTGATCCAGTAATAGCCTGATCTTAACAACTTTTTAGCCATAGCATGCCCTCCCGCATGGGTACCAAAGGATCCTTCATGCACCTCATGCATCAACAAGTCTACTTCTGCCCTATCAACACATCTGAGGAGTACCATATCAAAGTTTCTCTTGTACAGGGAACCATCAGTATTTAGGAAGAAACTACCAGCTAGCCTTCTTAATGTCTTCTTATCATTGGAAGATGCCCCAGGTGGGTATGTTTGATCCTCCAAGAAGCATTTGATATCATGGAACCAAGGCTTATCATCTTTAACGACATCTGCTGAGAATACATATGCTGGTCTGTCAAGTCTGGATACTGAAATCCGAGGCACAAAGTTGGCAGCTTGAACCTTGATCATGGATGAAATAGTAGCCAGAGCATCTGCAAACTGATTTTCATCTCGAGGGATATACTCAAGTTTGACTGTTGTGAAGAAAGTCAATAACCTCCTTGTATAATCCCGATAAGGTATCAGATGATCTTGGTGCGTGTACCATTTGCCGTTGGTTTGATTGGTCACCAAAGCTGAATCTCCGAATATAGTCAAAGTCTTGATCCTGAGGTCAATGGCTTCCTCCAGACCCATAATGCAAGCTTCGTATTCGGCTTCGTTGTTAGTGCAGTTCAAGGTGAGCTTTGCTGAGAAAGGCATGTGAACTCCCTTAGGTGTAATGAGTACTGCACCGACACCACGACCATTCATATTAACAGCCCTGTCAAACATCATAGTCCATTCTTCTTCTAGGTCAGGCCCTTCAGTGTGAACAGGCTCTTCATGATCTTTTGCTTTTATGAACATGATGTCTTCATCAGGGAAGTCAAATCTCATAGGTTGGTAATCATCAATGGGTTGCTCAGCGAGATAATCAGACAATACACTGTCTTTGATGGCTTTTTGAGATGTGTACTGAATGTCATATTCTGTGAGGATCATTTGCCATCTTGCAACCCGTCCAGTAAGCGCTGGCTTCTCAAAAATGTACTTGACTGGGTCCATCTTTGATATCAATAAAGTAGTGTGGGTCAACATATACTGCCTTAGTCAGCGAGCAGCCCACGCTAAAGCACAACAACTTTTCTCGAGCAGTGAATAACGTTGTTCACAGTCGGTAAACTTTTTGCTTAGGTAGTAAATTGCATACTCTTTTCGACCAGACTCGTCATGCTGGCCCAGCACACACCCCATTGACTCTTCTAATACTGTCAAGTACATGATTATAGGTCTTCCTTCAATTGGAGGCATAAGGATTGGAGGCTCTTGTAGGTATTCCTTGATTTTGTCAAATGCCCTCTGGCAGTCTTCGTTCCACCTGACCGTTTGCTCCTTTCTTAACAACCTGAACAAAGGTTCACAGGTTGCAGTAAGGTGAGATATGAACCGGGAAATGTAGTTCAATCTACCTAGAAACCCCCGAACTTCTTTTTCTGTCTTCGGCGCAGGCATTTCTTGAATGGCTTTGACTTTGTTAGGGTCAACTTCAATCCCTTTCTCACTTACAATAAATCCCAGCAGTTTACCGGATCGTACCCCGAACGTGCATTTGTTGGGGTTTAACTTCAGTTGGTACTTCCTCAGACGCTTGAATAACTTCAGCAGATTTACCAGGTGGTCTTCTTCTGTGAGGGACTTGGCAATCATGTCATCCACATAACATTCAATTTCTTTATGGATCATGTCATGGAATAATGTTACCATAGCCCGTTGATAAGTGGCACCCGCATTCTTCAGTCCGAATGGCATCACCTTGTAACAGAAGGTGCCCCAGGGTGTGATGAAAGTTGTCTTCTCCATGTCTTCAGGTGACATCTTGATCTGATTGTATCCTGAAAATCCGTCCATGAAGGAGAACACCGAGAACTGAGCCGTATTATCAACCAATACATCAATGTGAGGTAAAGGGAAGTCATCTTTCGGGCTGGCTCTGTTCAGGTCCCGGTAATCCACACACATCCTCACCTTGCCATCTTTCTTAGGCACAGGTACAATATTAGCGACCCACGGCGGATAGCTAGTCACAGCAAGAAAATCGGCGTCCCACTGCTTTTGCACCTCTTCCTTTATCTTCATTGCCATATCTGGGCAAGTACGACGTAGCTTCTGTTTTACTGGCGGGCAGTCTTCTTTTAAAGGCAGCTTGTGCATGACAATATCGGTGTCCAACCCTGGCATATCCTGATAAGACCAAGCAAAGACATCCACATATTCCTGAAGCATGTCAATCAGTTGCTCTTTTACTGAATCTTGTAGGCAGGCCCCGATCTTAACTTCTTTCACGTCTTCTTCCGTACCAAGATTAACCATTTCAATCTCCTCCTGATGAGGAGTGATAACCTTCTCCTCTTGCCTTAACAACCTGGCTAACTCTTCAGGTAGCTCATAATCTTCTTCAACCCCTTCATCAGCTTGATTGATTGGATTTTCAAAGTCACACAAAGTCACACAAAGTCATAGCAGTGTTGTTGTCGGTGCAGTCTGAAAGGCACTTTCTGCAAGGGTTTAGATTGGTTCATTTTAGTGATCAGTTTTTATCTTATTTAGAAAAAGTGAAAATGAAGTTATTTATTTTGAAAACATTGCCATTTTATTTTTGTACAAAAAGAAAAATGAAAAGACAGTGAGCGAAAAAAGAGACTCGTTTGCAAAAGATGTCTGATATTCATTGATTGATCTATTTGCACAAAATTACAAGATGGCCCGATTACAAAATGAGTCTTGACATCTTGGGCAAGATGCAAGACTTGATGCATGCTTTAAAATACAGGAAATAATAATTACTCTGCAGGAGTAACCCTTATAATTTCTTGGGAAGACCAGTTAAGGACTTGGCTCCCCGGGGTCCTTGGACGTATCCAGCTCTCCAGGTTGCGGTCGCTTTCCTCCTCGTCTTCCAAATTGTTCACAGCATCCGGGGTGAGCATTCCCCCACTGACAAAATTGGGCTCTTTTGCAGCCTCTGATTGATCTTGTTGAGTTGGTCTGTAACCCAACCCAAATCTATCTTCTTTCTTCTCCATGGGCAGCAACTTGCCCCAGCCTTGGGCAGTACCCTCTTCAACAACCTTCTGGGCTTACTGGTACGATGTTATGGAAGTTCCCAGTACAGCAGATGCTTCATTAATGTTGAGGGCTTCAAACCCCTGGCTCATGGTTTCATGGATTTCTCCATCCATCTCAATGTACTTATACGTAGCCAGATGGCTAACAAAGATGTCTTCCTCCCCACAGATGGTGATGATCTGGCCTTCCCACTCGAATTTCAACTTCTGGTGAAGGGTAGACGTAACAGCGCCAGCGGTGTGGATCCAGGGTCTACCCAACAGACAGCTGTAGGCCGGCTGAATGTCCATCACATAGAAGGTAGTTTTGAAGGTATGCGGGCCAATCATCACAGGTAGATCAGTCTCCCACAATACTGATCTCTTAGAGCCATCAAATGCTCTCACCATCAAATACTCCAGCTTCACTAAGGCTTTCTTTGGTAGAACATTGAGTGATGACCCAGTGTCCACTAGTACATGAGACAGAACAGCACCCTTGCATTCCAAGGTGATATGTAAAGCCTTATTATGGTTGCGTCCCTCCGTTGTTAAGTCAACATTGGTAAAGCCCAGTCCATGACTGGTGTTGACATTTGCCACCACAGTTTCTAGCTGATTAACAGTGATCTCCTCTGGCACGTATGCTGCATGCAGGACTTTTAATAATGCGTTCTTGTGAGCTTCAGAACACATCAACAGTGATAATATGGAGATTTTTGAGGGAGTTTGGTGAAGCTGATCCACCACCTTATAATCACTTCTTTTTATGATTCTCATGAACTCGTCTACATCTTGCTCAAAAGATGTCTTTTGAGTTTCTTTGACAATTGGCTCTTCAGATACCACACTCTTTCCTTTTGCTTTGGCAGCAGCCTCTGCTTCAACATTAGGTCTTTGTGTTTGTGAGGCAAAAAGGCGTCCGCTTCTGGTGAAGCCTCCGCCTCCCCCAACATTATCAACTTGTGGAGAAGAGGTTGATGAATCCAGAGTGATTTTATCCCCGTTGCAGTAAAGATCAGAGTCATAATGCCAAGGTATGGCGTTGTTGCTTTCATAAGGAACGGGTCCAGGCACCGTAATGGTGACCGGACTGACTGCTGCGGAGGAGGGTACCGTAATGGTGTGCGGATCATAGTAAATTGTGATTGGTGACCTGGCAGGAGGTGCCACTGTTTGTTGTTGGAGATTGTTACTGGGAGGAACATTTGATGGGTCATAGTAGATTGTAACTGCTGAGACATCTTCGTTAATTTTTGTTGGCGTTGTAGAAGATTCTGCTGATGAAATGGATGCTGATGTTGTAGAAGAAATGGTTGTTGAAATTTGACTTGTTGAAGTGATGGATGGAGCCATTGCTGATGATATTGATGAATCGGTAGGAATGATTGTTGCTGATGTTGTAGAAGAATCAGGAATTGTTGTTAAAGGAATTGTTGGATTTGTAGGCGCCGTTGTTGAGATCTGAAGGATTCCATCCTTGATAAGACCATCTATGCCGCTTCTCAAATTTTCACATCCGTTGATTGCAATGTTTCAATACCCACAACCGAGCTCACACCCGGGGAACACTTGGCACTCTAGAAGCTGAGCTTTAATTTCGACCAAAGGTGTTCGAATTTGTGCAACACTGGTGATCAAGGTAGATGGTTTGTCTTCCTCAATGGCATTAATCCTCGGCCCTCCATGATTAGGCATAGGATTTTTGTTGACATTTGGAGGAGGTGCAAAGTTGAGGGCTTTAGAATCCACCAGATCTTGGACTTTCATTTGCAAGGCCCTGCACTTTTCCGTATTGTGGCCAGGTGCATTGGAGTGGAAAGCACATCTGGCGTTGACATCATAATTCCTTGGGAGATTGGAGGGATCTGGTGGTGCCAATGTCCTTAACTCAACCAAGTTGAGCTTCAGGAGTTGTGGCAATAAGGCAGCATAAGGCATAGGGATGGGGTCAATCACCCTGTTTGCCTGTGATGGTCTTTGTTGGAAGGGTCGTTGTTGTTGATTGTTATTGCTGTTGTTGTAGGTTCTTTGTTGCGGATACTGAACTTGTTGTTGATAATGTGGTTGTTGTTGTTGTTGATATGCTGATTGCTGAGGAATCTGAGCTGGAATGGTGACAGCTGCTACTGATCTGTGAACATACTGAGGTCTGGCCCTGCTTGCATGAATGGCATTTGTCTCACCGGTCCTTCGGGGTCCCACAAAAGGCTTCCTGGGATTACTGGATGAACTTGCACCATTATCAGAAATTTTGCCCATTTTTAAAAGGCTTTCAATCCTTTCCCCAGCTATAACTACGTCAGCAAAACCGGTGGAAGAAAAGGCAGCCAGTCTATCAATATATGTTCCTTGCAAAGTATTCATGAACATGTCGGCCATTTCTCTTTCAGACATGGGTGGTTGGACAGCAGCAGCAAGCTGTCTCCACCTCTGGGCATATTCTCTGAAGCTTTCTCTGGAGGACTGGGACATTCCCATCAGAAGGGTCCTGTTAGGAGCCATGTCCAGGTTATATTGATATTGTCTGATGAAGGCTTCAGCTAAGTCCGTCCAGCATCTAACAGTAGCTCTGGTCAAGTGTGAATACCACTCCCTTGAAGCCCCAGTCAAACTATCTTCAAAGTAGAACATCCACAGCTTTTCATCCATTGTATATGCTTTAAGTCTTCCCAGGAAAGACTGCAGGTGAGTTCGTGGAAAGGAGGTTCCATTGTATTTCTCAAAGTGCGGGGGTTTGAATTTGTGGGGAATTCTTACCCCATCCACTAGCCCCATATCCATTACATCGAAGCCCAAGGAATTCTGAGACTCCAGAGATCTCAATTTCTCAGCAATTTCATCTAACCTCCGGTCATAGACTTCATCTCCATCTCCCATGACAGTAAACTGCTCCTCTTGGGGATCCTCTTGTAGGATTCTCCCTCCAGCAGTATTTCCTTGCACATTTCCCGGGATGTTGACTTCCGGATCTAAATGAGGTCCAAATACTGGTGGATTAACATGAGGCTGACCCCTCTCATTATTACTAGTTCCTCCAGTTCCAGGATGAGGTTCTTCGGGGGTTTGTCTTTCCACCAATGCCCTTAACCTCTCTTGACTCTGGGCCAAGCCTGTCATTACATTCATGAATTGGGTCATTTGGTTTCTCATCTCCACTCTTTCATTAGCCATCTGGGTCCTGACCTCAGTCAGGTCTTGCTGTACTTGCTCCATCTGGATACCAGGAAGGTTGTTGCGAGTAGGATACCGGTGCGCACGGTTGACAGGGAACACTCTTCTGCGAGAAATGTTTCCTGAAGTCATAGCAAAGTTAGAAACAGAGATAATAACAAAACCTACAAAACAAAACAAAAGTTAGTATGCAATGCAGCATGCTTATTTGTTTTCCAAGGTATCCGGCTTGGTTCTTGGTTTTGACCTTTCCAGACCTCGAGGAAGATACTTTTGACTTTGTTGAGAAAAGAAACCCCAAAATGGAAACAAACTAAAATATATTACAAATGGTGAATCATACATAGTTTGTTTTACAACATATGCCCCTGGAGGGTCAAAATACAACAAAAAGAAAAGTACATCAAATGGAAATGAACAACAAGCAAAGAAGTCAAACATCCAATCCAAACTCATCCTCCTTAACCTCCTTCAGAAGTGCCTCATTCACTGGACCAGCTGGATGCTCTGTAATAGTCCTGATGAGGAGGTTCCTGGTGGCAATGGCAGTGGTCAGCTTCTTGTGCCTGTTCTGATCTGTTGATCTCTTTAACCCAGCCCTAAGCTTCAACTCTGAAATCTCCTTCTGGGCTGCCAACAAAGCTTCCTGCTGCTTCTTTGCATTGGCCTCTAACTGTTCAATCTTGGCTTGAATTCTCTGATCTTCTTGTGCCTGGGCTTTAGTGATCCTGACCCACCTAGCCTAACTTTCTTGCAGATAGAGCTCAGTCCTAGCCCTCTGAATCTTGGCTTCTTTACAGGCATTCTTCAATATTTGCTCCCCAGCTCTTGCCTTCCTGATGTAGTCCTCTGTTTTCTCAATCTTGGCCAGATGCTCCATCCTAAGCTTCTCCAACCTTTCAATGTCCAGACGACCATCACTCCTTTCCCAAAGGGTCTTCTTCAGAGCTTGAGACAGATTCTCATTCCTTTCCTTCAGCTTCTCAAATTCTTCCAGGCTGACAGTTGCTGCTGGCTGAGCTGTAGATGGTCCAGGTATATCCTCAATGGTGAAGGGAATTCCAGTAATCTGAGCTCTAGCATGAGACCAGTCATAGTACTGAGCTGAAGCAACATTATTGCACCTTCCAAGAATAGCCATCCCTTTTGTCTGGATGTTGTCCCAAGCCCAGGATGCTTGTCTGACAACAGCTGAATTAGGTTTTACTTCACAATACAGGGTCTCAGCTAAATCTTGCGCTCTAGGAGGGTGAACCAAAGCATAGCCCAGTTGTCTCTTAAACAGCAAAGGACTGTAGTTGATGCAACCCTTTACTCCTACCAGAGGTACATTTGGGTATTGTCCACAGCTGGTGATAATGTCTTTGCCTTTGGTGCTATGGGTGCACCATCTGATGTCATCTGAAGTTAAAGCAATGAACCTCTTGTCCCAATTCTTCTGTTGGTGGGGATTCAGGAATGCATTTGACTTAGGCAGGTGTTTGAGCAGCCAGGTGTGAAACAGAGGAGCACAGCATCTCACCAACTTCCCTCTTTGTTTCTCATTCCTCTGATGAATGGAGTAATAGAAATCTCCCAGCAATGTGGGTACTGGGTTCCTCAGAAGGAAAAGATGAATGGCATTCTTGCTAATAAATTTGGGCTCATCTGCAAACAGTATAACCCCATATATGCTGAGGGCTAACAGTGCACAGACTGCCCTCCATTCTCCCAAGGAGGCCTTCAGGATGGCCTGAGAAATCAAGAAGTCTAAGTGTAAGCTAGGGATCCCAGCTTTTGTTGTCATGCTTTGCTCAATCAAGGCAGGTTCCAGGTACAGTGCTTTTGCTACTTCCACCCCTGACAGGTACTCCAATCAATGATGAAAACTCCTCCAACAGAGGTCCTAGCTGAAAGTCTGAAAATTTGAAGCATCTAAAAGGAGGGTCATAAAACTGCAAGCATGTGTGGATCATGCTCCTCTGAGAAGGGTCTAGGTCCATAACCACATCCAGGATACCTCCATAATGTTCTCTGAACAAAGGGATGTGGTTAGGGGTGATAAGTGACTGGACATGCCTGATACCAGTCAACACAGGCTCAAAGAAATGGTAAGATATGTTGCTCTTCCTGGGAGTGGTCATGAGTGCTGATGAAGAGCTGGAGACAAGTGCTGATGAGGATCAAGACTGATACTGGAGATGAGCCACTGGTAGGCTGATGCTGGTGATGATGAAGATTACTGAAGCAGACAACTGATGAAGATAGCTGAAGTTGAGGTCTATGCAATAGAAGGGGTCAAAACCAAGCCAGATATAATGTGGATACCCTGAAAAACAAATAAACAAATGTTAAATGATGCAATGATGATGTATGCAAATGATATGCAAGGGTTTGTGATCAAGTTGGATCTGATTATCTGTCTTGATATAAAGCCCATGTATGTTCAAGGAGTCCAGATGGAGGTTCAGAAATCCAGTAACAAAGGTGGGGGACTCAAATAAAGAGCCACATGTCCAGGGTTAAATCACAAGAACTGTCCAAAATGAGGTACTCTTAACCAAAACAAGTAACAGGGTATGATGTGGCCAATGGTACCTGCAAACCTGTAAACAGCCCAACCCCCTCACAGGTAGTGCTCTAGAACAAGGATCTTCAGACTTGGATCAGTTATGAGAAGTGTAAACACTTCTAACCCGAAGGTACAGTGTTTACAATAACCATAAAAGATCCTCCTCTAATTCACCCCAATTTCTGAAGGTCATAATAAAGGTCATCCAGACTTAGCAGGCTTCCCAGATAGCCCTAGCACTACAGGAAATCCGTAGCACAGAGTTCTCAAGAAGAAACCCACATCTGAACCGTGTTTCATATTCCCGCACCAGACCGAAATGGAATGGGAAAGAACATGAACCACTCTAGCCTAGGTGTCACTCAGGTCCCAGGTATAGGACCTTAAACTCTCAATGAAACCCCACCCATCAAAACAGAAACCAGATCCAGCAATGATAATATGACAGTATAATGCATAAAACTGTAAAGAAAGCAATAAACAAGACTGTACATAAAGCAATAAACAGAGCAAATAAACACAATTAGCACATAACACCCTAATAAACACAAATCAAACAAGCGCTAGGAGGAACTCACAAAAGGAACCAGAAGCCCTGGTTACAGTATAAGGATCCCCAGCAGAGTCGCCAAACTGTCACTCCCACCAAATGACACCTGGTCAGAAGGGGTGCAGACGCGAACGGTCGGCGAAAGGAGAGAGGACACACAAGGGTGAACTCAGAAGACAAGAGTCGCCAGCTAGGCATTTTTATCCCGGAGGAAAGGTAATGCTGCATAAACCTGAGAAAAGATATGGATAAGACGGTTGCGAACCAGAGAAACTGAGAAAGGGGGTTGGTTACAACCTGGGAAGGTATTAGCACCCAGATTGTCCGCCGTACTCGACGGGATCCACGCTTAAAAGATTTGTGTTTTAAAGGGGTAGTGTCAGTGCAATTTGTGTATCAAAGCTGGAAAGAATGCAAGTGTCAGTGTAAAAAAAATGTGAAGTGTATAAGAGAAGTGTTAGTGTAAGAACAAGAGTGAAAAGCTCAAGACTATGAGGCTTAAAGGATAATGCTGGAAGAGTGGGGGAATATACAGAGACTTTTGTTCGATAACTGTTAAGTTATGCCTACGTATCCTCTCGTGCAATGAGGAAGTCAGAACACCGTAGTTCGACTCAAAGAGACTGAAAGATAAATTGACTTGTGAATTGCTTACTTGTCTATGCTCAAGTGTATGACCTGTCTGGCTCAGGTGCTTACTGTCTTGCACTAGACGAAAGAAGCAAGTTCTCGTTTGTGAGTGAATGAGATGAGAAAAGAATCTCGGAGGAGACGATTATTGTTTGTTTTTTTGTGTTTTCAGTCTTTTATCGATTTTGAATTTTGTCATAAGGAAATGAGCTTAAGCCTAAACCAAGGGTTAGTAAACTCATCACATCTTCCCTCTGATTAGGGGTAATGTGAATAACTTAAGTGTGAAGTAAACACCTCTCACTTAATCACCATGATGTAGGATTAAGATCATTAACCTACTTGCATTTATTTAGATGTTTTTGGTGTTTTTGTTTAGTGTTGAGTAATGAGATTAAGCCATAATCAGAGATTTAATGGACCCATTACACCATCCTAATAGAAGGATAATAGATGAGAACATTTAAGCTGAGGAAGGCTCCTCAACTTAATCCATGATTAGGAATTAACCTCATGACAAAACAAACCTTTATTAAATGGATTTTAGTTAATGGTAAGATTAAGAAGTGGTTTTTATGGTTTGTAAGACAACTTGAGGGGGACTTGTCCATTAACACTAGGGTTAGTCCTTCTTAACCAATTAAGGAAGAATTAGAACCCTAATGCAAGGCCCAAGTTACAAGCTTGATGTCTTAGTGATTATTAGATGGATTCATTAAAGGGTTTAAACACATTAAGGGTTTAACACTTAGGATTAAAGTTATACACTCCATCCTAATAGAAGGATGCAGGCATAAGCTTAATCACAAAGCCTTAAAACCTTTAGGGTTTAGTCCTTGATTAAGAGATGAGAAGAGAAGACTCAAAGATGACACAAAGGTAAAACTAAATGGGGGACTAATCATACCCTAAATGTTATCATACTTGGAAATCCTAGGGTTTGTGAGGCTTAAGAAAGAAAGAGATCTTCAAAAGGCCACCAAGGAGGAACAAGATAGAAAAGAGATGAGGTGAGAAGAGAAAAGAGGGAAGAGAGGCACAAGTGAGCAAGCTCACTCAAAGACAAGTAAGAATGAAGCAAGGATGTAAAATGATGAGGTGAGAAGAGGTAGGAGGTGAAGGCAAATCCACCTCCCAAACAAACTTACCATTAACCTGAAAAGTTAGTACAAGATGCATAAGAGAAGAAATGAGATGAAACAATGCATGTGGATGAACAAATGTCAAATTCAGAAACATACATATGGTGCAAATGATGTCAAGGGATGGTGCAAAGTCATACAAGATGCATATATGTGAGCATACAAGAGAATTGATGCATATGGAGCATGCCTTGAACCATGAAAGTTCATGAAAGCTTATGAAATGCAATGAAGGTATGACATGTCAAATGAATGATGCAATGATCAAACATGATTCTAATATATCCTAAGATGTCTTATGGATCATGTGGATGCACAAAATGTCATGACAAGTTCTTGAATGCAAGCAAATGAAAGAAGGATGCAAATGAAGGCAAGAATTAGGGTTTATGCATAACATACAACACAAAACTCAAAATCAGAAGTAAATGACATGATAAAAAATTGAAAATGGGATCAAAGGAACCCTAACCCTACACAAGTTCACTGCCCAAAGGAGGGGACCTAACTCTTAACCTAATGGGAGTTATGAATTTCTCAAGTCAACTAGGGTTTCAAGGCACTTCAAAAGGAAAAATGCACATTAAATTGAAAATGAAAGATGAATTCAAACCAATTTTACCCTAGAAACTACATGCTATGAAGGATGCAATGCAAGAAGAACCATTATCAAACCCTTCATGGTTATGCAGAATGGATTTTTCTAAGTTAGGACCAAAATATTGCCTTTAAATGAATTTAATTCCAATGAAAATTGTCAAAATACATCAAGGACCAAAAAGAAATTTTTTTTGAGAGTTTGAAAATGTTTCTAAATGCTTTAAAATGCAATGTGAATTTTTGTGTGATTTTTAAATACCTAAATGCATTTTTAGTTAATTAATTTCCATTAACTAATTAAAAATAAACATTTAAATGATTTAAAAATAATTTTTAATGCAAAAAATAAAAATAAAAATATTTTCTGGTTAAGAAAAATATTTGAAACAAAAATGCAAAAGGAAAATATTTTTTGAATTTTCTAACTATTTTTAAAAAATATATGAAATAAAATATGAAATAATTAAAGGAAAAATGAAAAGTAATCAAAACCAGTGGCTGAGATGCAAAGTTGAAGGATCCAAGGGCTGCGCGTGCAAGTCAACAAGACTGGTGGTAATCAGAATCCAAGGCCATGGTTCAAAGTTGCTAATTCGCGCGTGATCATGTGGCTCATATTCAAACTGACTAATTAAGCTAAATTAATTTAATTAATCAGGTTTTAGGGTTTAATGACATGATCTGGTCCATCCAAGTGTGCGCGGGAAGCATGATCCTAGGGTTAGAATTCAAAGTTACTAATTAAACAGGTTTTGCCCTAATTAACTTCAGGCGACCGGAGATAAGCTCCGGTCGTCTTCTCCAGTCATCCCCCTCACCTGAAACACTCAAAACACATCCCCAAGACCCCTAAAGCTCCAGAATCAATCCTCTAACATTGAATAACAAGAATCCATGGACAAAAACAATTTATCTTAGCCACACAGAGAGAATCGAAGAAAATAAATTTTAGGGCAAAAGTTTCAGAGCAACACAAAATGCTTGGTTCTGGCCCATTTTCGAAAATAATTACATCCCCATGATCAGGGCAACACATAGAACAACTTTGTAACTAAAAAACAAGATTCTGGAAAAAAATTTCATCATGTTACCTGAGATTGAGCTTTCGAATCTTGGGCTTTCTGACCTTCTGCCTTGTGCTTTTCCACTCCAATGAACTCCTTGAGGCTTCTGGTAAGCTTGGAATGAGTTTATATGGAGGATTTTGAAGCTTCCAGTTCAGGGGTGGTGAAAATCGTATCTCTGTTTGTGGTGGTCTTAGGCTGTTTTGATGGGTCAGGGATGATCAGTGAAGCATTTTGAGATGAATGGTGGAAGAAATTTGGAGAATGAATGGCTGAGTTATGGGATTCGATAGAAAATGCAAAAGGAGGGATTTTTGTGAACTCTAGCAATGTTGTGGATTCAGGCCCTCTTCTTGTGTGTTTTGAGTCTCTTTTAGTCCACATATCAAGCTGTGATAGGGCAGAGAGTTATTGGTGGCACAGCTTGATTGGTATGTGTCGCTCCCAAAAGATGAGACTGGCTCAAATAAGGTACGGACGCGAACGGTCGGCGAAAAGAAATGAAAAGAGTCGCCAGCTAGGCATTTTTATCCCGAAGGAAAGGCAATGCTGCATAAACCTAGAAAAATATGGATAAGACGGTTGCGAACCAGAGAGACTGAGAAAGGGGGTTGGTTACAACCTGGGAAGGTATTAGCACCCAGATTGTCCGTCGTACTCGACGGGATCCACGCTTAAAAGATTTGTGTTTTAAAGGGGTAGTGTCAGTGCAATTTGTGTATAAAAGAGCTGGAAAAGGATGTACAGGTGTCAGTGTAAAAGAAGTGTAAAGTGTACATGAGAAGTGTCAGTGTAAGGAAAGAGTGAAATGCTCAAGATCATGAGGCTTAAAGAATGAAGCTGGAAAGAGGGGGAATATACAGAGACTTTTGTTCGATAACTGTTAAGTTATGCCTACGTATCCTCTCGTGCAATGAGGAAGTCAGAACACCGTAGTTCGACCCAAAGAGACTAAAAGATAAATTGACTTGTGAACTACTTACTTGTCCATGCTCAAGTGTATGACCTGTCTGGCTCAGGTGCAAACTGTCTTGCATTAGACGGAAGAAGCAAGTTCTCGGTTGTGAGTGAATGAGATGAGAAGAGAATCTCGGAGGAGACGATTATTGTTTTTTTTTTGTGTTTTCAGTCTTTTATTGCTTTTGGAAGTTTGTCATAAGTTAATGAGCTTAAGCCTAAACCAATGGATTTAGTAAACTCATCACATCTTCCCTCTGATTAGGGGTAATGAGAATACCTTAAGTGTGAAGTCAGCTTCTCACACTTAATCACCATGATGTAGGATTAAGATCATTAACCTACTTGTGATTTTTTAGATTTTTTTTTTTTTTTTTTTAGTGTTAAGTAATGAGATTAAGCCATAATCAAGGATTAAACAGACTCATTACACCATCCTAATAGAAGGATAATAGATGAGAGTGTTTAAGCTGAGGAAAGCTCCTCAACTTAATCCATGATTAGGGATTAGCTTCATGACAAAACAAAGCCTTTATTAAGTGGATTTTAGTTAATGATGAGATGATGAAGTGAGTTTTGTGGTTTTTAAGACAACTTGAGGGGGACTTGTCCATTAACACTAGGGTTAGTCCTTCTTAACCAGTTAAGGAAGAATTAGAACCCTAATGCAAGGCCCAAGTTACAAGCTTGGTGTCTTGATGATTATTAAGTGGATTGACTAAAGGGTTTAAACACATTAAGGGTTTAACACTTAGGATTAAAGTTATACACTCCATCCTAATAGAAGGATGTAGGCATAAACTTAATCACAAAGCCTTAAAGCCTTTAGGGTTTAGTCCTTGATTATGAGATGAGAAGAGAAGACTCAATGAGACACAAAGGTAAAACTAAGTGGGGGACTAATCAAAACCCTAATCATTGTCATACTTGGTTGTTCCTAAGGTTAATGAGGTTTACAAGAGAAATCTTCAGAGAAACCACCAGGAAGCAGATGAAAGGAGCAAAGAGAAGCAAAGTAACTTGCTTCATTTAAGAAGACAAGTCACTTGAGGAAAGAAAGTAAGAAGAGCAAGAATGAGCAAGCTCAATCTCAAGCACAAGGCAAAATGCAGCAATGATGCATAAGAGGAGATGACAAGAAATTGTGAGAAGTGAAAGCAAATTCACTTCTCAAAGTAACTTACCACCTGAAAAGTTAGTGAAGAAATGAGGTGCAATGCAAATGGGATGAAATGTGATGATGCAAACCAAAACCAGAAGCATAAGTATGATGCTAATGATGCTATGAGATGATGCAAACATGAAACAAGGCATGAGGATGATCATACAAACATGTGGATGCAAGAGAAGAATGCTTAGAACCATGAACAAACATGAAAAGTTATGAAATGCAAATGACATACAACATGACAAATGAAATATGCAATGATCAAACATGATTCTAATATGTCTTAAGATGTCTAATGAATCAAATGGATGCACAAAATGTCATGGCAAGTCATGGTATGCAAGCAAATGGAAGATGGATGCAAATGAAAGGCATGAATTAGGGTTTATGATCAATGCACAAAACAAAAACCAAAACCAGAAGCAAACATCATGATAAAAAATTTAAAATGAATTCAAAGGAACCCTAAACCTATACAAACTCACTTCCCAAAGGAGGGGTTCTAATTCTTAACCTAGTGAAAAATGTCAAGAAAAATGAAAATGTCATTGCTAGGGTTTTATGGTACCTTGTCAAGAAAAATGTCAAACAAAATGAAAATGCAAGATCAAAGCATGCCAATTTAATCCTATAAACTACATGCTAAACAAGATGCAATGCAAAAAGAATCAAAGTAAAGGCTAGGCAGAAATGAATTTTTGAAGATTGGATCAAAATAATGCCTTGAAATGAAATTAATTCCATAGGAAATTGTCAAAAGACATCAAGATCAAAAAAAGAAATTTGGTTTGAGAGTTGGACAATGTTTCTAAATGATTTTAAATGTTTCATGAATTTTTTTGTGATTTTTAAATACCTAAAAGTATTTTTAATTAATTAATTCTCATTAATTAATTAAAAATAAACTTTTAAATGATTTAAAAATATTTTTTAATGCAAAAAATAAAAATAAAAATATTTTTGGTTTCTGAAAATTAATAAAAGCTTTGACAAAAAATTTCAGAATTTTTAAAAATGTTTTACTATTTTTAATAAATTGAACAAAACAAATGAATTTAAATGAAAATAAAATGAATTTAAACTGAAAAATAGAAAAGTCAACACAATCAAAGGCTGACATTCAAACTTACACGCGCGGGAGTGGACTTGGCGCGCATCTGGACGACCAATATTCAAAATCCCCTAATTATGATTAAGCCCTAATTAAATACCCTAATGACTTTCAGATGACCGGAACAGTGTTCCGGTCATCTTCTCCAGCGGGCCAAAACTTCTATCTCTCTGAATACGCAATAAAAATGAAATCTAATTGCCCAGAATCCATCCCCATTCAACACTGAATCAAAACCCCCAAACAAACATCATTTTTCATCCATTAATCAAGCAAATCGAAGCAAAACTCATTTAGGGCAAAAAGTTTCAGACAGCTCATACATGCTCAATATTCCACCATTTTCATTTTTAAACACATCATGATGATCAGGATAACATATAGAATCAATTTATAACAAGTAAAATGAGTTCTGGAAAATTTGTTCTTGATGGATACCTGAACTGAAGTCCTTCGAACAGGAGCTTTCTGACCATTTCTCTTATGCAAACTCACTCCTTTGACCCTCCTGAACTCAATGGGATGCTTCACAACTCTTGTTGATGGCTGGTTTGAGAGATGGAAGAAGTTCTGTTCAAGGGAGGGTGGTGATCGTGTTTTTGATTCAGGGAGTTTCAGGCTATGGTGATGGGTGGTTTTTGATCAGTGAAGCATGCTGAGTTTGTTTGTGAAGTTTGTTTGTGTGTTTGCAGCTTGTGGAGAGTGTTTCGAATGAAAATTCAAGTTGGAGAGATTTTGATAAATATGGCTTGTGGGCAAGATCAGAATGTGTTGTGTGTTGTGTTAGGCTGGCTTTTGTCCATGTATCAAAAGGGGATATGTTAGAAAGTTGTTGGTGGCCTATGGTGATTGGTATGGGTCTTTGGCCAAAATGTCAACTTGATGTGTACTTGAAGTATGGGCTATGGTACAACTTTCTTTTTGGCTTGCTTTTGCTCAGCTTGAATCAAGTAATGCTATGAAAAAGGTTTAGAGGCAATGCAGCAAGTGGTTTGTAACTTGTGATAGGTTTTGCAAGTTGGTTCAAGTTTGGTTCCTTTGGGATTTCTTGAGTTTCAAAGCATCAAAGTGCAAAGTTCTTTGGCCCATTCTGAATTTTAGAGATCATGTGATCATGTTGTGAAGAAATGGTACACATTTGAGGCCTTTAGAACACTTGATCATACCATTTTGCAAAATGCCTCTTTGGTAGAAAACTCCAAATTTTGTGATTTTAGCCAACTTTGACAAGCCATAACTTTTGATCCAAAATGAATTAGGTCATGTTCTTGTACTTTTTGAAAAGGGAATGATCCATTCTACAACTTTCATGACCAAAGTTTTCTCATTTGAAACTTTCTTGAATCAAAAAGCAAGGGTTGAAAAAGTTTCCCAAAATGGCAATTTCATTAAAAGTCAACTTTCTCAAAAAGACAACTTTGCAAATGATTTGAGATTCTTCAATTTTGTGAACTTCCAACATCTTCCATGATCAAATAAAGATCATACATAATCAAAATGATGATGAACACCCTTTGGTTGGGTCATTGGGGGCCTCAAATGCCCTGATTTTGCACTGACTTGCTCAGAAAGTCAACTCTTGATCAGATGACTTCCCTATGGAATTTCTTCATGAAAATTTATATGCATGCTCCCTATACCATATAGAGACCAATAGAAACAAAAATGACCAAAAAAATTGGAGTTATGGCCTTTGAAACCAAAACCCTAATTCTAGGTCATCTGTGTAGTCAAACCTATCTCTGCTTCCATGCCATTCTCAGTTCTTGTGATTCTTTGACATTTTTGACTTTGAGGGGATATAATATGATGCTAGAACATACATGGACCCCTTTGAAGTGATTGATGACCTTTGGAGTGGCTCAAGAAGCCCTTGGATTGCTCAGATCACAAACCCTAGATGCAGATGACTTAGAACCAATGCAATGAATCAAAAATGTGGTATGAGATGCTATGATTGGATTTATGCATATGAGGAGATCACAAGCCATGGTGTGAATGGGTGAGGGCAAATTTGGGGTGTTTACAGTATGGTCCCTTTTGCCAAAAGTCAATGTTAGGTGTCCTTTGAGGTATGGGCTGTTTCAGGGCTAGAGCAAGGGCATGTCTGCTGCAGCTTGATTCAAGGATGACCATGGAAATGAATTTGAGGCCAATTTGCAAGTGGATTGGAGTTTATGTGAGGTTTTGCAAATTTCACAAAATTTGGCCCTTTTGAAGTTTCTTAATGATCAAGGCATGGAAATGGGCAATTCTTTGGTGCATTCTGAATTTTAGGTCATGACTTATGTTTGTGTAATGCTTAGAAGTTGATTTGAAGTCACAATTGGCCTTGGCATGAAGTTTTGCAACTTTCCCCTTTTGGTGCCTAAGTGAAATTTCATGATTTTTCCCAACTTTGACAAGCCATAACTTTTGATCCAAAATGAATTAGAATGAGTTCTTGTACTTTTTGAAAAGGGGAGGATCCATTCTATAACTTTTATGACCAAAGTTCTTTCATTTGAAGCATTTTTGAATCAAAAAGAGGAGGTTGAAAAACTTTCCCAAAATGGCAAGTTTACATTATAAGTCACTTTCCCAAAAAGGCAACTTTGCAAATGGCTTGAAATTCTTCAATTTTGTGAACTTCTAACATCTTCTATGATCAAATAAAGATCATACACATTCAAAATGATGGAGAACACCCTTTGGTTGGGTCATTGGGGGCCTCAGATGCCCTGATTTTGCACTGACTTGCTCAAGAAGTCACCTTTTGATCAGATGCCTTCCCCATGGAATTTCTTCATGAAAATTGATATGCATGATCCTTATAACATATAGAGACCAATAGAAACAAGAATGACCAAAAAATTTGGAGTTATGGCCTCTGAAACCAAAACCCTAATTTTAGGTTATCTGTGCAGTTAAACATGGCTCTGCTTCCATGCCTTTCTCAGTTCTTGTGATTCTTTGACTTCCTTGACCTTGTGGGGATATAATATGATGCTTGAACATACATGGACCCCTTTGAGATGATTGAAGACCTTTGGAGTGGCTCAAATGGCTCAGGGATGGCTCAGATCACAAACCCTAGATGCAGATGGCTTTGAAACAATGCAGTGAACCAAAAAATGGTATGAGATGCTATGATTGAACTTATGCAAATGAAAAGGTCACAAGCCATGGTGTGAAATTAGTGAGGGAAAATTTGGGGTGTTTACAAGATCCTACAACAATAATAACAACAATGAACAACAACGCTCGTTCCAACAACGGCCATCTCAGGTCAACCGAGTAATTGACCTCATTCCGATGCCATATGCTACACTGCTGCCACAACTCCTGAAGCTCAATCTTGTTGAGTTGAGGACATTGGCTCCACCTGATCCTCAAAACCTTCCTAGAAACTATGATGTCAATGCTAGGTGTGCTTTTCATTCCAATGCACCTGGTCACTCTACGAAAAAATGCAGAGCTCTGCATATGAAGGTTCAGGATCTGGTAGATTCAAAAGTCCTGAACTTTGCACCTCCTCCCAATGTAATGAAATATCCTATGCCAAGCTACAGTGGGCCAAGGATTAATGTTGTAGAGGATGGTTCACCCATGAGTTTAATAGAAGACATTGCAGGTATTCAGACACCTCTGGCAGAGGTTAAAGCTCAGCTTTTAAAATGCCAAGTGTTCCCAGGTTGTGAGGCCTGTTGTGAATTATGCAAACTTTCTGAGAATGGGTGTGCTAGCTTGAGGAGTGGAATTAATGGCTTAATCAAGGAAGGCATTCTGCAAATTACAACCACAACTTCTACAACACCAGCAACCCTTTTGTCAACAACACGTGATCCTTCTACAAATGCAACAACCATCTTTTCTGCTGATTCTTCTACAAATGCAGCAACCATTGTTCCAACTGATTCAGCTACAACTTCAGCAATCATTTCATCTATCACTTCAACACACAACATTTCATTTGCACCGGCTACTACATCTTCAACAACTACCAACAACGATGTTTCCACTATCACAATTTATTATGACCCGACAACGGTCCCGAACTCCAGCAATTTTCAGCAAAATCAACAACAGTCTCAACAAAGCTTCAATTCACCTCCATCAACATCCTCCAGAGGTCCTGTTACTAATTTTTATGATCCACAGACTATTACAGTCCCAACATCTGCTGCAGTAAGCCCAGTCACTATCACGGTGCCCGGGCTTTTGATGGCTCCAAAAGATCTGTTCTTGGAGAGGTGGAGCTGCTAGTTATAATCGGTCCACAAGTCTTTAAGACCATTTTCTATGTGATGGACATACGGCCGTCATACAGTTGTTTGCTAGGTCGACCTTGGATTCACGCTACAGGCGCAGTAACGTCGACCCTTCACCAGAAACTGAAGTATGAATGGGAAGGATAGATTATCACCATCTGTGGTGAGTAAGACATATTTGTTAGCCATCTGACTACTTATAAATATATTGAGATGGATGGGGAAATCCATGAGACAATGAGCCAGGGGTTTGAGGCCCTGAATGTCAATGAGGCGACTGGAGTATTTACTGCATCCTAGGAAGACAGGATGGGTACTTCAATTGTTTCCTATCAGATGGCCCGGAAGGTTGTTGAAGATGGTAATGCTCAAGGCTGGGGCAAGCTGCTGCCAGTAGAAAAGAAGGAAGATAGATTCGGTTTGGGTTACAGACCATTCCGACAAGATCAATCAGAGGCTACAAAAGAGCCCAAATTTGTCAGTGGGGGGATGCTCGCCCCAGATGCTGTTAATAATCTGGAAGACGAGGTGGAAAGCGACCGCAACCTAGAGAACTAGATACGTCCAAGGATCCCGGGGAACCAAGTCCTTAACTGGTCTTCCAAGGAAATTATAAGGGTTACTCCTGCAGAGTAATTATTATTTCTTGTCTTTTTAGCATGCATCAAGTCCTGCATCTTGCCCAAGGTGTCAGGACTCATTTTGTAATAGGGCCATATTGTAATTTTGTGCAAATGATTAATCAATGAATATCGGACATCTTTTGCAAACAAGTCTCTTTTTCGCTCACTATCTTTTCATTTTTTCACTTTTGTACAAAACAATAAAATGGCAATGTTTTCAAAATAAATAACTTCATTTTCACTTTTTCTAAACAAGATTAAAATTGATCACTAAAACGAACAAATCTTAACCCTTGCAGAGATTATCCTCCAGATTGCACCGACAACAGCACTGTTATGACCTTGTATGACTTCGACAATCCGATTAATCAAGTTGATGAAGGGGTTGAAGAAGAATATGAGTTACCTGAAGAGTTAGCCAGGTTGTTGAGACAGGAAGAGAAAGTGATCACCCCTCATCAGGAGGAGGTTGAAACAGTTAATCTTGGTACCGAAGAAGACTTGAAAGAAGTGAAGATCGGGGCCAGTCTGCAAGATTCAGTGAAGGAACAACTTATTGATATGCTTCTAGAATACGTCGACGTCTTTGCTTGGTCCTATCAAGACATGCTAGGTCTAGATACGGACATTGTGGTGCACAAGCTCCTTTGAAAGAAAACTGTCCTCCAGTAAAACAAAAGTTACACCGTACTCGTCCAGATATGGCCATGAAGATTAAAGAAGAAATACAAAAATAGTGGGACGCCGGTTTCCTTGATGTGACTAGTTACCCACCGTGGGTTGCTAACATTGTACCAATGCCTAAGAAAGATGGCAAAGTACGGATGTGTGTGGATTACCGGGATATGAACATAGCTAGCCCGAAGGATGATTTCCCTTTAGCTCACATTGATGTATTGGTCGACAACACAACTCAATTCTCGGTGTTTTCCTTCATAGATGGATTTTCCAGGTATAATCAGATCAGGATGTCACCCGAAGATATGGAAAATACTACTTTCATTACAACTTGGGGCACATTTTGTTACAAGGTAATGCCATTTGGACTGAAGAATGTCGGTGCTACATATCAACGGGCTATGGTAACGTTATTCCACGACATGATCCACAAAGAAATTGAATGCTACGTGGATGACATGATTGCCAAGTCCCTCACTGAAGAAGATCACCTGGTAAATCTGCTGAAGTTGTTCAAGCGTCTGAGAAAATACCAGTTGAAGTTAAAACCCAACAAATGCACATTCGGGGTACGTTCCGGTAAACTGCTGGGATTCATTGTAAGTGAAAAAGGAATTGAAGTTGACCCTGACAAAGTCAAAGCCATTCAGGAGATGCCTGCACCTAGGACTGAAAAAGAAGTTCGGGGGTTCTTAGGTAGATTGAACTACATATCAAGGTTCATATCGCACCTCACTGCAACCTGTGAGCCCCTGTTCAAGTTGTTAAGAAAGAGCAAACAGTCAGGTGGAACGAAGATTGTCAGAAGGCTTTTGACAAAATCAAGGAGTACTTACAAGAACCTCCAATCCTTATGCCTCCAGTTGAAGGAAGACCTCTAATAATGTACCTGAAATTATTAGAAGGGTCAATGGGGTGTGTGATGGGCCATCATGACGAGTCTGGTCGAAAAGAGTATGCAATATACTACCTAAGCAAAAAGTTTACCGACTGTGAACAACGTTATTCACTGCTCGAGAAAACTTGATGTGTTTTAGCGTGGGCTGCTCGCCGATTAAGACAGTATATGTTGACTCACACTACTTTATTGATTTCAAAAAGGGATCCAGTCAAGTACATATTTGAGAAGCCAACACTTACCGGAAGGGTTGCAAGATGGAAAATGATTCTGACAGAGTATGACATTCAGTACACATCTCAAAAAGCCATCAAGGGCAGTGTACTGTCTGACTATCTAGCTGAGCAACCCATTGATAATTACCAACCAATGATATTTGACTTCCCTGATGAAGACATCATGTTCCTGAAAGCGAAAGATCATGAAGAGCCTGTTCACACTAAAGGGCCTGACCCAGAAGAAGAATGGACAATGATGTTTGATGGGGATGTTAATATGAATGGTCGAGGAGTTGGTGCAGTGCTCATTACACCTAAGGGAGTTCATATGCCTTTCTCGGAAAAACTAACCTTTGCATGCACTAACAATGAAGTTGAATACGAAGCCTGTATCATAGGTCTTGAGAAGGCCATTGACCTCGGGATCAAAACTTTAACTGTATTCGGAGATTCAACTTTGGTAATCAATCAGACCAACGGCAAATGGTACACTCACCAAGAGCATCTGATTCCATACCTTGACTATACGAGGAGATTATTGACTTTCTTCACAACAATCAAACTTGAGTACATCCCTCGAGATGAAAATCAGTTCGCAGATGCTTTAGCTACCATTTCCTCCCTGATCAAGGTTCAAACTGCAAATTATGTGCCTCGGATTTCAGTATCCAGACTAGACCGACCAGCATATGTATTCTCTGTGGACATTGCTAAAGATGACAAGCCATGGTTCCATGACATCAAATGCTTCTTAGAGGATCAGACATACCCACCTGGGGCATCATCCAATGATAAGAAGACATTGAGAAGGCTGGATGGTAGTTTCTTCCTGAATGATGATGGTTCATTATACAAACAAAACTTTGACATGGTGCTTCTCAGATGTGTTGATAAGAAAGAAGCAGACCTGCTGATGCACGAGGTGCATTAAGGATCCTTCGGTACCCATGCTGGAGGACATGCAATGGCTAAGAAGTTATTACGATCAGGTTACTACTAGATCACAATGGATGCAGACTATTGTGCCTATGCCAGAAAGTGCCATAAATGCCAGATTTATGCAGATAAAGTGCATGTTCCTCCAAACCCTTTGAATGTGATGTCTTCACCTTGGCCCTTTGCCATGTGGGGCATTGACATGATTGGAAAGATTGAACCAACTGCTCCAAATGGCCACAGATTCATCCTGGTAGCCACTGATTACTTCACCAAATGGGTCGAAGCAACTTTATATGCGAACGTCACCAGACAAGTGGTAGCCAGGTTTTTGAAAAGAGACATCATCTGTCGATATAGAGTTCCTGAGAGAATCATTACCGATAATGGTTCCAATTTGAACAACTAAATGATGGCAGAATTGTGTCGGGACTTCAAAATTCAACATCACAACTCTTCTCCTTACATGCCAAAGATGAATGGTGTTGTTGAGGCAGTTAACAAAGACATTAAGAAGATTATGCAGAAGATGGTGGTTACATACAAAGACTGACATGAAATGCTACCATTTTCTTTGCATGGGTATCGAACCTCAATCAGAACATCCACTGGGGAAACACCTTATCAGCTTGTGTATGGTATGGAGGCAGTCCTACCTGTTGAAGTTGAATTACCCTCCTTACGGGTACTGATGGATGTCAAGCTGAATGAAGCAGAATGGGTATGTTCTCGGTACAATCAAATGAATCTGATCGATGAAAAGAGATTAGCTGCAATTTGTCATGGGCAGTTATATCAGAAAAGAATGAAGAAAGCCTTCGATCAGAAAGTCAGGCTTCGGGAATACCAAGTAGGAGATCTTGTGCTGAAAAGACTCCTTCCTCCTCATACAAACAATAGGGGAAAATGGACTCTGAACTACGATGGTCTATTCATAGTAAAGAAGGTTTTCTCTGGTGGATCACTAATGCTCACTACTATGGACGGTGAAGATTTCTTATCCCCTGTGAATTCAGATGCAGTTAAAAAATACTTCGCATAAAATGACCCGCTGGACATAAAAACAGAATGTAAGTCCAGGCATAAATAGGGCATCCCGGTGAGTCAAAAACAGAATAAAAGACTCGGGCAAAAATAAGGGAAAATTAAAAAAAAAGTACACCCGCTGAGTTGAAAAGCCGCATTGGACAGCTCAGGCAAAAATGGGTATCCCAGTGGATCGAAAACCCGAAAGGGCGATCCACGCAAAATCAGGGAATAAGCGAACAACTGCATTCTGAATTCGTCTATATCATTTACAACATGGAAAGCTTCGAAAGGATAAAGCATCGGTCAGAATCAACCTTCTTCAGAAAGCAAGATGAGAAGAACGTCAAGGTCATTGCAAAGGAAGCTCACCGAAGCGTCGTCAACATTGCCAGCACTTTTACTTTTTTTTTCTTTCAATTTTGTAACAATCTCCTCATTCTAGGGGATCTGTTTCTTCGACTGTATTTACCAATTCAGGGCACCCAGATTAATAAAATCAGAATTTTCAGTCATACCTCGTTTCTTACATTTTTGTTTCGTTTGCAAAAAGTCCAATATCCGTGATATGATATTTTCATAGAACAAATGAGCCATTTTTAATAAATGCTTGCAGGAAATATATTTACTCTCAGGAATGTCTAACCCCTATGACGGAATCCGGTAAGGGATGCCTCGGGATACTTGTGCGTTTCTTTGTCTTAACAGGATTGTAGGTATTCAAATACGTAGCATGGGGCATGCCAGGCATCACTTCCCCCATCACACCTCCTCCAAACAGTATCTAGAATGCTTTCCCGAGCAGGGCTGTCAAAGCCTCCTCATCCCCAGCCGGGATCCCCACAGAGATCTCTAGGAAGATCGTTCAGTGATCTTTCCTCCCCCAAACAGAGTACCAAGTCTCTCAAAGACAAAAGAACCATCTCCCCGCAGAGTTCCATCCTCTACCCAGGAGAGCAATGCCTGAAATTCTCACACAACAAAGAGACGAAAGCTTTCTCATCCCCAGCTGGGTTTTCTCCTTACCAGATAGATCTATCAGTGATCTATTTCCCCAAAC
Organism: Lathyrus aphaca; assembly: GCA_963966055.1. Taxonomy (NCBI): domain Eukaryota; kingdom Viridiplantae; phylum Streptophyta; class Magnoliopsida; order Fabales; family Fabaceae; genus Lathyrus; species Lathyrus aphaca. Next base: position 451,902,764 of record OZ014520.1, read on the forward strand.
AGAACCATATGTCTTATTAGATCTACCAATGATCTTCCCCAGCTGGGATTCTCCTTCAAGCAGATCAGCCAGAGATCTTCACAGCAACGGGATCCGAATCCCGGACCGATTTCTTTTTGCATAATCATAGCATTCGCATCATCTTCCCACACAAAGCGTAGCATTCCGTCTAATACAGAGCATTACTGTGAAAAATCAAACATTTGCATAATCACAAGTCAGGTTCAAATCAGTCACCTGTAAATACCAACAAGTACCACATCGGCAATGTATATAAAAACTTGTTCCCCTTGCAAGTAAGAAAAGCCAAAGCGTCCCCTTTGCACTCTCCAACAAATACATGTTCATATATACCTTTCTGACACTCGTCCGTGTCATTCCATTCCCATGTAGATACAAACCACAAACATCCTCTATGATTATAGATACCTATACATTCTCTTGACACCCGTCCGTGTCACCACTCCCCAACAGAGTTTCCTAAACACTTGTTACAAACCAAACACTTGTTTATAATACACTCTCATTGACACCCGCCCGTGTCATCCTATCCCCCACAATACCTTTTACACTCATAAGTTCATAACCTATACACTTTCTCTTCTGACACTCGTCTGTGTCAAACTTTTCCCAGCAAGTTGAACACTCGTCCGTGTCTTGCTCATACTTCATAATACTTGTTCATACTTATACAAATACTCGTCCATATCTTGTATACATATATTATTCCCCACAGATTCAACACTTGCCCGTGTTCTTTGTTAACCAGTTGGTACTCGTCCGTACCATCATCTCTGAACATGCGTCAGCGTTTGTTTCTACCGATACTCGTTTGTATCGTGGTCTTAAGGATACTCGTCCGCATCTTTAATCTATACACGGCGTCAAACACTTATACCTTTTATTTCTTAAGAGTAAGCACTCGTCCGTGTTTACCATTCCCCAACAAAATAACTTTCCTTCTATCCGACATTCGTCCTATGTCGTGATACTTTCGGCAGCCGTACCCTGCCAGGTGATCGTCCTTCACCCTCTGATGACCGTCCCTCATCCCTTTCCCCAGCGGAGCCTCCATTATTGGAACCCTTTCCTATCTGGCATTCGTCCTATGTCAGGATATTAGAGCAGTTGTCCCCTTCTAGGTGATCGTCCTTCACCTTTTGATGATCGTCCTTCATCATATTTTATCCGATGGCCGTCCCCATCGTTGATCTTGTTATCTGACATTCGTCATATGTCATAATAAACCCGAGAGCAGCCGTCCCCTACTAGGTGATCGTCCTTCACCCCTTGATGATCGTCTTTCATCATGCTTATCCGATGGCCGTCCCCATCGTCGACTTTTTTCTATCTGGCATTCGTCCTATGTCATGATAAAGAGCAGTCGTCCCCTGCTAGGTGATCGTCATTCACCTTTGATGACCGTCTCTCATCATTTTTTTCATTTATTCTTTAAACTGATGGTCGTCCCCGTCGTTGTTTACGTTACTTTGCAAGCCTGATGGTCATCCCCATCATTGCCCTTTCTTTAATCCCCATAGAATCTTGTTTCTTTACCCGATGGCCATCCCCGTCATGGTATCTTTATTTCCCCAGCATGTCGGCCGTCCCCGTCATTGCTTTATCCCTAACAGTCGTTCTCTACTCGATGGTCGTCCTCCATCGCCCTCATTTAATAATTATACTATAATTCCTTTTACAATTTATATCCCTTCTCTTCTTCTCCCCAATGAGTGCAAATTTTGGATTGTCTTTGGTATTCAACCACAAGTTATCTTGTTTGTCTGTTAAGCCAGGCGTTTACATCCTGCACAGCTAACTCATGTTTGAATAGGGGCAGTTGTAAACACCCCAAATTTTCCCTCACTAAATTCATACTATGGCTTGTGATCTTTCATTTTTTGCATAAGTTTAAGCATATCATATCATATGGCATTTTTGTTTCATTGCATTAGTTCAAATTCATCTGCATCTAGGGTTTGTGATCTGAGCAATCCAAGGACCTATCTGAGCCACTCCAAAGGTATCCAATCATTCTAATAGGGTCCATGTTTGTTCTATCATCATATTATATCCCTCAAAGATCAAGGAAGTCAAAAAAATCACAATAGCTGGCAAAGCATGGAAGCAGAGCTAGGGTTTCACTGCACAGATGACCTGAAATTAGGGTTTTGGCTTCAGAGGCAATAACTCCAAATTTTTTGGTCATTCTTTTTTCTAATAGTCTCAATATGTTATAAGGATCATGTTTACCAAGTTTGATGAAGAAATTCATTGTGGAAGTCATTTGTTCACTGGGTAACTTCTTGAGCAAGTCAGAGCAAAATCAGGGCATCTGAGGCCCCCAACAATGGAACCAAAGTGGATTTTTCATAAAATTGAAGTTATATGATCTTTATTTGATCATTGAAGTGCTAGGAAGTTCACAAAATTGAAGAAATTTGAGCTAAACCAAAAGTTGCCAAAAATGGAAATGACTTGTAATGGAAACTTTCCATTTTGGGAAAGTTTTTCAACCTCCTCTTTCTCAACCAAAAATGCCTCAAATGAAAAATTGTTGGTCATGAAAGTTGTAGATTGGATCATTCCCTTTACAAAAAGTACAAGAACATGTTCTAATTCATTATGGAACTCAAGTTATGGCTTTGCAAAGTTGGCAAAAATCCTATAATTTTGACTTTCACACCAAAGAGGATTTTTTTTCAATTTCACAAACCAAGTCATTTTGTGACCTCTAATAACTCTCTAAGCATCATACAAACATATTACAATGCCTTGTGACCAAAATTGCCCAAAGAATCATTCCATTTCATGCCTTGAACTTCAAGTAATTCAAAAGGGGCCAAAAGTTTTCAAATTGGCAAAAATGGATGAAACTTCTCATACACTTGCTGCATCACCCCAAAACATTTTCCATGGTTCTCCTTGATCTTTGCTGAGCCAAGACATGCCCTAAAACAGCTGCAACATGAGCCCATACTTCAAGTACACCTAATGTTGACATTTTGGCAACTTGCCCATACCAATCACCACAGGCCACCACCCACTTTCTGACCTATCAAACAATGTTATGTGGACTAAAAGCAAGCCAATCCATAACACACATAAGCTCAGATCATCCCATTCACCAAGTTTCACAAAAATCACCTTCAAGCAAAAGCTTTCGATTCTCTCTGCTCAGCCTCTCAAACCACAAACAAACTTCACCATTCAACTCACCATCATCATTAGAACACTTCCCAACCATCAAACAAGCCTGAAAGCCAGCCAAACACAAAACACGATTTCAAACCAGTTGAGTTGCAACCCCTCAATATAGCCATTCTAAACTCCATCCAAGCACTGCAACATCATTAGGGGGTAAAATAAAGAGGATTTGCACAAAAGAAGAGGTCCAAAAGCTCCAGAAGTGAAAGCTTCAGTTCAGGTAGCCACCCTCAAACTTTTTTCCAGAACTTACATTTCTTGTTTCTAAATGAATCTATGAGCTCTCCTGATCACCATGATGTAGTTTGTTTTGAAAATGGTTGAGTTTCGTGCATGTACTGAGCTTCTGAAATTTTTGATGTCTTTTCCGTTTTGCTTTGATTCATGTTCTTGATGATGAATAAATGAATTTTGTTGGTTGATTCTTGTTTGGAGTGATGTGAAGATCATTTCTGGAGAGTTTGAGAGCTTGGGGTTACGTTTTGAGTGAGATAGCATGTTTGGCTGGCCGGAGAAGATGACCGGAGCTAGCTCCGGTCACCTGAAAGTAATTAGGGTTCTAATTAGGGTTTAGTGTCCATTTTGAATAATGGCCGTAGAGTGTGTTTTGCCCGCGTGCGTGGATGGCTGAGATTGAGTCATTAAACCCTAAACAGAATTAATTAAATTAATTAGGATTTATTAGCTAGGAGTGATCTGCACCACACAATCACGCGCACAGTCAACCCTTCCCCTGTGAGTTTGAATCTCAACCCTCAGATGCGTTTACTTTCCCTTTAATTCATTTTTATTTCATTTTTATCCTATTTTCTTTACCATTTTATTTAAAATACCTAGAAAAATTATAAAAATATTTCCTTCTGCATTTTTATTTCAAATATATTTCTTCACCCGAAAACATTTTTATTTTTATTTTTTGAATTAAAAAATCTTTTTAAAATATTTAAATGTTTATTTTAATTAATTAATGGAAATTAATTAATTAAAATACCATTTAGGTTGCTAAAATTTCCAAAAAAATTCACATTGCATCTTAGGACATTTAGAAATATTGTCAAACCATTCATACAAATTTATTTTTGGTTTTGATCCAACTTTGACATTTTTCTTGAATTTAGGGTTCATAAAATTCCCTTTTTGGAACCCTAAGTTTGAAAATTCTTTTCTGCCTAACCATGAAAGGTTTGACAATGGTTCTTTTTGCATTATTTTCCATATAGCATGTAGTTCCTAGGATAATTTTGTCATGAATTTATCTTGCATTTTCCATTTGATTTGCATTTTCCCTCTTAAGGTACCCTAAAACCCTAGTTAACTTAGAAAAATCATAACTTTCTTTAGGTTAAGAGTTAGACCTTCTCCTTTGGGGTGTGCTATCATATGGGGTTAGGGTTCCTTTTAGTTCATTTGCAATTTTTTATCATGTGATTTGCTTCTGTTTTTGTCATTTGCATCCCATCCTTTCATGTAACTCTAATCTTGCATCCATACTTGCATCTTACATTGCATTGCATAAATATGTGAACTTGCCATGACATTCTAAGCACTTGTATGCCATTTTAGACATCTTAAGACATTGCTTGGCCATTTCTTTATACATTTTATATGCTTTGCATCCATTTCATTTCATAAACATACATGTATTTTCATACTTCAAATCTCTTACATGAACATTCATAGCACTTGGTTTGCCTTTGCATTATCTCATAGCATCATTTGCATCATGTGTTTGCTTCTGGTTTTGGTTTTTACCCTTGCATATGCTTCATTTCATTTCATCTCTTTCCTTTTGCTAACATTTTCAGGTGGTATGTAACTTGAGAAGTGAATTTTCCTTCACTTCTCATTTCTCTTCATCTTCTTCATATGCATCATTGCTGCATTTTTTTTCTTTGCCTTAGAGTGAGCTTGCTCATTCATGTTCATCATTCACTTTCTTCCTCCAAGTTACTTATCTTCTTCAGTGAAGTAAGTAACTTGTTTCTTCTGCTTCTCCTCCTCTCATCTGCTTCTTCCATTGGTGGATTCTCTGAAGATCTCTTTTAAGCCTTACAAACCATAGGAACACCCAAGAATGAACAATAATTAGGGTTGTGATTAGTCCCCCTTAGTTTTTACCTTTGTGTATTCTTTGTGTCTCTCTTCTCACCTCATCTTTAGAGACTAAACCTTTAAGGCTTTAAGGCTTTGTGATTAGGGTTATGCTTGCATCCTTCTCTTAGGGTGGAGTGTATAACTTTAATCCTAAGTGTTAAACCCTTAATTTTCTTAAACCTCTTAACTAATCTATCTTAATAATCACTAAGACAATAACTTGTAACTTGGGCCTTGCATTAGGGTTCTAATTCTACCTTTATTGGTTAAGAAGGACTAACCCTAGTGTTAATGGACAAGTCCTCCTCAAGTTGTCTTACAAACCATAAAATCCACTTCTTAATCTCACCCTTAACTAAAATCCACTTTAATAAAGGTTTTTTTTGTCATGAGGTTAATCTCTAATCATGGATTAAGTTGAGGTATCTTCCTTAGCTTAAGTGTGCTCATCTATTATCCTTCTATTAGGATGGTGTAATGGGTCCACTAATCCTTGATTATGGCTTAAACTCATTACTTAACACTAAACAAGAACTAAAAAAACATCTAAATAATCAAAATTAGGTTAATGATCTTAATCCTACATCATCATGGTAATTAAGTTGAGGTGTTTATCTCATACTTAAGGTATTCTCATTATCCCTAATCAAAGGGATGATATGATGAGTTTACTAACCCTTGGTTTAGGCTTAAGCTCATTAACTTATGAAAAGCACCAAAAATAATAAAATATTGAAAACACAAAAAAAACAATAATCGTCTCCTTCGGGATTCTTTTCTCATCACACACATTCACAAAACGAGAACTTGCTTCTCCCGTCTAATGCAAGACAGTTAGCACTCGAGCCAGACGAGTCATACACTTGAGCATAGGCAGGCAAGCAGTTCACAGTCAATTTATCTTTCAGTCTCTTTGAGTCTAACTATGGTGTTCTGACTTCCTCATTGCATGCGAGGATACGTAGCTGTAACACCCTAATTTTTGCCCTAAGATTTCTTTGCATCTCATCTGCATTTTGCATACAAACAAGATTGCACTGGGTGCACGGTTCTTCTCGGGTTAGGATTATGCCTCGCAGGGGATCACCGTTGTCTTTAATTGTTTTATTTGATTGTGTTTACTAACCATTAATCAAAATCCAAAAATATTTTGTTTCCTTTTGCTAACCTTTTTTTTCAGGAAGAGGAACCATATAAAAATGCCAAAAAAATAGCAGTCCTGCAGCTCGAGTAAATTTCACAAAAGTCGAAGACGATCTGCAAATAATTTAAAATTATCAGATCAAGGATTTCCCAAGTTAATTGATTCATTCAAAGGATTTCCAAGGTTCACGTGTTTATTTCTTTGACGTACACAAGAATCGGGCTGAAACAACCAAGCAGCTATTTTTAAACAAAAAATTCAAAATTCAGCTTGGTTAACCGGTTAACCAAATGATTAACCGGTTAACCAGTGCGAAATTTGAATTTTTTATTCAAATTCAGCACCCTTAGATCATCAATTTAATTGGAATATTCTAGATCCATTGGTTTCTGATTTCTCTACATCACTTTGATCATTTCCTACCATAAACCCTCACTAATCACCACTCTTTTCCATTTCCCACCAAAATTCCAATTACCAAACCTAAATTCAAATTACCAAAGCAAGCCCCATTCCACCAAATTTCCATACCTAAGGCCTTTAAATAGGACGACAATTTCATTCATTCCACAAGCGTTTGATAGCCACAAAACCTCTTGCAAAATAATCCCTCAACACCAAATTCTCCAAAGCTCATTTTTCTTTCTTTTGAAGTTATCAAGAATTCACATTGAATTCTTGATTAACTTGAGCTAGACCTTCATCCTTTCATTCTTTTGCTCATCAATTTCAGTAGATCTAAGCTTGTGTTGGTTCAATTTGAAGAAAAGCTTTTGGTAATTCATCTTCCTCCATAAACCCATATTCACCATCAACATTCAAGATGTAGATCTTTGGTGCTTTTGTTTCTAGATCCTTCGGATCTTTATTTGTTGTTTGATTGCAGGGATTCCACTGTATTTTGGTTTTAAAATTCGTGCAAATTCAGATCATGATCATCTAATGTTTGAGAAAAGGTTTCAAAAACAGATCATGCTGAATTTGTGCATTTTTCAGCATCTGGTACAGCGTTAACTGGTTAACCGGTTAACCAGTTTAAAAAAATGCAATTTGTCCAAAATCTGCTTACGTTAACCGGTTAACCAATTGGTTAACCGGTTAACACAAGTCAGAATGCTGTTTTTGGCTTGTTTCAAGTCCCTTTTTGGTTCTTCTTTCTTCTTCTTCTTCCTCCCTTTTATTTTTACCTTGGGAAGCATTTTTGGGAGTAATTCCTCCTTAATTTCAATGGACTTTGGGTGTAGATTAGAGTAGTTAATGTTCATTAATTCAAAACTACCTTTAAGTGGATTATTCAATTCATTTAAGGTACTTTGCATTAGTGATACATTTTCATGCTTGAATCCACCAAGATGAGTAATTGAACTTAAGGATGGAAGAATACCATAAGTATGGCTCAATTTGGTATTCATCTTTAGTTTTGTGCGGTATCGCGTTCGGATAACGATTTACATATCGTTTATCTCGCATGCATTAGCACTAACATTATGCACCTTAAATGGTGGTGGCCGGCCTCATTTGTAGGGTAATTACTTCGTAAATTACTCGGTGATTGCTTAACATAGACCTAAATGTGTCCCGACTTCGGAATAAAAATCTAATTGGGTACTTACACTTTCGTGGACCGGATCTCTTGTTGATCGCGTAATCCCAAAGTGGTTAATCATATTGCTTCAAGAATCGAGACTTGTGAATTTTTGATACGTAGGTGCTTTGGGTCTCCCAATCGCCTTTCAAATTTCATTGAATTCGGTTCGGTTTGCCTTGATTAATCGCTATAGTGTAAGATGCTAAGCGGATCCGGTTGCCTTCGATTTTGGTTACTTTCCTTTTTGGTTGTGGTTGATTAAGTTCACCATACCATTATTATATGAATATTATTATACTATTACTACTATTAATATTTTAGATTCTTGCATTTTTATTTCTTTTTTTTGTTACTAACATTTAATTTCTTGCACTATTATTGCCTTTATCTTATTTTGCTTTATTCATCCATATCATGTTTCTTTATTTGCTCTTATTATTTGTTGATTGATTTTCTATTTGCCCATTTGGACACAAAAAAATTAATAAAGGATTAAACCTCTAAAAAAACTTGTGACTTTAATTTGAGGACTATTGGTTACTATCCTTAGCATTTGCAGTGAAGATTTTGACTTAGATATTTAGGACACCTCCTTTGCCTTGATCTTCAAAAAGTTGGATTTAGCCTTTATTTGGCCATTTGCTAGCTTATAAGGATGGAACTCTTATGCTCATAATTTGGAATGTCATCAAGTTTGGTTAGATATTTCTTCCCTTATCTCTCCATTTTATTTTCTTAGGATAGTCACTTCATCTCCTCCCACTTCTTAAATTTTCAAATCTTCTCCCTCTTTTCAAATCTTCTTGTTTTTTTTTTAAACTTCAAACGTTTTCGCAATCAAACCTTGACTTAGGTCAAGCGATTTTACCCTTTTCATTTTATCTTCTTAATAAATGTTAATCCATGTAAGCATATCGAAATTCTCTTCTCAAAGACTTTAAAAAATCCAAAACTCACTCAATTGTTTTTGTGCCTTTGTGCACTTTTCTTTTCATATGTTTAGATATGATTCACTCTTTCTAGCGGAATTATTCGCTAAAGAATGACGAGTTATCTCTAAATTTTAAAATCAATTCAACTCATTGTTTCTTTTCAAATTTTGTACCACGAACTACGAGGTTTTGATCTCGCATTTCACTTTGTGGGTACGTAGGCATGAGGCGTTAAACCTCTTCAAACACAAAAATATAAAAAACGTTTCTTTTCTCATCTCTCCAATCTCTTTCAAATAAACCATTTTTAAACCAAAAGCGGTAAATTTTTCAAAGGGCTCCCGTGGAGTACCACGGACATTTTGGGTGCGTAAAACCTTCCCATTGTGTAACCTATCCCTTTACATGTTTCTCTGATGTGTTTCTTTAGCTTTCTTGATTTTAGATTCATTAGGTTTTATTCTCTCTTTTTTCCCTTTTCCTTTTGGAATAAAATAAAAGCGCGGTGGCGACTCTGTTTACCTTGAGTTAAGTTAATCAATAGCTTACACTCATGATTTTACCGCTACAGTAGGCATAACTTAACTATTATCGAACAAAAGTCTCTTTGTCATCCCCCTCTTCCAGCATTCTTTTTAAGCCTCATTCCTGAGCACCTCACTTCACTTTCTTGCACTGACACTTGTACATTCTTTCCCAGCTTTTGCACACAGATAGCACATACACTACCCCTTTAAACACAAATCTTTTAAGCATGGATCCCGTCGAGTACGACGGACAATCTGGGTGCTAATACCTTCCCAGGTTGTAACCAACCCCCTTTCTCAGTTTCTCTGGTTCGCAACCGTCTTATCCATCTTTTTTCTAGGTTTATGCAGCATTACCTTTCCTTCGGAATAAAAATGCCTAGCTGGCGACTCTATTCACTTCAGCTTTCATTCTCTCCTTTCGTCGACCGTTCGCGCTTGTACCGGGATGCAAATCTTTGGGAGCGACACTCAGCATCGACTCAGGATCGAGTGTTGGGGTCGCATTATCATCCTTGCAGTGATAAGCGATTATTTAATTTTTTGTCAACCTGTTTTTGTTTCGTATCACCTTTATTTTCCATTTTTAATCATCGATTTACTGCACATTTTCTTTCGCGGAAAAATTCGGAGTCTTTTAGTATCTAATTGTCTTATGCCTTGAAAATTTGAACGCGAGCCAGTTCATCTTACTCGGTCTAAGCCAATTCGATAGGGGAAACTGTCATACCCCAAATTTGTCCTACCTTTATTAACCAATATATTCCAAAAATCCTAAAGCGCACACTATTTTACTGTCTAACCATTATTCGAAAAAAATAAAAAATATGTACTAATTTATTTTTCTGTCAGATATTGCAAAATCCAAAAAATGCATTTATTTCTTTGCAAATTAAAAATTCAAATTTTCTTTTTTATTTCAAGTCTTTTATTTTTATGTTTATTGTTTAGTTTATCCAAAAAATATATAAAAAGAGTCTATTGTTATTATTGTTATTTCTATTAAAACCATTTTTTGCATAAATTCATTTTCCGTCTTAGAAAGCCCTTTATCCAAAAAAAAAATCACAAAAAATATCTCACTATTATTATTCCCAATTTTATTTACTACTATTATTATTATAGTTTTCATTATTATAGTTAGTATTACTTTTATTATTATATTTCTATTTCATTATCTACTTATTATATTTAGTTATTATTAGTATTATTATAGTTTTTTTAGTATTATTATTATAGTTTATTACTGTTACTATTTTTTTTCTGTCTTTCATTATAACTACTTTTTCATGTTAATATTACTTTTTATTATTACTATTATTATTAGTATTATGTATTATTATAGTTTTATTATTACTATTATTATATTATGATTATTGTTGTTTCTTTACACAAGACCATCACACACCAAATTTTCACAAAATCAATTCCAGCTAGTATCTTGCAACAATACCTCCACTATCTGCAAACAAACCGTTAGACAGTCTGACGAACAAATCATCAACAGATCTTTTTCATTCTTATCCCAAATCTCTCTCAATAACTCTATATAATAAACTCACTTTTCACTCTGAAAGGGAGGAAGCCGAGAATAACAAAAAAATACTCTCTAAAATCATTCACAAAACCAAGCTTCACCATAAACAATCACATAAACTATTCTCTGCAATAATTTAACAAAACCCTTCTTCAACATACACAAGCCTTTCAAGCGTTTTTATCACTCAACAATAAACCTCTGTAAAACAAAAAAAAACAAATTCCTGCAGAATCACCACAATATCGCAACCGCAAACCAACCCCCTTCGACTTTTCCGAATCTGACTCCACAAATACACCGAAGCGGACCTTTCACCCAAGCAAATTCAAAACCGAACCGAAATAGAACTTACCACCGTGAACCAAACCGCGCCGCTACACCAACTCACGCAACACTCGCCGAGAACCTGCAACCATCCGCAAAACGCAGAAACGCATTTGGACCACCGTGAGACCCTCTATTCCGTAGCCGTCAAAAATCTCAAATTGGTATTCTTGCTTATTCTGATTTGTATTCGATTTTTTTTGCTTTCCTTCGCGTTTCGATTTCGTATTGATGTGATTTGTAATTCGTTTCTAAATATTGAAAAGGGGGTTGTCTAGGGTTTCGAAGGGTTGAGGTTTAATTCAGATTTGTGATTCTCGTGTGTGTTCATGGTTTTGATGCGGCTTAACTTCACTGCTTGTTGGTTCTGATTTGAGTTTTCATTTGTTTTTTTTGGTTTGTGTGTCTTCCGATAGAAAGGAGTACAGGGGTAACATATTAGCATTAATACTCTATTTTATGTAATATTAATATAGACTTTAATAACTTGTTTTTTTTTTATTGTTTTTTTATTTTGGTTAGAAATAGTGGTCCGTTGATTTCTTTTGTTACATTAAGCTTGCCTTTCTTTTATTTTTCCCTTTTTGTTTCTTTTGGTTTCTTTTAAATTACTAAATTGTCATAAGAATTAAGTGTATTTTGAATTTTAAAACCTAATTAATACATGGTTGTCCGTGTTCTGCTAATGTATGTTTAGATCATACTGCTTGTTGATTTTGTCCTCTTTTTAGAAAAACCTTTCCTCTTTACATGTTAATAGTTTCTTTATTCAAAAAAATTATCCAAAAAAATACTTTTTAAAAAAGGGAATGTGTTAATAATTTATAAAAGGCCAATGATATTATCAAAAATTAAGTTATTTTCGATTTCATTAAATCGGAAAAAACTTGATTAATATGAGGCCACCTAGTTTCGTTTATCATTTTATTTTAATGTGATTTCTATTTTGTCAATTTAATTAAGTTTATTTTTTTTATCACACTATTTAATTTAGTTTAATTTATTTTATTATACCATTTCGTTTATTCGCCATATTATCGAATCCAATTTAATTTAATTTATTTATTATTATTTGTTATTCTTATTCCGATTTTAATTTCCGTAGTTCAATTTAATATAGTTATTTATTTTATCGCATTTTAAATAAACGCTCGACTCCTCATAGAACGATTTCAATTTTAAATCGGCTCTAAGGAAGTAAACGAACTATATTTCGACGCGTCCGAACAAAAGGTCCAACGCCTCTGAGAAGTTGCCTTTAATTTATTTTCCATAATTTTATCGCTTTAATCGATCCGCAAACCATGTAAGCCGAGCGCACCATGCCTCGCCATCAAACCTTCCCAAACTCGAATATTCAGATCTTTTTATAATTAAATGACAGAATAACTGAATTCTGGAGTCTCGCATTCCTCGAATTCTTGAATGAACGCTCCTGAGGCTCGCCCCACGGGACGTGGTTCATTTGACTTTCCGTAATTAAAACGTTTAATCCACATATCAAATAACGAAAGAATTGAGTTCTGGAGTCTAACATTCTTCGAATTCTTGAATGAATGCTCCTGAAGCTCGCCCCACGGGATGTGGTTCATTCGCCCTTTTGTTCTTAAAACACTAATCAAATCAATTTTTTTTTCAAACGAACATTGTTTAAATCCTTTCTATCTTGCAAACAAGCTAGCGCTTCCGCCTCCTATCGCGAGCAGACAAGTCAACGCTTAGCATTTTGAATGCGATTTAAATAGTAGTTCATTAAAACAAATCAACCAACCAACCTTAGTACCACGAACTACGAAGCTATGACTTTCCCATTGCACAAGGGAATACGTAGGCACACGGATCTTACTCCTTGCCGAGCACCCTAGGGACAAAATAACACATTTCCCCTTAACCCTAATTTAGAATCGTTCACATTTATTTTATTCGAAGAAAACAAAAAGCATAAGTCAACATTAAATCGTAAATTAAACTAAGAGGTTCCAGTTGAGTACAACGGTCGTAAGGGGTGCTAATACCTTCCCCTTACGGAATCGACTCCCAAACCTAGAATCTGGTTTCAAAGACCTTGTTCTATCAGTGTGTTTCAAAAGGTTTCTCGATATTTTCCTTTTCCTTAATTGGAATAAAATAAGTTCGGTGGCGACTCTATTGTTTAATTTTCATTCGTGGTAATTTTTATCGCGAGGTCGTATTTATTTTCGAGGTACGACACTTAGCGAGCATGATTCCTCACTTAGTGAGCCCTAAAAAACTTGGGAAATGTCTTTATTTTTAAAACTGTTTTGAGGTGATATGTCCTAGGATGCCATGATGTTGTAGAGTTATCTCATGATATGTTTTATGGATTAAATGAGTAGGATTAGTATTATATGATCTGTAGAGATTTACCTTGATTTTTATGAGTTATGAAGTATGAGTGAGATTAGTATTTAATTGATGTATGAAGAATTAAATTAATTTCCTTGAGTAAGAGGTATGATTTTATGATGTAGGATGAGTGCGTTGTATGATGTTCCATGAGTATGGACATGATGTTATGAATGAGTATGAGGAATAATTGTTAATAATGAATGCGGACGCAATTTTATGATGTTTTGAGGATGATGTATGTATATTGCTGTTGCACCTCAAAATTTGCCCTCACCTAGTCAAGGCATTGTGTACCAAGGTGTCCCAAGAGGTTCACGAGTTTCACAAGGTGTACTAAGGTGTCCCAAGAGGTTCACAAGGTATCCTAAAAGGTTTACAAGATTCACAAAGTTCACAAGGTATCCTAAGAGGTTCACAAGGTTCACAATTAATCAGAAAGTTTGACAATTCCCTCAGACAAAGCATCCTCCTAAGCAATGCATCCTAAACTAGGGTTTTGAGTTTCATCAGGCTAAATGGATTTCTAAGGATTCAATTGAGCTTCATAGAATCCTATATGTCTTCAAGAATCCCTATGTCAAGTTTCAAGGCTTTCCCTAAAGGTTTGCTCAGTCAGATGATCAGATAGGCTAAAATCAGTCAAAGTGGTTAAAAGGTCAAACTGAGGTCAAACCAAAGTCAAACTTCATGATTTTTTGCCAACATCAAGTTTATGAAGTAAAATTCATCATTTTATCAATGTTTGATCATGATTCATCAAGGATATTTCAGATCATCAAGAATCAGAAGTTTCTAAATTAGGGTTTTCATAGGAAAAGTCAATTGAACTTTGACCAGCCATAACTTTCACATGCTTCATCAAAAATTTTCCATCCAAAGCTCATTTTTAAGGAAATTGAATTCTCTACAACTTTGTGTCTCACAAGCCAACCCAAAAATGCTTCATTTGGAAGGTATGAGCTAAGACATTATAGGTCATTTTAAAAGTCAACAAAAGGTCAACATCTTCCAAAGGGCATAATTTGAAAATGGTAAAGGATATGGACATGAGACCAATGAGGTTGGTTAGAGGACTCTCTAATCTTTCTAAAATGTCCAAGAACACCCTCATAGCCTTAAAATTGAGGGAGATATGTCTTTGCAAAGTTGGGAAATTTTTGGGAGATTTATGAAGCAAATGGGGCCTTAAAACCAAATTTCTCCAAATGGGCTTGCAATGTTGTGATCCAATTCATACAAGGACCTCAAGCACGACCCAAAGCTACCAAATTCTGATTTTTTATTATTTATTTATTATTTATTTTTATTTTATCCATTAAAAGTCAAATTAAATCTAAATAAAATATAAAAATCAATATTTGGACATGATTCTTCTTCTAGAAAGTCTTAAAATCATTTAAAGTTGATTGGAATCATGTAAAATCTGATTGACCAAAATTAGAAAGGTTTGATGAGATATTTTTCAATATTTGAAAGTGTGAATCTTCATGATCAAGCAATCACTACAAAGCCCAAAAATCCAGCTTCTTTTGACCTTATTCTACTCCATACATATACACAAACTAAAAGCAATCACAAGGACACGAATTGTAGCCTCCAAGAAGACTCTCCAAACTTCAAAAAAAAATTCAAGAACAAACTCACATTCGGTTTGCAGGTTTAAGGTAGTTACAAGGCCAAATAATGATGGAAATAACTTCCTAGAAACATTTAGAGTGCATTGAGATCATCACATTCATCAAATACCTCATCAATCATGGAATCCGAATCCATCTTATTCTTAAATTTTCAAGTTTTCGATTTCTATTATCCACGCATTACTAATGGTTTTTGATTTTGTTTTCTTGTTTGTGATGAGCTATAGATCGTATTTGGACCAATTGATTGAAGTTTCATTGCCTAATACGAATTCGGCCATGATTAGGGTTTTGATGGGCTAAAGACGTACTCTAATATGTGTCTAGCAGTATCTTAACTGCAAGTGCACAGCCTATCGAAGTAATATTTAAGATTATCGATCCACAGGGACTTTATGATTACTTAGTGCTAGAGGATTTACTAGTTTAGCTAAGGTGAATGGTTGTCACGATTTTTGGTTGTTTTTAAGGATTAAAGGCGGGAATTAAATTTAAGTTTAATAAAATAATACTAAGGCGGTCGGTATGTAATTATGCTAACTTAGGCGGGTCAATATAACTTAGGCTTATAAAGATGGTTCACTTAGTCTATTCTGTAGAGGTTACCTGTTTAAATATCTTTAACTCACACTCTCGTGGTCTTATCTCAGATCTTACCCCTAAAGCCCTATGCCTGCTCTCGCTAGCCCGTAAGTGTTTAGAAATAATTTTTGGAAACTTAGTAATTCTAATTCATTTTAAAGCGCTCTCGCTGTGTTTAAATTAAATGCCTAACTTTAGCTATCTGGTTAAAATCTCACACTCTCGTGGTCTTGACCTAACCTATTACACTTTCCTTACTCTCGTAACAAAAAGATTGATTTTATTATAAAAAAGTCACAGCCAGAATTCTAAGTTCTTAATTATTTTAAGCCTAGAGTTGATTTTACCGATTTAGTTGATTTTAATTACATACCGCCCTAAGGTGTTTAGATACTCATGATTGTTGAACCAGACAGAGGCAGAAACAGAGAAATACAAAATAAAATATGCATAACAGAAAAATAAATGCTTAACATTAATATAAATGCAATTTAAATAAAAACCTGAATAACAATTAAAATGCTAGACTCCTTCTTCCACAAGCTGGCAAGTTCAGAGTACGGACCAGAATCGGAAATAAAAATTACTGAAAGAAATTCTGAAGGCTTTGAAAAAAAAATTAAATTATAACAATTTCCTAATGTTGGAAATTGTTATATGGTTTGGTTGGGATATATAAACTAAAACAAGAACAAATAAATGCTGGAAAAATAAATGAACAGGGTACAATGAAAATACGGCAGAGCTTCCGCAAGAAAAGTAAAAATAAAACTCTGTAAATTGTTCTTTGAAACTAAGCTATTTATAGAATCATAATTGGGCTTGGCAGTTGGAATAATTGCATGGGCTTCGTAAATGCTGAGAAAATCCAGGGAGAAGTTGCATGGCTTGGTCTGCGGGAGAATAGGAAGGTTGAATTCACGTAGCACGCACGTACATGACCAAGTCTCAGCATATTACCCTAAATTCCCCTTGTCACGTTCGTGACAAGGGTGTCACGCTCGTCACCCGTGTATTATGCGCGTCACGGTCGTGAGGGACTGGTGGCGACCGTGACTGCTCCTTTTAGCGTGTCACGGTCGTGACGGCCGTGACTGTTACAAAAAGTGCAGGTTATGCAGAATTCCTCTTTTCTTCATCTTTTAATGGTTGTTTTTGCTCATTTCACTTGTGGCTCATGATTTGGCGCTATAATTAATGTACCTGCAAAATGGCAAAGAAAACTCGAGGAATCGGGTGTTAAAACGGCAAATGTGCGATAAAACGACATTGAAACATAGCAATAAAACGATACTTTTTCTCGTTATCAAACTTCCCCAAACTTAAACCTTTGCTTGTCCTCAAGCAAATAGTCGGTTGAAAATTTTCGGACAGGTTTTCATCGACGCACACACATAACAAACCTTACGAAGAATCATTTTGTCAGATAAACTGGTACTGGGATAAAACACTAACGATACACTAATGACACAAGCAACAAGCTAAGTCGTCGACATCCCGTTTAACGAAACATTTGGTAATTGCATTACGATTCCACCTAGAGTCTTTCGATCTTATTTCACCCGGTTTCATTCTAGTGCAATCACATTAAGCCATTTGCCTTAGCACGCACGTAGTGGAGTAGCCGGTTAGTGACTTTGATCCTTTATAAGCACGGGGTCTGGTACACGAATGTGGTAACCCTACATACATTATCCGATTTGGAGGTTGTGGGGGATCGAGCCGTAGCACGCCCTACCAAGTTCAGAACCAGGTACCTCTCAACCAACCCGCAATGGACTCCTTCTCATATTTATCGTTTCTTATATGCGACCGTGTACTTTGGTGCAATTTCTTTTCATTGGCATCGAGATATGAAGGATCATTATCGATTAGGCATCAAACACTTATTTTCATCGGCTCCCCACGTGGTTTGTGTTCAGACGGTGTTGACTGCTAGTATAAACTACTAGGGGTTACTTTTGAACTGAAACTTAAGGTGTAGTCGTAACAATTATCGGAACGGAATGCTCAAGTGGGAAGTCTAAGGTGTCAAGACTGTATCGATCTTGTTGAATCGTTCTCAGCTTCCTAACTATGATTTCGTAGGTAAGTCAGGTAATGCGAGGATAAAATTAAAAAGTTTTTCGGTATGGCTAAATAAACGGGGAGAATTCGAAACTAAAGAAAATAGCACAAATATTGCTCTGTTTCATTAAAATACGAAAAGGAAATACAACGGAATGGAAAGTGCGGAAAGGGAAATGCGGAAAAATGAAAGGTACCTCTCCCACACTATATTAGACATTGTCCTCAATGTTGTGATATAATAGCGGAAAAGTACAATACAAACAACGGAAAAGGAAAAACATAAATAAAAACTAAAACTAAGGCTGCTGATGACCACGGCCTCGGCTTCTGGTGCGGGAGCGTCTGGTCGGAGTCGCTTCAGGATCAGAACCGGTACCGGTGAGAGTAGTGATATCAATGCGCAAAGACTCTAGCTCACTAAAGATCTCGCCGAGCTTCTCATCAGTCGTCCTCTAATTAGCGGCAACAGCTGAAAGTAATGCATCATGTTGCTCTTTTTGCCTTCGCTCCAATGCGGCATTCATCTGATTTTGTTGATGAATCGCACGGAGGACATCTTCAAGTGTGAATTCTTGTGCAGGTGGCTGTCGGGTGGAGGACTCAGGAATGTCCTGTACAGGCTCAGCTGCATCCATGGTGTCTTGCATCTCGTCCTCTGGTGGATCGGCCTGCTCATCAATAATGGGGGTGTGGCCGGCAGCATCCGGTAAAGAAAATAGCCAGTTGGCACGGTTGGACGGATCGATGCGGTCACGGCACGGCAAGATGATGTGGTGATAAACAGTGCCTTGGATAACAGGGCTGAACCTGCCATCCTCTCTCTGAGCAATCAAGTGGGTGGACCTGCAATAATTCTTCGTTAGGAACTCTGCGGCTCTACGAGGCAAATTGATAACCAAGTCACCAAGCTCCAGCTGAATGGCGAGGGTGGTGACAATCCCGCCTATGTAGAAGGGGGTTGCGCCTCTTTGCGCTATGGACTGGATATGGGACAGCATGAATGGGGCAGCATTGATGCGCTCGTCATTTAAGGTGCAGTGCAAGAACAAGAGCTCCTTGGAGTTAAGCTTGTGGTTGCTCTCTCTTGCAAAAATGGTATTGCAGATGATGCGATGAAAGTATCTGATCGTCGGGTTGTGGATATGCGTAGCATTCAGGCTCTGAAAGGCTGTGGCACGGGTGTTGGTGATGTCGTGCCATAAGGTGAAAGCGGTTTCACTGAAGTTGTCCGGCACGCGGAGATGAGCATCATCACCGTGATCGAAACCTAGCAGCTCGGCGATCCTTGTTTGTGTAACTTCTAACTCGCGGCCTAGCAATCTGAACTTAGCAGCGCCGGTGAGTTGACTTTGTGAACCGGGAGGAGTGATATAGTGAAATGAGCTCATAAATTCCAATGTCAGGAGCTCGAATGTAGGCTGGGGTTGACTGCATAGATGCCACAAACCAACCTTCTGAAGCAGGAGCTTCACACTGTTGAGCATTCCCAACTCCCTCAAACAGTCAGTGTCGACGTATCGAGTGGGTTGAACACCACGGTTCTGGAATTTGATGAACTTCTGTCTCTGATTTTCTCCATGCTCACCATCTCTAAACTGAATTTCTTCCATTGCATGCAAGTACGGGAGTGGGAGATGAGAGGTTTTTTGAGTTTTGTGAGAAAAGTGTAAAATGTGAAGAAATTGGTTCTGATTATAGTGCAAGATGTGAATGTGATAGGTTTGGAGTAAATGGAGAGGTTAATGGAGTTTAATTAGGGTAATGGGAGGTTACGGGACTTGGAAGAGATAATGGGGGGTTTCTAATTGTTGTGGAAGTTGAAAAAGAAGAGGTTTCGAAGAAGAACAGTTATGTTTCTCATAATTCTTATAACAGGGATCGTCACGGTCGTGATGGGGGGATGACGGTCGTGACGCGCTAATTAGCTTGTCACGATCGTTAGAGGGTGATGACGACTGTGAGGGATTAAAACTTAGAATTTTTCTTCCAGAATGAATTATTTCTCACGTCCAATACAGTTTTTCTTTTTTTATGATCACTTCTCATTTAATTGTAACACAAACAATATATAATATTTTTAGATCAACATAAATTAGTAAATTTCATCACACGAGAAATTAAAACATTAATCAATTCAAACATAACAGTAATGAATTTGAAAGCATAGAAATTGATTAAATTGCAAAAATTTGTAAAACTAGAAATGCTTTGCTTTTGATATAATTGAAGGGAAATTACATTAATAAAAATAAGGTACGAAAATGTTTGCGAAATGTTAAACTAACTAGAAATGAAAACAATAAGTAAAATAAGTTAGATCACTACAGCATTTTCAAAAGTGCTTCTTCAAATCTTCAATTGCAGAGTTCAGGTGGTAGAATTGCTCACACGTTATGTCAGTTAAACCTATAACGTCCAATCGCATGCTTTTAATCTCATCCTTAACAGTATTTATATCGGCTTGGTAAACTTCAAGAGTATTCATGATTTTCTTTAAGTTGTCAGCATATTCTACTTGATTCACTTCAGGGGTTTCAATCACTTCATCAGTGTGGTCAATGTCATGGTAACCAGGAGGCGTCTCAGGGTCACTTTCTACATCGGTCATTATATCATCCCTTATCTTGTAGGATTGAGGTGTTTCCGGAGTAGATGGATAGTCAGGAGGGGTAAGCTCATAAAGCCAATTATCCTTATTGTGAACACTGACTCTAGCATGGTTTGGTAGTGTGAACAGGGTTACTACTTCATTCCTGATTAGGTACTCGAAAGGTGGTTGTCCTAAATTCCTTATGATATGGCGGTTAAAGCAAAAGTTAAGATTCATAGGACGGATGGTACCTAAACGGTTACACCTGTGTAATTGGTATCTAAGTCCTAAGGCATCAGCAATCATGGTGACAAGACCTCCTACTAATATGGGTAGATCAGGTTCTTCTTGGATTCGGGTGAAGGTTTGCATCATGAAAGGCACACCATTGACTGGTTGTCCATTAGTCACACATGACATAATGAATATCTCATCTTTAGATACTCCAATAAGGTTTTCTTCTTTTCCAAAGAAGGTGTGAGCAAGGATCTTATGGAAGTAGCGGATAGCAGGATTATGTATCTCATCATTGTTCATGTTATTTGGTTCAGGATGGTAATTTCCGGTTAAGGTTCCCCAAAAGAAATCCAGCTCAATGTACATCAATTCTACCTGTGTGGTAGTAAAAGCAAAGGGTCCACTAGGGAATCCTAATAAGTCAGCTAGTTCTCTATGGTTAAAGTCATATTCTATTCCAAATAGGCGGAAACTGATAAATCCTTTCCTGAATCCAAAACCGTGCTCGGGTAAGTAAACTAAGGAGCTGAGGAACTCAAGGGTGAGCTCGCGGTAAGTCACAAACTTTTGTTTAATCAGTGCATTCTCCCATCCAAGTCGGTTAAACAAGTATAGGATGCTATCATGTATACCTAAGGTTTCCATAGTCAGATCATCCGGGTACAGAGTCAAATCCATTGGTCTCTGTGATAAATTTTCAAATTTCATTCTTTGGTTCCTACCTCTAAATTTGGTTTCCATAAGGTTTATCGGTTGGTTAGCCATAGTTAGTGTAAATACGGAGGAAACAAATCAGGGGGAGAAGGAAAGTGGAAAAGACTTTAGAAAATCTGTAAAAGTGATTTAAAAATTAAAATAAGGAAAATAAGAAAATAAATGCATAATAAAAGCAATAAAACAATAAAATGACAAAACAAATAAACGAATAATAAAATGATAAATGACAAAATAATAAAATGTTCAAAATGGTTAAATGATTAAATGGGTTGCCTCCCACTAAGCGCTGTTTTTATCGTCAAAAGTCTGACGTAATGCTTAGGTTAGATTAATCAGGGAAATTAGTAGACAACTCTAAAAGCCTTAGACTATTTGCATAATCTCTATTTTCAACTTTATGGTAATGTTTTAAACGTTGTCCGTTTACTGTGAACGGTTCACTATTCCTACCCTTAATTTCTATCGCTCCGCTCGGGAACACTCTAGTTATTTCAAAGGGTCCTGACCATCTAGATTTTAGTTTTCCAGGAAAGAGCCTAAGTCTTGAGTTAAAGAGGAGTACAACGTCTCCCACACTAAATTCTTTCCTAGATAGGAGTTTATCATGCCATCTCTTAGTTCTTTCTTTATATATTTTAGCATTCTCATAAGCATCTAACCTTAACTCTTCTAATTCGTTAATATCTAGGATTCTCTTTTCTCCTGCAGCATTATAGTTTATATTGAGAGTTTTGATCGCCCAGTATGCTTTGTGTTCTAGTTCTACCGGGAGATGACAAGACTTTCCATAAACTAATTTGAAAGATGTAGTTCCTATGGGTGTCTTGTAAGCTGTCCTATAAGCCCATAAAGCTTCATTAAGTTTAGATGACCAATCTTTCCGAGATATGGCGATAGTCTTTTCTAAGATTTGTTTAATTTCTCTGTTTGAGACTTCGACTTGTCCACTTGTTTGTGGATGATATGGTGTTGCCACACGGTGTCTTACTCCATACTTTGATAGTAATTTGTCAAAGATTTTTGAAATGAAGTGTGAGCCACCGTCACTTATGACGAGTCTAGGCACACCAAATCTGGGAAAGATTATATTTTTGAAAAGCTTTATTACTACTCGTGTGTCATTTGTAGGAGAAGCTATAGCTTCAATCCACTTTGAAACGTAATCGACAGCTACGAGTATGTAATTATTACCGAAAGATGATGGAATTGTCCCATGAAATCTATTCCCCAGACTTCAAAGACTTCTACTTCTAAAATTCCTTTTTGGGGCATTTCATCTCTTCTTGAAATATTACCGGTGCGTTGACACCGATCGCAATTTATAACAGCGATGTGGACATCTTTCCATAAATTAGGCCAGAATAGGCCGGCTTGTAAGATTTTTGCACAAGTCTTGGAAGTGCTTGCATGTCCACCATAAGGAGATGAATGGCAGTGAGCAATGACATCTTCTATTTCTTCTTCGGGAATACATCGACGAAAGATTCCATCGGGTCCTCTTTTGAACAAAAATGGTTCATCCCAATAGTAATGTTTGAGATTGTGAAAGAATTTCTTTTTCTGCTGATAGGTTAAATCAGGTGGAAGAGCTCCTGCAGCTAGGTAGTTGACAATGTCAGCGTACCATGGCAGTCCTACAGTTGTTTGGATTGTTTCCACGGGTTCTAGTTCGTCTATGTCTAACTGAACTGGGTCGCTTCCTATTTGTGCTATCAGCTGTTCATACGGAAAATCATCTTTAATCGGCACTTGTTCGGGTTTAATACCTTCTATTCTAGATAAATGGTCCGCTACGACGTTTTCAGTACCTTTCTTATCTTTTATTTCGAGATCAAACTCTTGTAAGAGTAGAATCCATCTCAAGAGTCTTGGTTTAGCATCTTTCTTAGTCAATAGATATCTGATAGCAGCGTGGTCTGTGTAAACGATTATTTTCGCTCCCACTAGGTAAGAACGGAATTTGTCAAGCGCAAAGACAACTGCTAACAATTCTTTTTCAGTAGTGGCGTAGTTCATCTGAGCAGAATCTAAGGTTCTACTGGCATAGTAAATCGCATGAAGTTTCTTTTCCTTCCTCTGACCTAGAACTGCGCCTACAGCATAGTCACTCGCATCGCACATGATTTCGAAAGGTAATCTCCAGTCAGGGGGTTGCATGATTGGTGCGGTGATGAGGGTTGTTTTTAGAGTTTTGAATGCTTTAAGACAATCTTCATTGAATATGAACTCAACGTCTTTCATTAATAAACCGGTAAGAGGTTTAGTGATCTTCGAGAAATCTTCGATGAATCGTCGGTAGAAACCGGCATGTCCTAAAAAACTTCGTATTTCTCGAACGGTTTTAGGGGGTTGAAGATCTTTTATGACTTCTATCTTAGCTTTATCAACTTCAATTCCCTTGTCAGATATAACGTGTCCTAGTACGATTCCTTCTATGACCATAAAATGACATTTCTCCCAGTTAAGCACGAGGTTTACTTTTACACGTCTTTCTAACACCATTTCTAAATTTGATAGACATCCTTCAAAACTTTGCCCGCATACAGAGAAGTCGTCCATGAACACTTCCATGATGTTGTCTATAAAATCTGCAAAGATTGACATCATACATCTTTGAAAGGTTGCAGGAGCGTTGCATAATCCAAAGGGCATTCGTCTATAAGCGAACGTTCCATAAGGGCATGTGAATGTAGTCTTCTCTTAATCATCTGGGTGGATAGGGATTTGGAAAAATCCTGAGGAACCATCAAGATAACAAAAATATGAATGCTTGGCTAATCGTTCTAACATTTGATCTATAAAAGGTAGTGGGAAATGATCTTTTCGAGTGGCTTTGTTTAGTTTCCGATAATCGATGCACACTCTATGTCCTGTCACTACTCTTTGTGATATCGATTCGCCTTTAGCGTTTTTCACAACAGTGATACCTCCTTTCTTTGGTACTACATGTACTGGACTAACCCATTTACTATCAGAGATTGGATATATTATTCCTGCATCTAGTAGTTTCTTAACTTCTTCCTTTACTACAGTGCTAAGGATTGGGTTAATTCTTCTTTGAGATTCTCTGAAGGTTTTGCAATCTTCTTCTAGCATAATACGATGCATACAGATTGAAGGGCATATTCCTTTGAGATCAGATATGTTATATCCTAATGCAGTTGGATATTTCTTCAAGACATCTAAAAGTTTCTTTGTTTCAATTGTTCCTAAACTGGAATTTATTATAACTAGTCTTGTACGTTCAGTGTCCAAGAATTCGTATCTTAGGTTCTTAGGTAAAGTTTTTAACCCTCATATAGGTTTATCCTTACTTGGCATGGGATCCGGTGTAAGTGCTAAACTTTCGCTTAGACTATCATCCTGATATGGTTCACGCCAATTATCATCTTCGAAAATCGGAGGAATTTGAATTTTCATAATTTCGGAATAGGTAGTTTCTTTCATTTCCATTTCTCTTACACATTCGTCAATTACGTCCAATAGATAGCATGTATCCTCTATAGCAGGTGATTGTAAGAATTGTGTTAAAATAAATTCAACTTTCTCTTCACCTACTTCAAAGGTTAGCTTTCCTTTCTTTACGTCTATAATAGCTCCGGCGGTAGCTAAGAATGGTCTTCCTAGTATGATAGGTGTAGTGGAGTCCTCAGAGATGTCCATGATTATGAAATCAGTAGGAATATAGAATTGTCCTATACGTACTGGGACGTTTTCTAGTATGCCTACAGGATATTTAATAGAGCGATCGGCTAGTTGAACATACATTTTAGTTGGTCTTAGGTCTCCCATGTCTAGCCTTTTGCAAATCGTTAAGGGCATAACACTGATACTGGCTCCTAAATCGCATAGAGCTTTGTCAATGACGATTTTTCCTATTACACAGGGTATAGAGAAACTTCCTGGATCTTTTAGCTTAGGAGGCATATTATTCTGAATTATTGCGCTACACTCAGCAGTAAGTGTAACGGTTCCGTTATCCTCTATCTTTTTCTTATTGGATAAGATTTCTTTTAAAAACTTAGCATACGAGGGAATTTGAGTGATAGCTTCTGTAAATGGAATAGTAATATTCAACTGTTTCAGAAGTTCAACAAATTTTTTAAACTGGCCCATCGTCTTGGAATTGGTTAATCTCTGAGGGTACGGAATTGGTGGTTTATAGGGTGGTGGAGGCACATAAGGCTTTTCTTTCTCCACTGCCTCTTGATTATCATCTTCCTTTTCTTCTGGATCATTCACCATTTCAGTCGGTTTATCCGGTTTTTGGTACATGGCTGGATTGTCAAGTCTTGGATCGGTAGGTCCGTCAAGTTCCTTGCCACTTCTTAATATCACAGTATTGGCCTGTCCTTTCGGATTAGGTTGAGGTTGTCCAGGAAATACTCCAGCTGGTGCAGCGGTAGGTGCTTGTTGTTGAGCTACTTGTGAAATCTGAGTTTCAAGCATTTTGTTGTGTGTAGCTAATGCATCTACTTTGCTCACTAATTGCTTAATCTGCTCACTAGTGTGTATGTTTTGGTTTAAGAAGTCCTTGTTTGTTTGAGATTGGTTAGCTATGAAGTTCTCCATCATCAATTCAAGGTTTGATTTTCTAGGGACATTAGGAGCAGTCTTTTGATATCCTGGTGGTGTAGCTGGTGCTTGACCTGGTGCGTATAAAGCATTGTTGTTCTTATAGGAGAAGTTCGGATGATTCTTCCAACCTGGATTGTATGTGTTTGAGTACGGGTTTCCTTGAGCATAATTCACTTGATCTATGGGAATTCTTGTTAATAGTTGACAATCAGGGACTTCATGTCCTGGAACTCCACATAACTCACAGTTAGGTGTTACTGCAGCCACGGTGGCTGTTGGTGTTATGGCCAAGTTGTCGATCTTTTGGTTTAGTTGGTCAAACATTGCATTGACTTGGTCCATACTACTCACTTCGTACATACCTCCTTTTGTTGGTTTCTCAATTGCGACTCTCTCGCTTCCCCATTGGTAATGGTTTTGAGCCATACTTTCAATAAGTGCATAAGCATCGTTATACTCTTTGTCCATTAGTGCACCGCCTGCGGCAGCGTCAATTGTCATTCTTGTATTGTACAAGAGTCCATTATAGAAGGTATGGATGACCATCCATTCTACTAATCCGTGATGTGGACAAAGTCTCAGCATATCCTTATAGCGTTCCCAAGCTTCGAAAAGTGATTCGTTTTCCTTTTGCTTAAATCCGTTGATCTGAGCTCTTAGCATAGCTGTCTTGCTAGGTGGGAAATATCTGGTCAAGAAAACACTTTTTAGTTCCTCCCACGTAGTTACTGAATTCGAAGGTAAAGATTGAAGCCAAGCTCTCGCTCTGTCTTGAAGTGAAAAAGGAAACAGACGTAGTCTGATAGCTTCTTGGGTAACTCCATTGGCTTTCACGGTATCTGTGTATTGCACAAAGATCGAAAGATGAAGGTTCGGATCCTCGGTAGGATTTCCGCCGAATTGATTTTGTTGCACGGCTGATATCAGCGAAGGTTTCAGTTCGAAATCGTTTCGGTTGATGGCCGGTGCGGCAATGCTGGAATGCGGTTCAGCTTGCGAAGGACTAGCGTAATATTTGAGTGGATGATTCTGTTCTTCAGCCATCTATGCGTCCTTTGATGTTACGACTGGTTTAGGTGGATCTAATTGAAGATCTGGAATGTTGTAATTTTGTTCGTAATCGAATATCCGTCTTCTTACGTGTAAGAAGCGTTCCGATTCTGGGATTAGAGGTTGCAAGTCTTCGCCTTGAGAGCGAGTACTTGGCATACACTCGGGAATTTAGAAAATAAATAGAAAATAATTGTTACTTTAGTCTAGACAATGCTACTCTAAAGTGCACTAGTAACTAAATTAAGGTCCCCGACAACGGCGCCAAAAACTTGATGGGCTAAAGACGTACTCTAATATGTGTCTAGCTGTATCTTAACTGCAAGTGCACAGCCTATCGAAGTAATATTTAAGATTATCGATCCACATGGACTTTATGATTACTTAGTGCTAGAGGATTTACTAGTTTAGCTAAGGTGAATGGTTGTCACAATTTTTGGTTGTTTTTAAGGATTAAAGGCGGGAATTAAATTTAAGTTTAATAAAATAATACTAAGGCGGTCGGTATGTAATTATGCTAACTTAGGCGGGTCAATCTAACTTAGGCTTATAAAGATGGTTCACTTAGTCTATTCTGTAGAGGTTACCAGTTTAAATATCTTTAACTCACACTCTCGTGGTCTTATCTCAGATCTTACCCCTAAAGCCCTATGCCTGCTCTCGCTAGCCCATAAGTGTTTAGAAATAATTTTTGGAAACTTAGTAATTCTAATTCATTTTAAAGCGCTCTCGCTGTGTTTAAATTAAATGCCTAACTTTAGCTATCTGGTTAAAATCTCACACTCTCGTGGTCTTGACCTAACCTATTACACTTTCCTTACTCTCGTAACAAAAAGATTGATTTTATTATAAAAAAGTCACAGCCAGAATTCTAAGTTCTTAATTATTTTAAGCCTAGAGTTGATTTTACCGATTTAGTTGATTTTAATTACATACCGCCCTAAGGTGTTTAGCTACTCATGATTATTGAACTAGACAGAGGCAGAAACAGAGAAATACAAAATAAAATATGCATAACAGAAAAATAAATGCTTAACATTAATATAAATGCAATTTAAATAAAAACCTGAATAACAATTAAAATGCTAGACTCCTTCTTCCACAAGCTGGCAAGTTCGGAGTACGGACCGGAATCAGAAATAAAAATTACTGAAAGAAATTCTGAAGGCTTTGAAAAAAAAATTAAATTATAACAATTTCCTAATGTTGGAAATTGTTATATGGTTTGGTTGGGATATATAAACTAAAACAAGAACAAATAAATGCTGGAAAAATAAATGAACAGGGTACAATGAAAATACGGCAGAGCTTCCGCAAGAAAAGTAAAAATAAAACTCTGTAAATTGTTCTTTGAAACTAAGCTATTTATAGAATCATAATTGGGCTTGGCAGTTGGAATAATTGCATGGGCTTCGTAAATGCTGAGAAAATCCAGGGAGAAGTTGCATGGCTTGGTCTGTGGGAGAATAGGAAGGTTGAATTCACGTAGCACGCACGTACATGACCAAGTCTCAGCATATTACCCTAAATTCCCCTTGTCACGTTCGTGACAAGGGTGTCACGCTCGTCACCCGTGTATTATGCGCGTCACGGTCGTGAGGGATTGGTGACGACCGTGACTGCTCCTTTTAGCGTGTCACGGTCGTGACTCCTAGGTGACGGTCGTGACTGTTACAAAAAGTGCAGGTTATGCAGAATTCCTCTTTTCTTCATCTTTTAATGGTTGTTTTTGCTCATTTCACTTGTGGCTCAAGATTTGGCTCTATAATTGATGTACCTGCAAAATGGCAAAGAAAACTCGAGGAATCGGGTGTTAAAACGGCAAATGTGCGATAAAACAACATTGAAACATAGCAATAAAACGATACTTTTTCTCGTTATCAGGTTTCGGCAAGGCTTTTAGGGTTTCTTAATTTAGACTATATAAATGACTTTGGTTGATGAATTTGAGTTGTATAGAATCTGGGTAAATTATTTGTGTGTTCAATTTGGATGAATGTTGTTTATTTTGTAGGTATTCAAAGTTGTTGATTTCCAGCGAAAAAACACGCAAGAAGATTCATAAGAAAATTCGCAGGAATTCTCGCAGGAAAACCTGCGAAATTCAAAGGAAGAAGATGATCTGAATGGTGCTAATTTTTTAATTCAAATTTCGTTTTATTATTTTATTGATTAGTTTCTAATAAATATCAGAACGTGTGTGTTAGCCTGGTGGATGGAGCGCTTGTGTGGGAAGCATGAGGCCTGGGTTCAATTCCCAGGTCTTGCATTATATTTTTTAATTTCATCATATTTCGCAGGTCGTGTATATTATACATTCTGGTCATAACTTCTTCAAGCCGCGCGCTCAGCCCAGTGGTCTTGGTCTCTTGCTGGTAATGGGGAGGTCCTGGGTTCAAATCCAGGCCTCCCCGATTTTTTGTAAACCTTGTTTATTTTATTTTCTTTTATTAATTATTTAATTATATAAATTATATTATCAAATTAACTAATTTCAAAACCCTAATTTTCTTAACCCTAGTTTTTCTTAACCCTAATTTTTATTAACCATAATATTTAACCTAATTTTTGTTATAAATCATAATTAAATCATTAATCATTATTTTAATATGTAAATAGTTTATTATTTGTTTATTATTAATCTTATTTTCTTAATTAATTCTAAAAAAAACTTTTCTAACATTAATTTTTCTTGCTAAAATTCTTATTTTTTTTATTCTTATTTTTTTATTACTATTAATATTTAATTATTGCTTATTTATTATTATTATATTTATCATTATTATTATTTCTCGATTATATTGTAATTATCCCAAAGCCTTGTAATATTTATAGGTTTATATTTTTGCTTTATTTATTGTAAATATTTTACTATGTGGTTAGTAATTCTAGGGTGTGTATAACATATTTGTAATTAAAATCAACTTAGAAAATTAACTTAAATAAGATAAATATTTGAAAATAAACAGCACACACGTAAGTCAATCTTTGATCGCCATCTTGCACTTCCTAGGGTTGCCTCTCAGTTGCCTATTTCAAAAGGTCAAGTAGGGTGTCTTAAGCAAGTCCCTTCATAAATATCATCAAGTCCCTATAGTTTTAAAGATCAAGTCCCTTCGAGGTTGCCTACGATAAATGATCTTGTCCCTTCGAATAAAAGATGATAAGTCCCTACGAATTGCTAAAGACACCCTACAGTTGCCTATATTCAGATGTCCCTACACATGTCCCTTAATTACATCCAAGGTAATGACTACCTATTCCTTAATAATAGGGATAGTCTTACCATTGAAAGAACATAAGAACAGTAAAGACTTAATATAGGGTAGGTTTCTCTTAATTACTTGCTCACCTTTCAAAATACTCTTTACACCACACTTTTCAAACAAATTTTCAAAAACAAGGCTTTGTATACATCCATACGAGGATCATTACAAAGTACTTAGAAAGTTTTTTAATCACACACTACACTCTTGCAAACAAACAAAGTGAGCTAAGTAACTAAGAGCCCGTGGATAACCATGGATATAAAGGGTGCTAACACCTTCCCTTTGTATAACCTACCCCCCGAACCCAAGTCTTTTAAAAATAGGTCTTTCCTGTTCTTTTATGTCCTTTCCAATTGGATAAAATAAAAGTCGGTGGCGACTCTTGCTATCCGCAACATGACTAAAAGTCAGTTCTCCCACCGTGTTACAGAACTGGCGACTCTGCTGGGAAAAATATAAAAGAGGGGTACCCTTAGGAATTAGATCACTTTAAATTGTTTGTTTTGTTTGCTTTATATTACTTGTTGGGCTTTATGTGTGAAAGATCCTAACCTGGATCTAGTGTACCTTAGGTAAATGGCAATAGACCAAGAAAATTGTATGGTGTATACCGATATGGTTGATCTGGTTGCCATAGTTAGTGTGACTTCTTTGTTGGTGCTTATGTTCCTTAAGTAAGTTGAGGATAATATGAGGCTGCCATATGTTGTCAATACACTAACTGACTTTTAGAACCTTAATCATCCCATCTTGGCCTTTAGAAAAGTAGTGAGATAACCGGCTTTGGTGAAGACTGAAGTTGGTTGATACTCGATACTACGCTCATTGAGATCCTAAACTTGGAGGGTTTTGGTTGGCAAGTAAGTTGCCTACTGAACAACCACCCTTGGGAAGGATCAGTGATATTGAGATCCCTTAGAACCTGGTTACTTTATAGGACAGGATGAACCATCTAAACTTCAGGGGAGGGTATTTACCTTTAAACCTCATGCAAGCCTTCAAACCTAGGGCTATTGTGTGACTTGTTTGTGTGTGCCACATGTTTATGATTAAGCATAACATCATGACATCATAAATCATAAGCATAGCATTTTCACTAACTATTTCAAGGACCAAAGGATTTATCTTTGTTCTTTGTTGCAGGTCATGGCTTCTGCTGGTAGGAATACTATCCAGATCAACTTTGTAGGAATACCTCCTAAGCTTAAGGAATTGGTCTCTCAAGTTTCTGAAAACTCCCAATTCATCAAGAGGCATGGTCACCTACTGGATCTAGTCACTTCAGGGTTCAATGAAGACATGATGAGTGTCCTATTTCAGTTCTTTGATCCTAAACATCACTGTTTCACATTCCCCGACTATCAGCTGGTTCCTACAATGGAGGAGTTCTCCAAACTACTGGGTATACATATCCTTGATCAGAGACCCTTCACATGCTTAGAAAAGGAGCCTAAACCTGAAGTCATTGCTGCAGCCCTACATCTGAAAAAATCAGACATTGTCCTAAAAACAAGAATTGGAGTTAAGGGTATCCTTGCTAAGGTATTGATAGAGAAAGCTCAAGTGTTCCTGAAGGTTATGAGTTATGATGCTTTTGAGGAGATCTTGGTCTTATTAATCTATGGCCTAGTGTTGTTCCCTAATCCAGACCAGTTCATAGACGTACACGCCATCAACATATTTCTGACTCGCAATCCAGTGCCTACATTACTTGGAGACATCTTACATTCTCTCCATACCCGTACTACGAAGGCATAAGGAACTCTGATGTGTTGTATACCTCTATTGTCTAGGTGGTTTATTTCTCACCTTCCTCGATCAGTGATGACGAATGAACAAGGGTTAAGGTGGTCTAAAAGGATCATGTCACTTTCTCATTCAGACATTCATTGGTGCTCTAGATCCATGGAGAATGTTACTATCATTGACCGTTGTGGGGAGTTCCCTAATGTGCCACTCCTTGGCATACGAGGGGGCATTACTTACAACCCTTCTTTAGCTCTACGCCAGTTTGGTTATGCTCGGAGTAATGGTCCTCATGACATGCTTATTCAGGGTATTGTGTTAGACTACGACAATGATTTACAAGGTTACCGTCAAAGGTTCATACAAGCTTGGGATAAAGTGAACAAGGTTGACAGCAAGACTCTAGAACCAAAGTACTCCATTCCTATGGAACCTTATCTCAGATGGGTGTGAGCACGTGCTCAGACTCTTATGATGCCATATCTTGCTATCTTACCAGTTACCATGGAGCCTGTTGCTGAAGGAGATACTCCTTATATCATTCTTCATCCATACATGCCCACTGACATGGAAGAGTTACAGAGGTCCTGGATCCAGTTGAAAGAGCAAAGGGATATGTTCGAGACTCTTTTCAAAGCTAGTCAAGAAAGAATCATGGAGCTGACAAGACAACTTCACGAGGAGCGAAATCTCAACTCATACCTCAACACAAAGAGGAAACTTCCATGGGAGACTTAAAACCCCATCTTTATATTTATTTTATTTTATTGTAAGCCCAAGAGGCAAACAAATTTATTGCTTACTAATAAAAGTTTCATTTCTGGTTGTTTAAACAAATTTAAATCCTGTGGTCCTTGAAAACATTGCATATACATCTACATACCATATCATTGCATCACATGTCTCTTATGAATAGGTATCTTATCTTCTCGCTATTTATTTCAGCAGAAATGGCTCTCGAACAGACTGTCAAAGATCTCCAGGCTCAGAATGCACAATTCCAAGAGCTGATCTTGAACTTGTCCAAAGGACAAGATGAGTTGAAGACACTGCTGGCTAAGAAGAAGAAGAAGACTAGAAAATCAGGAGAGCTTATCAACCTGGGAAGAAGATTCAGAGGTCCTATCAAGACAAAGGAAGAGGTTAAGGATTCTGAGTTTGAGAATTCTGAGAAAGAGGGAGGTAGTCTCCATGATACTGTGGGAGATTCTGATTCTGAAGCAAACTATTATCATGATCCTGCTAGTGAGGAGAAGTACAAGATGCTGGTAGACAGAATGAATGCTATGGAACTATAAAAATCTTCTGGGCTTGATTTTGAAGACTTGAGTTTAGTTTCTGGAATGGTTATACCTATTGGCTTCAAGGTTCCTGTTTTTATGGTGTATGATGGTATTTCATGTCCTAAGCTGCACCTGAGGTCCTATGTCCGGAGGATTCAACCACATACTGCTGATAAGAAACTGTGGATTCATTTCTTCCAATAGAGCTTATCTGGAGCTCAATTGGAATGGTACTATCAACTGGAAAGTGTTATTATTCGTGACTGGAATGATCTTGCTGAGGCCTTCTATAGACAATACCAATATAATTCTGATTTAGCACCAACTCGCATGCACCTCCAAAGCATGTCTATGGGTGCTAAGGAGAGTTTCAAAGATTATGCCCAGAAATGGAGAGACCTGGCTGGCAGAGTTCAAGCTCCTCTGACGGACAGGGAGCTGGTGGATATGTTTATGAGTACGCTGAATGGTCCTTTCTATAGTCACCTCATTGGAAGTTCATCATCTGGTTTCACTGAGCTGATAATGACTGGAGAGCGTGTGGAAAGTGGGATAAGAAGTGGTAAGATACAGGTGGGTGCCTCTTCATCAAGTACTTCTAAGAAGCCCCCTAGTGGAAAGAAGGAGTCTAATGCAGTGTATGGTCAACATAGTCGTAACAGGAGTCACCAATCTGTGGGAGCATTTCACATCTCTAATCCTGCTCCTGCAACACCAGAGCCACAACAAAACAATCAACAGAAGCCTAGAAGACAGTTCACCAAGATCAACATGTCACTGGCCCAAGCCTTGCAACACATGTTGAAAGGGGAACTAATTACCTTGAGGGATCCTCCTCAGAATCCCAATACATCCTCTCCTTGATACAATCCTAATGCAAGATGTGCATATCATTCTAATAGTCCGGGACATGACACTTGGGTGTTGAAAAACAAGATTCAAGACATGATCGAAGCTGAGGAAATTGAATTTGACCCTCCTGGGACCCCAAATGTGATCACTGCTCCTATGCCCAATCATGACAAGACTGTTAATGATGTTGATGAGGTTTCCTATGTTTCCTCAGTAGCAGATGTAACTACTCCTCTATCCATTATCAAGAAGAAGCTGGTGCAGGCTGGTTTCTTTCCAGGTTGCAATGAAGATTGTTTCTATTGTGCCTATAAACCTGATAGCTGCTGAAAGTTGAAGGATGGTATTCAACGCCTCATGCACAATTACACTATATTGTTTGAGAGGACTCCTTCTGTTGAAAGTATGTGTGAACATCTGACTCGAAACGCGAAGCTTGAAGATGTAGCTATGGTTGACAAAGTACCAGTGAAGATTACCTCCAAAGGCCCTGTCAGGATCACTTCTAAAGGTCCTGTCAGGATTACTGCTGAAAGCCTTGTGAAGACTGTTGCTGAAGTTAGAATGGCTCCCATGATCATTACCACTCCTGGCCCTGTTCCTTATACTTCTGATAAAGCTATACCCTGGAATTATGGTTCTGATGTTTACATCCATGGTGTCAAGCAAGAACCTATGGCTGATGCACCTGTTACTGATGTTGGTCTTGATATTGACAACATTGCTGGATCTTGTAAGATTACTAGAAGTGGAAGAGTTTTCTCCCCTCAAGCTACCTCCAAAAGTGCAGCTACTCCAACTACTACCTCCAATTCTGGGCCAAGTACTGATGCCCGGGGCAAGGGTCCTGTGATTGAACCTGTACAAGTTGAGGCACCGACTGCTGAAAATCTTTCTAAATAGATGGAAGAAGTATTGAAGATCATTCGCAAGAGTGATTATGATATTATTGACCAGTTGGGGCATACTCCCTCCAAAATCTCCATGTTATCTTTGATGTTGTGTTCTGATGGTCATGCTAACACCTTAATCAAGTTCCTGAAGGCTGCTCATGTGCCAAATGAGATTTTTGTGGATCAATTTGAGAATTGTGTTGCACATCTGACTAGTGATAATGGTTTGGGCTTTTCTGATGCTGATTTGACTCCTGCCAAGAGAAACCATAACAGAGCTTTGCATATCTCCATTGAATACAGGGGCACTACCTTGTCTCATGTACTAGCAGACAATGGGTCTTCGTTAAATGTGTTCCCTAAAGAGGTTCTGGACAAGCTCAGTCCTGAAGATGTTGTGTTAAGGCCAAGTGATGTGGTGGTGAGGGCCTTTGATGGTTCAAGAAGAGTGGTACATGGAGAAGTAGACCTTCCAATCAAAGTAGGCTCTCAAGTCTTCAACTCTACTTTCTATGTGATGGATATTCGTCCTGCGTATTCTTGTTTACTTGGGCGCCCCTGGATCCATGGGGGAGGTGCTGTGACTTCCACCTTGCATCAGAAGTTGAAATATCCGGTGAAAAAAAAATTGTCACTGTCTATGGTGAAGAAGAGTACATGGTGAGCCATGTGAATACTTTCAAATATGTGGAAATGGAGGGTGAGATGGTTGAAACTCCGTGTCAAACATTTGAAGTTGTTCCTTGCTCTGATCCTGTTCCTCAGTCTGTCCCTGCTTCAGAAAGAGTTCCTATGGTTACTAACATACCTCCTGCAATGGCCTCCCTCAAAGATGCTAAGGTTGTGGTTGCAAAAGAATCTCAAAGGGTTGTTCGTCGTGCTCGTGCTGTTCGTATCACTAATCAAGGGGTCATAAGAGATCAAATCAATGTTGTGGATGCCCATAATGAAGACTACAACCTGGATGATTGGATCTTTCCTACCATGGGTGATGGGCTCAACAATTGGAAGACTGAAGACGTTATTCCTATCTCCTTTAGTCAGGAGTAAATACTATTACTGTGTTTTATTTTAAACAATTAAACTTTTAAGCCTTGTGTCTTGCCCAAGGCACAATGGTATGCTTGTTTCGGGATGTCATTTCATTTGCATACTTCATTCAATAAAATCAATGGACGTTTCGTTTTCGTAAATATTGTGATCCTTGTCTTTCTTTTATTATTATTTCTATTTTATCAGCTATGTGTTCTTACACACACCCACATCACTAAAATGCAGATCCTCATCCACTCTGGATATCGTTGATAACAGTTCTACTATTGCCAATTATAATTTCGAGAATCCAATCTATCAAGCTGAAGATGGAAAGGAGGAAGATTGTGAGGTACCTGTAGAGCTTGCTAGGTTGTTACAACAAGAAGAGAAAGCTATACAACCACATGAAGAGCCAATCGAAGTTGTAAATTTGGGAACGGAAGAAAACAGGAAAGAAGTCAAGATAGGAGATGAATTAGAGGATGGTGTTAAGAACAGACTGATCCAGATGTTACGTGACTATGTGGAGATTTTTGCTTGGTCTTATGAAGATATGCCAGGGTTGGATACTGACATTGTGGTTCACCGTTTACTGTTAAAAGAATATTGTCGTCCAAAGAAGCAGAAGGTTCGTCGCATGCGTCCTGAAATGTCAGAAAAGATTAAAGCAGAGGTGATGAAACAATTCGATGCAGGATTCTTAGCTGTGACTTCTTATCCTTAGTGGGTTACAAATGTGGTACCAGTACCTAAGAAGGATGGTAAGGTGCGCATGTGTGTGGATTATAGGGATTTGAACAAAGTCAGCCCTAAAGAAGACTTTCCATTTCCACATATTGATGTTTTGGTAGACAACACTGCTCAGCATAAGGTATTCTCTTTCATGGATGGTTTCTCTGGTTACAATCAGATCAAGATGGCCCCTGAAGATATGGAGAAGACTACATTTGTTACACAGTGGGGCACTTTTTGTTATAAGGTGATGCCATTTGGTTTGAAGAACGCCGATGCAACATATCAGCGTGCTATGGTGGCTTTGTTTCACGATATGATTCATCATAAGATAGAGGTATATGTGGATGATATGATAGCCAGGTCCCAGAATGAGGAACAACACATTGATCACCTGCATAAGTTGTTTGAGAGGTTGAAGAAATATAAACTGAGATTGAATCCAAACAAGTGTACTTTCGGAGTTAGGTCTGGTAAACTCTTGGGTTTCATTATCAGTGGAAAAGGTATTGAAGTGGATCCTGCAAAAGTAAAAGCTATACAAGAGATGCCTGCACCACGTACTGAAAAGGAAGTTAGAGGTTTCTTGGGACGACTTAATTACATTGCAAGATTTATTTCTCAGTTAACTGCTACCTGTGAGCCAATCTTCAAGTTGTTGAAGAAAGATCAGGTAATGGAATGGAATGACGAGTGCCAGACAACCTTTGATGAAATCAAGAGATATCTTCTAGAACCTCCAATCTTGATGCCACCAGTTGATGGAAGACCCTTGATTATGTACTTAACAGTATTAGACAACTCAACGGGGTGTGTGTTGGGGCAACATGATGAGTCTGGTCGAAAAGAGTAGGCAATATACTACCTTAGCAAAAAGTTTACCGACTATAAAACAAGATACTCATTGCTCAAGAAAACTTGTTGCGCTTTGGCATGGGCTTCTCGCCGACTAAGACAGTATATGTTGACTCATACTACCTTGTTGATTTCAAAGATGGATCCAATCAAGTACATATTCGAGAAACCTGCTCTCTCCGGACGAATAACAAGATGGCAAATGATCTTAACAGAATATGATATACAATACACTACTCAGAAGGCCATCAAGGGTAGTGTGGTAGCGGATCATTTGGCTCATCAAGCAGTGGATGATTATTAGTCAATGAGTTTTGAGTTCCCTGATGAAGACATTATGATTATTACCAAAGAACCTAGACAATATGACGGACCCGAACAGGGATCCCGATGGACTATAGTTTTTGATGGAGCTTCTAATGCGCTTGGTAACGGTGTTGGTGTTGTGATCATTTCCCCTGAAGGTTCTCATACCCCAATTACTGCTAGAATTTGTTTCTATTGTACCAATAACATGGCTGAATATGAGGCATGTATCATGGATATCAAAGCTGCCATTGAGATGAAGATTCAGTTTCTGGACGTATGCGGAGATTCAGCCCTGGTGGTTAGCCAGATTAAAGGAGATTGGGATACCAAGCATGAAAATCTCATTCCTTACAGAGAGCATGTGTTGTCCTTGATCCCATATTTTGAAGAGATTACCTTTAGACATATTCCCCGAGGAGAGAATCAATTGGCAGATGCACTAGCCACCATGGCATTTATGTTTGAGATTAGCTGGGATGATGAAGCTCCCAAGATTACTATTGACAGATTTGAGAAGCCTGTATACTGCAATGAGATTGACACTGAAGGAGGAGAGGAAAAGCCTTGGTTCTATGAAGTGAAAAGATATCTTGAAACTCAGGAGTTCCCTGAAGGGGCATCTGTCAAAGATAAGAAGTTTCTGAGGAGGTTTTCTGCTAAGTTCTTCTTGGTTGAAGCAATAGAGATTATGGAAGACATGCATGATGGGATTTTTGGTACTCATTATAGTGGTGATACCATGGCAAATAAGATATTGAGAGCAGGTTACTATTGGTCTACCATGGAAGCAGACTGCTATCAACATTCTAAAACATGTCACAAATGTCAGATTTATGCTGATAAGGTGCATATACCTCCAGCTCCATTGAATGTGTTGACTGCTCCTTGTCCCTTTGCCATGTGGGGCATTGATATGATTGGTGAGATCAAGCCTACTGCTTCTAATGGGCATCGTTTCATCCTGGTTGCCATTGATTACTTTACAAAGTGGGTGGAGGCAGCCTCATTTGCATCTGTTACGAAGAATGTTGTGGCTCGATTCATTAAGAATAATCTCATATGTTGGTATGACATCCCTGAAAGGATTATCACAAACAATGGCTCTAACTTGAACAAC
Source organism: Lathyrus aphaca (assembly GCA_963966055.1). Classification (NCBI taxonomy): domain Eukaryota; kingdom Viridiplantae; phylum Streptophyta; class Magnoliopsida; order Fabales; family Fabaceae; genus Lathyrus; species Lathyrus aphaca. The sequence continues at coordinate 451,942,042 of OZ014520.1, forward strand.
ACTATGATTACTGATCTCTGCACGCAATTCAAGATTAAGCATCACAACTCTTCTCCGTATCGTCCAAAGATGAATGGGGCAGTAGAAGCTGCTAATAAGAAAATTAAGAAGATTTTACAGAAGATGATTGTTACGTATAAGGATTGGCATGAGATGTTACCATTTGCTCTTCATGGTTATCGTACTACAATACGTACTTCACAGGGGCAACCCCGTTCTCCTTAGTCTATGGTATGGAAGCAGTTCTACCCATTGAAGTTCAGATACCCTCCTTAAGAATCATGAAGGATGTAGGCTTGGATGAAGATGAGTGGATTCAGACTCGACTTGACCAGATAAATTTGATTGATGAGAAAAGGCTGGCAGCTGTTTGTCACGGTCAGATGTACCAGAAACGGATGATCAAAGCTTTTAATAAGAAGGTTAAGCAAAAGGTATATCAGGCTGGTGACTTGGTAATTAAGCGTATCATATTACCACAGGGTGATCCTAGCGGCAAATGGACTCCTACATATGAAGGACCATTTGTAGTCAAGAGGGTATTCTCAGGAGGTGCCATGATGCTTACTACTATGGATGGTGAAGATTTCCCACAACCCGTAAATGCAGACATAGTTAAAAAATACTACGCATAAAAAGGGATCCGCTAGGTTGACTGACCTAGGAAAAAATAAGGGCATCCCGGCAAACCAAAAAGGTTCGGGCAAAAATTAGGGATATATATAAAAAATATGTACACCCGGCAAGTCGAAAACCTGAAAGGGAGGCTTGGAAAAAAAAGGCTATCCCAGTGGATTGAAAACCTGAAAGGGAAATCCAGGCAAAAGTTAGGGATTAAAGCGTATGACTATGTCTCGTTTGGATCATCCATGTAACTCCAACTATTGGTGCTACCTAAATCAAGTTTGAACAGATAAGGATCAATCCAATCGTTTCTATCCCAACAACAAAGGATGAGATACTTGAAGATAATGGCAATAGTGGAATTGAAACTCAATAGGATTATTTCCCACATAGCTATTTTTCTTTTTTTTTTGTAAAAATTTTACGACGAATTCCTCTTACTAGGATTTCTGTCTCCTTGTACAAACTTGCCTGTGTATAGGTCACTTTCTAAAATAAATAAAATCTCGTCTTTGAATCCAGATTTACTTTTACCTTGTTTACCTAAACGAAAACGTCCATTGGTTGTGTTTGAATGTATGTATGCTTTTGAATATGATTGATGTTTACCAGAAATGCATAAAATGCAGTAATAGTATTTACTAAGGATGAACGAAGGTAGGAATCCAACGAAGCTTCGCCAATTCATCCCTACAGAGTAACATCTCCCCTCGGATTTATGTCCATCTCTTTTATCCTCAGTCAGGATACTCAGGAACTTATTTCTTCAATAAAAAGCACGACGAATGAAGACGGGAAGTTATAAGTACTATATTATCAAACAAGATGGGAACAAAGTCCTCATGTTCCTCAGCAACGAATCGGGATTTATTTTCCCTAGCCAGCAGTTATTACAAAGATACCCAGACACTTCAGGCTGCATGATTCATACATACATCATTTACATCATATCATAGCATACACATCCGTAATGCATAAAACATTTACTTAGGAACATCATGCCATACATGCATACATATTGCATAAACTAACCTTTTCTTTTCAGGATAGTTGCAGGCAGATAAACACTATCAATAACTCAAAACAGTTCAGAGACGATCTATACGAAGATCTAGTGCTGATACTTGATTCACAGATAATCGCTACGAAGGTTCATTTCTGATGATCAATACAAGTTGTCCTTGGAAGGGTATGTAAATGATCTATACAAAGATATAGTGCTTGATCCAGGATATTTCCAGAGGAGATAATCGTTACGAAGATTTATTTCTGATGGTCTTTGGGATAATGTGTAAATGATCTATACGAAGATCTAACACTTAATCCAAGAGATTCTTTCAGAATAAGTTCAGGGATAATCGCCACGAAGATTTAATCCTGATATTCTTTTTGTCCTTGGGAAGGTATGTAAATGGTCAATACGAAGATCTATTACCTAATCCGGGATATTTCCATAAGAGATAATTGTTACGATGATTTATTTCTTATGGTCAATTCAACAAATGATCTTTGGGATGGTACATAAATGATCGATACGAAGATCTTATACTTAGCCCAAGATATTACCAAAAGCAATTCAGAAAAGATCGCCACGAAGATTTGATTCTGATGCTTAAATTAAAGTATGTTCCTAAAGATGGTTCAGAGCCGATCTATACGAAGATCTAAGCACTGACATTTAATGAAGGATATTCTTTTTCCCCAGAGATAATGCAGAGACGATCTATACGAAGATTTATTGTTGACATTCAACTGAAACCATGTTACCGGAATAACCCAGAGACGGCCTATACGAAGACCTAGTACTGATATCCAGTGACAACATAAAGATAATACCACCTTCATATTATGAATGGCATCTATAAGCCCATCTCCAGTTCCTCCAAGTGGTATCTTTAAGCCCACTCAAGCAGATGCAACCAATCGTTAGTATTACTTTATGCACCGGCGAGTGCAAATTTTCGGGTTTTTGTGTTCAACCCCCTTCAACCTTCCAAGTAACGAATGGCACACAGGCCAATCTAACCCCTCAGGTTTCAGAAAATTGAACAGGGGCAGCTGTTGCATCCCAAAATTTGCCCTCACCTAGTCAAGGCATTGTGTACCAAGGTGTCCCAAGAGGTTCACGAGTTTCACAAGGTGTACTAAGGTGTCCCAAGAGGTTCACAAGGTTAACAAGGTATCCTAAGAGGTTTACAAGATTCAAAAGGTTCACAAGGTATCCTAAGAGGTTCACAAGGTTCACAATTAATCAGAAAGTTTGACAATTCCCTCAGACAAAGCATCCTCATAAGCAATGCATCCTAAACTAGGGTTTTGAGTTTCATCAGGCTAAATGGATTTCTAAGGCTTCAAGTGAGCTTCATAGAATTCTATATGTATTCAATAATCCCTATGTCAAGTTTCAAGGCTTTCCCAAAAGGTTTGCTCAGTCAGATGATCAGATAGGCTAAAATCAGTCAAAATGGTTAAAAAGTCAAACTGAGGTCAACTGTGGTCAAACCAAAGTCAAAATTCATGATTTTTTTTCCAACATCAATTTAATGAAGTAAAGTTCATCATTTTATCAATGGTTGATCATGATTCATCAAGGAGATTTCAGATCATCAAGAATAAGGAGTTTCTAAATTAGGGTTTTCACAGGAAAAGTCAACTGAACTTTGACCAGCCATAACTTTCACATTCTTCATCAAAAATTTTCCATCCAAATCTAATTTTGAAAGAAATTGAATTCTCTACAACTTTGTGTCTCACAATCCAAACCCAAAAATGCTTCATTTGGAAGGTATGAGCTAAGACATTATAGGTCATTTTAAAAGTCAACAAAAAGTCAACATCTTCCAAAGGGCATAATTTGAAAATGGTAAAGGATATGGACATGAGAAAAATGAGGTTGGTTAGAGGACTCTCTAACCTTTCCAAAATGTCCAAGAACACCCTCATAGCCTTAAAATTGAGGGAGATATGTCTTTGCAAAGTTGGGAAAGTTTTGGGAGGTTTATGAAGCAAATGGGGCCTTAAAACCAAATTTCTCCAAATGGGCTTGCAATGTTGTGATCCAATCCATACAATGACCTCAAGCACGACCCAAAGCTACCAAATTCTGTTTTTTTTTATTTATTTATTATTTATTTTGATTTTATCCATTAAAAGTCAAATTAAATCTAAATAAAATATAAAAATCAATATTTGGACATGATTCTTCTTCTAGAAAGTCTTAAAAATCATTTAAAGTTGATTGGAATCATGTAAAATCAGATTGACCAAAATTAGAAAGGTTTTATGAGATATTTTTCAATATTTGAAAGTGTGAATCTTCATGATCAAGCAATCACTACAAAGCCCAAAAATCCAGCTTATTTTGACCTAATTCTACTCCATACATATACACAAACTAAAAGCAATCACAAGGACACGAATTGCAGCCTCCAAGAAGACTCTCCAAACTTCAAAAAAATTCAAGAACAAACTCACATTCGGTTTTTTAGGTTTAAGGTAGTTACACGGCCAAATAATGATGGAAATAACTTCCTAGAAACATTTAGAGTGCATTGAGATCATCACATTCATCAAATACCTCATCAATCATGGAATCCGAATCCATCTTGTTCTTAAATTTTCAAGTTTTCGATTTCTATTATCCATGCATTACTAATGGTTTTTGATTTTGTTTTCTTGTTTGTGATGAGCTATAGATGATATCTGGACCAATTGATTGAAGTTTCATTGCCTAATACGAATTCGGCCATGATTAGGGTTTCGGCCAAGCTTTTAGGGTTTCTTAATTTAGACTATATAAATGACTTTGGTTGATGAATTTGAGTTGTATAGAATCTGGGTAAATTATTGGTGTGTTCAATTTGGATGAATGTTGTTTATTTTGTAGGTATTCAAAGTTGTTGATTTCCTGCGAAAAAACACGCAAGAAGATTCATAAGAAAATTCGCAGGAATTCTCGCAGGAAAACCTGCGAAATTCCAAGGAAGAAGATGATCTGAATGGCGCCAATTTTTTAATTCAAATTTCATTTTATTATTTTATTGTTTAGTTTCTAATAAATATCAGATACGTGTGTGTTAGCCTGGTGGATGGAGCGCTTGTGTGGGAAGCATGGGGCCTGAGTTCGATTCCCAGGTCTTGCATTATATTTTTTAATTTCATCATATTTCGCAGGTTGTGTATACTATACATTCTGGTCATAACTTCTTCAAGTCGCGCGCTCAGCCCAGTGGTCTTGGTCTCTTGCTGGTAATGGGGAGGTCTTGGGTTCAAATCCAGGTCTCCCCCATTTTTTTTAAACCTTGTTTATTTTATTTTCTTTTATTAATTATTTAATTATATAAATTATATTATCAAATTAACTAATTTCAAAACCCTAATTTTCTTAACCCTAGTTTTTCTTAACCCTAATTTTTATTAACCATAATATTTAACCTAATTTTTGTTATAAATCATAATTAAATCATTAATCATTATTTTAATATATAAATAGTTTATTATTTGTTTATTATTAATCTTATTTTCTTAATTAATTCTAAAAAAAACTTTTCTAACATTAATTTTTCTTGCTAAAATTCTTATTTATTTTATTCTTATTTTTTTATTACTATTAATATTTAATTATTGCTTATTTATTATTATTATATTTATCATTATTATTATTTCTCGATTATATTGTAATTATCCCAAAGCCTTGTAATATTTATTGGTTTATATTTTTGCTTTATTTATTGTAAATATTTTACTATGTGGTTAGTAATTCTAGGGTGTGTATAACATATTTGTAATTAAAATCAACTTAGAAAATTAACTTAAATAAGATAAATATTTGAAAATAAACACGCACACACGTAAGTCGATCTTTGATCGCCATCTTGCACTTCCTAGGGTTGCCTCTCAGTTGCCTATTTCAAAAGGTCAAGTAGGGTGTCTTAAGCAAGTCCCTTCATAAATATCATCAAGTCCCTATAGTTTTAAAGATCAAGTCCCTTCGAGGTTGCCTACGATAAATGATCTTGTCCCTTCGAATAAAAGATTATAAGTCCCTACGAATTGCTAAAGACACCCTACAGTTGCCTATATTCAGATGTCCCTACACATGTCCCTTAATTACATCCAAGGTAATGACTACCTATTCCTTAATAATAGGGATAGTCTTACCATTGAAAGAACATAAGAACAGTAAAGACTTAATATAGGGTAGGTTTCTCTTAATTACTTGCTCACCTTTCAAAATACTCTTTACACCACACTTTTCAAACAAATTTTCAAAAACAAGGCTTTGTATACATCCATACGAGGATCATTACAAAGTACTTAGAAATTTTTTTAATCACACACTACACTCTTGCAAACAAACAAAGTGAGATAAGTAACTAAGAGCCCATGGATGACCATGTATATAAAGGGTGCTAACACCTTCCCTTTGTATAACCTACCCCCTGAACCCAAGTCTTTTAAAAATAGGTATTTCCTGTTCTTTTATGTCCTTTCCACTTGGATAAAATAAAAGTCGGTGGCGACTCTTGCTATCCGCAACATGACTAAAAGTCAGTTCTCCCACCGTGTTACAATTGCGTCTTGCATTCATGACATTGATTTTATGAGGGGACTTCAGTCCATTGGTGGTTTCAATCCCATTGTGTGGATTGAAGTGATTTGATGTTTATGATGTGCTCCCTTAGGGGAGGATTGATGACCCAGTGTCCATCACATGAGGATGTTTTGGTACCATATGCATTATTAAGAGGTTGTATTTCATTTTAAATGACATAACATGAGTGCATTGATGTTTTGTTTAATGATGAGATGTATTTGATGAGGTGTATTAAATGAGCATGATGAATATTTCTATGACTTGATGATGATGATGATATGTATAAACGAGTGGTAAATTAATTGTTGTTGTTGTTTTGTTTTGAATTCTTATTTCTATATTATATTATGGAATGTGAATTTACTCGCCCTGTCTTCCTTCTGGTGATGGTCTATTATGCCATCCTGTAGATAATCAAGGTTAGCTAGATGCATGCTTAACCCGGAGATAGTGAGTCGTCGAGTTAGTTAGAAGTGGAGTCCTGTTATGTGTCCAGTAACCTTGGAATGAGTTCCGCTTGAATGTTATGTTTAATTTGATTAAGATGTTAATTTTTGTTTTAAGTATTTTGATAAAATGATGTCTGAAACAATTCTTGAGTTTTGTTTTATAAAAGAAGATATTATGACTTATTGTTTTTTTCCGCTGCATATTTATTGAGAAAAGAATTATGATGTTGTTTATGATTTTATGAACCCGTGTTACGGAACATGACTCAATGTGATGTTTTGACTTTTTATTTAAGAAGTAAATTGATGCCCTTTTTAATGAGTTGTCTCTGATATATGATTTAAAGATCTTAATTTATGATGGGATAGAAGGGTGTTACAGTACACATGCAGTACTTGGCATGTTTGATTCCCGCGTGTAGTACGAATGGAACATATTTATCTGTAGAGACTTGTGGTGGTTTATGGCCCACGTGAAGTGACGATTATAAGGTTAATAACTCTTCTTTTCGAATCCATTTCGTATGCCAAGTAAATACAAGGACCCATGACTCGTACCGACTCTTAGACGTAGGAGAGGACGGGAATAGAGGATGTCTTCGTGGTTGCCGGATTAGTGATACTTTCGAGTTGTTTAACTCAAGACATGTTTCCATATGAGTGTGAAAATATGAACTCAAGGTCTAGGCTTTTCCCCGACTTGAGTAATTTTGTTAGAACCTTGTATAACCGAGAGAATCCATAAGATAGGGAACTCACTGAGATGTTGATTTCTCACCCCACTATTGTTGTTGCTTTTTAGGTTTCTTTTGAAAGTTTGGTTTACAAGTGGAGTTATGCTCGGGATGTTTCAAGTAAAGCATATATTTAGTTTTTCGCTGTGTATTTATCTTTTGTACAATGTTGGATATTGTATTGATCTTAGTATTTTTATTTTAAAATAATTTCCATGTCTTGTACCATAGTTGTATTATTTTTAGAATTGATTAAGAATGTGAATTGTAATTTTAGGCACTTATGATAGTGTCAGTACCAAACAAATATTTGTATGATATTATTTTATGTATATATTATATACCGGGTGTTACACACATACTTCTAGATAGCAATCTAGTGAAGAAAAAATATTCATAAAAATTGCTTTAAATATTTGCTCGTGTATCTTTTGCTAAATTATTGTTAAGCTAGCTGTTACCACCAATTTTGTCTTCATTAGCAAAGAAATTGTACTTTATTTTTTGCTGATGAAAGAAAATATGATATTTCTACTTTGTTTAATTCAATTGTCCTGTAGTCAATGTAGTTTACAACGCAGGTAACATCCTGAGTCGGCACTCAACATAACCTTTGACACTGTTTTGCTCATTGCATTGCATGTTGTCTTAATTAACTATAATAATATTACTATTACAAGTCTTCCCTTGACATTAGACTCCTACAAATTATTGATTTTAATGGTATAACTCATTTCCATCACTAAAGAATCATGTGATTCTTCATCCATCTTTTTCATTTTCATGCATGTTTGTGTGTGAGAGTAATGAATCATTGATCCTTGGTTTATTTAGAGCTTTTAATGCTAATTTATAAGTACAAGGAAAACAAAAACAATAGCGTATTTGATTGACATGGAAGTAGAAACGGGTGAAGAACATGTCGCGAGGCCAGTTATTGACGGAAGGGGGAGGAAAGCTTTTGGAGAGTTGATCGAAAACTCAGCAAGCGTCCATGAGAGAAGTGATGAAGAGGAGCCGAAATGGGAGGCGTTATGGAGGCTTCCAACATATGATAGGATGAGAAAAGTGATTTTGAAGCAAGTTCTTGATAATGGAAAAGTAAACTATGAAGAAGTTGATATCAACAAGCTCGGAGTAGAGGAAAAGAAGCATATTTTGGAGAGCATAATAAAGACTGCTGAAGTAGACAATGAGAATTTTCTTCAAAAAATGAGAGACAGAATTGATAGGTAGATGATTATGTGACTAAAATAGTTCTATGTTGATTTAGTTGATTTATGTTTTTGAGCTGGTGGTACTAACTGGTTGTTGATGTTGTTATAGGGTAGGAATTGAGATTCCTAAGATTGAAGTTCGGTTTGAGAATTTAACAGTTGAAGGGGATGCATATGATGGAACCAGGGCTTTACCAACACTAATCAATGCTACACTCAATATAATAGAGGTGTGTTTAACAAACAGATGGTGATTGATTCGAATTAAATTTTAATTCCATAACAAACTTATCTCTATATTTTGAAATAAATTAAAAAGTAAGGTATATTATTATAATACGAATGTAATATAGAACTGAAATATTTTTTTATAGAAAAATTTGAGTATTGTTTGATAGATATATTAAATAATTTCATGTTGTTGGGACGGAGATCCGATTTCAATTATTCCTTTGTTTTATGCCGATTCCATAATTTGCTGTAAATTGTATTTTTCTTTCTTCCATTATTTAAAAAATAATATATGAATCCTATATGGTGGTATAGTAATACAGTAATATTTACATTACATTTATACACAAACTTAACACCAAAATCTTAAGGAGTTATGTGAAACTAATTAATCTCACTTGAATTTTAAATTGAAATATGAAACGTGAAGCAATGAACAACAGAGACTTGTTTTTCTTAATATAACTCAGTCAAGCAGTGCAGTGACTTATAATATTATATATGTGTTTCTGTTTGTGGCAAATAGGGACTTTTGGGTTATATCAAGATTTTGGCGTTTAAGAAAAGGGTTGTCAAGATTCTCAAAGATGTTAGTGGAATTGTAAAACCATCAAGGTAGTGATGCTATATGGACACTTGAAAACTTATTTCTCTATATATTTTGGAGAATATACGTAAAAAGTTCATATATTGTATCAGTATGAGAATGAACAACTAAATTAGAGATGGTCATTATATTTGACATTATCAAAATAAATAAATAATATATTGGTAACTGGATTTTTTTTCTCTCTCTCTTTTCAGAATGACTTTATTATTGGGACCTCCAGGTTCAGGAAAAACTACACTGCTTCAGGCACTTGCTGGAAAAATGGACAAGGATCTAAGGGTTGTCATCCCCTCCTAATTCCCTTTTCGAAATGATAAATGCATAGTTGTGACTATGCTCCTAACATTTGAAATAATAATTGCTCATTTAAAGCTACTAAGTAATGATTGAATTACTAATTTATTTCAAGAAAAAAAATTGGATCTTTTACTATGTAAAAGTTATAACAAACATGTGCCTAACATCCTAGTAATAAAATCCAAATTAATAATAACAGAACTTTAGATGTTTAACTATGCAGCATAAATTATCTACAGGTATCAGGAAGAGTGACTTACAATGGTCATGAATTGTCAGAATTTGTTCCTCAAAGAACATGTGCTTATATTAGTCAGTATGATCTTCACCATGGAGAAATGACGGTGAGAGAGACGCTGGACTTCTCCGGACGCTGCTTAGGTGTTGGAACAAGGTATGATATGTTGATAGAATTATCAAGACGAGAAAAAGCATCAGGTGTCAAACCAGATCCTGAAATAGATGCTTTCATGAAAGCCACATCAATGGAAGGTCAAGAAACAAGTCTTGTTACAGATTATATTCTCAAGGTTTTGGTTGTGCTATTACTTTTCAATTAAAGTTGATTCCACTTTAGTCGACATAAATCCAACTTTCCTCAACCTAATTTATTTATGCAATACAATAGATTCTTGGGTTGGAAACGTGTTCTGATATTTTGGTGGGAGATGAGATGAGAAGGGGCATATCAGGGGGACAAAAGAAGCGCTTAACCACTGGTAAGTGTCATGTGCTTCTTGTATTGCATGCGTCTTTGTAGAAGAAAAACAACATTCCAAAGCAAGACAGTGAATAGCATATGTTATTGATTCTGCTATATATAACATTTCTTGAATTGTATAGATGAATCTATCATTGAGTAATATCATTTATCTTTACAGAATCATTCATTTTTGTCAATTCTCGTAAATATGAATATTAATTCATATAAATTTAATGCAGGTGAGATGTTGGTAGGACCTGCAAAAGCTCTCTTTATGGATGGAATTTCAACTGGTTTGGATAGTTCTACAACCTTCCAAATTGTCAGGTTTATGAGGCAGATGGTTCATATCATGGATGTTGCTATGATCATCTCACTTCTTCAACCTGCACCAGAAGCATATAACCTTTTTGATGACATAGTATTACTTTCAGAAGGTGAGATTGTTTATCAAGGTCCACGTGAGAGTATTCTAGACTTTTTTCAAAGTGTCGGCTTCAAGTGCCCAGAAAGGAAAGGAATTGCAGATTTTTTACAAGAGGTAACTTCTAGAAAGGATCAAGAGCAGTACTGGTTCAGAAGGGACATACCTTATCAATACATTAGTGTGCCTGATTTTGTAATGCACTTCAACAATTACTGCATCGGTAAACAACTTCACGAAGAGATTCGAGTTCCATTTGATTCTAGTAAAACTCATCCTGCTGCATTAGTGAAGGAAAAGTATGGAATCCCCAAATGGGAACTCTTCAAGGCATGTTTTTCAAGAGAATGGCTATTCATGAAGCGTAGCTACTTTGTATATATATTTAAGACTTTTCAGATTACTATCATGTCTATAATTACCATGACAGTATTTTTTAGAACAAAAATGGAGCACGGTCAACTTGAGGATGGGGGGAAATATTATGGTGCACTGTTTTTCAGTCTTATCAATGTCATGTTCAATGGAGCGGCAGAACTTGCAATGACTGTTAACAGACTTCCTGTTTTCTTCAAGCAGAGAGATTTCTTATTTTATCCAGCATGGGCTTTTGCATTGCCCATTTGGGTCCTCAGAGTTCCTCTCTCTATAGTGGAATCATTATTATGGATCATCCTCACTTATTATACTATTGGTTTTGCTCCAGCACCTAGTAGGTATGAGAGTGCAATCTATACTGAGTTAGTTTGACATGTGAGAATGTTAGGATGAATGTGTTCACACAGGATAAGATAAAATTAAGAATGAAAACATTAGAGAGAAAATTGGAATTGCACGTAATAACCTATCATGGCAGGAAAGGGCTTTGGTGGTTGTTGTATAAAAATAAATTGATTACAATACTATTCAATCATTTTAATTTTCTGTATTGACTGGTAAATTTTGTTCCATTATGTATCTTAATGCTTATTACAGGTTTTTCCGTCAACTACTGGCATTCTTCTGTGTGAATCAAATGGCTCTATCCCTTTTCCGGTTCATTGCTGCAATTGGAAGGACAAGAGTTGTGGCTAACACATTTGCTTCCATAACTATTTTAGCTGTTTTCGTCTTAAGTGGATTTACTGTTTCAAGAGGTAAGTAACAATATATCTTTATACATCTATACAACTTAATAGTTTTTCAATATTAAATAAGATTTCTTATTTTTCATGTGAAATTGATTCTTTTTATCTGATCACTGCAAACCCTCAATATACAGATGATATTGGGCCATGGATGATATGGTGCTATTATGCTTCACCTATGATGTATGGAATGACTGCAATAAGCATCAATGAATTTCTAGACAAACGATGGAGTACTGTGAGATCTTATTCTTATTGAGATAATAATTGGTCTTCAACCTTATAACCCTACATAACTAGTGATTCTTCACTTTTACAGCCTAATATGGACCCTAGAATTGATGAACCCACAGTAGGGAAGGCATTACTTAAGGCCAGAGGCATATTTACAGAAGACTATTGGTATTGGATATCTATCGGTGCTCTTATAGGATTTTCTCTACTGTTCAATGTCTGTTTCATTCTCGCTCTAACTTACTTGGACCGTAAGTTTCTATCCTATCTTATTCTTGATATTTTTTGCATGTTTGCATCTGTAAAATATTGTTTCTTAAATTAATATATAATCTTTATAAAGGAACACTATAAAGATACTTATTAGATTACTATATCAAGAAAAGCAAAGCTAATAATCTTGCAGCATGAAAGACAATAACCATTTCAAAAATCCTTCGCATAAAAACCCTCTGACATCACTTTGAAATTAAATTGCAGCATTCAGAAGCTCAAAATCTATCATTGAACAGGAAGATAATAGGGAAATCACAACAACATCCTCCTCAGTGGAAAAAACAACAGGAGAAATGACAGAAAGTTCAGCTTCAAATGTTGAATCGTTTGAAGGTAATAATAAATGATAAAAGCAACTAACCTCAATGAGATAATAGAGAAGATATAGTTTATTTTCATGTAAACTAGAATAAAACATCAATATAGTCCCCTTAGTATCATTCTCCTATTTGGTCCTTAAGGACTAAATAGGAGAGCGATACTTGTGGTGGTACAAAAGACGCCACTTCTATTCTAAATAAAGTTTACCTTAACCAAAATGAGTAGCTTATCTATCTATCTTTCAAGTATATCATTGATATGATTTCTGCAGTGTATTATACTAACATGCAATTTACTATAAATTCTCATGCCAATTGGAAATGAACGAAAAGATAATTGTAATTAGTTACTACAGGTGTTGACATGGAAGTAATCAATGATTTCTGCAGTGTATTATACTAACATGCAATTTACTATACATTCTCATGCCAATTGGAAGTGAACGAAAAGATAATTTGTAATTAGTTACTACAGGTGTTGACATGGAAGTAAGAAACAACACGTGTAGCTCTATTCCTAAAGCTGCAAAGAATGCAAAATTCAGGAAGGGAATGGTGTTACCCTTTCAGCCTCTGTCACTTGTTTTTGAAAATGTGAATTATCATATCGATATGCCAAATGTAAATTCTTATTCTCCCTCTTGTATTATATCCAATCATTTTATTATTAGCTTTGACATTTTTATTTTTCTATCTATTTTTTATTTTTTCTCCACACTCATTTATAATTAAAACACACTGATTAAACATTGAGGGGTATAAGGTATATGTATAGGTGTAAGGAAAAGGATTAAGCATTATAGTTAAAACACTCAATAGTAAATTTAAAATTATTTTGAAAATGTGTTACAGACTTACAGTATCACAACTCCCAAATGTAACTTAAGAAGTTTGTTATCAGGAAATGAAGAAGCAAGGAAATGAAGAGAATAGACTCCAACTACTAAGAGACATAAGTGGTGCTTTTAGGCCTGGAATTTTAACAGCATTAGTTGGTGTAAGTGGTGCTGGAAAAACCACTTTAATGGATGTGCTTGCAGGAAGGAAAACTAGTGGTCACATTGAAGGAAGTATCAGCATATCGGGTTATCACAAGAACCAAGCAACTTTTGCTCGGATTAGCGGTTATTGTGAACAAAGTGATATCCACTCTCCCAATATTACAGTTTATGAATCGCTTCTGTTTTCAGCTTGGTTGCGGCTCAGTAAAGAGGTGGATATAGAAACACGAAAGGTATGTTACTACTAAATCAATTATCATGTTAAACCCCTCATCATAGGCTCTTATATTGGTCTATTTGAAATATGTCCCCGCCTGTCTCTTTTCATATGCAACTTTCATGTGCTTTATGTTTATTTCATGTGGTTAGCAAGGAATCAAGTATTTGTTGCCAAACTGCATGCATAGCCGGATGATTAGAAGTCCCCCTTTTTTTCAGTAACTAATAATTGACAAAAATGAAAATGGAGTAAAAACTAACTAAGTAGAACATTGATTAAGAGGACACTCCAACTGATTCTAATTGTCTGCAACTCTACTTATTATTCTCAGATGTTTATTGAGGAAGTTATAGAGCTAGTCGAGTTACATCTAGTGAGAAATTTCTTAGTCGGCCTTCCTGGAATAGATGGCTTATCAACTGAGCAGAGAAAGAGGCTTACCATTGCTGTAGAACTGGTTGCAAATCCTTCCATTATCTTTATGGATGAACCAACAACTGGTCTTGATGCTAGAGCTGCAGCAGTTGTTATGCGTACAGTTAGAAACACAGTGGATACAGGGAGAACTGTTGTGTGCACAATTCATCAACCAAGCATTGATATATTTGAACATTTTGATGAGGTAAATATGAATAACAAGAATTTGCAAAAGAAATTGTTAATGCTATAATGATTTAGAAGGAACTATACTAATTACTATCCTTTGGTCCATTTTGAGTATAGCTGCTTTTGTTGAAAACCGGTGGACAAGTGATATATGGTGGTCCTCTAGGTCGAAATTCTGAGAAACTTATTGAGTACTTTGAGGTAAACTTGTCCCTTGTATCAACTTAATTAGTTAGATGTCAGTAACCTAACAGATTGTGGATAACATTTTTCAGGCTATTACAGGAATTCCAAAGATTGAAGATGGATATAATCCAGCAACATGGATGTTGGAGATCAGTTCTCCTGTGGTTGAGTCTCAGCTTGATATAGATTTTGCGGAATTATACAATAAGTCAAGCCTTTACGAGTAAGTGACACTCATAGTCATTCCTCTATTCTGAGAGACTCTTGTTTCTTTTTACTCATACCTGACTGAAATTTCTCATGATGCTTTGATTTTAAAAAATCCAGAAAGAGCCAAGAACTTATCAAGGAACTATCCACACCAGCACCTGGAACAAAGGACCTTTACTTTCCATCTAAATACTCACAATCATTTGTTACTCAATGCAATGCTTGCTTCTGGAAACAGTACTGCTCCTATTGGAGGAATCCGCAGTATAATGCCATCAGATTCTTCATTACAATAGTTATTGGTGTTTTATTTGGACTTATTTATTGGAAAAAAGGAGATAAGATGTAAGTCTTAATGTTATTTGACAGTATTATACTTCGCCAATACATTTTAACTTTGACATTGTTTCTAAGAAGGTGCAAAAGCTGGCTTATGATAATGTTATTAAAATACATGGTTTCACAATTGTATATATTACATGAGAAAACTAAAATATCATATTTGCAGACAAAAGGAACAAGATCTTTTAAATCTTGTTGGAGCTATGTATTCCTCTGTTATTTTCCTTGGTGCATCCAACACTAGCAGTGTGCAACCTATTATTGCAATAGAAAGAACAGTTCTCTACCGTGAAAGAGCAGCTGGATTGTACTCAGAACTGCCCTATGCAATTGGTCAGGTGAAACTATCAAATTCCTTCACTTAAAAGAACAGTAATAAAGATAGCTTAGCAAAACTATACAGTGCATTAAAATGACTTTTTTTGCAGATTGCGATTGAAGTCATTTATGTTGCAATCCAAAGTCTGATTTACTCCACTATCCTCTATTGGATGATTGGGTTCCAACCACAAGTTGAAAACTTCATTTGGTTTTACTTCTTCATATTCATGTCCTTCATCTACTTCACACTATATGGAATGATGACGGTGGCCCTGACACCAAACCACCAAATTGCTGCCATCGTGATGTCTTTCTTCATCAGTTTTTGGAACCTGTTCTCTGGTTTTCTTATTCCTAGAACGGTATGTGTATGATCAGAAAAGAACGGTATGTACATATATATATATATATATATATATATATATATATATATATATATATATATATATATATATATATATATATATATATATATATATATATATATATATATATATATATATATATATACATATATACATATATATATATATACATATATATATATATATATATATATATATATATATATATATATATATATATATATATATATATATATATATATATATATATATATATCTTACTATACCATAGGAGTAACACAAATGGATAGAGCATACTTTCACACGATTAATGAACATATTAAAATCGCACTCTATCCAATATTTCATGTAATAATTGTTTTCCACTTTGCAGCAAATTCCAATATGGTGGAGGTGGTATTATTGGGCATCTCCTGTGGCATGGACTATCTATGGACTGGTGACATCCCAGGTGGGTGATAAAAATAGTCCAATAGAGGTTCCTGGATATAGGCTGATGACAGTAAAAGATTACCTTGAGAGGCGATTGGGCTTTGAACATGACTTCCTTGGATTTGTTACTTTGGCTCATATTGCTTTTTGCCTTCTATTCCTTTTTGTATTTGCCTATGGCATCAAGTTTTTAAACTTCCAGAAACGATAATCATACATGGAATAAATGAATGTGAAAACTGAGAATTGCCATACAAAATGATATTAGGCAATATTGCTTGTAAACTAAATATGTGAAACTATATCCTATAATGATTTATTGTTCAATATTCAGTCTGACTGTATTGATCTTTCTAAATCTTTGATGATAACCAATACAAGGGTAATTATGTACAACTCATCGCATATAAACATTGATTTAACCATCAATGTCAAAGTAACATACCTAGTAGGAATCAATCCACTGTTTTTCCTTGTAAAGAATGTTGTAGATAGTTGTCTGCAACAACAAAAATTTAATTGTGACAGATCAGTTCAAACACCCTTGTTTACCAATTGGAACCCCAAAATTTCCGGTTGAAGCTGTTTTGGATGATTCAAACTTTGACACAGGTGTCAATCAATGGACGGACATCCCTGTGATTGTTCGTTCAATCAAATCAACTAATTAAACTCAAGCAGATGTGAAATTTTCAATTTCTTCTTTACCTTTTTTGTTAACTTATTTAATCAAAATTATGAATAAAATAAAAAATTAATCAGAAAATTGGAGGATCATATTTATTTTTTTAAATTATTGTTTACTTTTAGGATTTTTTTGACTTTCTTATTATCAGCTAAGGAAAGTTTAAAACGATTGATTGGATTGTCTGTTATGTGTTTATTTTCTAGGTTTTGTCTGCCCTTTTACCCTCCAAGCAATCTTATATTTATATGTCTCAATCTCCTCCTCCTTCTGTTCTGTTTTACTCCTCGTATCCCTCATAAATACAACCTTAAGTAACGTTTGTCGCCCCTATGTCATGTGTCGCTCCCCTGAAAAAGACACCAAGGTCCCAAGGTGCAGACGCGAACGGTTGGCGAAAGAGAAAAAATGAAGGTTGAACTGAATAGAGTCACCAACTAGGCATTTCTATCCCGAAGGAAAGGTAATGCTGCAAAACCTGGAAAGAGATAGATAAGACGGTTGCGAACCAAAGAAACTGAGAAAGGGGGTTGGTTACGACTTGGGAAGGTATTAGCACCCATATCGTCCGTCGTACTCGACGGGATCCACGCTTACAAGATTGTGTTTAAAATGGGTAAGTGTATGTGCTATCTGTGTGCAAAAGCTAGGGAAAGAAAGTGCAGGTCTCAGTGCAAAAGGTGAATTGCTCAGAAACTGAGGCTTAAAAAAGAGTGCTGAAAGAGGGGGAAGACACTGAGACTTTTGTTTGATATCTGCTAAGTTATGCCTACGTATCCTCTCGTGCAATGAGGAAGTCAGAACACCGTAGTTCAACTCAAAGAGACTGAAAATAAATTGACTGTGAACTGTCTGCTTGTCTATGCTCAAGTGTATGACTCGTCTAGCTCGAGTGCTAACTGTCTTGCATTAGACGGAAGAAGCATATTCTCGTTTGTGAATGAGTGTGATGAGAAAAGAATCCCGAAGGAGACGATTATTGTTTGTTTTTGTGTTTTCGGTTTTTTATTGTTTTTGGTATTTTTGCATAGGATAATGAGCTTAAGCCTAAATCAAGGGCTTGTAAACTCATTATATCCTCCCTGATTAGGGATAATGAGCCTACTTAAGTATGAGATAAGTATCTCAACTTAATTACCATGATGATGTAGGATTAAGATCATTAACCTACTTGTGATTATTTAGATGTTTTGGTTTTTTTTTTGTTTAGTGTTAAGTAATGAGTTTAATCTCTAATCACAGACTAGTGAACTCATTACACCGTCATAATAGAAGGATAATAGATTAGAACACTTAAGCTGAGGAAGATACCTCAACTTATCCATGGTTAGGGATTAAATTCATTATATAACAAGCCTTTATTAAGTGGATTTTAATTAAAGGGTGAAATTAAGAAGTGGATTTTATGTTTGTAAGACAACTTGAAGGGGACTTGTCCATTAAACATTAGGGTTAGTCCCTCTTAACTATAAGGAAGAGATAGAACCCTAATGTAAGGCCCAAGTTACAAGATAAAGTCTTAGTGATTATTAATGTGTTTTGATTAAGAGGTGTAAACAAATTAAAGGTTTAACACTAAGGATTAAAGTTATACACTCCATCCTAAGAGAAGGATACAGATATAACCCTAATTCCAAAGTCCTAAAACTTTAAGAGTTTAGTCTCTGATTAAGAGATGAGAAGAGAGACTCAAGGAGACTCAAAGGTAAAAGACTAGGAGGGACTACACACAACCCTAAAAGTTATCATGCTTGGACATCCTATGGTTTGTGAGGCTTAAGAGAAAGGATCTTCAAGAAGGCCAACATGGAAGAAGTAGATGAGAAGAGAAGGAGGAAGAATAACAAGTTACTTACTTCCTGAAGAAGATAAGTAACTTGAGAAAAAGAAATTAAGAAGGAGGGAGCATAAGTGAAGCAATTTCACTTCAAAGATAAGTAATAATGCATATGAGAAGATGAGAAGAGGTGGGAGGTGAAGGGAAATCCACCTCCCAGATAACTTACCAAATGTACCTGACAGGTTAGCATGAATGCATAAGACATAAAGCAAAAGGAAATGAGATGAAATGAGATGCAAAAACCAAAGTCAGAAGTGAAAATGCAATTTAAATGGAATATGAGATGATGCAAAGTCATACAAGATGCATATGAATGATCATACAAGGATGAGATGCAATGGGATCATGTTTAGAAGCATGAAAACACATGGATGTTCATGAAATGTAATGGATGCAAAGTATAGCAAATGAATGAAGAAATGATCAAGAAATGTTCAAGCATGTATTAAGATGTCTAAGATGTCATACAAATGCTTGAAATGTCATGGCTAGTTCATATGATGATGATATGCAAAGGAGAATGCAAATGAAGATGCAAAACTAGGGTTTTAAGACAACATGAGATGCATTAGACTAAAACAGAAGCATTCAACATGATAAAAAATTTAAATCAAGCTCAAACAAGCCTTAATCCCATATAAGATCACAAACCAAAGGAGAAGGTCAGAAGCTTAACCTAGTGAAAGTTATGAAATTTCTAAGTTTGCTAGGGTTTTTGGGTGCTTCTAAAGGTAAAATGCAAATAAAATTGAAAATGCATGATAAAATCATGAGGTAAATAACCTAGAAACTATATGCAATATGTGAAACAATGTAAAAAGAACCAAGTTCAAACTCATCATGGTTAGGCAGAAAAGAATTTTTCAAGTTAGGGTTAAAAAATGTGATTTTTAAGAACCCTAATTCAAAGAAAGTTGTGAAAATGGAATCAAAGCTAAAAAGAAATTTGTATGGTGAATTTGAAAATGTTTCTAAATGTATTGGAATGCTTCATGAATTTTTTGGTGATTTTTAGAAACCTAAATGCATATTTAATTAATTAAAATCTATTAATTAATTAAATAAAACATTTAAATATTTTAAAAATACTTTTTTATGCAAAAAATAAAATAAAAAATTTTTTTAGGTTAAGAAAAATATTTGAATCAGAAATGTAAGAAATGATAATTTTTTGATGGTTTTTACTATTTTTAATAAAATGATCAAAAGAAATACAAAGAAAATGAATTAAAAATGGATTAAATGGAAAGTCAGAGGTTCCAAAGGCTCAGATTCAAACTTGAGAGATTTGTGTTGACTGCGCGCGTGATTGGGTGGCTAGGATTCATTCTGGCATTTTTATTAATTAAACCTAATTAATTAAATTAATTAAAGGATTAGGGTTTAATGAAATGATCAGAATCGTACGCTACTTAAACAATCTCAATCAAAGGGCTCACATTCAAACTGGCAAACCAAACCCAAATTAATTTCAGGCGACCGGATATAAGCTTCGGTCGTCTTCTCCGGCCAATCACTCAACCTATCTTCTTCCCCAGGCCACCCCAAGCCAAAATAACTGCCTAGAAACACTCCCCGTGCATCATACAATCAAAATCACGCATTAAACATCATTTATATCACAAGAATCATGCAAATCGAATCAAAAACATTTTCACGGGCAAAGTTTCAGAACATCGTGAAATGCTTATTTCTCAACCATTTTCAATTTTAAACACGCCAGGATGATCAGTGCAACACATAGTATCAATTTATAACAAGAAAGAGAGGTTCTGGAAAAAAAGTTCTTGAAGGTTACCTGAACTGAGCTTCTTCAAAATGGAGCTTTCTGGGCCTCTCTCTTGTGCAAATCAACTCCTCTGGTCCTCCTTGTGCTAATGGAATGCTTGGACGAGGCTTATAGTGGCTGGTTTGGAGGTTTCAGTTCTGATGAAGCAGGAATCATGTTTTTGTTTCAGGGTGATTCAGGCCATGGTGAGGGGTGGGAAATGATCCTTGAGGTATGTGGAGTTGAATGGTGAAAGAAATTTTAAGTTTTGGTGGTTGAGGAGTGAGTTTCGAAGAGAGGAAATGTTATGGCAATTTTTGGGATTTCTGAGTTCTTGAGGATTCAGGCTCCAAGATTGTGTGAAATGGGCTCCTTGATGCTTGCATAAACAATGTTGATTGGCCAGAGAGTGGTTGTGGCACAGGCTGATTGGTATGGCTTGATTTACAAAAGTCAAAAGTTATGGTACCTTAAGCATGGGCTGACTCAGAGCTGGATTTTGGGGTGTCTTGGCCTCAGCTTGGTTCAAGGATGGCCCTAGGATCAATTTTATGCAGCTGGCACAAGTGGATGAAGAGTTGTCATGGTTTTGCAAAGTTTATGCATAATTGTCATTTTGAGATTTCTTGAGAATCAAGCCATCAAAACCCTAGGTTCAAAGGCCAATTATGATCTTTTGAAGTTGCTTTGACATGTTATGATGCATAGAAGTTGATTAGAGGTCATGAAATGGCTTGGCAAGTGAAATTGCAAAATTCCCTCTTTGGCATGAACTTGAAAATTATAGGATTTTTGCCAACTTTGAAAGGCCATATCTTGAGTTCTAGGATGAATCAAGACATGTTCTTGTACTTTTTGAAAATGGGAAGACATAATCTCCAACTTTCATGCCTGAGAATTTTTCATTTGAAGTATTTTTGGTCATGAAAGAATAGGTTGAATATCTTTCCATAAATGGAAAGTTTCCATTACAAGTCATTTCCAAAAATAGCAAGTTTGCATTTGGCTTGAAATTCTTCAACTTTGTGAACTTCCAACCACTTCTCAGATAAAATAAAGATCATAGAGACTCAAAATGATGAATGTGACCCTTTGGTACCCTTGGTGGAGGCCTCAGATGCCCTGATTTTGACATTACTTGCTCAAGAAGTTACCCAATGATCAAATGACTTCCACAGTGAATTTCTTCATCAAATTTGGTACACATGATCCTTGTAACATATTAAGACCATTAGAAACAAGAATGACCAAAAAAATTGGGATTAAGGACTCTGAAACCAAAACCCTAATTTTAGGTCATCTGTGTAGGAAATCTTCAGTCTGCCTCTATGCCCTTGCCATGCTTTGTGATCCATTGACTTTTATGAACTTTGGGGAGCATATTATGATCATGGAACACACATGGACCCTCTTGGCAAGCTTCAAGACCATTGGGATGGCTCAGATCACTTCTTGGATTGCTCAGATCACAAACCCTAGATGAAGATGAAATGAACTATGCAGTGAGATGTAATATTTATGTAATGCAAAAATGAAAGATCACAAGCCATGGTGTGAAAAAGTGATGGAAAATTTGGGGTGTTTACAGCTGCCCCTATTCAAGCATGAGTTAGCTGTGCAGGATGTAAGCGCCTGGCTTAACAGACAAACAAGATAACTTGTGGTTGAATACCAAAGACAGTTCAAAATTTACACTCGCTGGAGAGAAGAAGAAAAGGGATATAAATTGTAAAAAAATAGTATAGTATAAGTATCAAATGAAAGCAATGGAGGACGACCATCGAGTAGAGGACGACTGCTGGGGGGTAAAACAGTAAGCAAAGCAATGACGAGGACGACCATAATGCTGGGAAAAGGAAAAGGGACCACGACGGGGATGGCCATCGGGTTAAAGAATAAATGAAATATTTGATGAGGGACATTCATCAAAGGTGAAGGACGATCACCTAGCAGGGAACGACTGCTCTTTATCTCGACATAGGACGAATGTCGGATATAAAAGGTCAACAATGGGAACGGTCATCAGATAAGCATGATGAAGGACGAACATCAAGAGGTGAAGGACGATCACCTAGCAGGGTACGGCTGCTCTTGGGGATTATCGCGACATAGGACGAATGGCGGATAACAAGATCAACGACGGGGATGACCATCAGGTAAATGATGAGGGACAATCATCAAAAGGTGAAGGACGATCACCTAGCAGGGGACGGCTGCTCTTTATCACGACATAGGACGAATGCCGGATAGAAGGTTCCAACAATGGGGATTCCATCGGGGAAAGGATGAGGGACGGTCATCGGAAGGTGAAGACGATTACCTCGCAGGGGACGGCTGCCGAAAATATCAAGACATAGGACGAATGCCGGATAGAAAAGTTTTTTTGTTGGCGACTTCTGGGGAATGGTAAACACGGGCGAGTGCTCACGCTTTAAAATAAAAGGTATAAGTGTTTGACACTGTGTATATATCAAAGATGCGGACGAGCATCCTTAGTACCACGGGACGAGTATCGGTAGAAACAAACGCTGACACGTGTTTGGGAATGTTGATACGGACGGGTATCAATCGGTTGAACAAGGAACACAGATGAGTGTTGAATATGCTGAGGGATGATATATACAAGATACGGGCGAGTATTGAAGACTTTTGTATAAGTATGTATAAGTATGATATGCTGAGGACATATATTGTAAGACACTGACGAGTGCCAAAAGATTGAGCAAGGGACACGGATGAGTGTTTTTGACATGCTGGGGAAATATGACACGGACGAGTGTCGAAAAGAATATGTACAAGTATGAAAAAGTGTTTGTATTGAGGATGCAGAAGGTATTCTGGTGATTTTACTGGGGAAAGATGACACAGACGAGCGTCGAAAAAAGCATGTATAAATATAAACAGGTATCTGTGTTTGAGAGTGCAAAGGGGATGTTTTGGCTTCTATCTACAGGGGTAATGACTTTTGTATATTGCTGGTGAAGTGAATATGGTATTTGCAGGTGGTTGGCTCGAACCTGGCTTATGATCATGCAAATGTTTGATTTTTGCCATAATGCTCCGTATTAGACATAATGCTACGCTTATTTTGGTGAATATGATGCGAATGCTATGATTATGCAAATGAGAGGACCGATCCAAGATCCGAATCCTGTGGGGATAAAGATCTCTGGTTTATCTATCTGGAAGGAGAACTCAGCTGGGGAAAGAGATCATTGGCTAATCTGTTCGGAGGGAGAACTCCGTTGGGGATGAGGAAGTTCCAGAAACTCCGCTGGGGAAGTATTTCAGGCATTGCTCTACTGGGGGAGGCAACTCTATGGGGAATCAATTTCACCGACTCTGCTGAGTATGAGAAAATTCTGGCACTTCTGATGGGGAATGGAAAGTTCTTTGACCACTTCGCTGTGGAAGTGTCGTCAGGCACTGCTCGGGAGATCCCGCCTGGGGAGGAGATAACTTCTAGGAAGTAATACGTTGGGGATTGATGAATTCCTCAAGGGATCCTTTGGGAGGATGAAACTTTGAGAGGAGATTCTTTGTCAAGGAGCTCTGCTGATTATGTGATTGCTGACTTGGCTGGGGAAATATGCTTGATATGCCCCATGCTGTGAAAGATTGTTTGCCTTGAGTACCTGCAACCTGTTAAGACAAAGGAAAACGCACAAGTATCCCGAGGTATTCTCAACCGGATTCCTTCATAGGAGTTAGATATGTCTGAGAGCAACATATTTCCTGCAAGCATTTATTAAAAATGGCTCATATGTTTTATGCAAGTGTTGTATTATGAACTTTGGACATTTTGCAAACGAAACAAAAATGTACAAAACAAAGTGTGACTGAAAATTCTAATTTTATTGATTTGTGTGCCCTGAATAGGCAAGAAGAGTCAAAGAAGAGAATCCCCCTAAAAGGAGGAGATTGCTGTAAATTGAGAAGATAAAAATGTTGGCAATGTTGAAGATGATGCTCTAGTGAGTTTCCTTTGCTATGACTTGTATGACCTTGATGTTCTTCTTATCTTGCTTTTTGAATAAGGTTGATTCTGAACGATGCTTTATCCTTTCGAAGCTTGCCATGTTGTGAGTGATACAGACGAATTCAGAATGCAGTTGTTCGCTTTTTCCCTGATTTTGCGTGGATCACCCTTTCGGGTTTTCAATCCACCGGGATACCCATTTTTGCCTGAGTTGTTCGATGTGGGTTTTCAACTTAGCGGTGTACATTTATTAATTTTTCCCTTATTTTTGCCCGAGTCTTTTATTCTGTTTTTGACTCGCCGGGATGCCCTATTTTTGCCTGGACTTACATTATGTTTTTATGTCCAGCGGGTCTTTTATGCGAAGTATTTTTTAATTGCATATGAATTCACAGGAGACGGGAAGTCTTCACCACCCATGGTTACGAGCATCAGTGCTCCACCTGAGAAGACTTTAGTTATCACATAGGGACCTTCATAGTTTGGTGTCTACTTGCCCCTGTGGTCTGTATGAGGAGGAAGGATCCTTTTCAGAACAAGCTCTCCCACTTGGTATTCTCGAGGTCTGACTTTTTGATCGAAGGCTTTCTTCATTCGCTTCTGATATAGCTACCCATGGCAGATGGCTGCTAATCTTTTCTCTTCTATCAGATTCAGTTGATTGTACCGAGACCGGACCCATTCTGCTTCATCCAGTTTCACATCCATCATTACCCGCAAGGAGGGTAGTTCAACTTCAACAGGTAGAAAAAATTCCATACCATACACAAGCTGATACAGTGTTGCCCCAGTAGATGTTCTGATAGAGGTTCGATACCCATGCAAGGAAAATGGAAGCATCTCATTCCAGTCTTTGTAGGTGACTACCATCTTCTGCATAATCTTCTTAATATTCTTGTTGGCTGCCTCAACAGTGTCGTTCATCTTTGGCCTGTAAGAGTTGTGATGTTGAATTTTGAAGTCCCGGAAAAGTTCTTCCATCATCTTGTTATTCAAATTGGAACCATTATCACTAATGATTCGCTCGGGAACTCCATATCGACAGATGATGTCTCTTTTCAGAAATCTAGCTACCACTTGTCTGGTGACATTTGCATATGAGGTTGCTTCAACCCATTTGGTGAAGTAATCAAAGGCCACCAGGATGAATCTGTGACCATTTGAAGCAGTTGGTTCAATCTTTCCAATCGTATCAAGGCCCCACATGGCGAAGGGCCAAGGTTAAGACATTACATTCAAAGGATTCGGAGGCACATGCACTTTATCTACGTAGATCTGGCATTTGTGGCATTTTCTGGCATAAGCACAAGAATCTGCATCCATTGTGATCCAGTAGTAACCTGATCTTAATAACTTATTTGCCATTGCATGTCCTCCAGAATGGGTACCGAAAGAACCTTCATGTACTTCGTGCATCAGTAGGTCTGCTTCCTTCTTGTCAACATATCTGAGCAGGACCATGTCGAAGTTTCGCTTGTACAAAGAACCATCAGTATTGAGAAAGAAACTGCCGGCTAGCCTTCTTAATGTCTTCTTATCATTAGACGATGCCCCAGGGGGGTATGTCTTATTTTCCAAGAAGCATTTGATGTCATGGAACCAAGGCTTGTTATCGGTGACAGTGTCCACAGAGAATACATATGCCGGTCTGTCCAGCTTGGATACCAAAATTCGAGGCACATAATTAGCAGTATGTACTTTGATCATGGATGAAATGGTAGCCAAAGCGTCTGCAAAATGATTCTCATATCAAGGGATGTATTCAAGCTTAACTATTGTGAAGAAAGTCAACAATCTCCTCGTGTAGTCACGGTAGGGAATCAGATGCTCCTGATGGGTGTACCACATGTCGTTGGTCTGGTTGATTACCAAAGCTGAATCTCCAAATACATTCAAGGTTTTGATCCTGAGGTCAATGGCTTCCTCAAGACCCATGATACAAGCTTCGTATTCTGCTTCGTTGTTAGTGCATGCAAAGGTGAGCTTTGCTGAGAAAGGCATATGAGCCCTTTTGGGTGTGATAAGTACTGCACCAACCCCACGACCGTTGCAATTAACCGCCCCGTCAAACATCATAGTCCATGCTTCTTCTGGGTCAGGCCCTTCAGTGTGAACATACTCTTTAGAATCTTTTGCTTTCAAGAACATGATGTCTTCGTCTGGGAAGTCAAATTTCATAGGCTGGTAATCATCAATGGGTTGCTCGGCCAGATAGTCAAATAATACACTGCCCTTGATGGCTTTTTGAGAGGTGTACTAAATATCATATTATATTAGAATCATTTGCCATCTTGCAACCCTTCTAGTAAGTGCTGGCTTCTCAAATTTGTTCTTGTCTGGATCCATCTTTGAGATCAATAAGGTAGTATGAGTCAACATATACTGTCTTAGTTGGCGAGCAGCCCACGCTAAAGCACAACAAGTTTTCTCGAGCAGTGAATAACGTTGTTCACAGTCGGTAAACTTTTTGCTTAGGTAGTATATTGCATACTCTTTTCGACCAGACTCGTCATGCTGGCCCAACACACACCCAATTGACTCTTCTAATACTGTCAGATACATGATTAGAGGTCTTCCTTCAACTGGAGGCATGAGAATTGGAGGTTCTTGCATATATTCTTTGATCTTGTCACAAGCTCTCTGACAATCGTCGTTCCATCTGACTATCTATTCCTTTCTTAACTGCTTGAACAAGGGTTCACACATTGCAGTGAGATGAGATATGAACCTTGAGATGTAGTTCAATCTACCTAGGAACCCTCGAACTTCTTTCTCAGTATCAGGTGCAGGGATCTCCTAAATGGCTTTGACTTTGTCGGGATCAACCTCAATTCCTTTTTCACTTACAATAAAACCCAGCAGCTTACCGAAACGCACCCCGAATGTGCATTATTTGGGGTTCAACTTCAACTGATACTTCCTCAGGCGCTTGAAAAGTTTCAAAATATTCACCAAATGATCTTCTTCTGTAATGGACTTGGCAATCATATCATCCACATAGCACTCAATTTCTTTGTGGATCATATCATGGAATAATGTTACCATAGCCCGTTGATAAGTTGCACCGGCGTTTTTTAGACCAAACGACATTACCTTGTAGCAGAACGTGCCCTAAGGTGTGACGAAAGTTGTCTTCTCCATGTCTTCAGGTGACATTTTAATCTGATTATATCCCGAAAATCCGTCCATGAAAGAAAATACCGAGAACTGAGCTGTGTTATCCACCAATACGTCAATGTGAGGTAATGGGAAATCCTCTTTTAGGATAGCTCTATTCAGATCCCGGTAATCCACACACATACACACCTTGCCATTCTTCTTAGGTACGAGTACAATATTAGCAACCCACGGCGGGTAACTAGTTACCGCTAGAAAACCGGTGTCCCACTTCTTTTATACTTCCTCTTTAATCTTCATGGCCATATCTGGGCGAGTACGACGTAGCTTCTGTTTGACTGGAGGACAATCTTCTTTCAGTGGCAGTTTGTGCATGACAATGTCCTTATCTAGACCTGGTATATCTTGATAGGACCAAGCAAAGACATCAACATATTCCTGAAGCATACTAACGAGCTATTCTTTCACTGGAGCTTACAGACTGGCCCCGATCTTCACTTCCTTTACATCTTCCTCGGTACCAAGATTGATGGTTTTGACCTCCTCCTGATGAAGAGCAATCACTTTTTCCTCTTGTCTCAACAACCTAGCCAACTCTTCAGGAAACTCATAATCTTCATCAACCCCTTCATCTACTTGATTAATTGGATTGTCGAAATCATACGAAGTCATATCGGTGTTGTTGACGGTGCAATCTGGAGGATTATCTCTACAAGGGTTGAGATTTGTTCATTTTAGTGATTGATTTTAATCTTGTTTAGAAAAAATGTGAATGGAGTTATTATTGAAAAACATTTCCATTTATTGTTTTGTGCGAAAATAACAAAAATGAAAGACAATGAGCGACAAAAAGAGATCGTTTGCAAAAGATGTACATTTGTTCATTAATCATTCATTTGCACAAAATACAAATATGGCCCTATTACAAAATGAGTCTTGAAACCTTGGGCAAGATGCAGGACTTGATGCATGCTTAAACAGGAAATAATAATTACTCTGCAGAAGTAATCTTTATAATTTCCTAGGAAGACCAGTAAGGACTTGTTGGCCTGGGACCCTTGGACGAATCCAGCTCTCCAGGTTGAAGTCACTTTCAGCCTCGTCTTCCACATTGTTGATTGCATCCGGGGTTAGCATTCCCCCACTGATAAACTTGGGAGCTTCAGCAGCCTCCTCTTGGACCTGTCGGGATGGTTTGTAACCCAACCCAAACTTGTCTTCCTTGATCTGGACTTGCACCAACTTGCCCCATCCCTGGGCATTCCCGTCTTCAACAACCTTCCGAGCTTGCTTATAAGAGGAAATTGAAGTACCGGACACTTTAGCTGGTGCTTCATTGACATTGATGGCCTTAAACTCTTGGCTCATTGTCTCATGAATCTCTTAGTCCATCTCAATATGTTTGTAAGTAGCTAGATGACTGACGAAAATATCCTCCTCCCAACAGATTGTGATGACTTGACCCTCCCATTTGTATTTCAACTTCTGGTGAAGGGTCGACGTTACAGCGCCAGTGGCATGAATCTATGGCGACCCAACAAACAACTATATATAGGTTGAATGTCCATCACGTAGAAGACAATTTTGAAGTTCCGTGGGCCAATCACCACAGGCAGCTCGATTTCCCCAAGAACCGATCTTTTAGAACCGTCAAAGGCTCTCGCTACCAGGTTACTTGAACGCAAAGCAAGACCATCATATTCCATTTTGACCAAGGATTTCTTTGGAAGGACATTGAGAGAAGACCCAATATCAACCAAGACTTGAGAGAGAACAACACCCTTACACTCCAAGGTGACGTGTAAAGCCTTATTATGGTTATGGCCCTCCGTAGTTAGATTAGCATCATTAAAACCTAGCCCATGGGTAGTATTGACATTTGAAACCACTGTTTCTAGCTGATTAACTGTAATCTCTTCTGGCATGTAAGTTGCGTGCAGGACTTTGAGAAGTGCATTCCTGTGAGCTTTGGAACACATTAGCAGTGATAGAATAGAGATTTTGGAGGGAGTCTGATGGAGCTGGTCCACAACCTTATAGTCACTCTTCTTGATTATTCTCATGAACTCGTCTACATTCTGGTCAAAGGATGTCTTCTGAGCTTCCTTGGGAATAGGCTCTTTAGGCACCACACTCTTGCCCTTAGCCTTGGCAGCAGCTTCTGCTTCAGCATTAGTCCTTTGGAATTGTGAGGCAAAGAGACGTCCACTTCGAGTGAAGCCTCCGCCTCCTCCCACATTATCTATCTGTGGTGTAGAAGTGTCAAGAGTGACTTTCTTTCCATCACAATATAAATCTGAGCCATAGTGCCAGGGCACGCCACTGCTGATGTCATAAGGAACTGGTCCTGGTACTGTGATAGTAACTGGACTGATTGCTGCGGAAGAAGGAATTAAGACAGTCTGAGGTTCATAATAAATTGTAACAGGAGGTCTAAGCGGAGATGGTGCTAAAGGTTGTCGCTATTGATGTTGATGTGAATCTGGAACGTGGATTGTTGCAGGATCATAGTAAATTGTAACGGTGGAAATGTCTTCATTGATGGTTATTGTTGTTGTAGAAGGATATGTTGAACTGATGTCCGTTGTTGTTGAAGAAGGGATGATTGTTGATGTTATAGAAGAATATGTTGGGATGATTGCTGTTCAAGTTGTAGGAGTGACATCTTATGGAATGACATGTAAGGTGCCTTCCCTGATAAGATTGTTGATACCGGTCTTCAAATCTGCACAACCGTTGATAGAAGTCTTGCAAGCTTCACAATGGGCCTCACAACCCGGGAACACTTGGAATTTCAAAAGATGGACTTTAACCTCAGCCAGAGGTGTTTGAATGCTTGCAACATTGTCGATTAGGTTCATTGGTTGATCCTCCTCAATGGCATTTATCCTAGGCCCACCATGGCTAGGCATCAGATTCTTGGTAATACTTGGAGGTGGTACAAAGTTGTCTGCCTTGGAATCAATCAAATCCTGAACCTTCATATGAAAGGCTCTGCACTTCTCTATAGTATGGCCATTTGAGTGGAAGGAACACCGGGCATTAACATCATAGTTTATTGGAAGGTTCTGGGGATCTGGTGGAGCCAGAGTCCTCAATTCAATCAAGTTGAGCTTTAATAATTGTGGAAGTAAGGCAACATAGGGCATCGAAATGGGATTGATAACCCTGTTGACTTGTGAAGGCCTCTGTTGAAACAGACATTGTTGTTGATTGTTACAATTGTAAGATCTCTGTTGCGGAAATTGTTGTTGCGGTGGGAAGTGTTGTAGTTGTGGAGGATACTGTTGTTGAGGTAATGGAGCTGGAATTGTGACAACAGCTACTGATCTTGGCATGTAATGAGGTCTACCTCTTCCCATATGCACTGAGTTGGTCTCACCTGTCCTATGAGGTCCTGCAAAAGGTTTCCTTGTATTGATGGAACTAGCACCGTTGTTTGAAATTTTGCCCATCTTCAAAAGACTCTCAATTCTCTCCCCGGCTATAACTACATCCGCAAAGCTGGTGGACGAGAAAGCAGCAAGTCTGTCAATGTAAGTCCCCTGTAGGGTGTTCATATACATGTCGTCCATTTCTCTCTCAGACATCGGAGGCTGGACAGCAGCAGCAAGCTGTCTTCATCTTTGGGTATACTCCCAGAAGCTTTCTCTTGAAGACTGTGACATACCCATTATGAGGGTCCTGTTGGGAGCCATGTCCAGGTTATATTGATACTGGCGTATGAAAGCTTCGGCCAAATCCTTCCAATTTCTGACCGTTGCTCTGGACAGGTGAGAATACCATTCACGGGATGCCCCGGTCAGGCTGTCTTCGAAGTAGAACATCCACAACTTTTCGTCTATGGTATAAGCCTTCAGTCTCCCCAAAAAGGATTGCAGGTGAGTACATGGACAAGAGGAACCATACTATCTCTCAAAGCAAGGAGGCTTGAATTTGTGAGGAATCCTGACTCCCTCAACCAGTCCCATGTCCATTACATCAAAACCTAGAGAGTTTTGGGACTCCAAAGATCTCAACTTTTATGCTATTTCGTCCAGATGACGATCATAGGCTTCATCCCCATCACCAATTACTGCAAATTATTCCTCTTGAGGGTCTTCTTGCAAGGCACGACCTCCAGTGTTTCCTTGGGTATTTCTGATAGCATTGACTTCAGGATTGAGGTGAGGCCCAAACTCTGGTGCATCGGTTC
Organism: Lathyrus aphaca; assembly: GCA_963966055.1. Lineage (NCBI taxonomy): Eukaryota > Viridiplantae > Streptophyta > Magnoliopsida > Fabales > Fabaceae > Lathyrus > Lathyrus aphaca. The sequence continues at coordinate 451,974,151 of OZ014520.1, forward strand.
GTGGCTGCCCGTGATCATTGTTACTAGTACCTTATGTACCTGGATGATTCTCTTCGGGAGTTTGCCGCTCGACCAACTCTCTTAATCTTTCTTGGCTTTGGGCCAACCCAGTCATTACTGCCATGAACTGGTTCATCTGAGCCCTCATCTCAGTTCTCTCATTTGCCATCTGAGTTCTCACGTAAGTCAAATCTTGTTGAACTTGGTCCATCTGTAAGCTCGGAAGGTTGTTTCTTGTCGGATACCGGTGAACTCTGTTGATGGGGAAAACCCTCCTACGAGCAATGTTTCCTGAAACAACAGCGAAGTGAGAAAACCACAACAAAAGCACCTACAAAACAAAGAATGAGGTTAGTATGCAATGCAATATGCCTATTTGTCTTCCAAGGGTATCCAGTTTGGTTCTTTGTTTTTGACCTTCCAGACCTCGAGGAATGATGAAGTTGAAGATAAAGGAAGCCCAAAAGATGAAACATACACCATATATTACAAATGCAAAGATACATAGTTTGTGATTACAACAAAATTCCCATGGTGGGTCAGAATACAACAAAATCATCAAAAAATACAACCAAAATAAAATACAAATACAAAGAAATCAAACATCCAGCCCAAAGTCATCCTCATTGACTTCCTTCAGGAGAGCATCAGTCACTGGTCCAACTGGATGCTCTGTGATGGTCCTGATAAGAAGGTTCCTGGTTGCAATGGCACTTGTTAACTTCTGGTACTTGTCTTGGTCTTTTGATCTCTTCAACCCCGTCCGGAGTTTCAACTCGGAGATTTCCTTCTGTGCTGCTAACAAGGCCTCCTGACTCTTTTTCTCATTAGCTTCCAGCTGCTCTATCCTAGCATGGGTTTTCTGATCTTCTTGTGAACGAGCCTCAGTAATTCTGATCCATCTAGCCTGACTCTCTTCCAAGTAGTGCTCAGCTATGGCTTTCTGAATCTTAGCTTCTTTGCAAGCATTCTTCAATACCAACTCCCCTGCTCAGGCTTTTCTGATGTAATCATCTGTCTTTTCAATCTTGGTCATATGCTTGATCCAGAGCTTCTCTAACCTCTCATGGTCCATACGACTATCATTCCTCTCCCAGAGGGTCTTCTTCAGGGCTTCGGAAAGCTGAGCATTCCTTTCTTTCAACTTCTCAAACTCCTCTAAACTGACAGTAGCTATAGACTCTACTGCTGATGGCCCTGGCACATCCTCCAGGGTGAATGGCATGCGGGTGATCTGTCCTCTGATGCGAGACCAATCAATGTACTGAGTTGAAGCTATGTTGTTTCACTTCCCAAGAATAGAAGTCCCTTTTGTTTGTATATTATCCCAAGCCCGAGATGCTTGTTGAATGATGGCATGATTATTTTGAACATCACAATAAAGGGTCTCTGCTAAATCCTGCTCTCTGGGTGGATGTACCAAGGCATACCCTAACTGCCTTTTGAAAATCAAAGGATTGTATTTGATGCAACCCTTCACTCCAATAAGAGGTACATTGGGATACTGCCCACAACTTGTGATTATGTCCCTGCCTTTGGTGCTCTGAGTACACCACCTGATGTCATCTGAAGTGAGAGCAATCATTCTCTTAGCCCAATTTCTTGACTGATGAGGATTCAGGAAGGCTTCTATCTTTGGCAGGTGTCTCAGTAACCAACAATAGAAGAGAGGTGCACAACATCTGACTAATCTTCCCCTCTGCTTCTCATTTCTCTGATGCACTGAGTAATAGAAATCCCCTAGCAAGGTAGGTAATGGATTCTTTAGCAAGAAGAGATGGATATCACTCTTGCTTACAAAATTAGGCTCGTCTGCAAACAAGATGATTCCATATATACTAAGAGCCAAGAGAGCACAAACAATTTCCCACTTCCCAACTGCAGCATGACTGGTGGCCTGAGTGATCAAGAAGTCCAAATGGAGGCCTGCAATTCCATTCTTGGTGGCAAGATGCTGATCAATGATGGTGGTTTCCAAATACAGAGCCTTAGCTATATCTTCATTCCTAGGAGCAGTCATCTCAGGGTTGAAAGGGATTCCCCTCCTGATAGGGACACCCAACAACATGGAAAACTCTTCCAACAAAGGACCCATCTGAAAGTCTGGGAAAGTAAAGCATCTGAGAGGAGGGTCATAGAACTGAAGGAAAGTGTGGATCGTACTCCTCTGTGATGCCTCCAAGTCCATGATCATGTCCATGATACTACCATAATGTTCCCTGAATAGAGGGACATGATCAGGAGTGATAAGTGCCTGAATCATCCTGATGCCTGCTAAGGAGGGCTCAAGGAAATGATAAGTGATGTTTCTCTTCCTGGATGAGTCCATACTGATAATGGATGCTGAATGAAGATAACTGAGGAGAATAACAACTGAAGAAGATCTCTGATGAAGATAACTGATGGAGGTGGCTGAGCAGAAGAACAGTCAAAACCAAACCAAAGATGAAGTGGATACCCTGTAAAACAAATAGACAAATGTTAAAATGATGCAAAATGATGTTAGCAGAATGATATGCAAGGGTTTATGATCAAGTTCTGGATTTTCCATTTGCCCTGATAGGGTCCATGTGTGTTCATAAGTCCAGATGGAGGCTAGAGAACCAGTAACCAGGTGGGGGACTCAAATAAAGAATCACAAGTCCAGAGTTTCATAAGACCAGTCCAAAATAGTGTAACCTTAAAACAATATAAGTAACAGGGTATGTTGAGGCCAAGGGTTCCTGCAAACCTGTAAACATCCCAACCCACTCACAGGTATTGTTCTAGAACAAGGATCCTCAGACTTGGATCTATTATGAGAAGTGTAAACACTTCTAACCCGGAGGTACACTCAGATGCTGAAGGTCATCTTAAAAAGGTCATCCAGACTTAGCAGGCTTCCCATATAGCCCTAGTACTACAGGAAATTTGTAGCACAGAGTTCTCAAGAAGAAACCCATGTCTGAACCGTGTTTCACATTCCCGCACCAGACCGAAATGGAATGGGAAAGAATATGAAGCCACTCTAATCCTATGTGTCACTCAGGCTCCCGGTGTGAAACCTTACTCAGTGAGATACTCCTCCCACCAAGGCAAAACATCAAAACCAGCACATGATATGATAATGGTAAATGAAATGCATAAAACAGTAAATGAAGGCAATAAATAAAGCTGTACAGAAAGCAATAAATAAAGCAATAAAAAAAGCACACATAACACATAACACCCCCATAAACACAAATCAAACAAGCGTTAGGAGAAACCCACAAAAAGAACCAGAAGCCCTGGTTGCAAGATAAGCTTCCCTAGCAGAGTCACCATGTTGTCGCTCCCCTAAAAAAGACACTAAGGTCCCAAGGTACAGACGCGAACGGTCGGCGAAAGAGAAAAAATGAAGGTTGAACTGAATAGAGTCGCCAGCTAGGCATTTCTATCCCGAAGGAAAGGTAATGCTGCATAAACCTGGAATGAGATGGATAAGACGGTTGTGAACCAAAGAAACTGAGAAAGGGGGTTGGTTACGACCTGGGAAGGTATTAGCACCCAGGTCGTCCGTCTTACTCGACGAGATCCACGCTTACAAGATTGTGTTTAAAAGGGGTAAATGTATGTGTTATATGTGTGCAAAAGCTAGGGAATGAAAGTGCAGGTGTCAGTACAAAAGGTGAATTGCTCAAGAACTGAGGCTTAAAAAAGAGTGCTGAAAGAGGGTAAAGACATAGATACTTTTGTTCGATAACTGCTAAGTTATGCCTACGTATCCTCCCGTGCAATGAGGAAGTCAGAACACCGTAGTTCGACTCAAAGTGACTGAAAATAAATTGACTGTGAACTGCCTGCTTGTCTATGCTCAAGTGTATGACTCGTCTGGCTCGAGTGTTAATTGTCTTGCATTAGACAGAAGAAGCTTATTCTCGTTTGTGAATGAGTGTGATGAGAAAAGAATCCCGAAGGAGACGATTATTGTTTGTTTTTGTGTTTTTCAGTTTTTTATTGTTTTTGGTTTTGCATAGGATAATGAGCTTAAGCCTAAATCAAGGGCTTGTAAAATCATTATATCCTCCCTGATTAGGGATAATGAGCCTACTTAAGTATGAGATAAGCATCTCAACTTAATTACCATGATGATGTAGGATTAAGATCATTAACCTACTTTTGATTATTTAGATGTTTTGGTTTTTTTTGTTTAGTGTTAAGTAATGAGTTTAATCTCTAATCACAGACTAGTGAACTCATTACACCATCATAATAGAAGGATAATAGATGAGAACACTTAAGCTGAGGAAGATAACTCAACTTAATCCATGGTTAGGGATTAAATTCATTATATAACAAGCCTTTATTAAGTGGATTTTAATTAAGGGGTGAGATTAAGAAGTGGATTTTAAGTTTATAAGACAACTTGAGGGGGACTTGTCCATTAAACACTAGGGTTAGTCCCTCTTAACCATAAAGAAACGATAGAACCCTAATGTAAAGCCCAAGTTACAAGATAAAGTCTTAGTGATTATTAATGTGTTTTGATTAAGAGGTGTAAACAAATTAAAGGTTTAACACTAAGGATTAAAGTTATACACTCCATCCTAAGAGAAGGATACATGCATAACCCTAATTCCAAAGTCCTAAAACTTTAAGAGTTTAGTCTCTGATTAAGAGATGAGAAGAGATACTCAAGGAGACTCAAAGGTAAAAGACTACGTGGGACTATACACAACCCTAAAAGTTATCATACTTGGACATCCTATGGTTTGTGAGGCTTAACAGAAATAATCTTCAAGAAGGCCATCATGGAAGAAGTAGATGAGAAGAGAAGGAGGAAGAAGAACAAGTTACTTACTTCCTGAAGAAGATAAGTAACTTGAGAGAAAGAAAGTAAGAAGGAGGGAGCATAAGTGAAGCAAATTCACTTCAAAGATAAGTAATAATGCATATGAGAAGATGATAAGAGGTGGGAGGTGAAGGAAAATCCACCTCCCAAATAACTTACCAAAAGTACCTGATAGGTTAGCATGAATGCATAAGACACAAAGAAAAAGGAAATGAGATGAAATGATATGAAAAGACCAAATACAAAAGTGAAAATGCAATGTAAATAGAATATGAGATGATACAAAGTCATACTATATGCATATGAATGATCATACAAGGATGAGATGCAATGGGAGCATGTTTAGAAACATGAAAACACATGGATGTTCATGAAATGTAATGGATGAAAAGTATAGCAAATGAATGAAGAAATGATCAATAAATGTTCAAGCATGTTTTAAGATGTCTAAGATGTCATACAAATGCTTGAAATTTCATGGCAAGTTCATATGATGATGATATGCAAAGGAGAATGCAAATGACGATGCAAAATTAGGGTTTTAAGACAACATGAGATGCATAAGACCAAAACAGAAGCATTCAACATGATACAAAATTGAAATCAAGCTCAAACAAACCCTAATCCCATATAATATCACAACCCAAAGGAGAAGGTCAGAAGCTTAACCTAGTGAAAGTTATGAAATTTCTAAGTTTGTTAGGGTTTTTGGGTGCTTCTAAAGGTAAAATGCAAATAAAATTGAAAATTCAAGATAAAATCATGAGGTAAATAACCTAGAAACTATATGCAATATGTGAAAAAATTCAAAAAGAACCAAGTTCAAACTCATCATGGTTAGGCAGAAAAGAATTTTTCAAGTTAGGGTTAAAAAATGAGATTTTTAAGAACCCTAATTCAAAGAAAATTGTGAAAATGGAATCAAACTTAAAAATAAATTTGTATGGTGAGTTTGAAAATGTTTCTAAATGTATTGTAATGCTTCATGAATTTTTTGGTGATTTTTAGAAACCTAAATGCATATTTACTTAATTAAAATCAATTAATTAATTAAATAAAACATTTAAATGTTTTAAAAATATTTTTTTTATGCAAAAAATAAAATAAAAATTGATTTTAGGTTAAGAAAAATATTTGAATCAGAAATGCAAGAAATGATAATTTTTTGATGGTTTTTACTATTTTTAATAAAATGATCAAAAGAAATACAAAGAAAATGAATTAAAAATGGATTAAATGGAAAGTCAGAGGATCCAAAGGCTCATATTAAACTTGAGAGATTTGTGTTGACTGCGCACGTGAATGGGTGGCTAGGATTCATTCTGGAATTTTTATTAATTAAACCTAATTAATTAAATTAATTAAAAGATTAGGGTTTAATGAAATGATCAGAACCGTACACTACTTAAACTAATCTCAATCCAAGGGCTCACATTCAAACTGACAAACCAAACCCTAATTAATCTCAGGCGACCGGAGATAAGTTTCGGTCGTCTTCTCCGGCCAATCCCTCAACCTATCTTCTTCCCCAGGCCACCCCAAGCCAAAATAACTACCCAGAAACACTCCCCATGCATCATACAATCAAAATCACTCATTAAACATCATTTATATCACAAGAATCATGCAAATCGAATCAAAAACATTTTCACGGGTGTCGCTCCCCCGAAAAGACACCAGGGTCCCCGGGTGCAGACGCGAACGGTCGGCGAAAAGAGAAATGAAAGTGAAGTGAATAGAATCGCCAGCTAGGCATTTTTTTCCCGAAGGAAAGGTAATGCTGCATAAACCTAGAAAGGGGGTTGGTTACAACTAGGGAAGGTATTAGCACCCAGATTGTCCGTCGTACTCTACGGGATCCACACTTACAAAATTGTGTTTAAAGGAGTAGTGTATGTGCTATCTGTGTGCAAAAGTTAAAGAATGAATGTACATGTGTTAGTGCAAAAGGGTGAACGCTCAGGAACTGAGGCTTTTAAAGAATGCTGAAAGAGGGGGGAGACAAAGAGACTTTTGTTCGATAACAGTTAAGTTATGCCTACGTATCCTCTCGTGCAATGAGGAAGCCAGAACACCGTAGTTCGACTCAAAGAGACTGAAAATGAATTGACTGTGAACTGCGTACTTGCCTATGCTCCAGTGTATGACTCGTCTGGCTCGAGTGCTATCTGTCTTGCATTAGACGGAAGAAGCAAGTTCTCATTTATGAATGAGTGTGATGAGAAAAGAATCCCGAAGAAGAAGATTATTGTTTGTTTTTGTGTTTTAAGTTTTGTTATTGTTTTTGGTGTTTTGCATAAGTTAATGAGCTTATGCCTAAATCAAGGGCTTGTAAACTCATTATATCCTCCCTGATTAGGGATAATGAGCCTACTTAAGTATGAGATAAACATCTCAACTTAATTTCCATGATGATGTAGGATTAAGATAATTAACCTACTTATGATTAATTAGATGTTTTTTGGATTTTTGTCTAGTGTTAAGTAATGAATTTAATCTCTAATCACAGATTAGTGAACTCGTTACACTATCCTAATAGAAGGATAATAGATGAGAACACTTAAGCTGAGGAAGATACCACAACTTAATCCATGTTTAGGGATTAAATACATTATATAATAGACCTTTATTAAGTGGATTTTAATTAAAGGCTGAGATTAAGAAATGAATTTTATGGTTTGTATGACAACTTGAGGGGGACTTGTCCATTAAACACTAGGGTTAGTCCCTCTTAACCATAAGGAAGAGATAGAACCCTAATGTAAGGCCCAAGTTACAAGATAAAGTCTTGGTGATTATTAATGTGATTTGATTAAGAGGTTTAAACAAATTAAAGGTTTAACACTTAGGATTAAAGTTATACACTCCATCCTAAGAGAAGGATGCATGCATAACCCTAATTCCAAAGTCCTAAAACTTTAAGAGTTTAGTCTCTGATTATTGAGATGAGAAGAGAGACTCAAGGAGAATAAAAGGTAAAAGTCTAAGGGGGACTCTATACAAACCTAAAATTTATCATACTTGGATATCCTATGGTTGTTTAGGCTTAAGAGAAAAGATCTTCAAGGCCACCAAAGGAAGAAGCAGATGAAAAGAGGAGGAAGCAGAAGAATAAGTTACTTACCTCCTAAGAAGATAAGTAACTTAAAGGAAGAAAGTGAGAGAGATGGAACATAATTGAATTAGATTCACTTCAAATACATGTAAAATGCATATGAATGAAAAAAGAAGAGGTGAGAGGTGAAGGAAAATCCACCTCCCAAAATAACTTACCAAAAGTTCCTGAAACGTTAGTATGGATGCATAAGACATAAAGCATGAAGAAATGAATTGAAATGAGATGAAATGAGATGCAAAGACCAAAGTAAGAAGTGTTTATGAAATGAAAATGGCATATGAGATGATGCAATGTCATACAATGTGCATATGAATGATCATACAAAGATGGGATGTCATGAAAGCATGCTTGGAAGCTTGAAAACACATGGATGTTTATGAAATGAAATGAATGCAAGACATGTCATATGAATTAAGAAATGATCAAGCAATGTTCTAACATGTCCTAAGATGTCTAAGATGACATATGAATGCTTGAAATGTCATGGCAAGTTCATGTGATGATGCTATGCAAAGGAAAATGCAAATGAACATGAGAAATTAGGGTTTTATGAACACATGAGATGCAAATGGACAAGACAGAAGCATTCAACATGATAAAAATTTGAAATCAGGCTCAAACAAACCCTAATCCCATATTAGGTCACACCCTAAAGTAGAAGGTCAGAAGCTAATCCTATTGAAAGATATGATTTTTCTAAGTTTGCAAGGGTTTTTGGATGATTCAAAACGAAAAATTGAAAATCAATTTGAAAATGCAAGATAAATTCATGACGAAAATAACCTAGAAACTACATGCAATTTTTGAAACGATTCAAAAAGAATCAATTTCAAACTCTTCTTGGTTAGGCATAAATGATTTTTCAAAGTTAGGGTTAAAAATTGTGATTTTAAAGACCCTTAATTCAAAGAAAATTGGGAAACTATGATCAAACCTAAAAAGAAATTTGTATGAAGAGTTTGAAAATGTTTCTAAATGCATTGGAATGGTTCATGATTTTTTTGGTGATTTTTAGAAACCTAAATGCATTTTTAATTAATTAAAATCCATTAATTAAATAAAAATAAGATTTAAATATTTTAAAAATACTTTTTAAATGCAAAAAAATAAAATAAAAATCATTTTTGGGTTGAGAAAAATATTTAAAGTAAAAATGCAGAAAATGATGATTTTAAAAATATTTTTGCTATTTTTAATAATTATGTGAAATAAAATGCAAAGAAAAATAAAAACAAAAGTATGATAAATGAGAGGCTGAGATTGCAAGTTGAATGGATGGGTGGTCAGGATGCAAAGTCACGTGGACTTATGGTATGATGATCTGAAGGCCCACATTCAAACTTAATATTTAAATGAAATCCAAAGGCCACATTTTAATCTGACTTAATTAAATAAATTGAACTAATTAATTAAGATTTAGGGTTTTAATGACTGATCTTGGCCATCCAAACACGCGCCAAGCACAGATCCAAGGGTCCCTATTCAAAAATGGCTAATTAATTAGGATTAGGGCTAATTACTCTCAGGCGGCCGGAGACGAGCTCCGCTCGTCTTCTCCGGCGGGTTCCTCACCCCATCTCCCTTAAAACGCCACAAAAACTCACTAAACTCTCCAGAATCAAACATTTAACATCATTAAACACGAATCAAACAACAAAACTCATTTATATTTCAAGAATAGCATGAATCGAATCAAACAACATTTAGGTCAGAAATTTCAGAAGCACGATACAAACTCATTTCTCACTCATTTTTGAAACCAATCATATCAGTGTGATCAGGGGAACATAAAGAATCATATTGTAACTTAAAAAACAAGTTCTGGAAAAATTGTTTAAAGAAGCTACCTGAGATGAAGCTTTACAGTTTGGTGCTTTCTAGCCCTTTTCTTGATGCTAATCCACTCCACTTGATCCCCTTGTGCTTCTGGAAGGCTTGAATGAAGTTTAAATGGCTTGGTTTGGAAGATTCAGTTCTGGTTTGGCAGAATTCGTGTTTTGGTTTGAGTGGCTTTTAGGTCATGGCAATGGGTGGGAAATGATCCTTGAGTGTTTTTGAGTTGATTGGTGGAAGAAGTTTGAAGTTTTGATGGTTGTGGAATGAGTTTCGAAGAGATGAAGGTTTTTGAGGTTTTTGTGATTGTCTGCTTGTGGATGATTCAGGCTCCAAGATGTTATGAAATGGGGTCTATGAGGCATATATGTGAAGTCTTGATTGGTCAGAAGAGTGGATGTGGCTCATCTTGATTGGTATGTGAGGTTTTGCTCAAAAGTCAAATTTGTGTACTTGAGGTATGGGCATGATGCAGAGCTGTTTCAAGGGGTGTCTTGGCCTCAACAGAGTTTGTGGATGGCCCTTGGATCAAAAGATTGCAGCTGGAAGGCTTGGATGAAGAGATGTCATGCTTTATGCAATTTGTGAATCAAGTCATGAAATGCTTCAATCCTTGGGCCAATTCTGATCTTTGGATGCTTCCTTGACATGTTGTAACATATTTGTGCACATTAGAAGTCATTTAGAAGCTTGAACATGCCAATATGCAAAATCCCTCTTTGACATGAAACTTGAAATTATGTGATTTTTGCCAACTTTGAAAGGCCATATCTTGAGTTCTAGGATGAATCAAGACATGTTCTTATACTTTTTTAAAAGGGAAAGACTTAATCTACAACTTTCATGTCCAAGAATTTTTCATTTGAAGCATTTTTGGTCATGAAAGAGGAGGTTGAAAATCTTTCCCAAAATGGAAAGTTTGCATTTCAAGTCATTTCCAAAAATGGAAAGTTTTCAATTGGCTCAAAATTCTTCAATCTTGTGAACTTACAACCACTTCTAAGATCAAATAAAGATCATTGAACTTCAATTTGATGAAAATGACCCTTTGGTTCCATTGTTGGGGGCCTCAGATGCCCTGATTTTGACTTAACTTGCTCAAGAAGTTACCCAATGATCAGATGACTTCCACAATGAATTTCTTCATCAAACTTGGTACACATGATCCTTATAACATATTAAGAACATTAGAAACAAGAATGACCCAAAAATTTGGACTTAAGGCCTTTGAAACCAAAACCCTAATTTTGGTCATCTGTGCAGGAAAACCCTAGCTCTGCTTCCATGCCCTTGCCAATTCTTGTGATCTCTTGGCTTTCATGAACTTTGGGGAGCATAATATGATCATAGAACACACATGGACCCTCTTAGATATCTTCAAGACCATTGGGATGGCTCAGATTGATTCTTGAATTGCTCAGATCAAAAATCCTAGATGCAGTTGAAATTGAACTATGCAGTGAAGCAAACATGCAATATGAGATAGTATGCTTACGCTAATGCAAAAATGAAATATCACAAGCCATGGTGTGATAAAGAGTGAGGTCAAATTTGGGGTGTTTACAACGGGCAAAGTTTCAGGATGATCAGTGCAACACATAGAATCAATTTATAACAAAAAAGAGAGGTTCTGGAAAAAAAGTTCTTGAAGGTTACCTGAACTGAGCTTCTTCGAAATGGATCTTTCTGGGCCTCTCTCTTGTGCAAATCAACTCCTCTGGTTCTCCTTGTGCTAATGGAATGCTTGGATGAGGCTTATAGTGGCTGGTTTGGAGGTTTCAATTCTGATGAAGCATGAATCTTGTTTTTGTTTCAAGGTGATTCAGGCCATGGTGAGGGGTGGGAAATGATCCTTGAGGTATGTGGAGTTGAATGATGAAAGAAATTTTAAGTTTTGGTGGCTGAGGAGTGAGTTTCGAAGAAAGGAAGTGTTATGGCAATTTTTGGGATTTCTGAGTTCTTGAGGATTCAGGCTCCAAGATTGTGTGAAATGGGCTCCTTGATGCTTGCATAAACAATGTTGATTGGCCAGAGAGTGGTTGTGGCACAGGCTGATTGGTATGGCTTGATTTGCAAAAAGTCAAAAGTTATGGTACCTTAAGCATGGGCTGAGTCAGAGCTGGCTTTTGGGGTGTCTTGGCCTCAGCTTGGTTCAAGGATGGCCCTAGGATCAATTTTATGCAGCTGGCACAAGTGGATGAAGATTTGTCATGGTTTTGCAAAGTTTATGCATAATTGTCATTTTGAAATTTCTTGAGAATCAAGCCATCAAAACCCTAGGTTCAAAGTCCAATTCTGATCTTTTGAAGTTGCTTTGACATGTTATGGTGCATAGAAGTTGATTAGAGGTCATGAATTGGCTTGGCAAGTGAAATTGCAAAATTCCCTCTTTGTCATGAACTTGAAAATTATAGGATTTTTGCCAACTTTGAAAGTCCATATCTTGAGTTCTAGGATGAATCAAGACATGTTCTAGTACTTTTTGAAAATGGGAAGACATAATCTCCAACTTTCATGCCCAAGAATTTTTCATTTGAAGCATTTTTGGTCATGAAAGAATAGGTTGAAATTCTTTCCCAAAATGGAAAGTTTCCATTACAAGTCATTTCCAAAAATAGCAAGTTTGCATTTGGCTTGTAATTCTTCAACTTTGTGAACTTCCAACCACTTCTAAGATCAAATAAAGATCATAGATACTCAAAATGATGAATGTGACCCTTTGGTACCCTTGGTGGAGGCCTCAGATGCCCTGATTTTGACATTACTTGCTCAAGAAGTTACCCAATGATCAAATGACTTCCACAATGAATTTCTTCATCAAATTTGGTACACATGATCCTTGTAACATATTAAGACCATTAGAAACAAGAATGACCAAAAAAATTGGGATTAAGGCCTCTGAAACCAAAACCCTAATTTTAGGTCATTTGTGCAGGAAATCTTCAGTCTGACTCTATGCCATTGCCATGCTTTGTGATCCCTTGACTTTTATGAACTTTGGGGAGCATATTATGATCATGGAACACACATGGACTCTCTTGGCAAGATTAAAGACCATTGGGATGGCTCAGATCACATGAAAGAGTAGGTTGAAAAACTTTCCAAAAATGGAAAGTTTCCATTACAAGTCATTTCCATTTTTGGCAAGTTTGCTAATGGCTCAAAATTCTTCAATCTTGTGAACTTCCAACCACTTCTAAGATAAAATAAAGATCATTGGAATTCAATCTGATGAAAATGACCCTTTGGTTCCATTGTTGGGGGCCTCAGAGGCCCTGATTTTGAGTTAACTTGCTCAAGAAGTTACCCAATGATCAAATGACTTCCACAGTGAATTTCTTCATCAAACTTGGTACATATGATCCTTATTTAAGAACATTAGAAATAAGAATGACCCAAAAATTTGGAGTTAAGGCCTCTGAAACCAAAACCCTAATTTTGGTCATCTGTGTAGGAAAACCCTAGCTCTGCTTCCATGCCCTTGCCAATTCTTGTGATCTCTTGGCTTTCATGAACTTTGGGGAGCATAATATGATCATAGAACACACATGGACCCTCTTGGATATCTTCAAGACCATTGGGATGGCTCAAATTGATTCTTGGATTTCTCAGATCACAAACCCTAGATGCAGATGAAATTAAACTATGCAGTGAAACAAACATGCAATATGAGATAATATGCTTATGCTAATGCAAAAATGAAAGATCACAAGCCATGGTGTGATAAATAATGAGGGAAAATTTGGGGTGTTTACAGCTGCCCCTATTCAAACATGAATTAGATGTGCAGGATGTAAGCGTTTGGCTTAACAGACAAGCAAGATAACTTGTGGTTGAATACCAAAGACAGTCCGAAATTTGCACTCGCTGGGGAGAAGAAGAAAAGGGATATAAATTGTAAAAGATAGTATAATATGATTATTAAATGAAGGCTATGGAGGACGACCATCGAGCAGAGGACGACTGCTGGGGATAAAGTGGTAGGTAAAGCAATGACGGGGACGACTGACAAGCTGGGGAAATAAAAAGATCATGATGGGGACGGCCATCGGGTAAAGAAATAAGATTCTATGGGGGTTAAAGTAATGAGAAAGGCAATGATGGGGACGACCACTATGCTTGGAAAGTAAAGTAAACAATGATGGGGATGACCATCAGTTTAAAGAATAAATGAAATAATGATGAGGGACGGTCATCAAAGGTGAAGGACGATCATCTAGCAGGGGACGGCTGCTCTCAGGATTTATCACGACATATGAAGAATGGGGACGACCATCAAATAAGCATGATGAAGGACGATCATCAAGATGTGAAGGACGATCACCTAGCAGGGTACGGCTGCTCTCGGGGTTTATCACGACATAGGACAAATGTCGGATAATAAGATCAACGATGGGGACGACCATCGGATAAATGATGAGGGACGGTCATCAAAAGGTGAAGGATGATCACCTGGCAGGGGAAGACTACTTTCTATCACGACATAGGACGAATTTCGGATAGAAGGTTCCAATAATGGAGATTCCATTGGGGAAAAGGATGAGGGACGATCATCCAAAGGTGAAGGACGATCACCTGGCAAGGGAAAGCTTCCAAAAATATCACGACATAGGACGAATGCCGGATATGAGAAAGTTGTTTTGTTGGTGACTTATTGGGGAATGGTAAACACTGACAAGTGCTTACGCTCTTCAAAAATAAAAGATATATGTGTTTGACGGTGTGTATAGATTAAAGATGCAGACGAGCATCCTTAGAACCACGATACGGACGGGTATCGGTAGAAACAAACGCTGACACGTGTTTAAGGATGATGATATGGACGAGTATCAGTCGGTTAAGCAAGGAACGCGGACGAGTGTTTAATCTGCCGGGGAGACATATAAAGTATACGGACGAGTATCAAAGAATTATGTATTAGTATGTACAAGTATGATTTGTTGGTGAAGTATGTGCAAGACACGACCGAGTGTCGAAAGATTGGGCAAGGGACACGGACGAGTGTCAATTATGTATAAATATAAACATGCCTCTGTTTTGAGAGTGCAAAGGGGATGCTTTGGCTTTTACTTGTGGGGGATATAAGTTTTGTATATTGTTGATGAAGGTTTTTGCAGGTGATTGGCTTGAACCCGACTTATGATCATGCAAATGTTTGATTTTTGCCGTAATGCTCCGTATTAGACAGAATTCTACGCTTATTTGGTGAATATGATGCGAAATACTATGATTATGCAAAAGAGAAACTGATCCGAGACTCGGATCCTGCGGGGATAAAGATCTCTGGATGATCTGCTTGGAGGGATAACCCGGCTGGGAAAGAGATCATTGATGGCTCTGTCCGGAGGGAGAATTCTGCTTGGGGGAATAAATCAATGGTAGATGTATCCGGAGGGAAGAACTCCTTAATGAGTAATTTTTAGCAACTCAACTAGGGATGTGTTTCAGGTATTGCTCTTCTGGGGAGGAAACTCAGTGGGGAATCAGTTCCATCAACTCTGCTAAGGATGAGAGAAATTTGGCACTCTAGTGGGGGATAGGAAATTCCTTGCCCATCTTGTTGTGAAATAGTTGTCAGGCACTGCTCGGGGGGTCCTGCTTGGGGAGGAGGTAACTTATGGGAAGTAGCATGCTGAGGATTCAATGCTTGATATGCCCTCTGTTGCATATTCAATACCTGTAACCTGTTAAGACAAAGGGAAACACACAAGTATCCCGAGGTATCCCTAACCGGATTCCGTCATAGGAGTTAGATTTATCTAAAAGTAATATATTTCCTGCAAGCATTTATAAAAATGGCTCACATGTTATATGCAAGTGTTGTATTATGAACATTGGACATTTTGCAAATGAAACTAAAATATACAAAACAAAGTGTGACTGAATATTCTGATTTTATTGATTTGGGTGCCGGAATTGGCAAGTACAGTCAAAGAAGCGAATCCCCTGGAATGAGGAGATTGCTGTAAATTGAGAAAATAAAAGTGTTGGCAATGTTTGAAGATGACGCTCCAGTGAGCTTCCTTTGCTATGACCTGTATGACCTCGACGTTCTTCTTTATCTTGCTTCCTGGAGAAGGTTGATTCTGACTGACGCTTTGTCCTTTCGAATTTTGCCATGTTGTGAGTGGCACAGACGAATTAAGAATACAATTGTTCGCTTATTCCCTGATTTTGCGTGGATCGCCCTTTCGGGGTTTCAATCCACCGGGATACCCATTTTTGCCTGAGCTGTTCAATGTGGCTTTTCAACTCAGCGGGTGTACATTTTTTCAATTTTCCCTTATTTTTGCTCGAGTCTTTTATTCTGTTTTTGACTTGCCGGGATGCCCTAGTTTTGCCTGGACTTACATTCTGTTTTTATGTCCAGCGGGTCATTTTTCATGCGAAGTATTTTTTTACTGCATCTGAATTCACAGGAGACGGGAAGTCTTCACCATCCATGTGTAAACACCCCAAATATTCCCTCACTCTTTATCACACCATGGTTTGTGATCTTTCATTTTTGCATAAGCATAAGCATATCCCCTCACTTAGCATATTTGCTTCACTGCATAAGTTCAAGTTCATCTGCATCTAGGGTTTGTGATCTGAGCAATCCAAGAATCCATCCGAGCCATTCCAAAGGCCTCAAAGTGTTCCAAGAGGGTCCATGTGTGTTCTATCATCAAATTATGTCCCTCAAAGTTCATGGAAGTCAAGAAATCACAAGAACTGGAAAAGCATGGAAGCAGAGCTAGGGTTTTCACTTCACAAATGACCAAAATTAGGGTTTTGGTTTCAGAGGCCTCAACTCCAAATTTTTGGGTCATTCTTGTTTCTAATGTTCTTAAGATGTTATAAGGATCATGTGTACCAAGTTTGATGAAGAAATTCATTGTGGATCTCATCTGTTCATTGGGTAACTTCTTGAGCAAGTTAAGTCAAAATCAGGGCATCTGAGGCCCCCAACAATGGAACCAAAGGGTTATTTTCATCAAATTGAAGTTCTATGATCTTTATTTGATCTTATAAGAGGTTGGAAGTTCACAAGATTGAAGAATTTTGAGCCATTTGCAAAGTTGCCAAAAATGGAAATGACTTGTATTGGAAACTTTCCATTTTGGGAAAGTTTTTCAACCTCCTCTTTCTCAACCAAAAATGCTTCAAATGAAAAATTCTTGGTCATGAAAGTTGTGTATTAGGTCTTTCCCTTTTCAAAAAGTACAAGAACATGTTCTGATTCACTATAGAACTCAAGTTATGATCCTTCAAAGTTGGCAAAAATCCTATAATTTTCAAGAATGCACCAAAGAGGGATTTTTTGCAAAACCACTTGCCAAGGCTTCTAATGACTTCAAATGTGTACAAATACTTCATGACATGATAAAACAACTTCAAAGCATCAGAATTGGCCCAAGAATTGGAAGGTTTCATGGCTTGAATCACAAGAAACACCAAAGAGGGAAAATATGCAAAACTCATAGAAACCCTAGCATCAAGTGTTCCAGATGCAATCTTTCAATCCTATGGCCCTCCTTGATCCATGCTGAGCCCAGGCACCCCCAAAAACTCAGGCCTGCACCATGCCCATACCTCAATGTAAACACCCCAAATTTGCCCTCACACCATGGCTTGTGATCCTTTCATATGCATAAGTTCAATCATAGCATCTCATACCACATTTTTTAATTCACTGCATTGTTTCTAAGTCATCTACATCTAGGGTTTGTGATCTGAGCCATCCCTGAGCCATCCCTGAGCCATTTGAGCCACTCTTGAAATTTTTTATCAAACCTTTTATTAATTTTCAGAACCCAAAAATATTTTTATTTTTATTTTTTGCATTAAAAAAGAATTTTTAAATCATTTAAATGTTTTATTTAATTAGTTAATTGATTTTAATTAATTAAAAATACATTTAAGTATTTAAAAATCACCAAAAAAATCAGAGAACATTCTTAGACAATTAGAAGCATTTACAAACTCACCATACAAATTTCTTTTTGGTTTTGATCATACTTTGACATTTTTCAATGAATTAGGGTTCTTAAATTTGTTCATTTTTAACCCTAACTTCAAAAATTCATAACTTTTAAACCAAGTTGAGTTTGTGAATGATTCTTTTTGCATTGTTCTATGCATGACTTCTAGCATAAAAAAACATTTTTGTTTCATTTTTATATTTCATTTTCAATTTGTTTGGCATTTTACATTGAGGATCACCCAAAAAACCCTAGAAACTTAGGAAATTCATAACTCCTTTTAGTTTTAGCTTCTGACCTCCCCCTTTGGTTGGAAACCTAGTATAGGTTTAGGGTTCCTTTGAGTGCATTTTCAATTTTTTATCTTGTCATTTGCTTCTGTTTTTGAGTTTTGCATCTCATCCTTTCATAAAACCCTAATTTCTCATCTTCACTTGCATTCATCTTGCATATTCTTGCATTCATGAACTTGCCATGACATTTTATGCATTCACATGACTTCTAAGACATCTTAGGACACATTAGAATCATGTTTGATCATTGCATCATCCATTTGCCATGTTATGCATTCATTTCATTTCATATGCACTCATGAATTGTCATGCTTCTTACATGCTTCATTTGCATTCCCATCTCTTGTATGATCATTCATAACTCTTGACATACATTTGCATCATCTCTTAGCATCATTTGCATCATATATATGCTTCTGGTTTTGGTTTGCATCCTTGCATTCATTTCATTTTCATTTCATTTCATTTCCTTTTGCTAACTTTTCAGGTGGTAAGTTACTTTGAGAAGTGAATTTGCCTTCACTTCTCACGATTTCTTCTTAATCTCTCTTATGCATTCATTGCTACATTTTGTATTTGTATTAGAGTGAGCTTGCTCATTCATGTTCCCCCCTCACTTTCTTTCTTCAAGCAACTTATCTTCTTAAGTGAAGTAAGTTGACTTGTTTCTTCTGCTTCTCCTCCTTTCTCTGCTTCTTTCTTGGTGGCTCTTCTTGAAGATCTCTTGAAAGCCTCATAAACCCTAGGAATACCCAATCATGATAAAAATTAGGGTTTTATTAGTCCCTCATTAGTTTTACCTTTGTGTCATCTTTTGTGTCTTCTCCTTTCATCTCATAATCAAGGATTAAACCCTTAAGGCTTTAAGGCTTTGTGATTAAGGTTATGCCTGAATCCTTCTCTTAGGATGGAGTGTATAACTTAAATCCTAAGTGTTAAACCCTTAATGTGTTTAAATCCTTTAATCAATCCATCTAATAATCACTAAGACATCAAGCTTGTAACTTGGGCCTTGCATTAGGGTTCTAATTCTTCCTTAATTGGTTAAGAAGGACTAACCCTAGTGTTAATGGAAAACTCCCTCTCAAGTTGTCTTACAAACCCTAAAATCCATTTCTTAACCTTATCATTAACTAAAATCCACTCTAATAAAGGTTTTTTTTGTCATGAGGTTAATCCCTAATCATTGATTAAGTTGGGGTATCTTCCTCAGCTTAAATGTTCTCATCTATTATCCTTCTATGAGGATGGTGTAATGGGTCCATTAAATCCTTGATTATGGCTTAAACTCATTACCTAACACTAAACAAAAACTCTAAAAAAAAAACATCTAAAAAAATGCAAGTAGGTTAATGATCTTAACCCTACATCATGGTGATTAAGTGTGAGGTGCTTACTTCATACTTAAGGTATTCTCATTACCCCTAATCAGAGGGAAGATGTGATGATTTTACTAACCCTTGGTTTAGGCTTAAGCTCATTTTCTTATGACAAACAAAAAAAGCAATAAAATATTGAAAACACCAAAAACAAACAATAATCGTCTCCTTCGGGATTCTTTTCTCACCTCATTCACTCACAAACGAGAACTCGCTTCTTCCGTCCAATGCAAGACAGTTAGCACCTGAGCCAGATAGGTCATACACTCGAGCATAGACAAGCAGGCAGTTCATTAGTCAATTTATCTTTCAGTCTCTTTGAGTCGAACTACGGTGTTCTGACTTCCTCATTGCACGAGAGGATACGTAGGCATAACTTAACTGTTATCGAACAAAAGTCTCTGTATATTCCCCCTCTTCCAGCATTATTCTTTAAGCCTCATTGTCTTGAGCATTGCACTTTTTTCCTTACAATGACACTCTTTTATTTCACTTCACACTTCTTTAGCACTGACACTTGTATTCTTTTCCAGCTTTTAAACACAGAATAGCATTGACACTACCCCTTTAAACACAAACTTTCATGCGTGGATCCCGTCGAGTACGACGAACAATCTGGGTGCTAATACCTTCCCAGGTTGTAACCAACCCCCTTTCTCAGTTTCTCTGGTTCGCAACCGTCTAATCCATCTCTTTCTAGGTTTATGCAGCATTACCTTTCCTTCGGGATAAAAATGCCTAGCTGGCGACTCTTTTTAGTTCATCTTCATGTCCTCTCCTTTGCTGACCGTTCGCGTCTGTACCCCTTCTGGCCCTGTGTCATTTGGCGGGAGCGACACACTTCCCCCCAACTTCCACCCTAGGCCACCTCAGACCCCCTAAAGCTCCAGAATCAATCTTCTAACATCCCTAAGCAAGAATCCAGCCCCAAACAACATTTATATTCCATCAAATTCATGAATCGAAGCAAAATGGAAAATTGCACAAAACTATCAGAAGCTAAATACATGCTTGTTTTCAACTCATTTTCAAAACCAAACACATCACAATGATCAATGAAACATGTAGATTGATATTGTAACTTAAAAGGCAAGTTCTGGAAAATTTGTTCTTGATGATACCTGAGATGAAGCTTTCTCAATCTGAGCTTTCTAGACCTTTCCTTGATGCAAAACCAACCCACTTGGTTCCCTTGTGCTTCTGAAAGACTTGAATGAAGCTTGTATGGCTTGGTTTGTGAGTTTCAGTTATGAATGTGCAGAAATTGTGTTTTGTTTTGAGAAGCTTTCAGGCCATTGTAAAGGTTGCTTTGTGATCCTTATGATGTGTATGATTGAATGGTGCAAAGAGTTTTGAGGTTTGATGGTTGTACTGAGAGATTCAAAGAGATGAAAGTTTTGGGGATTTTTGTGAAACTCAGCTTGTGGAATGATTCAGGCTTGTGTGTGTTATGAAATGAGCTGCATAAGGTTAGTATAGGCCAATGAGAGTGATCAGAAAGTGGGTGGTGGCATAGTGTGATTGGTATGGGCCAAGTTGCAAAAATGTCAACATTGTGTACTTGAGGTATGGACATGGTTCAAAGCTGTTTTTAGGGGTGTCTTGGCATCAGCTAAGTTTGTGGAGAGTCCTAGGATTGAATTTGTGCAGCTGGATCACTTGGATGAAGAGATATCATAGGTTTTGCAAGCTTTATGCATTTTTCCCTCTTTGAACATTTTGTGAAAATGAGGCATGGTTTCTTGTGATCCAAGGCACAATTCTGGTCCAAATGTGTTGCACTATGTTGGTATGATGTTTAGAGGTCATGAAATGGCTTGGCAAGTGAATTTGCAAAATTCCCTCTTTGGTGCACACTTGAAAATTATAGGATTTTTGCCAACTTTGAAAGGCCATATCTTGAGTTCTAGGATGAATCAAGACATGTTCTTGTACTTTTTGAAAATGGGAAGACATAATATACAACTTTCATGTCCAAGAATTTTTCATTTGAAGCATTTTTGGTCATGAAAGAATAGGTTGAATATCTTTCCCAAAATGGAAAGTTTCCATTACAAGTCCTTTCCAAAAATAGCAAGTTTGCATTTGGCTCAAAATTCTTCAACTTTATGAACTTTCAACCACTTCAATGATCAAATAAAGATCATAGAGACTCAAAATGATGAATGTGACCCTTTGATACCCTTGATGGAGGCCTCAGATGCCTTGATTTTGACTTTACTTGCTCAAGAAGTTACCCAATGATCAGATAACTTCCACAGTGAATTTATTCATCAAATTTGGTACACATGATCCTTATAACATATTGAGACCATTAGAAACAAGAATGACCAAAAAATTTGGGATTAAGGCCTCTGAAACCAAAACCCTAATTTTAGGACATTTGTGTAGGAAATCCTCAGTCTTCCTCTATGCCTTTGCCATGCTTTGTGATCCCTTGACTTTTATGAACTTTGGGGAGCATATTATGATCATGGAACACACATGAACCCTCTTGGAAAGATTCAAGACTATTGGGATGGCTCATATTACTTATTGGATTGCTCAGATCACAAATCCTAGATGCAGATGAAATGAACTATGCAGTGGGATATGATATGCTTATGCTAATGCAAAAATGAAAGATCACAAGCCATGGTGTGAGAGAAAAAAGTGAGGGCATATTTGGGTTGTTTACAGCTGCCCCTATTCAAGCATGAGTTAGCTGTGCAGGATGTAAGCGCTTGGCTTAATAGACAAACAAGATAACTTGTGGTTGAATACCAAAGACAATCCGAAATTTGCACTCACTAGGGAGAAGAAGAAAATGGATATAAATTGTAAAAGATAGTATAGTATGAGTATCAAATGAAAGCGATGGAGGACGACCATCAAGTAGAGGACGACTGCTGGGGGTAAAACGGTAAGCAAAGAAATGACGGGGATGACCATCATGCTGGGAAATAAAGAAACCGCGACGGGGACGACTATCGGGTAAAGTGATGAAGGACGGTCATCAAAAGAGAAAAGACCACGATAGGGACGGCCATCGGGTAAAGAAATAAAACTCTCTGGGGATTTGAGAAAAGAATTGATAGGGACGACCATCAGGCTTGGAAAGTAAAGTAAACCACGATAGGGATGACCATCGGGCTAAACCGATAAAGGACGATCATCAGGAAAAGGAAAAAGGGACCACGACAGGGACGACCATCGGGTTAAAGAATAAATGAAATATTTAATGAGGGACGGTCATCAAAGGTGAAGGATGATCACCTAGCAGGGGACGGCCTGCTCTTTATCACGACATAGGACGAATGCCGGATAGAAAAGATCAACGATGGGGAAGGCCATCGGAAAAGCATGATGAAGGACGATTATCAAGAGGTGAAGGACGATCACCTAGTAGGGTACGGCTGCTCTTTATCTCGACATAGGATGAATGCCGGATAAGGATCAACGATGGGGACGGACATCGGATAAATGATGCGGGACGGTCATCAAAAGGTGAAGGACGATCACCTAGCAGGGGACAACTGCTCTTTATCTCGACATAGGACGAATGCCGGATAGAAGGTTCCAACAATGGGGATTCCACTAGGGGAAAGGACGAGGGACGGTGTTGCACCCCAAAATTTGCCCTCACCTAGACAAGACATTGTGTACTAATGTGTCCCAAGAGGTTCACAAGGTTCACAAGGTATCTCAAGAGGTTCACAAGGTTCACAATTAGTAAGAAAGTTTGACAATCCCCTCAGACAAAACATCCTCCTGAGCAATGCATCCTAAACTAGGGTTTTGAGTTTCATCAGGCTAAATGGACTTCTAAGGATTCAAGTGAGCTTCATAGAATCCTATATGTCTTTAAGAATCCCTATTTCAAGTTTCAAGGCTTTCCCAAAAGGTTTGCTCAGTCCGATGATCAGATATGCAAAAATACGTCAAAGCAGTTAAAAAGTCAAACTAAGGTCAACTGTGGTCAAACCAAAGTCAAACTTCATTTTTTGCCAACATCAATTATATGAAGTAAAATTCATCATTTGATCAAGGGTTGATCATGATTCGTCAAGGAGATTTCAGATCATCAAGAATCAGGAGTTTCTAAATTAGGGTTTTCACAGGAAAAGTCAACTGAACTTTGACCAGCCATAACTTTCACATGCTTCATCAAAATTTTTCCATCCAAAGCTCATTTTGAAGGAAATTGAATTCTCTACAACTTTGTGTTTCATAAGCCAAGCCCAAAAATGCTTCATTTGGAAGGTATGAGCTAAGACATTATAGGTCATTTTAAAAGTCAACAAAAAGTCAACATCTTCTAAAGGGCATAATTTAAAAATGGTAAAGGATATGGACATGAGACCAAAGAGGTTGGTTAGAGGACTCTCTAAGTTTTCCAAAATGTCCAAGAACACCTTAATATCGTTAAAATTGAGGGATTTATGCATTTGCAAAGTTGGGAAATTTTTGAGAGGTTTATTGAGCAAATGGGGTCTTAGAACCAATTCTTTCCACACGGGCTTGCAATTTTATGACCCAATCTCTACCATGACATCATGCACGATTCAAATATCATTTATTTAGATTTTTATAGTTTATTTTTTATTTATTTTGATTTTATTCATTAAAAATCAATTTAAATTAAAATAAAATATAAAAACTCAATATTTAAAGTTGATTCTTGTTCTAGAAGGTCATAAACATCATTTAGAGATGATTGATCTTATTCAAATTTGTGCTAGAACAGATTGGTATGCAAAGATTTGATTTTTCACATATTTTGATCATGACATTCCTTCACATTCAAGGCATTCAAAAAAGCCCACAAATCCATAAACTCTTGACCTAATTTACATCACTATAAGTTCACAAACCTATTACAAGCACAAGGGATGAAATTCAGAGCCTCCAAGAACACCATTCAACTTCAAAATTTCATACAAAAAATCACATTCGGATTTCAATTTGTAGGCCATATCAAGAAGTTTTGAAGGTTGCAACACATTCCTGGATGATCATTGAATCTATTTGGATCATTTGCAGCATCCAAATCATCACTAATTGCATAAACCAAATCAAACTTGTTCTTGTTTTAATTTTTTTCAATTTTGATTATTTGTGTGTTGTTGATGAATTCTAACCATCTATTCTTGTTAGCAATTATGTTTAGATTGTTTCTGGGCAAAGAAATTGAAGAACCATGACCTGAATCGAAAACTACCATTGTTAGGGTTTATGGTGGCCGTTTAGGGTTTCTTAATTAAACCAATATAAATAAATTCTAATAACATCAATGAACTGTGTATGATGCGTGGATCACAATGATATGATCAACTTGATGAAATTTGACAATTTTCATGGTGTTTGAAGAGACATAGGTTTTCCTGTGAATCTTAATTCGCAAGAAATTTCATAGCAACTTTTGCAGGTAATTTCCCAGGTAAAAGGAAGAAGATGAAGTCAGTTGGCGCACAGGAGGAAATTCAAATTTGAGTTTAATATTTTATTAAATTGTTTTCATATTATTTCAACAGATGTTGCTTGGCCCAGTGGTGTTGGCGTGTGCGTGTTATTGGCTGTGACCTGTGTTCGATCCTTGGTGACAACAATATTTTGTTCAATTTTTCACTTATTCAACTAACTTAATATATTATGTTTGTTTGTTGATTAGCTTGCAGACGCACCCCATGTGGCTCAGTTGGTTAAAGTGTTTGGTTGTTGTTGTGATGGTCAGGGGTTCGAATGCTAGGTTCCAACATTTTTTTTCATAATTATATTTGATTGCAGGTTTACAATATATGAATTGTATGGTGTATAGCTTTCACCAGCGCGTGCTGGCTCAACTAGTTTTGTGTGTTGCTATTCAGGTAAAGGACCTGGGTTCAAATCCCAGGTCCTATCTTTTTAGGGGTTTTTCATATTTTCCTTATTTTAGTTATTTTCTTAGTTTTAATTTAAATTAATATAATTAAAATAATTTCTAAAATAATAACCAATAATATTTTTCTAAAACTTTATATTTTCTAAAAATTCATATTTATTTTCTTAATGTTATTTATTTTGTATTAATTTTATAATATGTTTATATATAATTATTATGTATTTTTGTAAATAAATTAATAATGTATTTTAATTATAATTAAAAACCCTAATTTTCTTAAATTAAATACTAACCCTAATTTTTTCTTAACCCTAATTTTTATCCTAACCCTAAAAATTAACTTATTTTTTTTCTAAACCTTAATTAAATTATTAATCTTAATCTTTATTAATATGTAAATAATTTGTTATTTGTTTATTATTATTAAACTTATTTTCTTAATTAACTTCTAAAACTTTTCTAATATTAATTTTTCTTGTTAAATTCTTATTTCCTGTATTTATTTATTTTTCTAACCCTTATTATTATTATTATTTTATTATTACTAATATGTGATTATTGTTTATTTATTATTCTTATTATATTTATTATTATCATTATTATTTTTATTATTATGTAATTGCTAAAGCCATGTAATAGGTTTATTTTATATCTTTGCTTTATTTTTGTAATTATTTTTACTGTATGGTTAGTAATCTTAGGGTGTGTATAACCTATATGTGATTAAATTGAACTTAGAAAATTAATTTAAATAAGATAAATACATGAATATAAACACTCACACACGTAAGTCGATTTTTGATCGCCATCTTGCACTTCCTAAGTTACCCCTCTTGGTTGCCTTAAATAATATGGTCAAGTCCCTCGAATATAGGGGTGTCTTAAGCAAAGTCCCTTCATAAAAATCATCAAGTCCCTATAGTTTAAAAGATCAAGTCCCTTCGAGGTTGCTTACGGAATACTGATCTTGTCCCTTCGAATAAATGATGATAGTCCCTACGAATTGCTAAAGACACCATTACCTGTTGCTTTCTATGACCATACGATGACCCTACGCTTGTCCCTTAACATCCAAGGTAATGACTACCTATTCCTTAATAATAGGGATAGTCTTACCATTGAAAGAACATACGAGAATACGAAAGACTTAGTCTAGGGTAGGTACCTCATAGTTACTTGCTCACATCTTTAAAAAAATACTTTTCACACCTCACTATTTTCAAACATTTTCAAACAAGGCTTTGTATACATCCATACGAGGATCATTACAAAGTACTTAGAAAAATTCTAATCACACACTACACTCTTCAAAATCAATTTAAGTGAGCTAAGTAACTAAGAGCCCATGGATAACCATGGATATAAAGGGTGCTAACACCTTCCCTTTATATAACCTACCCCCCGAACTCAAGTCTTTTAAAAATAGGTCTTTCTTGTTCTTTTATGTCCTTTCCATTTGGATAAAATAAAAGTCGGTGGAGACTCTTGCTATCCGTAACATGACTAAAAGTCAGTTCTCCCACCGTGTTACAGAACTGGAGACTCTGCTGGGGATGTTAATAAAAGAGGGGTACCCTTAGGAATTAGATCACTTTAAATTGTTTTCCTTGTTTGCTTTATATTACTTGTTGGGTTTTATGTGTGAAAGATCCTAACCCGGATCTAGTGTACCCTAGGTAAATGGCAATAGACCAAGGAAACTGTACAGCGTATACCGATATGGTTGATCTGGTGGCCATAGTTAGTGTGACTTCTTGGTTGGTGCTTATGTTCCTTAAGTAAGTTGAGGATAATATGAGGCTGCCATTTGTTGTCAATACACTAACTAACATTTAGAACCCTAGTCATCCCATCTTGGCCTTTAGAAAAGTAGTGAGATAACTGGCTTTGGTGAAGACTGAAGTTGGTTGATACCCGATACTACGCTCATTGAGATCCTAAACTTGGAGGGTTTTGGTTGGAAGTAAGTTGCCTACTGAACAACCACCCTTGGGAAGGATCAGTGATATTGAGATCCCTTAGAACCTGGTTACTTTTGTAGGACAGGATGAACCATCTAAACTTCAAGGGAGGGTACTCACCTTTAAACCTCATGCAAGCCTTCAAACCTAGGGCTATTGTGTGACTTGTTTGTGTGTGCCGCATGTTTGTGATTGAGCATAACATCATAAAATCATCATGCATCATAAGCATAGCATTTTCACTAACCATTTCAAGGACCAAAGGATTTATCTTTGTTCTTTGTTGCAGGTCATGGCTTCTGCTCATAGGAATACTATTCGGATCAACTTTGTAGGGATACCTCATAAGCTTAAGGAATTGGTCTCTCAGGTTTCTGAAAACTCCCAGTTCATCAAGAGGCATGGTCACCTACTGGATCTAGTCACTTCAGGGTTCAATGAAGACATGATGAGTGTCCTATTTCAGTTCTTTGACCCTAAAGATCATTGCTTCACATTCCCCGACTATCAGCTGGTTCCTACAATGGAAGAGTTCTCCAAGCTACTGGGTATACCTATCCTTGATCAGAGACCCTTCACAGGCTTAGAGAAAGAGCCTAAACCTGAAGTCATTGCTGCAGCCTTGCATTTGAATAAATCAGACATTGTCCTAGAAACAAGAAGTGGGGTTAAGGGTATCCTTGCCAAGGTATTGATGAAGAAAGCTCAAGTGTTCCTGAAGGCTATGAGTTATGATGCTTTTGAGGAGATATTAGCCCTATTGATCTATGGCCTAGTTTTGTTCCCTAATCCAGACCAGTTCATAGACCTACACACTATCAACATATTTCTGACTCGCAATCCAGTGCCTACATTACTTGTAGACATCTTACATTCTCTCCATACCCGTACTACAAAGGCACGAGGAACTTTGATGTGTTGCATACCTCTATTGTCTAGGTGGTTTATTTCTCACCTTCCTCGATCAGTGATGAAGAATGAACAAGGGTTAAGGTGGTCTAAAAGGATTATGTCACTTCCTCATTCAGATATTCATTGGTGCTCTCGATCTATGGAGAATGTTACTATCATTGACCGTTATGGGGAGTTCCCTAATGTGCCACTCCTTGGCATAAGAGGGGGGATTACCTACAATCCTTCTTTAGCTCTACGTCAGTTTGGTTATGCTCGGAGTGATGGTCCTTATGACATGCTTATTCAGGGTATTGTGTTCGACTATGACAATGATCTGCAAAGTTACCGGCAAAGGTTTATACGAGCTTGGGGTAAAGTGAACAAGGTTGACAGCAAGACTCTGGAACCAAAGTACTCCATTCCTATGGAACTTTATCTCAGATGGGTACGAGCACGTGCTCAGACTCTTATGATGCCATATCCTGCTATCCTTCTAGTTACCATGGAGCCTGTTGCTGAAGGAGATACCCCTTATGTCATCCTTCATCTAGACATGCCTACTGACATGGAAGAGTTGCAGAGGTCCTGGATCTAGTTGAAGGAACAAAGGGATACTTTTGAGACTCATTTCAAAGCTAGTCAAGAAAGAATTCTGGAGCTGACATGACAACTTCATGAAGAGCGGAATCTCAACACATACCTCAATACAAAGAGGAAGCGTCCATGGGAGACTTAAAACCCCATCTTTGTATTTATTTCATTTTGTTGTAAGCCCAGGGGGAAAACAAGTTTATTGCTTACTAATAAAAGTTTACTTTCTGGTTGTTTAAACAAATTTAAATCCTGCGGTCCTTGAAAACATTGTATATGTATTTACATACCATATCATTGCATCACAGGTTTCTTATGAACAGGTATCTTATCTTCTCGCTGTTTATTTCAGCAGAAATGGCTCTTGAACAGACTGTTAAGGATTTCCAGACTCAGAATGCACAATTCCAAGAACTGATCCTGAACTTGTCCAAGGGACAAGATGAGCTGAAGGCACTGCTGGCTAAGAAGAAGAAGAAGAAGACTAGAAAATTAGGGGGTCTCATCAAGCTGGGTAGAAGATTCAGAGGTCCTATCAATACAAAGGAAGAGGTTGAGGATTTTGAGTCTGAAAATTCTGAGAAAGAGGGAGGTAGTCTTCATGATACTGTAGAAGATTCTGATTCTGAGGCGAACTATTATCATGATCCTGCTAGTAAGGAGAAATACAAGATGTTGGTAGACAAAATGAACGCTATGGAACTACAAAAATCTTCTGGGCTTGATTTTGAAGATTTGAGTTTAGTTTCTGGAGTGGTTATACCTATTGGCTTCAAGGTTCCTGTTTTTGTGGTGTATGATGGTGTTTTATGTCCTAAACTGCATTTGAGATCCTAT
Source organism: Lathyrus aphaca (assembly GCA_963966055.1). Taxonomy (NCBI): domain Eukaryota; kingdom Viridiplantae; phylum Streptophyta; class Magnoliopsida; order Fabales; family Fabaceae; genus Lathyrus; species Lathyrus aphaca. Next base: position 452,003,691 of record OZ014520.1, read on the forward strand.
GTCCGGAGGATTCAACCACATACTACTGACAAGAAACTGTGGATTCATTTCTTCCAAGAGAGTTTATTTGGAGCTCAATTGGAATGGTATTATCAACTTGAAAGTGTTAATATTCGTGATTGGAATGATCTTGCTGAGGCCTTCTATAGGCAATACCAATATAATGCTGATTTAGCACCAACTCGCATGCAGCTCCAAAGCATGTATATGGGTGCTAAGGATAGTTTCAAAGAGTATGCCCAGAAATGGAGAGATCTGGCTGGCAGAGTTCAACCTCCTCTGACTGATAGGGAGCCGGTGGATATGTTTATGAGTACGCTGAATGGTCCTTTCCATAGTCACCTCATTGGAAGCTCATCATCTGGTTTCACTGAGCTGATAATGATTGGAGAGCGTGTAGAAAGTGGTATAAGAAATGGCAAGATACAGGTGGGTGCCTCTTCATCAAACACTGCTAAGAAGCCCCCTAGTTAAAAGAAGGAGTCTAATGCTGTGTATGGTAAACATAATCGTAACAGGAGTCACCAATCTGTGGGAGCAGTTCACATCTCCAACCCTGCCCCTACAACACCAGAGCAACAACAAAACAATCAACAGAAGCCTAGAAGACAGTTCACCAAGATCAACATGTTACTGGCCCAAGCCTTGCAACACATGTTGAAAGGGGAGCTAATTACTTTGAGGAATCCTCCTCAGAATCCTAATACATCCTCTCCTCGGTACAATCCTAACGCAAGATGTGCATATCATTCTAATAGTCCGGGACATGACACCAACAACTGCTGGGTGTTGAAAAACAAGATTCAAGACATGATCGAAGCTGGGGAAATTGAATTTGACCCTCCTGGGACCCCAAATGTTATCACTTCTCCTATGCCCAATCATGAGAAGACTGTTAATGTTGTTGATGAGATTTCCTATGTTTCCTCAGTAGCTAAAGTGACTACTCCTCTATCCATTATCAAGAAGAAGCTGGTGCAGGCTGGGTTATTTCCAGGTTGCAACGAAGACTCTTTTTACTGTGCCTATAAACCTGATAGTTACTGGAAGTTGAAGGATGGAATTCAACGCCTCATGGACAATTACACCATATTATTTGAGAGGACTCCTTCTGTGGAAAGTATGTGTGAACATCTAACCCGAAGCACGAAGCTTGAAGATGTAGCTATGGTTGATAAAGTACCAGTGAGAATCACCTCTAAAGGTCCTGTCAGGATTACATCCAAAGGACCAGTGAAAATTACTACTGAAGGCCCTGTGAAGACTGTTGCTGAAGTTAGAGTGGCTCCCATGATCATTACCACTCCTGGTCCTGTTCCTTATACATCTGATAAAGTTATACCCTGGAATTATGGTTCTGATGTTTATATCCATGGTGTCAAACAAGAACCTTTGACTGATGCACCTATTACTGATATTAGTCTGGATATTGACAACATTGATGGAACTAGTAAGATCACCAGAAGTGGAAGAATCTTCTTCCCTCAAGATACCTCTAAGAGTGCAGTTAATCCAACTCATACCTCCAATTCTGGGCCAAGTACTGATGCCCGGGGCAAAGGTCCTGTGATTGAACTTGTGCAAACTGAGGCACCAACTGCTGAAAACCTCTCTAAACAGATGGAGGAAGTACTAAAGATCATTCGCAAAAGTGATTATGATATTGTTGACCAGTTGGGGCATACTCCCTCCAAAATCTCCATGTTATCTTTGTTGCTATGTTCTGAGGCCCATGCTAAAGCCTTAATCAAGTTCTTAAAGACTACTCATGTGCCAAATGAAATTTCTGTGGAATAATTTGAGAATTGTGTTGCACATCTGACTAGTGATAATGGTCTGGGCTTTTCTGATGCTGACCTGACTCCTGCCAAAATAAATCATAACAGAGCTCTGCATATCTCCATTGAATGTAAAGGTACTACTTTGTCTCATGTACTGGTGGACAATGGTTCTTCATTAAATGTGCTCCCCAAAGAGGTCCTGGACAAGCTCAGTCCTGAGGATGTTGTGTTAAGACCAAGTGATGTAGTGGTAAGGGCCTTTGATGGTTCAAGAAGAGTGGTACATGGAGAAGTAGACCTCCCGATCAAAGTAGGCTCTCAAGTCTTCAACTCTACTTTCTATATGATGGATATTCGTCCTGCGTATTCTTGTCTGCTTGGGTGCCCCTGGATCCATGAGGCAGGTGCTGTGAGTTCTACCTTGCATCAGAAGTTGAAATATCCGGTGAAAAACAAAATTGTCAATATCTATGGTGAAGAAGAATACATGGTTAGCCATGTGAATACTTTCAAATATGTAGAAATGGAGGGTGAAATGGTTGAAACTCCGTGCCAAACATTTGAAGTTGTTCCTTGCTCTGCTCCTGTTCCTCAGTCTGTCCCTGCTTCTGAAAGAGCTCATATGGTTAGTAGAATGCCTCCTACAATGGCCTCCCTCAAAGATGCTAAGGCTGTGGTTGAAAAAGGTGGTTCTTCTATTTGGGGTCAGCTTCCCAACATCCCTTATAAATCTGATAAGTTTCATTTGGGTTTCACTGCAGAATCTCAGAGGGCTGTTCGTCGTGCTCGTGCTGTTCGTATCACTAATCAAGGGGTCATAAGAGATCAAATCAATGCTGTGGGTGACTATAATGAAGACTATAACCTGGATGATTGGATCTTTCCTACCATGGGTGATGGGCTCAACAATTGGAAGGCTGAAGACGCTATTCCTATCTCCTTTAGTCAGGAGTAAATACTATTACTATGTTTTGTTTTAAATTTGTAATTTCGAATAATAAAACCTTTCAAGCCTTGTGTCTTACCCGGGGCACAATGGTATGCTTGTTTCGGGATGTCATTTCATTTGCATACTTCATTCAATAAAATCAATGGACGTTTCGTTTTCGTAAATATTGTGCTCCTTGTCTTTCTTTTATTATTATTTTTGTTTTATCAGCTATGTGTTCTTACACACACCCACATCACTAAAATGCAGATCCTCATCCACTCTGGATCCTATTGATAACATTTCTACTATTGCTAATTATAATTTCGAGAATCCGATCTATCAAGCTGAAGATGGAAAGGAGGAAGATTGTGATGTACCTGTAGAGCTTGCTAGGTTGTTACAACAAGAAGAGAAAGCTACACAGCCACATGAAGAGCCAATCGAAGTTGTGAATCTGGGAACTGAAGAAAACAGGAAAAAGGTCAAGATAGGGGCTGAATTAGAGGATGGTGTTAAGAACAGATTAATCTAGATGTTACGTGATTATGTGGAGATCTTTGCTTGGTCTTATGAAGATATGCCAGGGTTGGATAATGACATTGTGGTTCACCGTCTACCGGTAAAAGAAGACTGTCATCCAAAGAAGCAAAAGGTTCGTCGCATGCGTCCTGAAATGTCAGAAAAGATTAAAGTAATTTGATGCAGGGTTCTTAGCTGTGAGTTCTTATCCTCAATGGGTTACAAACGTGGTACCGGTACCTAAGAAGGATGGTAAGGTACGCATGTGTGTGGATTACAGGGATTTGAATAAGGCTAGTCCTAAAGATGACTTTCCACTTCTACATATTGATGTTTTGGTAGACAACACTGCTCAACATAAGGTATTCTCTTTCATGGATGGTTTCTCTGGTTACAATCAGATCAAGATGGCACCTGAAGATATGGAGAAGACTACATTTGTTACACAATGGGGCACTTTTTGTTATAAGGTGATGCCATTTGGTATGAAGAACGCTGGGGAAACATATCTGCATGCTATGGTGGCTTTGTTTCATGACATGATTCACCATTAGATAGAGGTATATGTGGATGATATGATAGCCAGGTCCCAGAATGAGGAATAACACCTTGATCACCTGCATAAGTTGTTTGAGAGGTTGAAGAAATATAAATTGAGATTGAATCCAAACAAGTGTACTTTTGGAGTTAGGTCTGGTAAACTCCTGGGTTTCATTGTCAGTGGAAAAGGTATTGAAGTGGATCCTGCAAAAGTAAAAGCTATACAAGAGATGCCTGCTCCCCGTACTGAGAAGGAAGTCAGAGGTTTCTTGGGACGACTGAATTACATTGCAAGATTTATTTCCCAACTAACTGCTACCTATGAGCCAATCTTTAAGTTGTTGAAGAAAGATCAGGTAATGGAATGGAATGACGAGTGCCAGGTAGCCTTTGATGAGATCAAGAAATACCTCCAAGAACCTCCAATTTTGATGCCACCAGTTGATGGAAGACCCTTGATTATGTACTTAACAGTATTAGATAACTCAATGGGGTGTGTGTTGGGGTAACATGACGAGTCTGGTCGAAAAGAGCAAGCAATATACTACCTTAGCAAAAAGTTTACCGACTGTGAAACAAGATACTCACTGCTCGAGAAAACTTGCTGCACTTTGGCATGGGCTGCTAGCGACTAAGACAGTATATGTTGACTCATACTACCTTGTTGATTTCAAAGACGGATCCAATCAAGTACGTATTCGAGAAACCTGCTCTCTCCGGACGAATAGCGAGATGGCAAATGATTTTAATAGCATATGATATATAGTACACCACTCAGAAGGCCATTAAGGGCAATGTGTTAGCTGATCATTTGGCTCATTAGGCAGTGAATGATTATCAGTCTATGAATTTTGAGTTCCCGGATGAAGACATTATGTTTGTTACTAAAGAACCTGGATAATATGACGGACCTAAACAGGGATCCCGATGGACTATGGTTTTTGATGGAGCTTCTAATACGCTTGGTAATGGTGTTGGTGTTGTGATCATTTCTCCTGAAGGTTTCCATACCCCAATTACTGCAAGACTTTGTTTCTATTGTACCAATAACATGGCTGAATATGAGGCATGTATCATGGGTATCAAAGCTGCCATTGAGACGAAGATTCAGTTTCTGGACGTATATGGAGATTCAGCCCTGGTAGTTAGTCAGATTAAAGGAGATTGGGATACCAAGCATGCAAATCTCATTCCTTACAGAGAGCATGTGTTGTCTTTGATCCCATATTTTGAAAAGATTACCTTTGGACATATTCCACGAGGAGAGAATTAGTTAGCAGACGCTTTAGCCACCACGACATCTATGTTTGAGATTAGCTAGGATGATGAAGCTCCCAAGATCACTATTGATAGATTTGAGAAGCCTGCATATTGTAATGAGATTGATACTGAAGGAGTAGAGGGAAAGCCTTGGTTCTATGAGGTGAAGAGGTATCTTGAAGCTCAGGAGTTCCCTGAAGGGGCATCTGTCAATGATAAGAAGTTTCTTAGGAGATTTTATGCTAAGTTCTTCTTGATAAATGGAATTTTGTACAAGCGCAATCATGATTCAAATTTGCTTCGTTGTGTGGATAAGAAGGAAGCAACAAAGATTATGAAAGACATGCATGATGGGATCTTTGGCATTCATTCTAGTGGTCATACCATGGCAAAGAAGATACTGAGAGCAGGTTACTATTGGTCTACCATGGAAGCTGACTGTTATCAACATTCCAAAACATGTCACAAGTGTCAGATTTATGCTGATAAAGTGCATGTGCCTCTAATGGGCATCGTTACATCCTGGTTGCTATTGATTACTTTACAAAGTGGGTGGAAGCAGCCTCATTTGCATCTGTTACTAAGAATGTTGTGGCTCGATTCATTAAGAATAATATCATATGTAGGTATGGCATCCCTGAAAGGATTATCATAGATAATGGCTCTAATCTGAACAACACTATGATTACCGATCTCTGCACACAGTTCAATATTAAGCATCACAACTCTTCTCTGTATCGTCCAAATATGAATAGGGCAGTAGAAACTGCTAATAAGACCATCAAGAAGATTCTACAGAAGATGACTGTTACGTATAAGGATTGGAATGAGATGTTAACATTTGCTCTTCATGGTTATCGTACTACAATACGTACTTCAACAGGGGCAACCCCATTCTCCTTAGTCTATGGTATGGAAGCAGTTCTACCCATTGAAGTTCAGATCCCTTCCTTAAGAATCATGAAGGATGCAGATTTGGATGAAGATGAGTGGATTCAGACTAGACTTGACCAGATAAATTTGATTGATGAGAAAAGGTTGGCAGCTGTTTGTCACGGTCATATGTACTAGAAACGGATGATCAAATCTTTTAATAAGAAGGTTAAGCAAAAGGTATATCAGACTGGTGACTTGGTAATCAAGCGTATCATATTACCACAAGGTGATCCTAGGGGCAAGTGGACTCCTAAATATGAAGGACCATTTGTAGTCAAAAGGGTATTTTCAGGAGGTGCCATGATGCTTACCACTATGGATGGTGAAGATTTCCCACAACCCGTGAACGCAGACATAGTTAAAAAATACTACGCATAAAAAGAGACCCGCTAGGTTGACTGGCCTAAGCAAAAATAAGGGCATCCCGGCAAACCAAAAGGGTTCGAGCAAAAATTAGGGATATATATATATATATATATATATATATATATATATATAAGGATTGTACACCCGGCAAGTCGAAAACCTGAAAAGGCAATCCAGGCAAAAGTTAGGGATTAAAGCGTATGACTATGTCTCGTTGGGTCACTCATGTAACTCCAACTATTTGTGCTACCTGGAGCAAGTACAAACAGATAAAGATCAATCCAATCATTTCCATCTCAACAACAAGGGATGAGATACTTGAAGATAATGGCAATAGTAGAATTGGAACTCAATAGGATTATTTTTCACATAGCTGTTTTTCTTTGTTTTTGTAAAAAACTTTTGTGACGAATTCCTCTTACTAGGATTTCTATCTCCTTGTACAAACTTGCCTGTGTATAGGCCACTTTATAAATAAATAAAGTATCGTCTTTGAATTCAAATTTACTTTTACCTTGTTTACTTAAACGAAAATGTCCATTGGTTGTGTTTGAATGTATGTATGCTTTTGAATATGATTGATGTTTACTAGAAATGCATAAAATGCAGTAATAGTATTTACTAAGGACGAACGAAGGTAGGAATTCAACGAAGCTTCGTCGGTCCATCCCCACGGAGTAATCTTTACGGATATCCTTATGGAACTCTTCAAGTAATATCTTATACTTCCCACTCGACAAAGTCTTCAAGCAGTTTCACATCCTCCAAAGAATTAAGTCTCCCGGATTTATATCCATCTCTTTTATCCTCAGTCAGGATATTCAAGAACTTATTCCTTCAATAAAAAGTGCGGCGAACGAAGACGGGAAGTTATGAGTACCATATTATTAAACAAGATGGGAACGAAGTCCTCATGTTCCTCAGCAACGAACCAAGATTTATTTTCCCCAGCCAACAGTTGTTATACAGAGATACCCAGACACTTCTGGCTACATGATTCATGCATACATCATTTACATCGTATCATAGCATATGCATCCATAATCTATATGACATTTACTTAAGTACATCATGCCATACATGTATACATCTTGTATAAACTAACCTTTTCTTTTCAGGATAGTTGCAGACAGATAAACACTATCAACAACTCGAAACAGTTCAGAGACGATCTATACGAAGATCTAGTACTGATACTTAATTCAGAGATAATCGCTACGAAGATTCATTTCTGATGATCAACACTCAAGTTGTCCTTGGAAGAGTATGTAAATTATCTATACGAAGATCTAGTGCTTAATCCAGGATATTTCCAGAAGAGATAATCGTTACGAAGATTTATTTCTGATGGTCAACTGTCCTTGGGATAGTGTGTAAATGATCTATACGAAGATCTAGCACTTAATCCAAGAGATTATTTCAGAAGAAGTTCAGGGATAATCGCCACGAAGATTTAATCCTGATATTCCTTTTGCCCTTGGGAAGGTATGTAAATGGTCTATACTAAGATCTATTACCTAATCCGGGATATTTCCAGAAGAGATAATCGCTACGAAGATTTATTTCTAATGGTCTATGCAACAATTTATCTTTGGGATGATACACAAATGATCGATACGAAGATCTTGTACTTAGCCCAATATATTACCAGAAGCAATTTAGAGATGATCGCCACAAAGATTTGATTATGATGCTTAAATTAAAGTATGTTCCTAAAGATGGTTCAGAGCCGATCTATACGATGATCTAAGTACTGACACCTAATGAAGGATATTCTTTTTCCCCCAGAGATAATGCAGAGACGATCTATACGAAGATCTAGTGCTGACATTCAACTCAAACCATGTTACATGAATGATTCAGAGACGGCCTATACGAAGACCTAGTACTAATATTCAGTGACGACATGAAGATAGTATCACCTTCTGATATTATGGATGACATCTATAAGCCCATCTCCAGTTCCTCTGAGTGGCATCTTTAAGCCCACTCCAGCATATACAACCAATCAACAGTATTACTTTACGCACCGACGAGTGCAAATATTTGGGCTTTTGTGTTCAATCCCTTTCAACCTTCCAAGTCACGAATGGCACACATGCCAATCTAACTCCTAAGGTTTTAGAAAATTGAACAGGGGCAGCTGTTGCACCCCAAAATTTGCCCTCACCTAGACAAGACATTGTGTACTAATGTGTCCCAAGAGGTTCACAAGGTTCACAAGGTATCTCAAGAGGTTCACAAGGTTCACAATTAGTCAGAAAGTTTGACAATCCCCTCAGGCAAAACATCCTCCTAAGCAATGCATCCTAAACTAGGGTTTTGAGTTTCATCAGGATAAATGGACTTCCAAGGCTTCAAGTGATCTTCATAGCATCCTATATGTCTTCAAGAATCCCTATGTCAAGTTTCAAGGCTTTCCCAAAAGGTTTGCCCAGTCAGATGATCAGATATGCAAAAATCAGTCAAAGTAGTTAAAAAGTCAAACTAAGGTCAACTTTGGTCAAACCAAAGTCAAACTTCATGATTTTTTTTCCAACATCAAGTATATGAAGTAAAATTCATCATTTGATCAAGGGTTGATCATGATTCATCAAGGAGATTTCAGATCATCAAGAATCAGGAGTTTCTAAATTAGGGTTTTCCTAGGAAAAGTCAATTGAACTTTGACCAGCCATAACTTTCACATGCTTCATAAATTTTTTTCCATCCAAAGCTCATTTTGAAGTAAATTGAATTCTCTACAACTTTGTGTCTCACAAGCCAAGCCCAAAAATGCTTCATTTGGAAGGTATGAGCTAAGACATTATAGGTCATTTTAAAAGTCAACAAAAAATCAACATCTTCCAAAGGGCATAATTTAAAAATGGTAAAGGATATAGACATGAGACCAAAGAGGTTGGTTAGAGGACTCTCTAAGCTTTCCAAAATGTCCAAGAACACCTTCATAGCCTTAAAATTGATGGATTTGTGCCTTTGCAAAGTTGGGAAATTTTTGAGAGGTTTATTGAGCAAATGGGGTCTTAGAACCAATTCTTTCCACATGGGCTTGCAATTTTATGACCCAATCTCTACCATGACATCATGCACGATTCAAATGTCATTTATTCAGATGTTTATAGTTTATTTTTTATTTATTTTGATTTTATTCATTAAAAATCAATTTAAATTAAAATAAAATATGAAAACTCAATATTTAAAGTTGATTCTTGTTCTAGAAGGTCATAAACATCATTTAGAGATGATTGGTCTTATTCAAATTCGTGCTAGAACAGATTGGTATGCAAAGATTTGATTTTTCACATATTTTGATCATGACATTCCTTCACACTCAAGGCATTCAAAAAAGCCCACAAATCCACAAACTCTTGACCTAATTTACATCATTATAAGTTCACAAACCTATTACAAGTGGCTCAGTTGGTTAAAGTGTTTGGTTGTTGTTGTGATGGTCAGGGGTTCGAATCCTAGGTTCCAACATTTTTTTTCATAATTATTTTTGATTGCAGGTTTACAATATATGAATTATATGGTGTATAACTTTCACCAGCACGTGCTGGCTCAGCTGGTTTTGTGTGTTGTTGTTTAGGTAAAGGATCTGGGTTCAAATCCCAGGTCCTATCTTTTTAGGGTTTTTTCATATTTTCCTTATTTTAGTTATTTTCTTAGTTTTGATTTAAATTAATATAATTAAAGTAATTTCTAAAATAATAACCAATAATATTTTCCTAAAACTTTATATTTTCTAAAAATTCATATTTATTTTTTTAATGTTATTTATTTTGTATTAATTTTATAATATGTTTATATATATTTATTATGTATTTTTGTAAATAAATTAATAATGTATTTTAATTATAATTAAAAACCCTAATTTTCTTAAATTAAATACTAACCTAATTATTTCTTAACGCTAATTTTTATCCTAACCCTAAAAATTAACTTATATATTTTCTAAAAATTCATATTTATTTTTTTAATGTTATTTATTTTGTATTAATTTTATAATATGTTTATATATATTTATTATGTATTTTTGTAAATAAATTAATAATGTATTTTAATTATAATTAAAAACCCTAATTTTCTTAAATTAAATACTAACCTAATTATTTCTTAACGCTAATTTTTATCCTAACCCTAAAAATTAACTTATTTGTTTTCTAAACCTTAATTAAATTATTAATCTTAATCTTTATTAATATGTAAATAATTTGTTATTTGTTTATTATTATTAAACTTGTTTTCTTAATTAACTTCTAAAACTTTTCTAATATTAATTTTTCTTGTTAAATTCTTATTTCCTTTATTTATTTATTTTTCTAACCCTTATTATTATTATTATTTTATTATTACTAATATGTGATTATTGTTTATTTATTATTCTTATTATATTTATTATTATCATTATTATTTTTATTATTATGTAATTGCTAAAGCCATATAATAGGTTTATTTTATATCTTTGCTTTATTTTTGTAATTATTTTTACTGTATGGTTAGTAATCTTAGGGTGTGTATAACCTATATGTGATTAAATTGAACTTAGAAAATTAATTTAAATAAGATAAATACATGAATATAAACACTCACACACGTAAGTCGATTTTTGATCGCCATCTTGAACTTCCTAATTTACCCCTCTTGGTTGCCTTAAATAATATGGTCAAGTCCCTCGAATATAGGGATGTCTTAAGCAAAGTCCCTTCATAAAAATCATCAAGTCCCTACAGTTTAAAAGATCAAGTCCCTTCGAGGTTGCTTACGGAATAATGATTTTGTCCCTTCGAATAAATGATGATAGTCCCTACGAATTGCTAAAGACACCATTACCTGTTGCTTTCTATGACCATACGATGACCCTACGCTTGTCCCTTAACATCCAAGGTAATGACTACCTATTCCTTAATAATAGGGATAGTCTTACCATTGAAAGAACATACGAGAATACGAAAGACTTATTCTAGGGTAGGTACCTCATAGTTACTTGCTCACATCTTTAAAAAATACTTTTCACACCTCACTATTTTCAAACATTTTCAAACAAGGCTTTGTATACATCCATACGAGGATCATTACAAAGTACTTAGAAAAATTCTAATCACACACTACACTCTTCAAAATCAATTTAAGTGAGCTAAGTAACTAAGAGCCCATGGATAACCATGGATATAAAGGGTGCTAACACCTTCCCTTTATATAACCTACCCCCCGAACTCAAGTCTTTTAAAAATAGGTCTTTCTTGTTCTTTAATGTCCTTTCCATTTGGATAAAATAAAAGTTGGTGGCGACTCTTGCTATCCGCAACATGAATAAAAGTCAGTTCTCCCACCGTGTTACAGACGGTCATCCAAAGGTGAAGGACAATCACCTGGCAGGGGATGACTGCTGAAAAGATATCACGACATAGGACGAATGTCGGATAGAAAAAAGTTGTTTTGTCTTTGTGGGGATGTAAACACGGACGAGTGCTTGTGCTTTAAAATAGAAGGTATAAGTGTTTGACAGTGTGTATAGATCAAAGATGCGGACGAACATCCTTAGTACCATGATACAGACGAGTATCAGTAGAAAAAAACGCTGGCACATGCTTGAAGGATGATGATACAGACAAGTATCAATCGGCTGAGCAAAGAACACAAACGAGTGTTGAATCTAATGGGGAGGTGATATATACAAGATACAGAAGAGTATCGAAGACTTCTGGATAAGTATGCACAAGTATGATCTGCTGGGGAAATATGAGCAAGACACGGACGAGTGCCAAAAGGTTGAGCAAGGGACACAGACAAGTGTTTTGACTTGCTGGGGAAGTATGAAACAGACGAGTGCCGAAAAGAATATGTACAAGTATGCACAAATATCTGTATTGGGAATGTAGAAGGTATTCTAGCGACTTTACTGGGGAAATATGACACGAACGAGTGTCGAAAAGAGCATGTATAAATATGAACAGGCGTTTGTGTTTGAGAGTGTAAAAAGGATGTTTTGTCTGTGGGGGATAAATTTTGTATATTACTGATGGAGTGATTTTGATATTCGCAGGTGACGAACTCGAACCTGGCTTAAAATCATGCAAATGTTTGATTTTTGCCATAATGCTCTGTATTAGACGGAATGCTACGCTTATTTTGGTGAATATGATGCGAATGCTATGATTATGCAAATGAGAAACCCGATCCGAAATCCGGATCCTGCGGGGATAAAGATCTCTGGTTTATCTGTCCGGAGGGAGAACTCCGCTGGGGATGAGGAAGTTTCAGCAACTCCGTTGGGGAAGTTCTTCATGTATTGCTCTACTGGGGAGAGAATGGCAACTCTGTGGGGAAGCAAATCCACCGACTCTGCTGAGGATGAGAAAATATTGGCAACTCTGATGGGGAATAGAAAGTTCTTGACCACTTTGTTGGGAAAAAAGCTGTCAGGCATTGCTCGGGAGATCCCGCTTGGGGAGGAGATAACTTCTGGGAAATAATACGTTGGGGATTGATGAATTCTTCATGGGATCCCCTAGGGGGATAAAAAATTTGCGAGGAAAAAACTTCTTGTCAAGGAGTCCTGCTGATGATGTGATTGCTGGCTTGGCTGGGGATACTACTTGATATGCCCCATGCTGTGAAATGGTTTGCCTTGAGTACTTGCAACCTGTTAAACAAAAGAAACGCACAAGTGTCTCGCGATGTCCTTAACCGGATTCCGTCATAGGAGTTAGATTTTTCTGAGAGCAACATATTTCCTGCAAGCATTTATTAAAATGGCTTATATGTTTTATGCAAGTGTTATATTATGAAATTTAGACATTTTGCAAATGAAACAAAAATGTATAAAACAAAGTGTGACTGAATATTCTAATTTTATTGATGTGCGTTTCTTGAATAGAAAACTACATTTAAAGAAGCGAATCCCCTGAAATGAGGAGATTGTTGTAGATTAAGAAAAAAAAAGTGTTGGCAATATTGAAGATGATGCTCCAGTGAGCTTCCTTGCTATGACCCGTATGACCTTGACGTTCTTCTTATCTTGCTTTCTGAAGAAGGCTGATCCTGACTGACGCTTTGTCCTTTCAAAGTTTGCCATGTTGTGAGTGACATAGACGAATTCATAATGCATTTGTTCGCTTATTCCCTGATTTTGCGTGGATCGCATTTTCAGGTTTTCAATCCACCGGGATACCCATTTTTGCCTGAGTTTTCCGATGTGGCTTTTCAACTCAGCGGGTGTACATTTATTTTTGAATTTTTCCCTTATTTTTGCCCGAGTCTTTTATTCTGTTTTTGACTCGCCGGGATGCCCTATTTTTGCCTGGACTTACATTCTATTTTTATGTCCAGCGGGTCTTTTATGCGAAGTATTTTTTAACTGCATCTGAATTCACAGGAGATAAGAAATCCTCGCCATCCATAGTAGTGAGCATCAGCGCTCCACTAGAGAAAACTTCCTTTACTATGAACGGGCCTTTGTAGTTTGGCGTCTATTTGCCCCTGTGGTCTGTATGAGGAGGAAGAAGTCATTTCAGAATAAGCTTTCCCACTTGGTATTCCCGAGGTCTGACTTTCTGATCGAAGGCTTTCTTCATTCGCTTTTGATATAACTGCTCATGATAGATAGCTGCTAATCTCTTCTCTTCAATCAGACTTAGTTGATTATTTCGGGATTGGACGCATTCTGCTTCATCCAGTTTCACATCCATCATTACCCGTAAGGAGGGTAGTTCAACTTCAACGGGTAGGACAACTTCCATACCATACACAAACTGATAAGGTGTTGCCCCAGTAGATGTTCTGATAGAGGTTTGGTACCCATGCAAGGCAAATGGTAGCATCTCGTGCCAATCTTTGTAGGTGACTACCATCTTCTGCACAATCTTCTTGATATTCTTGTTAGCAGCCTCAACACCACCACTCATCTTTGGCCTGTAAGGAGAAGAGTTGTGATGTTGAATTTTGAAGTGTCAGCAAAGTTCTGCCATCATCTTGTTGTTCAAATTGGAACCATTATCAGTAATGATTCGCTCGGGAACTCCATATCGACAGATGACATCTCTTTTCAGAAATCGAGCTACCACTTGCCTGGTGACATTTGCATACGAAGCTGTTTCAACCCATTTGGTGAAGTAATCAATGGCTACCAGGATGAATCTGTGACCATTTGAAGCAGTCGGTTCAATCTTTCTGATCATATCAATGCCCCACATGGCAAAGGGCCAAGGTGAAGACATTACATTCAAAGGATTCAGAGGCACTTGCACTTTATCTGCGTAGATCTGGCATTTGTGGCATTTTCTGGCATAAGCAGAATAGTCTGCATCTATCGTGATCCAGTAGTAACCTGATCTCAATAACTTCTTTGCCATTGCATGTCCTCCGACATGGGTACCGAAAGAACCTTCATGTACTTCGTGCATTAGTAGGTCTGCTTCCTTCTTGTCAACACATCTGAGAAAGACCATGTCGAAGTTTCACTTGTACATAGAACCATCAGTATTGAGGAAGAAACTGCCGGCTAGCATCCTTAATATCTTCTTATCATTTGACGATGCCCTAGGTGGGTATGTCTGAGTTTCCAAGAAGCATTTGATGTCATGGTACATAGGCTTGTTATCAGCATCAGTGTCCATAGAGAATACATATGTCGGTCTGTCCAATCTGGATACCGAAATCCAAGGTACATAATTGCCAGCTTGTACTTTGATCATGGACGAAATGGTAGCCAAAGCGTCTGCAAACTGATTCTCATCTCGAGGGATGTACTCAAGCTTAACTATTGTGAAGAAAGTCAACAATCTCCTCGTATAGTCACGGTAGGGAATCAGATGCTCCTGATGAGTGTACCATTTTCCGTTGGTCTGATTGATTACCAAAGCTGAATCTCCGAATACATTCAAGGTTTTGATCCTGAGGTTAATGGCTTCCTCAAGAACCATGATACAAGCTTCGTATTCTGCTTCGTTGTTAGTGCAAGAAAAGGTGAGTTTTGCTGAGAAAGGCATATGGACTCCCTTGGGTGTGATAAGTACAACACCAACCCCACGACCGTTGCAATTAACTGCCCCATCGAACATCATAGTCCATGCTTCTTCTGGGTCAGGCCCTTCAGTATGAATAAGCTCTTCACAATCTTTTGCTTTCAAGAACATGATGTCTTCATCAGGGAAGTCGAATCTCATAGGCTGGTAATCATCAATGTATTGCTCAACCAGATAGTAAGACAATGCACTGCCTTTAATGGCCTTTTGAGAGGTGTACTGAATGTCATATTCTATTAGAATCATTTGCCACCTTGCAATCCTTCCGGTAAGTGTTGGCTTCTCAAATATGTACTTGACTGGATCCATCTTTGAGATCAATAAGGTAGTATGAGTCAACATATACTGTCTTAGTCGGCGAGTAGCCCACGCTAAAGCTCATCAAGTTTTCTCGAGCAGTGAATAACGTTGTTCACAGTCGGTAAACGTTTTGCTTAGGTAGTATATTGCATAATCTTTTCGACCAGACTCGTCATGCTGGCCCAACACACACCCCATTAACTCTTCTAATACTATCAGGTACATGATTAGAGGTCTTCCTTCGATTGGAGGCATGCGAATTGGATGTTCTTGCAGATATTCTTTGATCTTGTCAAAAGATCTCTGACAATCATCGTTCCACCTGACTGTTTGTTCCTTTCTTAACATCTTGAACAAGGGTTTGCAGGTTGCAGTGAGATGAGATATGAACCTTGAGATGTAATTCAATCTACCTAAGAACCCTCGAACTTCGTTTTCAGTCTTAGGTGCAGGCATCTCCTGAATCACTTTGACTTTATCGGGATCAACCTCAATTCCTTTTTTCACTTACAATAAAACCCAACAGCTTACCGGAACGTACCCCGAATGTGCATTTGTTGGGGTTCAACTTTAACTGATACTTTCTCAGATGCTTGAATAGCTTCAAAAGATTTACCAATTGCTCGATTTCTTTGTGGATCATATTGTGGAACAATGTTACCATAGCCCGTTGATATGTTGCACCAGCGTTCTACAGGACAAACAACATTACCTTGTAACAAAATGTGCCCCAGGGTGTGATGAAAGTTGTCTTCTCCTGTCTTCAGGTGACATCTTAATCTGATTGTATCCAAAAAATCCATCCATGAAAGAAAATACCGAAAATTGAGATGTGTTGTCTACCAATACATCAATGTGAGGTAATGGGAAATCATCCTTCGGGCTTGCTCTGTTCAAATCCCGGTAATCCACACACATACGCACCTTGCCATCCTTCTTAGGTACAGGTACAATGTTAGGAACCCACGGCGGGTAACTAGTTATAGCAAGAAAACCGGCGTCCCACTGCTTCTGTACTTCCTCTTTGATTTTCATAGCCATGTCTGGGTGAGTACAGCGTAGCTTCTGTTTGACAGGTGGACAATCTTCTTTCAGTGGAAATCTGTGCATGACAATATCTGTATCCAGACCTGGCATATCTTGATAGGACCAAGCGTACACGTCAACATATTCCCGAAGCATACTGATGAGTTGTTCTTTCACTGGAGCTTGCAGACTGGCCCCGATCTTCACCTCTTTCACATCTTCCTCGGTACCAAGATTAATAACTTACACCTCCTCCTGATAAGGAGCAATCACTTTTTTTCTCTTGTCTCAACAACCTAGCCAACTCTTAAGGCAAATCATATTCTTCATCAACCCCTTCATCCGCTTGCTTAATCGGATTGTCGAAGTCATACAAGGTTATAGCAGTGTCGTTGTCGGTGCAATCTGGAGGATTATCTCTACAAGGGTTGAGATTTCTTCATTTTAGTGATTGATTTTATATTGTTTAGGAAAAAGTGAATGAAGTTATTTATTGAAAAACATTGCCATTTATTGTTTTGTGCGAAAATAACAAAAATGAAAGACAGTGAGCGAAAAAAGATCGTTTGCAAAAGATGTCCATTTGTTCATCAATCATTCATTTGCACAAAATACAAATATGACCCTATTACAAAATGAGTCCTGACACCTTGGGCAAGATGCAAGACTTGGTGCATGCTTAAACAGGAAATAATAATCACTCTACAGAAGTAATCCTTATAATTTCCTAGGAAGACCAGTTGAGGACTTGCTGGCCTGGGACCCTTGGACGAATCCAGCTTTCCAGGTTGAAGTCACTTTCAGCCTCGTCTTCCACATTGTTGATTGCATTCGGGGTCAGCATTCCCCCACTGATAAATTTGGGAGCTTCAGCAGCCTCCTCTTGGACCTGTCGGGATGGTTTGTAATCCAACTCGAACTTGTCTTCCTTGACCTGAACTTGCAGCAGCTTGCCCCAACCCTGGGAATTCCCGTCTTCAAAAACCTTCCGAGCTTGCTTATAAGAGGAAATTGAAGTACCAGACACTTCAGTTATTGCTTCATTGACATTGAGGGCCTCAAACCCTTGGTTCATTGTCTCATGGATCTCTCCGTCCATCTCAATATATTTGTAAGTAGCTAGATGACTAACGAAGATATCCTCCTCCCCACAGATTGTGATGACTTGGCCCTCCCATTCGTATTTTAACTTCTGGTGAAGGGTCGACGTTACAGCGCCAACAACATGAATCCATGGCCGACCCAACAAACAACTATAGGCAGGCTGAATGTCCGTCACGTAGAAGATAGTTTTGAAGATCTGTGGGCCAATCACCACAGGAAGCTCAATTTCCCCAAGAACCGATATTTTAGAACCGTCAAAGGCTCTCACTACCAGGTTACTTGGACACAGTGCAAGACCATCATATTCCATCTTGACCAAGGCTTTCTTTGGAAGAACATTGAGTGAGGACCCAGTGTCAACCAAGACGTGAGAGAGAACAACACCTTTACACTCCCAGGTGATATGTAAAGCCCTATTATGGTTACGACCATCTGTTGTTAGATCAGCATCAGTAAAACCTAGCCCATGGCTAGTATTGAAATTTGAAACCACCGTTTCTAGCTGATTAACTGTAATCTCTTCTGGCACATAAGTTGCATGCAGGACATTGAGAAGTGCATTCCTGTGGGCTACGGAACACATTAGTAGTGATAGAATAGAGATTTTGGAGGGTTTTGATGGAGCTGGTCCACAACCTTATAGTCACTCTTCTTGATTATTCTCATGAACTCATCTACATCCTAGTCAAAGGATGTCTTCTGAGTTTCCTTGGTAATAGGATCTTTAGGAACCACACTCTTGCCCTTAGCCTTGGCAGCAGCTTCTACTTCAACATTAGTTCTTGGGAATTGCGAGGCAAAGAGACGTCCGCTTCGAGTGAAGCCTCCGCCTCCGCCCACATTATCAATTTGTGCTATAGAAACGTCAAAAGTGACTTTCTTTCTGTCGCAATATAAATTTGAGCCATAGTGCCAAGGCACGACACTACTGCTGTCATATGGAACTGGTCCAGGAAATGTGATAGTAACCAGACTGATTTCTGCGGAAGAGGGAGTTGTGACAGTTTGAGGTTCATAAAAAATTGTGATAGGAGGTCTGACCGGGGATGGTGCTGGTGATGAAGTTTGCTGATGTTGATGGAGATGTTGATGTGAATCTGGAACGTGGATTGTTGCAGGATCATAGTAAATAATAACTATGGAAATGTCTTCATTGATGGTTGCTGTTGTTGTAGAAGGATGTGTCGAACTGATATCTGTTGAAGTTGAAGAAGGGATGGTTGTTGATGTTGTAGAAGAATCCGTTGGAATGATTGTTGTTGAAGTTGTAGGAGGAATGGTTATTGATGTTGTAGAAGAATCCGTTGGAATGATTGTTGTTGAAGTTGTAGGAGGAATGGTTGTTGATGTTGTAGGAGTTGGGACCATTGAAGTGATTTGTAAAGTGCCTTCTTTAATAAGATTGTTGATACCGGTTTTCAAACTTGCACAACCGTTGATAAAAATATTACAAGCTTCGCAATGGTCCTCACAACCCAGAAACACTTGGCACTTTAAAATATGGGCTTTAACCTCGGCTAGAGGTGTTTGAATACTTGCAACACTATCAATTTGGTTCATTGGTTGATCCTCCTCAATGGAATTTATCCTAGGCCCACCATGGCTAGGCATAGGATTCTTGGTAACACTTGGAGGAGGTGCAAAGTTTACTGCCTTAGAATCAATCAAATCTTGAACCTTCATGTGTAAGGATCTGCACTTCTCTGTTCTATGGCCAGCTGCATTGGAGTGAAAGGCACACTTGGCGTTGATATCATAGTTTCTTGGAAGATTCTGGGGATCTGGTGGTGCCAGAGTCCTCAATTCGATCAGATTGAGCTTTAATAATTGTGGAAGTAAGGTAGCATAGGGCATCGGAATGGGATCGATAACCCTGTTGATTTGTGAAGTCCTTTGTTGAAACGGACATTGTTGCTAATTGTTATTGTTGTAAGATCTCTGTTGAGGAAATTGTTGTTGCTGTGGGAAGTGTTGTGGTGGTGGAGGATACTGTTGTTGAGGTGCTGGAGCTGGAATGATGACAACAACTACTAATCTTGGCATGTATTGAGGCCTACCTTTGCCCATGTGTAATGAGTTGGTCTCACCTGTCCTGCGAGGTCCTGAGAAAGGTTTTCTTGCATTGCTGGAACTAGCACCATTGTCTGAAATTTTTCCCATCTTCAAAAGACTCTCAATTCTCTCACCAGCTATAACTACATCAACAAAGCTAGTGGAAGAGAAAGCAGCAAGTTTGTCAATGTAAGTTCCTTACAACATGTTCATAAACATGTCGGCCATTTCTCTCTCAGACATCGGAGGTTGGACAACAGCAAGCTGTCTCCATCTTTGGGCATATTCCCTGAAACTTTCTCTTGAAGATTGAGACATACCCATCAGAAGGGTCCTATTGGGAGCCATGTCCAAGTTATATTGATATTGGCGTATGAAAGCTTCGGCCAAATCCTTCCAGTTACTGACTATTGCTTTGGACAGGTGAGAATACCATTCACGGGATGCCCCGGTCAGATTGTCTTCGAAGTAGAACATCCACAAATTTTCGTCCATGATATAAGCTTTCAGTCTCCCCAGAAAGGACTGCAGGTGAGTACGTGGGCAAGAGGTACCATTATATCTCTCAAAGCAGGGAAGCTTGAATTTGTGAGGAATCCTGACTCCCTCAACTAAACCCATGTCCATTACATCAAATCCCAAAGAGTTTTGGGACTCCAAAGATCTCAGCTTCTCCGCTATTTCGTTCAGATGACGATCATAGACTTCATCCCCAACACCAATATTGTAAACTGTTCCTCTTGAGGGTCCTCTTGCAAGGCACGACCTCCAGTGTTTCCCTGAGTATTTCTGATAGCATTGACTTCAGGATTGAGGTGGGGCCCAAACTCTGGCGCATCTGTTCATGGCTGCACGTGATCATTGTTGCTAGTACCTCCTGTACCTGGATGATTCTCTTTTGGAGTTTAACGCTCGACTAACTCTCTTAATCTTTCTTGGATTTGGGCCAACCCAATCATTACTGCCATGAACTGGTTCATCTGAGCCCTCATCTCAGTTCTCTCATTAGCCATCTGAGTTCTCACGTCAGTCAGATCTTGTTGAACTTGGTCCATCTATAAGCTCGGAAGGTTGTTTCTGGTCGGATACCAGTAAACTCTGTTGATGGGGAAAACCCTCCTACGAGCAATGTTTCCTGAAACAACAACAAAGTGAGAAAAAAACAACAAAAACACCTACAAAACAAAGAATGAGGTTAGTATGCAATGCAGTATGTCTATTTATCTTCCAAGGGTATCCGATTTGGTTCTATGGTTTTTACCTTCCAGACCTCTAGGATTGATGATGTTGAAGAGAAATCAAAGCCCATCAGAAAATCCAAGTAATACATAAACCATATATTACAAATGCAAAAGATACATAGTTTATGGTTGCAACAAGTTCCCATGGTGGGTCAAAATACAATCAATCCAAGAAATACAACAGAATCACCATGAGAAATAAAGTACAACCAAAATAAAATACAAATACAAAGAAATCAAACATCCAGCCCAAAGTCATCCTCCTTGACATCCTTCTGGAGAGCATCAGTCACTGGTCCAACTAGATGCTCTGTGATGGTCCTGATAAGAAGGTTCCTGGTGGCAATGGCACTTGTCAACTTATGGTATTTTCCTTGGTCTTTTGATCTCTTCAACCCCGCCTGGAGTTTCAACTCGGAGATTTCTTTCTGTGCTGCTAACAAAGCTTCCTGAATCTTCTTCTCATTAGCTTCCAGCTGCTCTATCCTAGCCTGTGTCTTCTGATCCTCTTGCGAACGAGCCTCAGTGATCCTGATCCACCTAGCCTGACTTTCCTCCAAGTAGTGCTCAGCTCTAGCCTTCTGAATCTTAGCTTCTTTTCAAGCATTCTTCAATACCAACTCCCTGTCGCTCCCACCAAAATGACACCTCAGGTCAGAAGGGGTACAGACGCGAACGGTCGGTGAAGAAGGAGAGATGAGAACACACAGGGGTGAACTCAAGGGAAAAGAAAAGAGTCGCCAGCTAGACATTTTTATCCCGAAGGAAAGGTAATGCTGCATGGACCTAAAAAGATATGGATAAGACGGTTGCGAACCAGAGAGACTGTGAAAGGGGGTTGGTTACAACCTAGGAAGGTATTAGCACCCAGATTGTCCGCCGTACTCGACGGGATCCACGCTTAAAAGATTTGTGTTTTAAAAGGGGTAGTGTCAGTGCAATTTGTGTATCAAAGCTGGAAAGAATGCAAGTGTCAGTGTAAAAGAAATGTGCAGTGTATGAGTGAAGTGTCAGTGTAGGAACAAGAATGAAATGCTCATGATAATGAGGCTTAAAGAATGATTCTAGAAGGAGGGGGAATATACAGAGACTTTTGTTCGATAACGGTTAAGTTATGCCTACGTATCCTCTCGTGCAATGAGGAAGTCAGAACACCGTAGTTCGACCCAAAGAGACTGAAAGAAGAATTGACTGATGAACTGCTTACTTGCCTATGCTCAAGTGTATGACCTGTCTGGCTCAGGTGCAAACTGTCTTGCATTAGACGGAAGAAGCGAGTTCTCGTTTATGAATGAATGAGATGAGAAAAGAATCCCGGAGGAGACGATTATTGTTTGTTTTTTGTATTTTCAGTCTTTTATTGCTTTTTGAAGTTTGTCATAAGTTAATGAGCTTAAGCCTAAACCAATGGGTTAGTAAACTCATCACATCCTCCCTCTGATTAGGGGTAATGAGAATACCTTAAGTGTGAAGTCAGCATCTCACACTTAATCACCATGGTGTAGGATTAAGATCATTAACCTACTTGTGATTATTGAGATGTTTTTGTTGTTTTTGTTTAGTGTTGAGTAATGAGATTAAGCCATAATCAGGGATGAAACAGACTCATTACACCATCCTAATAGAAGGATAATAGATGAGAATGTTTAAGCTGAGGAAAGATCCTCAACTTAATCCATGATTAGGGATTAACCTCATGACAAAACAAAGCCTTTATTAAATGGATTTTAGTTAATGATAAGATGAAGAAATGATTTTTATGGTTTGTAAGACAACTTGAGGGGGACTTGTCCATTAACACTAGGGTTAGTCCTTCTTAACCAATTAAGGAAGAATTAGAACCCTAATGCAAGGCCCAAGTTACAAGCTTGATGTCTTGATGATTATAAAGTGAATTGATTAAAGGATTTAAACACATTAAGGGTTTAACACTTAGGATTAAAGTTATGCCCTCCATCCTAATAGAAGGATGCAGGCATAAGCTTAATCACAAAGCCTTAAAACCTTTAGGGTTTAGTCCCTGATTATGAGATGAGAAGAGAGGACTCAAAGAGACACAAAGGTAGAAGCTAAATGGGGACTAATCAAAACCTAATTGTTGTCATGCTTGGTTGTTCCTAGGGTTTATGAGGTTTGCAAGAAAGATCTTCAGAGAAACCACCATGAAGCAGATGAAAGGAGCAAAGAGAAGCAAAACAACTTGCTTCACTTAAGAAGTCAAGTTGCTTGAAGAAAGAAAGTAAGATGAACAAGAATGAGCAAGCTCAATCCAAAGCACAAGACAAAATGCAGCAATGGTGCATAAGAGAGATGAAAAGAGATTGTGAGAAGTGAAGGCAAATCCACTTCTCAAAACAACTTACCACCTGAAAAGTTAGCAAAAGAAATGAAATGTAATGCAAATGAGATGAAATGTGATGATGCAAACCAAAACCAGAAGCATGAGTATGATTTTAATGATGCTAAGAGATGATGCAAACATGAGGCAAGGCATTAGAATGATCACACAAACATATGGATGCAAGAGAAGCATGCTTTGAACCATGAATGTTCATGAAAAGTTATGGAATGCAAAAGACATATAACATGGCAAATGAAAGATGCAATGATCAAACATGATTCTAATATGTCCTAAGATGTGTTATGAATTAAATGGATGCACAAAATGCCATGGCAAGTCATGGTATGCAAGCAAATGGAAGATGGATGCAAAGGAAGGCATGAATTAGGGTTATATGCAACATACAAAGCAAAAATCCAAAACCAGAAGCAAATGACATGATAAAAATTTGAAAATGCAATCAAAGGAACCCTAAACCTATACAAGCTCACTGCCCAAAGGAGGGGATCCAATTCTTAACCTAGTGAGATTTATGAATTTCCTAAGATTGCTAGGGTTTTGGGGTACCTCACCAAGAAAAATGTTAAACAAAATGAAAATGCAAGATCAATTCAAACTAATTTTATCCTATGAACTACATGCCATACAAGATGCAATGCAAAAAGAATCATGATCCAACTCTCAAAGGTTAGACAGAAATTAATTTTTGAAGTTTGAAGCAAAATAATGCCTTGAAATGAAATTAAATCCAAAGAAAATTATCAAAAGGCATCAAGAACAAAAAAGAAATTTGGTTTGGGAGTTGGAAAATGTTTCTAAATGATTTTCAGGTGGCCGGAGAAGACTTCCGGTCGTCTTCTCCGGCGAACCAAAACCCTAGATTTCGCTACAGGTCACTAAACATGCAATTTCTTCCACAAAAATGATCTTCTCCCCAATCTAAACCTAACCCCTCTCTCAAAGTTCATTTATTTCCATTAACAAGCCTGAATCGAAGACAAATACGAAACACGAGCAAACTTTCAGAGTGACATGAAATGGTCATCTCTTACTTATTTTCAAAACTAAATACATCCAGATGATCAGTGAAACATATAGATTCATTTTGTAACAAGAAAATGGAGTTCTGAGAAAAAAGTTCTTGAGCTATACCTGAGATGGAGACCTTCAAAAATGAGCTTTCTGAGCCTTTCCTTTGTGAAAACCACCTCCAATGGCCCCCCTTGTGCTAATGGCAAGCTTGAATGGAGTTTAAATTGGCTATTTTGAGAGGTTCAGTTCTGGTGTATCAGAAAATGAGGTTCTTGTGTGTGCTGTTTCAGATCAATGTGAGGGGTGGGATCTGTTCTATGGATGATTTCTGGTTGATTGGTGAAGGAGTTATTGAAGTTTGATGGTTGTGCAGTGTGATTCGAAGAGGGAAAGGTTTTGACAGTTTTTGGAGTGTGCTGCAATGTGTGTGTTTCAGGCCTGTGTATCTTATGTTTTATGATCCTTAGGTGATCCATAAACTATCCCAACAAATCTGGAGAGCAGGTGTGCACTGTGGGATTGGTATGGGAGGATTGGCCAAAAAGTCAAGTTTTGTGTACTTACAGCATGGGCTGTGGTAGAGGCAGTCTAGAGGTTTGTCCTGCCTCAGCTTGAGTCAAGGATGGCCCTTGGATGGCTCATGAAAGACTGCTGCATTTGGATCATGAGTTGGAAGGGTTTTTGCAATTTGACAACTTGTGACATTTCATGATTTTTGGCTATGTGAATGTGAGAAAACTTGCTGAATTGTTGGTGTGGAATGCTTCATTAGGTCATGGAAAAGTCTTGAAATCAGTTAGAGGTCAAACAAACCCTTTGAGAATCAATTTGCAAGAAATCCCTCTTTGCACTTTCATGAAAAATGACTTATGGTTATGTGAAAATCAAGGCATGGAAATGGAAAATTCTTTGGGCCAAAATGATTTTTAGACATTGGTTTATGTTTGTATGAAGATTAGAAGTCCATTTGATAGCACAATTTGCCTTGGCAAGTGATTTTGCAACTTTGCCTCTTTGGTGCATAACTTGAAATTATGTGATTTTGGCCAACTTTGACAAATCGTAACTTTTGATCCAAAATGAATTAGAATGAGTTCTTGTACTTTTTGAAAAGGGAATGATCCATTCTACAAATTTCATGACCAAAGTTTTTCTATTTGAAGCATTTTTGAATCAAAAAGCAAGGGTTGAAAAAGTTTCCCAAAATGGCAAGTTTCCATTACAAGTCATTTTCCCAAAAAGTCAACTTTGCAAATGGCTTGAAATTCTTCAATTTTGTGAACTTCTAACATCTTCTATGATCAAATAAAGATCATACATAATCAAAATGATTAAAAACACCCTTTGGTTGGGTCATTGGGGGCCTCAGATGCCCTAATTTTGCACTGACTTGCTCAAAAAGTCAACTCTTGATCAGATGCCTTCCCCATGGAATTTCTTCATGAAAATTGATATGCATGATCCCTATACCATATAGAGACCAATAGAAACAAGAATGACCAAAAAAATTGGAGTTATGGCCTTTGAAACCAAAACCCTAATTCTAGGTCATCTGTGCAGTCAAACCTGGCTCTGCTTCCATGCCATTCCCAGTTCTTGTGATTCTTTGATTTTCTTGACTTTGAGAGGATATAATATGATGCTTGAACATACATGGACCCCTTTGAAGTGATTTATGACCTTTGGAGTGGCTCAAGAAGCTCTTGGATTGCTCAGATCACAAACCCTAGATGTAGATGACTTTGAACCAATGCAGTGAATCAAAAATGTGGTATGAGATGCTATGATTGAACTTATGCATATGAAGAGATCACAAGCCATGGTGTGAAAGGGTGAGGGAAAATTTGGGGTGTTTACACTCCCCTGCTCAGGCTTTTCTAATGAAGTCCTCTATCTTTTCTATCTTGGTCACATGCTCGATCTAGAGTTTCTCCAACCTCTCAATATCCGGACGACCGTCATTCCTCTCCCAGAGGGTCTTCTTCAGAGCTTCAGACAGCTAGGTATTCCTCTCTTTCAACTTCTCAAACTCCTCTAAACTGACTGTAGCTACAGGCTCTACTGCTGATGGCCCTGGCACATCCTCTAGGGTGAATGGCATGCGGGTGATCTGTCTTCTGATGCGAGACCAATCAATGTACTGAGCTGAAGCTATGTTATTGCACTTGCCAAGAATAGCAGTCCCTTTTGTCTGCATGTTATCCCAAGCCCGGGCTGCTTGTCGGATGATGGCATGATTATTCCGAACATCACAATAAAGGGTCTCTGCTGAATCTGCATGATGCCTGCTAGAGAGGGCTCAATGAAATGATAAGTGATATTGCTCTTCCTGGATGAGTCCATACTGATAATGGGTGCTGATGAAGATAACTGAGGAGAAATACTGATGAATGAAAATTGGAGAAGATATCAGCTGAAGAAGATCTTTGATGAAGATAACTGATGAAGAAGAACAGTCAAAACCAAACCAAAGATGATGTGGATACCCTGTAAAACAAATAGACAAATGTTAAATGATGCAAAATGATGTATGTAGAATGATATGCAAGGGTTTGTGATCAGGTTCTGGATTTGTCATTTGCTTTGATAGGGTCCATGAGTGTTTAGAAATCCAGATGAAGGTCTAAGAACCAATAACCATGTGGGGGACTCAAATAAAGAGTTACAAGTCCATGGTTTCATAAGATCAGTCCAAAATAGTGTAACCTTAAAACTACATCTAGTAACAGGGTATGTTAAGGCCAAGGGTTCCTGCAAACCTGTAAACAACCCCACCCACTCACAGTTATTGTCTAGAACAAGGATCCCCAGACTTGGATCTATTATGAGAAGTGTAAACACTTCTAACCCGGAGGTACAATGTTTACGTTAATCATAAAGAATCCTCCACTAATTCACCTCAGATGCTGAAGGTCATCTAAAAAGGTCATCCAAACTTAGCAGGCTTCCCAGATAGCCCTAGCACTACAGGAAATCCGTAGCACAGAGTTCTCAAGAAGAAACCCATGTCTGTACCGTGTTTCATATTCCCGCACCAGAACGAAATGGAATGGGAAATAATATGAAGCCACTCTAATCCTATGTGTCACTCAGGCTCCCGGTGTGGAACCTCGCTCACTAAAATACCCATCCCACCAAGGTAAACCAACAAATCTAGCATATGATATGATGATAATAATATGAAATGCATAAATAGTAAATGAAAGCAATAAATAAAGATGTACAGAAAGCAATAAACAAAAAGCACACATAACACCCCCATAAACACAAATAAAACAAGCACTAGGAGAAACCCACAAAAATAACCAGAAGCCCTAGTTGCAAGATACGTCCCCAGCAGAGTCGCCAAGATGTTGCTCCCCTGAAAAGACATTAAGTCCCCAGGGTGCAGACGCGAACGGTCGGAGAAAGAGAAAGAGGGTTGAATTGAATAGAGTCGCCAGCTAGGCATTTTTTTCCCGAAGGAAAGGTTATGCTGCATAAACCTGGAAAGAGATGGATAAGAGGGCTGCGAACCAAAGAAACTGAGAAAGGGGGTTGGTTATGACTTGGGAAGGTATTAGCACCCAGATCGTCCGTCGTACTCGACGGGATCCATGCTTACAAGATTGTGTTTAAAAGGGGTAAGTGTATGTGCTATCTGTGTGCAAAAGCTAGGGAAAGAAAGTACAGGTGTCAATGCAAAAGGTGAATTGCACAGGAACTGAGGCTTAGAAAAGAATGCTAAAAGAGGGAAATGACAAAGAGACTTTTGTTCGATAACTATTAAGTTATGCCTACGTGTCCTCTCGTGCAATGAGGAAGTCAGAACACCGTAGTTCGACTCAAAGAGACTGGAAAGATTGACAGTGAACTGCTTGCTTGTCTATGCTCAAGTGTATGACTCGTCTGACTCGAGTGCTAACTGTCTTGCATTAGACTGAAGAAGCAAGTTCTCGTTTGTGAATGAGGTTGATGAGAAAAGAATCCCGAAGGAGACGATTATGGTTTGTTTTTAATGTTTTCAGTTTTTTTATTATTTTTTTGGTGTTTTGCATAAGATTATGAGCTTAAGCCTTAATCAAGGGTTGTAAACTCATTATATCCTCCCTGATTAGGGATAATGAGCCTACTTAAGTATGAGATAAGCATCCCCACTTAATTACAATGATGATGTAGGATTAAGATCATTAATCTACTTGTGATTATTTAGATGTTTTAAGGTTTTTGTTTAGTGTTAAGTAATGAGTTTAATCTCTAATCACAGATTAGTGAACTCATTACACCATCCTAATAGAAGGATGATAGATGAGGACACTTAAGCTGAGGAAGATACCTCAACTTAATCCATGGTTAGGGATTAAATTCATTATATAACAAGCCTTTATTAAGTGGATTTTAATTAAAGGGTGAGATTAAGAAGTGGATTTTATGGTTTTTAAAACAACTTGAGGGGGACTTGTCCATTAAACACTAAGGTTAGTCCCTCTTAACCATATGGAAGAGATAGAACCCTAATGTAAGGCTCAAGTTACAAGATAAAGTCTTAGTTATTATTAATGTGTTTTGATTAAGAGGGGTAAACAAATTAAAGGTTTAACACTAAGGATTAAAGTTATACACTCCATCTTAAGATAAGGATGCAGGCATAACCCTAATTCTAAAGTCCTAAAACTTTAAGAGTTTAGTCTCTGATTAAGAGGTGAGAAGAGAGAATCAAGGAGACTTAAAGGTAAAAAGCTAGGGGGGACTATATACAACCCTAAAAGTTATCATGCTTGGACATCCTATGGTTGGTGAGGCTTAGGAGAAAGGATCTTCAAGAAGGCCACCATGGAAGAAGCAGATGAAAAGAGAAGGAGGAAGAAGAATAAGTTACTTACTTCCTGAAGAAGATAAGTAACTTAAAAAGAAAGAAAGTAAGAAAGAGGGAGCATCAGTGAAGCAAATTCACTTCAAAGACAAGTAAAGGATGCAAATGAAAAGGAAAGAAGAGGTGGGAGGTGAAGGCAAATCCACCTCCCAGATAACTTACCAAAAGGTTCCTGAAATGTTAGTATGAATGCATAAGACATGAAATGAAAAGAAATAAGATAAATGAAGGTGCAAAGACCAAAGTCAGAAGTGAATATACAATGCAAATGGCAAATGAGATGATGCAAAGTCATACAAGATGCATATGAGTGATCATACAAGGATGACATGCAATGGAAGCATGTTTAGGAGCATGAAAACACGTGGATGTTCATGAAATGTAATGGATGCAAAGTATATCACAATGATGCAACAATGATCAAGCAATGTTTCAAACATGTCCTAATATGTCTAAGATGACACACAAAATAATGGAATGGCAAGTTCATGAGTTCATGATATGCAAAGAAGAATGCAAATGAAGATGCAAAATTAGGGTTTTAAGACAACATGAGATGCATATGACCAAAACAGAAGCATACGTCATGATAAAAATTTGAAATTGAACTCATACAAACTCTAATCACATACAAGATCACACCCCAAAGGAGAAGGTCAGAAACCAAATCCTAGTGAAAGTTATGAAATTTCTAAGTTTGCACGGTTTTTGGGTGTTTCTAAAAGGAAAATGCAAATCAAATTGAAATTGCAAGATAAAAATATGAGATAAATAACCTAGAAACTATATGCAATATGTGAAACAATGCAAAAAGAATCAAGTTCAAACTCATCATGGTTAGGCAGAAATGAATTTTCCAAGTTAGGGTTAAAAAATGTGAAATTTAAGAACTCTAATTCAAAGAAAATTGTGAAAATTTGATCAAACCTAAAAAGAAATTTGTATGGTGAGTTTGAAAATGTTTCTAAATGTATTGGAATGCTTCATGAATTGTTTTGGTGATTTTTAGAAACCTAAATGCATATTTAATTAATTAAAATCAATTAATTAATTAAATAAAACATTTAAATATTTTAAAAATACTTTTTAAATGCAAAAATTAAAATAAAAAATGTTTTTAGGTTGAGATATATATTTGAAACAAAAATGCAAAGTTTGAGATTTGTTTGATGATTTTTGCTATTTTAAATAAAATGGACAAAAAAATGAAAATAAAATGGATTAAATGAGAAGTATGATGATCTGATGGTCAGGATTTAAACTGGGGAGGGAAAGGTTGACTGCGCACGCTATTGAAGGGTTAGGATGGCATCTGGGCTAATTAACTGATTAATTTAATTAAATAGAATTAGGGCTTAAGTGAAATGATCTGAACCACTCAAACGCGCGTGAAGCAAGATCCAATGGCCTACATTTAAACTGAGCTGATTAACCCTAATCCTAACCCTAATCTCTTTCAGGTGACCGGGGTAAGCTCCTGTCATCTTCTCCGGCGAGAACTTCACCCCAACTTCCACCCTAGGCCACCCAGACCCCCTAAAGCTCCAGAAACAATCCTCTAACATCCCTAAGAAAGAATCCAGACCCAAACAACATTTATATTCCATCAAATTCATGAATCGAAGCAAAACAGAAAATTGCACAAAACTTTCAGAAGCTAAATACATGCTTGTTTTCAACTCATTTTCAAAACCAAACACATCACAATGATCAGTGAAACATGTAGATTGATATTGTAACTTAAAAGATAAGTTCTGGAAAAATTGTTCTTGATGATACCTGAGATGTTGCTTTCTCAATTTGAGCTTTCTGGACCTTTCCTTGATGCAAAACCAGCCCACTTGGTCCCCTTGTGCTTCTGAAAGACTTGAATGAAGTTTGTATGGCTTGGTTTGTGAGTTTCAGTTATGAATGTGCAGAAATCGTGTTTTGGTTTGAGAAGCTTTCAGGCCATTATAAATGTTGCTTTGTGATCCTTATGATGTGTATGATTGAATGGTGCACAAAGTTTTGAGGTTTGATGGTTGTGCTGAGAGATTCGAAGAGATGAAAGTTTTAGGGATTTTTGTGAAACACAACTTGTGGAATGATTCAGGCTTGTGTGTGTTATGAAATGAGCTGCATAAGGTTATTATAGGCCAATGAGAGTGATCAGAAAGTGGGTGGTGGCATAATGTGATTGGTATGGGCCAAGTTGCAAAAATGTCAATATTGTGTACTTGACGTATGGGCATGGTTCAAAGCTGTTTTTAGGGATGTCTTGGCATCAACTGAGTTTGTGGAGAGCCCTAGGATTGAATTTGTGCAGCTGGATCACTTGGATGAAGAGATATCATAGGTTTTGCAAGCTTTATGCATTTTCCCCTCTTTGAACATTTTGTGAAAATAAGGCATGGTTTCTTGTGATCCAAGGCACAATTCTGGTCCAAATGTGTTGCACTATGTTGGTATGATGTTTAGAGGTCAATTAGAGGTCATGAAATGGCTTGACAAGTGAATTTGCAAAATTCCCTCTTTGGTGCACACTTGAAAATTATAGGATTTTTGCCAACTTTGAAAGGCCATATCTTGAGTTCTAGGATGAATCAAGACATGTTCTTGTACTTTTTGAAAATGGGAAGACATAATCTACAACTTTCATGTCCAAGAATTTTTCATTTGAAGCATTTTTGGTCATGAAAGAATAGGTTGAATATCTTTCCCAAAATGGAAAGTTTCCATTACAAGTCCTTTCCAAAAATAACAAGTTTGCATTTGGCTCAAAATTCTTCAACTTCATGAACTTTCAACCACTTCAATGATCAAATAGAGATCATAGAGACTCAGAATGATGAATGTGACCCTTTGGTACCCTTGATGGAGGCCTAAGATGCCCTGATTTTGACTTTACTTGCTCAAGAAGTTACCCAATGATCAGATGACTTCCATAGTGAATTTCTTTATAAAATTTGGTACACATGATCCTTATAACATATTGATACCATTAGAAACAAGAATGACCAAAATATTTGGGATTAAGGCCTCTGAAACCAAAACCCTAATTTTAGGTCATCTGTGTAGGAAATCCTTAGTCTGCCCCTATGCCTTTGCCATGATTTGTGATCCCTTGACTTTTATGAACTTTGGAGAGCATATTATGATCATGGAACACACATGGACCCTCTTGGAAAGCTTCAAGACCATTGGGATGGCTCATATTACTTACTGGATTGCTCAGATCACAAACCCTAGATGCAGATGAAATGAACTATGCAGTGGGATATGATATGCTTATGCTAATGCAAAAATGAAAGATCACAAGCCATGGTGTGTGAGAAAAAAAGTGAGGGATAATTTGGGGTGTTTACACTCCCTGCACAATTAACTTAAAATTTCTGAAAGACATGAAATTGTGTAGAGTAAAGAGAAAGGGAGGTTATGAACTCATGGTTCATGGTGTGGTTATCCCATTTGTTGTGTTGCCATGCACTAGAGGTATCGATGTATAATTTTAGAAGAATTTGACCTATGTTTTAAACGCTCCACCTATTACAGGTCCAGTGCCTCCTAATATTCCTTTTGGGGACGGACACGAGACTGATGACGAGTATGACCGGAGAGCATAGTCTCCCGTTCATCATATGTCACCCACCATGTACCACCTGCACACACTGTACCATCTTCTTCTCACCCTGTTGCAGGTAAAACCCCTGGTTTCTACATCACTAAAGATATGTGGCGCGAGAGAAGCAATATGTGACGACTTGCTTTCTTCTATCCAGCAACAATTGGCTGCCAACATGACCTTCATCCAAGAGTCACAACAACAGACGTATAGGTCCATTCAAATCATTTTGCAATCTTAGGCCTCCTTATCCACCAGATTCGACCAGTTTGCAGCTTCTCACAGGATCATCGCCGCAGCAGATCCCGTCATCCTAGGCGCTCACCGCATGGTGACGAGATTACTAGCAACATGCCATATATTTTTCAGGTTACTCTCGCCTTATCTTATTTGGAAACATTGGGGATAATGTTCGATTTAAGTGTGGGAGGATATTTTATTTTCTTGCATTTCCTTTGTTTTTACCTTTTTATTGCTTTCTAGTTTGTTTTCCTTGTTTTATTAGTTTTTTTTTTAGCGAATACATGTGCCTGACGAGTCATTTGTGTGGTGTATCTTTAGTTCCCCATTTCTTTAGCCTTACAAAAAAAAATTGAAAATAAAAAATGGTATTATTTCGAAAAATTTGGGCTTTGAGACAGGTTTGAGATATGATGTTGTTGACTTGGGAAAACTTTTTGAAACATCAGTATTGTTTTAACACCATATGCCTCGTGATTATAAGAATAAATCCCATGGCCTTAATTATAATTTTAGAATAGGTCCTTTAGTAGTTTATCCTAGCAGTCAGCTCTGGCTTAAGCATGCTCTACGTAGGGGACCGATGAATATAAGTGATTTATGTCCGTTGTGTTGTTATAATTGATAAAAAGGCAACTCGTGATAGGTGACCCTCACAAGGTCATTTAACCCAAAAAATTGTGATAATTTGCAAAAGAATAAAAAAAAGAACAAAAAGAATAAAACTTGCCAATTGTTTTTTTTTGGTTTAGAGGTATCTGGTGCTAGACTTGGTAGGGCGGGTTATAATATGATCCCCCACAACTACAATTGGTTCAATGAAAGGGGTTGCACCAATTTGTGTACCAGAGCCCCATTGCTTAAGAGTAGAATCACTAACCGGTCACTTTACTATGAATATGTACGGATAACAGGCTTAATGTGATTGCGTCGGAATGAAGAGGACCCCAAAAGAGATGAAAAGGTAGGTCATGGATTTGTTTGTATAGGAATGAATTTATGTTCGTATTTGCGGAAAAGTGTTATTACGATACCCTTGGTTCACTTAGTTAGTACCTATCACTTCATCCTAGTTAAAACTTAGAATCCCTTTTAGCCCAAATCATTCACTGATAGCAATTTTTCTTTCATGAACTATAAATTATTTTGCTTGGGGACAAGCAAAGGTTTAAGTGTGGGATAATTTGATAACACTGAATCGCACTGCGTATTTGACTCGAATTTGCACATGTTTATTAGGACTTGTAACACCCCAAATTCGCCCTCTCATTTTCGTAGCATTTAACATATCATCTCGCATACCTTGCATTACATCTACATAGAAAAATGAAGCATAACATTCATTGTTGACGCATAATATAAGCTGGCAGTGATTTCACTCCAGGTGTGGTTGTTCCGTTTGCGATTCCATTCAGATGGACGTTTGACCTAATCTTGGTCAAACTATCAAAAGATTGGTTGAATTGCAAGTTATCTGTATTGGTGTTTTTTTTCCTCAGGAGACGTGTTTCAAAGTCGGGTCGTGTTGTGTGCAGAGGTCATCAGTTTTCTAGGCAGTGGTTCATGTGATGGTTTTGGATTCAAAGATTCGGGCTTGTCATGATTATATATTCAATTATGTGCATCTGTGGATTTATTTTCCCAGGGGATGATTCAGTTTAATCTGAAGTGATAGGTGTAAACACCCCAAATTTTCCCTCACTTTTTCTCACACCATAGCTTGTGATCTTTTCATATTGCATTTGCATAAGCATACCATTTCCCATTGTATATTTGTTTCACTGCATAACTGCATAGTTAGGGTTTGTGATCAGGAGAATCCAAGAAGTGATATGAGCCATCTCAGAGGTCTTGAAGCTTTTCAAGAGGGTCCATGAGTGTTCTATAATCTTATTGCATCCCCAAGAAGCCTTTGAAGTCACAAAATCACAAAGGATTGCACAGAGGCCCAGGCAGGCTAGGGTTTTCTACACAGATGACCTAAAATTAGGGTTTTGGGTTTGAGGCCTTTAATCTCAAATTTTTTGGTCATTCTTGATTATAATGGTCTTTATATGTTATAATAAGGAACATGTGTACCAAATTTTATGAAGAAATTCATTCTGGAAGTCATCTGATCAATTGGTAACTTATTGTGCAAGAAAAGTCAGAATCAGGGCATCTGAGGCCACCATCAATGGTACCAAAGGGTCATCTTCATCATTTTGAGGTTCTATGATCTTTATTTAATCTTATTAGTGGTTAGAAGTTCACAAGATTGAAGAATTTCAAGCCATTTGCAAATTTTCCATTTTTGGACATGACTTGTAATGGAAACTTTCCATTTTGGGAAAGATTTTCAACCTCCTCTTTCTTGATAAAAAATGCTTCAAATGAAAAATCTTCAAACATGAAAGTTGTAGATTGGATATTCCCATTTTCAAATAGTAAAAGAACTCCTATTGATTCATCCTAGAACTCAAGATATGATGTTTTAAAGTTGGGAAAAATCTTGTAATTTTCAAGTATGTGCCAAAGAGGGATTTTTGCAAAACCATGTTTTAAGCACTCTTGTGACCTCTAATTGACCTATAAGCATCATAAAAACATCACATGGCTTTCCTTGATCAGAATTGTGCCAAGAATCACAAGTTTTCATGCCTTGCTTTTCAAGAAATTTCAAATAGGGAAATTTGCAAAATCCATGCTATCACATGAATCAAGCCATCCAGCTCACAAAATCCGATCCAAGGGCCATCCTTGAATGAAGCTGAGGCAGGACAAGCCTTGTGATCTCCTCTGGCCCGTGCCATACTCATAGTTGCCAAACATTAATTTTTTTTGCAAATGAGGCCATACCAATCAAACTAAGCCATAACAACTCTCTGGACCAATCAACATTGTTTATGTGAACCTCATGGACCTCAAAGATAACAACATTGCAGCCTCAAACATCCATACACTCAGATTGCCCAAAATTTCCATAAACCTTCATTCCTTCGAATCTCTCAGCACAAGCCTTAAAACCTCAAACTTCTTCCACCAATCATCTCAAAATCAATCATAGAACACAAACCAACCATTACAATGGCC
This sequence comes from Lathyrus aphaca, assembly GCA_963966055.1. Lineage (NCBI taxonomy): Eukaryota > Viridiplantae > Streptophyta > Magnoliopsida > Fabales > Fabaceae > Lathyrus > Lathyrus aphaca. The sequence goes on from OZ014520.1 coordinate 452,039,914, forward strand.
TGAAACACTCCATAACCAAAACACGATTTCTGAGTTATCAGAACTGAACCACACAAACCAGCCCATATAAACTTCATCTAAGCCTTTCAGAAGCATCTGGGGGATCATTGGAGTGGGTTTGCACAAGGAAGAGGTCCAGAAAGCTCAAAGTTGCAAAACTTCAATTCAGGTAGTCACCAAGAACCTTTTTTCCAGAACTTTCAGTTTAAGTTATAAATTGATTCTATGTGATGTACTGATCATTTTAAGCTTTGAATCATTGAAAATGGTGGAGTGTGTAGGATGTATTTAACTTCTGAAATTTTTGCATGTTTTTTCGTTTTGCTTCGATTCATGAGTTTGATGAAATATAAATGTTTTTTGTGGCTGGATTCTTGTTCTATGATGTTTAATGGTTGATTCTGGAGATTTAGGGAGTTTGGGGTGGCCTAGGGAGTGAGACAGAGTGAGGAGCTGGCCGGAGAAGACGACCGGAACACTGTTCCGGTCGCCTGAGAGTGATTAGGATTTAATTTAGGGTTAATTAGCCAGGTTTGAATTCTGACCATAGGATCTTGTTTCTCGCGCGCACGAATGGCCCAGATCCTTTCAGTTAACCCTAATCCAGATTAATTAATTTAATTAATTTAAATTAGCCAGATTCAATCCTAGCAACCCATTCACGCGCGCAGTCACCTCAACTTTAAACCTCAACCATTGATCTTGCATACTTTCCATTTTATTTTATTTTTCTTTACATTTCTTTCATGTATTTATTAAAAATAGCAAAAATATGTTTAAAAATCTCATTTTCTGCATTTTTACTCTAAATATTTTTTTAAACTCAAAAATATTTTTATTTTTAATTTTTGCATTAAAAAAAGTATTTTTAAATCATTTAAATTTTTTATTTAATTAATTAATAGATTTTAATTAATTAAAAATACATTTAGGTATCTAAAAATCACAAAAAAAAAATCATGATGTATTCTCATACATTTACAAACATTTACAAACTCACCATACAAATTAATTTTTAGATTTGATCATATTTTCACAATTATCTTTGAATTAGGGTTCATAAAATTCACATTTTTCTAACCCTAACTTGAAAAAATAATTTCTGATCAACCATGATGAGTTTGAACTTGATTCTTTTTTCATTCTTTCACACATTGCATCTAGTATCTAGGTTATTTAACTCATAATTTTGCATTCATTTTCAAATTGTTTAGCATTTTTCCTTTAGAATCACCCAAAAACCCTAGTTAAATTAGGAAATTCATATCTTTGCCTAGGTTTAGCTTCTGACCTCCACCTTTGGAGAGTGATCTTGCATGTGTTTAGGGTTTGTTTGAATTCATTTTCAATTTTTTATCATGATGTATGCTTCTGTTTTGATCATGTGCATCTCATACATTCATAAAATCCTAATTTTTCATGTTCATTTGCATCCATCTTTGCATATCATCATCATGTGAACTTGCCATGACATTCCATGCTCTTGTATGCCATCTTAGACATCTTAAGACATGTTTGAACACTGCTTGATCATTTCTGCATTCATTTGGTATGCTTTTCATTCATTACATTTCATATGTATCCATGTGTTTCTAAGCTCCTAACATGCTTCCTTTGCATCTCATCCTTTGTATGATCATTCATATGCACCATGTATGACTTTGCATCATTCCATAGAACAATTACATTGTATATTCACTTCTGGTTCTGGTCTTTGCACCTTCATTTGCTTTATTTCCTTTTGCTTTGCATCTTGTACATTCACACTAACATTTCAGGGGCTTATGGTAAGTTGTTTGGGATGTGGATTTTCCTTTCACATCCCACCTATTCTTACCTCTTCATATGCATTTTTTACCTGTCTTTGAAGTGAACTTTCCTCACTTATGCTCTCTTTCTCCTTTCTTTCTTTTAGGTTACTTATCTTCTTTAGGAAGTAAGTAACCTATTCTATTCTCTCTTCTCTTTTTTTCATCTGCTTCTTCTTCCTTGGTGGCCTTCCTGAAGATCTTCTGTTAAGCCTCACAAACCATAGGAACATCCAAGCATGATAATTTTAGGGTTGTATATAGTCTCCCCTAGTCTTTTACCTTTGAGTCTTCTTGAGTCTCTCTTCTCATCTCATAATCAGAGGCTAAACACTTAAAGCTTTAGGACTTTGAATTAGGGTTATGCTTGTATCCTTATCTTAGGATGGAGTGTATAACTTTAATCCTTATTGTTAAACCTTTAATTTGTTTACACCTCTTAATTAAAACACCTAATAACTACTAAGACTTAAGCTTGTAACTTGGGCCTTATATTAGGGTTACATCTCTTCCTTTTGGTTAAGAGGGACTAACCCTAGTGTTTAATGGACAAGTCCCCCTCAAGATAAGTCTTACAAACATAAATATCACTTCTTAATCTCACAATTTAATTAAAATCCACTTAATAAAGGCTTGTTATATAATGAATTTAGTCCCTAACCATGGATTAAGTTGAGGTATCTTCCTCAGCTTAAGTGTTCTCATCTATCATATTTCTCTTAGGATGGTGTAATGAGTTCACTAATCCCTGATTAGAGATTAAACTCATTACTTAACACTAAACAAAAACCCAAAAACATCTTAATAATCACAAGTAGGTTAATGATCTTAATCCTATATCATCATGGTAATTAAGTTGAGATGCTTATATCACACTTAAGTAGGCTCATTATCCCTAATCAGGGAGGATATAATGAGTTTACAAACCCTTGATTTAGGCTTAAGCTCATTATCCTATGCAAAAAAACAAAAAAACAATAAAAAACTGAAAACACAAAAAACAAACAATAATCGTCTCCTCCGGGATTCTTTTCTCATCACACTCACTCTAAAAACGAGAACTCGCTTCTTCCGTCTAATGCAAGACAGTTAGCACTCGAGCCAGACGAGTCACGCACTTGAGCATAGACAAGTAAGCAGTTCACATCAAAATCATTTCAGTCTCTTTGAGTCGAACTACAGTGTTCTGACTTCCTCATTGCACGAGAGGATACATAGGCATAACTTAACGGTTATCGAACAAAAGTCTCTTTGTCTTCCCCCCTCTCTCCTCTTTCTGTTTCTCTTTCTTTAGCCTCAGTTTTGAGCATTCACTTTCTTCTTTGCACTGACACTCCGTACATCCATTTCTTCCTAGCTTTTCATACACAGTCAGCATATACACTACCCTTTTTAAACACAATCAAATAAGCGTGGATCCTGTTGAGTACGACAGAAGATCTGGGTGCTAATACCTTCCTAGGTCGTAACCAACCCTCTTTCTCAGTCTCTTTGGTTCGCAACTGTCTTATCCATACCCTTCTAGGTTTATGCAGCATTACCTTTCCTTCGGGATAAAAATGCCTAGCTAGCGACTCTATTAAACCTTCAACCTCCAACATCACCGACCGTCCGCGTCTGCACCGGAACGAGAGTCCCGGGAGCGACAATAGGGAGATCTATTCAGAAGATTGGTGGTCTATGTGAAAGTGATGCGTGAAAGGTTTTGAGTTGAATGAACTGAGTGATTTAGATTTCATGGCTATGTGCATGTTGGTGGCAATGGGTCCGTTTCACAAAGATATCAAATGCCATATCCATTTCTAAACCATTTTGTCCAATTAACCATTAAACCAATTATAATTCATTCCCATTTTTATTTTTTCTTCTTTTTTTTTACATTTATTTCTAAATCATATCCATTTTTCTAGTTTTGTTTTTAATCATGAGTCATAATCCACATTTTCTTTTTTTTATTCAACTTCATTAATCTTTTTTTAATTCCCTATTATAGTTTTCTTTCTTAACACTTTTTCTTGATAAGACCAATAAAGAACCCATTTAACCATAGACCCACCTTTAGTTTTGTCATGCCAATTAAAATAATTAAGTAAATTGTGAAGGCCAATGTGATGCATCAGCTACACCAACAAGCACATAAAACGCTCATGAAAATAAAGTCAAATGAAGGTTGTATAAGCTGAAAGTATTACGCAAAGCACACGCATATTTCACACCCCAAAACGCAAACACCACGTACACAAAATGCAGTGTTAATCAGTTGAAAAACAGAAGTTCACACACACGACATACACACAACACTCCGTATCAAAACACAGGAAAAGAGTGATCAAAACACAGGTGCTTCATCATACACACAAGTCACACAAATCCCACACCAAAAAAAAGGCAGTGAGAATCACACCAGAAAATTTGAGTTAACCAAAATAAAATAACAGAACAAAAAATAATGGAATGGGAATTCAGTTACAGAATGAGAGAAAGAACAAAAAATTATGTTATGGAGAAAACGATTTGATTCCTTCCATCACACAACAATCAATACCAAACTAGAAACTCTTCTTCATCAATAAGAGCAGTCATCACCTATCATCCGCAAAAAACATGAATCGAATACCATGACCTTCGTCACGTCACCATTACCATGTTCAAATGTTTTTCTTCACCACTTCACCATGACTAATTTCCCTCTTCATCATGACCATAACCAAAGCATAAACTGAACACTTTTCTTTATCACATAAATTCAGTGTGCGTCTTCGAAAACGAATCCCTCTTAAACACTAAATCAAACATTCTTCGTCAATCCCAAATGTAATATCACGATCTTCAGAGACCTTATCTTCTTCAATCTCATCAAACTGAACCTGCCTCGCCATAGACTTCATAGAGACTGAACTTGCATCGTTTTCGACGTCCTTGAATCTGCATCTTCTACGAATCGCATACCTACGAAAAAAAATATTTTCGAAACGCACCAGGGGAGAACGAACAAGACCGAGCGAAGTTTGTTACCTCTGGATCTTTCGTGTTCTTCAATGCACATGCATTTTTCAAATTGGATTGATGGAGGACTTGTTGTTCGTTCAATGTTGCTGCGGTTTGTTTGTGTTGATTGTGTTTGAATTTTTGTCTCGATTTTGCGTTAAGGGTAAGGGTTTAGTAAGGTGGATGTTGTGTTTTGGTTGTTCGGAGAAGGAGAAGGTGAGGTAACGTCGACTAGGGTTTATCAGGTTGAAGGTGAACGATGACAGTTGGCTGGTTCGCCGGAGGGTGAATGTTGACGCTAGGTTGAAGAAGAAGGTGAACAGGATGCTTGAGAGAGAGAGAGAGAACGTGAGGTTTTTGTTTGATTTTGGCTATTGCTTTTGTTTTTTTTCATCTGATTTGTATAGTAAATTATCATAGAAGAATAATACGTTTTATTAAATATTTGATGAAGAATTGAGGTTACCGAAGCGATTAGGATAAGATTCTTGGCTAGTTTTTCTGATTCCCGTCAATACCGGCGGTGACACTTGTCACCATCCTGTAGGACTCTCCGTTTGGCTTCCATGCATGATAGTGTATCACAATTTCGTGTTCCCTTGCTTCAGCAACCGTTGGATGCGCTTACCGTGAAAAGTCCTTTGATCGCACGGCTCAGGCGAAGTCAAGTAGGTTGACCGCAGGCATACCATGTTCCCTCTTTCTTTCCTGGACCTTGGGCCCTCTCATCTTGTTATTCGCACTCCACACCATAGGCCCACGCTGGTTTTGTAACTCTGTTTTTACTATGTTTCACCCCCTTGCCTTTATTTCTTTCATTTTTTATTTCTTTTTACCATAGTTTAGATTTTAATTCATAAAAAATATTAAAACATTTTAGAAAATTCCATAAATAATGTTTAATCATAACTCATTTTTTAATTTTCCCATAATTTTATTTTTCTGATTTTATTAATTTCTCAATTTTATTTCATATTTCCATTTAATTTCTTTTTCATTTAATTTCCATATTAACGCATTAGCTTGTAGATTTTATTTCTTTCATCTCAAGTAACATTTTGACTATGTTCTTTTTGCATTATTTTAAAGACTCAGAAAAGCTCTTAAAAATATTTTTTTTATATTTTTAATTTCATTTTATCCATAGTTTTGTAAGTCATGTTTGTGTGTTTTCTTTAATTGTTCTCAAGCGACTTTGTGTGACCATTTAGTGGAGTTTCATTGTGAATTTTTGAGAGCCATTTTGGCACATTGTTTGCTACTGGATTTTGACTTTAGAAATTTAATTTCATAATTTTCTCATGACCTTTGGTAATTTTTTGGTGCCTTGCTTCTTAGGTAGCTTTTCGTGCCTCTTTCTTCCCTCCTTCTAAGATAGTTTGAGGAATGCATTTTTGCCATCCTATTAGGTTTTCTTGGTCTTTGTTTTAGTTAACCTATAGGGTTTAGGTACTGACTTTTTGTTGGTTTGATTTGTGATCTTCGTATTTGGTGTGCATATTGTTTGAATATTCTTATTTTCATCTTATGCTTATGTGGTTCACTAACCTTTGTTTTGCAGGGGCTCATGGTAAGTGAAGTGTGGATGATATCCATATTTCAAGTCTTCCTCTCATCCTTTATTTTTTCTTTCTCATTTGTCTTTGTGATGTGCCTTATGTCATCTTGTGTTTGACTTCATCGCTTCCCTTTTAGAAACAACTTAATTTCTTAAGAGAAGTAAGTTGTCTTCTGGCGTTTCTGCTCCTTTCTTCTTCTTCTTTATTTTCTTTCCTTCTTCTTCATTAGGATATAATTAAAACCACACTAACTTAGGTATCCCATGCATAATAACAATAGGTTTAGTCATTCCCATTAGATTTTACCTTTGAGATCCTTTTGGTGCTCTCTCTTCTCATCTTCAAACTTAACTTTAAGTCACTTTAATAAATGATGAGTCTTCTCATGTGACACGAGACTTTTCTATGAGATACTTGCATGCGTTCCATTTTGGGGCGAGGTGTAGGATATCCCTTGTGGTGGATAGGTCTTAGCATGAGATTACTTCACAAAGAAAAGCTAAAAAACACTTCCTAATCAAAAATTACAAAAACACTTAATAAATCCCAGTAGGTCAGTGTGTTTGAGCCTTCACTTGTGGCACTAGATTTGGGGATTTCCTCCTTAGCTAGGTGTGCCTTTTGCACATTCCATTTCAGGGTGATGTAAGAAGTACACATCCCATTAAGTAAGACTTAGGTACATTTTCCTATACAAACTTCAAAGCAAAAAACTCATAAAAACACTGGATAAACAATAAACGTCTCTCCTTCGGGACTTCTCTTCTCATCTCCTTCACACCTTTCATGCGAACTTGCTCCTACTTGTCATTTTGCAAGATGGTAACGCACTCGTCGTTCGAGCCCGCAACACCTGAGCATTGACATAGGCAGTTCAAGCCTTAAGACACAAGCAATCTTTTCCATCCCTAGTTAGGGGAACTACGGTGACTCTGATCCTCATGTCTAGATGAGGTACGTAGGCAGCGGGGTAGGGCCCGATCGAGCACTCTTTTATTTTCCCTACATTTCCCCATTTCTTTTCTTTTCTTACCTAGTTCCAGTCTTTCTTTTTGCAGTAGCTTTCATTTCTTCACCCTTTAAAACATTTTCTTTGCAAGCGTGGATCCCGTCGGGTACGGCGGATGATCTGGGGTGCTAATACCTTCTCAGGTCGTAACCGACTCCTGAACTCAGTTTCTTTGGTTCGCAGGACCTGTGTCGCTCCCCGGACTCTCGTCCCGGTGCAGACGCGGACGGTCGGCGATGTTGGAGGTTGAGGTTGAATAGAGTCACTAGCTAGGCATTTTTATCTCGAAGGAAAGGTAATGATGTATAAACCTGGAAGGGTATGTATAAGACGGTTGCGAACCAAAGAAACTGAGAAAGCGGGTTGGTTACGACCTGGGAAGGTATTAGCACCCAGATCGTCTGTCGTACTCGACGGGATCCACGCTTACCTGATTGTGTTTAAAGGGGGATAGTGTATGTTCTGATTGTGTATAAAGAGCTAGGGAGAAAAGAATGTACAGTGTATCAGTGCAAAAGGAAAGATGAATGCTCAAAGACTGAGGCTTAGAAAAGAAAGCTGAAAGAGGGGGAAGACACAGAGACTTTTGTTTGATAATTGTTAAGTTATGCCTACGTATCCTCTCGTGCAATGAGGAAGTCAGAACATCATAGTTCGACTCAAAGAGACTGGGTGTTTTTGTTGTGAACTGCTTGCTTGTTTATGCTCAAGTGTGTGACTCGTTTGGCTCGAGTGCTAACTGTCTTGCATTAGACGAGAGAAGTGAGTTCTCGTTTTCAGAGTGAGTGTGATGAGAAAAGAATCCCAGAGGAGACGATTATTGTTTGTTTTTTTGTTTTCAGTTTTTTTTTTGTTTTTGGTGTTTTGCATAGGATAATGAGCTTAAGCCTAAACTAAGGGTTGTAAACTCATTATATCCTCCCTGATTAGGGATAATGAGCTCACTTAAGTGTGAGATAAGCATCTCAACTTAATAATCATGATGATATATGATTAAGATCATTAACCTACTTGTGATTATTAAGTGTTTTTGGATTTTGTTTAATGTTAAGTAATGAGTTTAATCTCTAATCAGGGATTAGTGAACTCATTACACCATCCTAAGAGTAGGATGATAGATGAGAACACTTAAGCTGAGGAAGATACCTCAACTTAATCCATGGTTAGGGATTAAATTCATTATATAACAAGCCTTTATTAAGTGGATTTTAATTAAATGGTGAGATTAAGAAGTGGATTTTATGTTTGTAAGACTTATCTTGAGGGGGACTTGTCCATTAAACACTAGTGTTAGTCCCTCTTAACCAAAAGGAATAGATGTAACCCTAATATAAGGCCCAAGTTACAAGCTTAAGTCTTAGTGATTATTAGGTGTTTTAATTAAGAGGTGTAAACAAATTAAAGGTTTAACACTAAGGATTAAAGTTATATACTCCATCCTAAAATAAGGATGTATGCATAACCCTAATTCAAAGTCCTAAAGCTTTAAGTGTTTAGCCTCTAATTATGAGATGAGAAGAGGGACTCAAGGAGACTCAAAGGTAAAAACTAAGGGGAGACACAACCCTAAAATTAACATGCTTGGATGTTCCTATGGTTTTTGAGGCTTAAAGAGAAGGATCTTTAGAAGGTCACTAAGGAAGAGAAGCAAATGAAAAAGAGAAGGAGAGAGAGAATAGGTTACTTACTTCCTGAAGAAGATAAGTAATCTAAAAGAAAGAGATAAGAGCAAGAGGGAACAAGTGAAGCAAGTTCACTTCAAAGATAAGTAAAAGATGCAAATGAAGAGATGAGAAGAGGTGGGTTGTGAAGGCAAATCCACATCCCAGGAAACTTACCATAAGCCCCTGAAATGTTAGTGTGAATGCATAAGATGCAAAGCAAAAGGAAATAAATAAAATGAAGGTGCAAAGACCCAAAACCAGAAGTGTAAACATGATGAAAATGTGATATGCAATGATACAAAGACATACATGATGCATATGAATGTTCATACAAGGGATGAGATGCAAAGAGAAGCATGTTAGAAGCATAGTAACACATGGATAAACATGAAATGCAATGAATGCAAAGCATACCAAATGAATGAATAAATGATCAAGCAATGTTAAAACATGTCTTAAGATGTCTAAGATGTCATACAAATGCATGGAATGTCATGGAAAGTTCATATGATGGAGATATGCAAAGATGAATGCAAATGAACATGAGAAATTAGGGTTTTATGAATGTATGAGATGCATATGATCAAAATAGAAGCATACATCAAGATAAAAATTTGAAAATGAACTCAAACAAACCCTAAGCACATACAAGATCACTCCCCAAAGGTGGAGGTCAGAAGCTAAACCTAGAGGAAGTTATGAATTTCCCAAGTTAACTAGGGTTTTTGGATGGTTCTTAAGGAAAAATGCCAAACAATTTGAAAATGCAATGCAAAATTATGAGTTAAATAACCTAGATACTAGATGCAATGTGTGAAAGGATGCAGTAAGAATCAAGTTCAAACTCATCATGGTTAATCATAAATGATTTTTTCAAGTTAGGGTTAGCAAAATGTGAATTTATGAACCCTAATTCAAAGAAAATTGTGAAAACATGATCAAACCTAAACAGAAATTTGTATGGTGAGTTTGTAAATGTTTCTAAATGTATGAGAATGCTTCATGAATTTTTTTGTGATTTTTAGATACCTAAATGTATTTTTAATTAATTAAAATCAATTAATTAATTAAATAAAACATTTCAAATGATTTAAAAATACTTTTTTAATGAAAAAAATTAAAAATTAAAATGTTTTTGTATTTAGAAAAATATTTGAGGTAAAAATGAAGAAAATGAGATTTTTAAAAGTATTTTTGCTATTTTAAATAATTATGTGAAGATAAATGCAAGAAAAATAAAATAAAATAGAAAGTATGCAAAATCTAAGGTCAGGATTTGAACTGGTTGACTTGGCGCGTGATCCTAAGGCTAGGATTGAATCTGACTAATTAAATTAATTAAACTAATTAATATTAATTAAATGAGGATTAGGGTTTTAATGAAGTTATCTGGGCCGTCCAAAAATGCGCTAACACAAGATCAAAGAGTCCACATTCAAACTGAGGAATTAATTAGGTTTAGCCCTAAAGACTCTCAGTCGGCCGAAACAGTGTTTCGGTCGTCTTCTCCGGCAGCTCTCTCACCCTAACTCCCTCCCCAGGGCATGAAAACGCATCAAACTCTCCAGAATCACTCATCTAACAACCCTAAACATGAATCCAGCAGCAAAATCCTTTTATTTTGCATTAAACAAGAGAATCGAACCAAAATGAAAAACTTGCAAAAATTTCAGAAGTTAAATACATCCTACACACTCCACCATTTTCAATGATTCAAAGCTCAAAATGATCAGCAAGACAAACTCTATCACATTGTAACTTAAAAACAAAGTTTTGGAAAAAAATTTAAGTGAGCTACCTGAGATGAAGCTTTCTAATCTGGAGCTTTCTGGCCTCTTCTTTGATGCTAATCCACTCCACATGATCCCTTTGTGCTTCCGGAAGGCTTAGAACAAGTTTTGAATGGCTAGTTTGTGATGTTTGGTTCTGATAACTCAGAAATCGTGTTTGTGCTTAAAGGGTTTTCAGGCTATGGTGAAAGGTGCTTTGTGATCCTTAGGTGATTTTGAGATGAATGGTGAAAGAATGAGTGAGTTTCGATGCTTGTGCTGAGAGATTCGAAGACTTGAAAGTTTTGGGGATTTTTGGTGATTCTGAGCTTGTAGATGTTTCAGGCTTGTTCTCTATGATGTTTGAGGTCCTTGATGTTTGTATAAGTTATACTGATTGGCCAGAAGAGTTGGTGTGGCACAATTTGATTTTCATGGTGTATTTTGCCAAAAAGTCAATGTTAAGTCATAGAGAGCATGGCACGGGTCAGAGGAGTTTTCAAGGCTTGTCCTGCTTCAGCTTCATTCAAGGATGGCCCTTGGATTAGATATCATGAACTGGATGGCTTGATTCATGTGATAGCATGGATTTTGCAATTTTCCCTCTTTGGATTTTCTTGAAGTGCAAGGCATGAAAAGTTGTGATTCTTGGCACAATTCTGATCAAGACAAGTTATGTGGTTTTGTTATGATGCTTAGAGATCAATTAGAGGTCACAAGAAGTCTTAAAACTTGGTTTCGCAAAAATCCCTCTTTGGCACATACTTGAAAATTATAAGATTTTTCCCAACTTTGAAACATCATATCTTGAGTTCTAGGATGAATCAAGAGGAGTTCCTGTACTTTTTGAAAATGGGAAGATCCAATATACAACTTTCATGTTTGAAGATTTTTCATTTGAATCATTTTTGATCAAGAAAGAGGAGGTTGAAAATCTTTCCCAAAATGGAAAGTTTTCATTACAAGTCATGTCCAAAAATGGAAAGTTTGCAAATGGCTTGAACTTCTACAATCTTGTGAACTTCTAACCACTTCTAATATCAAATAAGGATCATAGAACCTCAAATTGATGAAGGTGACCCTTTGGTACCATTGGTGGTGGCCTCAGATGCCCTGATTCTGACTTTTCTTGTACAACAAGTTACCAGTTGATCAGATGACTTCCATAATGAATTTCTTCATCAAATTTGGTACACATGATCCTTATAACATATCAAGACCAATGGAATCAATAATGACCAAAATATTTGAGGTTAAGGGCCTCAAACCCAAAACCCTAATTTTAGGTCATTTGTGTAGAAAACCCTAGCCTGCCTGGGCCTCTATGCAATCCTCTGTGATTTTGTGACTTCAAAGAGTTCTTGGGGATGTAATAAGGTCATAGAACACTCATGGACCCTCTTGGCATGCTTCAAGACCATTGAGATAGCTCAGATCACTTCTTGGATTGCTCAGATCACAAACCCTAGATGCAGTTATGTAGATGAAATAAACTATGCAGTGAGAGATGATATGCTTATGCAATGCTATATGAAAGATCACAAGCCATGGTGTGAGAAAAAGTGAGGGAAAATTTGGGGTGTTTACATCTGCCCCTATTCAAGCATGAGTTAGCTGTGCAGGGTGTAAGCGCCTGGCTTAACAGACAAACAAGATAACTTGTGGTTGAATACCAAAGACAGTCTAAAATTTGCACTCGCTGGGGAGAAGAAGAAAAGGGATATAAATTGTAACAAGCAGTATAGTATGAGTATCAAATGAAAGGGATATAGGACGACCATCGAGCAGAGGACGACTGTTGGGGATGAAAACGGTAAGTAAAGCAATGACGGGGACGACCATCATGCTGGGAAATAAAGAGACCGCGACGGGGACGACCATCGGGAAAAAGGATGAAGGACGATCATCAGGATAAAGGAAAAGAACACAACAGGTACGGCCATCGGGTAAATAAAAAAAACTCTTTGGGGATTAAAGAAATGAGAAAAGTACTGACAGGGACGGCCATCAGGTTAAAGGGTAAATAAACCGCGATGAGAACGGCCATCGGGTAAAAGAATAAATGAAATAATGATGAGGGACGGTCATCAAAAGGTGAAGGACGATCACCTAGCAGGGGATGGCTGCTGAAAATATCACGACATAGGACGAATGCCAGATAGAAAAAGGTCAATGATGGGGACGACCATCAGATAAGCATGATGAAAGACGATCATCAAGAGGTGAAGGACGATCACCTAGCAGGGTCCAACTGCTCTTGGGGATTATCTCGACATAGGACGAATGCCGGATAACAAAGTTCGACGATGGGGACGGCCATCAGATAAATGATGAGGGACGGTCATCAAAAGGTGAAGGACGATCACCTAGCAGGGGACGGCTGCTAAAAGATATCGCGACATAGGACGAATGCCGGATAAAAAGTTCCAACAATGGGGATTCCACTGGGGACAGGATGAGGGACGGTCATCCAAAGGTGAAGGACGATCACCTGGCAGGGACGGCTGCCGAAAATATCATGACATAGGACGAATGCCGGATAAGAGGATCAACGATGGGGACGGCCATCGGATAATTGATGAGGGACGATCATCAAAAAGGTGAATGACGATCACCTGGCAGGGGACGACTGCCAAAAATATCACGACATAGGACGAATGTCGGATATAAAAGTTTCTTTGCTGGTGACTTAACTGGGGAATAGTAAACACTGACGAGTGTTTACGCCTTGAAAATAAAATGTATAAGTGTTTGACAGTGTGTATAGACTAAAAATGCGGACTAGCATCCTTAGGACCATGATACGGATGAGTATCAATAGAAGCAAACACTGACACATGTTTAAGGATGACGATACAGACGAGTATCAATCAGTTAAGCAAGGAACACAGACGAGTGTTGATCTGCTGAGGAGATGATACATACAAGATACGGATGAGTATAAGAGGATTGTGTATAAGTATGTATAAGTATTTAACCTGCTGGGGAAATATGTGCAAGACACGGACGAGTGTCAAAAAGATTGAGCAAGGGACACGAACGAGTGTTTGACTTGCTGGGTAAGTATGACACGTGCGAGTGTCAAAAAGAATATGTACAAGTATGAACAAGTATCTGTAATGAGAGTGCAAAAAGTATTATGGCTTTGTCTACGGGGGATAAGTTTTGTATATTGTTGTTGAAGTGATTCTGATGTTTGCAGGTGATTGGCTTGAACCTGGCTTTTGATCATGCAAATGTTTGATTTTTTCCATAATGCTCCGTATTATACGGAATGCTACGCTTTGTTTGGTGAATATGATGAGAATGCTATAATTATGCAAAATGAGAGAATCAATGCGAGATCCGGATCCTGCGGGGAGAAAGATTTCTGAGCAATCTGTCTGGAGGGAGAACTCCGCTAGGGAAATAGATCATTGGCCGATCTGTGGGGAGATAGGATCACCGAACGATCTTTCTAGGTAACTTTGTGGGGATCTCGACTGTTGAAGCTTCTGTTGAAGAGACTTCATGTTGGGGATGGGGAGGCTTCGGCAAACCGCTGGGGAATAGAAAACCCTGGCAACTCTATTGGAAGAAATTGACAACTCCACAGGAAAGAGATTCTTCCGACTCTGCTGAGGATGAGAAAATTCTGGCAACTCTGATAGGGAACAAAAAGTCCTGGCAACTGGCTGAGGAAGGTGACTCTTCCCACTCTGCTGAGGATGAGAAAATCCTGGCGACTCCGGTGAGGAAAAGAAGATCCTGGCAAATCTACTAGGGAAAACTTGGGCAACTTACTGGAGATGAGAAGATCTTGGCAACTTAGCTGAGGAAAACTCTGGCGACCTCACTAGGGAAAGGAAGACTATGGCAAACCTTTGGGGAAAAGAAGTTTCGGGCGACTTTGCTAGGGAGAAGGAGTTCCTGGTAACTTTGCTGGGGAAGAGCAGTTCAGGCATTGCTCGGGAGATATTGGGGAAAAGAGAAATTCTGGGAAGTAATCTGTTGTAACTCCTTCGTCCAAGAGGCACACTGGGGATTTAATGAGTTTCTCGAAGGATCCTCTGAGGGGATGACAGCTTCGCGGGGGAAAAATTCTGTCAAGTAACCCTGCTGATGAGGTAAATGCTGACTTGGCTGGGGATACGAGGCTTGATATAACCCATGTTGTGAGATTGTCTGTCTTGAGCATATGCAACCTATTAAAAAAATAATGCACAAGTGTCCCGAGGTATCTGTAATACCTCAAAATTTGCCCTCTCATTTTCATGCCATTTAACATATCCTTTCATACATTGCATTGCATTTAGATCACAATTGCATCATAAACATACATGAACATACATCTCCATTTGAGCTTTCATAGGTTGCGACTGACCTTTATTTCTTCATGCGGCACATGCACAAGAATCTCAGAAGAAGCCAAAAGTTCTCGGTTGATTCAGAAGAGTTTAAGCAGAATATCGGTTTTATGGTGCAGTTTGCAAAAGTTGTAACTTATGCTCGGAAACTCATTTTTCCTTGAAACTCAATAGTTTATACCGTTTCGGTATTCTCTACAACTTTTGTGTTCGACTCGGAGGTCAATTCATCAAGGAAAATGGTGGGAATTATTTGTTTCTGAAATTTTGGTTTCGTCGATTAACTATGCTAGAGATATTCAAGAGTTTGTAACTTATGATTGGGTCAACATGTTTGAGAGATTCATATGCCAAAATTTCTTGCTTGATATCCTTTCCAACTTTTTGGTTTTGGCCAAGAACTAATTCTTTGAAGAAGATCTCAGAATGTGCGAGTTTTTAGAGTCGACATAGTGAAAAAAAATGATGAACCAGTGAGTTTTGAACACTAAAAAATTCATAACTCTTGGCTCGTTCATCGGATTGATGTCGTAGTGCCTAAAATTTCGTTTATATGTTATCTTCATTATTTGAATTCATTTTGGGTTAGGTCCGAGCGGAAGGATCCCGAAAATGCGAATTACCAGTAAGGTTCTTTGATGCAGTGCACTATCTATCAGATTTTGTAAAATTCATAACTCGATCAATTTTCATCGGATTGCGCCCGTTCTTGAAGCGTTGGTTCACAAATTTTATCCTCTTCAATTTCAAAGACAAACGCGAGTTTGAATGGTGCTCCAAAGATTTAAGTTTTGGTTTATTTCACAAAACTGAAGTGCTGAACCGAAGAAAAAGGGTGAAAGTGGTTTCACGAGAAAATTCATATCTCCCTCGTTGTTAGTCCAGTTGAGCTTACATTTTAACACCAGGTCACTGACTCATAGATCTACAACTTTTCTGACAAAGTCGAGTCGAGATTATGCTCTGAAGAGGTTGACCTCGTCACAATTTTGAGTAGCGGACACCAAATAAGCTGAAAAACAACTTATTCAGTGACGTCTTGCAGCTTAAACGTATCGATCGCTCTCGATTTTGATCATATGATGTCCGTTATTTTTGCGTTGCAACCGTGATTCAGAGGCGGACAATGTTGTGGAAGACTCAGAGTTGAAATTTCTTGCCGAAGATATTGTTATTTTCACTTAAGCCGAAATTCTACCTTTTGTCATTCATTTTACACTCCACTATATATTCTTTTGACCCCCAATTTGTCTCATAACTTCAATGATAATTTACAAACACCAAAAACTCTCACAAACTGTCTCTAAAGGATCAAAGTTCATTCTCTCAACTCTTTCTCAAGAACACAACAACAACTTCATCAAGAACTCAAGAACACAACAATTCCGATCAAGCTTCCGGTAGCCGAGCCGCCACGAACCACCACCTCCGGTCAACTTCACCATCGTGCGACCACCATCTTCCGCCGCCGGCAGCCACGCGGCCTCTCCTTCTCTCCTCAATTCATGATCGCGTCTCACATCCTCCGGATTCACAATTTCTTCATTGATTCTTCATTCGGTAAGCTTCTTAAACTTTAATTCATGAATAATTGTTGAATTGTTTCTTGAATTGAATTTTGAAGTTGAATTAATCTTGTGGAGATTATGTGTATTGATTCATGATTTGATTATTGATTGATTCTTGATTAATTTATCCTAATAATTTTTGTGGTGCATAATTAAAAAAGCTTGGTAAAGTTGACATAGAATAATCGGTGCATGTTAGGTGTTTGACAAAATTCCTAAGCGATCTAATTATTATGACTTGATATTGATTGAAGTGCTTGAATTTTTAATTCATGCTTGTTTCAATGTGTAAATTCGGAATAGGATAGGTTGAGGCTTAATTGATGATGTTGTTCATGTGTCGCGTGTCGAAAAATTCGTTTTGGTCATAACTTCCTAACCGTAGCGCGTTTTCGCGAATGTGAATAGTGTAATTTGACTTTGTTGATTATTCTTGAGCCATTGGTGAACTTTTTAGTCGATTTCAAACAACTTTTTTCGGCTATTTTGCTACTGCCAGCCGACGAAATTGGCCAAAAAGTCACACTTCCAAGCGGAATTTTCAAAAACCGATTGCATATTTGAATCTGTTGGCATGTTTGCAAGTTACCATGCGATTTTCGTTCAATTCCGAGTTGGTGATTTTTGACACGTTTTTTCGTTTTAAGGCTTTTTAAGTTCGGTTTGGTGAGATTTTGATGCATTGATCTTGTTTTGACTTGTACTTATGTTTGTTGATCATTTGCCATTCATTGCATGTAAATTTGTTCGATTCTGGTTTGAGTTTACATGTTGTTTATGTTAGTGCATAAGTGCTTCCCCGTTTTGAAACATAAATTTCAATGCATGTCCATGACTCGTATATTAATCTTTCTACTTGATTTTGAGTTGTGAGGCATATGTGCAACTTCCAGTTGCACCTCTTTTTGGTTTCTAATGCGTTTGTTGAGTTCATGCAAGGTTCTCGCAAAGATCTTAACGACGGTCGTTTGGTTGGTATTCCACTTTATTTGTGGGATACCTTTGGATTCAAATGATATTTTGTGCCGTTGTTTTTGTTTCGATTATGGGGGATCTTCACAAAGCAATTATGGAAGATGGGCATTTATTTTGCTCATGGAAGATTACAAGACCTTTCTTGGAGTTTTTTCGGATTTCTCTTATATGAAGAATCGGTACTTCGATCAAGTGAGTAATTTCGACTTTCCACTTTAACACATCATTTTAGTAGTATGTGGCTTAGGATCATATAACTTAAGGTGCATATTAAGCTCTCCCACCTGAGGCACTAGATTTATTTATGATTTTTGATTATATGTTTCGATTTCGGAGCTTAGGGATTAAGTTACGGATTGTAGAATTCACTTCCTCTCGCTTTCCCTTAAAATATCGTTTTTTGCCCGTTTCGTCGCAATTATTAAAAATAGTTTTAGGTGGGATAAAATTCTGAAAAAAATCATGAGTGGTCCTAATCCTCTTAATTAATTTGTCATAATTTTGATTCCAGGTTTGATTGGTTTTAGTAATTAATTTGGATTTTCCATTCCAAGTTGTCCCAAAAGGAATGGTATTGACATAAGAGACCAAAACCATTTTTCCCCATAGGTGTGTGACCTATTTTTTGTGTGTCATTAAGAACTGGAATTGGTGATATTATGATTCTACTTAGGAATTTTTTTCATAATTATTAGTGCCCTTTTTGATCCACTTTGCGGAGTTGTTTTTCGGCGATCATGCCTTGTTATCTTGCTCATCAAGTAATTGTTTTGGCACTTTGGTGCATAATTTTGTGAAATCCTTTTAGACCATGTTAGATACTAACTTCAACATTCCATGAATTTAATTTCATAATTTTTAAAGTCTTTTTGCTATTTTTTCATGCCACCTAGATCATAGGTTGAGTTATGTGCTTATTTCTCCCATCTCCTAGGATTTAGCAAGGTATTCATGCCATTGGCTTGAGAGACTTTTTGGTAACTATTAGGAGTTAATTATATGTCACTTTTAAGACCTTAATTCCAGTTATAGTTCACTTTTTGAACCATATTCATTTGATTTGTTTTGGTGTTTCAAAGTGCATAATTACTTGAACATGTTTAACTTAAACTTGTTTCTCTTCTCCTCTAAATGTTAACATGAATTATGTGGGAATCATAAATGTCAAACCATGAATTCTAATTGCATTTCATATCTTGTGTGCTACTGACCCATAATCCTCTCATGCATATCCATGTGCCATTCATCCTTAACTTGCATCATTTGCGATCTTATGCGGTATTTGTTCATTTGCCCTCACATCTCCTTCCCTTTGCTCCACATGCTTAAGTCATTGCATCCATAATTGTATATTCATTCATCCACATTCATAAGCATTAACTACTGACTTTTATGCTCATTTCATGTACTAATTCATGCTTGTAAGCCATATGCATTCATACTTCCTCCATGACCCCTAACTTGCATTTAGGTGAACTTATGTGAACATTTTGTACATAGTTTGACGTAGTTTGATCTTGTGAGGTATCCTAGCATACTTAGGAACCTATAGCATGTTGCTACTTACTTTAGAGGTCATACAACCTTTAGGTACCTTCATCTTTATACTTAGGACTTATTTTGAACCATAGTTACATTCTAGGATGTGTGTGGTACTTAATTGCCTTTATGCTTGTTTATGGTTTCCAAATATGCAAATTATTTTGGTACTAACATTTGTTTTGTAGGGAGGTTGAGGTAAGTCACATAAAACTTATTTTTTTTATCACTTTATACTTTCAAATTTTGTTTGCCTTGCACTTTCATTCAACTTTCTTCATCTAACTTCATCTTAGATTTCTTCAAGGTTTAGTACCTCATTAGGACATAGATGGTAATTGTTTGATCTTAGGACCTTAGAATACTTTAATAGGGTTTATCTACTAACTTTAGAAGTCCTTTTATCATTTAGGATCATTTAGATCTAGGTATTAACTCTAGGAAGTCATTATTGTTTTTCCTTAGCTAGTTTGAACTAGTTTGAGCCTTTCGCCATGCTTTATGTGTTTAATGCTTTATCATGCTAACTTTTGTTTTGTAGGGGGGAAGATTGAGGTAAGTAATACTTCATGCTCATATCTTTATGCATTTTAATTTTTTTTGCCTTAGCACTTTGTTCTTTGCTTATAGGTTTTCCCTTTGTTCTTTAGAACCAACTTAACTTCAGTAGGAAGTAAGTTGAGTTCTAATCTCCTTTTTCTTCTTTCCTTCTCTTCATTAGGATTAGAAAAACTCACAAACCCTTAGGGCCTCCTTGAGCATACAATAAATAACTTAGGGTTGTGTCTTAGTCCCCCATAGTTTTTCCCTTTTGCAATTTGAGTCCTCTTCTCTCATCTTCAAACGAAAAGCAAAAATACACTTAATAAATATATGAAAGGATCCCTTGTGTATAGCCTTATTCCACGAGGCACTTACATTCATTCCATCTTGGAATAGTGTGGGCTTGTCTAGAATGATGTACAAGTCTTATCAAGGGGTTGTTTCACAAAGAAAAATCTAAAAGACATTTCTGTACAAAAGCTACAAAAACATCTAATAAGTTCAACAAGCTAGTGAACTTAGACCCTAATCCTTGGGAACAAGTCTTGGATAAATTCTCCTTACTTGGTGTGCTTGTTCTACTATTCCATCTTGGAATGTAGTAGCAAGTACACATTCCATGGAAAAGAGTTTGAATTCACTTCCTTGTGCCAAATTCATACAAAACTCATAAAATATAAAAACAAACAATAAGCGACTATCCTGCGGGAACTTCTCCTCTCATCTCATTCATTCTCAACGCGAACTTGCGACGACTTGTCTCATTTGCAAGACGGTAAACGCACTCGTACCAGACGAGCCTACAACACCTGAGCATAGACATACGCAGTTCCATCTGTAAAAAACACAAACAATTAGTTCCTGCCTTAGTTAGGCGAACTACGTCGACTCTATCCTCATTTTCCTGATGAGATACATAGGCAACGGGGTAGGGCCCGTTCGAGCACATTCTTTATTTTCCCAACATTTCCCCTTTTCTTTTCGATCTCTTTTCTTTGTTCCCTTTCTCATTTCAGTTTCCATTCCAGTTAGCGGTTTTAGTCAGCAACAGTTATATTCTTTCTCACCCTTTGAAACAAACAAACAAGCGTGGATCCCGTCGGGTACGGCGGACGGTCTGGGGTGCTAATACCTTCCCATGTCGTAACCGACTCCCGAACCCAGATCTTTGGTTCGCAGGATCTTTTCCTTTCCATCTTCCTCAGGTTTGTGCAGTATTACCTTTCCCATTCCTTCGGGATAAAAATGCCTGGCTGGCGACTCTACCTTTTCCGCGGCACTTTCACATTTGTACTAGGATGAAAATCCCGGGAGCGATAATATCCTCAACCAGATTCCGTCATAGGAGTTAGATTTGCTCAAGAGTGCATATTTCCTGAAAGCATATATTTAAAATGGCTTATATGTTTTCATGCAACTGTTGTATTATGAACTTTGGACATTTTACAAACGAAAAAAAAATGTACAAAACAAAGTGCGACTGAATATACTGATTTTATTGATTGGTGTGCCCTAAATGGGCAAGTACAATGAAAAAGCGAATCCCTGAAAGGAGGATATTTCTGTAAATTGAGAAAATAAAAGTGTTGGCAATGTCGAAGTTGACGCTCCAGTGAGCTTTCTTTGCTATGACCCGTATGACCTTGACGTTCTTCTTATCTTGCTTTCTGAAGAAGGTTGATTCTGACAAGCGCTTTATCCTTTCGAAGCTTTCCATGTTGTGAGTGATACAGAAGAATTCAAAATGTAGTTGTTCGCTCGTTCCCTGATTTTGCGTGGATCGCCATTTCGGGTTTTCAATCCACCGAGATATCCATTTTTTCCTGAGTTGTCCGATGTGGCTTTTCAACTCAGCGGATGTAAGTATTTTTTTTAAATTTTTCCCTTATTTTTGCCCGAATCTTTTATTCTGTTTTTGACTCGCTGGGATGCCCTATTTTTGCCTGGACTTACATTCTGTTTTTATGTCCAGCGGGTCTTTTATGCGAAGTATTTTTTAACTGCATATGAATTCACAGGAGATAAGAAATCCTTACCATCCATAGTAGTGAGCATCAGTGCCCCACCAGAGAAAACTTTCTTTACTATGAATGGGCCTTCGTAGTTTCGCGTCCATTTGCCCCTGTGGTCTGTATGAAAAGGAAGAAGTCTTTTCAGAACAAGCTCTCCCACTTGGTATTCCCGAGGTCTGACTTTCTAATCGAAGGCTTTCTTCATTCGCTTTTGATATAACTGCCCATAACATATGGATGCTAATCTCTTTTCTTCAATCAGACTCAATTGATTATATCGAGATCAGACCCATTCTGCTTCGTCCAGTTTCACATCCATCATTACCCGTAAGGAGGGTAGTTCAACTTCAATAGGTAGGACAACTTCAATACTATACACAAGCTGATAAGGTGTTGCCCCAGTAGATGTTCTGATAGAGGTTCGGTACCCATGCAAGGCAAATGGTAGCATTTCGTGCCAGTCTTTGTAGGTGACTACCATCTTCTGCACAATCTTCTTGATATTCTTGTTAGCTGCCTCAACAGCGCCATTTATCGTTGGTCTGTAAGGGAAGAGTGGTGATGTTGAATTTTGAAGTCCCGACAAAGTTCTTCCATCATCTTGTCATTCAAATTGGAACCATTATCAGTAATGATTCGCTCGGGAACTCCATATCGACAAATGATATCCCTTTTTCAGAAATTGGGCTACCACTTGCCTGGTGACATTTGCATACGAAGCTGCTTCAACCCATTTGGTGAAGTAATCAATGGCTACCAGGATGAATCTAAGACCATTTGAAGCAGTCGGTTTAATCTTTCCAATCATATCAATTCCCCACATGGCGAAGGGCCAAGGTGGAGACATTATATTCAAAGGATTCAGAGGCACATGCACTTTCTCCGCGTAGATCTAGCATTTGTGGCATTTTCTGGCATAGGCACAATAGTCTGCATCCATGGTGATCCAGTAGTAACCTGATCTCAATAATTTCTTTGCAATGCATGTCCTCCGGCATGGGTACCGAAAGAACCTTCATGTACTTCGTGCATCAGTAGGTCTGCTTACTTCTTGTCAACACATCTGAGCAAGACCATGTCGAAGTTTCGCTTGTACAAAGAACCATCAGTATTGAGGAAGAAACTGCCGGCTAGCCTTCTTAATGTCTTCTTATCGTTTGACGATGCCCCAGGTGGGTATGTCTGAGTTTCCAAGAAGCATTTGATGTCATGTGTCGCTCCCACCAAATGACAACCTCAGGTCAGAAGGGGTACAGACGCGAACGGTCGGCGAAAAGAGAAATGAAATGAATAGAGTCGCCAGCTAGGCATTTTTATCCCGAAGGAAAGGTAATGCTGCATAGACCTAGAAAGATACGGATAAGACGATTGCGAACCAGAGATACTGAGAAAGGGGGTTGGTTACAACCTGGGAAGGTATTAGCACCCAGATCGTCCGTCGTACTCGACGGGATCCACGCTTAAAAGATTTGTGTTTTAAAGGGGTAGTGTCAGTGCAATTTTTGCATCAAAGCTGGAAAAGAATGCAAGTGTCAGTGTAAAAGAAGTGTGAAGTGTATAAGAGAGGTGTCAGTGTAAGAACAAGAATGAAATGCTCAAGACATGAGGCTAAAAGAATAAAGTTGGAAAGAGGGGGGATATACAGAGACTTTTGTTCGATAACTGTTAAGTTATGCCTACGTATCCTCTCGTGCAATGAGGAAGTCAGAACACCGTAGTTCGACCCAAAGAGACTGAAAGGTAAATTGACTTGTGAACTGCTTACTTGTCTATGCTCAAGTGTATGACCTGTCTGGCTCAGGTGCAAACTGTTTTGCATTAGACGGAAGAAGCGAATTCTCGTTTGTGAGTGAATAAGATGAGAAAAGAATCCCGGAGGAGACGATTATTGTTTGTTTTTGTGTTTTCAATCTTTTATTGCTTTTTGAAGTTTGTCATAGGAAAATGAGCTTAAGCCTAAACCAAATGGATTTAGTAAACTCATCACATCTTCCCTCTGATTAGGGGTAATGAGAATACCTTAAGTGTGAAGTCAGCTTCTCACACTTAATCACCATGGTGTAGGATTAAAATCATTAACCTACTTGTGATTATTTATATGTTTTTGTTGTTTTTGTTTAGTGTTAAGTAATGTGATTAAGCCATAATCAGGGATTAAACGGACTCATTACACCATCCTAATAGAAGGATAATAGATGAGAATGTTTAAGCTGAGGAAAGCTCCTCAACTTAATCCATGATTAGGGATTAAACTCATGACAAAACAAAGCCTTTATTAAATGGATTTTAGTTAATGATTAGATGATGAAGTGAGTTTTAGGGTTTGTAAGACAGCTTGAGGGGGACTTGTCCATTAACACTAGGGTTAGTCCTTCTTAACCAATTAAGGAAGAATTAGAACCCTAATGCAAGGCCCAAGTTACAAGCTTGATGTCTTGATGATTATTAAGTGAATTGATTAAAGGATTTAAACACATTAAGGGTTTAACACTTAGGATTAAAGTTATACACTTCATCCTAATAGAAGGATGCAGGCATAAGCTTAATCACAAAGCCTTAAAGCCTTTAGGGTTTAATCCCTGATTATTAGATGAGAAGAGAAGACTCAATGAGACACAAAGGTAAAAGGTAAATGGGGGACTAATCAAAACTCTAATTATTGTCATGCTTGGTTGTTCCTAGGGTTTGTGAGGTTTACAAGAGACATCTTCAGAGAAACCGCCAGGAAGCAGATGAAAGGAGCAAAGAGGAGCAAAGTAACTTGCTTCATTTAAGAAGACAAGTCACTTGAAGAAAGAAAATAAGATGAAGGAGAAGGAGCAAGCTCAATCTCAAGCACAAGACAAAAGGCAGCAATGATGCATAAGAGAGATGAAAAGAGTTTGTGAGAAGTGAAGGCAAATTCACTTCTCAAAGTAACTTACCACCTGAAAAGTTAGTGAAAGGAATACAATGCAATGCAAAATGAGATGAAATGGGATGATGCAAACCAAAACCAGAAGCATGTGTATGATGCTAATGATGCTATGAGATGATACACACATGAGGCAAGGCATGGGAATGATCATACAAACATATGGATGCAAAAGAAGCATGCTTAGAACCATGAACATACATGTAAAGTTATGGAATGCAAATGACATACAACATGGAAAATGGAAGAAGCAATGATCAAACATGATTCTAAGATGTCCTAAGATGCCTTATAAATCAAATGGATGCACAAAATGCCATGGCAAGTCATAGTATGCAAGCAAATGGGAGATGGATGCAAATGAAAGCCCAAATTAGGGTTTATGATCAATGCACAAAACGAAAATCAAAACCAGAAGCAAACATCATGATAAAAGATTGAAAATGCAATCAAAGGAACCCTAAACCTATACAAACTCATTGCCCAAAGGAGGGGTTCTAACTCTTAACCTAATGAGGGTTATGAATTTCTTAAGATTGCTAGGGTTTTAAGGTACCTTGCCAAGAAAAATGTCAAACAAATAGGAAATGCAAGATCAACTCATGCCAATTTAATCCTATAAACTACATGCTAAACATGATGCAATGCAAAAAGAATCAAGGTCCAACTCTTAAAGGCTAGGCAAAAATGAATTTTTGAATATTGGATCAAAATAATACCTTAAAATGACATTAATTCCATGGAAAATTGCCAAAAGACATCAAGATCAAAAAAGAAATTTGGTTTGAGAGTTGGACAATGTTTCTAAATGATTTTAAATGTTTCATGATTTTTTTTGTGATTTTTAAATACCTAAAAGTATTTTTAAATAATTCATTCTCATTAAATAATTAAAAATAAACTTTTAAATGATTTAAAAATAATTTTTAATGCAAAAAATAAAATCAAAAATATTTTTGGTTTCTGAAAATTAATAAAAGCTTGGACAAAAATTTTCAGAATTTTTCAAAGTGTTTTGCTATTTTAAATTAATTGAAGAAAACAAATGAATTTAAATGCAATAAAAATGAAATTAAACTGGAAAATGGAAAAGTCAGCACAATCAAAGGCTGGCATTCAAACTCACACGCGCGGGAGTGGACTTGGCGCGCATCTGGACGGCCAAGATTCAAAATTCACTAATTATGATTAGTGCCCTAATCTGAACCCTAAACAAAATCAGGTGACCGGAACAGTGTTCCGGTCATCTTCTCCGATCAACCAAAAACTCAATCTCACTCTCCAGGCCATTTCAAAAGCTCTAAATCTCCAGAATCAATCTATGAACAACCCTAAGCATAAACCCTAACTCAAACAACATTTATTTTCACTAAATCAAGAGGAACAAGCAAGAACATTTTTTCGGGCAAACTTTCAGATCAAGCATACAACCTCAAAACTCAATTATTTTCAAAAATAAAATGCTCAGTGAACTCAGGGAAGCATGTAGATCAACTTAGAAACAAGAGAAAGGAGTTCTGGAAAAATGAATTTCCATGGCTACCTGAATCGAAGCTTTGATTTCTGGCACTTTCTGGCTGATTTCTTGCTTTCAAACAACTCCAATGGACCTCCTGAGAAGCTTTCAATGCTTGTTTGAAGTTTATAATGGTTGGTTTGAGAGATTACAAAATTTCTGTTCAAGGGAGGGTGGTGATCGTGTTTTTGATTCAGGGGGTTTCAGGCTATGGTGATGGGTGCTTTTTGATCAGTGAAGTATGCTGAGTTTGTTTGTGAAGTTTATTTGTGTGTTTGCAGCTTGTGGAGAGTGTTTCGAATGCTTTTGCAAATGGGGTGGAAAATGAGAGAGCTGTGTTCTTGGTGCTTTCAGGCTTGTGTTCTATCTGAAATGGCTTGCTTTTGGTTTGTATAAACAAGTGTGATAGGTCAGATGAGTTGATGTGTACTGCTGTGATTGGTATGGCTCAAGTTGCCAAAATGTCAAACTTGTGTAAGAGAGGTATGGGTTACTAGCTAGCCAAGGACAAATGGGGTTTCCTGCGCAGCAAGAAGTGTGGAGAGCCCTAGGATTGATTATGGAGTCAGTAAGCAAGTGGATTCAAACTTGAGTGAGTTTTTGCAACTTGCCTCACTTTTGCTTCTTTTGAAATTTCTTGCTCCATAAGTCATGAAAATGAGTGATCCCTTGGCCCATTCTGATTTTTAGGTCTTGGTACATGCTTGTATGAAGATTAGAAGTTTATTTGATAGCTCAATTTGCCTTGGCAAGTGAATTTGCCACTTTGCCTCTTTGGTAGAAAACCTCAAATTTTGTGATTTTTGCCAACTTTGACAAGCCATAACTTTTGATCAAAAATGAATTAGGTCAAGTTCTTGTACTTTTTGAAAAGGGAATGATCCATTATACAACTTTCATGACCAAAGTTTTTCCATTTGAAGCATTTTTGAATCAAAAAGCAAGGGTTGAAAAAGTTTCCCAAAATGGCAATTTTCAATATAAGTCAACTTTCCCAAAAAGTCAACTTTGCAAATGACTTGAAATTATCCAATTTTGTGAACTTATAACATCTTCTATGATCAAATAAAGATCATACACAATCAAAATGATGAAGAACACCCTTTGGTTGGGTCATTGGGGGCCTCAGATGCCCTGATTTTGCACTGACTTGCCCAGAAAGTCAACTCTTGATCAGATGACTTCCCCATGGAATTTCTTCATGAAAATTGATATGCATGCTCCCTATACCATATAGAGACCAATAGAAACAAAAATGACCAAAAAATTTGGAGTTATGGCCTCTGAAACCAAAACCCTAATTCTAGGTCATCTGTGCAGTCAAACCTGGCTCTGCTTCCATACCATTCTCAGTTCTTGTGATTCTTTGACATTCTTGACTTTGAGAGGACATAATATGATGCTTGAACATACATGGACCCCTTTGAAGTGATTGATGACCTTTGGGGTGGCCCAAGAAGCTCTCAGATTGCTCAAATCACAAACCCTAGATGCAGGTGACTTTGAAACAATGCAGTGAATCAAAAATGTGGTATGAGATGCTATGATTGGATTTATGCATATGAAATGATCACAAGCCATGGTGTGAATGGGTGAGGGAAAATTTGGGGTGTTTACAGCTGCCCCTATTCAAACATGAGTTAGCTGTGCAGGATGTAAGCGACGACTTATCAGGCAAACAAGATAACTTGTGGTTGAATACCAAAGACAGTCCAAAATTTGCACTCACAGAATGAAGAAGAAAAGGGATATAGATTGTAAAGGAAAATAAAGTATAATATAAAGTGCGGGCGACGGAGGACGACCGTCGAGCAGAGGACGACTGCTGGGGAAAGAGCAATGACGGGGACGACCGGCATGCTGGGGAGAGTGTGTGAAGTAAAGCAATGACGGGGACGACCATCATGCTGGGGATATAAGAGATTATGATGGGGACGGCCATCAAGTAAAGCTGTAAGATTCTCTGGGGAGTATGTAAAAAGTAAATGATGAGGTACGGTCATCAGGTTCATAAAGTAATGCAAACAACGATGGGGACGGCCATCGGGCTAAACTGATGAAGGACGATCATCAGGAAAAGGAAAAGGGACCACGACGGGGACGGCCATCGGGTTAAAGAATAAATGAAATAATGATGAGGGACGGTCATCAAAGGTGAAGGACGATCACCTAGCAGGGGACGGCTGCTCTGTTGGGGACAAGATGAGGGACGGTCATCTAAGGTGAAGGACGATTACCTGGCAGGGTACGGCTGCCGAAAGTATCGCGACATAGGACGAATGCCGGATAAAAGGTCAACGATGGGGACGACCATCGGACGAGCATGATGAAGGACGATCATCAAGAGGTGAAGGACGATCACCTAGCAGGGGACGACTGCTCTCAAGGTTTATCATGACACAGGACGAATGTCAGATAGAAAAGGTCAACGATGGGGACGACCATCGGATAAAATGATGAAGGACGATCATTAAGAGGTGAAGGACGATCACCTAGCAGGGGACGGCTGCTAAAGATATCACGACATAGGACGAATGTCGGATAAAGAAGATCAACGATGGGGACGGCCATCGGATGAGCATGATGAAGGACGATCATCAAGAGGTGAAGGACGATCACCTAGCAGGGTACGGCTGCTCTCAGGGTTTATCATGACACAGGACGAATGTCAGATAGAAAAGAAATTTTGCTTTGCTGGCGACCTACTGGGGAATGGTAAACACGGACGAGTGTTTATATCCAAGAAATAAAAGGTATAAGTGTTTTGGCGTTGTGTATAGATTAAAGATGCGGACGAGCATCCCTAAGACTACGATACGGACGAGTATCAGGTAGAAACGAATACTGACACGTGTTCAGAGATGATGATATGGACGAGTATCAACTAGTTAACAAGGAACACGGACGAGTGTTGATTCTGAGGGGACTCCTCTGGGGAACAGTAGACACAGACGAGTGTCTCAATTCAGGAAGACATAAGTGTTTAACACGTGTATGGATTAAAGATGCGGACGAGCATCCTTAAGACTATGATACGGACGAGTATCAGGTAGAAACAAACGCTTGACGCATGTTCTGAGATGATGGTACGGACGAGTACCAACTGGTTAACAGAGAACACGGACGAGTGTCGAATCTAAGGTGTTTTGAGTAATGTATACAAGATACAAACGAGTATCTGTATGAGTGAAAACAGGAGAGATAAGTGTGAGTGGTGTAACGAAAAGTGCTTAACTTGCTGGAGAGAGTGACACGGACGAATGTCAAGAGGTAAATTATAAACAAGTATATGCTTAACAAAGTGTTTAGGTAATTATGCTGGGGATGGTGACACGGACGGGTGTCAAGAAAGTTATATATATATATATATATATATATATATATATGTATCTGCAAGTGCAAAGGGGACGCTTTGGCTTTCTACCGGGGATATGACACGGACGGGTGCCACAAGGAGTATGTGCTGGTGTTTGTGAGTATAAGGCAACTGCTTCAGCTTTAGCTCTCTGCTAGGGAATCTGGGGAGCATTCTATATATTATCGATGGATTGTCATTATTCACAAGTGTTTGATTCAGACCATGACTTATGTTTATGCAACATGTTCGATTTTTGCCATAATGCTCCGTATTAGACGGAATGCTACGCTTTATGGGGTGAATATGATGCGAATGCTATGATTATGCAAAAGATACCGATCCGGGATTCGGGTCCCGTTGCTGCGAAGATCTCTGGCCGATCTGTTTGAAGTGGACATCCCAGCTAGGGATGAGATCATTGAGATGTATCTGCTTGGAGGAATAGGTCAATGATAGACCCATTCTTGGTGATAAGGGACCCAGCTGGGGTTTGTAGAAGCTTTCTTCACTCTGTTGTGATTCCTTCGTGCGTCGCGCTTCTGGATAAAGGCTGAAGCTCTGTGGGGAGATGGTTTCCCGGCCTTACACCTGACTGTGGAGGAATAGTAAATGGTAACTCGGCTGGGGAGAAAGCACTTTGGGTGCTAAGACTTGAGTGAGTGCTGATTTGTCAGCTTGCTGGGATGAAGCTTTCATGCCTGCAATCCTGAAAAGATAGAGAAACGCACAAGTAATCCCGAGGTATCCCTTACCGGATTCCATCATAGGAGTTTAGACACACCTGGGAGTAAGTATATTTCCTGCAAGCACGCATTCCTTAAAAGAGAAACCATTTGCATCTATGCAATCAGTATCTTATAGACATCGGACATTTTGCAAATGAGAATAAAATGTACGAGACGAGACATGACTGAAAATCTGATTTTATTAATTCATATGCCATGAATTGGCAAGATACAGTCAAAGAAACATATCCCCTAAAATGAGGAGATTGTTACAAATTGAGAAACAAAATGTTGGCAATGTTGACGACGCTTCCAGGAGCTCCACTTTTGCTATGACTCGTATGACATTTGACACTCTTCTCGTCTTGCTTTCTGAAGAAGGCTGATTCTGAAAGAGACTTGATCCTTTCGAAGCTTACCAAGTTGTAAGTGATACAGACGAATTCCGAATGCAGTTGTTCGCTTATTCCCTAATTTTGCATGGATCGCCCTTTCGGGTTTTCAATCCACCGGGATGCCCATTTTTGCCTGAGTTGTCCAATGTGGCTTTTCAACTCAGCGGGTGTGCATTTTTTTATTTATTTTCCCTTATTTTTGCCCGAGTCTTTTATTCTGTTTTTGACTCGCCGGGATTCCCTATTTTTGCCTGGACTTACATTCTGTTTTTATGTCCAGCGGGTCATTTTATGCGAAGTATTTTTTAACTGCATCTGAATTCACAGGGGACGGGAAATCTTCACCATCCATAGTACTGAGCATGAGTGCTCCACCGGAGAAAACTTTCTTTACTACGAATGGTCCTTCATAGTTCGGAGTCCACTTGCCCCTGTGGTCTGCATGAGGAGGGAGGATTCTTTTCAGCACAAGATCTCCTACTTGGTACTCTCGGAGCCTAACTTTCTGATCGAAGGCTTTCTTCATTCTTTTCTGATACAACTGCCCATGACAGATTGCAGCCAATCTTTTCTCTTCGATCAGACTCAGTTGTTCGTATCGGGATCGGACCCATTCTGCTTCGTTTAGCTTAACATCCATCAGTACCCGCAGGGAGGGTAATTCAACTTCAACAGGTAGGACTGCCTCCATACCATACACAAGTTGATACGGTGTTGCCCCAGTGGATGTTCTGATTGACGTGCGGTACCCATGCAAGGCAAACGGTAACATCTCATGCCAGTCTTTGTAGGTGACTACCATCTTCTGCACAATCTTCTTGATATTCTTGTTAGCTGCCTCAACAGCGCCGTTCATCTTTGGCCTGTAAGGAGAAGAATTGTGGTGTTGGATCTTGAAGTCCCGACATAGCTCTGCCATCATTTTGTTGTTTAAGTTGGAACCATTAACAGTAATGATTCGCTTGGGAACTCCGTATCGACAGATGATGTCTCTCTTCAGAAATCGGGCTACCACTTGCCTTGTAACGTTTGCATATGAAGATGCTTCAACCCACTTGGTGAAATAGTCAATGGCTACCAAGATGAATCTATGGCCGTTTGAAGCAGTCGGTTCAATCTTGCCAATCATGTCAATGCCCCACATAGCAAAGGGCCAGGGTGAAGACATCACATTCAGAGGATTGGGAGGCACATGCACCTTATCCGTATAGATCTGGCATTTATGGCATTTTCTGGCATAGGCACAACAGTCGGCATCCATTGTGATCCAGTAATAGCCTGATCTTAGCAATTTCCTAGCCATGGCATGCCCTCCTGCATGGGTACCAAAGGATCCTTCGTGCACCTCGTGCGTCAACAAGTCTGCTTCTGTTCTATCAACGCATCTGAGGAGTACCATATCAAAGTTTCTTTTGTACAGGGAACCATCAATGTTCAGAAAGAAACTACCAGCAAGCCTTCTTAATGTCTTCTTATCATTGGAAGATGCTCCAGGTGGGTATGTTTGATCCTTCAAGAAGCACTTAATGTCATGGAACCAAGGCTTATCATCCTTAACAACATCTGCTGAGAACACATATCCTGGTCTGTCAAGTCTGGACACTGAAATCCGAGGCACAAAGTTGGCAGCTTGAACTTTGATCATGGATGAAATGGTAGCCAGAGCATCTGCAAACTGATTCTCGTCTCGAGAGATATACTCAAGCTTGACCGTTGTAAAGAAAGTCAATAGCCTCCTTGTATAATCCCTGTAAGGTATCAGATGATCTTGGTGGGTGTACCATTTGCCGTTGGTTTGATTAACTACCAGAGCTGAATCTCCGAATACAGTCAATGTTTTGATCCTGAGGTCAATGGCTTCCTCAAGACCCATAATGCAAGCTTCGTATTCAGCTTCGTTGTTAGTGCAGTTAAAGGTGAGTTTTGCCGAGAAAGGCATGTGAACTCCCTTAGGTGTAATGAGTACTGCACCAACACCACGACCATTTATATTAACAGCCCCATCAAACATCATAGTCCATTCTCCTTCCGGGTCAGGCCCTTCAGTGTGAATAGGCTCTTCATGATCTTTTGCTTTTATGAACATGATGTCTTCATCAGGGAAGTCAAATCTCATAGGCTGGTAATCATCAATGGGTTGCTCAGCAAGATAATCAGACAATACACTGCCCTTGATGGCTTTCTGAGATGTGTACTGGATGTCGTATTCTGTGAGGATCATTTGCCATCTTGCAACCCGTCCGGTAAGTGCTTCTCAAAAATGTACTTAACTGGGTCCATTTTGGATATCAATAAGGTAGTGTGGGTCAACATATACTGTCTCAGTCGGCGAGCAGCCCACGCTAAAGCACAGCAAGTTTTCTCGAGCAGTGAATAACGTTGTTCACAGTCGGTAAACTTTTTGCTCAGGTAGTAAATTGCATACTCTTTTCGACCAGACTCGTCATGCTGGCCTAGCACACACCCCATTGACTCTTCTAATACTGTCAAGTACATTATTAGAGGTCTTCCTTCAATTGGAGGCATCAGGATTGGAGGCTCTTGTAAATACTCCTTGATCCTGTCAAAAGCCCTCTGGCAGTCTTCGTTCCACCTGACCGTTTGCTCCTTTCTCAGCAGCTTGAACAAGGGTTCACAGGTTGCTGTAAGGTGAGATATGAACCTTGAAATGTAGTTCAGTCTACCTAGAAACCCTCGAACTTCTTTTTCTGACTTCGGTGCAGGCATTTCTTGAATGGCTTTAACTTTATCAGGGTCCACTTCAATCCCTTTCTCGCTTACAATAAATCCCAGCAGCTTACTAGATCGCACCCCGAATGTGCACTTGTTGGGGTTCAATTTCAGTTGGTATTTCCTCAGACACCTGAATAGCTTCAACAGATTTACCAGGTGATCTTCTTCTGTGAGGGACTTGGCAATCATGTCATCCACATAACACTCGATTTCTTTATGGATCATATCGTGGAATAATGTTACCATAGCCCGTTGATATGTTGCACCTACATTCTTCAGTCCGAATGGCATCACCTTATAACAGAAAGTGCCCCAGGGTGTGATGAAGGTTGTCTTCTCCATGTCTTCAGGTGAGATCTTGATCTGATTGTATCCTGAAAATCCGTCCATGAAGGAGAATACCGAGAACTGAGCCGTATTATCAACCAATACATCAATGTGAGGTAATGGGAAATCATCTTTTGGGCTGGCTCTATTCAGGTCCCGGTAGTCAACACACATCCTTACTTTGCCGTCTTTCTTAGGCACAGGTACGATATTAGCAACCCACGGTGGATAGCTAGTTACAGCGAGGAATCCGGCGTCCCACTGCTTTTGTACCTCTTCTTTTATCTTTATTGCCATATCTGGGCGAGTACGGCGCAGCTTCTGTTTTACCGGCAGGCAGTCTTCTTTTAAAGGCAGCTTGTGCATGACAATATCGGTATCCAACCCTGGCATATCCTGGTAAGACCAAGCAAACACATCTGCATACTCCCGAAGCAAATCAATCAGTTGTTCTTTCACTGAGTTTTGTAGGCAGGCCCCAATCTTAACCTCTTTCACGTCTTCTTCCGAACCAAGATTAATCGTTTCAATCTCCTCCTGATGAGGAGTGATAACCTTCTCCTCTTGCCTTAACAACCTGGCTAGCTCTTCAGGAAGCTCATAATCTTCTTCAACCCCTTCATCAGCTTGATTGATTGGATTGTCAAAGTCATACGAGGTCATAGCTGTGTTGTTGTCGGTGCAGTCTGAAAGGCACTCTCTGCAAGGGTTCAGATTGTTCATTTTAGTGATTGATTTTAATCTTGTTTAGAAAAAGTGAAATGAAGTTATCATTTTGAAAACATTGCCATTTTTATTTTTGTACAAAAAGAAAAATGAAAATCAGTGAGCAGAAAAGAAAAAGACTCATTTGCAACAGACATCCGATATTCATTGATTGATCTGTTTGCACAAAATTACAAGATGGCCCGATTACAAAATGAGTCTTGTCATCTTGGGCAAGATGCAAGACTTGATGCATGCTTAAAAAA
Source organism: Lathyrus aphaca (assembly GCA_963966055.1). Taxonomy (NCBI): domain Eukaryota; kingdom Viridiplantae; phylum Streptophyta; class Magnoliopsida; order Fabales; family Fabaceae; genus Lathyrus; species Lathyrus aphaca. The sequence continues at coordinate 452,074,633 of OZ014520.1, forward strand.
TACAGGAAATAATAATTACTCTGCAGGAGTAACCCTTATAATTTCCTGGGAAGACCAGTTTGAGACATGGCTCCCCGGGATCCTTGGACGTATCCAGCTCTCCAGGTCGCGCTCATCTTCCGACTCATCTTCCAAGTTGTTTACAGCATCAGGGGTGAGCATCCCCCACTGACAAAACTGGGCTTCTTAGCAGCCTCTGATTGATCTTGTTGAGTTGGTTTGTAACCCAACCCAAATCTGTCCTCTTTCTTCTCTACGGGCAACAGCTTGCCCCAGCCCTGGGCATTCCCTTCTTCAACAACCTTCCTGGCTTGCTGGTAAGATGTCATGGAAGTCCCAAGTACAACAGATGCTTCATTAATGTTCAGGGCTTCAAATCCCTGACTCATGGTTTCATGGATCTCCCCGTCCATCTCGATATATTTGTATGTAGCCAGATGGCTAACAAAAATATCTTCTTCACCACAAATGGTGATGATCTGGCCCTCCCACTCGAATTTTAACTTCTGGTGAAGGGTAGACGTAACTGCGCCAGCGGCATGAATCCAAGGTCTACCCAACAAACAGCTGTAGGCCGGCTGAATGTCCATCACGTAGAAGGTAATTTTAAACGTCTGTGGGCCAATCATCACAGGTAGATCAATCTCTCCTAGCACTGATCTCTTAGAGCCGTCAAATGCTCTCACTACCAAATTACTTGGACGCAATGCCAAGCCATCGTACTCCAGCTTCACCAAGGCTTTCTTTGGTAAGACATTGAGTGAAGACCCAGTGTCTACCAGTACATGTGATAGAACAGTACCCTTGCATTCCAGGGTGATGTGTAAAGCCTTATTGTGGTTACAACCCTCAGTCGTTAAATCAGCATTGGTAAAACCCAATCCATGGTTGGTATTGACATTTGCTACCACGGTCTCCAGCTGATTAACGGTGATCTCCTCCGGCACATATGCTGCGTGCAAGACTTTTAGTAATGCATTCCGGTGAGCTTCGGAACACATCAGCAGGGATAGAATGGAGATTTTTGAGGGAGTTTGGTGAAGCTGATCCACCACTTTGTAGTCACTCCTCTTGATAATTCTCATAAACTCGTCTACATCTTGTTCAAAAGATGTCTTCTGTGTTTCTTTGAGAATGGGCTCTTCAGCTATTACACTCTTTCCCTTTGCTTTGGCAGCAGCTTCTGCTTCGGCATTAGGCCTTTGTGATTGCGAGGCAAAAAGGCGTCCGCTTCTGGTGAAGCCTCCGCCTCCCCCGACATTATCAATCTGTGGAGAAGAGGTTGAAGAGTCAAGAGTGATTTTCTCCCCATTGCAGTAAAGGTCAGAGCCATAATGCCAAGGGATGGCATTACTGCTTTCATATGGAACAAGCCCAGGTACCGTGATGGTAACCGGGCTGACTGCAGCAGAGGAGGGTGTTGCAATAGTATGTGGATCCTAGTAGATGGTGACCGGTGTCCTGGCAGGAGATGCCACTGCTTGTTGTTGAAAATTGTTGTTCGGAGGAATACTTGACGGATCATAATAAATAGTGACTGCTGAGATATTTGCTGGTGTTGTAGAAGAAGATTCTGAATAGAGGGGTGCTGATGTTGTAGAATGAACGTTTGTTGATATCTGGCTTGTTGAAATGATATTTGAAGCATTTGTTGATGAAACTGAAAAATTGTTTGGAATAATTGTTGTTGCAGTTGTAGGAGACTCTGGAACTGTTGTCGGAGGGATTGCCGGATTTGAAGGTATTGATGTTGTGATTTGAAGTAGACCATTCTGGATAAGACTGTTTATGCCGCTCCTCAAGTTATCACATCCATTTACCGAAATGTTGCAATAACCGCACCCGAGCTCACACCCGGGGAATATCTGGCATTCTAGGAGTTGAGCTTTAATCTCTACCAGGGGTGTCCGGATCTGCCCAACACTGGTTATCAAGAAAGACGGCATATCTTCCTCAATAGCATTAATTCTGGGCCCTCCATGGTTGGGCATAGGATTTTTGTTAACATTTGGCGGGGGTGCAAAGTTTAGAGCTTTAGAATCTACCAAGTCCTGTACTTTCATTTGTAGAGCCCTACACTTCTCTGTACTGTGGCCAGGTGCATTGGAGTGAAAAGCACATCTGGCATTGGCGTCATAATTTCTTGGCAGACTGGAAGGATCTGGTGGCGCCAACGTCCTTAACTCAACTAAGTTGAGCTTCAGGAGCTGTGGCAGTAAAGCGGCATAAGGCATAGGGATCGGATCAATCACCCTATTGGCCTGAGATGGTCTCTGTTGAAATGGTCTTTGTTGATTGTTGCTGTTGTTGTTGTTGTTGTAGTTTCTCTGAGGCGGATATTGAGTTTGTTGCTGGTAATGGGGTTGTTGTTGTGGTTGATATGCTGGTTGCTGAGGAATTGGAGTGGGAATGGTGACTGCTGCCACTGACCTATGAACATATTGTGGTCTGCCCCTGCAGGACTGAATAGCATTAGTCTCACCGGTTCTTCTTGGACCTACAAAAGGTTTTCTGGGGTTGCTGGACGAGCTCGCACCGTTATCAGAAATTTTGCCCATCTTTAATAGGCTTTCAATCCTTTCTCCAGCTATGACTACGTCAGCGAAGCTGGTGGAAGAAAAGGCAGCTAGCCTGTCGATGTATGTCCCTTGGAGGGTGTTCATAAACATGTCGGCCATTTCCCTTTCCGACATGGGTGGCTGGACAGCAGCAGCAAGCTGTCTCCACCTCTGGGCGTATTCCCGGAAGCTTTCCCTGGATGATTGAGACATTCCCATCAGGAGGGTCCTGTTAGGAGCCATATCCAAGTTGTACTGGTATTGTCTGATAAAGGCCTCAGCTAGGTCCTTCCAGCATCTGATGGTTGCTCTAGTCAAGTGAGAGTACCATTCCCTTGAAGCTCCTGTTAAGCTATCTTCAAAATAAAACATCCATAGCTTTTCATCCATGGTATATGCCTTCAGCCTCCCCAGAAAGGATTGTAAATGGGTTCGGGGACAGGAAGTTTCGTTGTACTTCTCGAAGCATGGAGGTTTAAACTTGTGGGGAATCCTTACCCCGTCCACTAGACCCATGTCCATAACATCAAAGCCCAAGGAATTCTGGGACTCCAGGGATCTCAGTTTCTCAGCAATTTCTTCTAGCCTTCTGTCATAGGCTTCATCCCAAGCTCCCATCACAGTGAATTGATCCTCTTGGGGGTCTTCCTGTAATACTCTGCCTGCAGTGGCATTCCCTTGCACATTAGCAGGGATGTTGATCTCTGGATGAAGGTGAGGCCCATACACTGGAGGATTAACATGAGGCTGAACCCTCTCATTGTTGCTTGTTCCCCCAGTCCCTAGATGGGGTTCCTCCTGGGTCTGCCTTTCTACCAATGCCCTTAGTCTCTCTTGGCTTTGAGCCAAACCATTCATAACCTCCATGAACTGGGTCATCTGATTTCTCATCTCCAGTCTCTCATTGGCCATTTGAGTCCTGACCTCTGTGAGATCCTGCTGTACTTGATCCATTTGTATACCCGGAAGGTTGTTGCGAGTGGGATATCTGTGTGGACGGTTGAGTGGGAACACTCGTCGTCGAGCAATAGTTCCTGAATCACAACAGAGTTAGTAACAAACAAAACAAAAACCTACAAGACAAAAGAAAAGTTAGTATGCAATGCAGTATGCTTATTTGTTCCCAAGGTATCCGGCTTGGCATTTGGTTTTGACCTTTCCAGACCCCTGAGGAAGGTGCTTTGATGTTGCTTGAGAGAAAAAGAACTCAGATGAAACAAACTAATGAATATATTACAAATGGAGAATCATACATAGTTTGTTTTTTACAATACATGCCCTCTGAGGGGTCAATAAATACAACATAAAAGAAAAGTACATGGAATGAAAGCAACAACAAGCAAAAGTCAAACACCAAGACCAAACTCATCCTCCCTAACTTCCTTCAGAAGTGCCTCAGTCACAGGGTCAGCTGGATGCTCCGTGAGGTTCCCGATGAGAAGATTCCTGGTGGTGATGGCAGTGTTTAGCCTCTTGTGTCTGCCCTGGTCCTTTGACCTCTTCACACCAGCCTTAAGCTTCAATTCTGAGATCTCCCTCTGGGCTGCTAGTAGGGCTTCCTGTTGCTCCTTTGCATTAGCCTCCAACTGCTCAATCTTGTCCTGAGTTCTTTTATCCTCCTGAGTGCGAGCTTCAGTGATCCTGACCCACCTAGCTTGGCTCTCCTTCAGGTAGAGATCAGTCCTGGCCTTCTGGAACTGGGCCTCTTTACAGGCATTCTTCAAAATCTGCTCCCCAGCCCTTGACTTTTTGATGTAGTCCTCTGACTTTTCAATCCTGGCTAGATGCTCCACCTTAAGCTTTTCTAACCTTTCAATGTCCAGACGACCATCACTCCTCTCCCAGAGGGTTCTCTTCAGGGCTTCAGACAAATTCTCATTCCTCTCTTTTAGCTTTTCAAACTCCTCCAGGCTGACAGTGGCTGGAGGTGGTGTTGTGGATGGTCCAGGTACATCTTCAATGGTGAAGGGGATCCCAGAAATTTGAGCCCTGGCATGAGACCACTCATAATACTGAGCTGAGGCCACATTGTTGCATCTCCCAAGAATGGCCATCCCTTTGGTCTGGACGTTGTCCCAATCCCAGGATGCTTGCCTGACAATAGCCAGATTAGGCTTGTTCTCACAATAAAGGGTTTCAGCTAGATCTTGTATTCTAGGAGGGTGGACCAATGCATAGCCCAGTTGTCTTTTGAATAGCAGAGGGTTGTAGTTGATGCAACCCTTCACTCCTATCAAAGGTACATTGGGGAACTGCCCACAACTAGAAATGATGTCCCTGCCCTTGGTGCTCTGGGTGCACCACCTGATGTCATCTGAGGTCAAAGCAACAAGTCTCCTAGCCCAATTCCTCTGTTGGTGAGGATTCAAGAATGCATCAGTCTTGGGCAGGTGTTTGAGCAGCCAGGTATGGAATAGGGGAGCACAACATCTCACCAATCTTCCTCTTTGCTTTTCATTCCTTTGGTGAACAGAGTAGTAGAAATCTCCCAGTAAGGTGGGCACTGGGTTCCTCAGAATGAAAAGATGGATTGCATTCTTGTTAATAAACTTAGGCTCATCTGCAAATAATATGACCCCATATATGCAAAGGGCTAATAATGCACAGACTTCCTTCCATTCTCCCAAGGAGACCTTCAGGATAGCCTGAGAGGTCAAGAAATCCAAGTGTAGACCAGAGATTCCAGCCTTTGCTGTCATGTTTTGCTCAATCAGAAATGGTTCCAGATACAATGCCTTTGCCACCTCTTCATTACTAGGAAAAGCCATCTCAGGATTGAAGGGGACTCCACCCCTGATAGGTACACCAATCAGTGATGAATACTCTTCCAACAAGGGTCCCAACTGAAAATTCTGGAAGGTGAAGCACCTCAGAGGAGGATCATAGAACTGCAGGCAAGTATGAATCAAGCTCCTCTGGGAAGGGTCCAAATCCATAACCACATCAAGGATGCCTCCATAATGTTCTCTGAATAGTGGTATATGGCCTGGACCTTCCTGATACCAGCCAGCTCAGGCTCAAAGAAATGGTAGGAGATGTTGCCCTTCTTGGGTGCCATGCCTGCTGATGAAGAGCTGAGACAGATACTGATGATGATGACTGATACTAGGAGATGAACCACTGATAGGCTAAAACTGGTGATGCAGGTGACTGAAGCAAGGTAGCTGATGAAGGTTGCTGAAGCAAATAGCTGGTGAACAAAAGGGCCTATGCAGGTAAAGGGGTCAAAACCAAGCCAAATGTGATATGGATACCCTGAAAAAACAAATAAACAAATGTTAAATGATGCAATGATGATGTATGCAAATGATATGCAAAGGGTTTGTGATCAAGCTGGATCTGATTACTGCCTTGGTATAAGTCCATATATGTCTAAGAAGTCCAGATGGAGGTTCATAAGTCCAGTAACCAAGGTGGGGGACTCAAATAAAGAGTCACATGTCCAGGGTTAAATCACAAGAACTGTCCAAAGTGGAGTACTCTTAATCAAACAAAGTAACAGGGTATGCTGAGGTCAAGGGTACCTGCAAACCTGTAAACAGCCCAACCCCCTCACAGGTGGTGTTCTAAAACAAGGATCCTCAGACTTGGATCAGTTATGAGAAGTGTAAACACTTCTAACCCGGAGGTACAGTGTTTACAATAACCATAAAAGATCCTCCTCTAATTCACCTCAGTTTCTGAAGGTCATAGTAAAGGTCATCCAGACTTAGCAGGCTTCCCAGATAGCCCTAGCACTACAGGAGATCCGTAGCACAGAGTTCTCAAGAAGAAACCCATATCTGAACCGTGTTTCATATTCCCGCACCAGACCGAAATGGAATGGGAAAGAACATGAACCACTCTAGCCTAGGTGTCACTCAGGTCCCAGGTATAGGACCTTAAACTCTCAATAGAACACCCACCCACCAAAGCAACAAAACCAGATCCAGCCAGAATAGTATGACAGTATGATGTATATAAAGCTGTAAAGAAAGCAGTAAACAAACTGTACATCAAGCAATAAATAAAACAAATATACAAACACAAATAACACATAACACCCCGGTAAAAACAAATCAAACAAGCGCTAGGAGGAACCCACAAAAAGAACCATAAGCCCTGATTACAGTATAAGGGTCCCCAGCAGAGTCGCCAAGCTATCGCTCCCACCAAATGACAACCTCAGGTCAGAAGGGGTACAAACGCGAACGGTCGGCGAAAAGAGAAATGAAATGAATAGAGTCGCCAGCTAGGCATTTTTATCCCGAAGGAAAGGTAATGCTGCATAGACCTAGAAAGATACGGATAAGACGGTTGCGAACCAGAGAGACTGAGAAAGGGGGTTGGTTACAACCTGGGAAGGTATTAGCACCCAGATCGTCCGTCGTACTCGACGGGATCCACGCTTAAAAGATTTGTGTTTTAAAGGGGTAGTGTCAGTGCAATTTTTGCATCAAAGCTGGAAAAGAATGCAAGTGTCAGTGTAAAAGAAGTGTGAAGTGTATAAGAGAGGTGTCAGTGTAAGAACAAGAATGAAATGCTCAAGACATGAGGCTAAAAGAATAAAGTTGGAAAGAGGGGGGATATACAGAGAATTTTGTTCGATAACTGTTAAGTTATGCCTACGTATCCTCTCGTGCAATGAGGAAGTCAGAACACCGTAGTTCGACCCAAAGAGATGGAAAGGTAAATTGACTTGTGAACTGCCTACTGTCTATGCTCAAGTGTATGACCTGTCTGGCTCAGGTGCAAACTGTCTTGCATTAGACGGAAGAAGCGAATTCTCGTTTGTGAGTGAATAAGATGAGAAAAGAATCCCGGAGGAGACGATTATTGTTTGTTTTTGTGTTTTCAATCTTTTATTGCTTTTTGAAGTTTGTCATAGGAAAATGAGCTTAAGCCTAAACCAAATGGATTTAGTAAACTCATCACATCTTCCCTCTGATTAGGGGTAATGAGAATACCTTAAGTGTGAAGTCAGCTTCTCACACTTAATCACCATGGTGTAGGATTAAAATCATTAACCTACTTGTGATTATTTAGATGTTTTTGTTGTTTTTGTTTAGTGTTAAGTAATGAGATTAAGCCATAATCAGGGATTAAACAGACTCATTACACCATCCTAATAGAAGGATAATAGATGAGAATGTTTAAGCTGAGGAAAGCTCCTCAACTTAATCCATGATTAGGGATTAAACTCATGACAAAACAAAGCCTTTATTAAATGGATTTTAGTTAATGATTAGATGATGAAGTGAGTTTTAGGGTTTGTAAGACAGCTTGAGGGGGACTTGTCCATTAACACTAGGGTTAGTCCTTCTTAACCAATTAAGGAAGAATTAGAACCCTAATGCAAGGCCCAAGTTACAAGCTTGATGTCTTGATGATTATTAAGTGAATTGATTAAAGGATTTAAACACATTAAGGGTTTAACACTTAGGATTAAAGTTATACACTCCATCCTAATAGAAGGATGCAGGCATAAGCTTAATCACAAAGCCTTAAAGCCTTTAGGGTTTAATCCCTGATTATGAGATGAGAAGAGAAGACTCAATGAGACACAAAGGTAAAAGCTAAATGGGGGACTAATCAAAACCCTAATTATTGTCATGCTTGGTTGTTCCTAGGGTTTGTGAGGTTTACAAGAGACATCTTCAGAGAAACCACCAGGAAGCAGATGAAAGGAGCAAAGAGGAGCAAAGTAACTTGCTTCATTTAAGAAGACAAGTCACTTGAAGAAAGAAAGTAAGATGAAGGAGAAGGAGCAAGCTCAATCTCAAGCACAAGACAAAAGGCAGCAATGATGCATAAGAGAGAGGAAAAGAGTTTGTGACAAGTGAAGGCAAATTCACTTCTCAAAGTAACTTACCACCTGAAAAGTTAGTGAAAGGAATACAATGCAATGCAAAATGAGATGAAATGAGATGATGCAAACCAAAACCAGAAGCATGTGTATAATGCTAATGATGCTATGAGATGATACACACATGAGGCAAGGCATGGGAATGATCATACAAACATATGGATGCAAAAGAAGCATGCTTAGAACCATGAACATACATGTAAAGTTATGGAATGCAAATGACATACAACATGGAAAATGGAAGAAGCAATGATCAAACATGATTCTAAGATGTCCTAAGATGCATTATGAATCAAATGGATGCACAAAATGCCATGGCAAGTCATAGTATGCAAGCAAATGGGAGATGGATGCAAATGAAAGCCCAAATTAGGGTTTATGATCAATGCACAAAACAAAAATCAAAACCAGAAGCAAACATCATGATAAAAGATTGAAAATGCAATCAAAGGAACCCTAAACCTATACAAACTCACTGCCCAAAGAAGGGGTTCTAACTCTTAACCTAATGAGGGTTATGAATTTCTTAAGATTGCTAGGGTTTTAAGGTACCTTGCCAAGAAAAATGTCAAACAAATAGGAAATGCAAGATCAAATCATGCCAATTTAATCCTATAAACTACATGCTAAACATGATGCAATGCAAAAAGAATCAAGGTCCAACTCTTAAAGGCTAGGCAGAAATGAATTTTTGAATATTGGATCAAAATAATACCTTAAAATGACATTAATTCCATGGAAAATTGCCAAAAGACATCAAGATCAAAAAAGAAATTTGGTTTGAGAGTTGGACAATGTTTCTAAATTTTTTTAAATGTTTCATGAATTTTTTTGTGATTTTTAAATACCTAAAAGTATTTTTAATTAATTAATTCTCATTAAATAATTAAAAATAAACTTTTAAATGATTTAAAAATAATTTTTAATGCAAAAAATAAAATCAAAAATATTTTTGGTTTCTGAAAATTAATAAAAGCTTGGACAAAAATTTTCAGAATTTTTCAAAGTGTTTTGCTATTTTAAATTAATTGAAGAAAACAAATGAATTTAAATGCAATAAAAATGAAATTAAACTGGAAAATGGAAAAGTCAGCACAATCAAAGGCTGACATTCAAACTCACACGCGCGGGAGTGGACTTGGCGCGCATCTGGACGGCCAAGATTCAAAATTCACTAATTATGATTAGTGCCCTAATCTGAACCCTAAACAAAATCAGGTGACCGGAACAGTGTTCCGGTCATCTTCTCCGATCAACCAAAAACTCAATCTCACTCTCCAGGCCATTTCAAAAGCTCTAAATCTCCAGAATCAATCTATGAACAACCCTAAGCATAAACCCTAACTCAAACAACATTTATTTTCACTGAATCAAGAGGAACAAGCAAGAACATTTTTTCGGGCAAACTTTCAGATCAAGCATACAACCTCAAAACTCAATTATTTTCAAAAATAAAATGCTCAGTGAACTCAGGGAAGCATGTAGATCAAATTAGAAACAAGAGAAAGGAGTTCTGGAAAAATGAATTTCCATGGCTACCTGAATCGAAGCTTTGATTTCTGGCACTTTCTGGCTGATTTCTTGCTTTCAAACAACTCCAATGGACCTCCTGAGAAGCTTTCAATGCTTGTTTGAAGTTTATAATGGTTGGTTTGAGAGATTACAGAAGTTCTGTTCAAGGGAGGGTGGTGATCGTGTTTTTGATTCAGGGGGTTTCAGGCTATGGTGATGGGTGCTTTTTGATCTGTGAAGTATGCTGAGTTTGTTTGTGAAGTTTATTTGTGTGTTTGCAGCTTGTGGAGAGTGTTTCGAATGCTTTTGCAAATGGGGTGGAAAATGAGAGAGCTTTGTTCTTGGTGCTTTCAGGCTTGTGTTCTATCTGAAATGGCTTGCTTTTGGTTTGTATAAACAAGTGTGATAGGTCAGATGAGTTGATGTGTATTGTTGTGATTGGTATGGCTCAAGTTGCCAAAATGTCAAACTTGTGTAAGAGAGGTATGGGTTACTAGCTAGCCAAGGACAAATGGGGTGTCCTGCACAGCAAGAAGTGTGGAGAGCCCTAGGATTGATTATGGAGTCAGCAAGCAAGTGGATTCAAACTTGAGTGAGTTTTTGCAACTTGCCTCACTTTTGCTTCTTTTGAAATTTCTTGCTCCATAAGTAATGAAAATGAGTGATCCCTTGGCCCATTCTGATTTTTAGGTCTTGGTACATGCTTGTATGAAGATTAGAAGTTTATTTGATAGCTCAATTTGCCTTGGCAAGTGAATTTGCCACTTTGCCTCTTTGGTAGAAAACCTCAAATTTTGTGATTTTTGCCAACTTTGACAAGCCATAACTTTTGATCAAAAATGAATTAGGTCAAGTTCTTGTACTTTTTGAAAAGGGAATGATCCATTATACAACTTTCATGACCAAAGTTTTTCCATTTGAAGCATTTTTGAATCAAAAAGCAAGGGTTGAAAAAGTTTCCCAAAATGGCAATTTTCAATATAAGTCAACTTTCCCAAAAAGTCAACTTTGCAAATGACTTGAAATTCTCCAATTTTGTGAACTTCTAACATCTTCTATGATCAAATAAAGATCATACACAATCAAAATGATGAAGAACACCCTTTGGTTGGGTCATTGGGGGCCTCAGATGCCCTGATTTTGCACTGACTTGCCCAGAAAGTCAACTCTTGATCAGATGACTTCCCCATGGAATTTCTTCATGAAAATTGATATGCATGCTCCCTATACCATATAGAGACCAATAGAAACAAAAATGACCAAAAAATTTGGAGTTATGGCCTCTGAAACCAAAACCCTAATTCTAGGTCATCTGTGTAGTCAAACCTGGCTCTGCTTCCATACCATTCTCAGTTCTTGTGATTCTTTGACATTCTTGACTTTGAGAGGACATAATATGATGCTTGAACATACATGGACCCCTTTGAAGTGATTGATGACCTTTGGGGTGGCCCAAGAAGCTCTCAGATTGCTCAAATCACAAACCCTAGATGCAGGTGACTTTGAAACAATGCAGTGAATCAAAAATGTGGTATGAGATGCTATGATTGGATTTATGCATATGAAATGATCACAAGCCATGGTGTGAATGGGTGAGGGAAAATTTGGGGTGTTTACAGCTGCCCCTATTCAAACATGAGTTAGCTGTGCAGGATGTAAGCGACGGCTTATCAGGCAAACAAGATAACTTGTGGTTGAATACCAAAGACAGTCCAAAATTTGCACTCACAGAATGAAGAAGAAAAGGGATATAGATTGTAAAGGAAAATAAAGTATAATATAAAGTGCGGGCGACGGAGGACGACCGTCGAGCAGAGGACGACTGCTGGGGAAAGAGCAATGACGGGGACGGCCGACATGCTGGGGAGAGTGTGTGAAGTAAAGCAATGACGGGGATGGCCATCATGCTGGGGATATAGGAGATTATGATGGGGACGGCCATCAAGTAAAGCTGTAAGATTCTCTGGGGAGTATGTAAAAAGTAAATGATGAGGTACGATCATAAGGTTCATAAAGTAATGCAAACAACGATGGGGACGACCATCGGGCTAAACTGATGAAGGACGATCATCAGGAAAAGGAAAAGGGACCACGACGGGGACGGCCATCGGGTTAAAGAATAAATGAAATAATGATGAGGGACGGTCATCAAAGGTGAAGGACGATCACCTAGCAGGGGACGGCTGCTCTGTTGGGGACAAGATGAGGGACGGTCATCTAAGGTGAAGGACGATCACCTGGCAGGGTACGGCTGCCGAAAGTATCGCGACATAGGACGAATGCCGGATAAAAGGTCAACGATGGGGACGGCCATCGGACGAGCATAATGAAGGACGATCATCAAGAGGTGAAGGACGATCACCTAGCAGGGGACGGCTGCTCTCAAGGTTTATCATGACACAGGACGAATGTCAGATAGAAAAGGTCAACGATGGGGACGGCCACCAGATAAAATGATGAATGACGATCATCAAGAGGTGAAGGACGATCACCTAGCAGGGGACGGCTGCTAAAGATATCACGACATAGGAGGAATGTCGGATAAAGAAGATCAACGATGGGGACGACCATCGGATGAGCATGATGAAGGACGATCATCAAGAGGTGAAGGACGATCACCTAGCAGGGTACGGCTGCTCTCAGGGTTTATCATGACACAGGACGAATGTAAGATAGAAAAGAAATTTTGCTTTGCTGGCGACCTACTGGGGAATGGTAAACACGAACGAGTGTTTATATCCAAGAAACCTGGCTCTGCTTCCATACCATTCTCAGTTCTTGTGATTCTTTGACATTCTTGACTTTGAGAGGACATAATATGATGCTTGAACATACATGGACCCCTTTGAAGTGATTGATGACCTTTGGGGTGGCCCAAGAAGCTCTCAGATTGCTCAAATCACAAACCCTAGATGCAGGTGACTTTGAAACAATGCAGTGAATCAAAAATGTGGTATGAGATGCTATGATTGGATTTATGCATATGAAATGATCACAGGCCATGGTGTGAATGGGTGAGGGCAAATTTGGGGTGTTTACATCATGGAACCAAGGCTTGTTGTTAGTGATAGTGTCCGTAGAGAATACATATGTTGGTCGGTCCAGTCTGGATACCAAAATTCGAGGTACATAATTAGCAGCTTATACTTTGATCATGGATGAAATGGTAGCCAAAGCGTCTGCAAACTGATTCTCATCTCGAGGGATGTATTCAAGCTTAACTGTTGTGAAGAAGGTCAACAATCTCCTCGTATAGTCACGGTAGGGAATCATATGCTCCTGATGAGTGTACCACTTGTCGTTGGTCTGGTTGATTACCAAAGCTGAATCTCAGAATACATTCAAGGTTTTGATCCTAAGGTCATTGGCTTCCTTAAGACCCATGATACAAGCTTCATATTCTGCTTTTTTGTTAGTGCAGGCAAAGGTGAGCCTTGCTGAGAAAGGCATATGAACCCCTTTAGGTGTAATAAGCACTGCACCAACCCCACGACCGTTGCAATTAACTGCCCCGTCAAACATCATAGTCCATGCTTCTTCTGGGTCAGGCCCTTCAGTGTGAATAGGTTCTTCATAATCTTTTGCTTTTAATAGCATGATGTCTTCATCGGGGAAATCAAATCTCATAGGCTGGTAATCATCAATGGTTTGCTCGGCCAGATAGTCAGACAATACACTGCCCTTGATGGCTTTTTGAGAGGTGTATATTGCATACTCTTTGCTTGAGCAGTGAATAACGTTGTTCACAGTCGGTAAACTTTTTGCTTAGGTAGTATATTGCATACTCTTTTCGACCAGACTCGTCATGCTGGCCCAACACACACCCCATTGACTCTTCTAATACTGTCAGATACATGATTAAAGGTCTTCCTTCTTTTGGAGGCATGAGAATTAGAGGTTCTTGCAGATATTCTTTGAAACTGTTAAAATCTCTCTGACAATCATTGTTCCACCCGACTGTTTTCTCTTTTCTTAACAGCTTGAACAAGGGTTCACAGGTTGCAGTGAGATGAGATATGAACCTTGAGATGTAGTTCAATTTACCTAAGAACCCTCGAACTTCTTTCTCAGTCTTAGGTGCAGGCATTTCCTAAATAGCTTTGACTTTATCGGGATCTACCTCAATTCCTCTTTCACTTACAATAAAACCCAGTAGCTTACCAGAACGTACCCCGAATGTGCATTTGTTGGGGTTCAACCTTAACTGATACTTTCTCAGACGCTTGAACAATTTCAGGAGATTCACCAAATGATCTTCTTCTGTTTGGGACTTGGCAATCATATCATCCACATAGCACTCGATTTCCTTAAGGATCATATCGTGGAATAATGTTACCATATCTCGTTGATATGTTGCACCGACGTTCTTCAGACCAAACGACATTACCTTGTAGCAGAACATGCTCCAAGGTGTGATGAAAAGGTCGCCTTCTCCATGTCTTCAGGTGACATCTTAATCTGATTGTATCCGGAGAATCCGTCCATGAAAGAAAATATCGAGAACTGAGCCGTGTTATCCATCAATACATCAATGTGAGGTAATGGGAAGTCATCTTTCGGGCTTGCTCTGTTCAGATCCCGGTAATCAACACACATACGCACCTTGCCATATTTCTTAGGTACAGGTACAATGTTAGTAACCCAAGAAGGGTAACTAGTTACACCGAGAAAACCAGCGTCCCACTGCTTTTGTACATCTTCTTTGATTTTCATGGCCATGTCTGGGCGAGTACGGCGCAACTTCTGTATAACTGGCGGACAATCCTCTTTCAATGGTAGCTTGTGCATGACAATGTCTGTATCCAAGCCCGGCATATCTTGATAGGACCAAGCGAACACGTCGACATATTCCCGAAGCATACTGATGAGCTGTTCTTTCACTGAAGCTTGCAGACTAGCCCCGATCTTCACCTCTTTTACATCTTCCTCGGTACCAAGATTTATAGTCTCAACCTCCTCCTGATGAGGAGAAATCACCTTTTCCTCCTGTCTCAATAACCTGGCCAACTCTTCAGGAAAATCATAGTCTTCATCAACCCCTTCATCTGCTTGATTGATCGGATTGTTGAAGTCATACGAGGTCATAGTAGTGTAGTTGTCGGTGCAATCTGGAGGGATATCTCTGCAAGGGTTGAGATTTGTTCATTTTAGTGATTGATTTTATCTTATTTAGAAAAAGTGAATGAAGTTTATTAAGAAAAACATTGCCATTTATTGTTTTGTGCGAAAATAACAAAAATGAAAAGATAGTGAGCGAAAAGATTGTTTGTAAAAGATGTCCATTGTTCATTAATATTCCATTTGCATAAAATACATATATGGCCCTATTAAAAAATGAGTCCGGACACCTTGGGCAAGATGCATGACTTGATGCATGCTTAAACAGGAAATAATAATTACTCTGCAACAGTAACCCTTATAATATCCTAGGAAGACCAGTTGAGGACTTGTTGGCCCGGGACTCTTGGATGAATCCAGCTTTCCAGGTTGAAGTCACTTTCGGCCTCGTCTTCCACATTGTTGATAACATTTGGGGTCAGCATTCCCCCACTTATGAACTTTGGAGCTTCATCATCCTCCTCTTGGACCTGTCGGGATGGTCTGTAACCCAAACCGAACTTGTCTTCCTTTATCTGAACTTGCAGCAGCTTTCCCTAGCCTTGGGAATTCCTGTCTTCAACAACCTTCCGAGCTTGTTTGTAAGAAGCAATTGAAGTACTAGACACTTCAGCCATTGCTTCATTGACATTAAGAGCTTCAAAACCCTGAATCATTGTTTCATGGATCTCCTCATCCATCTCAATGTACTTATAGGTGGCCAGATGACTAATAAAGATGTCCTCCTCTCCACAGATGGTGATAATTTGGCCCTCCCACTCGTATTTTAACTTCTAGTGAAGGGTAGACGTTACCGCGCCGGCGGCGTGAATCCAGGGTCGACCCAACAAAAAACTATAGGCAGGATGAATGTCCATCACATAGAAGGTAGTTTTAAAATTTGTGGGCCAATTACCACAGGCAACTCAATTTCTCCGAGAACCGATCTCTTAGAACCATCAAAGGCTCTCACAACTAGGTTACTTAGACGGAGTGCAATACCATTATACTCCAACCTGACCAAGGCTTTCTTTGGAATGACATTGAGAGATGACCCAGTGTCAACCAAGACATGAGAAAGTACATCACCTTTACATTCCAAAGTGATATGTAAAGCCTTATTGTGGTTACGGCCCTCCGTAGTCAGATCAGCATTGGTGAAACCTAGCCCGTGGCTAGTGTTAACATTTGAAACCACCGTCTCTAGTTGATTGACTATGATCTCCTCAGGTACATAAGTTGCATGCAAGACTTTGAGTAGTGCATTCCGGTGAGCCTCGAAACACATGAGCAGAGATAGAATGGAGATCTTGGAGGGTGTTTGATGGAGCTGATCAACAACTTTATAGTCACTTTTCTTGATAATCCTCATGAACTCGTCCACATCTTGATCAAAGGATGTCTTCTGAGTCTCTTTGGCAATTGGTTCTTTTGGCACCACATTCTTGCCTTTAGCTTTGGCAGCAACTTCCACTTCAACATTAACTCTTGGGAACTGTGAGGCAAAGAGATGTCCGCTTCGAGTGAAGCCTCCGCTTCCCCCTACATTATCAATTTATGGTATAGAAGTTGAAGAATCAAGAGTGACTTTCTTTCCGTTGCAATATAAATCTGAGCCATAGTGCCAAGGCACGACACTGCTGTTGTCATAGGGAACTGGTCCAGGCATCGTGATGGTAACCAGACTGATTGTTGCGGAAAAAGGAGTTGTGACAGTTTGTGGATCAGAATAGATAATGACAGGAGGCCTGATTGAAGGTGATACAGGTGCAGGAAGTTGTTGATGT
The DNA here is from genome assembly GCA_963966055.1 of Lathyrus aphaca. Lineage (NCBI taxonomy): Eukaryota > Viridiplantae > Streptophyta > Magnoliopsida > Fabales > Fabaceae > Lathyrus > Lathyrus aphaca. The sequence continues at coordinate 452,091,432 of OZ014520.1, forward strand.
TGATGTTGATGTTGCTGAAAGTTGTTGTCAAAAGAATCCAGAACATGAATGGTTGCTGGGTCATAATAAATGGTGACCGTTGAGATGTCGTCATTGATGGTTGTTGTTTTTGTAGTAGAATCCTTTGAAATTGTGTTTGCTGATGTTGTAGGAGAGAAATTTGATGAAGTTGTAGGAGTTGGAACTGTTGAAGTGATTTGTAGGGTGCCTTCTTTGATAAGACTGCTGATACCCTTCTTCAGATTTGCACAACCATTAGTAGAAACTCTGCAAACTTCACAACAGGCCTCACAATCTGGGAACACTTGGCACTTCAATAGCCGAGCTTTCACTTCGGCCAATGGTGTTTGAATGTTTGCAATGTCATCAATCAGGATTGTTGGTTGGTCTTCTTCAATGGCATTAATCATCAGTCCACTATGATTCGGTATTTGATTCTTTGTGACATTAGGTGGAGGTGCAAAATTCAAAGCTTTGGAATCAACTAAATCTTGAACTTTCATGTGCAAGGCCCTGCATTTCTCTATTGAATGACCAGGTGCATTAGAGTGAAAAGCACATATGGTGTTGACATCATAGTTCCTTGGGAGATTCAGAGGATCTGGTGGTGTCAGGGTTCTCAATTCAATCAGGTTGAGCTTCAATAACTGTGGAAGTAGAGTTGTATAAGGCATCGGGATGGGATCGATAACCCTGTTGATTTGTGAAGTCCTTTGTTGGAATGGACGTTGTTGTTGGTTATTGTTGTTGTTGATATAAGATCTCTGTTGTTGACGAAACTGTTGTTGTTGTGGGAAGTGTTGTGGTTGGGTTGCTGGAGCAGGAATGGTGACAGCAGCTACCGATCTTTGCAAGTATTGGGGCCTACCTCTGCCCATATGCACTAAGTTGGTCTCACCTGTCCTTTTAGGTCTTGAGAAGGGTTTACTTGCATTGTTGGAGCTAACACTATTGTCAGAGATCTTACCCATCTTCAATAGGCTTTCAATTCTTTCACTAGCTATAAACACATCAACAAAACTGGTAGAGGAGAAAGTAGCAAGCCGATCAATGTAGGTTCCTTGCAAGGTGTTCATAAACATGTCAGCCATTTCTCTTTCAAACATAGGTGGCTGGACAGTAGCAGCAAATTGTCTTCATCTTTGGGCATATTCCCTGAAACTTTCTCTCGAGGATTAAGACATACCCATCAACAAAGTCCTATTGGGTGCCATATCCAGGTTGTATTGATATTGGCGTATAAAGGCCTCGGCTAAGTCCTTCCAGTTTCTGACAGTAGCCCTTGATAAGTGTGAATACCACTCCCTAGATGCCCCGGTTAAACTGTCTTCAAAGTAGAACATCCACAGTTTTTCATCCATGGTATAAGCTTTCAACCTCCCCAGAAAAGATTGAAGATGGGTACGAGGACAGGAGGCACCATTGTACTTTTCAAAGAATGGAGGCTTGAACTTGTGAGGGATCCTCACTCCTTCAACTAGGCCCATATCCATCACATCAAATCCCAAAGAGTTATGGGATTCCAAAGACCTCAGCTTCTCAGATATTTCGTCCAGACGACGATCATAAACTTCATCAGCCCCAACACCTAACACTGTAAACTGCTCGTCCTGAGGATCTTCCTGTAGAACACGATCTCTAGTGTTTCTCTGGGTATTTCCAATAACATTGACTTCAGGGTTGATGTGGGGTCCAAACTCTGGTGGATTTGTTTACGGCTGATCGCGCGCGTTATGAATAGTACCTCTAGTGCCTGCATGGTTATCTTCTGGAGTTTGCCGCTCGACTAACTCCCTCAATATTTCTTGGGTTTGTGCCAACCCAGTCATCACAACCATAGATTGGTTCATCTGAGTTCTTACTTATGTTCTCACATCAGTCATCTGAGTCCTCACATCTGTCAGTTCTTGTTGTAACTGATCCATTTGTAAGCTCGGAAGGTTGTTTCTGGTCGGATACCAGTGGATGCGATTGACGGGAAAGACTCTCCTACGAGCAATATTTCCTGAAACAACAGCAAAGTGAGAAACAACAACAAAATTCCTGCAAAACAAAGAATGAGGTTAGCATGTAATGCAGTATGTCTATTTTTCTTTAGAGGGTATCCGGTTTGGCTTTTTGGTTTTGACCTTCCAGACCTCTGGGAATGATGGAGATGCTGAAGTGAACAAAGTCCAAGAGAAAATCCAGGTGACACATAAACCATAACATTACAAAATGCCAAAATACATAGTTCATGATTACAACAAGTTCCCATGGTGGGTCAGAATAAAATTAAGTCAAGAATACAAACAAAATCACCATGGAGAAATAAAGTACAACCAAAATAAAATAAAAGTAAAAAAGAAATCAAACATCCAGCCCAAATTCATCCTCCTTGACTTCTTTTAGGAGAGCATCAGTCACTGGTCTAACTGGATACTCTGTGATGGTCCTAAAGAGAAGGTTTCTAGTTGCAATGGCACTTGCCATCTTCTGGTACTTGTCTTGTTCTTTTGATCTCTTCAACCCCGCCCGGAGTTTCAGCTCGGAGATTTCCTTCTGTGCTGCTAACAGGGCTTCCTGACTCTTCTTCTCATTGGCTTCCAGCTGTTCGATCTTAGCCTGTGTCTTCTGATCTTCTTGCAAACGAGCTTCAGTGATCCTAATCCATCTAGCCTGACTCTCATCTAGGTAGTGCTCAACTCTGGCTTTCTGAATCTTAGCTTCTTTGCAAGCATTCTTCGATACCAACTCTCTTGCTCGGGCTTTTCTAATGAAGTCCTTTGTCTTCTCTATCTTGGTTATATGCTCGATTTGGAGCTTCTTTAACCTCTCATTGTCCAGACGGTTGTCATTCCTTTCCCAAAGGGTCTTCTTTAGAGCTTCAGCAAGCTGGGCATTCCTCTCTTTCAGCTTTTCAAACTCTTTTAAACTGACTGTGGCCACGGGCTCTACTGTTGATGGCCCTGGCACATCTTCCAGGGTGAATGGCATGCGAGTGATTTGTCCTCAGATGCGCGACCATTCAATGTACTGAGCTGAAGCTATGTTGTTACACTTACCCAGAATAGCAGTCCCTTTAGTCTGTATGTGGTCCCAAGCCCAGGATGCTTGTCGGACGGTGGCATGATTATTCTGAACAACACACTAAAGAGACTCTGCTAAGTCCTGCTCTCGAGGTGGGTGTACCAATGCATATCCCAATTGTCTTTTGAAAATCAAAGGATTGTAATTGATGCAACCCTTCACTCCAATAAGAGGTACATTAGGATATTGTCCATAGCTTTTAATTATGTTTCTGCCCTTGGTGTTCTTAGTACACCACTTGATGTCTTCTGAAGTAAGGTAAATCATCCTCTTAGCCCAATTCCTTGTCTGATGTGGGTTCAAGAAAGCTTCCGTCTTCGACATGTGTCTCACTAACCAACTGTAGAAAAGAGGTGCACAACATCTGACCAGTCTTCCCCTCTATTTCTCATTTCTCTGATGAACTGAATAGTAGAAATCTCCCAACAAGGTTGGAACTGGATTCTTGAGCATGAAGATGTGGATAGCATTATTGCTTACAAACTTAGGCTCGTCTGAAAACAAGATGATACCATATATACTAAGAGCTAGGAGAGCACAAACAGTTTCCCACTCCCTTGTTGCAGCATGTCTGGTAGCCTAAGTGATTAAGAAGTCCAAATGAAGGTATGAGATTCCAGCCTTGGTGGTCATATGCTCATCAATGATAGTTGATTCCAGATGTAGAGCCTTAGCTATGTCTTCATTCTTAGGAGCAATCATCTCAGGGTTGAAAGGAATTCCTCTTCTGATAGGGACACCCAACAAGATGGAGAACTCTTCCAACAAAGGACTTGTCTGAAAATATGGGAAAGTGAAGCAATGGAGAGGATGGTCATAAAACTGAAGGCAAGTGTGAATCATGCTCCTCTGTGATGCATCCAAGTCCATGATCATGTCCAGGATACCACCATAATGTTCTATGAATAAGGGGACATGATCAGGAGTAATAAGAGCCTGAATCTGCCTGATGCCTGCTAGAGGGTACTCAAAGAAGTGGTAAGTGATGTTGCTCTTTCTGGTTGAATCCATACTGAAGATATGCTTATGAAGATAACTGAAGAAAATATCTGATGAAGATGGTTGAAGTAGAAGAACAGTCAAAACCAAACCAAAGAAGATGTGGAAACCCTACAAAACAAATAGACAAAATGTTAAATGATGCAGTATGATGTATGCTGAATGATATGCAAGGGTTTGTGATCGGGTGCTGGATTGTCAGTTGCCTTATATAGGGTCCATGAGTGTTCAGAATTCCGGATGAAGGTCTGAGAACTAGTAACCAGGTGGGGGACTCAAATAAAGAGTCACTTGTCCAGAGTTTCATAAAATTAGTCCAAAGTAGTGTAACCTTAAAACAATATCCAGTATCAGGGTATGTTGAGGCCAATGGTTCCTGCAAACCTGTAAACAACCCCACCCACTCACAAGTATTGTTCTAGAACAAGGATCTTCAGGTTCAGATCTATTATGAGAAATTTAAACACTTCTAACCCGGAGGTACAATGTTTACCCTAATCATAAAGAATCCTCCTCCAATTCACCTCATATGTTGAAGGTCATCTAAAAAGGTCATCCAGACTTAGCAGGCTTCCCAGATAGCCCTAGCACTACAGGAAATCCATAGCACAGAGTTCTCTAGAAAAAACTCATGTCTGAACCATGTTTCATATTCCCGCACCAGACCGAAATGGAATAGGAAAGAATATGAAGCCACTCTAATCCTATGTCTGTCACTCAGGCCTTTGTGTTGGACCTTTCTCACTGGAATATCCCTCCCACCAAAGCAAACCAGAAAATCCAGCACATGATATGATAATAATAAATGAAATGCATAAAATAGTAAATGAAATCGATAAAGTAAATGCAGTAAATAAAGCTGTACAAAAAGCAATAAATAAAGCAAAAACAAAAGCACACATAACACATAACACCCCCAGTAAACAAAATCAAACAAGCGCTAGGAGAAACCCACAAGAGAACCAGAAGCCCTGGTTGCAAAGATCCCTAGCAGAGTCGCCAAGCTGTCGCTCCGCGGACTCTCGTCCCGGTGCAGACGCGGATGGTCGGCGATGTTGGAGGTTGAGGTTGAATAGAGTCGCCAGCTAGGAATTTTTATCCCGAAGGAAAGGTAATGTTGCATAAACCTGGAAGGGTATGGATAAGACGGTTGCGAACCAAAAAAACTGAGAAAGGGGGTTGGTTACAACATGGGAAGGTATTAGCACCCAGATCGTTCGTCGTACTCGACGGGATCCACGCTTACCTGATTGTGTTTAAAGGGGGATAATGTATGTGCTGACTGTGTATAAAGAGCTAGGGAGAAAATAATGTACAGTGTATTAGTGCAAAAGGAAAGATGAGTGCTCAAAGACTGAGGCTTAGAAAAGAAAGCTGAAAGAGGGGTAAGACACCGAGATTTTTGCTCGATAACTGTTAAGTTATGCCAACGTATCCTCTCGTGCAATGAGGAAGTCAGAACACCGTAGTTCGACTCAAAGAGACTGGGTGTTTTTGTTGTGAACTGCTTGCTTATCTATGCTCATGTGTGTGACTCGTCTGGCTCGAGTGCTAACTGTCTTGCATTAGACAGGAGAAGTGAGTTCTCATTTTCAGAGTGAGTGTGATGAGAAAAGAATCCCGGAGGAGACGATTATTGTTTGTTTTTGTGTTTTCAGTTTTTTTTGTTTTTGGTGTTTTGCATAGGATAATGAGCTTAAGCCTAAACCAAGGGTTGTAAACTCATTATATCCTCCCTGATTAGGGATAATAAGCCCCCTTAAGTGTGAGATAAGCATCTCAACTTAATTATCATGATGATATAGGATTAAGATCATTAACCTACTTGAGATTATTAAGTGTTTTTGGATTTTGTTTAGTGTTAAGTAATGAGTTTAATCTCTAATCAAGGATTAGTGAACTCATTACACCATCCTAAGAGAAGGATGATAGATGAGAACACTTAAGCTGAGGAAGATACCTCAACTTAATCCATGGTTAGGGATTAAATTCATTATATAACAAGCCTTTATTAAGTGGATTTTAATTAAAGGGTGAGATTAAGAAGTGGATTTTATGTTTTTAAGACTTATCTTGAGGGGGACTTGTCCATTAAACACTAGGGTTAGTCCCTCTTAACCAAAAAGGAAGAGATGTAACCCTAATATAAGGCCCAAGTTACAAGCTTAAGTCTTAGTGATTATTAGGTGTTTTAATTAAGAGGTGTAAAAAAATTAAAGGTTTAACACTAAGGATTAAAGTTATACACTTCATCCTAAGATAAGGATGCATGCATAACCCTAATTCAAAGTCCTATAGCTTTAAGTGTTTAGCCTCTGATTTTGAGATGAGAAGAGGGACTCAAGGAGACTCAAAGGTAAAAACTAAGGGGAGAATATATACAACCCTAAAATTATCATGCTTGGATGTTCCTATGGTTTATGAGGCTTAAAGATAAGGATCTTCAGAAGGCCACCAAGGAAGAGAAGCAGATGAAAAAGAGAAGGAGAGAGAGAATAGGTTACTTACTTCCTGAAGAAGATAAGTAATCTAAAAGAAATATATAGGAGCAAGAGGGCACAAGTGAAGAAAGTTCACTTCAAAGAGAAGTAAAAGATGCAAATTAAGAGATGAGAAGAGGTGGGATGTGAAGGCAAATCCACATCCTAGGCAACTTACCCTAAGCCCCTGAAATGTTAGTGTGAATGCATAAGATGCAAAGCAAAAGGAAATAAAGCAAATGAAGGTGCAAAGACCCAAAACCAGAAGTGTAAACATGATGTAAATGTGTTATGCAATGATACAAAGACATACATGATGCATATGAATGTTCATACAAGGGATGAGATGCAAAGAGAAGCATGTTAGAAGCATAGAAACATATGGATAAACATGAAAAGCAATGAATGCAAAGCATACCAAATGAATGAAGAAATGATCAAGCAATGTTCAAACATGTCTTAAGATGTCTAAGATTTCATACAAATGCATGGAATGTCATGGCAAGTTCATATGATTGAGATATGCAAAGATGAATGCAAATGAACATGAGGAATTAGGGTTTTATGAATGTATGAGATGCATATGATCAAAACAGAAGCATACATCAAGATAAAAAAATTCAAAATGAACTCAAACAAACCCTAAACACATACAATATCACTCCCCAAACATGGAGGTCAGAAGCTAAACCTATAGGAAGTTATGAATTTCCCAAGTTAACTAGGGTTTTTGGATGATTCTTAAGGAAAAATGCCAAACAATTTGAAAATGCAATGCAAAATAATGAGTTAAATAATCTAGATACTAGATGCAATGTGTGAAAGGATACAAAAATAATCAAGTTCAAACTCATCATGGTTGATCAGAAATTATTTTTTCAAGTTAGGTTTAGAAAAATGTGAATTTATGAACCCTAATTCAAAGAAAATTGTGAAAACATGATCAAACCTAAAAATAAATTTGTATGGTGAGTTTGTAAATGTTTGTAAATGTATGAGAATGCTTCATGAATTTTTTTTGTGATTTTTAGATACCTAAATGTATTTTTAATTAATTAAAATCAATTAATTAATTAAATAAAACATTTAAATAATTTAAAAATAATTTTTTAATGCAAAAAGTAAAAATAATTTTTTTTTTAGTTTAGAAAAGTATTTGAGGTAAAAATGCAGAAAATTAGATTTTTAAAAGTATTTTTTCTATTTTAAATAATTATGTGAAGATAAATGCAAGAAAAATAAAATAAAATAGAAAGTATGCAAAATCTAAGGCGAGGATTTCAACTGGTTGACTTGGCGCGTGATCCTAAGGCTAGGATTGAATCTGACTAATTAAATTAATTAAACTAATTAATATTAATTAAATGAGGATTAGGGTTTTAATGAAGCTATCTGGGCCATCCAAAAACGCGCTAACACAAGATCAAAAAGTCCACATTCAAACTGAGGAATTAATTAGGTTTAGCCCTAATGACTCTCAGGCGGCCGGAACAGTGTTCCGGTCGTCTTCTCCGGCAGCTCTCTCACCCTAACACCCTCCCCAGGCCATGAAAACGCATCAAACTCTCTAGAATCACTCATCTAACAACCCTAAACATGAATCCAGCAACAAAATCCATTTATTTTGCATCAAACAAGAGAATCGAACCAAAACGGAAAACTTGCAAAAATTTCAGAAGTTAAATACAACATACACACTCCACCATTTTCAATGATTCAAAGCTCAAAATGATCAGCAAGACAAACTCTATCACATTGTAACTTAAAAACAAAGTTATGGAAAAAAAGTTTAAGTGAGCTACCTGAGATCAAGCTTTCTAATCTGGAGCTTTCTGACCTCTTCTTTAATGCTAATCCACTTCACTTGATCCCTTTGTGCTTCTAGAAGGCTTAGAACAAGTTTTGAATGGCTAGTTTGTGATGTTTGGTTCTGATAACTCAGAAATTGTGTTTGTGCTTGAGGGGTTTTTAGGCTATGATGAAGGGTGCTTTGTGATCCTTAGGTGATTTTGAGATGAATGGTGAAAGAATGAGTGAGTTTTGATGGTTGTGCTGAGATATTCGAAGACTTGAAAGTTTTGGGGAGTTTTGGTGATTCTGAGCTTGTGGATGTTTCAGGCTTGTTCTCTATGATGTTTGAGGTCCTTGATGTTTGTATAAGTCATACTGATTGGCCAGAGGAGTTGGTGTGGCACAGTTTGATTGGCATGGTGTATTTTGCAAAAAAAGTCAATGTTTTGTCATAGAGAGCATGGCACGGGTCAAAGGAGTTTTCAAGGCTTGTCCTGCTTCAGCTTCATTCAAGGATGGACCTTGGATTAGATTTCATGAACTTGATGGCTTGATTCATGTGATAGCATGGATTTTGCAATTTTCCCTCTTTGGATTTTCTTGAAGTGCAAGGCATGAAAACTTGTGATTCTTGGCACAATTCTAATCAAGGAAAAATATGTGGTGTTGTTATGATGCTTAGATATCAAGTAGAGGTCACAAGAAGTCTTAAAACTTGGTTTCGCAAAAATCCCTCTTTGGCACATACTTGAAAATTATAAGATTTTTCCCAACTTTGAAACATCATATCTTGAGTTCTAGGATGAATCAAGAGGAGTTCTTGTACATTTTGAAAATGGGAAGATCCAATATACAACTTTCATGTTTGAATATTTTTCATTTGAAGCCTTTTTGATCAAGAAAGAGGAGGTTGAAAATCTTTCCCAAAATGGAAAGTTTTCATTACAAGTCATGTCCAAAAATGGAAAGTTTACAAATGGCTTGAAATTCTTCAATCTTGTGAACTTATAACCACTTATAAGATCAAATAAAGATCATATAACCTCAAATTGATGAAGGTGACCCTTTGGTACCATTGGTGGTGGCCTCAGATGCCCTGATTCTGACTTTTCTTGCAGAACAAGTTACCAGTTGATCAGATGACTTCCATAATGAATTTCTTCATAAAATTTGGTACACATGATCCTTATAACATATCAAGACCAATGGAAACAAGAATGACCAAAAAATTTTGAGGTTAAGGGCCTCAAACCCAAAACCCTAATTTTAGGTCATCTATGTAGAAAACCCTACCCTGCCTGGGCCTCTATGCAATCCTATGTGATTTTGTGACTTCAAAGATTTCTTGGGGATGTAATAAGTTCATATACCACTCATGGACCCTCTTGGCATGCTTCAAGACCATTGAGATAACTCATATCACTTCTTGGATTGCTTAGATCACAAACCCTAGATGCAGTTATGCAGATGAAATAAACTATGCAGTGAGAGATGATATGCTTATGCAATGCTATATGAAAGATAACAAGCCCTGGTGTGAGAAAAAGTGAAGGAAAATTTGGGGTGTTTACAACCTGTGTCCTTTTTTTCTTTTCTTCGGTTTGTGTAGCATTACCATTTCCGTTCCTTCGGGATAAAAATGTATGGCTGGCGACTCAACCTCTTTTCCGCGCCACTTTCGCATTTATACCAGGATGAAAATCCAAGGAGCGATATGAATTTATTGTTATTTTCTTTTGTTATGCTTGATTTTTTTTAGGTGTCTAGTCTATCCAGAACTCCTCGTGCAGAAATGAAGAAAAACGAGCAGAAAAACCAGTTTTGAGCAAAGTGTTCACATGGAATCCACCATGGCGCCCACCACTGGATAGGCCATGATAAGGATGGTTTCAAACTGATATCAATTTCCATGTTCTCCATATACTTGCTCCCTTTGTTCATGTGGGGGATGCCTTAGGAGGGTAGAGGGCGCCACCTTTGTATTTCACCATCCCGCCCAAAATGTTGGGGGCATCCTAGTCTTTCCATTTCATTTCCTTTGGCTATAAATAGATTAGTTCATAGTTTTTTTTCTTCATCCAAGCTTAGTTACAACTTAAGCCATATATATTCAGTTTTATAAGTGATAATCCCTTTACATTGAAGAGTTATCACACTATTGATCGAGTCTATAATCGAGTTTGGAGTACTTTGGTAGAAGTTAATTCCGTTGCCATTTTCATTTCCAGTCGCGTTTATTTCCAATTGTACCTGATTTAAAGCCTCTCATTTGGAGCAGGTTTCTATTTTATTGCACTTTTCTTTTACTTTTTTTATTTTATCTCACTTTCCTTTACTTTAATTTATTTTCTCGCACTTGCTTTCATTTCATTTTATTTTCTCGCACTCTCTTTTTCTTTTCTTTATTTTATCGCACTTTCCTTTTCTTTACTTTTTTTTCTCGCACTCGCACTCACTTTCATTTTATTTTATTTTCTCGCACTCACTTTTAACTTACTTTTAACATGATGCATTTTAATATGTTCATTTACACTTCCATGTCTAGTTAAATTTTAAAGGTTAGAATGTAAGAATCATGGTAAAATAATATTTCACCTAATGTGTTTATAGGAATGCTTAGGGGCTATTTTGATTTTTAACACAAGTTTTTTGTACTTTATTTCTGTTGGGTAAGATCGAAAGTCGTCCAACCTTTGGTTAAACTTGGTTAGTCTTAAATATTCAAAGGAAATGAAATCACTTTGTACAGTTAAGTAAGAGTTTTTAATATTATAGAAACACGATTTTAAAACTATTTTCGGAGGTTTATATGGGTTTAGAGTCCGGTTCATATGAACCTCTATTGATTGAAAGCTCCAAGTCAAAATACTTTTCAACTGAGTCAAGAAACTATATTTCTTATAAATAGGTTTATTACTTTAACGCAATGTGCGCCTTTTTATCAGTGGCAATAAGAGGGTTTGATTAAGGGATAAACTAGGTTATGAATACGCGAAAGCGATAGTTCCCATTAAATTAGTTCTTTTCATAAGTAGAGAACACTGCCCCATAAGTAGTTCTATTTACAAGCATTTGGAATATTATCAAAATGTGTGAATTACATTTGAGCTAGTTGTTTTCATTTGAATTTACATCTTTGTACTTTATTGTCATTGTGCATTATTTACTCTCGTTTTTTATTTGCCTTAGATAAACATGGTAACAATAGATAACGATAGATTGACATTTGGTCTCTGTGGGATCGATAATCTCTTATATTTCTCAAACACGATTCGTATACTTGCGAAAACACTACATCAACCCCCAATTCAGTGTTGAGCATATAGAACTAATCTTTTTGATTATCCTCTAGATGTGGAACAAGAATAAAAGCAGGACCAACTCATCCAGGGATACCACAAGGACCACCACCACTAACTGGACCACCTCCAGCTCCAACTGGACCACCAGGTACACCACCTCTGTCTGGAGGATTAACTTGATTCTTATCATCAGGAATTATAACCTTAGGCCTATGCACCCGAGCCCTTAGTTCTTCTTAGCCTTGCGCCACATTCTTCATAATATCCATGAATTGTTTCATACAAATATTCATCTAAACTAATTCAACCTGCATCTATTCCACGATCCTTTGTTGATTTCCCTGAGTTGTGTATCGATGAATTCTGGTTTCTGCAATCCTGCTGAGAAAACCAAAAGGAAAAGAAAATCGATCACAAACATTTGTTAAACAAATATGAAATGTGTGGATGCATGCACATACTATGTTTAGTTATTTTCAGGCTATTCTACACCTTGATTCTAATCTTAATCAATTGAAACAAAAGGAAGATAGACCACTGGCAGAAAATCATCATAATAACAACAGGCACGCAAATACAAAAGTCATGGAATCAGTCAGAAAAAAGGCAAACGCCAAGAATACATCAATGAATGATTCCATCAACAAGCCTTATGGTAATCACAACATCAAAAGAATAAATACAACCAATGAGAGCAATACAATTACATCTCCACATCCTTTAGCTTCTTGCTGATTTACTTGACGTCATCAAAGAGCACCTTAGTGTCTGAGTGGGTTGGTTTTTCAATTAAAACTTTGATGATATATGTTCTTCTATCAATAGACTCATGTAAAGACTTAATATTCTCCTGATAGAACTAATCTCCGTCCTCCCAAAACCAGTACCTAGATCAGGCTTCTTCACATCGGCTCTCATATCCAGTTTCTCAATTTAAGCCCGAGCGTCTTTCAACTGCTTATGACAATACTCGATCATTCGATGATCGCGCGGTCCCCTCATATTTTCACTGAGGAGCTCATCCTCTTTAACCTTCAACATTTTTTGCAACTCTTTGGCTGAAGCTTTGACCTTATCTTCTTTCTTCTTTCGACATGCTGAAAAGTTATCCCATCTCTTTTGTCAACCCAAAAGTCTCTGGTAAGCCTCTGCTAACTCTTTCTTGGTGTGATGAACAACAATGTTAGTAGATTCTAGAGCTCTATTAGTCTAACTCTAAAACTTAGTCTCCTTTTCAAGTCTTTCCTCTTCCTTGGCTTGCAATTCAGCTGCATCTCGGGCCTTGTACTCGACTTCATTTTTATTGTGCAGCGCTTGATATAGTTTACCACCTAACTCAAAATTCTCTCTCTCTGGAGCTCTTCTTTCTCAACTTTCAATTTGTTGTATTCTTCAATGCATATAGAAGTTCGTGACTCAACAACCACATGGTACAAAGGAGCATCTAGAGAGAAAGGAAAAAGGACAGTTTCAACCCTCTTCCTTAACCACTCTTCATATAGATGGTAGGTTCTATTATTACTCTTCCCCAAAAAAAATTTACCTTTCCTTTGAATATTACTCCAAGCACCAAAATCTCTTTCTACAAGTAATGGGTTATCAGCCACAAGGAAATAAAAAGACTCTTTCGCATTTTGATCCTTAGGAGGATACTTCAAAGCATTACCCATTCACCTCTTAAGAAGAGAAAGGTTATAATTGATACAACCTCTTATCCCTATAAGAGGCACATTAGGATGTCTTCCAAAACTATAGATAAAATATTTTACTAACAATCTTTGATCAAACCAGATAATGTCTTTTAAAGACAAACCCATCAACCTCTTAGACCAAGTCAAAGAAATCAGTATTCACAAATATAATAGGGTTTGGTAAATGCCTCATAAACCACCTATGTAGGAGTGGAGAACAACACCAAACCAAACATCCCTTCCTTTTCTCATTCTTGTAATGCAAAAAATAGTAGAGGTCTCCTAACAGAGTGGGCACCAGATCTTTTAGCATGAAGATACGCATAAAATTTATGTCCATGCAATTCTCTTAATTTGGAAACAACACAATCCCATAGACACATAAGGCGAGAATGGTATAGAAAGTGACCCAATTACAAGTAGTTGCATACTATCCATCCTTGTTACTAAGAAGCTCAAAAATAAACCAACTACTCCTCCTTTAATGGAAAGATTGTCCAATATCACGGATTTGCTCAAATAAAGAGCTTTAGCTATTTCTTGAGATTCAGGTTTCCCCATAGAAGTGTAGAATGGTATCTGATCCTTGAAAGGTGTTGTAACACCCAAAATATTTCCATGAATTTTTAATATAAAATCAGAGTTATTAAAAACACACAATTAATTTTGAGTGTCACATTCACTACAAACGCACAGCTCAATTTGATACATTTTACAAAATATTTTTACTTGCAGCGGAAATCTCTAAAGAAACACAAAATAAGGTTTAATAGCAACATGTCTTTCTAAAATAAATAAATAAAAAAAGAAAATAGTCGTCGTCCCGACACCCCAAAGCACGTATCACAGCCAACTCCTCTAATTGTGAAGTACATCGACTTCACCGACCACCAACTCTATTAATCCTGATCACCTGCACATTACCAACATACGGATAACATTTATACAAAAGGGGTGAGATACATACACCAACAAAAGGGAAAATTAATAAGAACAAAAGCAAGTATCATAAAGTAATTCACCATTTCTCATCAAACAACAATTGAAAATACACTGAAACATAATACTGATATTATGTACATAACAAAAACATATGTAATGAGACTCTACCAACTCTATGTATGCGGTACCATTTATCGATCCTTATTTCATGATCCAGTTCTCGTCAGAACTCTCTACCCCTATTTCATTGTCCAATATGATCCCTATTTCATAATCACACCCTCGACCCCTATTTCATGGTCATATACGATCCCTATTTCATGATCGCACCAACATCACACTGATCCCCTTTAGGATTCAAATGGACATACCCTACCTTGGTACACCATTCCCAACCATAAACATGCCATGCACCATCCATGGCAATTATGCATGTCTACAACAACTACTTCATGCAATCAACATCAACAACTAACATATAACAACAACACAACATACATCAATAGTTAAATCAACATATATTAACATCAATGTCATGTAACAAAACAACAACAACCACATATAGCAACATCAATAACAAGTATACATATTAACTCATGTTCATATCAAGTTACGCTCATTATTCTTCAAATTAAGCACATAACCCATCTCTACCTACCTCTAACAATACTACATCGATCCCCATTCAATAATATATCAATTAAAGAATTTTAGAGATTTTTTCAGAACAAAAACACTTTATTTTTCACTCTAGGTCTCACTAAGCGAAATGCATGCTCGCTAAGCGAGCAACTCTCTGTAAGGAAAGGTCCAAATTTCCACTCGCTAAGCGTGCAACAGCTCTCTAATCGAGGACTATGATTTCAGTAAATTTTCTTCTGTGAAACAGCCAAAACCCTACTACAGTTTTTTTACATCCAAAACCAGTCTTACAGCCAGAAAACTCTGAATTTCCACAATCAAACACATAATTCATACTATAATCTCAAAATCAACAATTTCTAATAACCTAAAATATTTTTTTAAATCCAAATTCACCCAACCCCGTGTATTCTACTCAAAAACATTATACCTAATATTCCTATTATCAAACCCTTAGGAGATGAAGAAATCCCACCCTTACCTTAGTTTGATGAACGGTTCCTTATCCTAGCCTGAATTTCCTCTTCAAGCTTTTGCCTTTTCTCATTCCTCTTCCTCTGATCACTTTCTCCTTTACGATCAATTTTTACAACTGATTCTCTTTTCCTAAATTCCAAACATAACCCTTAGATCCCAACTAAGGATTTCCTATCCTGCCTTCACTATCCTTCACCAAATTACCCTTCTACCCGTACTCTTTATATTTCCAATATTTATTTATTCAATATAATATAATTAATTTAAATTCATATCATATTAAATAATATTATACTTCCTTCCACATACTACCATTTCACATCACATACACAAAACACAACAATTCCAATTAAATAATTAAATAAATAATCGGGGCATTATAACTCTCCCCCATTTAGAATGTTTTCGTCCTCAAAAACTTACCTCATGCGAATAGATTCGGATAAGAATCTCTCATCTTTCTCACTAATTCCCAAGTCATGTTTCCTCCTAAAACTCCTCCCCAAACCACCTTTACAAGACCAATTTCCTTTCCTCTCAACTGCTTTACCTCACGATCATCAATTTGTTCTGGTAGTGCTTCAACCGTATGATTATCTCTTACCTCAACTTCATTCATTAGTATCACATGTGACGGATTCGAAACATACTTTTGAAGCTGCGAAACATGGAATACATCATGAAAATTTGATAATTGCGGTGGAAACGCCACTCTATAAGAAACATATCCAACTCTTGTAGAAATCTGGTACGCACCAATAAATTTGGGAGTAAGCTTTCTCGAATTCAAAGGTCGCCAACACCGGTCACCGGAGTAACTCTCAGAATCACATGATCTCCGTCTTGAAATTAAAGATCCTTCATCCTCTTGTCATGATAACTCTTTTGTCTGCTTTGTGAAGTTCTCATCTTATCTCGAATCAACTTCACCATCTCAGTAGTCAGCTGTACGATATTAGGTCCCAGTAAAACACTTTCACCAGACTCATGCCAACATAAAGGTGTTTGACATCTTCGACCATAAAGTGCTTCAAAAGGATCCATTTCGATACTGGAATGATAACTATTATTATAAGTAAATTCAATCAACGACAAATGACTATCCCAAGCACCTCCTTGTTCAAGTACACAAGCCCTCAACGAATCTTCCAAAGATTGTATATTCCTCTCTGTCTGTCCATCAATCTGAGGATGATAAGCTGAACTTAACTTCAACTTCAAACCCAATTCCTCTTGAAAGCTCTCCCAAAACCTATAAGTAAATCTCAGATCTCTATCTGACATAATACTCAAAGGAATCCCATGCAACTTCATAATCACACTGACATATATCTCTACCAATCTCTACAAAGAATAAGCAATACCAATCGGAATAAAATGCACTGACTTTGTCAACCTATTAACAATTACCCAAATGGTATCACACCCTTTCGGAGTATTAGCTAACCCCGCAACAAAACCCATTGAGATACTATCCCATTTCCTCTCGGGAATATCCAACGGTTGCATCAAACCAATAGATTTTTGATGTTCTACTTTTGACTTCTGACAAGTCAAACAAGCATAAACAAACTGAGCCACATCACACTTTATACCAGGCCACCAAAATATCTTCTTCAAATCTTGATACATTTTCGTCGCTCCCGGATGAATACTCAGACTACTTCTATGTCCTTCTTCAAGGATCATTCTCTTCAATTCAAGATCATCAAGAATACAAATACACTCCCGAAACCTTAGTACTCCCTATTCATCAACTCAGAATTCATTACTTCCATCTCGTTCATCACCTACCATCAAGTCCACCAATTTTCACATCTGACTTTTGATTCTCCCATATACGATCAAGAAAATCATTGTTAACCTTCAGCATTCCCAACATTATAATGTGAGGTGTTTGTTCATAGCCAAAACTCATATCTCTAAATTGTTCAATCAACTCTAGTTTTCTAGCCATCAGGATCGACATATGCAATGTCTTCCGACTTAAGGCATCAACCACACATTGGCTTTACCGGTATGATAGTTCAAACTAAAATCAAAGTCCTTCAAGAATTCCAACCAACGTCTCTGCCTCATATTCAACTCTTTTTGGTCAAACAGATACTTCAAGTTCTTATGATCACTATATACTTCAAATCTCGAACCATACAGTTAATGCCTCCAAACCTTTAATATAAAAACCACGGTTGCTAGTTCCAAATCATGGGTAGGATAATTCTGCTCATGAATTCGCAACTATCGCGAAGCATACGCCACCACTTGACCGTCTTGCATTAACACTATACCCAAACCCATCAAAGATGTATTGTAATAAACTACAAATGGTTCATCCGGTTTTGGTAAAGTTAAAACTAGAGCAATAGTCAACTTCTTCTTCAGATCAATGAAACTCTGTTTACACTAGGCGTCCCACACAAACGCCTTATCCTTACAAGTTAATTGAGTCAATGGAAGTGCTAACTTCGAAAAACCTTCAATAAATCTTCGATAATAATCGACTAACCCCAAAAAGCTTCTAATTTCTATCACCCACTTCAGAGTCTCCCATTGGATAACTGCATCTACCTTGGATGGATCCTTAGCAATCCCTTTTCCCGAAATCACATGACCAAGAAAACTCACCTCCTTCAACCAAAACTCGCACTTTGATAACTTAGCATACAACTTCTTCTCTTTCAACACTTGCAGCACAATTTGCAGATGTTCAACATGCTCTTCTTCTGACTTAGAGTAAATCAACATATCATCTATAAAGACAACAACAAATTTGTCCAAATAATCATGGCAAATCCGGTTCATATATTCCATGAACACCCAGGTGTATTACTAACTCCAAACGGCATCACTACATATTCATAGTGTTCATACCGAGTCCTAAAAGTGGTCTTCTGTGCATCTTCATCTTTTACTCTTATCTGATGGTAACCCCTATCACAAATCAATCTTACTAAATACACGAGCACCAACCAACTGATCCATCATATTATCTATCCTTAGAAGTGGATACTTGTTCTTAATTGTCACCTTATTCAACTTCCTGTAATCAATACACAATCTCATGCTATCGTCTTTCTTTTTCACTAACAATACCGGAGCTCCCCAAGGTGACACACTTGGTTTCATAAACTTCTTTTCTAATTGTTCCTCTAACTGCTTCTTCAATTCAGATAATACAGAAGCCGACATACGATAAGGCGCCATCGAAATAGGTCTAGTTCAGGGAACAAGATCAATACTAAATTCTACCTCTCTCTCTTTCTCTCTCTCTGGAGGAACATCAATAATGTCATCTGGAAATACTTCTGGAAAATATCTTACCACTAGCAATTCGCAGATTGCTATTTCATTTTCCACTGATAAAGATACAAACAATGCCAATACCTATGCTTCTTCATTCAAAAGTTCTTTCAACTCTCAAGCAGATAAATAACCAACTTCTTCTTCTTCTTCATCCTGAGTAAGAAATTGAACTGACTTGGTGAATCAATTTATGTGAACATGATTGAACTCCAACCAATTCATTCCTAAAATCACATCTAAACCTCCCAACGGCAAACAAATCAGTTCCAAATAAAAGTCCATACCATATATCGATAGAGGACAATTCAAACAAACGAGAGAATTAGTTAACGACCCATCAACAAGAGTCTCGATAACCATTTCTCCTTTCACATGGGAGACAACAGTCCTCGTATTCTCACACAATCAATAGAAATAAAACAATGTGTAGTGCCTGTGTCAATCGTATCAATCAAAGGCATATTATTAGTATAGCAAGTACCTTTGATCAAGCGATCCTCACTGGAAGTCTGTGTCCCTATCAAAGTAAACACCTTTCCTCCAGTTGCAACTTTTTTGGTTTCTGACAATGAGTGCTTATATGAACTTGCTCTCCACAGTTGTAGCAAGTAACCAGGTTAATCTTGCACTCTGGAATCAAATGTCCAGGATGACCACACTTGAAACACTTCTTCACGTCACTCGTACACTCACTGATACGATGACCCAATTCACCACACCTGTAACACTTCAGAGAAGCAGGAGCACCTCCCCCATTTGGCCTCTTACCCTCTACCTGTTTCTTCTTACCTTTATTAGATGGGGATGAATAAGGCTTCCCACGATGCATCTATTGCTTTCCTCTTCTCTAAGATAAACTCTTGAAGTGATCCGATCGAGCCTTGCTGTCTTCTTTAAAGATTCTACATCAATCAACTAAATCCAAAAATCTTCGAATCCTTTGATACCCCATCACCTGCTTGATCACAGACCTCAAACCATTGTTAAACTATACACACTTCGAGAACTCAGCAGTCGCCTCACTATAGTGCGGATAAAACATTGCCAGATCAGAAAATTTGGAAGCATACTTAGTAACTTTCATACTTCCTTGTTTCAACTCTAAGAATTCGATTTCTTTCTTCCTTCGAACATCACCAGAAATTAATTCCTCAAGAATTCCCTTCTAAAAATAGTCCATGTAATTGTTGTCGCTCCCTGGATTTCCATCCTAGTTTAAACGCGAAAGTGATACAGAGAAGGGTATAGTTTCCAGCCAGGAATTTTTATACCGAAGGAAAGGGAATGGTAATGCTGCATAAACCAGAAGAAGAGAGGAAGGACAAAGGTCCTGCGAACCAAAGAACTGGGTTCGTGAGTCGGTTACGACCTGGGAAGGTATTAACACCCCAGATCATCCGCCGTACCCGACGAGATCCATGCTTGCTGCTCTGCTCCGAAGGGTGTAGTTGTCTGAAGCTCCACTTGTTGCTAAACTGGAAAGGATGGGAAAGGAAAGGAACGAGAACAAAAAAAACAGAAAATAAAAATGAATGGGTGATAGAAACAAATGGACTCAAGAGGGCATCACACCCCATCCTGACGTATCTCATCACAATGAGAATCAGAGTCCTCGTAGTTCTGAACAGAACGGGATTTGGGTCGGCAAGCATCGCGCTTGTGCCTATGTATCTCCTAATGAGAATCAAACCGATGTAGTTCGGCAAACTACTGGTGACCACAACTTTCTTGTGTTTTTTAAGACCTTGAACTGCTTATGTCTATGCTCAGTTGTTGCAAGCTCATCTGGAACGAGTGCATTACCGTCTTGCAAAGAGACAAGTAGGAGCAAGTTGTTACGTTGAGAGTGAATGATGTGAGAAAAGAATTCCCGAAGGGAAGACGATTACTGTTTTTTCAGTCTTTTAAAGTAAGTTTTTTTTTGTTATGTTTGTTTGCGAAGCAACCTTATGCTAAGACTTATTCATTATGATAGATACCATACACCTCACCGCGAAATTGGATGTGTGCAAGTATCTCATGGCAAAGTCTTGTGGTGCATGGAGAAGTCCATCCCTTATTAGGTGTTTTTGGATTTTCGTTAAGAGGGAAAAGAGAAGAGACTCAAGGGTTTAAAAGAAAAACACAAAGGGGGACTCGATCCTAAAAATTGAAATGCAATGATTGATCCTATAATTGAGGTTTCTATCTTATTCCAACTTAATTCAAAATTAAGTTGGATTAGGCACCTAATGGAAAACTCATGAAGGCACAAGTGAACCAACAGATAAACCAACATAAGGAAAACTCAATATTTAAGCAAATCTCGAGTAAGAAGAAATGAGATGAAGAAGAAATGAGTATGTAAGAAGAAGAATGCAACAAGGAGAAGAGAATGCAACATGAAGTAATCAAACGATGTGCAAACAAAGCCTACACCAGGAAGAATTCAGATGTACTAGTATGCTCTTAACATGGCATCAGGACTAGAATGAGGCATCAAAACGATAGTTTTAGTGGTACCTAACGGAGAAGGTCCATTGCCTTTACAATGCGCAAATGAAATCAAGAAAGACTTGTAAGAAACCAATCAACCAGAATGTCCATCGAGACAGGTCATTGTGTCCAGGAAATAATCCACGAAACATCACAACTTGCATCAAGAGTTTCACGGACAATTAACATCAAACCCATCATCAAGCAACATCCTCCATCATCGACATCCAGTGAAAAATCCTACACAACATTTAAGCACAAAACTAAAACCAATAGTCAACTAAAATCTTATTTAATTAAACTAAATCAATTAAAAATAAAATAAAATCTAAAATGGAAAAAATATCAGTAAAAACATAATTCAAAATTATAATTAAGTTCTAAACTAAAACTAAGACTTCATATTAATTAAAAGTAATTAACAATTATTACCGAAAACCTCATCAATTAAACATAAGTTAAAATAAGAGAATAGTTAAAACAGGGGGGTGCAGACTAAAAAACATGGTGGTAGTATATAAAAGAAACATTAGGCTGAGCCCAAGACAAACCATAAAAGAGATAAACGCGGGGGGGGGGGGGGGGGGGTGGAGGAGACGTGAAATCTGGAGGTGATGACCGGAAGAAAAAATGGGCCTAGGGCCCATGTCCATTAACCATAGAAACCAAAACCTAATAATAAAAATAAAAGGTTCAAAAAAAATAAAAAAAATAAAAAAATTCAGAAAGTATGAAATGAAGAAAAACATGGTTGTTCTCTTCTTCCCCAAAACAACACCGACTATTGTAGCTCTCTCAAAATCACGGCGTCATCGTCTCCGATCGCGCGGGTCTCTGTCTGAATCTCCTTCTCTTTATTCACCGCCGACCTTGTTCCTCTTCTTTCTTTCTTTGAACCACGCTGCCGACCCCCTTTTGCAAGCGAAATCACCAGAAAAACAAAAAAAAACCACCGTGGTTCATCCCTCCATTGATCTCCTAAGCTCTATTTTTTGATTTCGCTCCCCCTTTCTTCTACTCTTTCTGTTATATTTTTCTATTGGTTTGTTTTAATCTGTGTTGTGGTTGTTGGTTCTTGAAGGAAACGAGGTTGAGGGTTTGTTGTTTAGAGGTGATGGGTTCTAAAATGATGAAGTTGAATGCAACTCGGTTAAGGGGGTTGAAGAGGCTAAAGCGTGAAGGTTTGTGTTGATGGGAGTGGTTTTGTTCAAGTTACGGTTGGCTTTTTGAAGAGATTTGAGAGAGGATTGAAGGAGAAATTTTTTGTTGTGTTGTTTGGTTTGATGGGATGATGAAGATTCAGAGGTGAAGGGGTTGCGTTTATGTGTGTATGGTTAAGTGTTTTTTCAAGTTTGTGTGAAGGTTTATGGAGATTATGGTGAATGAGAGTGAGAGTCATTCAGCTTGTTGCTGGTTTTTTAGTATGGTTATTATGCGTGTTCTATAAAATGCAGGGTGTGTTTTTTTGTGGAGTGAAGGTGTGATATACGGTGTGAAGGATAACATGGTGTACACCTTGTGGATTGTAGAAGCATGCTTCAATCACAAGTATTTTGATGAAGACAACAAGTCTCTATGCATTTCATGACTGCAAAAAGATAAGAGTTTCCAATGATATCAAGCAACTAGGACATGATCTGGAATAATTTGATCAAGCTTCATTTGCAAATTCTTAAAGTTTCAAAGATTTGGACATTTCTAAAGGTATATCAAAACTCACTTTAGAATTTCTATACAAGTGTTCAAAAATCATTCTTTACATTAGCATGTTTCATAGAATCATTTGGTATATGTTTCAAATTGGTTTAACACTTTTAAAAAATTTGTTTTCTAGTTTTTTAACAGTGTTATCTGATTAACCCATATGGTTAACCAGTTAACGGGTCTGGATTTCAAATTCTTAGTTAACGTTTGAATGCGTTAACCGGTTAACCCATTTGGTTAACCGGTTAACAATGAACGAATTTATGAAAATTGGCCTCTTTTCATAGAAAATTATTTTGAATCCTCATACCTTTTGATTACTTTTTGTGTACAAAATGAAACCTCTTTGAATAGGTGTTTTACAACTTATAAATTCTGGAATTTTCAAATTACAAAACACCTCCAAGAATTTTCATAAACTCATAATCAATCACTCTCTTATAATCTTTCAAATTTTGATAAAAGTGTTCATATACTTTTTAGAGAAGAAACCTTTATGATTTTCACATCATATTTGTTTCATCTCATCTCATTTTAAAAAGGTGAACACTTGTATAAATTCTTGAGTGACTTTTGATTCAAGGAGAAGATCAATCAAAGAAGATTTATATCACAACTTTCATCATACTATCAAACTTTGTCAAGAGTTTTCTATATTGTATTCTTGTTATCCCGGATTGTTGGATACAAGGTTTTGTGTTGTTAAGAGGATTGTTCTTCAACACTTGGTTTGTATAGTTTTTAGATAGTAAGCTTCACCAGGTTTTGGTGTGATAAGCTTGTACATTTCTAAAACTATAATTAAATCTCTTACGAGTCGTAAGGGGACTAAAGTACTCTCGATCTGTGAGGGGAACCAGTATAAATTCCTTCTGTCTTTTACCTTTCCGCATTTACTGCTTTCATAACTTAGAACCTTAGACAGAAAAATTCAACCACCGATAAAATACCGAAAATATTATCTAAGACCTAATTCACCCCCCCCCCTCTTAGGCTCTTTTTGAACTTACATGATGTCTAGCTGCGTGAATGATTTTTTTTAGTGGAATTTGGTGCATTTTGCTATAGTGGGACCCTGTGTATTGCGTTTTCTTTTTGAGGTGCTGGTTGTGTAATGTTAATGAAAATAGGTAGTGGCTGCAGGCTGGACAATTGAAATGAATTGGCTGTGTGGGGTCTATATTTTGTGAGTGTATGACGAATTTGTTGCAGCAGGAGAATGAAGTGTGGAATGAGCTGGGTTGTGTGGGTTTCACGCACAACAATTTGTTTTTTCTTTTTTTCTTTTTTAGTTTTGATGGTCATTGTAAAATAAAGAAAATAAGATTAAAAAAAAGTTAATGGACCTTGAATATGGATTAGGCTTAAATTGTGAAATGGTTTAATTTGGTATATGGGAAATAAAAAGGTTAATTGAACACAAGTATAGACTAAAAATAGAAATGAATTTTGACAAGAAAATTGGGATTGGATCTAACTTGATTAGAACCGTTTTTGATATTTGAATATGGACATGAACAATGAAATTAAATATGGACATTGGAAGATGGAATCAATAAAAATAGATAAATAGAAATATGGATTTTTGAATTGAAATGGAATTGTCGAATTTAGGAAGTGGATAATGAATATAGTTATAAATGTGGGGAAAACATGGTTAAGATGAAATTAATGGATAACTAACTTTGAACTCAAACCCACAAACGATCTTGTGAATGAATACCCCACAAAAACTCCTTAATTCTCAATGAAAAATATTTTGCATTCTCAATACAAACACTGACCACGCCTGAACTTTCACACCAACAACTTCTGATCAAAATGAATGAACCCACTTCTGAATCACTGAACAACTTGCAACTTAAGCAATTGTTAACTGAGTTAATTTGAAACCTTGCCTCAATTATTGAACCCACACCGAGGAAAATAAATCCACAGATAATCCAATCATGGACAAATGAAACTGATGAACCTGATGATCTGACTACACTCCTCGTGAATCAAACTTCCATATGGATTGAGTCGTGAACGAACAACCACCCTTGAACTGAAACCGATGCTTTTGAGATGTAGAATAGCCTGAAATATCGAGAAAGACGAGAATATCCTTGTAACATGATGAAGAAAAGACTTTTAATTCAGACTTCACTGTTGATGATGGACCAGATGTGCCGGTGGATAATCTTTGCGAGTGAAAACCTTGAAGACCACTAAATCAAGGAAATAAACCATAGTCAAGTGGCATGAGCTTAAGGAAATGATGCCACTGATGGCTGCATAGCGAAAACCTTGAATTCTCCTGATAACCAAACACATGGTGCAAAACCCTAATTCTTCAGATGATATTGATCCCATGTCTTAGGAACCTATGCAAATGATTGAATGTAAAATGTATGATCTAATGGAGATGCAAATGAATGCAGAAAAAAAGCGGATAAAGAAGAAAAAACCAAAGGGAAAATTTTGGGGTGTTATAGCTGCCCATATTCAATCAAATGTTGATCTAAAAAGGATGAGAGCATCACCTATTAGACGTTCGAGATAAACTGTGATTGAATACCAAAAACAAACTTGAAAATTTGCACTCCGCTGAAGAAGAAAAAGGATATAAACCCGACCAAGGAAAACACTTCTTGAAAACCTTGATGTTGTGAATAGTAACCCGTAACAATGAAGAAATGTCTTTTATAATGAACCAGAAGACTACTAGCCTGCCACGGACGCGGGCCTTGCAAAAGTGTTGACAACCAACAAAAATACACCAGGAAATGGTATCCACGGATCCATACTCCGGGATATGAGCTTGTAACATCATAGGATTTACGACTCGAATAAGTGTCTTTTATACTGAACCAGGTGACTACTGGCCTTTCACATGTGTGAGCCTTAGCAATGAAGTCTGTAAAACAAACAAGTGATGATCAGGATGCACTGTGAAATCATCTTCTTGAAAAGTGAAATCTATCTATCAAACAAATATTCCTCTCAAGGTCTAATCCATCAAAACTGGATATTGTCCTTTATAATGAACCAGGGAACCACTGGCCTGCCATGGAGATGTGGGCCTTGAAGAAGTATTTTATATGAAATAGGACTAACTAGGCTTCCTTAGGAATGTGGGCCTTGAATATGTCTTTTATATGAACCTAGAATAATTAGTCTGCCACAGGGATGTGGGCTTTGACAATGTTGTCTTTTCTAATGATCCAGGAGACTACTGTCCTGCGACAAAGATGTGGGCCTTGAAAACGATGTTGTAATATTATAGGATTTACAACCCACGCATAAAGTAATCAAGGTATGGTATCGTAGGATCCATAACTATGAAGATGAGAACGAAATATCATAGGATTTACGACTCGAAGAAGTGTCTTTTATAATGAATCAGGATACTACTGGCCTGCCACGAAGATGCGGGCCTTGATGAGTTGAGAAGATAAAGTCCTCTAGGAAACTACTTCTGCATGGGGAGAATACCATTTGTACCTCCGCTGGGGAATGAGAACGCTCTGACCAACATTCTGCTGAGGAACGACATCTAGATATTCTGACAATACTTGACTCTGGCTGAGAAATGTGAACAGATGTCTGCATTCAATTATCACACTGGCCAATAATAAATTGGTGACTTCTATAATGAATACTTTAATGATGAGTTGATCCAAATAATGAAACTCTGTGGGGAGTGACCATCTTCAGACTTGGCTGGGGAGATTCTTGGTCAAACTCTTGCTAAGGAGAGAATTCTGAAAATTCTAACTCTGTGGGGGATGAGGGATTTAGCTGCATGCTGGGGAAACTTCACTGTGAAAACTCCGCTTGGGGATGAGAACTGTTTAACTGATTTTGAAGTTCTATTGGGAATCTACCATCCTTCTCTGACTCAGCTGGGGAAGCGTCCTTCTTGAACTCTATTGGGGATGTTGGGGATGACCCTCTGCTGGAGATAAAAGTTGTAAGGCATCCCTCACTGAGGATAAAACTCTTCTTGGGGAATGTCATTCGGTGACATCTTTCTCTTCATGCATGCAAAGCCTACAATAATAAAGTTTGTACATGTATTCCCTGGGGAATTATATGGTACGAGTTACCCATCTGGTGTTACTTAACATTCAAAGTGATTTTAAATGTTTCCCCTTTTCGCATGTTATTCGTAAAGCCACCTCGTTTATATGCAGTGTTCTTTTATAAAAAATTCAGGACATTTTTGCAAACAAAATATGTAAAAATAAACAAGGACAAAGCTTTTTGACTGAATAATTCTTTTATTGATGAGCTTGTGAATAGGAAAAGATACATCAGGAATAAACCACATGGAAAGAGGTGATAACTATAAATTGAGAAAAGAAACTATCCTAATGGTAATGTGAACGACATCCACTGAGTTTCAATTCTGCTATGATCAGTATGTCTTCAATATTTCTCCATTTCTGATCTTGCTTTCTGAAGAGGATGATTGGACTGATTCCTATCCCTTAGGGATTTCTAGGTTGAGTGAGACAACGATGTAGTACAGATAAATCAAATCACAGTCATTCACTTATTTCCTCTTTTGCGTGGACCACCCTTTCACATTTTCAATCAACCGGAATACCCTTTTTTGCCTAAGCTGACCAATGCAGATTTTCAACTCACCGGGTGTACAATGTTTTATTTATATCCCTAACTTTTGCCCAAGCCTTTTATTATGTTTTTGGCTCGCCGGGATGCCCTTTTTGCCTGGACTTTTATTTTGTTTTTGTCCAGCGGGTCTCTTTATGCGAAGTATTTTTTAACTGCATCTGAGTTGACAGGAGACTGAAAGTCTTCACCATCCATGGCTGTAAGCATTAGAGCTCTGCTCGAGAAAACTTTCTTAACCACAAATGGACCTTCATAGTTCGTAGTCCACTTTCCCCTGTGATTTGTACCTGGAGGAAGGATTCTGTTGAGCACAAGTTCACCAACTTGGTACTCCTGAGGACGTACTCTCTGATCAAATGCCTTCTTCATTCGTATTTAGTATAACTGACCATGGTAGAAAGCCGCAAGCCTCTTTTCTTCGATCAGAAACAACTGATTATACCAGGAACGTACCCACTCAGCCTCATCAAGCTTGACGTCCATCATTACCCTCAAGGAAGGGATCTCAACTTCAACAGGTAGGACAGCTTCCATGCCATACACAAGTGAGGACGGTGTTGCCCAGTAGACATCTTGACTGACGTTCGGTACCCATGCAAGGAAAATGGTAACATCTCATGCCAATCTTTATAAGTGACAACCATTTTCTGCACAATCTTCTTGATATTCTTATTAGCTGCCTCGAACGTGCCATTCATCTTTGGCCAGTGAGTAAAATAATTGTGATGTTGTATTTTGAAGTCCCGACACAACTCATCCATCATCATTTTGTTCATATTAGAATCATTGTAAGTAATGATTCTTTCGGGCACTCTGTATCTACAAATAATGTCTCTTTTCATAAATTTAGCCACCACTTGCTTGGTGACGTTGTCATAAGATGCTGCTTCGACCGATTTGGTGAAGTAATCAATTGCAACCAGTATGAAATGATGGTCGTTCGAAGCAGTAGACTCAATCTTCCTGATCATGTCAATGCCCCACATAGAAAAGGGCCAAGGAGAAGACATGATGTTCAACGGGCTTAGAGGTATGCACAACAATCTACATCCATTGCTAACCAGTAATACCCCGATCTCAATAATTTCTTGGCCGTTGCATGTCCTCTGGCAAGGCTACCAAATGATCCCTCATGAACTTCCTGCATTAACATGTCTGCTTCGTGTCTATCCACACATCTGAGTAAGACTGTGTCGAAGTTTCTCTTATACAACACACCGTCTGCATTTAAGAAGAAACTTGCAGTAAGTCATCTCAAAATCTTCTTGTCGTTGGAAGATGCCCAGCTGGGTATTCTTTATCCTTTAGGAATCATTTTATGTCATGATACCATGGCTTATAATCAGATACTGCACTAGCAACAAACATATATGTTAGTATATCAATCTGTAATATGTCAATCTTGGGTACATAGTTCCAACACAACACATTGATAGTTGAAGAGAGTGTGGCTCATGCATCGGCGAACTGATTCTCAGCACGTGGTACATATTGGAGCTTTACTGTTGTGAAGAAAGACAACAGTCTTCTCGCATAATCCCGATATGGAATTAGATGAGGTTGATGCATAAACCCCTCACTGGTAATCTGGTTAATTACGAGAGCTGAATCTCCAAATATATCAAGGGTCTTAATCCTAAGATTAATAGCTTCCTCTATTCCCATGATACAAGCTTCGTATTTCGCTTCATTGTTGGTGCATCCAAAAGTTATTCTAGATGCGAAGGGAAAATAGACACCTTCAGGTAGGCATGGCAAATAAACCCGCCCCCGCCGGGCCCCGCCCGCCCCCGCCCCGAAATCAATGGGGAAAAACCGATTTAAACGGGGGCGGGGGCGGGGGCGGGGAAAACCCGATTTTTATTTACGGGTGCGGGGGCGGGTGATGCTAGTAACCGCCCCGCACCCACCCCCGCACCCGCACCCGCCAACTAAATTTAATTTATTTCATTTTTTTAAAAATAATTTTATTACACATTTATACTTTTTAATATTACAATACCATGTTTATTAGAATTATTATTTATTTTTTTGAAGATATAATTTAAATAAAAATTATCAAGCATTATAATTATTCTTAAAATAATCAACTATTTAATTTAATTATTAATTTTTATTGTTATTGAAAAAAAATCATTTTACAAAAAAATATAATTTATACGGGTGGGGGCGGGGCGGGTGCGGGTGAACCCGTTTCTTATTGGGGGTGGGGGCGGGGGAACATTTTTTAGCCCCGAACGGGTTTGGGGGCGGGTGCGGGTCTGGGGTTGGAAAGCGGGTGCAGGTCTGGGTGTGCTTAAACCCGCCCCCGACCCGCCCCGTTGCCATCCCTACCTTCAGGAGTAATAAGTACAACACTAACTCCGCGTCCATTCATGTTGACGGCCCCATCAAATATCATACTCCATTTGGATTCAGGGTCTGGCCCCTCCTTCGGGAGTGGTTCCTCGCAGTCTTTAGCTTTGAGGTACATGATGTCCTCATCAGGGAAATCAAAACACATGGTTTGATAATCCTCAAGAGGTTGTTGTACAAGTTAGTCTGATAAGAGACTTCCTTTGATGGCTTTCTATGAAGTGTATTGAATGTTGTACTCGGTCAGCACCATCTGCCAACGTGCAACCCTTCCGGTCAATGTTGATTTCTCAAAGATATACTTGACAGATCCATCTTTGAAATGAGTAGGGTTTTGTGGGTCAACATATAATGTCTTAGTCAGTGAGCAGCCCATGCCAAAGCACATCAAGTTTTCTCGAGCAGTGAGTATCTTGTCTCACAGTCGGTAAATATTTTGCTAAGGGAGTATATTGCATGCTCTTTTCGACCAGACTCGTCATGTTGGCCAAGAACACACCCCATAGATCCTTCAAGCATTGTTAAGTACATGATGAGTGGCCTCCCTAGAACCGGAGGCATTAAGATATAAGGTGTCGCTCCCACCAAATGACACCTGGTCATATAGGGTACAGACGCGAACGGTCGGCGAAGGAAAAGGAAAGAAAAGAGTCGCCAGCTAGGCATTTTTATCCCGAAGGAAAGGTAATGTTGCATAGACCTAAGAAAAGATGGACAAGACGGTTGCGAACCAGAGAAACTGAGAAAGGGGGTTGGTTACAACCTGGGAAGGTATTAGCACCCAGATTGTCCGTCGTACTCGACGGGATCCACGCTTAAAAGATTTGTGTTTTAAAGGGGTAGTGTCAGTGCTACTTTGTGTGCAAAAGCTGGAAAAGAATGCAAGTGTCAGTGCAAAAGAAATGTGAAGTGAATAAAAGAAGTGTCAGTGTAAGAACAGAAGTATGAAGCTCAAGACTATGAGGCTTTAAGAATAATGCTGGAAGAGGGGGGATATACAGAGACTTTTGTTCGATAACTGTTAAGTTATGCCTACGTATCCTCTCATGCAATGAGGAAGTCAGAACACCGTAGTTCGACTCAAAGAGACTGAAAGATAAATTGACTTGTGAACTGCTTGCTTGTCTATGCTCAAGTGTATGACATGTCTGGCTCAGGTGCAAACTGTCTTACATTAGACGGAATAAGCAAGTTCTCGTTTGTGAGTGAATGAGGTGAGAAAATAATCCCGGAGGGGACGATTATTGTTTGTTTTTGATGTTTTCAATCTTTTATTGCTTTTGGAGTTTGTCATAAGAAAATGAGCTTAAGCCTAAACCAAGGGTTAGTAAACTCATCACATCCTCCCTCTGATTAGGGGTAATGAGAATACCTTAAGTATGAAGTAAACAACTCACACTTAATCACCATGATGTAGGATTAAGATTATTGACCTACTTGCAATTATTTAGATGTTTTTTGGAGTTTTGTTTAGTGTTAAGTAATGAGTTTAAGCCATAATCAAGGATTTAATGGACCCGTTACACCATCCTAATAGAAGGATAATAGATGAGAACATTTAAGCTGAGGAAGGCTCCTCAACTTAATCCATGATTAAGGATTAACCTCATGACAAAACAAAGCCTTTATTAAATGGATTTTAGTTAATGGTAAGATTAAGAAATAGATTTTAAGGTTTGTAAGACAACTTGAGGAGGACTTGTCCATTAACACTAGGGTTAGTCCTTCTTAACCAATTAAGGAAGAATTAGAACCCTGATGCAAGGCCCAAGTTACAAGCTATTGTCTTAGTGATTATTAGGTGGATTGATTAAAGGGTTTAAACACATTAAGGGTTTAACACTTAGGATTAAAGTTATACACTCCATCCTAATAGAAGGATGCAGGCATAAGCTTAATCACAAAGCCTCAAAACCTTTAAGGTTTAGTCCTTGATTAAGAGATGAGAAGAGAAGACTCAAAGATGACACAAAGGTAAAAATAATGGGGGGACTATTCAAACCCTAATTGTGATCATGCTTGGGTGTTCCTAGGGTTTGTAAGGCTTGCAAGAAGATCTTCAGATAAGCCACCAAGGAAGAAGCAGATGAAAGGAGGAGAAGCAGAAGAAGCAAGACAACTTACTTCACTTAAGAAGATAAGTTGCTTGAAGAAAGAAAGAGGGGAAGGAGCATGAATGAGCAAGCTCACTCTTATACAAGAGTAAAATGCAGCAATGAATGCATAAGAGGGATGATAAGAGATTATGATAAGTGAAGGCAAATTCACTTCTCAAACACTTACCACCTGAAAAGTTAGCATAAGGAAATGAAATGAAATGAAAATGAAATGAATGCAAGGATGCAAACCAAAATCAGAAGCACAGACATGATGCAAATGATGTTATGAGATGGTGCAAAAGCATACCAAGAGATGTGGATGATCATACAAAGTATGGGAATGCAAATGAGACATGTAAGAACCATGGAAGTTCATGAATGCATATGACATGAAATGAAAACAAAAGCATGGAAAATGAATGATGCAATGATCAAAAATGATTCTAATGTGTCCTAAGATGTCTTACATGTCATGTGGATGCACAAAATGTCATGGCAAGTTCATGTATGCAAGCATATGAAGGATGAGTGCAAATGAAGGCAAAAATTAGGGTTTATGTACAAGATGCAATGCAAAAATCAAAATCAGAAGCAAAACATGAGATAAAAAATTTAAAATGGGATCAAAGGTACCCTAAACCTATACATGTTCATTGCCCAAAGGGGAAGGTCAGAAGCTAAACCCTAAAGGACTTATGATTTTCCTAAGTTGGCTAGGGTTTTAAGGGTGATCCTAAAGGGAAAATTCCAAACAAATTGAAAATGCAAGATAAAATTGAAGCAAAAATGTTTTTAGAAGCGTGAAAGTATGTATAACACAATGCAAAAAGAACCATTCACAAACTCAACTTGGATCAAAAGTTATGAATTTTTGAAGTTAGGGTTAAAAATATTCAAATTAAAGAACCCTAATTCAAATGAAAATTGTCAAAGCATGATCAAAACCAAAAAGAAATTTGTCTTGTGAGTTTGTAAATGTTTCTAAATGTTCAAAAATGCTTTCTGATTTTATTTGGAATTTTTAAATACCTAAATGTATTTTTAATTAATTAATTCTCAATAACTAATTAAAAATAATCATTTAAATGATTTAAAAATAATTTTTAATGCAAAAAAATAAAAAATAAAAATATTTTTGGGTTTTGAAAATTAATAAAAGCTTGGATAAAATTTTTCAGAATTTTTTGATATTATTTTCTATTTTTAAAAATTCGTTCAAATAAAATAGAAAACAAATGAAATAAATATTAAATAAAATGAGAAAAAGGGAAAGTCAACTAATCCTAAGGCCTAGGTTTAAAGTCAGATTGGAGGGAATTGACTTCGCGCGTAATCCAAGGGCTAGAATTCAAACTACGCTAATTATGATTAGAGCCCTAATCTGAACCCTAATGACTTTCAGGTGACCGGAACAGTGTTTCGGTCATCTTCTCCGACCAGCCTCTCATTCAATCTCTCTCCATACGTAAAATCAAACCACCAAACTCTCCAGAAACGATCCCCACCCCATTCTAAACAAGAATCATCCATCAAACAACATTTGTTTCACATGAACAATGAGATTCGAAGCAAAACGGAAAATCTTTCAGAAATTTCAGAAGCTTCATACATGCTTAAAACTTAATCATTTTCAAAACCAAAAGGTGCAGTGTGATCAGTGAAGCATGGTGAACAATCTAAGAACTTAAGAAATCATTTCTGGAAAATTTGTTCTTGAGGTTACCTGAACTGAAGCTTTCGAAAATGGCACTGGCTGGCTGCTTCTTTGCCTCAAATCAGCTCCAATGATCCTCCTGAAGAGTTTGTGATGCTTGGTTGGAGTTTATATGGCCTCTAAGTGATGTTGGCTGAAACTCAGTTCAAGAAATGTGAAAATCTTGTTTTTGATACAGGGTGTTTCAAAGCAAAATGAAGGGTGGGAAATGATCAGTGATGAATATGGAGTTGAATGGTGAAAAAAGTGTGGAGATTTGATGGCTGAGCTATGAGTTTCGAAAGCTTTTGCAAGTTGGAGTGATTTTTGTGTATGTTGAGGATTCTAAGGTTTCAGCTTGTGTTGTCTTGTGTTATGAGTTGTGTTTGATCCACATAACAAGTTGTGATAGGTCACAGAGTGGGTGGTGGCCTATGGTGATTGGTATGGGCAAGTTGCCAAAATGTCAACATGACTTGTACTTGAGGTATGGGCAAGAATACAGCTGGTCCTTGGGCATGTCCATGCGCAGCTGAATTCATGGATTTCCACAAATCCATTCTTGAGGCAATTCAACATGAGGGAAGAAAGTTATGGGGTGTTTTGCAATTATGTGATGTTTTTGCCCCTTTGAGAAATCTTGATGTTCAAGGCATAGAATGATGCAATTCTTTGGGCAATTCTGATTTATAGGTCATGTACTATGTTTGTGTAATGGTTAGAAGTGTGTTTGAAGTCACAATGCTTTGGCAAATGGTTTTGCAAGTTTCCCTCTTTGGCATATAAGTGAAATTTTGTGATTTTTCCCAACTTTGCAAGGCCATATCTCGAGTTCTATGATGAATTAGATCAAGTTCTTGTACTTTTTGGAAAGGGAATGATCCAGTCTACAACTTTCATGACCAAGAATTTTTCATTTGAAGCATTTTTGAATCAAAAAGAGGAGGTTGAAAAAGTTTCCCAAAATGGCAAGTTTGCATTACAAGTCACTTTCCCAAAATGGCAACTTTGTAAATGGCTTGAAATTCTTCAATTTTGTGAACTTCTAACTTCTTCTAAGTTCAAATAAAGATCATATAAACCCAAAATGATGGAGAATACTCTTTGGTTGGATGATTGGGGTATTCAGATGCCCTGATTTTGCACTGACTTGTTCAAGAAGTCATCTAATGACCAGATGCCTTCCCCATTGAATTTCTTCATGAAAATTGGTACACATGATATTCATATCACATAGAGACCAATAGAAACAAGAATTACCAAAAAAATTGGAGTTATGGCCTTTGAAACCAAAACCCTAATTTTAGGTCATTTGTGTAGTTAAACCTGGCTCTGCTTCCATGCCTTCCTCAGTTCTTGTGATTTTCAGACTTTCTTGATCCTAAGAGGATATAATATGATGATTGAACACACATGGACCCTCTTGAGATGATTGAAGACCTTTGGAGTGGCTCAGATAGCTCAGTTATGGCTCAAATCACAAACCCTAGATGCAGATGACTTGGGACCAATGCAATGAAACAAAAATGCAATATGATGTTAAATGATTGAACTTATGCAAAATGAAAAGAATCACAAGCCATGGTGAAATGAGTGAGGGCAAATTTGGGGTGTTTACAGCTGCCCCTATTCAAACATGAGTTAGCTGTGCGGGATGTAAGTGACGGCTTAACAGGCAAACAAGATAACTTGTGGTTGAATACCAAAGACAGTCCAAAATTTGCACTCACTGGGTGAAGAAGAAAGGGATATAGATTGTAAAAGGAAGTAGAGTATGTTTATATATAAAAAAAAGCGGGCGATGGAGGACGACCATCGAGCAGAGGACGACTGCTGGGGATGAAGCAATGATAGGGACGGCCGACATGCTGGGGAAATAAAGAGATTATGATGGGGACGACCCTCAAATACAGTAACAAGGTTCTCTGGGGGATAAAGGTAAAGTCAAATGATGGGGACGGCCATCAGGTTTGAAGCATAAATGAAATAAATGATGAGGTACGGTCATCAAAGGTGAAGGACGATCACCTAGCAGGGGACGGCTGCTCTGTTGGGGATAGGGATGAGGGACGGTCATCCAAAGGTGAAGGACGATCACCTGGCAAGGTACGGTTTCCGAAAGTACCACAACATAGGACGAATGTTGGGTAGAAAAGGTCGACGATGGGGACGGCCATCAGATAAGCATGATGAAAGACGATCATCAAGAGGTGACGGACGATCACCTAGCAGGGTACGGCTGCTCTCGGGGTTTATCATGACATAGGACGAATGTCAGATAACAAGATCAACAAAGGGGATGGCCATCGGATAAAACAATGAAGGACGATCATCAAGAGGTGAAGGACGATCACCTAGCAGGGGACGGCTGCTAAAATATCACGACATAGGACGAATGTCGGATAGAAAAAGGTTCAAATAATGGAGACTCTGCTGGGAAACAGGGATGAGGGACGGTCATCCAAGGTGAAGGACGATCACCTGGCAGGGTACGGCTGCCGAAAGTATCATGACATAGGACGAATGTCAGATAGAAAAGAAATTTTTCTTTTTACCAGGGATTTGCTGGGGACTCTTTTGGGGAATGGTAGACACTGACGAGTGTCCACATTCAAGAAAGGAAAGGTATAAGTGTTTGACACTGTGTATAGATTAAAGATGCGGACGAGCATCCTTAAGACTATGATATGGACGAGTATCAGTAGAAACAAATGCTGATGCATGTTCAGAGATGATGATACGGACGAGTATCAACTGGTTAACAAAGAACACGGACGAGTGTTGATTCTGAGGAGAGATAAGTGGTGTATACAAGATACAGACGAGTATCTGTATAAGTAAAAGGTAAGAGTGAGACACAGACGAGTGTTCAACTTGCTGGGGAGAGGTAACAAAGACGAGTGTCCAAAGAGTGTATAGACATCTGGGGAATGATGACACGGACGAGTGCCAAAAGGAGCATGTATCTGTTTTTGAGAGTGCAAAGGAGATGTCTTGGCTTTCTGCCGGGGAAATTGAGAGGTGTTTTGTATATTGCCTGATGTGGTATTGTTGGTATTTACAGGTGTTTGATTCAAAACATGGCTTATGATTATGCAATATGTTTGATTTTTGCCGTAATGCTCCGTATTAGACGGAATGCTACGCTCTGGGGGAAAATATGATGCGAATGCTATGATTATGCAAAGATACCGATCCGGGATACAGATCCTGTTGTGGTGAAGATCTCTGGCTGATCTGCTTTGAAAGAATATCCCAGCTGGGGGAAAAGATCATTGGTAGATCTGATAAGATGTATGACTGCTTGGGAAAACAGGTCACTGATAAACTTATCTTAATGATAAGGGGCCCAGCTGGGGTCTGTGGGAGCTTTCATCACTTCGTTGTGAGATCTTCAGACATTGCTCTTCTGGATAGAGGCTGGAGTTCTGCGGGGAGATGATTCCCTGCCTGACACTTGGCTGGTGAGGAATGATCACTGCACGATCTTCCTAGAGATTTCTGTGGGGATCCTGCTGAGGATGATGAAATTAGCTGGGGAGATGGGCCCCTTCTGATGCTGTTTGGAAGACATGTTGAGGAAATAATGATTGGGCAGCTTGCCGGGGAAAAGCTTTTCATGCCCCATGTTGCACTTTGAATACCTGCAACCCTGTATGACAAAGAAGCGTACAAGTATCCCGAGGTATCCCTTACTGGATTCTATCATAGGAGTTTTAAGCACTCCCGGGAGCAAATATATTTCCTGTAAGCATGTAATAAGAAAAGGCGCATCTGTATTTACGCAACTATTATATTAAGGACATCGGGCATTTTTGCAAATGAAAATGTACGAGACGAAATGTGATTGAAAATCTGATTTTATTAATTTGGGTGCCCTGAATTGGCAAGTACAGTCAAAGGAACAGATCCCCTAAAATGAGGAGATTGTTACAAATTGAGAAACAAAAAGATGCTGACAATGTTGATGACGCTTCAGTGCTTCCCTTTTGCTATGACTCGTATGACATTGACATTCTTCTCATCCTGCTTTTTGAAGAAGGCTGATTCTGACCAACGGTTTAACCCTTCGAAGCTTGCCATGTTGTGAGTGATACAGACGAATTCAGAATGCAGTTGTTCGCTTATTCCCTTATTTTGCGTGGATCGCCCTTTCGGGTTTTCAATCAACCGGGATACCCATTTTTTCCTGAGCTGTCCAATGCGGCTTTTCAACTCAGCGGGTGTACATTTTTTTATTATTTATTTTCCCTTATATTTGCCCGAGTCTTTTATTCTGTTTTTGACTCGCCGGGATGCCCTATTTTTGCCTGGACTTTCATTCTGTTTTTATGTCCAGCGGGTCATTTTATGCAAAGTATTTTTTAACTGCATCTTAATTCACAGGAGACAGGAAGTCTTCACCATCCATAGTACTAAGCATCAGTGCTCCACCGGAGAAAACTTTATTTACTATGAATGGACCATCATAATTCGGAGTCCACTTGCCCTTGTGGTCTGTATAAGGAGGGAGGAGTCTTTTCAGCACAAGATCTCCTACTTGGTATTCCCGAAGCCTAACTTTCTGATCGAAGGCATTCTTCATTCGTTTCTGATATAGCTGCCCATGGTAGATTGCAGCTAATCTCTTCTCTTCAATCAGATTCAGTTGTTCGTATCGGGATCAGACCCATTCTGTTTCATTCAGCTTAACATCTATTAGTACCCTCAAGGAGGGTAATTCAACTTCAACAGGTAGGACTGCCTCCATACCATACACAAGCTGATACGGTGTTGCCCTAGTGGACGTTCTGATTGACGTACGGTACCCATGCAAGGAAAATGGTAGCATTTCATGCCAGTCTTTGTAGGTGACCACCATCTTCTGCACAATCTTCTTGATATTCTTGTTAGCCGCCTCTACAGCGCCATTCATCTTTGGCCTGTAAGGAGAAGAGTTGTGGTGTTGGATCTTGAAGTCCCGACACAGTTCTGCCATCATTTTGTTGTTCAAGTTGGAACCATTATCAG
This sequence comes from Lathyrus aphaca, assembly GCA_963966055.1. Lineage (NCBI taxonomy): Eukaryota > Viridiplantae > Streptophyta > Magnoliopsida > Fabales > Fabaceae > Lathyrus > Lathyrus aphaca. The sequence goes on from OZ014520.1 coordinate 452,130,087, forward strand.
TAATGATTCGCTCGGGTACTCCATACCGACAGATGATATCTATCTTCAGGAATCGGGCTACAACTTGCCTAGTGACATTTGCATAGGAAGCTGCTTCAACCCACTTGGTAAAATAGTCAATGGCTACCAGGATGAATCTGTGGCCATTCGAAGCAGTCGGTTCAATCTTGCCAATCATATCAATGCCCCACATGGCGAAGGGCCAAGGTGAAGACATCACATTCAAAGGATTCGGAGGCACATGCAATTTATCTGCATAAATTTGGCCTTTATGGCATTTCCTGGCATACGCACAACAGTCTGCATCCATTGTGATCCAATAATAGCCTGATCTTAACAGTTTCTTAGCCATTGCATGCCCTCTAGCATGGGTACCAAAAGATCCTTCATGCACCTCGTGCATCAACAAATCTGCTTCTGCCCTATCAACACATCTGAGAAGTACCATATCAAAGTTTCTTTTGTACAAGGAACCATCAGCATTCAAGAAGAAACTACCATCTAGCCTTCTTAATGTCTTCTTATCATTGGAAGATACCCCAGGTGGGTATATTTGATCCTCCAAGAAGCATTTGATGTCATAGAACCAAGGCTTATCATCTTTGGCAAGGTTTGCTGAGAATACATATAATGGTCTATCAAGCCTGGATACTGAAATCCGAGGCACAAAGTTGGTAGCTTGTACTTTGATCATGGATGAGATGGTAGCCAGAGCATCTGCAAACTAATTTTCATCTCGAGGGATATACTCAAGCTTGACTGCAGTGAAGAAAGTCAGTAATCTCCTTGTATAATCCCGATATGGAATCAGATGCTCCTGGTGAGTATACCATTTGTTGTTGGTTTGATTAATTACCAGAGCTGAATCTCCGAAAACCGTCAAAGTCTTGATCCTGAGGTCAATAGCTTCCTCAAGACCCATAATACAAGCTTCGTATTCAGCTTCGTTGTTAGTGCAGTTAAAGGTGAGTTTTACCGAGAAAGGTATGTGAACTCCTTTAGGTGTAATGAGCACTGCACCAATACCACGACCATTCATATTAACAGCCCCATCAAACATCATAGTCCATTCTTCTTCTTGGTCAGGCCCTTAAGTGTGAATAGGCTCTTCATGATCTTTTGCTTTTATGAACATGATGTCCTCATCAGGGAAGTCAAATCTCATAGGCTGGTAATCATCAATGGGCTGCTCAGCAAGATAATCAGACAATACACTGCCTTTGATGGCTTTCTGAGATGTGTACTGGATGTCATACTCTGTGAGAATCATTTTCCATCTTGCAACCCGTCCGGTAAGTGCTGGCTTCTCAAATATATACTTGATTGGGTCCATCTTTGAGATCAATAAGGTAGTGTGGGTCAACATATACTGTCTCAGTCGGCGAGCAGCCCACGCTAAAGCACAACAAGTTTTCTCGAGCAGTGAATAATGTTGTTCATAGTCGGTAAACTTTTTGCTTAGGTAGTAAATTGCATACTCTTTTCGAACAGACTCGTCATGCTGGCCCAACACACACCCCATTGACTCTTCTAATACTGTCAAGTACATTATTAGGGGTCTTCCTTCAACTGGAGGCATAAGGATCGGAGGCTTTTGTAAGTATTCCTTGATTTTGTCAAAAGCCCTCTGGCAGTCTTCATTCCATCTGACCGTTTGTTCTTTTCTTAACAACTTGAACAAGGGTTCACAGGTTGCTGTAAGGTGAGATATGAACCTTGATATGTAGTTCAATCTACCTAGGAACCCCCGAACTTCTTTTTCAGTCCTTGGTGCAAGCATTTCTTGGATGGCTTTGGCTTTGTCAGGGTCGACTTCAATTCCCTTTTCACTCACAATAAATCCTAGCAGATTACCGGATCGCACCCCGAATGTACACTTATTGGGGTTTAACTTCAACTGGTACTTCCTCAGACGCTTGAATAGCTTCAACAGATTCACCAGGTGGTCTTCTTCTGTGAGGGACTAGGCAATCATGTCATCCACATAACATTCAATTTCCTTGTGGATCATGTCATGGAACAATGTTACCATAGCCCGTTGATAAGTGGCGCCAGCATTCTTCAGTCCGAATGGCATTACCTTATTACAGAATGTGCCCCAGGGTGTGATGAAAGTTGTCTTCTCCATGTCTTCAGGTGACATCTTGATCTGGTTATATCCTGAAAATCCATCCATGAAGGAGAACACCGAGAACTGAGCCGTGTTGTCGACCAATACATCAATGTGAGGTAATGGGAATTCATCTTTTGGGCTGGCTTTGTTCAGGTCCCGGTAGTCCACACACATCCTCACCTTGCCATCCTTCTTAGGCATAGGTACAATGTTAGCAACCCATGGCGGGTAACTAGTTACAGCAAGGAAACCGGCGTCCCACTGTTTTTGTACCTCTTCTTTTATCTTCATTGCCATATCTGGGCGAGTACGGCGCAACTTCTGTTTTACTGGAGGACAGTCTTCTTTCAGAGGCAGCTTGTGCATAACAATGTCGGTGTCCAACCCTGGAATATCCTGATAAGACCAAGCAAAAACATCCACATACTCCCGAAGCATGTCAATAAGTTGCTCTTTTACTGACTCTTGCAGACAGGCTCCGATCCTAACTTCTTTCAAGTCTTCTTCTGTACCAAGATTAATCGTCTCAACTTCCTCCTGATGAGGAGTGATAACCTTCTCCTCCTGTCTCAACAACCTGGCTAGCTCTTCAGGTAGCTCATAATCTTCTTCAACCCCTTCACCGACTTGATTAATCGGATTGTCAAAGTCATACGAAGTCATAGCGGTGTTGTTGTCAGTGCAGTCTGGAGGGCACTCTCTGCAAGGGTTTAGATTTGTTCATTTTAGTGATCAGTTTTATCTTGCTTTAGAAAAAGTGAAAATGAAGTTATTATTTTGAAAAAACATTGCCATTTTATTTTTTGTACAAAAAATGAAAAATGAAAAACAGTGAGCAGAAAATAAAAGACTCATTTGCAAAAGATGTCCTCATATTCATTAATTGATCGTTTGCACAAAATACAAGATGGCCCGATTACAAAATGAGTCCTGACATCTTGGGCAAGATGCAGGACTTGATGCATGCTTTAAAAAAACAGAAAATAATAATTACTCTGCGGGAGTAACTCTTATAATTTACTGGGAAGACCAGTGTGAGACATGGCTCCCCGGGATCCTTGGACGTGTCCAATTTTCCAAGTTGCGCTCGTCTTCTGACTCATCTTCCAAACTATTCACAGCATCCGGGGTGAGCATCCCCTCGTTGACAAACTTGGGCTCCGTTGCAGCCTCTGGTTGATCTTGTCGAGTTGGTCTGTAACCCAACCCGAATCGGTCCTCCTTCTTCTCTAGGGCAGCAGCTTGCCCCAGCCTTGGGCGGTACCTTCCTAAACAACCATCCGGGCTTGTTGATATGATGTGATGGAGGTCCCAGACACAACAGATGTTTCATTAATATTGAGGGCTTCAAACCCTTGACTCATGGTCTCATGGATCTCCCCATCCATTTCAATGTATTTGAAAGTAGCCAGCTGGCTAACGAAGATATCCTCCTCCCCACAAATGGTAATGACTTGGCCCTCCCACTCGAATTTTAACTTCTGGTGAAGGGTTGACGTCACGGCGCCAGCGGCGTGTATCCATGGTCTACCCAATAGACAGATGTAGGCAGGCTGTATATCCATCACAAAGAAGGTCGTTTTGAAAACCTGTGGGCCAATCATTATTGGTAACTCTATCTCTCCCAGAACTGATCTTTTAGAACTGTCAAAGGCTCTCACTACCAAGTTGCTTGGGCGTAGTGCCAATCCATCATGTTCCAGCTTCACAAGGGCTTTCTTGGGTAGAACATTGAGTCATGACCCTGTGTCCACCAATACGTGAGAAAGAACTGCACCCTTACACTCCAAGGTAATGTGCAAAGCCTTGTTGTGATTGTGACCTTCCGTTGTCAGATCAGCGTTGGTAAATCCTAGTCCATGACTAGCGTTGACATTTCCAACCACGGCCTCTAACTGATTGACAGTAATCTCCTCCGGCACATAAGCTGCATGCAGGACTTTTAATAGTGCGTTCCTATGAGCCTCGGAGCACATTAGCAATGATAGTATGGAGATTTTGGAAGGTGTTTGATGAAGCTGGTCCACCACCTTATAATCGCTCTTTTTGATTATCCGCATGAACTCATCAACCTCTTGATCAAAAGGAGTCTTCAAAGCTTCTTTAGCAACTGATTCTTCTTGCACCATGCTCTTCCCTTTTGCCTTAATAGCAGCTTCTGCTTCAACAAAGGGTCTTGGTATTTGAGAGGCAAAGAGACGTCCGCTTCTAGTGAAGCCTCCGCCTCCCCCCACGTTGTCTATCTGAGGTGAAGAAGTTGATGATTCTAAAGTGATTTTCTGCCCCTCGCAGTATAGATCTGAGCCATAATTCCAAGGGATGGCATTATTGCTTTCATAAGGAACTGGCCCAGACATTGTGATAGTGACCGGAATGATAGCAGCTGCAGAGGGGACCACAATGGTGTGTGGATCATAATATATGGTAACTGGAGCTCTGACAGGAGTAACATTTTGTTGTGAGTTGTTGGAAGGAACATTTGCAGGATCGTAGTATATCGTAACTTCTGAGACACTTTCATTAACTGTTGTTGGTGTTGTAGACGGTACTGTTGACTGGACGGGTGTTGAAGTTGTAGCAGGAACTGATGGAATAATGGGTGTTGTCGTTGTAGAAGGAATTATGACTGAACTTCTGTCCATTGAAGTGATTGATTGAGTAGTTGTTGGAGTTGTAGTAGAATCTGTTGGAACAATGGTTGTTGACGTTGTAGGAGTATCTGTAATTGTTGATGAAGGAATTGTTGGGGTTGTAGTTGTTGTTGTCGTAATCTGAAGAATGCCATCTCTAATGAGGCCATTTATGTCGTTTCTCAGCCTCTCACATCCATTAACAACAATGTTGCAATATCCACAGCCGACCTCACATCCGGGGAACACTTGGCACTCTAACAGCTGAGCTTTGATTTCAACCAAGGGTGTTCGGATTTGTGCAACACTGTTGACTAATGTGGATGGTTTTCCCTCCTCAATAGAATTAATCCTAGGCCCATTGTGACTAGGCATTGGATTTCTTGTAACGTTCGGGGGCGGTGCAAAATTGAGAGCTTTTGAGTCCACCAGATCCTGGACTTTCATCTGTAGGGCCCTGCATATTTCAGTATTATGCCCCAGTGCGTTTGAGTGGAATGCACACCTGGCATTTGCATCATAGTTCTTTGGCATATTTAGGGGATCTGGAGGTGCCAACGTCCTTAACTCAACTAGGTTGAGCTTCAGGAGTTGTGGCAAGAGTGAAGCATATGGCATTGGGATTGGGTCAATTACCCTGTTTTCTTGTGATGGCCTTTGTTGGAATGGACGCTGTTGTTAGTTGTTATTGCTGTTGTTGCACGACCTTTGTTGCGGATAATGAACTTGTTGTTGATACTGTGGTTGTTGTTGTTGAGGATATGATGATTGTTGTGGCATTGGAGCTGGAATGGTAACAGCTACTACTGACCTGTGAGCATATTGAGGCCTGCCCCTGCTTGTATGAATGGAGTTTGATTCACCTGCCCTTCGGGGTCCCGCAAAAGGTTTTCAGGGATTGCTGGAGGAACTTGCACCACTGTCGGAGATTTTGCCCATCTTCAAGAGACTTTCAATCCTCTCACCAGCTATGACCACATCAGCAAAACTTGTAGAGGAGAAAGCAGCCAGTCTATCAATATAAGTCCCTTGCAATGTATTCATGAACATGACAGCCAATTCCCTTTCTGACATGGGTGGTTGGACAGCAGCAGCAAGCTATCTCCACCTTTGGGCATAATCCCGGAAGCTCTCTCTGGAAGACTGAGACATGCCCATTAGAAGAGTTCTATTGGGAGCCATGTCCAGGTTGTATTGATATTGACGGATGAAAGCCTTGGCTAAATCCTTCCAGCATCTTATGGTGGCCCTAGACAAATGTGAATACCATTCTCTCGAAGCTCCAGTCAGACTGTCCTCAAAGTAGAACATCCATAACTTTTCATCCATGGTATAGGCTTTGAGCCTTCCCAAGAAAGACTGCAAATGAGTGCAAGGACAGGAGGTACCATTGTACTTTTCAAAGCATGGGGGTTTGAATTTGTGGGGAATTCTCACCCCATCCACTAATCCCATATCCATCACATAGAAGCCCAATGAATTCTGAGATTCCAAAGATCTTAACTTTTCGGAAATCTCGTCCAATCTTCTGTCATATATCTCATCTCCAGCCCCAATGACAGTAAACTGTTCTCCCTAGGGATCCTCCTGTAGGATTGGGCCCCCAGCAGCATTTCCTTGACCATTTCTTGGGATGTTAACTTCTGGATCTAGATGAGGTCCATATACTAGTGGGTTAATACGAGGCTGGCCTCCTTCATTGTTGCTAGTTCCTCCTGTTCCAAGATGAGGTTCCTCAAGAGTTTGTCTTTCCACCAGCTCTCTTAACCTTTCTTGACTCTGGGCTAAGCCAGTCATCACTGCCATGAACTGAGACATCTGGTTTCTCATCTCCACTCTCTCATTAGCCATCTGATTTCTGACCTCAGTCAGATCCTTCTGCACTTGTTCCATTTGAATGTCGGGAAGATTATTACGAGTCGGGCACCGGTGCGTGCGGCTGACAGGGAACACTCGGCGACGAGCAATGTTTCTTGAAGTGACAACAAAGTTAGAAACAATAATAACAAAACCTACAAAACAAAAATAAGGTTAGTATGCAATGCAGTATGCTTATTTGTTTTCCAAGGTATCCGGTTTGGTTCTTGGTTTTGACCTTTCTAGACCTCGAGGAAGATGCTTGATGTTGTTGAGAGAAAAATGAAAAACAAACTAAAATATATTACAAATGAGGAACAATACATTGTTTGTTTTACAATCCATGCCCATGGAGGGTCAAAATACAACAAAAGGAAAAGTGCATCAAATGGAAACAAACAACAGGCAAAGAATCATACATCCAGTCCAAACTCATCCTCTCTGACCTCTTTCAGGAGTGCCTCAGTCACTGGACCAGCTGGGTGCTCTGTAATGGTCCTAATGAGGAGGTTCCTGGTGGCAATGGCAGTGGTCAGCTTCTTGTGCCTGTCCTGGTCCTTTGATCTTTTCAACCCTGCTCTGAGCTTCAACTCTGATATCTCTCTCTATGCAGCCAACAAAGCTTCCTGCTGCTTCTTCTCATTGGCTTCCAACTGTTCAATCTTGGCTTGAGTCTTCTGGTCTTCTTGTGTACGGGATTCGGTGATCCTGACCCACCTAGCCTGACTCTCTTGCAGATAGTGCTCAGCCCTAGCTTTCTGAACCTTGGCCTCTTTACAGGCATTCTTCAATATCTGTTCCCCAGCTCTTGCTTTCCTTATGTAGTCCTATGTCCTTTCAAATTTGGCAAGGTGCTCAACCCTAAGCTTCTCCAATCTCTCAATGTCCAGGCGACCATCATTTCTTTCCCAAAGAGTCTTCTTCAAGGCCTGAGATAACTGCTCATTCCTTTCCTTCAACTTTTCAAATTCCTCCAGGCTAACTGTTGCTGCAGGCTGTACTGTAGATGGTCCAGGCATGTCTTCCAAGGTGAAAGGCATTCTGGTAATCTGAGCTCTAGTACGGGACCAGTCATAGTACTGAGCTGAAGCCACATTATTACATCTTCCAAGAATAACTACCCCTTTTGTCTGGATGTTGTCCCAAGCCCAGGATGCTTGTTTGACAATAGCTGAATTAGGTTGTACTTCACAATACAAGGTCTCAACTAAATCTTGTCCTCTGGGAGGGTGGACTAAGGAATAGCCCAGTTGTCTTTTAAATAATAAAGGATTGTAGTTGATGCAACCCTTCACTCCTATCAGAGGCACATTTGGGTATTGCCCACAACTGGTGATAATGTCCTTGCCCTTGGTGCTCTAGGTGCACCATCTGATATCATCTGAAGTCAAGGTAATGAACCTCTTAGCCCAATTCTTCTGCTGGTGAGGGTTCAAGAAAGCATCTGAATTAGGCAGGTGTTTGAGCAGCCAGGTGTAAAACAAAGGAGCACAACATCTTACCAACTTCCCCCTTTGTTTCTCATTCCTCTGATGAATGGAGTAGGAAAAATCTCCTAGCAATGTGGGTACTGGGTTTTTCAGAAGAAACAGATGGATGGCATTCTTACTGACAAATTTGGGCTCGTCTACAAACAATATAGCCCCATATATGCTGAGGGATAACAGTGCACAGACTGCCCTCCACTCTCCCAATGAAGCCTTCAGGATGGCTTGAGAAATCAGGAAGTCTAAATGCAAACCAGGAATCCCAGCTTTTTTTGTCATACTTTGCTCAATAAGGGCAGGCTCCAAGTACAATGCCCTTGCTATCTCTTCATTCCTAGGAGCAGTCATCTCTGGGTTGAAGGGGATCCCTCCTCTGATAGGTACTCCAATCAATAAAGAAAACTCTTCCAGCATAGGCCATATTTGAAAGTCAGGAAAGGTGAAACATCTCAGTGGAGGGTCATAGAACTGCAAGCATGTGTGGATCATGCTCCTCTGAGAAGGGTCAAGGTCCATAACCATGTCCAGGATACCTCCATAGTGCTCTCTAAACAGTGGGATGTAATCAAGTGTGATGTGTGACTGGACTTGCTTGATGCCAGACAGCACAGGCTCAAAAAAGTGGTAGGATATGTTGCTCTTCCTGGGAGTAGTCATGAGTGCTGCTGAAAAAAGCTGGAGACAAATGCTGATGAAGGTTACAGACTGAGATGCTGAGGGTAGACCATTGACAGACTGGTGCTGGTGAGGGTGGAGATAACTGAAGCAGATAACTTGATGAAGACAGCTGAAGCAGAGGTCTATGCAGAAGAAGGGGTCAAAACCAAAACCAAGATACAATGAAATGGATACCCTGAAAAGCAAATAAACAAATGTTAAATGATGCAATGATGATATATGAAAATGATATGCAAGGGTTTGTGATCAAGCTGGATCTGATTATCTGTCTTGATATAAGGCCCATGTATGTTCAAAAAGTCCAGATGGAGGTTTAAGAATCCAGTAACCAGGGTGGGGGACTCAAATAAAGAGTCACATGTCCAGGGTTAATCACAAGAACTGTCCAAAGTGGAGTGCTCTTAAACAAAACAGTAACAGGGTATGATGTGGCCAAGGGTTCCTGCAAACCTGTAAATAGCCCAACCCCCTCACAGGCAGTGTTCTAGAACAAGGATCCTCATACTTGGATCAGTTATGAGAAGTGTAAACACTTCTAACCCGGAGGTACAGTGTTTGCAATAACCATAAAGGATCCTCCTCTAATTCACCTCAGTTTCTGAAGGTCATAATAAAGGTCATCCAGACTTGGCAGGCTTCCCAAACAGCCCTAGTACTACAGGAAATCTGTAGCACAGAGTTCTCAAGAAGAAACCCACATCTGAACCGTGTTTCATATTCCCGCACCAGACCGAAATGGAATGGGAAAGAACATGAACAACTCTAGCCTATGTGTCACTCAGGTCCCAGGTATAGGACCTTAATCACTCAGTGGAATCCCACCCACCAAGACAACAAACCAGATCCAGCAATGACAGTATGAAATATGCAAAACTGTAAAGAAAGCAATAAATAAAGTTGTACATAAAGCAGTAAATAAAGCAAAAATAAATAAACACACACAACACATAACACCCCAGTAAACACAAATCAAACAAGCGCTAGAAGGAACTCACAAAAAGAACCAGAAGCCCTGGTTGCAGTATAAGGGTCTCCCCAGCAGAGTCGCCAAGTTGTCGCTCCCACCAAATGACACCTGGTCATATAGGGTACAGACGCGAACGATCAGCGAAGGAAAAGGAAAGAAAAGAGTCACCAGCTAGGCATTTTTATCCCGAAGGAAAGGTAATGCTGCATAGACCTAAGAAAAGATGGACAAGACGGTTGCGAACCAGAGAAACTGAGAAAGGGGGTTGGTTACAACCTGGGAAGGTATTAGCACCCAGATTGTCCGTCGTACTCAACGGGATCCACGCTTAAAAGATTTGTGTTTTAAAGGGGTAGTGTCAGTGCTACTTTGTGTGCAAAAGCTGGAAAAGAATGCAAGTGTCAGTGCAAAAGAAATGTGAAGTGAATAAAAGAAGAGTCAGTGTAAGAACAGGAGTATGAAGCTCAAGACTATGAGGCTTTAAGAATAATGCTGGAAGAGGGGGGATATACAGAGACTTTTGTTCGATAACTGTTAAGTTATGCCTACGTATCCTCTCGTGCAATGAGGAAGTCAGAACACCGTAGTTCGACTCAAAGAGACTGAAAGATAAATTGACTTGTGAACTGCTTGCTTGTCTATGCTCAAGTGTATGACCTGTCTGGCTCAGGTGCAAATTGTCTTGCATTAGACGGAATAAGCAAGTTCTCGTTTGTGAGTGAATGAGGTGAGAAAAGAATCCCGGAGGGGACAATTATTGTTTGTTTTTGATGTTTTCAATCTTTTATTTCTTTTGGAGTTTGTCATAAGAAAATGAGCTTAAGCCTAAACCAAAGGTTAGTAAACTCATCACATCCTCCCTCTGATTAGGGGTAATGAGAATACCTTAAGTATGAAGTAAACATCTCACACTTAATCACCATGATGTAGGATTAATATTATTGACTTACTTGCAATTATTTAGATGTTTTTTGGAGTTTTGTTTAGTGTTAAGTAATGAGTTTAAGCCATAATCAAGGATTTAATGGACCCATTACACCATCCTAATAGAAGGATAATAGATGAGAACATTTAAGCTGAGGAAAGCTCCTCAACTTAATCCATGATTAAGGATTAACCTCATGACAAAACAAAGCCTTTATTAAATGGATTTTTGTTAATGGTAAGATTAAGAAATGGATTTTATGGTTTGTAAGACAACTTGAGGAGGACTTGTCCATTAACACTAGGGTTAGTCCTTCTTAACCAATTAAGGAAGAATTAGAACCCTAATGCAAGGCCGAAGTTACAAGATATTGTCTTAGTGATTATTAGGTGGATTGATTAAAGGGTTTAAACACATTAAGGGTTTAACACTTAGGATTAAAGTTATACACTCCATCCTAATAGAAGGATGCAGGCATAAGCTTAATCACAAAGCCTCAAAACCTTTAAGATTTAGTCCTTGATTAAGAGATGAGAAGAGAAGACTCAAAGATGACACAAAGGTAAAAATAATGGGGGGACTATTCAAACCCTAATTGTGATCATGCTTGGGTGTTCCTAGGGTTTGTAAGGCTTGCAAGAAGATATTCAGATAAGCCACCAAGGAAGAAGCAGATGAAAGGAGGAGAAGAAGAAGAAGCAAGACAACTTACTTCACTTAAGAAGATAAGTTGCTTGAAGAAAGAAAGAGGGGAAGGAGCATGAATGAGCAAGCTCACTCTTAGACAAGAGTAAAATGCAGCAATTAATGCATAAGAGGGATGATAAGAGATTATGAGAAGTGAAGGCAAATTCACTTCTCAAACACTTACCACCTGAAAAGTTAGCATAAGGAAATGAAATGAAATGAAAATGAAATGAATGCAAGGATGCAAACCAAAATCAGAAGCACAAACATGATGCAAATGATGTTATGAGATGGTGCAAAAGCATACCAAGAGATGTGGATGATCATACAAAGGATGGGAATGCAAATGAGACATGTAAGAACCATGGAAGTTCATGAATGCATATGACATGAAATGAAAGCAAAAGCATGGAAAATGAATGATGCAATGATCAAACATGATTCTAATGTGTCCTAAGATGTCTTACATGTCATGTGGATGCACAAAATGTCATGGAAAGTTCATGTATGCAAGCATATGAAGGATGAGTGCAAATGAAGGCAAAAATTAGGGTTTATGTACAAGATGCAATGCAAAAATCAAAATCAGAAGCAAAACATGAGATAAAAAAATTTAAAATGGGATCAAAGGTACCCTAAACCTATACAAGTTCATTGCCCAAAGGGGAAGGTCAGAAGCTAAACCCTAAAGGACTTATGATTTTCCTAAGTTGGCTAGGGTTTTAAGGGTGATCCTAAAGGGAAAATGCCAAACAAATTGAAAATGCAAGATAAAATTGAAGCAAAAATGTTTTTAGAAGCTTGAAAGTATGTATAACACAATGCAAAAAGAACCATTCACAAAATCAACTTGGATCAAAAGTTATGAATTTTTGAAGTTAGGGTTAAAAATATTCAAATTAAAGAACCCTAATTCAAATGAAAATTGTCAAAGCATGATCAAAACCAAAAAGAAATTTGTATTGTAAGTTTGTAAATGTTTGTAAATGTTCAAAAATGCTTTCTGAATTTTTTTGGAATTTTTAAATACCTAAATGTATTTTTAATTAATTAATTCTCATTAACTAATTAAAAATAATCATTTAAATGATTTAAAAATAATTTTTAATGCAAAAAAATAAAAAATAAAAATATTTTTGGGTTTTGAAAATTAATAAAAGCTTGGATAAAAAATTTTCAGAATTTTTTGATATTATTTGCTATTTTTAAAAATTCGTTCAAATAAAATAGAAAACAAATGAAATAAATATTAAATAAAATGAGAAAAAGGGAAAGTCAACTAATCCTGGCCTAGGTTTAAAGTCAGATTGGAGGGAATTGACTTCGCGCATAATCCAAGGGCTAGAATTCAAACTATGCTAATTATGATTAGAACCCTAATCTGAACCCTAATGACTTTCAGGTGACCGGAACAGTGTTCCGGTCATCTTCTCCGGCCAGCCTCTCATTCAATCTCTCTCAATACGTAAAATCAAACCACCAAACTCTCCAGAAACGATCCCCACCCCATTTTAAACAAGAATCAACCATCAAACAACATTTATTTCACATGAACAATGAGATTCGAAGCAAAACGGAAAATCTTTCAGAAATTTCAGAAGCTTCATACATGCTTAAAACTTAATCATTTTCAAAACCAAAAGGTGCAGTGTGATCAGTGAAGCATGGGGAACAATCTAAGAACTTAAGAAATCATTTCTGGAAAATTTGTTCTTGAGGTTACCTGAACTGAAGCTTTCGAATTTGGCACTGGCTGGCTGCTTCTTTGCCTCAAATCAGCTCCAATGATCCTCCTGAAGAGTTTGTGATGCTTGGTTGGAGTTTATATGGCCTCTAAGTGATGTTGGCTGAAACTCAGTTCAAGAAATGTGAAAATCGTGTTTTTGATACAGGTTGTTTCAAAGCAAAATGAAGGGTGGTAAATGATCAGTGATGATTATGGAGTTGAATGGTGAAAAAAGTGTGGAGATTTGATGGCTGAGCTATGAGTTTCGAAAGCTTTTGCAAGTTGGAGTGATTTTTATGTATGCTGAGGATTCTGAGGTTTCAGCTTGTGTTGTCTTGTGTTATGAGTTGTGTTTGATCCACATAACAAGTTGTGTTAGGTCAGAGAGTGGGTGGTGGCCTATGGTGATTGATATGAGCAAGTTGCCAAAATGTCAACATGACTTATACTTGAGGTATGGGCAAGAATACAGATGGTCCTTGGGCATGTCCATACGCAGCTAACTTCATGGATGTCCACAAATCCATTCTTGAGGCATTTCAGCATGAGGGAAGAAAGTTATGGGGTGTTTTGCAATTATGTGATGTTTTGGCCCCTTTGAGAAATCTTGATGTTCAAGGCATAAAATGATGCAATTCTTTGGGCAATTCTGATTTATAGGTCATGTACTATGTTTGTGTAATGGTTAGAAGTGTGTTTGAAGTCACAAAATGCTTTGGCAAATTGCTTTGCAAGTTTTCCTCTTTGGCACATAAGTGAAATTTTGTGATTTTTCCCAACTTTGCAAGGCCATATCTTGAGTTCTATGATGAATTAGATCAAGTTCTTGTACTTTTTGGAAAGGTAATGATCTAGTCTACAACTTTCATGACCAAGAATTTTTCATTTGAAGCATTTTTGAATCAAAAAGAGGAGGTTGAAAAACTTTCCCAAAATGGCAAGTTTGCATTACAAGTCACTTTCCCAAAATGGCAACTTTGCAAATGGCTTGAAATTCTTCAATTTTGTGAACTTATAACTTCTTATAAGATCAAATAAAGATCATATACACCCAAAATGATGGAGAAGACTCTTTGGTTGGATGATTGGGGTACTCAGATGCCCTAATTTTGCACTGACTTGTTCAAGAAGTCATCTAATGACCAGATGCCTTCCCCATTGAATTTCTTCATGAAAATTGGTATACATGATCCTCATATCACATAGAGACCAATAGAAACAATAATGACCAAAAAAACTGGAGTTATGGCCTTTGAAACCAAAACCCTAATTTTAGGTCATCTGTGTAGTTAAACCTGGCTCTGCTTCCATGCCATCCTCAGTTCTTGTGATTTTATGACTTTCTTGATCCTAAGAGGATATAATATGATGCTTGAACACACATGGACCCTCTTGAGATGATTGAATACCTTTGGATTGGCTCAGATAGCTCATTTATGGCTCAAATCACAAACCCTAGATGCAAATGATTTGGGACCAATGCAGTGAAACAAAAATGCAATATGAGGTGATATGATTGAACTTATGAAAAATGAAAAGAATCACAAGCCATGGTGAAATGAGTGAGGGAAAATTTTGGGTGTTTACATAAGGTTCCTGCAGATATTCCTTAATTTTCTCGAATTCCCTCTGGCAATCATCATTCCACCTGACCGTCTGTTCTTTTCTTAGCATCTTGAAAAATGGTTCAAAAGTGGCTGTGAGGTGAGATATGAACCTTGCAATGTAGTTCAATCTACCCAGGAAGCCACATAATTCTTTTTCTATTCGTGGTGCAGGAATCTCTTGTATAACTTTTACTTTGGAAGGATCAACTTCTATCCCTCTCTGGCTCACGATAAAACACAACAGTTTCCCAGAACGCACTCTGAAAGTGCACTTGTTCGGATTCAATCTTAAACAAAACTTCCTCAATCTATCAAACAAATTTTTAAGATTAACCAGGTATTCCTCTTCAGTTCGGGACTTTGAAATCATGTCATCCATGTAACATTCTATCTCTTTGTGAATCATGTCATAGAATAACGTTACCATAGCCCGTTGATACGTTGCCCCGACATTCTTCAATCCAAATGGAATCACTTTGTAGCATAAAGTACCCCAAAGGGTAATGAACGTTGTTTTCTCCATGTCTTCCAGCGCCATCTTTATCTGATTATACCCAGAGAAGCCATCCATGAAAGAAAATATCGAGAACTAAGTTGTGTTGTCAACCAATACGTCAATGTGAGGTAATGGGAAGTCATCTTTCGGGCTCGCTCTGTTAATATGTCGGTAGTCAACGGACATCCGAACCTTGCCATCCTTGTTAGGCACTGGTACAATGTTAGCTACCCAAGGCGGGTAACTAGTCACGACAAGGAACCCGACGTCCCACTACTTCTGAACTTCCTCTTTGATCTTCATTTCCATTTCAGGACGAGTTCTTCGAAGCTTCTGCTTGACTGGAGGGAAATACTCTCTTAATGGTAGCCTATGCATCACAATGTCAGTATCTAAACCTGGCATATCCTGATATGACCAAGCAAAGATATCCACATATTCTCGCAACATACCAATCAACTCTTCTTTAACACTGGCTTGCAGCCAAGCCCCAATCTTAATCTCTTTTTTCACGTCTTCGGACCCATGGTTGATAAATTCAATCTCCTCCTGATGAGGTTGGATAACCCTTTCCTATTGTTTCAACAACCTGGCTAATTCTTCGGGGAGTTCACAGTCTTCCTCAACCCCTTCATCAGCTTGGTAGATAGGATTATCGAAATCATACTCAGTCATAGCAAAATTGTTATCAAAGGAATCCGGGTGATTAATTTTTCACAAGTGATGTGCTTATTTCAGATTTCAGTTTTATATAAAAGGAAAAACAAGATAAAACATTGTCATTTTTATTGTTTTGTGAAAAAGTTTAAAAAGAAAGGAAGTGAACCAATTTTTGAATGAAAACTTTCTTTTTTTCATGGTAAAATATAATTGCAAACAATGCAAGGTGTCCCTACAAATGGATCCGTGCACCTTAGGCAGAGTGCAGGACTTGACAAGCATATGACATGAAGAAAACAAAGAAAATTACTCTGGTAGGAAAGTAACTTGGACGATATCTTTCGCGAACTAGTTCTTCAACTCTTCACTAGGTACACATGGACACACCCAATAATCCAGGTCACAGTTACTGTCGGCGTCTTCTCCAGTAGCAACACAAATTTGATTCAGATCAATAACACCCCACTTGAGAAGCTTATCGATCCTTTGCTCTTCAAAACCTCTTGTTGGCCTGGCAGATAACCTATTCCAAACTTATCTTCCTTCCTGTCAACTTCAATAACTTTGCCCCAGCCCTGGGCATTTCCAGCTTGTACCACTTACAAAGCTTGTCTTTATGAAGCTATGAATGTACCCACTTTTTCAATGCTCTTTCCCCTTTGTCTAGAAGAAGCTTCATGAATATTGTCAGTCTCAAACGCCTGACATAGGGTCTCGTGGATCTCCCCGTCCATCTCAACATATTTGAAGGTCGACAAGTGGCTTACGAAGATGGCTTTCTCCCCGTACACGATAACAACATGTCCATCTACTACATACTTCAGCTTCTGGTGAAGCGTGGATGTCACAATGCCATCATCGTGAATCCAAGGCCTACCAAGAAGAAAGCTATAAGCAGACTATTTGTCCATGACATAAAAGTACTTTTAAAGATCTGGGATTGAATCTTTACAGGAAGCTCAACCTCTCTGAAAACTGACCTCTTAGAGTCATCAAACGCTCTCACCACTATGTCACTTGGTCGTAATACAATCCTATCCACATCAAGATTCATCAAAGCCTTATTAGGCAACACATTCACGGAAGATCCGATGTCCACTAACACATGAGATAGTACGACCCCCTTACACTCCATGGTGATGTGTAAGGATTTGTTGTGGTTCCGCCCTTCGGAGGTCAAATCTTTGTCGGTGAATCCCATCCCATGATTGGCATTCACATTAGCAACAACTGCCTCTAATTGGTTCACTGTAATTTCTTGAGGGACATAGGCCATTTGCAGGACATTCAAGAGTGTTTTCCTATGTGCCTGGGAACACATCATTAAAGATAAGATTGAGATTTTTAAAGGCGTCTGATTTAACTGCTCTACCACCTTATAATCACTTTTCTTTATAATACACATGAACTTTTCTACTTCCTTCTAAAAAATGCTTTGTTCTGTGGCAGGAGTCACCACCTCCTCGATCGCCACCTGTTTTTCTTTTGCATGGGTTGCATCTTTAGCCTCTGTATTAGTTCTCAATGTCTGGGGGTAAAGAGCCGCCCACTTCTGGTAAATCCACCAAGACCTCCTACATTATCAATACTAGAACCAGTCTCCATCCGAGTTCTCTTCAACTTTCTGCCCTTGTACATACACATCTGCACCATAGTGCCATGGAACAACCTTCTCAGTTTTGTAAGGAACAGGGCCAGGAACGGTGATCGTCACAGGACTCACCTCCTGAGGGATATAAATAGTGACATGTTCCGGTCTGGGTGGCACTGGATTGTCAGTTGGAGTGAAATATATGGTGACCGTAGAAGTAATGTTGCTTTTGTTGTTTACTCTGTCAAACTGTAAGTAACCTTCATCAATCAAACTATAAATACCCGCTTTCAATCTGTCGCAACCATTCACACAACTCAAGCATTCTTCGCAATCATCATCACAACCCGGGAACACTTGTCCCTTAAGTAAACGGCTCTTCACAATCTTCAATGGAGTCTGGACTTCATTCATGTTTGTTACCAAATTCAACCCTCTTCCATTCTCTATTGCATTCACCCTTGCACCACCAGTGTGATTCAACATAGGGTTGTTAGTAACATTAGGAGGTGGTGAGAATTTGATAACTTTAGAATCAATCAGATCTTGCACTTTCATCTCTAAAGCCCTGCACTTTTCTGTTGATTGTCCCGGTGCACCTGAGTGGAACATGCAGTGAGCATTAACATCATATCTAGGAGGAGCATTGCCAACTGGTGGCGCCAATGTTCTGAGCTATACCATATTTCGTTCCAACAGTATTTGTAGTAAAGCAGTGTAAGTCATAGGAATAGCCTTGATCACACGGTAAGTATCCCGAGGTTGACATTGTTGGAGTCTCTAGTGATTATTGTTCTGAGTACGTTGTTACTGTTGTTGCGGAGCTGGCTCTATAGGTATGGTAACAAATGATACCTGAGCATTATTATTTGGACGACCACGGCCTCTACCTCTTCCGTATACAACGTTTGTCTCCCCTTCTCTCCTCCTTTAGGGACCTATAAATGGCTTTCTAGCTCCTGACGAGCTTCTTGCACTGACATCTTGGATCTTTCCCAACTTCAACAAATTCTCTACCCTCTCCCCATCAATCACCAAGTCTGTGAACTTGGTAGCGGAACATGATGCCAAACGATCAATGAAGACACCTTGAAGCGTTCCCATGAACATGTTTTCCATCTCGTGGTCCAATAATGGTGGTTGGACCTTAGCAACAAGCTGACTCCATTGCTAGGTGTACTCTTTAAAACTCTCCTTTGATGTCTCAGACATGCTCTGTAATTGACTACGGTTTGGAGCCATGTCCATGTTGTATTGATACTGCTTGACAAATGCCTCAGCCAACTCCTTCCAATTTCTCACAGATGCACGACTAAGCTTCATGTACCATTCCTGAGACGCCCCAATAAGGTTGTCTTGGAAATAATACATCCACAATTTCTCATCGTCCGTATAAGCTGCAATTCTCCCCACGTATGCCTGAAGATGATTCTTTGGGCATGAAGAGCCATTATACTTGTTAAATGTGGGAGTTTTGAACTTGTGAGGGATTTTAACCCCGAGAATAAGGCCTAAATCAGATATGTCGAAATCCAAAGTATTCTGAGACTGTATTAAACGGAGTTGTTCTGTCATTTCCTCGAAACGACGGTTCACTTCAGCACCTTGACCTTCCACCTCTTCCAGCACAGTAAATTGGTCCTTCTGACCATCCATATGAATATTGTGAGTAGGGTCCGGACTACCACCATTATTATCATTAAAGATAGGAGGAGGTTGTGGACCACCATTATTTCCGTGAGTACCTGTACCATCACCCAGTGTATTTCCCTCTCCAACCATCTCTCTCAGTCGTTCCTGATTATGGTTGATGCCAGTAATGAGAACCATGAACTTTTCCATTCTTATTCTCAACTCAGCCAGATCTGCTTGCATCTGGTCCATGGTTCTTTCCCTATTTTCTTTGGTCGGATAACAGTGAACCCTCCTTGCAACTATAGTGCATGAAATAATGAGACGTTAGAAATATGGGAACCGTACCTGCAAAACATATAAAAGGGTGATATGGATGTTATGCAGATGCTTTGTATTTCATTATATAGGCCTCTACACGGTATTCAATGAGAAATCCAAATGACTTAGGACCCCGACTTGAGAAGAAACCTCTACACGGAACTCAGATACAACTAGCCATACAATGAGACAATAAGATGAAAAGGACCACATTAACATAAAATATCCTGCAAGGAAATAATAAGCAAAAGATTCCCCAAAGGGTTACAGGTCTTACAAAGTATCAGAGAAAATAAGCAAGGATTCCTACAACAGGAAAAAGAAGAGCTAAGGATTCAAACAATCTGGCTACGTCTGGGTGCGTAAGGTCTTCAATCAACTTCTTAATCAGCAAGTCCCTGTGCTTGAAGGATGCATGTAAATCACTGATTTGTTGTATGAAAACTTCTGAAATCCCCTCACTAGGCTCCGGCTCTAACTTGGCCTTCTTAGTTTCTTCCAATACCTTAAGATCTTCTATCTCCTTTTGGGCTTCTTCCAATTCTTTCAAGCTTAGTTCTAGCTATTGAGTCTTCTCTCTACGTATTTTGTGGGCTAGCTCTAGCTCTTCTTTATGAGAATCTATTTGGAACTGAAAGGACTCTTATTTTTCCTCATGCTTTTTCTGAGCTTTATCCCATTTGTCTGGCCAAAGTGTGATAGTCTTGTTAGCTTATCTCTAGGACTTCTTAGTCTTCTTGCGTTCAGCTTCCCTTCAGATCTCTATTGAACCCCTTCTCCTGAAGTAAGCCTCTCTATCAGCAAATTATTTCTCTTTGACTTCTTTTTCTTGCTGCATCTTTTGTATCTTCTCTTCTAGGACTCTATTAGCATTATTCATACAATGATGTAAACTGGTAATCTCAGAGTTCTCCATATGAACCTCATGAAGCTGGGCTTCCAGCATCTGATAATCTGCAAGAGGCACAGTGGTTTTAGGTTCAACCACTGTAGGAGGATGAGAAAACAATAACAACATTGTCTGAGCTTTTCTCTTCAGCCAGGCTTCGTATTCAGGAAAATTTTGGTTGTTACTTTTTCCTAAACAAGCCAAACCCCTTCTTCTAATAAACTTTCAGATGCATGTAGCCTGTCTCACCAAGGGTAGATTATCTTTCATAGGAAAATAAAAGGTTTGAACTAACCCTGATTCCTCCGGAATGTCTCTCAAAGTGTACCCTAATTGTCTTCTTAAAAGGATTGGGCTGTAATTGATTCCCCCAATCAATCCTAAGAGTGGCACATTCAGGCATCCTCCACAGCTAGTGATAAATTCTATCCCCTTCAACCTCATGGTGAACCATTTGATATCCTTAGCAGATAATCTTTCCAATCTCTGAGCCAACACCAGCTTAGGATCATTGAAAGCTTCAATAGTAGGAAGGTGTCTCATAAACCACTTTTGGAATAAAGTAGCACAACAACGCAATAAACCTCCTCGCTTCTTTTCATTCTTGTAGTGCACTGAATAATAGAGATCACCCAAGAGAGTAAGCACTGGATTCTTCAATATGAATAGATGAATACCATTCATGTCCATAAACTTCTCAAGATCAACAAACAAGATGATGCCATAGATGGAGAGAGCTATCAGGGCACATACAGAACTCCACTGAGCTTTGGCAGCAATTTCTTCAGTCTTCTTCAACAATAACTCCTAGGAAAATCCGGATGTCCCACCTTTGGTACAGAAGTGATCAAATAAAGAGTATTAGCAATGTCTTCAGGTGTGGGCTTGACCATCTCTATGTTGAAAGGAATTTGATCCTTCAAAGGCACTCCTAGAATCAAAGAATACTCCTCCAAAATAGTTGGAAATCATAAAAGGTGAAGCACCTCAGCTGAGGGTCATAATACTGTAGCAAAGTGTGAATAGCACTCCTATATGAGACATCAAAATCCACTACCCTATCTAGAATATCCCGATTAGCCTTCCTGAATTCTTCAATGTGATTGGGCGTGATCAAAGCTATTATCTTCTTTAGTGTGTCAACCTTAGTATCAAAGAACTTGTAATGAACATTATTCTTGCGGGAGTCCTTCATCTCTGAGTTAAATATATCGGAACCGGAGACAAACAACAAATAAACCTACGAATGAAAAACAAAATGATTAATGATATGATGCAATACAAATGCAGGGCATGTGATCAAAGTCTAGAACTGTCTGGATACTGAACACCGGAGCCAAGAACCCAATGATCTAAAACCTCAAAGGTTCTCTGAATAATAACCCCAAATAAGTATATTAGAACCAAATACCAAGAACTCCAAAACCATAATAACCGGATTAGAACATAAGATCACACTAATAACAAAGGGTATGATGAGGTCATGGGTTCCTCCAAAACCTGTAAACCCCTCCCAATCTCACGGGTATGCTTCGGGTCAAACATCACAGACTCTCAAAGCTGAATAGTAATAATACATTCACGATTTCCGATAAATGGCTCATGACCAAATAAGGGAATCGGTTAAGCATTATATACTAATCAGGGAGGTCTCAACGTGAGTTCGGGAAAAACAAGCATCCCCGACAAGTCCCTAGCTTTAAGAGCTGAAATCGAGAAACAATAGTACATTCATCCTGTGGGATACAGTACTATAGTCATACAACCATATGTCTTAATTGAGTTCCTATAAGAGAATCAGGCCATCCTATGCGAGTTCCCAGTGGACCCTCGGGTGCGAATGGGTTTGCCACAAAATATGGTCTGCCACTGTCACCACTAGAGAGGGTTGTTTCCACAAAGGTTCTCAATGATCGGTCCCCAGATGCACATAACTATCAAGGTCGTACCATGAAGTGGAGGAAATATCCACACAAAATATTTCCAAGATGGTCGCAGTCTGGGTGTGAAACACATCGTCACTCATCATGGTGAAATACCGTGGAAGTACAATGTCTTCCCATGCTAAGTCCTAAGGTTCACTAGAGCCTTGGTAATGGACTCATCTCACAGTAACAATCCCCAACCCCCCAAAAGAAAACCAGCACAGTCCAGATAGTCCAGTATATACATATGATGCATGAAAATAAATACTGAAAGCGATAAATAAAGTTGTAAATAAAATTGTAAATAAAATAGTAAAATAAACACATAACAACAAACATAAAACACTCAATGAAACAAAAACAAGCAAGCTCTAGGAGAGACTCTCAAAGGGGAAACCAAAGATTCTTGGTTCGATCCCCAACAGAGTCGCCAGTTGTCGCTCCCTGGATTTCCATCTTGGTACAAACGCGAAAGTGGCGCGGAGAAGGGTAGAGTCTCCAGCCAGGTATTTTTATCCTGAAGGAACGAGAATGGTAATGCTGCACAAACCGAAGAAAAGAAAAGAAAAGACAAAGGTCTTGTGAACCAAAGAACTGGGTTTGGGAGTCGGTTACGACCTGGGAAGGTATTAGCACCCCAGATCGTCTGCCGTACTCGACGGGATCCACGCTCGCAAATAAACTGTTTCAAAAGGTAAAAGAATGAAAGTTGCTGCAAAGACTGGTGTTGAAAATGAATGGAAGAAAGGAAAAGAAAGGGGGAAAATGTAGGGAAAATAAAAAAGTGCTCGAACGGACCCTACCCCACTGCCTACGTACCTCATCAGGACATGAGGATCAGAGACACCGTAGGTCCCCTAACTAGGGAGGAAAATGCCTTTTGTTTTAAAGCTTGAATTGTTTATGTCAATGCCCGGGTGTTGCAGGATCGTCTGGCATGAGTGCATTATCGTCTTGCAAAGAGACAAGTAGCAGCATGTTCTTACGTTATGAGTGAAGCTGATGAGAAAATAAGTCCCGAAGGAGAGACGATAATTCTTTGTTCAGTGTTTTTTAGGAGTTTTTGCTTTGAGGTTTGAATAGGTGAGTGTACTTTAGTCTCACTCAATGGGGTGTGTACTTCTTACAACATCGAAAAATGGAATGGATAAGAAGCACACTTAGCTATGGGGGAAATCCCCAAATCTAGTCCGTAAGAGGAAAGCTTAAGCACACTAGCCTACTTAATTTTATTAAGTGTTTTTGTTGTTTTTGATTAAGAAGTGTTTTTTAGGTTTTTGTTTGTGAAATAATCTCATGCTAAGACCTATTCATCATGATAGATACCCTACACCTAACCCCGAAATGGTATGTGTGCAAGTACCCCATAGCAAAGTCTTGGCACATGAGAAGACTTGTCATTTATTAGGTGTCTTGAAGTTGAGTTTGAAGATGAGAAGAGAGAGCACCAAAATGATCTCAAAGGTAAAAACTAAAAGGGGGACTAACAATACTAAGTATTATCATGCATGGAAGTCCTAAGTTAGTGTGGTTTGAATTCTATCCTAATGAAGAAGAAGGAAAGAAGAAGAAAAGATCAAAAGGAATCAGCTTACTTCTTAAGAGAAGATAAGTTGATCCTAAAGGGGAATGAAGAAGAAGTTAGACATTGATGGTCTAAGCATATCACAATCTCAAGTTAAGAAAGCATAAAAATAAGTGAAGGAAGAAGTTGAGATGTGGAAACATCAACCACCTCTCACACTTACCATAGCCTCTGAAAAGGTTAGAAGTATTCACACAAAGAAAAATAAGTTCAAACAAGTTCAAGATATGTAAGAACAAAGGTCTAAACATAAGAATTCACACAAGTCAGAACTTAATGGTCTCAAAAGATCCCTAAGGTTATTCATGCAAACTCACACAAAAAGAAAAGGGAGAAGTCCCAGAAACAACAAACAAGGCATTAAAGAAAAAGTGAGATGGAAGTAAGTGAACAAACATGGAAAACAAGTCAAATTTCAACATGCAATGTCAAAGTCGGAATCTAAACATCTTAATCATGTGCCTAAAAATAGGATTCAATCATCAAATAAAGCATATAGGCACACACCAAAACAATTGGAGAAGTTAGGATAAGAGGTGAAATGAAGTGAATCATGATTCATACTTGTGAAAAGTGTGACTTGGTGCACAAGGTAAGCATAGAACAAGCAAATATGGGGTTAACATATTACAACCAGAGATCATACATCATGTTAACAAGTCTCACATAAGTTCTTATATGATGGCACAAGTTCCTTCCAAAGCAAACAAACAAGTCATGATCACAATGTTCACAAATTTGGCAATTCAAAGTTAAAGCTTCAAATAAATTCTCAACATGCTTAAAAAACTATGGCATTGAACATCAAAGCACCTCAAACATGTACAAGTATCAAGCAGAAGTTGCAAGCCAAGAATCAGAACCAAATGCATTCTAATAATTAGGAAAAACAAGTTTAGGATTTCACTTACTTAAGCACAAAGCAACAACTAAATAGTCACCCAAACAAGGCCTAAAAATCATCACAAAAATATCCAAGAGACCTCCACATGTTAATGACACAATGCAAAAAGAACCAGTGTTAGAACTATTTTAGAACTCAAGTTATAAAAATAAGAAGCCAAAAGGTTCATGGAATAAAGAGAAACAAAAGAAAATAATTGGGAAATTAATTCAGAGTATGAAAATTAAATAAAATAAAGAAAATAAAATAAGGAAAAATGTTATAAAATGTCAAAGATAACTTATGATTTATTTTGGGATATTTAGAAACATTTTGCTAATTTTAAAAATTAAAATGTGAAACTAAAAGAAATTTAAAATAAAATGAACTAAAGTGCAAATGGGGTGCATAACAAGTAATAAGCACGTTGAAAAACAATGGGCTCATGGGATGGGGGTTCGGAAAGCAAATACAACCCAACCCAATATCAGCGCAGTCAAACCAGATCGCCCTAAACCCTAAACAAAGCATTAACCATTTATCAACCCTCAGATCCATCCAACGTTCACAAATATTCAAATAAAATAAAAGGTAAATCAGATGAATTATCTAGATCCAAGCATGCACCATACTTACCATGCGTTGACAAACACAAATAATTAAATGAAAAAAACTCACACAAGCTAGTCACGTGGTTTTTTAAATGAGGCGGCAAACAATCATCCATCAGATCAGAATACATCAACGACTCACATTCAAACTGGCAATGGAACAGTGTCACCGGTCGGAGAAGAATCGGGTCATCTTCTCTGGCCAAACTCCGGTGAATCTTCAACAAAATTTTCCAGAAATTCCCAAATCATACATCAAAATGAAGCTGAAGCAATGAAGATCAAGAATCTACACTCAAAATTCACAAACACACCATATCCAAAGAGAATAGAAGGATTGAAGTATGGATCACAAAACTGAAAAACTCAAATTAAAGTATCTTAAAACTTCTACCTACTTCATACAACTCAGATCAAGAAAACTCAAGCCAAAACAAGCAAAAATGGGACAAATCTGAAGCAACTAAGTTGAAAATGCAAACCTGAGTGAAGCTTGTTTTGATGTTTGAAAGAAAACTAGAGGTATCTTCCTTGAGCTTCCTTTGAGCAAAATAAAGGCTTATGAGCTTGAATCCGATGCAATAATGAAAGAAATACGCAAATAATCTTGAGCTCCAATTATGAGATTCAATGCAGATGGTGAGCCATGAAGGCGATGAAATTCTCAAGGTGACTTTAAGAGGAATACAGAGAGTGTAGAATGTGGTGAGCAAAGCTTTTAGCTCTCAGTTTCTTGAATGGAGAGTGACGAGTAAGGAAGAATCTGTGTGTGTGTAAAAAATGAGAGAGTCAAGAGGGATTTGTGAGCATGAAAAATGATTCTCCTCCCTTCCAAATTTGTGACTCAAATAATTATATAGCAAGGGTGTGAGGTTCAATTTTTGAAGGTGTTGAATCCAAGTTTGTTGTGTCAAAATCAATGCACAATTTGTGCTCTTCTCCTCTTGATTTCTAAACCAATCTCATGGGTGATAGAGCATGGGGTTTAGGGTATTATTTCATGTGTTGTTGACAGGATGTTTGATGATGAAGTGTGATGAAAATCTAAGGGCGATAATTGTTATGAATTGGTGAGAGTGTATGGGGTGAGTCTCATATGATACTTCCTTCTTTTCTGTGTGAAAAAACACATGAGTGAGGGAGAGAAAAATGTGACTACAAGAGAGATTGAGTGGGCATGTAGTGAGTGCAAGTATTATGCTGATTTCCTCATCATATGTGTACCTTCCCTTGTACTACTTTTTCTCACAAATATCCACAAAAACAAACACAACAACTAATGTGCCTCATGCATTATTTTTTGGTCACGTAAGACATAAATGGCACAACTAAAAATGTTAGGAAATGATATAAACCAGGTTCCACAAGAAAAAAATAGAAAAAGGGACCAATGGGATCTTGACACATGTGCACCAAAAAAATGCCTTAAACTTCAAAAAAAACATATCTTGAGTTCTAAAAATACTATGAGGGTGTTCTTGTACTTTTTAGAAAGGGGAAATCAAGATCTATAACTTTCATGTTCATGGAAAAATCATTTGAAGCTTTTTTAAACATGAAATAATGGGTTGAAGGCTTAGGGGAAATATTTCCAAAAATAGAAACATCTCACATGAAAAATTCCAAATTTAGCAAAGATGTTGAGATATGTATAGTATATGATATGCTATATGATATGAAAATGAGAGGGAAAATTTTGGGGTGTTACAGATGCCTCACCAGACGTCTCCAACCATTGACGAGTGCCAACCCACCAGTCATTCGCTTCTCCTAACAGCCTATGAGTACCCAACTACACCTTACTGCCTTCAAAACATTCCATCACTCGAAAAATCCTCTCGATCTCCTTGAGCCACTATTGTGTTCCATCTGGGTCATACTTTCCCTTGAATGTAGGTGGATCATTTTTTAGAAATTTATCACTCTCACGATCTGAGCCATCGCCTGCATAGCGGCAACAAGTGCAACATCATGTTTTCAAGTCATTCTAAATCTGCTACACAATAACAATGCAAACAACAATTAAGAAATATATATCAACACTTAATAATGACTTGATGACTCTACTACTTAGTCGGACGGACCAACCTTCTCTGATACCACTTTCTAACACCCAAAATATTCCTACGAATTTTTAATTTAAAATCAGAGTTATTAAAAACACACAATTAACTTTGAGTGTCACATTCATTACAAACACACGACTCAATTTGATATGTTTTACAAAATATTTTTACTTGAAGAGGAAATATCTAAAGAAACACAAATAAGGTAAAATAGCAACATGTATTTCTAAAATAAATAAATAAACAAAGAAAATAGTCGTCGTCCTGACACCCCAAAGCATGTATCAGAGTCGACTCCTCTAACTGTGAAGTACACCGACTTCACTGACCACAAACTCTATTAATCCTGATCACCTACACATTACCAATATAAGGGTCACATTCAAACAGATGGGGTGAGATACTTACACCAACAAAAGGGAAAAAGAATAAGAAAAAAAAAGCAATTATCATCAAGTAATTCACCACTTCTCATCAAACAACAATTACCAAATACACCAAAACATAATACTGATATTATACACACAACAACAACTTATGCAATGAGACTCTACCAACTCTATGCATGCGGTACCATTTATCGATCCCTGTTTCATGATCCACTCTCGACCCCTATTTCATGATCACACCCTCGACTCCTGTTTCAGGGTCACGAACGAACCATATTTCATGATCGCACAAGCATCACACCGATCCCCTTTGGGATTCGAATGGACATACCCTACCTTGGTACACCATTCCCAACCATGCAAATGCCATGTGTAACGCCCGTATTTAATTAATTAAATTAAATTAAATATTATTTCTTATTTTTCTCAATTAATTGTTGTTAGGTGTTGTTTGGTCGTTTGTGTCGTTAAGTTGTTTAAGTTGGTGTTAAGTTGATGGTTAAGTCGTGTTTGGGTTATTTAAGTTAATTAAGTCGAATAATAAAATAATTTTTAATGATATAATATTAAGTTGGGCTTAGTTATGGTGTGAGAGTAGTAAAGTAGGGGTGTTACTTTAGGCCCATTAGTAATTAAGCTAATTAGTCGGATTTTAGTAAAATTAGACTAAGAACCTAATTAGAGAACAATCAGAATTTTGTAAGAGAGAGAACAAGTCTTAGAGGAAGATCTAAAAGAGGTTAGGTTGAGGATTTTCGCAGATATTTTTGCTGTGAATTCGAGCTTCCTTCAATCCAAGGTAAGGGTGGGGTTCGAATTTCATAACCGGGAATAGATAATTTGTATGTAGGTTGGATTTTGTATGATTAGTCGTTGCATTTTCGTATAAATATGATATGTATGATATGTTGTTCTTGTTGTATTGATGTTGTGTGAGTTATTCTGTTGTTGTAATTGTTGTTGTGTTGTTGGACTGGTTGTTGCAGGAAAATCGTGTAGAGAAAGAGGTTAGTGTTCATAAAATTAGTCATAGAAATTAGTAGATGAATATATACAAAATATTTGAAGTCTAAAATCAATGTAGAAACCCCATTAGGCTTAAATGGAGTGATTAAGTTGTGTAATTCATAGCATAAGTAAGATTAGTATGCATTCTGGTGTTTTATGTAACAAACTAGCATTACGCGTAACGTGAAGGGCATTACGTGTAACACATCCCAATTACTCATGAATTACGCATAACAGGTGAGGCATTACGTGTAAGAGGTGGCATGGAAACAAGTCATTACGCGTATGGAATATCCATTATGCGTATGGACAAAGTAGTGTGCAGAAATGTGATTTTTTTCGTATCCGTTTCGAGTTGAGTTGATCTTAGACTTTGAGTAAGAATAAAATAAGTTGGTTTTAGTAGATTTGAGGATTTAAAAATAATTAAATTAGGAATCCAAATGATTGAGCCGTAATTAGTCGTTTTCCATTTTGAAGTTGTATTAAGTCGTTATAAGTTGTGTTGTCCCGATCTTGGGGATGATTATTAAGTTGCAGGTCGATTGACCAATGTTGAATCATGTTGTTAAGTTGTTAGTTGTTGTTCATGTTGTTATTGTATGCCATTAATAGTTTCATACATTTGCATATTTTCATGTTGGAGTGAATGCTCGATTCAAGATGGCCTGGATTGGCAAATAAGTTGTTGATGCCTCGATAAACTGGAAAAATTTCAAGTTGGGAGTTCACTCCAAATGGTACCACATGCATATATAAGTTGAGCCACATTCGAGTTGCATTTTATCTATGTTGTTGATTGTTGATTGGTTGTAAGTTGTACGTTGATGTTGCTTGTTGTGTGAAGTGGGTGATTGTATGATTCCTTGCTTATATGTTGATTATCATACTCATGTTTATGTTATTCGATATCTCACCCATTCTCTTTGAATGTTTCCCTCTATTGATAACGTGTATGTAATCAAGATTCAAGTACTTAGTCGTCTCAAGTTGGTGTTTGTCGCTCTGATACATAGCACTTCGGGGAGATGAACGCATATTTTGTTTTTGTGGAATTTTATCTTGTTTTTGAACTCGTTTTCAGATGTTTTATAATGAAACCCATGTTGAATCATTTGATTTTATACTTTAAGTTGTTATAAAAGTTGCAAATTTTGTTGAATCCTCTACGTAGTTCACGAAGCATGATTGTTAATGAAGTTTTGTTATTTGATTTTAAAGTTGAAAATGTGATATCCCATGTTTCGGTGAATTTTTATACAACTCTGATTTAAATTATAAAGATGGGTATTATGGGGTGTTACACCATGCACCATCCATGACAATTATGCATGTCTACAACAACTACTTCACGCAATAAACATCAACAACTAACATATAACAACAACACAACGTACATCAATAGTTACATCAACATATATCAACATCAATGTCATGTAACAAAACAATAAAAACCACATATAGAAACATCAACAACAAGTATACATATTAACTCATGTTCATATCAAGTTATGCTCATTATTCTTCCAATTAAGCGCATAACTCCTCTCTACCTACATCTAACAACACTACATCAATCCCATTATATAATATATCAATTAAAGAATTTTAGAGAATTTTTCAGAATAAAAACAATTTATTTTTCACTCCATGTCTCGCTAAGTGAAATGCTTGCTCGCTAAGCAAGAAAATTTCTGTAAGGAAAGGTCCAAAATTTCCACTCGTTTGCTAAGCGAGCTGCAACTCTTTAAGCGAGGACTGTGATTTCAGCAGTTTTCCTTCTGCGAAACAGCCAAAACCCTACTACGATTTTTTTTACATCCAAAACCAGTCTTACAACCAAAAAAACTCTGAATTTCCACAATCAAACACCTAATTCATACCATTATCACAAAATCAACAATTTCTAACAACCTAACATATTTTTTATATCCAAATTCACCCAACCCCATGTCTTCTACACAACAACATTAGGCCTAATATTCCTATTATCAAACATTTAGGAGATGAAGAAATCTCACCCTTACCTTAGTTTGATGAACAATTCCTTCTTCTAGCCTGAATTTCCTCTTCAAGCTTTGGCCCTTTCTCCTTCCTCTTCCTCTGATCACGTTCTCCTTCACGATCAGTTTTCACGACTGATTCTCTTTTCCTAAATTCCAAACATAACCCTTAGATCCCAATTAAGGATTTCTTATCTTTCCCTTACTATCCTTCTCCAAATTACCATTCTACCCCTACTCTTCGTATTTCCATTATTTATTTATTCAATATAATATAATTTATTTAAATTCTTATCATATTAAATAATATTATACTTCCTTCCATATACTACCACTTCACACCACATACAAAACACAACAATTCCAATTAAATCATTAAATAAATAATCGGGGCATTACAGGTGTCCCCAAGATAATGGCGTATTCTTCTAACAATGGAGCTAACTGATAATCAGGGAAACTAAAGCATCTCAGTAGTGGATCATAAAACTCTAGAAGAGTGTGGATGACGCTCTTTTCAGAATCTATAAGTGTATGAACCACCCTCAAGATACCCCCATAAGCCTTCTAGAAATTCCCGACATTATTTGGAGTGATATATGCTATCAGGTCGTGCAACAAATTCAAATCAGGATTGAAGAACATGTAAGCAACATTTTTCTTCCATATAGGTTCCATCCCAGGAGAAATCCGTCGACTAGAATCAAAGATAAGATGTAAACCCTGGAAATAGAAAAAGCATGAATGTTAAAGTATGAACATGTAATGATGTCACAAATGTAATGGCATGGGATCAAAGCTCCCATATATATATATATATAAACATAGTTATGCTGAACTGACTGAATAATAACCAGTTGAATATAACAAGATCAAAGGTCCGCTTTGCAAGAAAAACAGAAAACTAGGTAGGTTGAAGGTCAATGTATCCTGTCAAAAGCCTTTCCCCTCACTGGTGGGTTCTAAAAAGTCGAGGTTCCTCAGCTTCTCTGGCTCTCAGGTCGAGAAGCAATAATACCAATCGAGGAGGCCACCACTGATTCCCCTAAAAATCGTCTCATATATGAGCTCCCAACTTCGACAACATTGGGGTTAAGAAGTAATAATATGCTCACCATTTCTAGTTTAACATTAATACCCCTTTAGGAGTGCCTCCACTGAGTTCTTGGGAACGGTCTCCAGAGTCGACAATTCTCTATGGGATAGCTCTACCATTTGGTGCCAAACCACATGGCATAATTCATCCATGAAAAACTTTTCTTAATATGGGTTTCATGTTAACTCAATGTACCGAGACGCTATGTGAGCCAACACGACTATCCACTCTAATCCTATGTATATAATCAATCTTGTGTAGTGGGCTTATCTCTCAAAACACCCACCCATCAAACATTAAAAAAAAACAGCACATTACAACATATATGACAGTAATTCAATAAAATAAATGCGATAAAGCAAATAAATAAAGAACATAAAGAAAATAAAAGCGTAAATATAAACACTTAGTGAAATAAATACAAACAAGCACTGAGATTGACTCGCATGGAGGAAGGTCAGTTCCTAGTAGAGTCGCCAGCTGTCACAACGCGAAAAACAACTGGCGCAAAAACAGAGAGTCGTCACTGAATGTTATTTATCCCAACATGGAAAGGAAACGGTCAATTAAAACTTAAAGGAAATAAAAGAACAAGGTCATCACAACCAAGTTGGGGCTCGGGAGTCGATTATGCGAAGATAAGGTATTAGCACCCCTCCGTGTCCACCGTACTCGATGGGATCCACACTTACTATTTTGATCAAAGGGTGAATAAATCTGAAGCTCTGAGAAGAAAGGGGGGATTGTGCTCGCCAAGACATTGTGTCATGTGCCTACGTATCTCATCAGGAATGAGAATCAGAGCTTTTATAGTTCGGATAACTACGGGTTACCAACAGTGTTTTTGGTGTTTTTTAGGTGGACGATGCTACAGTGAACATTCTAGTAGTTAGGTGTTGTCACTTACTACGTGGAGACGTATGCGTATACCTTTTTGCGGTAGAATGGATTCAACATGTCCTTAAGGTTGGAAGAGAAGTGAGATGAGAAGAGAATATGATTTGTTGATGGCTTTTAAAGAAGTGTTTTGAATTATTTTGTTTGTAATATGTATAACACTAAAGACTATGACATATGAGCGAATGCTTTGCACATTGCCCTAAGATGGGACGTGCACAAAGCAACCTAGACAAGTTTAGGAGATACGCCCTCTTATCATTTCCCATGTGCTTAGGGATCATGACGAACCATACAAATTGTATTTATTAAGTGATTTGTTTTTGTTTTAGAGGGAGAGGAGAGAGACTCAAGGGTTAAAAGAAAAAACAACACTGAGGGGGACTCAATCCTAAAAGATGTCATGCAATTTTGATCCTATAGTTAAGGTAAGAAGAGGGAATTCTACCTAATGTTATGAAGCAAGAGATGATCTAAGGTAGAGGATGAAAGGGGAATACCTAAAGTTTTCATGCAAAAGATGATTGAGAACCTAATATCTATCCTACTTTGAATTAATCAGAAATTAAGTTCAAGCTAGGAGCCCTAAGGGAGCATGTTAACAAACACAAGTAAACACGATAAATTCAATCACAAACATGAATAAACTCAAGATTTATCCAAGTCTCAAGAATACAAGACTAAAAGAAAATCAAAGATGAAAGATAAGTAAGTCAACAAATACTTGAACAAGTAGGAAGATTCAACTAACAAACATAAGTGATAAGCATCGAACACTAGCATTTAGCGAACAAAGTCAAGTAAGGCCAAACAAGGTAAGAATCAAAGTAAGGCAGTAGAAATATCACATCATATTCAACTCACTTCTATGGTTAAAAGAGAAGCAAAATAGTACAAGACATGCATCACTTAAAAGCTCAATCTATTAGCAACAATTAACTCATGCAAAACACACTTTAAGTCAGCAATCATTTGAAATTAAAGTAAGAAACCCAGTTGGGGAAGTAGCATGCATGAAAGTGTCAATTTAAATTCTGACTCAAGATCTCAAGAAAGAAACATAAGCATTATATTAAGACAAGTTTACACAACTAAGCATGGATCGATCAAAACCTTCCATACAAGAAACAATTGTTCATGTGAAGTTCAAGAAGTGAAAGGCATAAAATTTAGCAACAAAAAAATGGCAAGGCAGTAGAAATAACCAAGAATTCATGTCATTTAAGTATCTCAAACATCAATCAAGAACATGTGATCATAATGATGCAAACATAGGTTAAAACTCATGCACATCCATCTCAAAACAAGGTCACATTGAGACACTAAAAAAACATAGTAAAGAGGCATAATAAAATAAAGTTAAAGTCTCTAACACATGATATGTCCATCAAGATCAAGTGAGAAATATATATCATGAAGAATTGCACAAATGCATCATAGCATTAAGTCATCAAGACAAACATAACACATGGATCGAACATGCATTGTGGCATCATGAAAGTTGATGGAAAAGGATCATAAATAACACATCAAGACCTTAAAACATCCTTTAAATCCTACTCATACTTGTGCCTAAACATGGTGAAAAAATATATCTCAAGAAAGTGTCTCAAGATGTCTCAACAATAAGCCTTTATTCAAAGAACAACATGCAAATACACCTCCACAAATTAATTCGAATTAAAATATTAAAATAAATGAAAATGAAAAATAAAATTATGAAAAAAAAATCAAGGATCATGGAGCATTTTTTTTGTAATTTTTTGATGAGGAGAACTAATTTAAATAAAGTTAAACGAAACAATAAAATAAAAGAAAACAAACAATTCTGCAGGGGTGCATTAACAATGAATTCAAGAACAAGTGCAAGAATTCCTAAAATTAGGGGGTGCAGATAGTAAGGGTGTTGGGCCTAGCACAAACCATCATTCATTTATTTTCAGATATTTTGGAAACAAAATAACAAGAAAGTAACAAACTCATGTGTATACTTCATCAATTGGTCATGTGGTTACTTAATTCACTAGAAGACAAAAGCCATAAAAGAAAAAATAATAAAGACAAAACCGACACATCATTTTCCTCCTCATGACATCCGAACATCGCCAGAAAGTGTAGAACCATCACGGATTGCCGCTGACCGTCGGCGGTGGCCACCACGCCAAAAGTTTTTAGAGGACCTATTTTTGCTCAGTTTTTACGCATAGATTCCAAAAGTGGGCTTGGTTTTCACAAATTCTCACTATAACATCATGAAATCTGTCCTTGAACAAAATACACATACACTTTCACTTCAACAAATCAAAATAACCTAGGTACTATCTTCAAGGGATTTTCATGTAGATTTTAAATATGCGATTAGTTTTCAAAAACAACAATTAGAAACACACAAAAAAATGCATCAATGTAAGCCATAAAAAATAAAACATCAAGAAATCATTCACAAACAAGATCTAAACCAAGCCTACATAGTGTAGGACTTCAGATGCACATGAATGATCCTATTTTTGCGTGAATAACTAGCATAGAGTGGCGGAGGAAAGTAAGCTTACCAAACAGAGTTATATTCATTGCACCTTGAACCTTGAGCAAAGCTTCGAGAAAATTCCTCCTCTTTCCTTTAGAGTAGAAACCCAAAAACGATGTGAGATCCTTGAGAGAGAAGTAGGGTTTTTTGTATGAAAATGGTTGATTGAAGCTATTCCTCTAATTAGGGTTTTTTCTTTGGTTATATATGATTAGCGAGAGGTCATTAGAGGCCCAAAATAACAGAAAACAAGTGTTTGAAAAATTGAACAAAAAGTGATGTGAATAGTGCATACGGGTTTGGCATGCGCATAGAGTATTTTTTGTGGTATGAGTGAGAAAAAAGGAATGTGCATGAGTGGAATATATTTGAGAAAGAGTGGGAGGAGTGGTGGAAATGTTTTGGGACTTTTTTCATTTTTATTTATAGCAAAAATATTTGAAATGTGATGAAGAAGTATGATACATGTTTGGTTTATTATGGTGAGGAATGGTGATGTAATGGTGTGGCATGAGGTGATGAAAGAGTGTTGTACGAAGACAATTCTCATAATATCAAAGATATAAACTTTACTGCACCAAAATAACATATTCATGTACATGTCTTTCCATGGTCACATCCTTGGAAGTTATGCATAAAATGAATTTTATACTTAGAAAAAAAATTCTAAGAAACCCTAATTTGGCCACTTTCTTGATTTTATGATTCTCCTTTATCAAAACTCCTCATAATATGAAATATGACTTGAAATGTCCTTACTTGGCCTAAAATCTTAAAGGATGACTTTTTAGTTCAATAGTTGACTTTCCTGATCATATGAGAACCCTAATCTTCCTTCCACTAACTAAGGTTTATGCAATGACTTGTGATGGATTGAGATGAACACATGGATGCCTTGGAATGTATAACTAACCATGGGTCCAAGGTTTGCTCAAGAAATCCCACACATGTTACCTTTGAATCAAGATCTTGGCTTAGAGCCAAAAGATAGAAGGATGAGATCAACCCCTCAAAACCTTAATCCTCAGATGATTGGATGAGCTTATTAAGACCTCTTGAATAATGTGAGAACCCTTGTAGCTTGAACATGTCATTAAGACCTC
Source organism: Lathyrus aphaca (assembly GCA_963966055.1). Taxonomy (NCBI): domain Eukaryota; kingdom Viridiplantae; phylum Streptophyta; class Magnoliopsida; order Fabales; family Fabaceae; genus Lathyrus; species Lathyrus aphaca. Next base: position 452,166,446 of record OZ014520.1, read on the forward strand.
TCTTATTTCCTTACACAACTCCTCCTTATCTTGACGAAAAACAATGGCATAAGATACCTTGATCACACGCTTTAAGAAGACCAATGATTCATGCATGTTTGTTATAACCTAAAAGAAATGCACATGTACGTGAAGTAAAAGCCACTTATGGATGATAAAATATGAGGGAAAATTTTGGGGTGTTACACTTTCTAGTTGATCTTTACTCTTCCTATGAATGGTATACCAAGCATTCACAACTCTATCTTTCAAATCTGGATCTCCTCCTTCATTAAGGTAAAAGAAACCTGACACCAAAAGGTTGATGGGTTTGTCCTTCACGGGGTACCCAAACTGATGTCTTACGAGAATGGAGTTATATTTAATGCCTCCATGTACACCAAGAAGAGGAACATTGAGGAATTCTCCACAATTATCAGTGATAACTCTCGTTTCATAAGTTGGTTCATACCAATTCATATTTGTATGAGTGAGAGACATAAGCCTCTGAGACCATTTGAGTTTGTTTGTATTCTCCGTGAAGATCCTGGTTCGAGGTAACTTTGACTAAAACCATTTGTACAACAGAGGTGCACAACATGTGATTGATCCACCACCTTTCATGGTCCTATGATGAATTGAATAGTAAGTGTCACTAAGTAGAGTAGCCATTAGGTTACCACTCAAAAATATCTGGATAGCATTAACATCAAAAAATTGATTGATTTTGGGAATAACACAAGATCATATATAACTAGTGCAAAAATAGTCTCAAAAGCATCCCTACTATTTGCTTTAGCTAAAACAATAGCATTCTCTATCAAGAACCTAGAAGTTAACCCTTGAATTCCGCCATTGGAAGTAAAATTATCCTTCACATCTGGTGTTTATAAATGAAGGGCTTTTGCAATGACAATATACTTAGGGATCTCCTCTAAGCCACTGAAGGGAATCTTGTTTAGCATCGACAATCCAACACAATATGAATATTCCTTCAAAGTTGGTACAAGATGATAATATGGTAATTTGAAATAGTGGTAGAGAGGGTCATAGAAATGCACAAGAGTGTCAAGAATTCCATATTCCACCTTAGTCTTGAGAATACCCATAAGTCTTCCAAAGATCTTTCTAAAATCCTCCGAACAAGAAAGCATACGAACTAACTTTCTCATTTTTTTTGTATCTGGATCTTTGAAGTTGTACTTCTTAGTGTTTCTTTTACCCTTTGCGGAACCCGAAATACCTGAAATAACAACATCAACATGGGGTGGGATAAAACATCTCAGTGAGTTCCCTATCTTAGAGTTCTCTCGGCTCTAAGGGTTCGTTTCTAAATAAATCTCACAAGTTCCTCAAACTATCTAACACAAGGACCGATAACAAAAGGGAACTAAGGTCCACACATGACCTCAATATACAATAAGAGAAACGTCTACCTTAAGTCCTTACGGATGCTTCTCATGGGACTAAGGACAACCCACCTCAAGACTTACCCAAGATCTTATGGAGGATTCAATATAATACTCTCTTCAATCTTTACGGATGCTTCCCATGGGACTAAAGGTAACCCACCTCAAGACTTACTCAAGATTATCACATAACTAGTGTAACACTCGCCTCAAGTCTTTACGGATGATTCACGTGGGACTAAGGGTAACCCACCTCAAGGCTTATTCAAGACCTTACTGTAAACACCCCAAATTTTCCCTCACTAATTTCACACCACGGCTTGTGATCTTTCATTTGTTGCATAAACATAAGCATACCATCTCATATTGTATTTTTGTTCCCCTGCATAGTTCAAGTTCATCTGCATCTAGGGTTTGTGATCTGAGCAATCCAAGGATCCATCTGAGCCACTCCAAAGGCCTCCAATTGTTCCAAGAGGATCCATGTGTGTTCTACCATCATATTATATCCCTCAAAGTTCAAGGAAGTCAAGAAATCACAAGAACTGGCAAGACATGGAAGCAGAGCTAGGGTTTTCACTACACAGATGACCAAAATTAGGGTTTTGGTTTCAGGGGCCTTAAATCCACATTTTTTGGCCATTCTTGTTTCTAATGTTCTTAAGATGTTATAAGGATCATATGTACCAAGTTTTATGGAGAAATTCATTGTGGAAGTCATATATTCATTAGGTAACTTCTTGAGCAAGTCAAAGCAAAATCAGGGCATCTGAGGCCCCCAACAATGGTACCAAAGGGGGATTTTCATCAAATTGAAGTTATATGATCTTTATTTGATCATTGAAGTGCTTAGAAGTTTACAAAATTGAAGAAATTTGAGCTAAACCAAAAGTTGCCAAAAATGGAAATGACTTGTAATGGAAACTTTCCATTTTGGGAAAGTTCTTCAACCTCCTATTTCTCAACCAAAAATGCTTCAAATGAAAAATTATTGGTCATGAAAGTTGTAGATTAGGTCTTTCCCTTTTCAAAAAGTACAAGAACATGTTCTAATTCATTATAGAACTCAAGTTATGATCCTTCAAAGTTGGCAAAAATCCTATAACTTTCAAGAATACACAAAGAGGATTTTTTTGCAAAACCACTTGCCAAGCCATTTCATGACCTCTAATGCATCTCTAAACATCATACCATCATAGTACAACTCATTTTGGTCAGAATTGGCCCAAGAATCATACACAAACAAGCCTGCAAGCTCCCATACATTCAGATTGCAAAAATCCCTCTCAAACTTCATTTCTTCGAAATTCATAAACCAGCCATCAAAACTTCAAACAAACTTCACCAATCATCTCCATACACTCTCTAGATCATTTCCCAACCATTAAACTAGCCTGAAACCTCAAGAATCCAAAACATGATTTCACTCACCCCTGAACTGAAACCTTCAAAACACTCCATATAAACTTGTTCCAAGCATTCCAAAAGCATAAGGGGATCAAGGGGAGTGGAAAAGCATCAAAGAAGTGGTCAGAAAGCTCCAGTTTCGAAAGCTCCAGCTCAGGTATCATCAAGAACGTTTTTTTCAGAACTTGTTTTTTAAGTTACTAATTGATTCTATGTGATATGTTGATCATCATGATGCCTTTATTTTTGAAAATGGTTAAGAAATGAGGATTTAATGAGCTTCTGAAAGTTTTGACCTAAAAATGTTCTTCTTCGATTCTTCATTTTGATGTATGAGAAATTGTTTTTGTTGTTGGATTTGTGTTCTATGGTGTTAGAGGATTGATTCTGGAGCTTTAGGGGTCTTGGGGATGCGTTTTGAGTGTTTCGGGTGAGGGGGATGACCGAAGAAGATGACTGGAGCACTGTTCCGGCCGTCTGAGTTTAATTGGGTTTAATTAGGGTTTAGGTTGAGTTTGAATGTCAGCCCTAGGATCATGCTTCCCGTGCGTGTTTGGACGGATGAGAATTGTCATTAAGCTTTAATTAGGATTAATTAAATTAATTAATTGAAATTAGGTCAGAAGCAATCCCAGCCCTTGGTCTGCGCGTCAGTCAACCCTTTTCCCTCAACTTTGAATCTGGTCCATCAGATTGTCATACTTTCCATTTTTATTCCATTTTTATTTTATTTTTATTCATTTATCTTGCATAATTATTTTAAAATACTTAAAAAAATCCCAAAAATATTTCCTTTTGCATTTTTATTCCAAATATTTTTCTTAATCAGAAAATGATTTTTATTTTATTTTTTGCATAAAAATTGTATTTTTAAATATTTAAATGTTTATTTTAGTTACTTAATTGAGTTTAATTAATTAAAATAACATTTAAGTTTCTAAAAATCACCAAAAAAATCAAGAACCATCCGTTTGCATTTAGAAACATTTTCAAACTCTTCACACAACTTTCTTTTAAGGTTTGATCATAACTTGAGAATTTCATTTGAATTAAGGGTCATTTAAACCCTATTTTTGAACCCTAACTTGGAAAAATCTTTTCTGCCTAACCAAGAAGAGTTTGAGAATGATTATTTTTGCATTGTTTTGTGCATATCATGTAGTATCTAGGATATTTTTGGCATGAATTTATCTTTCATTTTCAATTTGTTTGGCATTTTACATTGAAGATCACCCAAAAAAAACCCTAGAAACTTAGGAAATCCATAACTCCGTCTAGGTTTAGCTTCTGACCTCGCCCTTTGGATGGTAACCTAGTATAGGTTTAGGGTTCCTTTGAGTGAATTTACAATTTTTTATCATGTCATTTGCTTCTGTCTTTGCCATTTGCATCTCATCCTTTCATAAAACCCTAATTTCCCATCTTCACTTGCATTCATCTTGCATATGCATCCAAGCATGAACTTGCCATGACATTTCATGCATTCACATGTCATCTTAGACATCTCAGGACATGTTAGAATCATGCTTGATCATTTCTTCATTCATTTTCCATGATTTTCATTCATTTCCATTCATTAACTTTCATGAACTTTCAAACTTCAAAGCATGCTTCCATTTGCATCTCATCTTTGTATGATCATTCATACACACTTTGTATGTCTTTGCATCATGTCATTAGCATCATTTTCATCATGTGTATGCTTCTGGTTTTGATCTTTGTCATTGCATATGTATCATTCCATTTCATTTCTTTCCTTATGCATCTTGTGCTAACTTTTCAGGTTAATGGTAAGTTGTTTGAGAGGTGAATTTGCCATCACCTCCCACTTCTTCTCATTTTTTTATATTGCATCTTTGCTGCATTTTTTATTGTCTTTGAGTGTGCTTGTTCACTTGTGTTCCTTTTCTTTCACTTTCTTTCTTTAAGTTACTTATCTTCTTCATTGAAGTAAGTAACTTATTCTTCTGCTTCATCCTCCTTTCATCTGCTTCTTCCATTGGTGGCTTCCTTGAAGATCTTTCTTAAAAGCCTTACAAACCATAGGAACATCCAAGCATGATAATAATTAGGGTTGTGATTAGTCCCCCTTAGCTTTTTACCTTTGAGTCTCCTTGAGTCTCTCTTCTCATCTCAATAATCAGAGACTAAACTCTTAAAGTTTTAGGACTTTGGAATTAGGGTTATGCCTACATCCTTCTCTTAGGATGGAGTGTATAACTTTAATCCTAAGTGTTAAACCTTTAATTTGTTTAAACCTCTTAATCAAATCATCTTAATAATCACTAAGACTTCATCTTGTAACTTGGGCCTTACATTAGGGTTCTAATTTTTCCTTTATGGTTAAGAAGGACTAACCCTAGTGTTTAATGGACAAGTCCCCCTCAAGTTGTCTTACAAACCATAAAACTCATTTCTTGATCTCATCCCTTTAATTAAAATCCACTTAATAAAGGCTTGTTTTGTCATGAATTTAATCCCTAGTCATGGATTAAGTTGAGGTATCTTCCTCAGCTTAAGTGTGCTCATCTATTATCCTTCTATTAGGATAGTGTAATGAGTTCATTAATCCTTGATTATGGCTTAAACTCATTACTTAACACTAAACAAGAACCCAGAAACATCTAAATAATCATAGGTTAATGATCTTAATCCTACATCATCATGGAAATTAAGTTGAGATGCTTATCTCATACTTAAGTAGGCTCATTATCCCTAATCAGGGAGGATATAATGAGTCTACAAACCTTTAATTTAGGCTTAAGCTAATTAACTTATGACAAACTCCAAAAACAATAAAAGACTAAAAACACCAAAAACAAACAATAATCGTCTCCTTCGGGATTCTTTTCTCATCATCTTCATTCACAAATGAGAACTTGCTTCTTCCATCTAATGCAAGACAGTTAGCACGTGAGCCAGACAAGTCATACACTTGAGCATAGACAAGCAGGCAGTTCACAGTCAATTTATCTTTCTGTCTCTTTGAGTCGAACTACGGTGTTATGACTTCCTCATTGCACGAGAGGATACGTAGGCATAACTTAATTGTTATCAAACAAAAGTCTCTTTGTCTTCCCCCTCTTTCAGCATTCTCTTTTAAGCCTCAATCCTGAGCATTTCACTCCCCTTTTGCACTAACACTTGTATATTCTTTTTCCAGCTTTTGCACACAGATAGCACATACACTGCCCCTCTAAACACAAACTTTCAAGCGTGGATCCCGTCAAGTACGACGGACAATCTGGGTGCTAATACCTTCCCAGGTTGTAACCAACCCCCTTTCTCAGTTTCTCTGGTTCGCAACCGTCTTATCCATATTTTCCCAGGTTTATGCAGCATTACCTTTCCTTCGGGATAAAAATGCCTAGCTGGAGACTCTATTCACTTTATTTCATTTTTCCCTTTCGCCGACCGTTTGCGTCTGTACCCTATCTGACCTGGTGTCTTTTCGGGGGAACGACAGCTTGGCGACTCCGCTGGGGACCCTTATATTGCAACCGGGGCTTCTGGTTCTTTTTGTGGGTTCTTCCTAGCGCTTGTTTAATTTGTGTTTAAGGGGGTGTTATATGTTATTTGTACTTATTTGTTTTCTTTATTTATTGCTTTCTGTGCAGCTTTATTTATTGCTTTCATTTACAGCTTTTACACATTTCATATTGTCATTATCATATGTGCTGGATCTGCTGTCTTCTTGGTGGGTGGGGATCATTGAGTGATTAAGGTCCTATACCGGGGACCTGAGTGACACATAGGCTAGAGTGGCTTCATATTCTTTCCCATTCCATTTCGGTCTGGTGCAGGAATATGAAACACGGTTCAGACATGGGTTTCTTCTTGAGAACTTTGTGCTACAGATTTCCTGTAGTACTAGGGCTATCTGGGAAGCCTGCTAAGTCTGGATGACCTTTTATGACCTTCAGCATCTGAGGTGAATTAGAGGAGGATCTTTTATGGTTATTGTAAACACTGTACCTCCGGGTTAGAAGTGTTTACACTTCTTATAACTGATCCAAGTCTGAGGACCCTTGTTCTAGAACAATACATGTGAGGGGGTTGGGATGTATACAGGTTTGCAGGAACCCTTGGCATCATCACACCCTGTTACTAGTGTCGCTTTAAGAATGCATCACTTTGGACAGTTCTTGTGAAACCCCAGATTTGTGACTCTTTATTTGAGTCCCCCACCTGGTTACTGGTTTCTAAGCCTCCATCCGGACTTATGAACACATGGACCTTATCAAGGCAGATCACAGATCCAACACTTGATCCCAAACCCTTTGCATATCATTCTACATACATCATTTTTTCATCATTTAACATTTGCCTATTTATTTTACAGGGTATCCACCATCTTATCTTTGGTTTGTTTTTGACCTGTTCAGCTGCTCAGACTTCTTCAGTTATCTTCTCCAGCATCATTAATCAGTTTGTCTTCATCAGAGACCCTTCTTCAGCACCTTCTCCAGTTATCTTCGTCAGTCTTTTTCAGTGGCCTTTATCAGTAGTTTCTCCTCAATTTCTTCACCAGCATCCTTTATCAGCATGGACACTTCCAGGAAGAGCAACATCACATACCACTTCTTTGAGCCTACCTTGACAGGCATCAGACAGATCCAGTCTCTCATCACTCCTGATCATGTCCCACTATTCAGAGAACATTATAGAGGCATATTGGACATGATCATGGACCTGGATGCATTCCAGAGGAGCATGATCCATACTTGCTTGCAGTTTTATGACCCCCCTCTCAGATGCTTCACATTCCCTGATTTTTAATTGGGACCTCTGCTAGAAGAATTTTCCATGTTGTTAGGTGTCCCCATCAGGAGAGGGATTCCTTTCAACCCTGAGATGGTTGCTCCCAGGAATGAAGACATAGCTAAGGCATTGCATTTAGAGCCTGCCCTCATTGATCAGAGCATGACCACCAAGGCTGGGGTTCCAGGCCTTCACTTGGATATCTTGATCTCCTAGGCTACCCTGTATGCTGCAATAGGGAAGTGGGATGTTGTTTGTGCTCTCTTGGCACTCAGTATATATGGAGTTATCTTGTTTGCAGACGAGCCAAAGTTTGTAAGCAAGAATGCTATTCACCTATTCTTGTTGAGGAACCCAGTTCCTACCTTGCTTGGAGACTTCTATTATTCAGTACACCAGAGGAATGAAAAATAAAGAGGAAGACTAGTCAGATACTGTGCTCCCCTCTATTACTGTTGGTTGCTAAGACACTTTCCGAAATTTGATACTTTCCTGAACCCTCATCATCCAAGGAACTGGGCTAAGAGATTGATTGCCTTTACATTAGAAGACATCAGATGGTGCACTCATAGCACCAAGGGCAAAGACATCATTACTAGCTGTGGGCAATATCCTAATGTGCCTTTGATTGGAGTAAAAGGTTGCATCAATTACAACCCTTTACTTTTTAAGAGACAATTGGGGTATGATTTGGTTCATCCTCCAAAAAGGAAAGACTTGACTGAGACCCTCTATTGTGAAATCCAGCACAACTCTGCTATTGTTAGACAGGCAGCCTGGGCCTGGGATAACATTCAGACTAAAGGGACAACTATCCTTGGCAAGTGCAACAAGATTGCTTCAGCACAATATCTTGATTGGTCTTGTACCAGGGCACATATCACCTAGATGCCATTCACTTTAGAAGATGTACCTGGACCTTCAACAGTGCAACCTGCAGCCACTGTCAGTTTGGAAGAGTTTGAGAAACTGAAAGAAAGGAATACTAAGCTCTCTGAAGCCTTGAAGAAGACCCTCTGGGAGAGGAATGACAGCCGTCTAGATAATGAGAGGTTAGAGAAGCTCCGGATTGAGCACTTAACCAAGATTGAGAAGACGGGTGACTACATCAGAAAGGCTAGAGCAGGGGAGTTAGTACTGAATAATGCTTGCTTGGAAGCAAAGACTCAGAAGGCTAGGGCAGAGAATTACTTAGAGGAAACCCAGGCTAGGTCGATCAGGATCATCGAGGCCCGTGCACAAGAAGATCAAAGGACCCAAGCTAAGATTGAGCAACTAGAAGCTAGTGAGAAGAAGAATCAGAGGCATTATTAGCAGCACAAAAGGAGATCTCTGAGTTGAAACTCCGAGCGGGGTTGAAGAGGTCAAAGGATCAGGATAAGCATAAGAAGTTGACCAGTGCCATTGCTACAAGGAACCTCCTCATCAGGACTATCACAGAGCACCCAGTTGGTCCGATGACTGAGGCTCTCCTGAAGGAAGTCAGGGAGGATGACTTTGGATTAAATGTTTGATTTCCTTGTATTTGTATTTCCTTTTGCTTGTACTTTTGATTTTGTTGATGTATTTTAACCCACCATGGGAATATTGTTGTAATCAAACTATGTATCTTCACTCTTTGTAATATATATGGTTTGTATTATTTTTGGTGGGCTGTATCTCTCTCTGCAACATCATCAACATTTCCTCGAGGTCTGGAAAGGTCAAAACCAAAGAACCAAACCAGATACCCTTGGAAGACAAATAGGCATCCTACATTTCATACTAACATTCTCTTTGTTTTGTAGGTTTTTGTTTTATTGTTGTTTCTCACTTTGTTGTGATTTCAGGAAACATTGCTTGCGGAAGAGTGTTCCATGTCAACAGAATACACCGGTACCCGACAAGAAACAACCTTCCGGGGCTACAGATTGATCAAGTTCAACAAGACCTGAATGAAGTGAGGGCCCAAATGGCCAATGAAAGGGTTGAGATGAGAAATCAAATGACTCAATTCATGACAGTGATGACTGGTCTAGCTCAGAGCCAGGAAAGACTGAGGGAGTTGGTTGAGCGAAAAACTCCTGAGGAACACCATCCAGGTATAGGAGGTACCAGTAACAACGATCACGTGCAACCTCGCACTGATCCACCAGAGTTTGGATCTTATCTGAACCCGGACGTTAATGCCATAAGAAATACCCAGGGTAACACTACTGGAGGAAGGGTCTTGCAGGAGGATCCTCAAGAAGAACAGTTCACAGTGGTTGGGGATGGAGATGAGGTTTACGACCGTCGGTTGGATGAAATTGCAGAGAAACTGAGGTCTCTTGAATCCCAAAACTCTCTAGGTTTTGATGTCATGGACATGGGATTGGTGTAAGGGGTGAGAATTCCTCACAAGTTCAAACCCCCGTGTTTTGAAAGATATAATGGCACATCCTGCCCACGTATCCACCTTCAGTCTTTCCTAGGAAGATTGAAAGCCTACACCATGGACGAGAAGCTGTGGATGTTTTACTTTGAGGATAGCTTGACACGGGCATCCCGAGAAAGGTACTCCCACTTGACCAGAGCCACAATAAGAAACTGGAAAGACTTGGCTGAAGCTTTCATCCGTCAGTATCAATATAATCTAGACATGGCTCCAAACAGGACCCTTTCAATGGGAATGTCTCAGTCTTCCCGTGAAAGCTTTAGAGAGTATGCCCAAAGGTGGAGGCAACTGGCTGCTGTCGTTCAACCCCCAATGTCTGAAAGGGAGATGGCAGACATGTTCATGAATACTCTCCAGGGTACCTACATTGACAGATTGGCTGCATTTTCTTCCACCAGCTTTGCAGATGTGGTGATAGCTAGGGAAAGAATAGAGAACCTACTAAAGATGGGAAAGATCTCCGACAACGGTGCAAGTTCAAGCAGTGCAAGGAAGCCATTTGCTGGGCCCCGTAGATCTGGAGAAACAAACTCTGTACACATGGGAAGAGGGAGACCCCAATATCTGCCCAGATCAGTTTCTGCTATTATTATTCCTACTCCACCTCCTCAGTATACTCAACAACCACAACACTTTCTGCAACAACCACAATTTCCTCAACATAGATCTTACAACAACAATAACAACAATCAACAACAACTCCCTTTTCAACAGCGGCCATCTCAGATCAACAGGGTGGTTGACCCTATTCCAGTGCCATATGCTACACTGCTGCCACAACTCCTAAAGCTCAATCTTGTTGAGTTGAGGACATTGGCTCCACTTGATCCTCAGAACCTTCCAAGAAACTACGATGTCAACGCTAGGTGTGTTTTTCATTCCAACGCACCTGGTCACTCTACGGAAAAATGCAGGGCTCTGCATATGAAGGTCCAGGATCTGGTAGATTCAAAGGCCCTGAACTTTGCACCTCCTCCCAATGTCATGAAAAATCCTATGCCAAGCCACAGTGGACCAAGGATTAATGCTATAGAGGAAGGCTCACCCATGATTCCCATTGAAGATATTGCAAGTATTCAGACACCTCTAGCAAAGGTTAAAGCCCAGCTTTTGAAATGCCAAGTGTTTCCAGGTTGTGAGGCCTGTTGTGAATCTTGCAAGGTTTCCGACAACGGGTGTGCAAGCTTGAGGAATGGCATCAATGGCTTGATTAAAGAAGGCATTCTGCAAATAACAACAACCGCTTCTAAAACACCAGCAGCCCCTTTTACAGCAATAAATGATTCTTCTACAATTACAACAACGATTGTTCCTACTGATTCATCTACAACTTCAGCAACCATTTCTTCCTTCACTTCAACAAACAACAGTTCCATTTCATTTCCTTCTAAAACTCCAGCAACCACCAACAATGATGTCTCCACAGTTACTATTTATTATGACCCGACAACGGTCCTGAATTCCAGCAACTTTCAACAATCTCAACAACAGTTTCAATCAAGCTTCAACTCACTACCACCAACATCCACCAGAAGTCCTGTCTCTATCTTCTATGATCCACAGACAATAACGGTCCCAACTTCTGCTGCAGTGATCCCAGTCACCATCACGGTGCCCGGGCCAATTCCATATGATAAAGACAGTGTTGTACCATGGCATTATGGTGCTGACCTTTACTGCAATGGAGAAAAAGTCCTTCTTGACTCTTCAGTTCCTACTCCCCAAGTGGATAATGTCGAGGGAGGCTGAGGCTTCACCCGAAGCGGACGCCTCTTCGCGTCACAAGCTCCAAGAACCAATACTGAGGCAGAGGCTGCTGCCAAAGCCAAAGGAAAAAGTGTGATACCTGAAGAATCTGCACCAAAAGAGACTCATAAATCATCCATCGATCAGGATGTGGATGAATTTATAAGGATAATTAAGAGAAGTGACTATAAAGTTATGGATCAGCTCCACCAGACTCCTTCTAAGATCTCTATACTATCCCTGCTGTTGTGTTCCGAAGCCCATCGGGATGCACTACTCAAAGTTCTGCACGTTGCCTATGTGCCAGAAGAGATCACAGTGAATCAGCTGGAAACAGTGGTGTCTAACGTCAATACTAGTCATGGGCTAGGTTTCACTGATGCTGATTTGACCACAGAAGGACGTCAACACAAAAAAGCTTTGCACATAAACCTGGAGTGCAAAGGAGCTGTACTATCTCATGTTCTTATGGACAATGGGTCCTCACTCATTGTCTTACCCAAGAAGGCTCATGTCAAGCTCGAATATGATGGAATATCTCTCCGACCAAGCAACCTTATGGTCAGGGCTTTTGATGGCTCCAAGAGATCTGTTCTTGGAGAGGTGGAACTACCAGTGATCATCGGTCTGCAAGTCTTTAAGACCACTTTCTATGTGATGGACATTCAACCGGCCTACAGCTGTCTGTTGGGTCGACCATGGATTCACGCTGCAGGCGCAGTAACGTCGACCCTTCACCAGAAATTGAAATATGAGTGGGAAGGACAGATTATCACCATCTGTGGTGAAGAGGTCATTTTTGTTAGCCATCTGGCTACATATAAATACATTGAGATGGATGGTGAAATCCATGAAACTATGAGCCAAGGGTTCGAGGCCCTGAATGTCAATGAGGCGACGACTGAAGTATTTGCTGCATCCCAGGAGGATAGGATGGGTACTTCAATTGTCTCCTATCAGCAAGCCCAGAAGGTTGTTGAAGATGGTAATGCCCAAGGTTGGGGCAAGTTGCTGCCGGTGGAAAAGAAGGAGGACAAATTCAGTTTGGGTTACAAACCATTCCGACAAGATCAATCAGAGGCTGCTAAAGAGCCCAAGTTCATCAGTAGGGGGATGCTCACCCCAGATGTTGTTAACAACCTGGAAGACGAGGCGGAAAGCGACCGCAACCTGGAGAGCTGGATACGTCCAAGGATCCCGGGGCACCAAGTCCTTAACTGGTCTTCCCAGGAAATTATAAGGGTTACTCCTGCAGAGTAATTATTATTTCCTTCTTTTTTTTAAGCATGCATCAAGTCCTGCATCATGCCCAAGATGTCAGGACTCATTTTGTAATAGGGCCATATTGTAATTTTGTGCAAATGGATTAATCAATGAATATCGGACATCTTTTGCAAACGAGTCTCTTTTTCGCTCACTGTCTTTTCATTTTTCACTTTTGTACAAAACAATAAAATGGCAATGCTTTCAAAATATATAACTTCATTTTCACTTTTCTAAACAAGATTAAAATTGATCACTAAAACGAACCAATCTCAACCCTTGCAGAGATTACCCTCCAGATTGCACCGACAACAACACTGCTATGACCTTGTATGACTTCGACAATCCAATTAATCAAGCTGATGAAGGGGTTGAAGAAGACTATGAGTTACCTGAAGAGTTAGCCAGATTGTTGAGGCAAGAAGAGAAAGTGATTACTCCTCATCATGATGAGGTTGAAACAATTAATCTTGGTACCAAAGAGGATTTGAAAGAGGTGAAGATTGGGGCCGGTTTGCAAGCTTCGGTAAAAGAACAACTCATTGACATGCTTCGGGAATACATCGACGTCTTTGCCTGGTCCTATCAAGACATGCCAGGTCTAGATACGAATATTGTTATGCACAAGCTGCCTTTGAAAGAAGATTTCCCTCCAGTTAAATAGAAGCTATGTCGTACTCGTCCGGATATGGCCATGAAGATAAAGGAAGTAGTACAAAAACAGTGGGATGTCTGATTCCTTGCTGTAACTAGTTACCCGCCGTGGGTTGCTAATATTGTACCAGTGCCTAAGAAGGATGGCAAATTACGTATGTGTGTGGATTACCGGGACCTGAATAGAGCTAGCCCGAAGGATGATTTCCCTATACCTCACATTGATGTATTGGTCGACAACACAGCTCAGTTCTCGGTATTTTCTTTCATGGATGGGTTTTCCAGGTATAATCAGATCAGAATGTCACCCGAAGACATGGAGAAAACAACCTTCATCACACTGTGGGGCACATTTTGTTACAAGGTAATGCCTTTCAGGAGATGCCTACACCTAGGACTGAAAAAGAAGTTCGAGGGTTCTTGGGTAGATTGAACTACATATCAAGGTTCATATCTCACCTCACAGCAACTTGTGAATCCTTGTTCAAATTGTTAAGAAAGGAACAAACGGTCAGGTGGAACGAAGATTGTCAGAAGGCTTTTGACAAGATCAAGGAGTATTTACAAGAACCTCTAATCCTTATGCCTCCAATTGAAGGAAGACCTCTAATAATGTACCTGACAGTATTAAAAGGATCAATGAGGTGTGTATTGGGCCAGCATGACGAGTCTGGTCGAAAAGAGTATGCAATATACTACCTAAGCAAAAATTTTACCGACTGTGAACAACTTTATTCATTGCTCGAGAAAACTTGTTGTGCTTTAGCGTGGGCTGCTCACAGACTAAGACAATATATGTTGACCCACACTACCTTGTTGATCTCAAAAATGGATCCAGTCAAGTACATATTTGAGAAGCCAACACTTACCGAAAGGGTTGCAAGATGGAAAATGATTCTGACAGAGTATGACATTCAGTACACATCTCAAAAGGCCATCAAGGGTTGTGTGATGTCTGGCTATCTAGCTGAGCAACCCATTGATGATTACCAGCCTATGAGATTTGACTTCCCTGATGAAGACATCATGTACCTAAAAGAAAAAGATCATGAAGAGCCCGTTCACACTGAAGGGCCTGACCCAGAAGAAGAATGGACAATGATGTTTGATGGGGCTGTCAATATGAATGGTCGTGGAGTTGGCGTAGTGCTCATTACACCTAAAGGAGTTCATATGCCTTTCTCGGCAAAACTCACCTTTGCTTGCACTAACAACGAAGCTGAATACGAAGCATGTATCATGGGTCTTGAGGAAGCCATTGACCTCAGGATCAAGACATTAACTGTATTCGGAGATTCAGCTTTGGTAATCAATCAGACTAATGGCAAATGGTACACTCACAAAGAGCATCTGATTCCATACCTTGACTATACGAGGAGATTATTGACTTTCTTAACAATAGTCAAATTTGAGTACATCCCTCGAGACGAAAATCAGTTCGCAGATACTTTGGCTACCATTTCCTCCATGATCAAGGTTCAAACTGCAAATTATGTGCCTCGAATTTCGGTATCCATACTAGACCGACCAGCACACGTATTCTCCATGGACATTACTAAAGATGACAAGCCTTGGTTTCATGACATCAAATGCTTCTTAGAGGATCAAACATACCCACTTGGGGCATCATCCAATGATAAGAAGACATTAAGAAGGTTGGCCGACAGTTTCTTCCTTAATGCCAATGGTTCATTATACAAGCGAAACCTTGATATGGTTATGCTCAGATATGTTGATAAGAAAAGAGGCAGACTTGCTAATGTACGAGGTGCATGAAGGATCTTTCGGTACCCATGTTGGAGGACATGTAATGATTAAGAAATTACTAAGATCAGGTTACTAATGGATCACAATGGATGCAGACTGTTGTGCCTATGCCAGAAAGTGCCACAAATGATATATCTATGCAGATAAAGTGCATGTGCCTCCAAATCCTTTGAATGTGATGTCTTCACCTTGGCCTTTTGCCATGTGGGGCATTGACATGATTGGAAAGATCGAACCGACTGCTTCAAATGGCCACAGATTCATCCTGGTAGCCATTGATTACTTCACCAAGTGGGTTGAAGCAGCTTCCTATGCAAACATCACCAGACAAGTGGTAGCCAGATTCCTGAAAAGAGACATCATCTGTCGATATGGAGTACCCAAGCGAATCATTACTGATAATGGTTCTAATTTGAACAACAAAATGATGGCAGAACTGTGCCGGGACTTCAAAATTCAACATCACAACTCTTCTCCTTACAGGCCAAAGATGAATGGCGATGTTGAGGCAGCTAACTAAAACATCAAGAAGATTGTGCAGAAGATGGGTATTACTTACAAAGACTGACATGAAATGCTACCATTTGCCCTGCATGGGTATCGAACCTCAATCAGAATGTCTACTGGGGCAACACCTTATCAGCTTGTGTATGGTATGGAGGCAGTCCTACCTGTTGAAGTTGAGCTACCCTCCTTACGGGTAATGATGGATGTGAAGTTGGACGAAGAAGAATGGATCCGGTCTCGGTACAATCAACTAAATTTGATCGAAGAGAAGAGATTAGCTGCAATCTGTCATGGGCAGTTATATCAGAAAAGGATGAAGAAAGCCTTCGATCAGAAAGTCAGGCTTCGGGAATACCAAGTGGGAGATCTTGTGCTGAAAAGACTTCTTCCTCCTCATACAGACCACAGGGGCAAGTGGACTCCAAATTACGATGGCCCATTCATAGTAAAAAAGGTTTTCTCTGGTGTAGCACTAATGTTCACTACTATGGATGGTAAAGATTTCTTATCCCCTGTGAATTCAGATGCAGTTAAAAAATACTTCGCATAAAATGACCCGTTGGACATAAAAACAGAATGTAAGTCCAGGCAAAAATAGGGCATCCCGGCGAGTCAAAAACAGAATAAAAGACTCGGGCAAAAATAAGGGAAAATTGAAAAAATGTACACCCGCTGAGTTGAAAAGCCGCATTGGACAGCTCAGGCAAAAAAGGGTATCCCGGTGGATCGAAAACCCGAAAGGGCGATCCACGCAAAATCAGGGAATAAGCGAACAACTGCATTCTGAATTCATCTGTATCATTCACAATGTGGCAAGCTCCGAAAGGATAAAGCATCAGTCAGAATCAACCTCCTTCAGAAAGCAAGATAAGAAGAACGTCAAGGTTATACAGGTCATAACAAAGGAAGCTCACCGGAACGTCGTCAACATTGCCAACAATTTTATTTTCCCAATTTATAGCAATCTCCTCATTCCAGGGGATTTGTTTCTTTGACTGTATTTGCCAATTCAGGGCACCCTAGATTAATAAAATCAGATTTTCAGTCACACCTCTTATTGTACATTTTTTTTTCGTTTGCAAAACGTCTAGTATTCATGATATGATACTTGCATAAAACAAATGAGCCATTCTTAATAAAATGCTTGCGGGAAATATATTTACTTTCAGGAATATCTAACTCCTATGACGGAATCTGGTAAGGGATACCTCGAGATATTTGTGCGCTTCTTTTGTCTTAACAGGTTGTAGGTATTCAATACGCAACCTGGGGCATATCAAGCATCGCATCCCCAACATACCTCCTCCCCAAGCAGTATCTGAAATGCTTTTCCCCAGCAAAGTTGTCAAAACTTCCTTATCCCCAGCACAGGTCTATTCAACAGGAGCATCCCCAGCTGAGACCCCCACCAGAGTGCCAGATCTCATCCTCAGCAAGGATAAAAGAACAGAATCTCCCCACAGAGTCTCCAGCCTCTCCCCGGAAGAGCAATGCCTGAAACTCTTACACAATAAAGTGACGAAAGTTTCCTTCTCCCCAGCTGAGTTCTCCTTCCGGATAGGCCTATCAACGATCTATTTCCCCAAGCAAAGTTATATCTACTAACAGATCTACCAATGATCTCTTCCCCCAGCTGGGATATCCCTCCAAGCAGATCAGCCAGAGATCTTTTCTTCAGCAGGATCCGAATCCCGGATTGTTTCCTCTTTTACATAATCATAGCATTTGCATCATATTCACCAAATAAGCGTAGCATGCCGTCTAATACGGAGCATTACGACAAAAATCAAACATTTTGCATGATCACAAGTCAGGTTCGAGCCAGTCACCTGCAAATACCATCAGTATTTCATCAACAATATGTAAAGCTCACATCCCCTGCAAATAAAAGCCAAAGCGTCCCCTTTTCACTCTCCAACACAAATGCCCGTTTGTATATACTCTTTCGACACTCGTCTGTGTCATATTATCCCCCCGTAGATAAGCCAAAACATCCTTTTTGCATTCAGAAACCTATACATACCCTTTTGACACTCGTCCGTGTCACCTTTCCCCAACACTTATTGCCAATCAAACACTTATTTATAACACACTCCTTTCGACACTCGTTCGTGTCATCCTATTCCCACAGGTCGCCGGAAAACCATTTACACTCTCACATACAAATATTTGTTCATAATTTATATATATTTGACACTTGTCCGTGTCATACTTTCCCCAACAAGATTGAACACTCGTCCGTGTCTTGCTCATACTTCACAATATTCACTCATACTTATACAGAAGTCTCAGGTACACATCTGTATTTGGTATATATTATTTCCCACAGATTCGACACTCGTCTGTGTCCTTTGTAAACTAGTTGGTACTCGTCCGTATCATCATCTCTGAACACGCGTCAGCGTTTGTTTCTACCGATACTCGTCCATATCATGGTCTTAAGGATGCTCGTCCGCATCTTTAATCTATACACAGCGCAAAACACTTATACCTTTTATTCTGGAAAGTGTAAACACTTGTCCGTGTTTATCATTCCCCAACAGAACAACTTTTCTCTCATCCGACATTCGTCCTATGTCGTGATGCTTTCGGCAGCCGTACCCTGCCAGGTGATCGTCCTTCACCTTTGGATGACCGTCCCTCATCCTTTCCTCTAGCGAAGTCTCCATTATTGGAACCCTTTTCTATCCGACATCTGTCCTATGTTGTGATATTTTAGCAGCCGTCCCCTGCTAGGTGATCGTCCTTCACCTTTTGATGATCGTCCTTCATCATTTTATCTGATGGTCGTCCCCATCGGTTATCTTGTTATCCGACATTCATCCTATGTCGTGATAAACCCCGAGAGCAGCCATACCCTGCTAGGTGATCGTCCTTCACCTTTTGTTGACCGTCCCTCATCATTTTATCCGATGGCCGTCCCCATCGTTGATCTTGTTATCCGACATTCGTCCTATGTCGTGATAAACCCCTAGAGCAGCCGTACCCTGCTAGGTGATCGTCCTTCAACTCTTGATGATCGTCCTTCATCATTTTATCCGATGACCGTCCCTATCGGCGACCTTTTATATCCGACATTCGTCATATGTCGTGATAAAGAGCAGTCGTCCCCTGCTAGGTGATCGTCCTTCACCTTTGATGATTGTCCCTCATCATTATTTCATTTATTCTTTAACCCGATGGCCGTCCCCATTGTTGTTTACCTTACTTTGCAAACCTGATGGCCGTCCCCATCATTGACTTTACTTCAATCCCCAAAGAATCTTACTTCCTTACCTGATGGCCATCCCCATCGTGGTATCTTTACCTTTCCCCAGCTTGTCGGTCGTCCCCGTCATTGCTTTATTTACCGATTTATCCCCAGCAGTCGTCCTTTGCTCGATGGTCGTCTTCCGTCGCCCGCATTTTAATAATCATACTATATTGTCTTTTACAATTTAT
Organism: Lathyrus aphaca; assembly: GCA_963966055.1. Lineage (NCBI taxonomy): Eukaryota > Viridiplantae > Streptophyta > Magnoliopsida > Fabales > Fabaceae > Lathyrus > Lathyrus aphaca. The sequence goes on from OZ014520.1 coordinate 452,185,796, forward strand.
ATCCCTTTTCTTCTTCTCCCTAGTGAGTGCAAATTCTGGACTGTCTTTGGTATTCAACCACAAGTTATCTTGTTTGTCTGTTAAGTCAGGCGCTTACATCCTGCACAACTAACTCATGTTTGAATAGGGGAAGTTGTAAACACCCCAAATTTGCCCTCACTAATTTTACACCATGGCTTGTGATCTTTCATTTGATGCATAAACATAAGCATACCATCTCATATTGCATTTTTGTTCCCCTGCATAGTTCAAGTTCATCTGCATCTAGGGTTTGTGATCTGAGCAATCCAAGGATCCATCTGAGCCACTCCAAAGGCCTCCATTTGTTCCAAGAGGGTCCATGTGTGTTCTACCATCATATTATATCCCTCAAAGTTCAAGGAAGTCAAGAAATCACAAGAACTGGCAAGACATGGAAACAGAGCTAGGGTTTTCACTACACAGATGACCAAAATTAGGGTTTTGGTTTCAGGGGCCTTAAATCAAAATTTTTGGGCCATTCTTGTTTCTAATGTTCTTAAGATGTTATAAGGATCATATGTACCAAGATTAATGGAGAAATTCATTGTGGAAGTCATCTGTTCATTGGGTAACTTCTTGAGCAAGTTAGAGCAAAATCAGGGCATCTGAGGCCCCCAACAATGGAACCAAAGGGGTATTTTCATCAAATTGAAGTTATATGATCTTTATTTGATCATTGAAGTGCTTGGAAGTTCACAAAATTTAAGAAATTTGAGCTAAACCAAAAGTTGCCAAAAATGGAAATGACTTGTAATGGAAACTTTCCATTTTGGGAAAGTTCTTCAACCTCCTCTTTCTCAACCAAAAATGCTTCAAATGAAAAATTATTGGTCATGAAAGTTGTAGATTAGGTCTTTCCCTTTTCAAAAAGTACAAAAACATGTTCTAATTCATTATATAACTCAAGTTATAATCCTTCAAAGTTGGCAAAAATCCGATAATTTTCAAGAATACACCAAAGAGGATTTTTTTTGCAAAACCACTTGCCAAGCCATTTCATGACCTCTAATGCATCTCTAAACATCATACCATCATAGTAAAACTCATTTTGATCATAATTGGCCCAAGAATCATACACTTTCATGCCTTGAACTTCAAGAAATCTTAAAAGGGCCAAAGTTCCTCAAATTTGCAAAATGGTACAAAACTTCCCACACACTTGCATCAAAACACCAAATCTGTTTCTATAGCTTCCCTTGATCTCTGCTGAGCCAAGCCATGCCCAAATCCAGACCTGCCATGTGCCCATACCTCAAGTACAACCAACCTTGACTTTTTGCAAATCACCCCATACCAATCAGCATAGGCCACACCAACTATTCTGACCTATCACAGCTTCACATACATGCTTCAAGGGATTCATTTTCATACACACACAAGCCTGCAAGCTCCCATACATTCAGATTGCAAAAATCCCTCTCAAACTTCATTTCTTCAAAATTCATAAACCAGCCATCAAAACTTCAAACAAACTTCACTAATCATCTCCATACACTCTCTAGATCATTTCCCAACCATTAAACAAGCTTGAAACCTCAAGAATCCAAAACACGATTTCACTCACCCCTGAATTGAAACGTTCAAAACACTCCATATAAACTTGTTCCAAGCATTCCAAAAGCATAAGGGGATCAAGGGGAGTGGAAAAGCATCAAAGAAGTGGTCAGAAAGCTCTAGTTTCGAAAGCTCCAGCTCAGGTATCATCAAGAACTTTTTTTCCAGAACTTGTTTTTTAAGTTACTAATTGATTCTATGTGATATGCTGATCATCATGATGCCTTAATTTTTGAAAATGGTTAAGAAATGAGGATTTCATGAGCTTCTGAAAGTTTTGACCTAAAAATGTTCTTCTTCGATTCTTCATTTTGATGCATGAGAAATTGTTTTTGTTACTGGATTTGTGTTCTATGGTGTTAGAGGATTGATTCTGGAGCTTTAGGGTCTTGGGGATGCGTTTTGAGTGTTTCAGGTGAGGGGGATGACCGGAGAAGACGACCGGAGCATTGTTCTGGCCGTCTGAGGTTAATTAGGGTTTAATTAGGGTTTAGGTTGAGTTTGAATGTCATCCCTAGGATCATGCTTCCCGCGCGTGTTTGGACGGATGAGATTGGTCATTAAGCTTTAATTAGGATTAATTGAATTAATTAATTGAAATTAGGTCAGAAGCAATCCCAGCCCTTGGTCTGCGCGCTAGTCAACCCATTTCCCTCAACTTTGAATCTGGTCCATCAGATTGTCATACTTTCCATTTTAATTCCATTTTAATTTTATTTTTATTTATCTATCTTGCATAATTATTTTAAAATACTTAGAAAAATCCCAAAAATATTTCCTTTTGCATTTTTATTCCAAATATTTTTCTTAATCAGAAAATAATTTTTATTTTATTTTTTGCATAAAAATTTTATTTTTAAAATATTTAAATGTTTATTTTAGTTAATTAATTGAGTTTAATTAATTAAAATACAATTTAAGTTTCTAAAAATCATGAATCATCCCTTTGTATTTAGAAACATTTTCAAACTCTTCACACAAATTTCTTTATGTAAACACCCCAAATTTGCCCTCACCCATTCACACCATAGCTTGTGATATTTTCATATGCATAAACTCAATCATACCATCTCATATTACATTTTTGATTCACTGCATTGGTTCTAGGTCATTTGCATCTAGGGTTTGTGATCTGAGCAATCCAAGAGCTTTTTGAGCCACTCCAAAGGTCATCAATCACTTCAAAGGGGTCCATGTATGTTCAAGTATCATATTATATCCTCTCAAAGTCAAGAATGTCAAAGAATCACAAGAACTGAGAATGACATGGAGGCAGAGCCAGGTTTGACTGCACAGTTGACCCAGAATTAGGGTTTTGGTTTCAAAGGCCATAACTCCAATTTTTTTTGGTCATTCTTGTTTCTATTGGTATCTATATGGTATAGGGAGTATGCATATCAATTTTCATGAAGAAATTCCATGGGGAAGTCATCTGATCAAGAGTTGACTTTTCAAGCAAGTCAGTGCAAAATCAGGGCATCTGAGGCCCCCAATGACCCAACCAAGGGGTGTTCTTCATCATTTTGATTGTATATGATCTTTATTTGATCATGGAAGATGTTGGAAGTTCACAAAATTTAAGAATTTCAAGTCTTTTGCAAAGTTGACTTTTTGGGCAAGTTTGACTTTTAATGAAATTGTCATTTTAGGCAACTTTTTCAACCTTTACTTTTTGATTCAAAAGAGCTTCAAATGAAAAAACTTTGGTCATGAAAGTTGTAGAATGGATCATTCCCTTTTCAAAAAGTACAAGAACATGACCTAATTCATTTTGGATCAAAAGTTATGACTTGTCAAAGTTAGCAAAAATCACAAAATTTCAAAGTTTCCACCAAAGAGGCATTTTGCAAAATGACTTGATCAAGTGTTCTAAAGATATCAAATGCACTTCTAATCTTCATACAAACATGTACCAAGACCTAAAAGTCAGTTTGCATCAAAGAAGCATCACATTTCATGCCTTGAATCTCAAGAATTCACAAAGGGACCAAAACTTGTGAAATTTGCAAAACACATCATAAACTTTATGCAACTTGCTGAATCATCTCAAATCAAGTTCCATGGTTCTCCCTAAACACAGCTGAACACAACCATGCTCCTGTCCTAGCCTGCCACTTGCCCATACCTCCAAGTACAACTTGCTTGACTTTTTGCAACTTGAAGCCATACCAATCCCACAGTGACACAACCACTATCTGCCCAATCCAGACTTTACAAACACATCCCAAGGCTTCATTTTCATAGGATACACAAGGCTGAAACCTCCCACAAGACAGGATTCACAAAATCTCTCCAACTTGCATTTTCCTTCGAAACACTCTCCACAAGCCTCAAACACAAAAACAAACTTCATAAACAAACTCAACACACCTTCCTGGTCACAAAGCACCCTTCACCACAGCCTGAAAGCCATTAAATCAAAGACACGATCATCACCTGCCCTTGAACAGAACTCAAGAAAACTCTCAAACCAGCCATTGCAAACTTCAAACAAACCTTGCAAGCTTCTTAGGAGGATCAGTGGAGTAGATTTGAGCCAAAGAAACAGCCTAAAAGCTCTGGAATCGAAAGCTCCATCTCAGGTATCATCCAAGAACTTTTTTCCAGAACTTGTCTTTTGAGTTACAAATTGATTCTATGTGATGTGCTGATCATTTTAAGCTTTGAATCATTGAAAATGGTTGCGTGTGTAGAATGTATTTGATCTCTGAAACTTTTGTGTTGTTTTCCGTTTTGATTCGTGCCTCATGATTCAGTGGAAATGAATGGATTTTAGGGTGGGGTTTAGGTTTAGTGATGATTAATGGTTGATTCTGGAGAGTTTGGCACGTTTTCATGGCATATTGAGAGAGATTGAAAGATGAGATAGCCGGAGAAGACGACCGGAACAGTGTTCCGGTCGCCTGAGAGTGATTAGGGCATGGATTAGGGTTTAATCTTTAATTAGCGAAATTTGAATATGGGCCGTCCAGATGCGCGCCAGGTCCACTCCCGCGCGTGTGAATTTGAATCTGGGCCCTTAGATGCGCATATTTTTCTTTTTTCAGTTTAAATTCATTTTATTTTTCATTTTATTTCATTTAATTTCTCCATTTAATTTAAAATAGCAAAACCATTTTAAAAATTCTGAAATTTTTTATACAAACTTTTATGTAATTTCAGAAACCAAAAACATTTTTATTTTTATTTTTTACATTTAAAAATATTTTTAAATCATTTAAAAGTTTATTTTTAATTAATTAATGAGAATTAATTAATTAAAAATACTTTTAGGTATTTAAAAATCACCAAAAAATCCATGAAACCTTCATAATCATTTAGAAACATTGTCCAACCCTCAAACCAAATTTCTTTTTTGATCTTGATGTCTTTTGAGAATTTTTCATGGAATTAAAATCATTTCAAGGCATTATTTTGATCCAAAATTCAAAAAAATCATTTATGCCTAACCATTGAGAGTTGGACTTTGATTCTTCTTGCATTGCATTTTGTTTAGCATGTAGTTTGTGAGATTAAATTGGCATGATTTGATCTTTCATTTTCAATTTGTTTGACATTTTTCTTGTTAAGGTACCCCTAAACCCTAGAAATTTTAGGAAATTCATAACTTGCATTAGGTTAAGAGTTGGAACCTCTCCTTTGGGCAGTGAGTTAGTATAGGTTTAGGGTTCCTTTGAGTGCATTTTCAATTTTTTATCTTGATGTTTGCTTCTGATTTTGGTTTTTGTTTGATGCATTGATCATAAACCCTAATTTGGGCTTCCATATGCATCCATCTTGCATTTGCTTGCATACCTTGACTTGCCATAGCATTTTGTGCATCCATTTGATTCATTTGACATCTTAAGACATATTGAAAGCATGTTTGATCATTGCATCTTGCATTTTGCCATGTTGTATGTCATTTGCATCTCATAACTTGTCATGTATGTTCATGGTTCTTAACTTGCCCCATTTGCATCCATAAGTTTGTATGATCATCCCCATGTGTTGTTTCATGTTTGCATCATCTCATAGCATCATTATCATCTCATATATGCTTCTGGTTTTGATTTACATCATGCCATTTCATTTCATTTTGCATTGCATTGCATTTCTTTCACTAACTTTTCAGGTGGTAAGCAACTTTGAGAAGTGAATTTGCCTTCACTTCTCACATTTTCTTTTCATCTCTTTTATGCATCCATGCTGCATTTTGTTATGTGTTTGAGATTGAGCTTGCCCATTCTTTTTCTTCTTACTTTCTTTCCTTAAGTGACTTGTCTTCTTAAGTGAAGCAAGTTACTTTGCTTCTCTTGGCTCCTTTTCATCTGCTTCCTGGTGGTTCTTCTGAAGTTCTCTCTTGTTAAACCTCACAAACCTTAGGAACAACCAAGCATGACAATGATTAGGGTTTTGATTAGTCCCCCTTTTAGATTTTACCTTTGTGTCTCATTGAGTCTTCTCTTCTCATCTCATAATCAGGGACTAAACCCTAAAGGTTTTAAGGCTTTGTGCTTAAGCTTATGCCTGCATCCTTCTATTAGGATGGAGTGTATAACTTTAATCCTAAGTGTTAAACCCTTAATGTGTTTAACTCCTTTAATCAATCCACATAATAATCATCAAGACATCACACTTGTAACTTGGGCCTTGCATTAGGGTTCTATTTCTTCCTTAAGAAGGACTAACCCTAGTGTTAATGGACAAGTCCCCCTCAAGTTGTCTTACAAACCCTAAAAATCACTTCATCATCATATCATTAAATAAAATCCACTTAATCAAAGGCTTGTTTTGTCATGAGTTTAATCCCTAATCATGGATTAAGTTGAGGAGCATTCCTCAGCTTAAACATTCTCATCTGTTATCCTTCTATTAGGATGGTGTAATGAGTCTGTTTAATCTTTGATTATGGCTTAACCTCATTACTTAACACTAAACAAAAACCACAAAAACATCTAAATAATCACAAGTAGGTTAATGATCTTAATCCTACACCATGGTGATTAAGTGTGAGAAGCTGACTTCACACTTAAGGTATTCTCATTACCCCTAATCAGAGGGAAGATGTGATGAGTTTACTAAATCCATTGGTTTAGGCTTAAGCTCATTTTCTTATGACAAACTCTCAAAAGCAATAAAAGACTGAAAACACAAAAACAAACAATAATCGTCTCCTCCGGGATTCTTTTCTCATCTTACTCACTCACAAACGAGAACTTGCTTCTTCCGTCTAATGCAAGACAGTTTGCACCTGAGCCAGACAAGTCATACACTTGAGCATAGACAAGTAAGCAGTTCATCAGTCAATTTATCTTTCAGTCTCTTTGGGTCGAACTACGGTGTTCTGACTTCCTCATTGCTCGAGAGGATACGTAGGCATAACTTAACAGTTATCGAACAAAAGTCTCTGTATATTCCCCCTCCTTCCAGCATCATTCTCTTAACCTCATGATCTTGAGTATCTTATTCCTGTTCCTACACTGACACTTCATTTATACACTTCACTTCTCTTACACTGACACCTGTACATCCTTTTCCAGCTCTTTTGCACACAAATTGCACTGACTCTACCCCTTTGAAACACAAATCTTTTAAGCGTGGATCCCGTCGAGTACGACGGACAATCTGGGTGCTAATACCTTCCCAGGTTGTAACCAACCCCCTTTCTCAGTCTCTCTGGTTCGCAACCGTCTTATCCATATCTTTCTAGGTCTATGCAGCATTGCCTTTCCTCCGGGATAAAAATGCCTAGCTGGCGACTCTATTCATTTCCTGTGAGTTCACTCCTGTGTGTTCTCGCACCCTTTTTCGCCGACCGTTCGCGTCTGTACCCCATTTGACCCGGTGTCATTTGGTGGGAGCGACAGCTTGGCGACTCTGCTGGGGACCATTATACTGCAACCAGGGCTTCTGGTTCTTTTTGTGGGTTCTTCCTAGCGCTTGATTGATTTGTGTTTATTGGGGTGTTATGTGCTATTTGTGCTTGTTTTGTATTTATTTTTGCTTTATGTACAGTTGTTTTATTGCTTTCTTTATAGCTTTACATATATCATACTATCATACTGTGCTGGCTGGATCTGTTTTGTTGCTTTGGTGGGTGGGTGTTCTATTGAGAGTTGAGGTCCTATACCTGGGACCTGAGTGACACCTAGGTTAGAGTGGTTCATATTCTTTCCCATTCCATTTCGGTCTGGTGCGGGAATATGAAACACGGTTCAGATATGGGTTTCTTCTTGAGAACTCTGTGCTACAGATTTCCTGTAGTGCTAGGGCTATCTGGGAAGCCTGCTAAGTCTGGATGACCTTTAGTATTGACCTTCAGAAATTGAGGTGAATTAGAGGAGGATTTTTTATGGTTATTGTAAACACTGTACCTCCGGGTTAGAAGTGTTTACACTTCTCATAATTGATCCAAGTCTGAGGATCCTTGTTTTAGAACATCACCTGTGAGGGGGTTGGGCTGTTTACAGGTTTGCAGGTACCCTTGACCTCAACATACCCTGTTACTTTGTTTTGATTAAGAGTACTCCATTTTGGAACAGTTCTTGTGATTTTCAACCCTGGACATGTGACTCTTTATTTGAGTCCCCCACCTTGGTTACTGGACTTATGAACCTCCATCTGGATTTCTTGAACACACCTGGACTTATATCAGAGCACTTGATCAGATCCAGCTCAGTCACAAACCCTTGCATATCATTTGCATACATTATCATTGCATCATTTTAACATGTGTTTATTTGTTTTTCAGGGTATCCATACTATATTTTGGCTTGGTTTTGACCCCTTCATCTGCATAGACCTGTCTTCATCAGTATCTACTTCAGCTATCAGCTACCTGCTTCAGTCACCTGCATCACCAGTCTCAGCCTGTCAGTGGCCCATCATCAGTCATCAGCATCTGTCTCAGCTCTTCTTCAGCAACATGGCACCCAAGAAGAGTAACATCTCCTACCATTTCTTTGAGCCTGAGCTAGCTGGCATCAGGAAGATCCAGGCCCTGATTACTCCAGACCATATACCACTATTCAGAGAACATTATGGAGGCATACTTGATGTGGTTATGGATTTGGACCCTTCACAGAGGAACTTGATTCATACTTGCCTGCAGTTCTATGATCCCCCTCTGAGGTGCTTCACCTTCCAGGATTTTCAGTTGGGGCCTTTATTAGAGGAGTATTCATCATTGGTTGGTATACCCATCAGGGGTGGAGTCCCCTTCAACCCTGAGATGGATTTTCCAAGTAATGAAGAAGTGGCAAAGGCATTGTATCTGGAACCTTATCTGATTGGGCAGAACATGACTGCCAAGGCTGGAGTCTCTGGTCTGCATCTGGATTTCTTGACCTCTCAGGCTACCCTGAAGGCTTCTTTGGGAGAGTGGAAGGCAGTCTGTGCTTTGTTGTCCCTTAGCATATACGGGGTCATACTTTTTGCAGATGAGCCTAAGTTTGTAAGCAAGAATGCAATCCATCTTTTCATCCTGAGGAACCCAGTGCCCACCTTACTGGGAGACTTCTACTACTCTGTTCACCAAAGGAATGAAAAGCAAAGGGGAAGATTAGTGAGATGCTGTGCTCCTTTATTCCATACTTGGCTGCTCAAGCACTTGCCAAAGACTGATGCATTCTTGAACCCTCACCAGCAAAGGAACTGGGCTAGGAGACTTATTGCTTTAACCTCAGATGATATCAGGTGGTGTACTCAGAGCACCAAGGGCAGAGACATCATTACAAGTTGTGGGCAGTTTCCCAATGTACCTTTGATAGGAGTGAAAGGTTGCATCAACTACAACCCTCTGCTATTCAAAAGACAACTGGGCTATGCATTGGTCCACACACCTAGAGCACAGGATCTGACTGAAACCCTTTATTGTGAGATCAAGCCTAATCTGGCTATTGTCAGGCAAGCATCCTGGGCTTGGGACAATGTCCAGACTAAAGGGGTGACCATTCTTGGAAGATGCAACAATGTGGCCTCAGCTCAGTACTATGAGTGGTCTCATGTCAGGGCTCAAATTTCTAGGATGCCCTTCACCATTGAAGATGTGCCTGGGCCATCCTCAGCACCACCTCCTGTCACTGTCAGTTTAGAAGAGTTTGAGAAATTGAAAGAGAGAAATGAGAAGCTGACTCAGGCTCTACAAAAGACCCTCTGGGAGAGGAGTGATGGTCGGCTGGACATTGAGAGGTTAGAAAAGCTAAAGGTGGAGCATCTAGCCAGAATTGAGAAGTCAGAGGATTACATTAAGAAGTCAAGGGCTGGAGAGCAGATCTTGAAGAATGCCTGCAAAGAGGCTCAGTTCCAAAAGGCCAGGACTGATTTGTATCTGAAGGAGAGTCAAGCTAGGTGGGTCAGGATCACCGAAGCTCGTACTCAGGAGGATAAAAGGACTCAGGACAAGATTGAGCAGCTGGAAGCTAGTGCAAAAGAGCAACAGGAAGCCCTGGCAGCAGCCCAGAGAGAGATCTCAGAGTTGAAGATTAAAGCTGGTGTGAAGAGGTCAAAGGACCAGAGTCAACACAAGAAGCTAACTGCAGCTGTTACTACCAGGAATCTCCTTATCAGGAATCTTACAGAGCGTCCAGCTGATCCTGTGACTGAAGCACTTCTCAAGGAAGTTCAGGAGGATGAGTTTGGTCTTGGTGTTTAACTTTTGCTTGTTGTTGCTTTCATTCCATGTACTGTTACTTTCTTATGTTGTATTTTGACCCCTCAGAGGGCTTGTATTGTAAAAAGAAACAAACTATGTATCATGTACTTTTGTAATGTATTCATTAGTTTGTTTTATCTGAGTTCTTTCAAAGCAACATCACAAGCATCTTCCTCAAGGGTCTGGAAAGGTCAAAACCAAGTGCCAAGCCGGATACCTTGGAAACAAATAAGCATACTGCATTGCATACTAACCTTTTGTTTTGTTTTGTAGGTTTTTTGTTTTATTGTTACTAACTCTGTTGTGACTACAGGAACTATTGCTCGGCGTCGGGTGTTCCCACTCAACCGTCCACACAGATATCCCACCCGCAACAACCTTCCGGGTATACAGATGGACCAGGTACAGCAGGACCTTACAGAGGTCAGGAACCAAATGGCCAATGAGAGATTGGAAATGAGGAATCAGATGACACAATTTATGGAGGTGATGAACAATATGGCTCAAAGCCAAGAGAGATTAAGAGCCCTGGTAGAGAGGCAGAATCAGGAAGATCCCCATCTAGGGACTGGTGGGACAAGCAACAATGAGAGGGTTCAGCCTCACATCAACCCACCTGTATTTGGACCCCACCTTCATCCAGAGATCAACATCCCTGCTAATGTACAAGGGAATGCTACTACAGGTAGAATGCTGCAAGAAGACCCCCAGGAAGATCAGTTCACAGTGATGGGAGCTGGGGATGAGGCCTATGACAGGAGGCTAGATGAAATTGCTGAAAAATTAAGGTCCTTGGAGTATCAAAACTCCTTGGGTTTTGATGTTATGGACATGGGCTTAGTGGACGGGGTCAGGATTCCCCACAAATTTAAACCACCGTGCTTTGAGAAGTACAACGGGACTTCCTGTCCACGGACCCATTTACAATCCTTTCTGGGGAGGCTGAAGGCATATACCATGGACGAAAAGCTATTGATGTTTTATTTTGAGGATAGCTTAACAGGAGCTTCAAGGGAATGGTACTCTCATCTGACTAGAGCAACCATCAGATGTTGGAAGGACTTGGCAGAGGCCTTCATTAGACAATACCAGTATAATTTGGATATGGCTCCCAACAGGACCCTCCTGATGGGGATGTCACAATCATCCAGAGAAAGCTTCCGAGAGTACGCCCAGAGGTGGAGACAGCTTGCTGCTGCTGTCCAGCCACCCATGTCAGAGAGGGAGATGGCTGATATGTTTATGAACACCCTCCAAGGGACATACATTGACAGGCTAGCTGCCTTTTCTTCCACCAGCTTTGCAGATGTAGTCATAGCTGGAGAAAGAATTGAGAGCCTATTAAAGATGGGTAAGATTTCTGACAACGGTGCAAGCTCGTCCAGCAACCCCAGAAAGCCTTTTGTAGGCCCAAGAAGAACTGGTGAAACTAATGCTATCCATACCAGCAGGGGCAGACCCCAATATGTTCATAGGTCTGTGGCAGCAGTCACCATTCCCGCTCCAGCTCATCCACAACCAGCTTATCAACCACAGCAACAAAATTATCAGCAACAAACTCAGTATCCTCCTCAGAGAAATTACAACAACAACAACAACAACAATCAACAAAGACCATTTCAACAGAGACCTTCTCAGGCCAATAGGGTGATCGATCCGATCCCTATGCCCTATGCCACACTATTGCCACAACTCCTAAAACTCAACCTAGTTGAGCTAAGGACATTGGCACCTCCAGATCCTACCAGTCTACTGTCGCTCCCAAAAGATGAGACCGACTCAAATATGGTACAGACGCGAACGGTCGGCGAAAGGAGGACGTGAGAACACACAGCAGTGAACTCACTGGAAAGAAAAGAGTCGCCAGCTAGGCATTTTTATCCCGGAGGAAAGGCAATGCTGCATAGACCTAGAAAGAAATGGATAAGACGGTTGCGAACCAGAGAGACTGAGAAAGGGGGTTGGTTACAACCTGGGAAGGTATTAGCACCCAGATTGTCCGCCGTACTCGACGGGATCCACGCTTAAAAGATTTGTGTTTTAAAAGGGTAGTGTCTGTGCAATCTGTGTATAAAATAGCTGGAAAAGGATGTACAGGTGTCAGTGTAACAGAAGAATGTGAGGTGTGTAAATGTACAGTGTCAGTGTGAGAACAAAGAAGAAATGCTCATGATAATGAGGATAAAGAATAAAGCTAGAAGGAGGGGGGGATATACAGAGACTTTTGTTCGATAACTGTTAAGTTATGCCTACGTATCCTCTCGTGCAATGAGGAAGTCAGAACACCGTAGTTCGACCCAAAGAGACCGAAAGATGAATTGACTTGTGAACTGCTTACTTGTCTATGCTCAAGTGTATGAGCTGTCTGGCTCAGGTGCAAACTGTCTTGCATTAGACGGAAGAAGCAAGTTCTCGTTTATGAGTGAATGAGATGAGAAAAGAATCCCGGAGGAGACGATTATTGTTTGTTTTTGAGTTTTCAGTTTTTTATTTCATTTGGAGTTTGTCATAGAAAAATGAGCTTAAGCCTAAACCAATGGATTTAGTAAACTCATCACATCTTCCCTCTGATTAGGGGTAATGATAATACATTAAGTGTGAAGTCAGCTTCTCACACTTGATCACCTTTGGTGTAGGATTAAGATCATTAACCTACTTGTGATTATTTAGATGTTTTTGTTGTTTTTGTTTAGTGTTGAGCAATGAGATTAAGCCATAATCAGGGATTAAACAGACTCATTACACCATCCTAATAGAAGGATAATAGATGAGAATGTTTAAGCTGAGGAAAGCTCCTCAACTTAATCCATGATTAGGGATTAAACTCATGACAAAACAAGCCTTTGGTTAAGTGGATTTTATTTAATGATAGGATGATGAAGTGTTTTTTAGGGTTTGTAAGACAACTTGAGGGGGACTTGTCCATTAACACTAGGGTTAGTCCTTCTTAACCAATTAAGGAAGAATTAGAACCCTAATGCAAGGCCCAAGTTACAAGTGTGATGTCTTGATGATTATTAGATGAATTGATTAAAGGATTTAAACACATTAAGGGTTTAACACTTAGGATTAAAGTTATACACTCCATCCTAATAGAAGGATGCAGGCATAAACTTAATCACAAAGGCTTAAAACCTTTAGGGCTTAGTCCCTGATTGTGAGATGAGAAGAGAAGACTCAAAGAGACACAAAGGTAAAACTAAGTGGGGAGACTAATCAAAACCCTAATCATTGTCATGCTTGGTTGTTCCTAAGGTTTGTGAGGTTTAACAAGAAAGATCTTCAATGGAACCACCAGGAAGCAGATGAAAGGATCAGGAGAAGCAGAGTAACTTGCTTCATTTAAGAAGACAAGTCACTTGAGGAAAGAAAGTAAGAAGAAAAAGAATGAGCAAGCTCAATCTCAAACTCATAACAAAATGCAGCAAGGATGCATGAAAGAGATGAAAAGAAGTTGTGAGAAGTGAAGGCAAATTCACTTCTCAAAGTTGCTTACCACCTGAAAAGTTAGTGACAGAAATGCAATGCAATGCCAAATGGAATGAAATGGCATGATGAGAAACAAAACCAGAAGCACATATGGGATGATAATGATGCTATGAGATGATGCAAACATGAAACAAGGCATGGTGATGATCATACAAGCTTATGGATGCAGATGAAGCAAGTTAAGACACATGAACATACATGAAAAGTTATGAAATGCAAATGGCATACAACATGGAAAATGCAAGATGCAATGATCAAACATGCTTTCAATATGTCTTAAGATGTCACATGAATCAAATGAATACATAAAATGTCATGACAAGTCAAGGTATGAATGCAAATGCAAGATGGATGCATATGCAAGCCCAAATTAGGGTTTATGATCAAAGCATCAAACAAAAACCAAAATCAGAAGCAAACATCAAGATAAAAAATTGAAAATGCAATCAAAGGATCCCTAATCCTATACTAGCTCACTGCCCAAAGGAGAGGTTCCAACTCTTAACCTAATTCAAGTTATGATTTTCTTAAGTTTTCTAGGGTTTTAGGGTTCCTTAACAAGAAAAATGCCAAACAAATGGAAAATGAAAGATCAAATCATGCCAATTTAGTCTCACATACTACATGCTAAACTCAATGCAATGCAAAAAGAATCAAGGTCCAACTCTCAATGGTTAGGCAGAAATGATTTTTGGAAGTTTGGATCAAAATAATGCATTAAAATGATTTTAATTCCATGAAAAATTCTCAAAATGCATCAAGATCAAAAAATAAATTTGGTTTGAGGGTTGGACAATGTTTCTAAATGTTTTTAAATGTTTCATGAATTTTTTGGTGATTTTTAAATACCTAAAAGTATTTTTAATAAATTAATTCTCATTAATTAATTAAAAATAAACTTTTAAATATTTAAAAATATTTTTTGAGTGCAAAAAATAAAAATAAAAATATTTTTGGTTTCTGAAATTAAATAAAAGTTTGTATAAAAAATTTCAGAATTTTTGAATAAGTTTTGCTATTTTAAAATAAATGGAGAAAGAAATACAAAATAAATGGAATAAAAATAAAGAAAAAGAAAAGTAATCACAATGGATGGCCAGGATAGATTCTGGGGAAAAGCCAGTTGACTACGCGCGCAAATCAATGGTCCATATTCAAACCTGACTAAACTGAGTTTATGAATTAATTAATTGGATTTAATTAAACTAATTGAGATTAGGGCAAAATGGATGCATCTGGGCCATACAAACGCGCGCCAGGTCAACTAAGTCAAAGGATCCAACGCATCAGATTCAAACATCAATTAATTACAGGGATTTAGGGTTAATGGTTCTCAGGTGGCCGGAGAAGACTTCCGGTCGTCTTCTCCGGCGAACCAAAACCCTAGATCATGATTCAGGCCACCACACTTCAAATTAAACACAGCAGAATGATCCTCTAACATCCTAGAACACAAATCATCCCTCAAACAACATTTAAACTTCAAGAATCAGGCAAATCGAAGAAATCATTTTTCACGGGTGAAATTTCAGAGCATCAGTACAAACTCATTTTTCACTCATTTTCAATTCTAAGAACATCCCCATGACCAGCAAGACATACACTATCAATTTATAACATAAAATGCAAGCTCTGTGAGAAAAAGTTCATGGCCATACCTGAGGTGGAAGCTTCTGGTTCTGGGCTTTCTGGGCTGTTCTTTGGTGCAAACTCACTCCAATGATCCCCCTTGTGCTAATGGCAAGCTTGGATGGAGTTTAAACAGGCTATTTTGAGAGGTTCAAATCTGGTGTATCAGAAAATGAGGTCTGTGTGTATGATGTTTCAGGCTCTACCAATGGTTGATTCTGGTTCCTTTGAGTGTGTTTGACTTGTTGATGAAGAGAAATGGGGTGTTTGATGGCTGTGGAAGGTGATTCGAAGAAGAGAAGTTCTTTGACAGTTTTTGTGAAGGCTGTGTTCTGGCCTGCTTCAAGGGCCAATGTTGTGCTATAACACTCCCAAGATGTGTGAATAGCCTGTGGAGCAGGTCAGTAGGGGTGGCTGCTCACTGTTCCAAGAGTATGGAGGGTTTTGGCAAAAAGGTCAATGTGATTGGTACTTGCAGCATGGGATATGGCAGCAGCTGTCTAAGGGCATGTCCTGCTTCAGCTTGGGTCAAGGATGACCCTTAGATTGCTTGTGAGTGACTGCAACATGTGGATCATGAGCTATGCTAGCTTTTGCAACTTGCCCACTTGGTGTTTTCTCATGATTTTGTGTTATGTATGTGAGAGGATTCTTGCTGAATTTTGGTGCATAGAACTTCATTTAGTCATGGCAATGCATAGAAGTCAGCTAGTGATCACATAACTCGTGGGGAGATGATTTTGCCAAGAATCCCTCTTTGCACCTTCATGAAAATGACTTATGGATTTCTTGAAAATCAAGTCACAAGAATGAAAAATCCTTTGGGCCAATTCTGTTCTTAGGTCATGTATGATCATGTGATGAAGTTTTGAAGTCATTTTGAAGTCAATAGAAGGCTTGGTACAAGAATTTGCAAGTTTTCCATTTGGTGCATAACTTGAATTTTAGTGATTTTTGCCAACTTTGATGAGCCATAACTTTTGATCCAAAATGAATTAGGTCATGTTCTTGTACTTTTTGAAAAGGGAAAGATCTATTCTACAACTTTCATGACCAAAGTTTTTCCATTTGAAGCTTTCTTGAATCAAAAAGTAAGGGTTGAAAAAGTTGCATAAAATGGCATTTTCATTAAAAGTCAAACTTGCCCAAAAAGTCAACTTTGCAAAAGACTTGAAATTCTTGAATTTTGTGAACTTCCAACTTCTTCTATGATCAAATAAAGATCATACACACTCAAAATGATGAAGATCACCCTTTGGTTGGGTCATTGGGGGCCTCAGATGCCCTGATTTTGCACTGACTTGTTCAGAAAGTCAACTCTTGATCAGATGACTTCCCCATGGAACTTCTTCATGAAAATTGATATGCATACTCCCTATACCATATAGAGATCAATAGAAACAAGAATGACCAAAAATTTTGGAGTTATGGCCTCTGAAACCAAAACCCTAATTCTAGGTCATCTGTGTAGTCTAGCCTGGCTCTACTTCCATACCATTCTCAGTTCTTGTGATTTTTTTGTCATTCTTGACTTTGAGAGGATATAATATGATACTTGAACACACATGGACCCCTTTGAAGTGATTGATGACCTTTGGGATGCTTCAAGTGGCTCTTGGATTGCTCAGATCACAAACCCTAGATGCAGATGACTTTGAATCTATGCAGTGAATCAAAAATGTGATATGAGATGGTATGATTGTGTTTATGCATATGAAATGATCACAAGCCATGGTGTGAATGGGTGAGGGCAAATTTGGGGTGTTTACATCTACCCATAAATTACGACGCCAACGCCAGATGTGCTTTTCACTCGAATGCACCTGGCCACAGTACAGAGAAGTGTAGAGCTTTGCACATGAAGGTACAGGATTTAGTGGATTCCAAATCTCTAAACTTTGCACCACCACCAAATGTTAACAAGAACCCTATGCCACACCACGGAGGACCCAAAATCAACGCTATTGAAGAAGACAAGCCGTCTTACTTAATAACCAGTGTGGGTCAGATTCGGACACCCTTGGTAGAGATTAAAGCTCAACTCCTTGAATGTCAAATATTCCTGGGATGTGAGCTAGGATGTGCTTATTGCAACATTTCAGTGAATGGGTGTGATAACTTGAGGGATGGCATAGATGGTCTCATCCAGAGTGGCCTGCTTCAAATCACAACATCAATTCCTACCAATCCAGCAATCTCCTTAACAACAATTCCCGAGTCTCCTACAACTGCAACAACCATTGTTCCAAACAACTCTTCAATCTCATCAACAAATGCTTCATCTGTTACTTCAACGGACCAAATGTCAACTGACATCCCTTCTACAACTTCAGCACCCCTTCATTCAGAATCTCCTACAACAACAACACCCATCCTTCCAACAATGTCTCCTACAACTTCAACAGCAAGTGTCTCAACAGTTACAATTTATTATGATCCTACCAATGATTCTGCCTACAACTCACAAAACGCCACTCCTATCAGAGCACCAGTCACAATATACTATGATCCACAGACTATCATGGTCCCTTCTGCAGCTGCCATCAGTCCAGTCACTATCACAGTGCCTGGGCCAGTACCTTATGAAAGCAATAATGCCATCCCTTGGCATTACGGCTCCGATCTATACTGCGAAGGACAGAAAATCACTCTTGAATCATCAACTTCTTCACCACAAATAGACAATGTGGGGGGAGGCGGAGGCTTCACTCGAAGTGGACGTCTCTTTGCCCCGCAAATTCCAAGACCCAGTGCCGAAGCAGAAGCTGCTGCCAAGGCAAAAGGGAAGAGCATGGTGCAAGAAGATCAAGTTGCTAAAGAAGCTCTGAAAACCCCTTTTGATCATGAGGTTGATGAATTCATGAGAATCATCAAGAAAAGTGATTACAAGATAGTGGACCAGCTTCACCAGACGCCTTCCAAGATCTCTATTCTATCATTACTTATGTGCTCCGAGGCTCATCGGAACGCACTACTAAAAGTCTTGCACGCAGCTTATGTGCCAGAAGAGATCACCGTCAATCAGTTGGAAGCTGTGGTTGGAAATGTTAATGCTAGTAATGGACTAGGATTTACCAACACTGATTTGACTACGGAAGGCCGCAATCATAACAAGGCTTTGCACATTACCATGGAGTGTAAGGGTGCAGTTCTTTCCCATGTGTTGGTAGACACAGGATCATCCCTCAATGTCTTACCCAAAAAAGCCCTTGTGAAGCTGGAATATGAAGGATTGGCATTACGCCCCAGCAACTTGGTAGTAAGAGCCTTTGACGGTTCTAAGAGATCAGTTCTGGGAGAAATTGAGTTGCCTATAACGATTGGCCCACAGACTTTCAAAACGACCTTCTTCGTGATGGACATTCAGCCTGCCTACAGCTGTTTGTTGGGTAGACCATGGATTCATGCCGCTGGCGCAGTTACGTCTACCCTTCACCAGAAGTTAAAACTCGAATGGGAGGGCCAAGTCGTTACTATTTGTGGAGAGGAAGATATTTTTGTTAGCCATCTGGCTACATATAAATACATTGAGATGGATGGGGAGATCCACGAAACGATGAGTCAAGGGTTTGAGGCCCTGAATGTTAATGAAACATCTGCTGTGCTTGGGACTTCAATGACATCTTATCAACAAGCCCGAAAGGTTGTTGAAGAAGGGACTGCCCAAGGCTGGGGCAAGCTGTTGCCTGTGGAGAAGAAAGAGGATAGATTTGGGTTGGGTTACAAACCAACTCAACAAGATCAAGCAGAGGCTGCTAAGGAGCCCAACTTTGTTAGTGGGGGGATGCTCACCCCTGATGCTGTCAACAACTTGGAAGATGAGTCGGAAGATGAGCGCAACCTGGAAAGCTGGATACGTCCAAGGATCCCGGGGAGCCGTATCTCAGACTGGTCTTCCCAGGAAATTATAAGAGTTACTCCTGCAGAGTAATTATTATTTCCTGTACATTTTAAGCATGCATCAAGTCTTGCATCTTGCCCAAGATGACAAGACTCATTTTGTAATCGGGCCATCTGTAATTTTTGTGCAACAAGATTAATCAATGAAATATCAGACATCTTTTGCAAATAAGTCTTTTTCTTTTCCGCTCACTGTTTTTCCATTTTTCTTTTTGTACAAAAAATAAATGGCAGTGTTTTCAAAATGTTAACTTCATTTCACTTTTCTAAAAAAGATTAAAATCAATCACTAAAATGAACAAACTGAACCCTTGCAGAGAATGCCTTCCAAACCGCACCGACAACAACACGGCTATGACTTCATATGACTTTGACAATCCGATCAATCAAGCTGATGAAGGGGTTGAAGAAGATTACGAGCTTCCGGAAGAGCTAGCTAGGTTGTTAAGACAAGAGGAAAAGGTTATCACTCCTCATCAGGAGGAGGTAGAAACGATTAATCTTGGTACAGATGAAGAAGTGAAAGAAGTTAAAATCGGGGCCTGCTTACAAGACTCAGTGAAGAAACAACTGATTGACCTGCTTCAGGAATATGTGGATGTGTTTGCTTGGTCTTATCAAGATATCCCAGGGTTGGACACCGACATTGTTATGCACAGGCTGCCTTTAAGAGAAGAATGCCCGCCGGTTAAACATAAACTGCGCCGTACTTGCCCAGACATGGCAATGAAGATCAAGGAAGAGGTACAAAAGCAATGGGACGCCGGGTTCCTTGCTGTAACTAGCTATCCACCGTGGGTTGCTAATATTGTGCCTGTGCCTAAGAAAGACGGAAAAGTAAGGATGTGTGTTGACTACCGGGATCTGAACAGAGCCAGCCCGAAGGATGATTTCCCATTACCTCACATTGATGTATTGGTGGATAACACGGCTCAGTTCTCGGTATTCTCCTTCATGGACGGATTTTCAGGATACAATCAGATCAAAATGTCACCTGAAGACATGGAGAATACAACCTTCATCACACCCTGGGGCACGTTCTGTTACAAGGTGATGCTATTCGGGTTGAAGAACGCTGGTGCAACATATCAACGGGCTATGGTGACATTATTCCACGATATGATCCATAAAGAAATCGAATGTTATGTGGATGACATGATTGCCAAGTCCCTCACTGAATAAGACCACCTGGTGAATCTGCTGAAGCTATTCAAGCGTCTGAGGAAGTACCAACTAAAGCTGAACCCCAACAAGTGCACATTCGGGGTGCGATCTGGTAAGCTGCTGGGTTTTATTGTAAGCGAGAAAGGGATTGAAGTCGAACCTGATAAAGTCAAAGCCATTCAAGAAATGCCTGCACCAAAGTCAGAAAAAGAAGTTCGAGGGTTCTTAGGCCGATTGAACTACATTTCACGGTTCATATCTCACCTTACAGCAACCTGTGAACCCTTGTTCAAGCTGCTAAGAAAAGAACAAACGGTCAGGTGGAACGAAGACTGCCAGAAGGCTTTTGACAAGATCAAAGAGTACTTGCAAGAACCACCAATCCTTATGCCTCCAGTCGAAGGAAGACCTCTGATAATGTACTTGACAGTATTAGAAGAGTCAATGGGGTGTGTGCTGGGCCAGCATGATGAGTCTGGTCGAAAAAGTATGCAATATACTACCTGAGCAAAAAGTTTACCGACTGTGAACAACGTTATTCACTGCTCGAGAAAACTTGTTGTGCTTTAGCGTGGGCTGCTCGCCGACTGAGACAGTATATGTTGACCCACACTACTTTATTGATCTCAAAGATGGATCCAGTTAAGTACATTTTTGAGAAGCCAGCACTTACCGGACGGGTTGCAAGATGGCAAATGATCCTCACAGAATATGACATCCAGTACACCTCTCAGAAAGCCATCAAGGGCAGTGTATTGTCTGATTATCTTGCTGAGCAACCTATTGATGATTACCAGCCTATGAGATTTGACTTCCCCGATGAAGACATCATGTTCATAAAAGCAAAAGATCATGAAGAGCCTGTTCACACTGAAGGGCCTGACCCGGAAGAAGAATGGACTATGATGTTTAATGGGGCTGTTAATATGAATGGTCGTGGTGTTGGTGCAGTACTCATTACACCCAAGGGAGTTCACATGCCTTTCTCGGCAAAGCTCACCTTCAACTGCACTAACAACGAAGCTGAATACGAAGCTTGCATTATGGGTCTTGAGGAAGCCATTGACCTCAGGATCAAGACATTGACTGTATTCGGAGATTCAGCTCTGGTAGTTAATCAAACCAACGGCAAATGGTACACCCACCAGGACCATCTGATACCTTACAGGGATTATACAAGGAGGTTATTGACTTTCTTCACAACGGTCAAGCTTGAGTATATCCCTCGGGACGAGAATCAGTTTGCAGATGCTCTGGCTACCATTTCATCTATGATCAAAGTTCAAGCTGTCAACTTTGTACCTCAGATTTTAGTGTCCAGACTTGACAGACCAGCATATGTATTTGCAGCAGATATTGTCAAAGATGATAAGCCTTGGTTCCATGACATTAAGTGCTTCTTGGAGGATCAAACATACCCACCTGGGGCATCTTCCAATGATAAGAAAACTTTGAGAAGGCTTGCTGGTAGTTTCTTCCTGAACACTGATGGTTCTTTGTACAAGAGAAACTTTGATATGGTACTCCTCAGATGCGTTGACAGAACAGAAGCAGACTTGTTAATGCACGAGGTGCACGAAGGATCCTTTGGTACCCATGTTGGAGGACACGCCATGGCCAAGAAGTTGTTGAGATCAGGCTATTACTGGATCACAATGGATGCCGACTGTTGTGCCTATGCCAGAAAATGCCATAAATGCCAGATCTATGCGGATAAAGTACATGTGCCTCCCAATCCTTTGAATGTGATGTCTTCACCCTGGCCCTTTGATATGTGGGGCATTGATATGATTGGCAAGATTGAACCAACTGCTTCTAATGGCCACAGATTCATCCTGGTTGCCATTGACTATTTCACCAAGTGGGTCGAAGCAGCTTCCTATGCAAACGTTACAAGACAAGTGGTAGCCAGATTTCTGAAGAGAGATATCATCTGTCGATATGGAGTACCCGAGCGAATCATTACTGACAATGGTTCCAACTTGAACAACAAAATGATGGCTGAGCTATGCCGGGACTTCGAGATCCAACACCACAATTCTTCTCCTTACAGGCCAAAGATGAATGACGCTGTTGAGGCAGCTAATAAGAATATCAAGAAGATTGTGCAGAAGATGGTAGTCACCTACAAAGACTGGCATGAAATGCTACCATTTGCTTTGCATGGGTACCGCACGTCAATCAGAACGTCCACTGGGGCAACACCGTATCAGATTGTGTATGGTATGGAAGCAGTCCTACCTGTTGAAGTTGAATTACCCTCTCTACGGGTACTGATGGATGTTAAGCTGAACGAAGCAGAATGGGTTCGGTCCCGATACGAACAACTGAGTCTGATCGAAGAGAAAAGATTGGTTGCAATCTGTCATGGGCAGCTATATCAGAAAAGAATGAAGAGAGCCTTCGATTAGAAAGTCAGGCACCGAGAGTACCAAGTAGGAGATCTTGTGCTGAAGAGAATCCTCCCTCCTCATACAGACCACAGGGGCAAGTGGACTCCGAACTATGAAGGACCATTCATGGTAAAGAAAGTTTTCTCTGGTGGAGCACTCATGCTCAGCACCATGGATGGTGAAGACTTCCCGTCCCCTGTGAATTCAGATGCAGTTAAAAAATACTTCGCATAAGATGACCCGTTGGACATAAAAACAGAATGTAAGTCCAGGCAAAAATAGGGCATCCCGGCGAGTCAAAAACAGAATAAAAGACTCGGGCAAAAATAAGGGAAAATAAGCACAAAAAAATACGTACACCCGCTAAGTTGAAAAGCCGCATTGGACAACTCAGGCAAAAAAGGGTATCCCGATGGATTGAAAACCCGAAAGGGCGATCCATGCAAAATAAGGGAATAAGCGAACAACTGCACTCTGAATTCGTCTGTATCACCTACAACCTGGTAAGCTTCGAAAGGATCAAGCTTCTTTCAGAATCAACCTTCTTCAAAAAGCAAGACGAGAAGAACGTCAAAAGTCATACGAGTCATAGCAAAGGAGGGAAGCTCCTCGAAGCATCATCAACATTGCCAGCTTTTTGTTTCTCAATTTATAACAATCTCCTCATTTCAGGGGATATGTTTCTTTGATGTATCTTGCCAATTCAGGGCACATGAATTAAATAAAATCAGATTTCCAGTCATGTTTCGCCTTGTACATTTTTATTTGCAAAGAATGTCTGATGTCTTTGAAAAACGGATTGCATAAATACAGATGTTTATCTTCAAAAAAAATGATACGTGCTTGCAGGAAATGTACTTGCTCCCAAGAGTGTCTGAACTCTCATAACGGGATCCAGTAAGGGATACCTCGGGATTACTTGTGCGTCTTTTGTCTTCGCAGGATTGCAGGCACTCAAAGCGCAACATGGGGCATGTAAGCTTCATCCCAGCAAGCTGGAAAATCAATACTCACTCAGTCTTAGCACTCAAAGTGTTTTCTCCCCAGCTGAGTTGCCACTTGTTGCTTCTCCCAGCCGAGTTGCCAATCATTCTTCCTCAGTCAAGCACAAAAGCCAGGGAACCATTCTCCCCACAGAGTCTCAGCCTCTATCCAGAAGAGCAACACATGAAGGAATCACAACAGAGTGAAGAAATCTCTTACAAACCCCAGCTGGGTCCCTCATTTACAGGAATAGGTCTATCATCGACCCATTTCCCCAAGCAGAATCATTTCATCAGATCTACCAACGATCTCATCCCCAGCTGGGATGTTCACTTCAAATAAGATCGGCCAGAGATCTTCACAGCAGCGGGATCCGAATCCCGGATCGGTATCTTTGCATAATCATGGCATTTGCATCATATTCACCCACAAAGCGTAGCATTCCGTTTAATACGGAGCATTACGGCAGAAATCAAACATATTGCATAATCATAAGCCATGTTTTGAATCAAGCACTTGTGAATAATGACAATCCATCAACAATATACGGAATTCCCCCCAGATTCCCCAGCAAAAGCAGTTGCCTCCCATTCTCCCAAACACCAGTATATACTCCTTATGGCACCCGTCCGTGTTATATCCCCAGCAGAAAGCCAAAGACATCCTCTTTGCACTCACAAATATGTATATACGTAACTTCCTTGACATCCGTCCATGTCATTTTCCCCAGTACAGTAACATAAACACTTTGTATATCAGATATTTGTTTATACTATACTTTTCTCCTTTTGATACTCGTCCGTGTCGCTCTCCCCAGCAAGTTAAACACTCATCTATACACCACTCATACTAGTCATACTTATACAGATACTCGTCCGTATCTTGTATACACCAGTTATATCCCCGCAGATTCAACACTAGTCCTTGTTCTTTGTTAACCAGTTGGTACTCGTCCGTACCATCATCTCAGAACATGCGTCAAGCGTTTGTTTCTACCTGATACTCGTCCGTATCACAGTATTAAGGATGCTCGTCCGCATCTTTAATCCATACACTGTGTCAAACACTCTTGTCTTCTCGAATATAGATACTCGTCTGTGTCTACCATTCCCCAGAAGAGTCCCTTCAGATTCAACACTCGTCCGTGTTCTCTGTTAACCAGTTGATACTCATCCGTATCATCATCCCTGAACACGTGTCAGTATTTGTTTCTACCCGATACTCGTCCGTATCGTAGTCTTAAGGATGCTCGTCCGCATCTTTAATCTATACACAAACATCTAAACACTTATACCCTTTATTTCTTGGATGAAAACACTCGTCTGTGTTTACTATTCCCCAGTAGATCACCAACAAAGCAATTTTCTTTTTATCTGACATTCGTCCTATGTCATGATAAGCCTTGAGAGCAGCCGTACCCTGCTAGGTGGTCGTCCTCCACCTCTTGATGATCGTCCTTCATCATGCTCATCCGATGGCCGTCCCCATCGTTGATTTTCTATCCGACATTCGTCCTATGTCGTGATATTTAGCAGCCGTCCCCTGCTAGGTGATCGTCCTTCACCTTTTTGATGATCGTCCTTCATCATTTTATCCAATGGCCGTCCCCATTGTTGATTTTGGTTATCTGACATTCGTCCTATGTCATGATAAACCTTGAGAGCAGCCGTCCCCTGCTAGGTGGTCGTCCTCCACCTCTTGATGGTCGTCCTCCATCATGCTCATCCGATGGCCGTCCCCATCGTTGACCTTTGATCCGGCATTCGTCCTATGTCGCGATATTTTCGGCAGCCGTACCCTGCCAGGTGGTCGTCCTCCACCTTAGATGACCGTCCCTCATCTTAACCCTTACAGAGCAGCCGTCCCCTGCTAGGTAATCGTCCTTCACCTTTGATGACCGTACCTTATCATCTGTTTATTTCATTTATTCTTTAACCCGATGGCCGTCCCCGTCGTGGTCCCTTTACTTTTTAGCCCGATGGCCGTCCCCATCGTTGTTTGCTTTGCTTTATGAACTTGATGGCCGTCCCCGTCATGTTTCATTAATCCCCAGAGAATCTTACAGCTTTATCTTGATGGTCGTCCCCATCATAATCCCTTTTACCCCCAGCATGTCGGCTGTCCCCTTCATTGTTTTATTTGTCGCACTTTTCCCAGCATGTCGGCCGTCCCCGTCATTGCTTTATTTTTCGCACTTTTCAGCATGTCGGCCGTCCCCGTCATTGCTCTTTACCCAGCAGTCGTCCTCTGCTCGACGGTCGTCCTCCGTCGCCTATACTTTACAATATACTTTATTTTTCTTTTACAATCTATATCCCTTTTCTTCTTCCTTCTGTGAGTGCAAATTTTGGACTGTCTTTGGTATTCAACCACAAGTTATCTTGTTTGCCTGTTAAGTCGTCGCTTACATCCTACACAGCTAACTCATGTTTGAATAGGGGCAGCTGTAAACACCCCAAATTTGCCCTCACCCATTCACACCATAGCTTGTAATCTTTTCATATGCATAAACTCAATCATACCATCTCATATTACATTTTTTATTCACTGCATTGGTTCTAGGTCATCTGCATCTAGGGTTTGTGATCTGAGCAATCCAAGAGCTTTTTGAGCCACTCCAAAGGTCATCAATCACTTCAAAGGGGTCCATGTATGTTCAAGTATCATATTATATCCTCTCAAAGTCAAGAATGTCAAAGAATCACAAGAACTGAGAATGACATGGAGGCAGAGCCAGGTTTGACTGCACAGTTGACCCAGAATTAGGGTTTTGGTTTCAAAGGCCATAACTCCAATTTTTTTTGGTCATTCTTGTTTCTATTGGTCTCTATATGGTATAGGAAGTATGCATATCAATTTTCATGAAGAAATTCCATGGGGAAGTCATCTGATCAAGAGTTGACTTTTCAAGCAAGTCAGTGCAAAATCAGGGCATCTGAGGCCCCCAATGACCCAACCAAGGGGTGTTCTTCATCATTTTGATTGTATATGATCTTTATTTGATCATGGAAGATGTTGGAAGTTCACAAAATTGAAGAATTTCAAGTCTTTTGCAAAGTTGACTTTTTGGGCAAGTTTGACTTTTAATGAAATTGTCATTTTAGGCAACTTTTTCAACCTTTACTTTTTGATTCAAAAGAGCTTCAAATGAAAAAACTTTGGTCATGAAAGTTGTAGAATGGATCATTCCCTTTTCAAAAAGTACAAGAACATGACCTAATTCATTTTGGATCAAAAGTTATGACTTGTCAAAGTTGGCAAAAATCACAAAATTTCAAAGTTTCCACCAAAGAGGCATTTTGCAAAATGACTTGATCAAGTGTTCTAAAGATATCAAATGCACTTCTAATCTTCATACAAACATGTACCAATACCTAAAAGTCAGTTTGCATCAAAGAAGCATCACATTTCATGCCTTGAATCTCAAGAATTCACAAAGGGACCAGAACTTGTGAAATTTGCAAAACACATCATAAACTTTATGCAACTTGCTGAATCATCTCAAATCAAGTTCCATGGTTCTCCCTAAACACAGCTGAACACAACCATGCTCCTGTCTTAGCCTGCCACTTGCCCATACCTCCAAGTACAACTTGCTTGACTTTTTGCAACTTGAAGCCATACCAATCCCACAGTGACACAACCACTCTCTGCCCAATCCAGACTTTACAAACACATCCCAAGGCTTCATTTTCATAGGATACACAAGGCTGAAACCTCCCACAAGACAGGATTCACAAAATCTCTCCAACTTGCATTTTCCTTTGAAACACTCTCCACAAGCCTCAAACACAAAAACAAACTTCACAAACAAACTCTACACACCTTCCTGGTCACAAAGCACCCTTCACCACAGCCTGAAAGCCATTGAATCAAAGACACGATCATCACCTGCCCTTGAACAGAACTCAAGCAAACTCTCAAACCAGCCATTGCAAACTTCAAACAAACCTTGCAAGCTTCTTAGGAGGATCAGTGGAGTAGATTTGAGCCAAAGAAACAGCCTAAAAGCTCTGGAATCGAAAGCTCCATCTCAGGTATCATCCAAGAACTTTTTTCCAGAACTTGTCTTTTGAGTTACAAATTGATTCTATGTGATGTGCTGATCATTTTAAGCTTTGAATCATTGAAAATGGTTGCGTGTGTAGAATGTATTTGATCTCTGAAACTTTTGTGTTGTTTTCCGTTTTGATTCGTGCCTCATGATTCAGTGGAAATGAATGGATTTTAGGGTGGGGTTTAGGTTTAGTGATGATTAATGGTTGATTCTGGAGAGTTTGGCACGTTTTCATGGTATATTGAGAGAGATTGAAAGATGAGATAGCCGGAGAAGACGACCGGAACAGTGTTCCGGTCGCCTGAGAGTGATTAGGGCATGGATTAGGGTTTAATCTTTAATTAGCGAAATTTGAATATGGGCCGTCCAGATGCGAGCCAGGTCCACTCCCGCGCGTGTGAATTTGAATCTGGGCCCTTAGATGCGCATACTTTTCTTTTTTCAATTTAAATTCATTTTATTTTTCATTTTATTTCATTTAATTTCTCCATTTAATTTAAAATAGCAAAACCATTTTAAAAATTCTGAAATTTTTTATACAGACTTTTATTTAATTTCAGAAACCAAAAACATTTTTATTTTTATTTTTTGCATTTAAAAATATTTTTAAATCATTTAAAAGTTTATTTTTAATTAATTAATGAGAATTAATTAATTAAAAATACTTTTAGGTATTTAAAAATCACCAAAAAATCCATGAAACATTCATAATCATTTAGAAACATTTTCCAACCCTCAAACCAAATTTCTTTTTTGATCTTGATGTCTTTTGAGAATTTTTCATGGAATTAAAATCATTTCAAGGCATTATTTTGATCCAAAATTCAAAAAAATCATTTCTGCCTAACCATTGAGAGTTGGACTTTGATTCTTCTTGCATTGCATTTTGTTTAGCATGTAGTTTGTGAGATTAAATTGGCATGATTTGATCTTTCATTTTCAATTTGTTTGACATTTTTCTTGTTAAGGTACCCCTAAACCCTAGAAATTTTAGGAAATTCATAACTTGCATTAGGTTAAGAGTTGGAACCTCTCCTTTGGGCAGTGAGTTAGTATAGGTTTAGGGTTCCTTTGAGTGCATTTTCAATTTTTTATCTTGATGTTTGCTTCTGATTTTGGTTTTTGTTTGATGCATTGATCATAAACCCTAATTTGGGCTTCCATATGCATCCATCTTGCATTTGCTTGTATACCTTGACTTTCCATAGCATTTTGTGCATCCATTTGATTCATTTGACATCTTAAGACATATTGAAAGCATGTTTGATCATTGTATCTTGCATTTTTCCATGTTGTATGTCATTTGCATCTCATAACTTGTCATGTATGTTCATGGTTCTTAACTTGCCCCATTTGCATCCATAAGTTTGTATGATCATCCCCATGTGTTGTTTCATGTTTGCATCATCTCATAGCATCATTATCATCTCATATATGCTTCTGGTTTTGATTTACATCATGCCATTTCATTTCATTTTGCATTGCATTGCATTTCTTTCACTAACTTTTCAGGTGGTAAGCAACTTTGAGAAGTGAATTTGCCTTCACTTCTCACATTTTCTTTTCATCTCTTTTATGCATCCATGCTGCATTTTGTTATGTGTTTGAGATTGAGCTTGCCCATTCTTTTTCTTCTTACTTTCTTTCCTCAAGTGACTTGTCTTCTTAAGTGAAGCAAGTTACTTTGCTTCTCTTGGCTCCTTTTCATCTGCTTCCTGGTGGTTCTTCTGAAGTTCTCTCTTGTTAAACCTCACAAACCTTAGGAACAACCAAGCATGCCAATGATTAGGGTTTTGATTAGTCCCCCTTTTAGATTTTACCTTTGTGTCTCATTGAGTCTTCTCTTCTCATCTCATAATCAGGGACTAAACCCTAAAGGTTTTAAGGCTTTGTGCTTAAGCTTATGCCTGCATCCTTCTATTAGGATGGAGTGTATAACTTTAATCCTAAGTGTTAAACCCTTAATGTGTTTAACTCCTTTAATCAATCCACATAATAATCATCAAGACATCACACTTGTAACTTGGGCCTTGCATTAGGGTTCTATTTCTTCCTTAACTGGTTAAGAAGGACTAACCCTAGTGTTAATGGACAAGTCCCCCTCAAGTTGTCTTACAAACCTTAAAAATCACTTCATCATCATATCATTAAATAAAATCCACTTAATCAAAGGCTTGTTTTGTCATGAGTTTAATCCCTAATCATGGATTAAGTTGAGGAGCATTCCTCAGCTTAAACATTCTCATCTGTTATCCTTCTATTAGGATGGTGTAATGAGTCTGTTTAATCTTTGATTATGGCTTAACCTCATTACTTAACACTAAACAAAAACCACAAAAACATCTAAATAATCACAAGTAGGTTAATGATCTTAATCCTACACCATGGTGATTAAGTGTGAGAAGCTGACTTCACACTTAAGGTATTCTCATTACCCCTAATCAGAGGGAAGATGTGATGAGTTTACTAAATCCATTGGTTTAGGCTTAAGCTCATTTTCTTATGACAAACTCTCAAAAGCAATAAAAGACTGAAAACACAAAAATAAACAATAATCGTCTCCTCCGGGATTCTTTTCTCATCTCACTCACTCACAAACGAGAACTTTCTTCTTCCGTCTAATGCAAGACAGTTTGCACCTGAGCCAGACAGGTCATACACTTGAGCATAGACAAGTAAGCAGTTCATCAGTCAATTTATCTTTCAGTCTCTTTGGGTCGAACTACGGTGTTCTGACTTCCTCATTGCACGAGAGGATACATAGGCATAACTTAACAGTTATCGAACAAAAGTCTCTGTATATTCCCCCTCCTTCCAGCATCATTCTCTAAACCTCATGATCTTGAGTATCTTATTCCTGTTCCTACACTGACACTTCATTTATACACTTCACTTCTCTTACACTGACACCTGTACATCCTTTTCCAGCTCTTTTGCACACAAATTGCACTGACACTACCCCTTTGAAACACAAATCTTTTAAGCGTGGATCCCGTCGAGTACGACGGAAAATCTGGGTGCTAATACCTTCCCAGGTTGTAACCAACCCCCTTTCTCAGTCTCTCTGGTTCGCAACCGTCTTATCCATATCTTTCTAGGTCTATGCAGCATTGCCTTTCCTCCGGGATAAAAATGCCTAGCTGGCGACTCTATTCATTTCCTGTGAGTTCACTCCTGTGTGTTCTCGCACCCTCTTTCGCCGACCGTTCGCGTCTGTACCCCATTTGACCCGGTGTCATTTGGTGGGAGCGACACTTTATAGGTTTAATCATAACTTGAGAATTTCATTTGAATTAAGGGTCATTTAAACCCTATTTTTGAACCCTAACTTGGAAAAATCTTTTCTGCCTAACCAAGAAGAGTTTGTGAATTATTCTTTTTGCATTGTTTTGTGCATATCATGTAGTATATAGAATATTTTTGGCATGAATTTATATTTCATTTTCAATTTGTTTGGCATTTTACATTGAAGATCACCCAAACAACCCTAGATACTTAGGAAATCCATAACTCCTTCTAGGTTTAGCTTCTGACCTCCCCCTTTGGATGGTAACCTAGTATAGGTTTAGGGTTCCTTTGAGTGCATTTTCAATTTTTTATCATGTCATTTGCTTTTGTCTTTGCCATTTGCATCTCATCTTTTCATAAAACCCTAATTTTGCATCTTCACTTGCATTCATCTTGCATATGCATCCATACATGAACTTGCCATGACATTTTATGCATTCACATGTCATCTTAGACATATTAGGACAATTTAGAATCATGCTTGATCATTTCTTCATTCACTTGCCATGATTTGCATTCATTTCCATTCATTAACTTTCATGAACTTTCAAACTTCAAAGCATGCTTCCATTTGTATCTCATCTTTGTATGATCATTCATATACACTTTGTACGTCTTTGCATCATGTCATTAGCATCATCTTCATCATGTGTATGCTTTTGGTTTTGATCTTTGTCATTGCATATGCATCATTCCATTTCATTTCTTTCCTTATGCATCTTGTGCTAACTTTTCAGGTTAATGGTAAGTTGTTTGATAGGTGAATTTTCCTTCACCTCCCACTTCTTCTCATCTTTTTTATATTGCATCTTTGCTGCATTTTTGATTTTCTTTGAGTGGGCTTGTTCACTTGTGTTCCTTTTCTTTCACTTTCTTTCTTTAAGTTACTTATCTTCTTCATTGAAGTAAGTAACTTATTCTTCTGCTTCATCCTCCTTTCATCTGCTTCTTCCATTGGTGGCTTCCTTGAAGATATTTCTTAAAATCCTTACAAATCATAGGAACATACAAGCATGATAATAATTAGGGTTGTGATTAGTCCCCCTTATATTTTTACCTTTGAGTCTCCTTGAGTCTCTCTTCTCATCTCAATAATCAGAGACTAAACTCTTAAAGTTTTAGGACTTTGGAATTAGGGTTATGCCTACATCCTTCTCATAGGATGGAGTGTATAACTTTAATCCTAAGTGTTAAACCTTTAATTTGTTTAAACCTCTTAATAAAATCATCTTAATAATCACTAAGACTTCATCTTGTAACTTGGGCCTTACATAAGGGTTCTAATTCTTCCTTTATGGTTAAGAAGGACTAACCCTAGTGTTTATGGACAAGTCCCCCTCAAGTTGTCTTACAAATCATAAAACTCATTTCTTGATCTCATCCTATTAATTAAAATCCACTTAATAAAGGCTTGTTTTGTCATGAATTTAATCCATAGTCATGGATTAAGTTGAGGTATCTTCCTCAGCTTAAGTGTGCTCATCTATTATCCTTCTATTAGGATAGTGTAATGAGTCCACTAATCCTTGATTATGGCTTAAACTCATTACTTAACACTAAACAAAAACCCAAAAACATCTAAATAATCACAAATAGGTTAATGATCTTAATCCTACATCATCATGGCAATTAAGTTGAGATGCTTATCTCATACTTAAGTAGGCTCATTATCCCTAATCATGGAGGATATAATGAGTCTACAAACCTTTGATTTAGGCTTAAGCTCATTAACTTATGACAAACTCCAAAAACAATAAAAGACTGAAAACACAAAAAACAAACAATAATCGTCTCCTTCGGGATTCTTTTCTCATCATCTTCATTCACAAACGAGAACTTGCTTCTTCCGTCTAATGCAAGACAGTTAGCACTTGAGCCAGACAAGTCATACACTTGAGCATAGACAAGCAGGCAGTTGACAGTCAATTTATCTTTCAGTCTCTTTGAGTCAAACTACGGTGTTCTGACTTCCTCATTGCCCGAGAGGATACGTAGGCATAACTTAACTGTTATCGAACAAAAGTCTCTTTGTCTTCCCCCTCTTTCAGCATTCTCTTTTAAGCCTCAATCCTGAGCATTTCACTTCCCTTTTGTACTGACACTTGTAGATTCTTTCTCCAGCTTTTTCACACAGATAGCACATACATTACCCCTCTAAACACAAACTTTCAAGCGTGGATCCCGTCGAGTACGACGGACAATCTGGGTGTTAATACCTTCCCAGGTTGTAACCAACTCCCTTTCTCAGTTTCTCTGGTTCGCAACCGTCTTATCCATCTTTTCCCAGGTTTATGTAGCATTACCTTTCCTTCGGGATAAAAATGCGTAGCTGGTGACTCTATTCATTTCATTTTATTTTTTCCTTTCGCCGACCGTTTGCGTCTGTACCCTATCTGACCCGGTGTCTTTTCAGGGGAGCGACACTTACGAAGGACTTGTGACCTACACTTATCAAACCACAATCCTCATTTATACAACTGGTACCTCAAGTCCTTTCGGATGCTCTTGCGAAACACAAAGTAACCGCGAAGAGACTTAATCAAGACTTTACGGAGGACCCTAAAGCAATACCTAATTCATGATTCACTTTAGCTTAAGGGGAACCTAGATACCTCACAAGTCGTACCATTTTATTTCCATTAAGTCACACTTTCCAAATTAACAAAGTTTTGGTAATTTGACAAGGTCGGTAAAAGTCAGGAAAAAGTCGTGTAGAAATAACATCTTTTGGCATCAACAATTTTTAAATATTTTTCGCTTCGATTCGATAAGCGGAACACTAAAATCGGATGCGCGGATCACAAGTTATGAATTAAAAACAAAGTTGAAACTTCCAAGTCTCGCCGAGCGAGGGTTTTAGCTCGTTGAGCGAGGAAATCCCCGTATTTGCTCGATGAGCGAGCTATATCAGATCAACAATTTCTTCTGCAGAATTTCACTGCTCGCTGAGCGAGCTCTGCCATTTCCAGAAAAACTCAGCTTACGGGAAACATACCATTCCATGCCAAAATCATCCAAAACACCAACAAAAATAGGATAACAACACTAAACATGTTCATAGGCATAATGTGAGCAACTTAGTTAGGTTTAATCGAATTTCTAACCGTTTAAAAAATTTGTTTTCAAGATTTCTACCAAAACCCTAAAACTCATAAACTTTAAAACTCAACCAAAAACTAAAACAAAAGTATCTAACTACGAACCCACCTCAAGATAGAAAGATTGACGAAAGAAATGAGTTGATTCGACGAACGGATGATAGAGAATGATGAAATTGAAGCTTAGGGTTTTCTTCCTCTTTTCCTTCTCTTTTCTCTTCTTTTCTTCTTTTCCTTTCTCTCTTCTTTTCTTACTAACTTCCTCTTTTTCCTTTTTCTCCTCTTATATAACAAAATATATAAAAACTTAAATTTCTTACCTATGGGTCCAAAAATAGAGAGTATCCAAAAATTCATCTTAATCCTTAATTTAAATAAAACCTCGACACAAATAATATCAGTTATCCAATTTAAATTTCTGTTTACTTTAAATAGTTTTTCATTAAAATTTCTTAGAATAAACCGAAAATCTTACTAGTATTAAATAATATTATTTAGAGAGTTAAATCAATTACGGGGTGTTACAAGATGTGTAATATGGGTTTATTTTACATGTAAAACATGTTCTAACAAGGTTCCCAGAGTTATAGATCCATTTTCGGATATTACTGGCTTACATAACTACTTGTGCATGATAATAATATTCTCAAGAGAAACGCGTCTAAGTGTAGCATTGCGTGAAAACTACCTCAGGTATACATCTGGATAATCACCGCTCACATCCTAAAAAGGCCAAGTGGGATAAATGGATACTAAGGCCCTCATTTTCTCAGGCTCCCAGATTGGAAAAAGTAATGGCATTACGAATACTCATAACGACATCAGTAATTCCAAAGGGTCTTCCACTGGGTGTGATTATATCATATGTTACTCATGCATAGGATTACTCCAAACGTGCAACTTTTGATTATACCACTATCATATCTTATTTGTACACTTATATCCGGGTTAGGACCCATCTCACCTCATATGGATCAACAAATAACCCCAAAACATGGCAAATAACACCAACAATAATAATCACAAATATATACAAGTAGGTTTAACCCTCTTGGGGATAGTAAAGTTCCTAGTAGATTCTCCATTTCTGTCGCAATAAGAATCGGGAGCCAAGCTATCAGATTAACTTGACTCCAAGGGAAGGGTAAAAGATCCAAATAAACCATAAATATGCAATGTAAACAATGCATAAGATATCTAATTTTGGGGTTGGTTATACTAAGGGAAGGTACTAGCCCTAAGTATCTATAGTATCCTATATGAACCTCTTATTATATTGATGTTATCTGTGATTAAGTTATTTTCTATTGATTGGGGAGTTGATTGATTTTGGGTAATGAGAGTGGGAAATGTTTTTGTTGTTTTTGTAAATAAAAGGGGTAAAAACTAAAAAGTAGCTCGCTAGGATTTCACAATCCTATGCCTATGTATCCTATAATAGGAAGTCAGAGAGATTTTAGTTCTACTAACTACAATTGAAGATAATGTTTGTTAGGTTTTAGGAGAAGAGACAAGTTGTCATCTTAAGGGAGATATCTCACCTATACCACCACAAACATAGGGAAATGGTATCTTTGCATTATAAGATAAGGACTTAAACTTAGATTTAGAATCAACAAGTATGCCACTTACATCAATTAAATGAGAAGTTTCAAAAGTTTGATTTGTGTTGTGGGGATATAAGATACATGTCTTCTATAGAGATTGCTCATGTATAAAAATATGATTATAACAAATTAGGGTTTATGGTGTGGTGTACATAAACATTAATGCAAAAAGAAACTTAACATAATAAAATGAATCAAGATTTAATAAATATAACATCAAGAGTGAAATCAACATACAAGTCTGATTAAGCATGGTATTACGACAATGACAAGACATAAACAAACATAAAACAAGTAGACATGTTAACATTGTGGAAGTTTATGAAGGAAATACTTGAATTAATTTTAAAAGATTTTAACAAGATAAATACAAGATCAATACATGGTTAAATCAAAGTTTAAAGAGAAACAAAATTCAAGTGGAAGCACTAAACATGCATCAAGATGTTTTCAAAAGATCAATCAAACAAAACCTTAAAGTTTCATCTAAACATTTATTTAATCAAAATATTTTTCAAAGAAAGGTCATTTAATCATGGTATAATTGTAGAACCCTAATTTTGCCCCTAATATTTTGAATATTTTTATTTGCATCATTGCATACAAACAATATCATGCATTGGTTCTTCTATCCTTCTCAGTTGCAGATTTATACCTCACAGGGGATCACCATTTCTTTTGTATGCCTTTTATTTGTTTATATTTACTAACATCTAATCAAAATCCAAAAATATTTTGTTTTTCCCTTTTATTAACTTTTTTCAGGAAGGAAGCAAGAATATTAAAACAGTTCCTTAGTTTGAACATAATTCATCTGAACAAAGTCAACGTTGATCTGTAAGCAATTCAAATTCATATGATAAAGGATTTCCCAAGATTTATTGATTATTATTCAAGGAATTACGAGGTACATGTGTTTATTTTCATGCCTTCTTTGACGAGCAAACGAATCAAGCCAAAACCACAACAATGCAAGAAATGGTAATGTTTTTTCAAAATTTGTATTGTGTAACCGGTTAGCACCCAAGATGTAACCGATTACACACGTAAATTTTTGGAAACTTTGGCATCAATTTCAAATTTTGTGATTTTGCACCAAATTTATTTTTTGATCACATGTGGAATATTCTAGACCATCTCCATTTATTTCCCCTACATCATCAAAATTAATTCCTACCGTGCACCTTTATTAGTCACCACTCTTTTGCTAATTTCCCTTCAAATTTGAATTCATAGGCCTAATTTCGATCTCCCAAACCAAGCTCCAATCCACTTAATTTCCATAATAAAACTCTATAAATAGAACCATTATTTCATTCAATTATCAAGCTTTTGAGATCCAAAAAACCTCTTGCAAATTATATCCCCAAGAATTCTAATTGAACGTTAGCAAGAATTCTAATTGAAATCTTGTTTAACTTTGAGCTAAACCTACATCTGTCGCTCCCACTAAATGAAGCCGGGTCAAATAGGGTACAGACGCGAACGGTCGGCGAGAGGAACAATGAGAACACACAGCCGTGAACTCACTGGGGGTGAATAGAGTCGCCAGCTAGGCATTTTTATCCCGGAGGAAAGGTAATGCTGCATAGACCTAGAAAGATATGGATAAGACGGTTGCGAACCAGAGAGACTGAGAAAGGGGGTTGGTTACAACCTGGGAAGGTATTAGCACCCAGATTGTCCGTCGTACTCGACGGGATCCACGCTTAAAAGATTTGTGTTTTAAAGGGGTAGTGTCAGTGCAATCTGTGTATACAATAGCTGGAAAAAGATGTACAGGTGTCAGTGTAAAAGAAGTGAAGTGTGATATGAAGTATGAAAGTGTCAGTATAAGAACAGAGTGAAATGCTCAAGATCATGAGGCTAAAGAATAAAGCTAGAAAGAGGGGGAATATACAGAGACTTTTGTTCGATAACTGTTAAGTTATGCCTACGTATCCTCTCGTGCAATGAGGAAGTCATAACACCGTAGTTCGACCCAAAGAGACTGAAAGATGAATTGACTTGTGAACTGCTTGCTTGTCAATGCTCAAGTGTATGACCTGTCTGGCTCAGGTGCAAACTGTCTTGCATTAGACGGAAGAAGCAAGTTCTCGTTTGTGAGTGAGTATGATGAGAAAAGAATCCCGGAGGAGACGATTATTGTTTGTTTTTGTATTTTCAATCTTTTATTGCTTTTGAAGGTTTGTCATGAGTTAATGAGCTTAAGCCTAAACCAATGGATTTAGTAAACTCATCACATCTTCCCTCTGATTAGGGGTAATGAGAATACCTTAAGTGTGAAGTCAGCTTCTCACACTTAATCACCATGGAGTAGGATTAAGATCATTAACCTACTTGTGGATTATTTAGATGTTTTTGGTGTTTTTGTTTAGTGTTAAGTAATGAGATTAAGCCATAATCAAGGATTAAACATACTCATTACACCATCCTAATAGAAGGACAATAGATGAGAACGTTTAAGCTGAGGAAAGCTCCTCAACTTAATCCATGATTAGGGATTAAACTCATGACAAAACA
The DNA here is from genome assembly GCA_963966055.1 of Lathyrus aphaca. NCBI lineage: Eukaryota > Viridiplantae > Streptophyta > Magnoliopsida > Fabales > Fabaceae > Lathyrus > Lathyrus aphaca. The sequence goes on from OZ014520.1 coordinate 452,224,138, forward strand.
AGCCTTTGATTAAGTGGATTTTATTTAATGATGAGATGATGAAGTGAATTTTATGGTTTGTAAGACAACTTGAGGGGGACTTGTCCATTAACACTAGGGTTAGTCCTTCTTAACCAATTAAGGAAGAATTAGAACCCTAATGCAAGGCCCAAGTTACAAGCTTGATGTCTTGATGGTTATTAAGTGAATTGATTAAGAGATTTAAACACATTAAGGGTTTAACACTTAGGATTAAAGTTATACACTCCATCCTAATAGAAGGATGCAGGCATAAGCTTAATCACAAAGCCTTAAAGCCTTTAGGGTTTAGTCTCTGATTATGGGATGAGAAGAGAAGACTCAAAGAGAGACACAAAGGTAAAACTAAGGGGGAAGACTAGTCAAAACCCTAATCATTGTCATGCTTGGTTGTTCCTAAGGTTTGTGAGGTTTACAAGAACAATCCTCAGTGGAACCACCAAGAAGTAGATGAAAGGATTAAGAGAAGCAAAGTGACTTGCTTCATTCAAGAAGTCAAGTCACTTGAAGAAAGAAAGTAAGGAGAACAAGAAAGAGCAAGCTCAATCTCAAACACAAACAAAAAAGCAGCAAGGATGCATAAAAAGAGATGAAGAGAAGTTATGAGAAGTGAAGGCAAATTCACTTCTCAAGATAACTTACCACCTGTAAAGTTAGTGAAAGAAATGCAATGCAATGCAAAATGAGATGAAATGGTATGATGAGAAACAAAACCAGAAGCATTTACATGTTGTTAATGATGCTATGAGATGTTACAAACATGAGGCAGCACATGGGGATGATCATACAAGCTTATGAATGCAAATGGGGCAAGTTAAGAACCATGAACATACATGAAAAGTTATGAAGTGCATATGACATACAACAAGGAAAATGCAAGATGCAATGATCAAACATGCTTTCAATATGTCTTATGATGCTAAATGGATCACATGGATGCTTGAAATGTCAAGGCAAGTCATGTTATGCAAGCAAAATGCAAGATGAATGCATATGGAAGCCCAAATTAGGGTTTATGATCAAAGCATCAAACACAAACCAAAATCAGAAGCAAACAACATTATAAAAAATTGAAAATACACTCAAAGGACCCCTAATCCTATACCAAACCAATGCCCAAAGGAGAGGCTTCAACTCTTAACCAAATTCAAGTTATGATTTTCCTAAGTTTTCTAGGGTTTTAGGGTTCCTTAACAAGAAAATTACCAAACAAATGGAAAATGAAAGATCAAATCATGGCCATTTAATCTCACAAACTAAATGCTAAACACAATGCAATGCAAAAAGAATCAAGGTCCAACTCTTCATGGATAGGCAGAAATGATTTTTTGAAGTTTGGATCAAAATAATGCATCAAAATGATTTTAATTCAATGAAAAATTCTCAAAATGCATCAATATCAAAAAATAAATTTGGTTTGAAGGTTGGACAATGTTTCTAAATGTTTTTAAAGGTTTCATGAATTTTTTGGTGATTTTTAAATACCTAAAAGTATAATTAATTAATTAATTCTCATTAATTAATTAAAAAGAAACTTTTAAATATTTAAAAATACTTTTTTAATGCTAAAAATGAAAATAAAAATATTTTTGTGCTTCTAAAATTAATGAAACTCAGGATAAAAAATTTCATAATTTTTAAAGCATTTTTGCTATTTTTAATAAATTGAACAAATCAAATGAGAAAAAAATGAAAATAAAAATTAATAAATGAAGAAGTAAGCAGATCTAATGGCTCGTATTCAAACTGGGGTGGAGATGGTTGACTGGCGCGTCATCCAAGGGCTGAGGCTTGCCCTAATTAAATTAATTTAATTATGATTAATTAAACTAATGAAAGGGGATTAGGGCAAAATGAGTGAATCTGGGCCAGTCGTTCACGCGCCAAGTCAAAGGGGTCAACTAATCCAACGCACGAAATTCAAGTGCCACTTAATGACTGGGATTAGGGCTAAGTACTCTCAGGTGACCGGAGGGAAGCTCCGGTCATCTTCTCCGGCAATGTCAAAACCCTAGATCATGATTCAGGCCACCATCCATCAAATTAAAGCCAGGGAAACGTTCCTCTATTCAAACCTCACTCAAATCATCTCTCAAACTAAATTTCTCATGCTCAAATGAAGAGAATCGAAGCCATGAAGATTCACGAGCAAAGTTTCAGAGCCCTGGTAAATCCTCATTTCTCACTCATTTTTAATTCTAAACCCATCCCCATGATCAGCAAGACATACACAACCAGATTATAACTTAAAATGCAAGCTCTGAGAAAAAATGTTCATGGCCATACCTGAGATGGAGACTCCTGTTTCTGGGCTTTCAGAGTTATTCTTTGGTGCAAGCTTGCTCCACTGATTCCCCTGGTGCTAATGGTAGGTTTGGAATGAGCTTAAACAAGCTATTTTGAGAGGTCCAGTTCTGGTGTATCAGAAAATGGAGTCTGTGTGTGAGTGGTCTCAAGCTCTATCAATGGCTGATTCTGGTTCCTCTTTGTGTGTTTGATTTGTTGGTGAAGAGAAATGGGGTGTTTGATGGCTGGAAAATGAGATTCGAAGAGAGGAAGCTCTTTGACAGTTTTTTGGTATGCTGTGTTCTAGCTTGCTTCAATGCCCAATGCCTTGCTATAACATCTCCAAGTTGTGTGGATAGCCTGTGGGGCAGGTCAGTAGGGGTGGCTGCTCACTGTGCCATGAGTATGGGAACTTTTGCCAAAAAGTCAAGTTGGTTTGTACTAACAGCATGGGTCATGGCAGCAGCAGTTTGAAGTCATGTCTTGCTTCAGCTTGAGTTGAGGAGGGCCCTTGGATTGCTTGTAGCTGACTGCAACATATGGATCACAAGCTATGCTAGCTTTTGCAACTTGCCCACTTGATGTTTCCTCATGATTTTGTGCCATGTACATGAGACATTGCTTGCTGAATTTTGTAGCATGGGACTTCTTTTAGTCATGGCAATGCATAGAAAGTGATTAGTGATCACATAACTCTTTGGAGAATGATTTTGTCAAAAATCCCTCTTTGCACCCTTATGAAAAATGCCTTATGGAACTTTGAAAATCAAGGCAAGCAATGCAAAATTCCTTGGGCCAATTCTGTTTTTGGGGTCATGTATGATCATATGATGAAGTTTTGAAGTCATTTTGAAGTCACTAGAATGCTTGGTACATGAAATTGCAAGTTTTCCTTTTAGTGCATAACTTGAAATTTAATGATTTTTGCCAACTTTAACACACCATAACTTTTGATCCAAAATGAATTAGGTCATGTTCTTGTACTTTTTGAAAAGGGAAAGATCTAATCTACAACTTTCATGACCAAAGTTTTTCCATTTGAAGCATTTTTGGATCAAAAAGTAAGGTTTGAAAAGTGGCATAAAATGACATATTCCTTAAAAGTCAACCATGCCCAAAAAAGTCAACTTTGCAAAAACTTGTAATTCTTGAATTTTGTGAACTTCAACATTCTTCCATGATCAAATAAAGATCATATACACTCAACATGATGAAGATCACCCCTTGGTTGGGTCATTGGGGGCCTCAGATGCCCTAATTTTGCACTGACTTGTCTAGAAAGTCAACTCTTGATCAGATGACTTTCCCATGGAATTTCTTCATAAAAATTGATATGCATACTCCATATACCATATAGAGACCAATAGAAACAAGAATGACCAAAAAATTTGGAGTTATGGCCTCTGAAACCAAAACCCTAATTTTAGGTCATCTGTGCAGTTAAACCTGGCTCTGCATCCATACCAATCCCAGTTCTTGTGATTCTTTGGCATCCTTGACTTGGAGAGGATATAATATGATACTTGAACATACATGGACCCCTTTGAAATGATTGATGGCCGTTGGAGTGGCTCAAGAAGCTCCTGGATTGCTCAGATCACAAACCCTAGATGCAGATGACTTTGAACCAATGCAGTGAAACAAAGATGTGATATGAAATGGTATGATTGAGTTTATGCATATGGAATGATCACAAGCCATGGTGTGAATGGGTGAGGGCAAATTTGGGGTGTTTACAGCTGCCCCTATTCAAACATAAGTTAGCTGTGCAGGATGTAAGCAACGGCTTAACAGGCAAACAAGATAACTTGTGGTTGAATACCAAAGACAGTCCAAAATTTGCACTCACAGAATGAAGAAGAAAAGGGATATAGATTGTAATAGGAAAATAAAGTATATTGTAGAGTGTAGGCAACGGAGGACGACCGTCGGGCAGAGGACGACTGCTGGGTAAGGAGCAATGACGGGGACGGCCGACATGCTGGGAAAAGTGTGTGAAGTAAAGCAATGACGGGGACGGCCGACATGCTGGGGATAAAAGGTATAGCAAAGACGGGGACGGCCGACTAGCTGGAAAAAATAAGATACTATGATGGGGACGGCCATCAAATAAAGCTGCAAGATTTTCTGGGGATCGAATGAAACATGACGGGGACGGCCATCAAGTTCATAAAGTAAAGTAACCAACGACGGGGACGGCCATCGGGTTAAACTGAAAGGAAAAGGGACCACGACGGGGACGGACATCGGGTTAAAGAATAAATGAAATAAACGGATGATGAGGTACGGTCATCAAAGGTGAAGGACGATCACCTAGCAGGGGACGGCTGCTCTGTTGGGGATTAGATGAGGGACGGTCATCTAAGATGGAGGACGACCACCTGGCAGGGTACGGCTGCCGAAAATATCGCGACATAGGACGAATGCCGGATAAAAGGTCAACGATGGGGATGGCCATCGGACGAGCATGATGGAGGACGACCATCAAGAGGTGGAGGACGACCACCTAGCAGGGGACGGCTGCTCTCGAGGTTTGTCATGACATAGGACGAATGCCAGATAACCGAAATCAACAATGGGGACGGCCATTGGATAAAATGATGAAGGACGATCATCAAGAGGTGGAGGACGACCACCTAGCAGGGGACGGCTGCCGAATATCAACGATGGGGACAACCATCGGATGAGCATGATGGAGGACGACCATCAAGAGGTGGAGGACGACCACCTAGCAGGGTACGGCTGCTCTCAGGGTTTATCATGACACAGGACGAGTGCCAGATAAAAGAAATTGCTTGCTGGGGAATAGTAAACACGGACGAGTGTTTATATCCAAGAAACAAAAGGTATAAGTGTTTAGAGGCTGTGTATTGATTAAAGATGCGGACGAGCATCCTTAAGACTATGATACGGACGAGTATCAGGTAGAAACAAGTACTGACACATGTTAAGAGATGATGATACAGACGAGTATCAACGGGTTAACAGAGAACACGGACGAGTGTTGAATCTGAAGGGACTCTTCTGGGGAACAGTAGACACAGACGAGTATCTATATTCAAGGAGACGTAAGTGTTTTGACACAGTGTATGGATTAAAGATGCGGACGAGCATCCTTAAGAGTATGATACGGACGAGTATCATGTAGAAACAAACGCTTGACGCATGTTCTGAGATGATGGTACGGACGAGTACCAACTGGTTAACAAAGAAACACGGACGAGTGTTGAATCTGCGGGGATATAAATGGTGTATACAAGATACGGACGAGTATCTATATAAGTAAAGTAAGTATGAGTGGTGTATAGATGAGTGTTTAACTGCTGGGGAGAGTGACACGGACGAGTGTCAAAAGGGAGAAAAGTATAGTATAAGTTGCAAAAGTGTAAGCGACTGCGCTGGGGATATGACACGGACGAGTGTCAAAGAATTGTATATACAAGAATCTGTGAGTGCAAAGAGGAAGTCTTGGTTTTCTGCTGGGGGTATGACACGGACGGGTGTCAGGAAGCATCTGTAATACGGGTGGTCTTGTTTGTAAAGAATGTTCAGGCGACTTTACTGGGGAATGATGACACGGACGGGTGTCAAAATGAGTATATACTGGTGTTTGTGAACTGTGGGGCAGCTGTTTTTTGTTGGGGACTCTGGTGGGGATTTTGGGAAAGTATTCTGCATATTGATGGATTTATCATTCACAACATGGCTTATGATCATGCTATGTGTTTGATTTTTGCCGTAATGCTCCGTATTAGACGGAATGCTACGCTTTGTGGGTGAATATGATGCAAATGCCATGATTATGCAAGGGTATAGATCCGGGATTCGGGTCCCGTTGCTGCGAAGATCTCGGGTCGATCTGCTTAAAATGGACATCCCAGCTGGGGGATGAGATCATTGATAGATCTGATGAGACGCATCTGCTTGGGGAAATGGGTCAATGATAGACCTATTCCAGTAAATAAGGGACCCAACTGGGGTTTGTAGAAGCTTTCCGTACTCTGTTGTGACTCCTTCATGCGTTGCTCTTCTGGATAGAGGCTGAAGCTCTGTGGGGAGGATGATTTCCTGGCTTTTGCATTCTGCTGAGGGAGAAAAGATTGGCAACTCGGCTGGGAGAAGTTATCAGTGACAACTTAGCTGGGGAGAAAGCACCTCAGGTGCTGAGAATGAGTGTTGATTTGTCAGCTTGCTGGGATGAAGCTTTCATGCCCCAAGTTGTGCTTTGGACACCTGCAATCCTGCAAAGATAGAGAAACGCACAAATGATCCCGAGGTATCCTTTGCTGGATTCCGTCATAGGAGTTAGGCACTTTTGAGAGTAAGTATATTCCCTGCAAGCATGTGTTTTTATTTTTTAGAGAAAAGCATCTGTACTTAAGCGACCAGTTTTTTAGAGACATCAGACATTCTTTGCAAACAAAAATGTACAAGACGAAACATGACTGAAAAATCTGATTTTATTAATTCAAATGCCCTGAATTGGCGAGATACAGACAAGGAAACAAATCTCCTAAAATGAAGAGACTGTTACAAATTGAGAAACAAAGTGCTGGCGATGTTGACGACGCTTTCAAAGGAGCTTCCTCTTTCGCTATGACTCGTATGACTTTCGACGTTCTTCTCGTCTTGCTTTCTGAAGAAGGTTGGTTTTGATTGAAGCTTGATCCTTTAGAAGCTTACCAAGTTGCAGGTAATACAAGACGAATTCAGAATGCAGTTGTTCGCTTATTCCCTTATCTTGCATGGATCACCCTTTCGGGTTTTCAATCCATCGGGATACCCATTATTGCCTGAGTTGTCCAATGCGGCTTTTCAACTCAGCGGGTGTACATTTTTTTTATATTTATTTCCCTTATTTTTGCCCGAGTCTTTTATTCTGTTTTTGACTCGCCGGGATGCCCTATTTTTGCCTGGACTTACATTTTGTTTTTATGTCCAGCGGGTCATTTTATGCGAAGTATTTTTTAACTGCATCTGAATTCACAGGGGACGGGAAATCTTCACCATCCATGGTGCTGAGCATCAGTGCTCCACCAGAGAAAACTTTCTTTACTACGAATGGTCCTTCATAGTTCGGAGTCCATTTGCCCCTGTGGTCTGTATGAGGAGGGAGGATTCTCTTCAGCACAAGATCTCCTACTTGGTATTCTCGGTGTCTGACTTTCTGATCGAAGGCTTTCTTCATTCTTTTCTGATACAACTGCCCATGACAGATTCCAGCCAATCTTTTCTCTTCAATCAGACTCAGTTGCTCGTATCGGGACCGGACCCACTCTGCTTCGTTCAGCTTAACATCCATTAATACCCGTAGAGAGGGTAATTCAACTTCAACAGGTAGGACTGCTTCCATACCATACACAAGCTGATACGGTGTTGCTCCAGTGGACGTTCTGATTGATGTGCGGTACCCATGCAAGGCAAATGGTAGCATCTCATGCCAGTCTTTGTAGGTGACTACCATCTTCTGAACAATCTTCTTGATATTCTTATTAGCTGCCTCAACAGCGCCATTCATCTTTGGCCTGTAAGGAGAAGAATTGTGGTGTTGGATCTTGAAGTCCCGGCATAACTCAGCCATCATCTTGTTGTTTAAGTTGGAACCATTATCAGTAATGATTCGCTCGGGAACTCCATATCGACAGATGATATCTCTCTTCAGAAATCTGGCTACCACTTGTCTTGTAACATTTGCATATGAGGCTGCTTCAACCCACTTGGTGAAATAATCAATGGCGACCAAGATGAATCTGTGGCCATTTGAAGCAGTTGGCTCAATCTTGCCAATCATATCAATGCCCCACATGGCAAAGGGCCATGGTGAAGACATGATGTTCAAAGGATTGGGAGGCACATGCACCTTATCCGCATAGATCTGGCATTTATGGCATTTTCTGGCATAAGCACAACAGTCTGCATCCATTGTGATCCAGTAATATCCTGATCTTAGCAATTTCTTAGCCATGGCATGCCCTCCAGCATGGGTACCAAAGGATCCTTCGTGTACTTCATGCATCAACAAATCTGCTTCCGTCTTGTCAACACATCGGAGGAGTACCATATCAAAGTTCCTTTTGTATAAAGACCCATCAGTGTTCAGAAAGAAACTACCAGCAAGCCTTCTTAAAGTCTTCTTATCATTGGAAGATGCCCCAGGTGGGTATGTTTGATCCTCCAAGAAGCACTTAATGTCATGGAACCAAGGCTTATCGTCTTTGACAACATCTGCTGCGAACACATATGCTGGTCTATCAAGTCTGGACACTGAAATTTGAGGTACAAAGTTGGTAGCTTGAACTTTGATCATGGATGAAATGGTAGCCAGGGCATCCGCAAACTGATTCTCGTCCCGAGGGATATACTCAAGTTTGACCGTTGTGAAGAAAGTCAATAACTTTCTTGTATAATCCCTATAAGGTATCAGATGATCCTGGTGGGTGTACCATTTTCCGTTGGTTTGATTAACTACCAGAGCTGAATCTCCGAATATGGTCAATGTCTTGATTCTGAGGTCAATGGCTTCCTCAAGACCCATAATGCAAGCTTCGTATTCAGCCTCGTTGTTAGTGCAGTTAAAAGTGAGTTTTGCCGAGAAAGGCATGTGAACTCCTTTGGGTGTAATGAGTACTGCACCAACACCACGACCATTCATATTAACAGCCCCATCAAACATCATAGTCCATTCTTCCTCCGGGTCAGGCCCTTTAGTGTGAACAGGCTCTTCATGATCTTTTGTTTTAATGAACATGATGTCTTCATCAGGGAAGTCAAATCTCATAGGCTGGTAGTCATCAATGGGTTGCTCAGCAAGATATTCAGACAATACACTGCCCTTGATGGCTTTTTGAGAGGTGTACTGGATGTCATATTCCGTGAGAATCATTTGCCATCTTGCAACCCGTCCGGTAAGAGCTGGCTTCTCGAAAATGTACTTAACTGGGTCCATTTTTGAGATCAATAAGGTAGTGTGGGTCAACATATACTGTCTCAGTCGGCGAGCAGCCCACGCTAAAGCACAACAAGTTTTCTCGAGCAGTGAATAACGTTGTTCACAATCGGTAAACTTTTTGCTCAGGTAGTAAATTGCATACTCTTTTCGACCAGACTCGTCATGTTGGCCCAACACACACCCCATCGACTCTTCTAATACTGTCAAGTACATTATCAGAGGTCTTCCTTCAACTGGAGGCATAAGGATTGGTGGTTCTTGTAAGTACTCTTTGATCTTGTCAAAAGCCTTCTGGCAGTCTTCATTCCACCTGATCGTCTGTTCTTTTCTTAACAGCTTGAACAAAGGTTCGCAGGTCATTGTAAGGTGAGATATGAACCGTGAAATGTAGTTCAATCGACCTAAGAACCCCCGAACTTCTTTCTCAGTTTTCGGTGCAGGCATTTCTTGAATGGCTTTGACTTTATCAGGGTCAACTTCAATCCCTTTCTCGCTTACAATAAATCCCAGCAGCTTACCAGATCGCACCCCGAATGTGCATTTGTTGGGGTTCAACTTCAATTGGTACTTCCTCAGACGCTTGAACAGCTTCAGCAGATTCACCAGGTGGTCTTCTTCAGTAAGGGACTTGGCAATCATGTCATCCACATAACATTCTATTTCCTTATGGATCATATCGTGGAATAATGTCACCATAGCCCGTTGATATGTTGCACCAGCATTCTTCAATCCGAATGGCATCACTTTGTAGCAGAACGTGCCCCAGGGTGTGATGAATGTTGTCTTCTCCATGTCTTCAGGTGACATCTTGATCTGATTATATCCTGAAAATCCGTCCATGAAGGAGAATACCGAGAACTGAGCCGTGTTATCGACCAATACATCAATGTGAGGTAATGGGAAATCGTCCTTCGGGCTGGCTCTGTTCAGGTCCCGGTAGTCAACACACATTCTTACTTTGCCGTCCTTCTTAGGCACAGGTACTATGTTAGCAACCCACGGTGGATAGCTAGTTACCGCAAGGAAACCGGCGTCCCACTGCTTTTGTACCTCTTCTTTGATCTTCATTGCCATGTCTGGGCGAGTACGGCGCAGCTTCTGTTTAACTGGTGGGCATTCTTCCCTCAAAGGCAGCTTGTGCACAACAATGTCGGTGTCCAACCCTGGCATATCTTGATACGACCAAGCAAACACATCCACATATTCTTGAAGCAGATCAATCAGTTGTCTCTTCACTGAGTCTTGTAGGCAGGCCCCGATTTTAACCTCTTTCCCGTCTTCATCTGTACCAAGATTAATCGTTTCGACCTCCTCCTGATGAGGAGTGATAACCTTCTCCTCTTGTCTCAACAACCTGGCTAGCTCTTCAGGAAGCTCATATTCTTCTTCAACCCCTTCATCAGCTTGATTGATTAGATTGTCAAAGTCATACGAAGTCATAGCCGTGCTGTTGTCGGTGCTGTCTGGAAGGCACTCTCTGCAAGGGTTCAGTTTGTTCATTTTAGTGATTTGATTTTAATCTTGTTTAGAAAAGTGAAATAAAGTTGTCATTTTGAAAACATCGCCATTTATTTTTTGTACAAAAAGAAAAATGGAAAAACAGTGAGCGGAAAAGAAAAAGACTCATTTGCAAAAAGATGTATGATATTTCATTGATTAATCTTGTTGCACAAAAAGTACAGATGGCCCGATTACAAAATGAGTCTTATCATCTTGGGCAAGATGCAAGACTTTGATGCATGCTATAAAAATACAGGAAATAATAATTACTCTGCATGAGTAACTCTTATAATTTCCTGGGAAGACCAGTTTGAGATACTGCTCCTCGGGATCTTTAGACGAATCCAGCTTTCCAGGTTGCGTTCTTCTTCCAGCTCGTCTTCCAAATTGTTGATAGCATCAGGGGTGAGCATCCCCCCACTGACAAAACCGGGCTTCTCGGCAGCCTCTGCTTGATTTTGTTGAGTTGGTCTGTAACCCAACCCAAATTTGTCCTTCTTCTCCTCCACAGATAAAACCTTGCCCCAGCCTTGGGCAGTTCCTTCTTCAACAACCTTCCGGGCTTGTTGATAAGATGCCATGGAGAATCCAGGTACAACAGATGTTTCATTTACGTTCAAGGCCTCAAACCCTTGACTCATCGTTTCGTGGATCTCCCCATCCATCTCAATATACTTATAAGTAGCCAGATGGCTAACAAATATATCCTCCTCCCCACAGATAGTAACGACTTGGCCTTCCCACTCAAATTTTAACTTCTGGTGAAGGGTAGACGTTACTGCGCCAGCGGCATAAATCCAAGGTCTACCCAACAAACAACTGTAGGCAGGCTGAATGTCCATCACGTAGAAGGTTGTTTTAAAAGTTTGTGGGCCAATCGTTACAGGCAGCTCAATTTCACCCAGAACCGATCTCTTAGAACCATCAAAAGCTCTTACTACCAGGTTACTGGGACGCAATGCCAATCCTTCATACTCTAGCTTTACCAGGGCCTTTTTAGGTAAGACATTGAGGGATGATCCTGTATCTACCAGCATATGGGAAAGGACTGCACCTTTACATTCCATGGTGATGTGCAAGGCCTTGTTATGGTTGCGGCCTTCCGAAGTCAAATCATTATTGGTGAACCCTAGCCCATTGCTAGCAGTAACATTTCCAACCACAGTTTCCAACTGATTGACGGTGATCTCTTCAGACACGTAAGCTGCGTGCAAGACTTTGAGTAGTGCATTCCGATGGGCTTCGGAGCACATAAGCAATGATAGGATAGAGATCTTGGATGGCGTCTGGTGAAGCTGATCCACTATTTTGTAATCACTCTTTTTGATGATTCTCATGAACTCATCAACTTCTTGATCAAAGGGTGTTTTCAAAGTTTCCTTGATAGCTGGGTCTTCCTGCACCAGGCTCTTTCCTTTTGCCTTGGCAGCAGCTTCTGCTTCGGCCGTGGGTCTTTGAATTTGCGGAGCAAAGAGACGTCCGCTTCGGGTGAAGCCTCCGCCTCCTCCCACATTGTCTATTTGTGGTGCAGGTATTGATGGTTCAAGAGTGATTTTCTGTCCTTCGCAGTATACGTCAGAGCCATAATGCCAAGGGATAACATTGCTGCTTTCATAAGGTACTGGTCCAGGCACTGTGATAGTGACTGGACTGATGGCAGCTGCAGAGGGAACTGTGATAGTCTGTGGATCATAATATATTGTGGCTGGTGCTCTGATGGGAGTAGCACTTTGAGAGTTGTAGGCAGAATCATTTTCAGGATCATAATAAATCGTAACTGTGGAGACATCTTCATGGTTTGTTGCTGATGTTGTAGGAGACCTTGTCGGAAGGATGGATGTTGTTGTTGTAGGAGATTCGAAATGAAGTGGTGCTGAAGTTGTAGAAGGAATGTTTGTTGTTATCTGGTCAGTTGAAACAACAGACGAAGCATTTGTTGATGAAGCTGAAGAGTTGTCGGGAACAATGGTTGTTGCAGTTGTAGGAGAAACTGGAATTGTTGCTGATGAGATTGCTGGATTTGTTGGAAATGATGTTGTAATTTGAAGCAGGCCACTCTGGATGAGACCATCTATGCCATCCCTCAAGTTATCACAACCATTCACTGAAATGTTGCAGTAAGCACACCCTAGCTCACATCCTGGGAACATTTGACATTCGAGGAGCTGAGCTTTGATCTCTACCAACGGTGTCCGAATCTGACCCACATTGGTTATTAAATAAGACGGCTTGTCTTCTTCAATAGCATTGATTTGGGGACCACCATGGTGTGGCATAGGGTTTTTGTTGACATTTGGTGGTGGTGCGAAATTTAGAGCCTTAGAGTCTACCAGGTCTTGTACCTTCATGTGCAAAGCTCTGCACTTCTCTGTACTATGGCCAGGTGCATTTGAATGGAAGGCACATCTGGCGTTGGAGTCATAATTTCTGGGTAGACTATTAGGATCTGGAGGTGCCAATGTCCTTAGCTCAACTAGGTTGAGTTTCAGGAGTTGTGGCAGTAATGTGGCATAGGGCATAGGGATCGGATTGATCACCCTATTGGCCTGAGAGGGCCTCTGTTGGAATGGTCTCTGCTGATTATTGTTGTTGGTGTTGCTGTTGTTGTAATTTCTTGGAGGATACTGAGTTTGTTGCTGATACTGAGGTTGTTGCTGATAATTTTGTTGCGGTGGTTGATAAGCTGGTTGTGGATGAGCTGGAGCGGGAATGGTGACTGCTGCCACAGACCTATGAACATATTGGGGTCTGCCCCTGCTGGTGTGGATAGCATTGGTCTCACCAGTTCTTCTTGGGCCTACAAAAGGCTTCCTTGTATTGCTGGATGAGCTGGCACCGTTGTCAGAAATTTTGCCCATTTTCAACAAGCTCTCAATTCTCTCCCCAGCTATAACAACATCTGCAAAGCTAGTAGAAGAAAAGGCAGCTAGCCTGTCAATGTATGTTCCTTGGAGGGTGTTCATAAACATATCTGCCATCTCCCTCTCTGACATAGGTGGCTGAACAGCAGCAGCCAATTGCCTCCACCTCTGGGCATACTCTCGGAAACTTTCTCTTGATGACTGTGACATTCCCATTAGGAGGGTCCTGTTGGGTGCCATGTCTAAGTTGTACTGATACTGTCTGATAAAGGCCTCTGCCAGGTCCTTCCAACACCTGATAGTTGCTCTTGTCAGATGAGAGTACCATTCCCTTGAAGCTCCTGTCAAGCTATCCTCAAAATAGAACATCCAGAGCTTCTCGTCCATGGTATAGGCCTTCAGCCTCCCCAAAAAAGATTGTAGATGGGTCCGGGGACAGGAAGTCCCATTATACTTCTCAAAGCATGGTGGCTTAAATTTGTGGGGAATCCTGACCCCGTCTACCAAGCCCATATCCATAACATCAAAACCCAAAGAGTTTTGAGACTCTAAGGATCTTAATTTCTCAGCTATCTCATCCAGCCTCCTATCATAAGCTTCCTCCCCAGCTCCCATCACTGTGAACTGATCTTCCTGGGGGTCTTCTTGCAGCACTCTGCCTGCAGTGGCAGTCCCTTGAACATTTGCAGGGATGTTGACCTCTGGATGTAGGTGGGGTCCAAAGACTGGGGGATTGACATGAGGTTGGACTCTTTCATTGTTGCTTGTCCCAGCAGTCCCTGGCTGATGGTCTTCCTGGTTTCTCCCTTCTACCAGTGCTCTCAACCTCTCCTGGCTTTGAGCCATATTGTTCATCACCTCCATGAATTGTGTCATCTGATTCGTCATTTCTAACCTCTCGTTAGTCATTTGGTTTCTGACCTCTGTAAGGTCCTGCTGCATCTGATCCATCTGTATGCCCGGAAGGTTGCTACGGGTGGGATATCTATGTGGACGGTTGAGTGGAAACACACGTCGTCGAGCAATAATTCCTGAAATCACAACAGAGTTAGCAACAGCAACAAAACAAACCTACAAAACAAAACAAAAGGTTAGTATGCAATGCAGTGTGTCTATTTGTTTCCAAGGTATCCGGCTTGGTACTTGGTTTTGACCTTTCCAGACCCCTTGAAGAAGATGTTTGTGAAGCTGCTTGAAGAATTCAAATGAAACAAACCAACACATATATTACAAAAGGGTAAATGATACATAGTTTGTTTCTTTTACAATACAAGCCCTCTGAGGGGTCAAAAATACAACATGAAGAAAAGTACATAAAATGAAAACAACAACAAGCAAAAAGTCAGACACCAAGGCTAAATTCATCCTCCTGAACTTCCTTGAGAAGTGCTTCAGTCACAGGATCAGCTGGACGCTCTGTAAGGTTCCTGATAAGGAGATTCCTTGTAGCAATAGCTGCAGTTAGCTTCTTGTGCTGACTTTGGTCCTTTGACCTCTTCACTCCAGCTCTGATCTTCAGCTCTGAGATCTCCCTCTGGGCTGCTGCCAGGGCTTCCTGTTGCTCTTTTGCACTAGCTTCCAGTTGCTCAATCTTATCCTGAGTCCTTTTGTCCTCTTGAGCACGAGCTTCGGTGATCCTGACCCACCTAGCTTGACTCTCCTTCAGATACAAATCAGTCCTGGCCTTCTGGAACTGAGCTTCCTTGCAGGCATTCTTCAAGATTTGTTCTCCAGCCCTTGACTTCTTAATGTAATCCTCAGACTTTTCAATTCTAGCCAAATGCTCCACCTTCAACTTCTCCAACCTTTCAATATCCAACCTACCATCACTCCTCTCCCAGAGGGTCTTCTGTAGGGCCTGAGTCAGCTTCTCATTTCTTTCTTTTAATTTCTCAAACTCTTCTAAGCTGACAGTCGCTGGGGGTGGTGTTGTGGAAGGCCCAGGCATATCTTCAATAGTGAAGGGCATTCCAGAAATTCGAGCCCTGGCATGTGACCACTCATAGTACTGTGCTGATGCCACATTGTTGCACTTCCCCAGAATGGTTACCCCTTTAGTCTGCACATTGTCCCAGGCCCAGGCTGCTTGCCTGACAACAGCCAGATTAGGCTTGATTTCAACATAAAGGGTCTCAGTCAGATCCTGTGCTCTGGGAGGATGGACCAATGCATAGCCCAGTTGCCTTTTGAATAGCAGAGGGTTATAATTGATGCACCCTTTCACTCCAATCAAAGGCACATTGGGAAATTGCCCACAACTTGTAATGATGTCTCTGCCCTTGGTGCTCTGAGTGCACCACCTGATGTCATCTGAGGTTAGAGCAACAAGCCTCCTAGCCCAGTTTTTCTGCTGGTGAGGGTTCAAAAATGCATCAGTCTTTGGAAAATGTCTGAGTAGCCAAGTATGGAACAAAGGAGCACAACATCTCACTAATCTTCCCCTTTGCTTTTCATTCCTTTGATGGACAGAGTAGTAAAGATCTCCCAGTAAGGTGGGCACTGGGTTTCTCAGGATGAAAAGATGGATTGCACTCTTGCTAACAAACCTAGGCTCATCTGCAAAAAGAATGACCCCATATATGCTAAGGGCCAATAGGGCACAGACTGCCTTCCACTCCCCTAGGGAGGCCTTCAGACTAGCCTGAGAAGTCAAGAAATCCAAATGGAAACCAGAGATTCCAGCTTTAGATGTCAAATTCTGCCCAATCAGAACTGGTTCCAGATGTAATGCTTTTGCTATCTCCTCATTACTTGGGAAAGCCATCTCAGGGTTGAAAGGGATTCCACCCCTGATAGGTACACCAATCAGTGATGAATACTCTTCCAACAATGGTCCCAACTGAAAATTCTGAAATGTAAAGCACCTCAGGGGAGGGTCATAGAACTGCAGGCAGGTATGTATCAGGCTCCTTTGTGAAGGGTCCAAATCCAATACCATATCAAGGATTCCTCCATAATGTTCTCTGAAATATGGTATGTGGTCTGGAGTAATCAGGGTCTGAATCCTCCTGATGTTGGCTAGCTCAGGCTCAAAGAAGTGATAGGAGATGTTACTCTTCTTAGGTGCCATGTTGCTGAAGAATGGGTGCTGATGATGATGACTGAGGACAACACTGAAGATGGGCCACTGATAGGCTGAGACTGAGGATGCAAGTGACTGAAGCAGGTGGCTGATTGCTGAAGCAGGTGCTGATGAAGATGGGTCTAAGCTGAAGAAGGGGTCAAAACCAAGCCAAAATGATAGGATGGATACCCTGAAAAACAAATAAACACATGTCAAAATGATGCAATGAGGATGTATACAAATGATATGCAAGGGTTTGTGACTGAGCTGGATCTGATCAAGTGCTCTGATATAAGTCCAAGTGTGTTCAAGAAATCCAGATGGAGGTTCATAGGTCCAGTAACCAAGGTGGGGGACTCAAATAAAGAGTCACATATCCAGGGTTTAGAATCACAAGAACTGTCCCAAAATGGAGTATTCTTAATCAAACAAAGTAACAGGGTATTCTGAGGCCAAGGGTACCTGCAAACCTGTAAACAACCCAACCCCCTCACAGGTGATGTTCTAAATCAAGAAAAAATTGGAAATTTCAACACTTAGACAAAATCTGCCTAAGTACAAAATCAGTTAAAACATCAAAACTTGGAGGCCTTTTTCATATAGTTCCAAGCTGAATCAATTCCAATGTTATACATCAATGTAGTTGAAATTGTTGCCAACAATTCAAAGAGCCAATTGGAATAAAAAGATCTTGCTTGTGCATGAAGAAATCATGGATCAAAGTCAGCATGACAAACAGTTTTTCCAAAAACAGATTTTTCATAAACTTGAAATTCTGATTTTTGTGAGTCAAGGGATAA
Organism: Lathyrus aphaca; assembly: GCA_963966055.1. Lineage (NCBI taxonomy): Eukaryota > Viridiplantae > Streptophyta > Magnoliopsida > Fabales > Fabaceae > Lathyrus > Lathyrus aphaca. Next base: position 452,241,616 of record OZ014520.1, read on the forward strand.
GATCAAGTGGTCTTAAGCATCTAAATAATCATTAGAAACCTGATCAAACATGAAAATTCATGATTGCCCCAAGGAATTCCCATAAAAGGGCATTTATGGATTTCAACACATATGCCTTTTGATCCAAAGGTCACCATGCTACAAAATGAAATATTCTTGGATCTTTTGATCAATAAGCCATAGGTGTCCACAATCCAAGTTCAAAACATCTGAAGAATGTGAATTGGCATGCTGCATAGCTGAGCTATTTAAGGAATCTCGTCATTGTGCATATGATCCATTAAAACCATTTCATATGGTATTGGCTCTTGTCCAAATGAAAATTTTGAGTTTGGGTTCCCCGACCAGTCAAAACCCTGATTTGGGCATTGTGAAACCTTAATCTTGAAATCCTTGATCTCTGCATCTCTTGAACATGTATATGGCTTGTCAAAGTCATGTCATCCTTTCTTGATGACATGTGGAGGCCTTGGCTCCTTTTCGCATGAAAAATTTCATCTGGAGGGCTTAGTTGACTGAAACCTTAATTTGTGATACTGATGAATTGAGGCCCAAATCACTGAAATTTTTGTATAGTCTTTGAATGACTCTTCATCATATGAGATTCCTTGAACCTTTGAGAATTATTTGAAAGTTTGAAAATCTTAGATATTAATGATTAGTCCTTTGGACTTAAGGGATAAGCAATCTCAACATATTTGCCTATAAATAGAGACCTCATTTGATCATAAAACTCACACCAAAGCCTCTGAATCCTAAGCTTTCTCTTCTTCACTCTCAAAGACTTAAAACTTAACATTTTGAGCAAATACCATCGGGTTTTAAGTTATGTCCACTATAAAATCAATCTAATTACCCAAACAAATCAAGTATGATGTATTTGAGGTGTTCAAACACTTGAACAAACCCAAAAACACCTCTAACCAAAAATCACTCTTCAAAACTTCATAAAAACCTTGTTTCTGCAACTTGAAGATCATAACATGATCCATCCATTTGCAATCAAGTCCAAGTGTTCAAACACACTCCATACCATGCAAGGAAGTTGTTCAGGTCATCACAACAAGTCTTCTGTAGCACCTCCGGATCAAAATCACACTAGTTGGTGCAGTCTTCAAGTCAGGTAAGCCTCAAACTTGGTCATTTCATAATCCATGCATATTTCCTTGCATAATCTTTTTACCATGTATGCGTAATCATATTCTAAGTATTTCCCCTCAATCAATTTAACAAAATCATCATCGTGTAGAATATCATTAGGCTTAGGCCAAATTAGGGTTGTTTAGTGTTCATCACTGATTTTTCACTCTAGACTTAAAATAAATGAAATTAAAATTTTCCATCATGTTCGTGGGATCAAAACACACAATTTTAATGTTTATTTCATCTCAAATGGATGCATACTCCATGAGATACGGTTGAATTTGCAAATCTGGGAAGAACACCATTAGCGCGTGTTCTTGGCGCCTTTTTCATAAATTCAAATTTTTGAATTTTGTAATTTTGTTTAATCATTTCAAGAATTAATTTCTCTCTGGTTCTTTTGATTTTTTAGATGATTCTTTTTTCATTAATTCTAAAAAATGTTTAAATATTTTATTCCATGAAAAAATCCAAAAATATTATTTATTTAATATATTTAATATTTTCTTAAAGACTTAATTTTATTTGTTTCTAAACATTTAAAAATTGTTTCTTTCACTTGATTTTTTCAAACATAAATGATATTCAAGTCACCTCATGGATAAAACAAAAATTTTCAAACATTAATACAAGATTTAAACTTCTTTTTCATATATGTTTGATATTTTTTGAATCGTTTAAGTTTTATTTCAATATAAATGCTTAAAAATACAAAATTAGGGTTTTGATTTTATCCCCCCTAAATTTGAAATCAAAAACACTTTTGGGCCTCTATTAGAGTGTAAGAGCCATCCATCTTTGAAAAATGAACCATTGGGGTTCATCTGATCCATTTTCAAAAACCAGCGCGATCGTCTTTTTCACCGCATTAAACTTTCACCAGTGAATTTCTTTACACATAAACATTATTTTAATCAAAATGAATTGTGAAAATGTGTCATGGGGAATCCTTTGTGTTTAGGACCCATTTTTTCTATTTTAAACTTTCTCTTGTATGTTTTAAAACTCTGTCGGGCTTCCGCATAACCCTTATTCCTCCAACTATTTTCTTAAACCGCTTCCCAATATCCCAAACAAAGATATTGGGACACATGTTTACAATTCCCATCTCTTTCAAAACATCACAACCAGTTGGAGTTACTTTCTAGGCGGTAGATAAGTTTTTCTCTAAAAGCCCTACCTTTATGTTTAAGCCCTATTATTGGCTTTTGAGCCATCACTTCTCCCTCTAACTTCTCGCTATTTTCTTAAACTCCTGTTTGCTTGTTAGATTATAGTTTTGCTATTTAAATCTATCTTCTTCATCTCATACTAAAGAAAAGATAATAAAACACTTCTTAATCATAAAAAAGAATACAATATAAAACATATAGGTAATCTCTTTCTCCCTCGGGATTTTGGACCTCTGCTTCCTAGTGTAACTCCCAACATCATTCTTAAAAAATCACTTAAGAATACATAAACCATAGCAATGACATACTAAAAACTGTTCAAACACATTCACTGACACATTTATTTGTTTGCATGCATCTCTACTGTAAATATTTGCATATCTGCTAGAATCTCTAAGTACTCAGGTTATTGTCACCAGACCAACCTTTTGAATAACTTAGAACCCTATTAGGGCAAAACATAGCCTCCTCATGGGCTTAGTTCAAGGACCATCAGGCCTCTTAAAGGTCCCTTCTCTCAGGCATATAAATTACTCTGCCTCCTCCAACCTCCTCTTAGTTTCAAGGACCCATGGGCCTCTTAAACTTTCCCTACAAAGTCAATTTTCTTTGTTTAGCTTCAACCTTGGGATTTAATTAACGCACATATAAATCAAACCTTTCCCTCTTTAGAGATGACAAATTCTCTCTACTGAGTCTCTTTTAGCTTCAACCTTGGGCTTCAATCAACAGTCATAATGTTGGACTTTAACTATGCTAATTCCCAATAGTCATAGTCTTGGACTCTAACTAAGCTAATATTTTAGTTATACATTTGGACTATAAATAACATCACTTTCCACCAGTCAAATTTTCACCCAATTCAGCTTTCTTGAGCTATGCAATTCAGGTCAACCATCAAATCATCCTTGAGCTATGCAATTCAGGGTACCCATTCAGCCTTTCTTGAGCTAAGAAAATCAAGATACTAGATTCAGCTTATGCCTTGAGTTATGTAATTCAAGCAAACTATCAGTTACAATAAACCCCTTTCAACTTCAATCCCAGGCATTAATCAGGACACAAACAAACTTTTTCAACTTCAATCTTGGGCTTTGATCAAGACACATATACAAACTTTGAGCATCAATATAATGTGCCTTAACTAGGACACAAATCAACTTTTCCACCTAGCTCTAGCCTTTTAGGAAGAACTACGATGCTCTGATCCCTCAATTCTCTTTTTGGGGGTACGTAGGCAAAATGTCGTGAGATCTCTGCGAGCACAAAAAAACAACAATAGGTTCTCAGACCTATCAAAAAACATCATAAAATTATGAAAGCACAAAAACACAACATCATCCTATCTTACCAACACTCATTTCATTCCCAGACCCAAATCTAAGAAACCCCACCAATATCAAAAATAACCAATATGCCCTATACCTAGGGGAAATAATCTATGAAAGAGTCCAAAACAATGAGGGCATATGTCAAATCTACAATATGCAAATGGGATAAGTTTAAGATATCTTTTCCCTTCCATAACACTCTTCATCAGGAAAAAAAATCAGAAAGTAGCAAAAATGCGATAGTGATTAAAGACCACAAAAATCGAGCTACAAGAAAATGGCGCTGTCTGTGGGAATTCTACCTTTTAGATAAAAAAAACCTTAAGTTTAGGAACTTGTATATATACTTCTTTTATAAACGGATTTTATAATACTTTATGTTTATGTTTCCATAAAATATATGTTCAATTGATATCCTTTGGGGTGGTTTCTCAAAATGGAATGTGATTAATCCGCATCTGGGTGAGCTCGAGTGCACTCTAAGATAGGTAGGGCATATTTGAGATAACTTGTAGGGAGTTTAATCCCGACCAGGTGAAATCGATGTTTATAGTGTACTCCGTAAAAACTCGGTGATTTCCAATCGGATACTTATAACGCTGAGGATTTAGAAAACATTTACCCCTTGACCTTGACTTACATGATCTATAGATACAAAAATATTTATCGTAGTATAAACATTCAGAATGGGTAGAGCTCTGTCCTCATGATGACAAACCTTTGAACCCATGTTTTCACCATGTTTTTGTGTGTTGCATTCATGCATTCATCAAAATAAAATCATTATTCAAAAAACATCATCATACTTTTCTCCTTTAAAAGAACTGAACGAATGTTTGTTTCACAATATCAGTCTTTTCAAAAATGGTCTTTGGGTGACAGAAAACCCACAAGTCTACATTCAAGAGTCCGAGGGTGGACGATCTGAGAAAGCTAGGAAAGCTTGTCACAAATCTAGAATCATTCAGGGCAAAGTTTGGAGAACTTTTCTCCCTACTAAAGGTCAACATGGTAGAAGGTGTTCTTGCTACACTTGTCCAGATCTAGGACCTGGTGTACCACCGCTTCACATTTCGCAGTTATCAGCTCTACCCAACATTGGAAGAGTATTCTTAGTTGATAGGAATCCCTATTAATGAGAAAATATCGTTCTCCGGATTGGAAGGAATGCCAAGAGAATCAACAATTTCCAGGAATATTTATTTTGAAGAGTCGGAAGTTAAGGCTCATTGGACTACTAAAGGAGGAATTGAGGTTCTTCCCTCCAAATTTCTAATTAAGATAGCAATATACTTCGCTAGTATAAAAAATAGTGTAGCATTCAAAGTCATCTTCGCATTGCTCATATATGGGATATTCTTATTTCTCAATATAGAAAACTTTGTCGACATCAATACGATAAAGGTCTTTCTCATCAGAAATCCAGTTCCTACACTGCTCACAGATGCTTACCACACAATTCACCTGAGAAATTTACAAGGCAGAGGAATGATCACTTGTTGTGTACTGCTTCTCTATAAATTGTTCAATTCCCACTTACCCAAGTCATCAGCATTTTGGGAAACTAAAAGTGGAATGCACTGGTCTCAAAAGATCATGTCTTTGACCAATTCAGATATTAGTTGGTCCAATCCAGTCTACGACGGAATCAGGATCATCACCAGTTGTGGTAATTTCCCTAATGTACCTCTCATTGGTACAAATGGAGGGATCAATTATCATCCAAAGTTACCTCGACGTCAGATGGGATACCTGATGAGAGATATACCCGCCAATGCTCAGATGGAAGGTCTTTTTTTCGAAGAAGGAGGGGAGTACATGACTATCAAAGAAGAGATTGTGCATTATTGGAAACATGTACACAATAAAGGAATATAATCTCTGGGAAAACCAAATTGTATCTCTTTGGATCCTTACCTCCAATGGGTACAAGTCAGAGCAATGAAACTGAGGATGCCTTACCCTTGACAGGGAGTGCTCCCACTGAAAGAAATTGTTCTCTACTTCATGAATGACACAAAGAAGCTTCAGATAGATTTCAAAAAAATACAGAGGGAGAGAGACTCCTGGAAAAACAAATATCATATTCTCAGCCTAGAGAATACCAAAATTCAAAGTCTCCTAAAGGAAAAGGATGCATTCATTGAGGTACTTGTATACCATGTCATAGAAAAGGATGAACAATTGCTTGTTTAGGGCAACACCGGAACCTTTTACACATGGAAAAGAACTGAAGATCTGGAGGAAGCCCCGCTCAAGAGGCAAAAAATAGATCATCAAGAAACTGAAGTCCCAACAAAGAGAGCTTTCAAATTTTAAGTTTCTTTTTTGAATTTTGAATAATGTAATGTGGATGTAACTTGTTTCATTTTAATAAAAAATTATGTATGATATTATTCAATAGTTTGTTCAATCAATTATCTCTTTAAATAAAGGAGAAAATTAACAAATATTTTCAATCATTTACATTGTCATTCATCGTTTGTATCATTTGCATTTTCTTTCATCGGGTCTTATTCTTACACTTCTTTTAGAAGTCAAACTGTCTCATTCGTACAATACTCAGGCCGGTCGCCAGAAACGAATGGATGATCTCGAGGAAGAGAATAAAGAACTAAAAGAGGAGTTCTCTAGTATGAATTAAACCATAGAAAGGCTCAAATAAATGGTCAAAGCTCTGACTGTAGCTCAGAATCTTCATCAAAGAACAATGATCTCTGAAGTCGTATCTGCATCGATTGAAGAGGTACCATACAAGGATCCGAGGTACGCCATGCCAAAGGATCGTACATGGGACATGCCACCAGGTTTTATCCCGGAAGGATATGATCCCCGACTAGTTGAAGAATTAAGGAACATCGCAGGACCGTCTCAGTTTGAAGGTTACAAACTTCAAACTCTCTAAGACGCACTACTAAAGAATGCCATACCAAGAGGTTACAAACTCCCGGTATCTGATGTTCCGATTGCAGTACAAGTTGTGCCAGCTCCAATAAGTACACATTACCTCAGAAATCCGAAGATACTCTCCTTCTCCAAGTGAAGGGGGAGGAATCAACGAAAGAATGGACGAATTCCAAAAACAGTTTGCAACAATGCAGAAGGAGTTACAGTCTTTTAGAGGACAAAAATTGTTTGGAAGCAATGCGACATATCTCTGCTTAGTCCCAAATGTTCAAATACCGCTCAAATTCAAAGTTCCAGAATTTGAGAAATACAAGGGTGATTCTTTCCCTCATAGTTATTTGACAATGTACGCCCAAAAAATGTACATTCAGACGAACAATCCAAAGCTACTGATTCACTACTTTCAAGATAACTTGACTGGGGCAACGCTTCATTGGTACATGAAGCTCAATCTTACAAATATCAACAATTTTTGAGATCTCATAAATGCTTTCATCAAAAAGTATAAATTCAATTTGGATATGGCTCCCGATCGGGACTATCACAGAGCAATGTCTTAGAAGGCAAATGATACCTTCAAAGAGTACGCACAAAGGTGGCGCGAAATTGCTGCTCAAATTTCTCCTCCTCTCGAAGAGAAAGAAATGAAAAAAAATCTTCCTCAAGACTTCGAGTTCATTCTATTATGAATGGATGGTCGCCAGTGTACCCCGTGATTTCATCGAAATGGTAAACATGAGAGTACGTTTAGAAGAGGCAGTAAGAGAATGGCGTTTAACGAAGGATGTTAAACCTTCAAGTTCAAGCAAAAGATATGGGAGTTTCTTTCCAAATAAAATGGAACAAGACATAAGTAACATATCTCTGGATAAGCAGCGACAAAGATTTGCACCTCATCAAGCGGCAATGTTATCTCCTGTTATTACCTTAGGTGTAACTCTGACGTATCAACCTCCGATCTCTCAACGCTCTTCTAATCAACAACAATATCAGCAAAAACAATAGCCTCTTCAATATGCTCGTCCACAATTCAACAACCACGTGTATCCAAGGGCTCCAACAATTGACCATATACCTACGACATATGCTAATTTATTTCCGCTCTTACTAAGCAAAGGGCACATTATGACTAAGACTCCTGTCACGATTCTCGCTGATCCCCCTCCATGGCATAAAGCTTATCAATCATGTCCTTATAATCAAGGAGGGAAGGGGCATAACATTCACAATTGCCTAGCTTTCAATTACGACGTCCAGAGACTCGTCAGGAACGAAGTTTTATCTTTCAAAGATGATAACCCGAATGTTCAAACAAATCCATTACTGCAAAAAGAGAAAGCATCGGTTAACTGGATTCAAGATCTGGGAACTCGAGGAGTTAATATAATCTCTAATCCTCCAGGAATTATTCAAAATTTCGAAATCCGAGCAGTGAATGTCAATCTGGTTACACTATATTCCAGACAACGTCTACATTGTAATGCACACTATTTAATTAATTATTTAATTAAATATTTTTGAAATATTTTCAAATTAATTATAAAATGTCATGAGTTATTGGTGTAGGATGCAATATTGCTATTAGTCGATTAATCGGTTGAGTAGTTATGGAATTATTATTGGAATGATACGAGATTAATTATATGTGCTCAATTAAGTGTTGATGGTAGTAAGAGGTGGGGTGTATGAATAGTAAGCCCAATATAATAGAATTATATGATAAGAATATTAGGTTAATTGGTAGCAAGGGAATAGGACATGGAAGTTACATAGGAAAAAGTCTTAGAGAAGAATAAGAGTTTTAGAGGAGAGAAAATAGGTTGGGAGAAAAGAAGGAGGAAGAAGAACTCAAGATCATATCTCCATTTTCGCACTTACAGTACAGCCTCCATTAAACAGGTGATAACTTCTTACTCTTAATTCTGATTAAAGCGATTCTTGAATTTCTGAAAAGCTTATGAAATTCCCTTCAATTTGATATATGATTTCATGTCAATAAGTTCGGTATTGGAGGAGAAAAACGCATTTGAAGTTTAGAAATTCATGCTGGAAATTGGTTAAATAGTAGTTACGGGATTGATAATGATGGAGGTTGAATTTTGGTCAAGATAAGAACTCAATGACTGCATGTTCGTATTTCTAATCTCCATGGATGAAATAGGGGAGAAAAAGAGTCATAGAGGAAAAGGGTTGGAAATTCAATCGGAGAACTTTGGAGACTAACCAGAAAATTATTAGAGAAACCATTAATCCAAGGTAATGGTGAAGTTCAATCTCTATAACTGGGTTTATGATAAATCATATGTGGGGTTGAATTATATAGATTATGCCATGAATTGTTGTTGATGATGTTGTCTATAATTATTGTGTGAGAATTGGGTTTTTGTTTGTTATGTCTGTTGTACATGCTATGTTCTCCCGTGTCCGTATGAATTGTATGCTTGGACCTCATATCCCTATGACTATTCTTGAGTAACTGAATATTAACATTGACATGGAAACAATTAGTTAGTTGGTAGCATGAGTTCGTAGTAGTATATGTAAATAGTAGAATTGATATTAAAATGGCAGAGTTGGTGTGCATGTAGTAAGAAGTAAAATAGTAGAGGTAAACTAGTGGCAGAATAATGAGTTGGTAATTTGAAAGAAGATTTACTTGGAAATTATCGAAAGTTGTTATGTTGGATTAGTAGCCTTCGTTATAAAGTGTAGGAAGTAGTAGTAGTAGAAAAATAGTAGAATGAAATTAATAACAAGAATATGATGAATTCCTAAGTGAACGACTAAGAAGTAGTATGGCAAATAAGTCGTAGTATAAGATGAATTGACTACTATCAGCATTGTTGAATTACAATAAAGATATAAGAAGTTGATTGAATAAGTTGTCGTATTAATCGAGCGTAATGAATAATTGACTAGTTGGTTCAGTAGGAAATCGTGTGAACAAGAATGCGATAGATTTTGGTTGTTTTCGTGTGGTGTGCCTCGCATAAGTTGTATTAGTTGTTGGTTGTTGAGTTGCTAATTAATTATTGTGGTTGATATGATGTTGATGAAATATTAAGTTGTAGGCCTCTGGCCAACGTTGAATGGTTTCTAAGTTGCAAGTCTTATGACCAATGTTGTTAAGTTGCTCTGAAGTTGCAGGTCTTGTGACCAACGTTGATTAAGTTGTTTATAGTTGTTGCTTTATGTCGCAGTTGTGGTCACATACATTGCATTTCCTAAGTTGGCCAAGATTGGCAATATTTTAAGTTGGATTTGATGCTCACCATGTTGGCCTGGATTGACAAAATACTAAGTTGAAGTATTATTCCTTGTTGATGCCTCGATAACCTGACATATTTTAAGTTGGGAGTTCTGCTCCAATGGTACCACATGCATGTGCATTTATCTAAGTTGCATAGTTGAGTCGCATTTCGAGTTGTGTGTCTATGTTGTAGTTGTTGTTGAGCTGTGATAAATACAAGTTGTATATTCCAGGTTTTTATGTTGATGTGTTGATTAATTAAAGTTATTATTGTTATTAAGTGGTGTTGATCTAAGTTGTTTGGCGTTTGTGCATAGTAGTTGTTATAAAGTGGTCAAATCGTATGGTTCTGATCTAATATACCATTTAGCATACATTGTTTATACTAGTTGATATCACACCCCTTCTGTTTGAAAGTTGCCCCTATGTTGGTAACGTGCAGGTATCCAGAGTAGAGCTTTTATCCTAGTAGATTCAAGTCGGTGTTGTTGCTCTGATACGTAACACTCGGGGGGTTGATGATTGTTGTATTAATGTTGTTATCCTTTTGTAGATGAATGTAACAGTTGTATTGATTAAGATGTTAAGTTGTTTGAGGATGCTTTACAAGTTTAATAAAGTTATTATGACAATCAAGTTGAAATGATGAATATGTTATTTAGAAATAAAAGTTGTTTCTTTTAAAGAATAAAACATTGTTAAATGTCAACCGAAAGTTGAAGTGTTATGTATCCACATGTATGTGTGATTAATATGTTGTTGTTATTTTAAAGTTGAAAATGTGACACCTGTTTATAAGTTGATGTGTTATACTCTCATTTATGAATTTCTGTCGGGTAGCATTGTGGTATTACATTAGTGGTATCAGAGCAGGTCGGTCCATCCGACCAATGTTGTCTAATGTCGTTTATTCCTTAGTACTCGACATGTGTGTGAAACACTGTCAATTCTTGTTTGTAGTTTCTAGTCGTTATCTACAGGTGTTGGTTTGGAATAAGTGGGGGAGAAGCTTGCTCTCGGACGTGTTATTGGTATATAGAAGTTGATTCAAGTTGATGTTGATTACAAGAGTGTAATGTTTTTTGAAGCGATGTTGTTACGGATCGGCGAGAGTTTGGACTCATGAATTTGTATCGGTCGAGTTTGAGAAGTGAGTAGATTTTTTTGGATGGGAATTGTTTGAGAAGTAGGATTTATCCCAAAGGAAAAGATAAGTTGATGAATCAAGTTGGTAGATTTCCATGCCTTGAGAATAGTTGGATTAAAGTCGAGTAATTTCGTAGTTGGATGAAAAGTAAATATTTTTGGTAGATCATGGAATCAAGAGGGAGAAAGATGAAACTTATGTTCATCAATCTCAAATTCTGATTTTTGGAATTTGGAGCAGCTGTCACGAGAAGAGGCATAACGTTTTGCTCGTGATTTTGATTGAGGCGATTCTGGACTTTTCGAAAACCTTACAAAATTCACTACAGTTTACATATAAGATATGTCTTCAGGGATTTTTTGAAGAGGGAGAAAAGTGTGTTTTAACATTTGGGTCTGATGCTGAGTTTTTTTGTGTGGAAAATTATGCATATGGGAATTCTGAACCAGCCTCGTTGTGAGGATGATAACTTTCTACTCGTAAATCGGATGCTAGCGATTCTTGAAGTTCTGAAATCTACACAAAATTCTCTTCATTTTGAAATATGATTTTGTGTTTGGGAGGTCTGTATCAAAAGAGATAATTGTGGTTGAAGTTGAGCGTCTATTGCTAAAAAAATTGGAATGATGAAAACAAGTGTGAAATATTATTAAGGATAAAGTGTAGGTATTAGTGGGAATGTAACAATGTTAGAGAATGCATAGAGATGCAATTTATGTCGAATGAGGATGATTAAAGTGATGATGTTATATGATGGTAAAGTTGAGAGGAAGACGAATATTTGATTAGCGTTGTTAAAAATTTTAACTGGGATAAAAGTTGTAATTGGAACGAACCGAATTGGGTTGTGTTCGATGTAGTGACTCCGATGTTAGAAGGATATTTAAAGTTGTGTTGTGCTATGAGAATGCATAAGAGAATGTGGATTGGTTTTTGGATGTTTTGTATTGTTGACGAAGTTGAAATTAAGAAAACTAATAAGACGTTGGTAGGCCTTGGAGAGTTGGCGGAGCATTATGCTTACGGACTTTGGGCATAAAGTTAAAGTACATTATTGTAGTTAGATAATGATGATTTATGCCACTTTTATAGTTGTCGGATGTCTATTGACAAATTGAGGAACTGATCACCATTAATCTCTTGTTAATAGTAGACGAGATCATGTTGGATGGTATAGACTTGTCTTGCTATTTTAATGGTGTGTAAAGTGATTGATGTTATATCGTGAGGATAGTCCCTCACCAGTTGTGTGAATTAATAGAGGAGTGGCTAGGGAAGAGTTGAGACGTATAGAAAAATTCGGAGTAGCTAGTTTATATGCGAGTTAACATTGCAAAGTGAAAGATTACTAATATTAAGTGAACAACGATTTGATGGTGGATGTTAAAGAAAGTATGAAACTAGATTGTGACTTGTATACCATATAGTTGATGAAAATTTTAATGATGACGGTGACTTAAGTTGAATGATCAGAGTTGCACAACTGAAGTGTTATGTGGTGCATTTTCTATGCGTGTACGACTCGTTAGAAGTAAAGGACTAAATATCAGAAGTCTATGAGAATGGTAGATCTCGGTCTACATGTTTAATTTGGTGGATTGTTAATATAAGAATGATGTGCCAGGTTACTGTGTTTTCTCGTAAATAATTGCAGATTTTATAAGGATATTATTATGGTTGTTGGTTGATGGTGAGTTGTGTGTAAAATTGTTGAGTTATACTATTAAGTAGACAATTATAATGACTTCATCTCGTTGCCATGATGTTGTTGTTGGTTACCGTAAATGAGAAATGATACTCCATAAAGCAACGAAGTTGATTATATTGGCTAAGTTGATGTCACTATAAGAGTGATACGACGAGATGAACAAAGTTGGTGTTATTTTGTTGATAATTGTATTACATATACATGAGAATAAGATTGTGTATGTGTTTTGGCGTTGAAGATGTTTTTAAGATAACAATGTGAGGTTTTGTATCCGAGCATAAGTGTGTTATGGTTGTTATTACTTTAAAAGTTGATATGTCAAGATATTGTTGAGGAGGTTGATAAGTTATTGACGACTATATCGCGAAGATGTTAAATGATTAACATGAGTGTAATCGATTAAAATCATGTAGAACTATTGCAGGTTGGAAAAAGTAGTAGTTGAAGTGTTTCCAGATGCAACTTGAGGATCAAAGAGTTGGATGCGAAATTCACATTAAGAGTAGTAGTATCAAGTGAATTTTCGAGGACGAAAATATTCTAAGTGGGGGAGAGTTGTAACACCCGATATTTAATTAAATATTTTCGAAATATTTTCAAATTAATTATGAAATGTCATGAGTTGTTGGTTTAGGATGCAATGTTGCTATTAGTCGATTAATCGGTTGAGTAGTTGTGGAATTATTATTGGAATGATATGAGATTAATATATGGGCTCAATTAAGTGTTGATGGTAGTAAAAGGTGGGGGTGTATGAATATTAAGCCCAATATAATAGAATTATATGATAATAAAATTAAGTTAATTGGTAGCAAGAGAATATGACATGGAAGGAGAAAAAATTAAGTAAAAAGTCGTAAAGAAGAATAAGAGTTTTAGAGGAGAAAAAATAGCTTGGGAGCAAAGAAGGAGAAATAAGAACTCATGATCATATCTCCATTTTTGCACTTACGGTACAACGTCCACTAAATAGGTGATAACTTCTTACTCGTAATTTTGATTAAAGAGATTTTTGAATTTCTGGAAAGCTTAAGAAATTTCCTTCAATTTGATATATGATTTCGTGTCAATAAAATTGGTATTGGAGGAGGAAAAATGCATTTGAAGTATGGAAGTTCATGCTGGAAATTGGTCAAATTGTAGTTACGGATTGATAATGATGGAGGCTGAATTTTTGTCAAGATAGGAAGTCAATTGCTGCATGTTCGTATTTCTAATCTCCATGGATGAAAGAGGAGAGGAAATGAGTCATAGAGGCAAAGGGTTGGAAATTCAATCGGAGAACTTTGGAGACTAACCGGAAAATTATTAAAGCAACCGTTAATCCAAGGTAAGGGTGAAGTTCAATCTCTATAACTGGGTTTATGATAAATCATATATGGGGTTGAATTATATAGATTATGCCATGATATGTTATTAATGATGTTTTCTATAATTATTGTGTAAGAATTGGGTTTTTGTTTGTTCTGGCTGTTGTACATGCTCTGTTCTCCTGTGTCATTATGAAGTGCATGCTTCGACCTCATATCCCTATGTCTATTCCTGAGTAACTGAATATTAACATTGGCATGGAAACAATTATTTAGTTGGTAGCATGCGTTTGTAGTAGTATATGTAAATATAAGAGTTGATATTAAAATGGCAGAGTTGGTGTGCATGTAGTAAGAAGTAAAATAGTAGAGGTAAACTAGTCGCAGAATAATGAGTTGGTAATTTGACAGAAGAATTACTTGGAATTTATCGAAAGTTGTTATGTTGGATTTGTAGCCTTCGTTATAAAGTGTAGGCAGTAGTAGTAGAAAATTAGTAGAATAAATTAATAGCAAGAATATGATGAATTCCTAAGTGAACGACTAAAAAGTAGTATGGCAAATGAGTAGCAGTATAAGATGAATTGACTACTATCAGTGTTGTAGAATTACAATAAAGATATAAGAAGTTGATTGAATAAGTGGTCTTAGTAATCGAGCGTAATGAATAATTGACTAGTTGGTTTAGTAGGAAATCGTGAGAACAGGAATGCGATAGATTTTGGTTGTTTTCGTGTTGTGTGCCTCGTATAAGTTGTATTAGTTGCTGGTTGTTGCTTGAGGTTGTTAAGTTGATAATTAATTATTGTGGTTTATATGATGTTGATCAAATATTAAGTTGTAGGCCTCTGGCCAACATTGAATGGTTGCTAAGTTGCAGGTCTTATGACCAATGTTGTTAAGTTGTTCTAAAGTTGCAGGTCTTTTGACCAAAATTGATTAAGTTGTTTATAGTAGTTGCTTTATGTCGTTATGTGTTGGGTTGAATAAGTTGATGTCACAGTTGTGGTCACATACATTGCATTTTATAAGTTGGCCAAGATTGGTAATATTTTAAGTTGGAGCTGATGCTCACCATGTTGGTCTAGATTGGCAAAATACTAAGTTGAAGGCTTATGCCTTGTTAATTCCTCGATAACCTAGCATATTTTAAATTGGGAGTTCTGCTACAATGGTACCACATGCATGTGCATTTATCTAAGTTGCATAGTCGAGTCGCATTTCGAGTTGTGTGTCTAAGTTGTAGTTGTTGTTGAGCTGTGATAAATATAAGTTGTATATTCCAGGTTGTTATGTTGATGTGTTGATTAATTAAAGTTGTTGTTCTTATTAAGTGGTGGTGATGTAAGTCTTTTGGCGTTGTGCATAGTAGTTGTTATAAAGTGGTAAAATTGTATGGTTCTGATCTAATATATCGTTTATCATACATTGTTTATACTGGTTGATATCTCACCCCTTTTGTTTGAATGTTTCCCCTATGTTGGTAACGTGAAAGTATCAAGAGTAGCGTTATTATCCTAGTAGATCTGAGTTGGTGTTGTTGCTCTGATACGTAACACTAGGGGGGATGACGCTTGTTGTATTAATGTTGTTATCCTTCTGTAGATGAATGTAACAGTTGTATTGATTAAGATGTTAGGTTCTTTGAGGATGCTTTACAAGTTAAAAAAAGTTATTATTAAAATCAAGTTGAAATGATGTATATGTTGTTTAGAAATAAAAGTTGATTCTCTTAAAGAATAAATACGTTATTAATTGTCAACCGAAAGTTGAAGTGTTATGTATCAACGTATATGTGTGATTAATATGTTGTTGTTGTTTTAAAGTTGAAAATGTGACACCTGTTTATAAGTTGATGTGTTATACTTTGATTTATGAATTTCCGCCGGGTAGAATTATGGTGTTACATACATCATAATTTGCCGCATCACGACTATCAAAGTTGCTATGTCTGCTCAACAAATGATCAAGGTTGCTCCGTTATACAGGAAGCCCTTCAACGAAAAAAGGATTTAGGATGGATTCAAGATTACCATGAAATTGATGATACTTAGATCAACATGGTTCAAATCTTTGACATTCGCATAATGAATACCAATTTAGTCAAATTGCACTCCAAGCATGCTGGACTTGGATTCTTATCAATGCACGATTATCAGAACTATAGAGGTTACTCTGAAGATAATCTAGAGTGCACAATAGTGCAAAGAGATCTTCAAGCCTTATTGGACCATTGGTGGCTCCCAATTTACATGGACAACGGTACTCCGGCTAGAAAACAAAATTTCAAAGCCAAAATAAAAGATTCAGAAAGAGTCAAGATGCATCGTATACAAAGTGGATACGGTCTTTTGCCACCTAACAATTAAGAACATTGCATGGTCTTCTCAAAGGATAAACATTGATATGTCATAGTACACATGGATCTCCGAGATCAAATGGAGTAAGGTGTCACTCGTCTCCTAGAGTCGCAACTCATCAACATGATACAGGAAGTTCCATTAGTCGAACTTATGAATTGTGAAACCGACAAAGAGATTTTCAACATAATCCTTTTGATCAAAGAAAAGAAATGCTTGGAAGTTCCCTTTGATAGCATAAAAATTCCCAAGTCCGCACCGATAAAGGTTACTTTCCACAACCGAAAGTCTCGTCTAACCCCTTTGGTCATCTACTTACCAGGATCAATGGCATATGCTTCAGAGAAAGCAATTCCATATAAATACGGACCAACAATTATAGAAGGAAGGTAAAAAGTACCCCTACCATCTCTTGTCAGTGTCGTTGATATTGGTCAAGTCACTAGAAGTGGGCTAATATTCAACCGAGGAGTTGAAGAAACTGCAAAGGGAGAGTAACCTCAAGTTGAGGTCATCAACCTGTCAGTGGGTCAATCAAGTAATCCAGAGCCTACAACAAAGGATAAAGATGAAATCCTTAGGCTCATCAATGAAGTGAGTATAATATTATGGATCAATTACTACAAACTCCTTCGAGAATTTCGGTGTTATCTCTTCTGCTCAGCTCAGAAGCTCACCGAGAAGCACAACAAAAGGTTCTGGAGCAAGCATTATAGAACCAAACATAATCGTCCAATTCTACGGTATTGTCTCCAACATCACTAATTTCAACAATTTGGGATTTAATGACGATGATTTTCCTGAAGAAGGCAGGAATCACAACATCTGATTAAACATTACTATCAAATGTGTGACGATGCTCTAGCCAGCATACTCATAGACACAACTTCATCTCTGAACGTAATGCCAAGGTCCATTATCACGAGACTGACTATTCAAGGTCCTCCTATGAGAAAAATTGAGGTCATAGTCAAAGAATTTGATGGATCTTGAAAAGAAGTTATCGGTGAAGTGGATCTTCCCATAACCATTGGACCTCACACCTTCCATTTTACCTTTCAAGTCATGGACATCCGCATGACGTACAGTTGTTTACTCGGCCGACTATGGATTCAAGAAGCAGGGGTAGTGACCTCCACACTTCATCAAAAACTGAATTTGGTTAAGAACAACAAATTGGTAACACTATTTGGGGAAAGGGCCCTGATTATTAGCGAACTTATCCTGATTCTCGTATTTAGAACCAGAAGATGTCGTTGGAACTCAGTTCCAAGCTCTATCTGTAAGCAACGATGATCAACCAAAAATAGGAACGTCATTTGCTTCCTACAAAGATACCCTCTAATCCCTGGAAAGCAACTGATGCGTGTTTTTCGCAAGTGTACAAACGCATCAGAGTAATATAAAAGATTTTCGAATCCATAGAGACCAAATGTCAATCTATCGTTATCTATTATTATGGTGTGTATCTAAGGCAATTGAAAATAGTAGTTTCAAGGAGTGCACAACGATAAATAAAGTAAATTTAAATTAATTGAGAAGAACCAATTTAACGAGAATTGTCGCTTTCGTGTAATCAAAACTGAGTTTTACTCCCTAATCAAACCATCTTATTGTCACGGATAAAAAGGCGCGCATTGCGTTAGAGTAGTAAATCTATTTTTAAGAAATGTAGTATCTTAACTAAGTTGAAAACTATTTTGACCTGGATTTTCTAACAAAAAGAGGTTCTTACGAACCAGACTCTAAACTTCTTAACGCGTCCAAAAATAGTTTTAAAATCTCCTTTCTTTTTGAATTAAAAACTCCTAATGAACTAAACAAAGCGCTTTCGTTGTTTTTGAAATAGTTAAAAATTTAAGTTTAAATAGACATCGGACGACTTTCGATCTTACCCAAAAGAACTTTAAAAACAGGAAAACTTATATTGAAAGTCAAAATAGCCTTTAAATTTTTCTACAAACAATTGTATAGATTATCGGTTCAATTATGATCCTTACATTCTAACCTTTATAAAAATTAGCTAGACATGGTAAAGTAAAAGTTCATTTTAATATTTTTCATAAAAGGTATTTAGTGCGAGTGCGGAAAGTAAATTAAGTAAAGTGCGAGTGCGGAATGTAAATGAAAGTAAAGTGCGAGTGCGGAAAGTAAATTAAGTAAAAGTGCGAGTGCGGGAAATAAATGAAAGTAAAGTGCAAGTGCGAGAAGTAAAGGAAAGTAAAGTAGTGCGGGAAATAAAGTAACAAAAGTTAAAGCAATAAAAACCTGCTCCAATCGGAGGGTTGAATAAAATACGAACTGAATTAAAATGGAAGAAGGATTAACTTCCTTCCAAAGTGATCCAAGACTTACTCGTACAAACACACACATACTCGATCACTCGATTATAGTAACACTCCGATGTGAAGCGATACTGCTTTTACAACTGATATGTGCTTAAGATAACTAATTTTGGATGATTGAAAAATGAAAAATAAAGTCCTATTTATAAGCAAGGAAATAACATGAAAAGACAAGGATGCCCCCTGTATTTGAATTTGGGAGGGAAATCTTTTGCTCTTGTGGCGCCCGCCACACCATCATGGCACCCGCCATGTGTGAAAGTTGGTTGGACAAAGTGAAGAACATGGGGAGTTGGCAATGTAGGGGAGGTTGAGACATGTCCACCTCATGGCTGACCCTATGGCACCAGCCATAGTGAGAGCCACAAGCACAAAATGCTGATTTAGTTGATTTTAACTCTTTTCAGCTCCATTTTCGCTCCTTTTCTCGCTCGAGGCTCTGATTAAACTAAAAACCTGAAAAACAAAGAAAAACATAGTAATAACATAAAAAAATGACACTAAAAGACTTAGAATGCATGCGAAATTAGAGTAAAAAATACGGTAAAATTCAGTGTCATCAAATTCTCCCACACTTAGACCTTTGCTTGTCCTCAAGAAAAACATTTAAAACTCAAAGAAAACTAGTGTCGACACGTGATTCGGGCTAAAAGGTCTTCTAAGTTCAAGTCAGGATGCAGTGATAGGTACTAACTAAGTGAACCAAGGATATCATAGTGACACTTATCCATAGATACGGACATAAACTTCATTCTTATATTAACCAACCCATATCATCCCACAATACCTAGGCATACCTCTTCATCTCTTTTTGGGTCCCTTTCATTCAGGTGCAATCATAGTAGAGTGATCGGTTAGTGATTCTGATCCGAAACATAAGGTTTCTGGCACATAAGTCTGTGTAAACCCTTTTATTTGACCTGGATGCAGTTGTGGGGGATCGGATCGTAATCCGCCCTACCGTGTTCAGCGCCAGATACTTCTGAATCAACTAATAATGGGTGAACTGAAATTTTTCTTTTTGTGGAAAAAATATAACTTTTTGGTTTAAGTGACCTTGTAAGGGTCACCTATCCCAGAGTTTGCCTTTTTCTTTATTTATTAGCACTGTATCATTCACTTATGTTCATCGGTCCCCTACGTAGAGCATGCTTAGGCCGGAGCTGACTGCTGGAATAAACTACTTAGGATAATTTTTTAATGATAATTAAGGCCATGGTATGTGGGGTTTTAGGAGTGATTCCTATATTCATGAAGTTTATGGTGCTAAAACGATACTAATGTCTCAAAAAGTTCATCTAAGTCACCACATCCTAATCTAAACATGTCTTAAAGCCCGAAAAACATGTGGAACAACACTGTTTTCTTTTGAAATTTTTTTGGTAGGGCTAAAGAAATGGGGAAATGAGGGTGCACTAAAGATACATGTTATCCGTCAGTTGTTGTTGAATGGAAGAGAGCAGGCCATCTCGCCTCTCTTCTCTAGCCAATTGGTCACGCCACATCTCCATGGTAATATAAAATCCAGGACCTGCAAAAGTGTTAGAGGAAGATGGTGCGGTGTGTGATGGTGAAGGAAGATGGGGGGACACGTGAGGTGCGGGAGACTGTTCTCCCCGCTCAAATTCTTCATCAGTGTCGTGTCCCTCCCCATCAGGAACATTAGAAGGAAGTGGACCTAGAACAGGTGGAGAATTTAAATCGTAGGTCCAATTCCTTTCATGAAGTATATCGGTACGTCTACTACAGGGCAAGGCAACATATGGGATAGCTACACCACGAACCATCAATTCATAACCAGCCTCTTTTCTCACTCGGCAAAGTTTCATATCTTTTAGAAATTCCAAGTTAACTTTGCGAGGAGTTAAGGGCTCTAGTGTGGCTATCTCATTGTTTAGGTTAAGGGCCCGAGTGTAACACCCCAAATTTTCCCTCTTCTTTTTAATCATCATATCACATCATAGTCATCATGAGCATATCATATTCTTGGCATCTTAGCATGGAAAGATGAGGCATAACATTCTCATGACCTGACATTAGGCATATGATCATCTGTGAAGGGTTTTGAAGTATCACAAGCTATAACAAGAGGCCCAATGGAGTTGCTCAAGTCTTATGGGGAGTCTACATTGCATTCACAAGCTTAAGATCATTCACAATGGCCCAGGAGGTTGAGGGATCATCAGGGAATTCAAGCTAGGGCAAAGCTCCTACACAATGATCCCAAATTAGGGTTTGAGTTTCAAGCATGAAAACTTTGTGACTTTGGCCATTTCATTTGGGCAAAGTCTCTCATATGTTAAGAGGATCCTAGGGATGAAATTTGGTGAGAAAATTCCTTGTGGAAGTCAGATATTTCTTCAGTTGCTTGTAAATGAAGAAATTGGTCATTTGTGCATTCTAAAGGTCAACTGTGAGATTTCAAAGGGTCCAACCCTAGTTTTCAAGCAAAGAGATGTTCCTATAACCTTAGAAGAGGTTTAGCAAAGTCAAAAATCAAGAATCATGAGGTTTTGAGGTGTTTTGCAAAATTGGCATAAGTTTGGTAATGAGAAATTCCAATTTTAGTAACATTTTGCCCTAATTTTCAAGCAAGCATAACTTGGTGAAAAAAGCTTCAAATGGATCACAACCAAACATGAAAGTTGGAGTTTAAAGACTCCCATTTTTAAAAATTACAAGAGCATTTTCATAGCCCTTATGGTTTGAGAGGAATGCCCTTCGAAAGTTGATGGATTTTTAGGGCATGGCATGGATTTCAAGCATCCTCCAAGTGCAAAACTTCATGAAACTTATTTTTGAGTGATGTAATGAACCAAATGAGGCCACAAACTTACAAAGCAATGCCATTAGTTCATTTTGCTCCAAATATTTTTCCAAATTCGTGCATGGGATGTATTGTATTCCATAAGGTGCAAAAATGCATGAACATGAGAAATACATGATCTTCACATCCAGGGGCCAAGATGATTTCTGTTTTGAATCAAGGGTGGGATATTGATCACACATGTGCAAATAATGAGAGGGATGCACGAGCCAAACATGACTTCACACCAATCTTGCCAAATTTTCAATTTCACTCTCACACTCTCCTCTCACATGCACTTTCCCTCATTCTTTCAGCATTGCATTTTGGATTGATATAAAAGAAAACTAGGGTTTCATTTCACCGAGATTCATCACATATTCACTACTTCAAAGTTTTTGCACCAAGAGCATTTTCATTTGAATCTCCTCATTCTCTCACTCTCTTCACAAACAAATTACATATCCTGAACCATTGAAGCATAAGGATCATTAATACACCATTGGTTTAAGCTGAAGCTCAAGATTGCAAGAGGTGCCATTCAAGTGCAGCTGCTCTCAAACCTCAAGATCTAGGAGCATTCAAGGCTTCTTTTGCATTTATTTTGCAATAAGAAGTTAAAGGGAGTATATCTGCAGCATCTGAAGCTTTATTCTTGTCATTTGAAGGATCTGCAAGCTCAGGTATACTCTGAAATTCGTGGATCTGGAAATGAAATTAGATGTATGCATTGTGTTGTGCTTGTTGTGCTGATGATTCTGTGATGTTTGGTTTTCAAAATGGATGAGTATTGAAGTTGTATTGATGATTTGAAGTTTTATGGTTAAATCTGTTTTGCTTCGATCCGTGTGATTCATTGATCTATTGTGAATTTCATGATCATTTTTGGATTCAGCATGCCTTAATTGTTTAATCTGGAGTGTTTGATTCATTTTGGTGGAGATTTTTTCATAGTTTGTGTTTGCCGGTGCCGGAGCCCTAGCTCGGGTCACCGGATTCTGGGAATATGTTGGCCTGAGTTTCATGAAGAAGATGACCCCTTAGCCCTTAGATCATTTCATCTGGACGGCCTTTAATGTGACAATGCATTAATGAACCACCTCCCCTGCACGTGTTTTATATTTTTCTGAATTAATTAATGTGTCTCTCACCTCACCATAAATAGCATGTTCCCTCACCCCTGACCAATTAATGTGCATACTAGGTTTAATGAGTTGACCAATCTCACGCGTCCAATTGATCCTCTGGCCCTTGTTTTTTCCTGATTTATTGAATTTCCATTATAATTGTGGTGTCTTGCGCTGACTTTTCATGGGCTTGACTTGCTAATCCCACCCCCTGACTTTGAGGCCAAATAATTTTGAATTGAGATTGTTACTGAACGCACCCCCAGCCTCATCCATTTATTTTTTATTTCTTTTTATTTCCCTTTTATTTTCAGTTTGGTTTTTAATTTTTAAAATTAGTTTTAGGTCTCCAAATATTATAAAAAAATTCATGAATGATTCTTTCAGTTTTCTCTAATTTTTGATATTTTTATTTTCCATTTATTTTTAATTGTCACGTGGAAATTAATTGTTCTTTTTAATTAATTCATTTTATTTCATTTTGAACCATGCTGACTTGTCCATTTTCTATTTTGGTCATTGTTTTGAATTTTTGGATGATTCTTTTTGGTCTAGATTCATGATAGGATGTAGTTTATTGGTGATTTTTGTTCTGATTTTTAGAATCTTGATTAATTGATTTTGGTCCTTAACCTGTGAGTGAAGCCATCTAACCCTAATCCTTGTTTGACCTCTCATTTAACTTGTTTAGCTTCTGAATTTCATTCCCTCCTTTTGGCATGTTGTTTTGGGTTTGATTGAAGATCATTTGTGCAAGGTTGTGGAATTTTTGAATGCTCACTTGATTTGATTTGAATTTTTGTTCCTGACTTGTCCCATTTTGTCTCCTTTGGATCATTTGTTCTCTCCTTAGCTTAGAAGGGCACTTGTGCCAACTTCTTCAACTTGTTTAGAGCCTTATTAGGATGATGATACCTCTCTGATCTTGGGTTGTGGTTTGTGTCTTAGGAATTTTGTGTGTGGTTTCCTTTGAAGTCTTTTCATTCTTATGCACTTCCTTTGCTTCTTTCTTCTCATGATGTTACCACTTGACTTTGTGCCCTTCCTCTCTTCATCCCCCTTGCTTCTTAGGCACTCTTCTAACATGATTAGGGTTCTGGTTTTGTACCTTGGGTTTGTGATTTGTTTATTTTGATTTGCATCTTCACAAGTTTTCTTTGTTTTGCCATGGTAATTCATGTTGCCTCATGTTTGGTTGTGTGGTTCTCTTTTCATTCTTGTGACTTGTATTTGCATTGGATGTTATGTGTATGACTTCACTTCTTGTTGTATGGTTTTGGTTTGGCCTTATGTTCATTTTGTATTGCCTTTATACTTGTGTTACTAACCATTTCAGGGGCTTTGGTAAGTGAGGGGTGTGGGTGTGATTCCTGCATCTCCAAATCTTATCTCTTCTCTTCTTATTATCATTTGTTCTAACCTTGTGATTGTTGGGCTTAGTCCTTACTCCTCCTCCTCTTCTTCTTTTTCTTCTTCTTTTCTTTCCTTCTTCTCCATTAGGGTAGAATTCAAACCTCACTAACCCTAGGATTTCCCATGCATGACAACATTTAGGATTCTTAGTCCCCCTTAGATTCTTTACCTTTGAGATCCTGTTGGTGCTCTCTCTTATCATCTTCAAACTTAACTTTTAATTCACTCTAATAAAGGTTGAGTCTTCTCATGTGACATGAGACTTTGCTATGAGATACTTGCACGCGTTCCGTTTCGGGGTGAGGTGTAAGTTATCCCTCGGGGTGGACAGGTCTTAGCATGAGATTACCTCACAAAGAAAATATTAAAAAAAACTTCTTAACCAAAAATCACAAAAACACTTAATAAATTCCAGTAGGTCAGTGTGTCTAAGCCTTCACTTGTGGGACTAGATTTGGGGATGATGTGAGACGTACAAATCCTAGTAAGTAAGACTTAGGTACAATTACCTATGCAAACTTCAAAACAAAAAACTCATAAAAAACACAAACAAATAATAAGCGTCTTTCCTTCGGGAATTATTTTCTCATCTCCTTCGCTCCGTCCGCGAACTTGCTTCTTCTTGTCATTTTGCAAGACGGTTACGCACTCGTCGTCTGAGCCTGCAACACCTGAGCATTGACATAGGCAATTCAAGCCTTAATTCACAAGCAATCTTTTCTACCCCTAGTTAGGGGAACTACAGCGACTCTGATCCTCATTGTCCAGATGAGGTACGTAGGCAGCGGGGTAGGGCCCGTTCGAGCATAATCTTTATTTTCCCTACATTCTTTCTTTTCATTTCTTTTTCAGTTACCTTTTCTTTTCTTTTATCCAATTCAGTTCATTTTCTTCGCAGCAGCTTTCATTTCTTCACCCTTTGAAACAATTTCTTTGCAAGCGTGGATCCCATCGGGTACGGCGGACGATCTAGGTGCTAATACCTTCCCAGGTCGTAACCGACTCCCGAACTCAGTTTCTTTGGTTCGTAGGACCCGTGTCCTTCCTTTTATTTTCTTCTGGTTTGTGCAGCATTACCATTCCTGTTCCTTCGGGATAAAAATGCCTGGCTGGCGACTCTATTCTTTTCCGTGCCACTTTCGCGTTTGTACCAGGATGGAAATCCGGGGAGCGACAGCTGAGGACTTCCTAACCAGTGATCTCTGGTTCCCTTGAGAGTCTCTCCTAGCGCTTGCATGTTTCTGTTTCTTTGGGTGTTGATTGTTTGCTGTTGTATGTTGTATTTTACTGTTGTTTATTTACAGTTTTGTTTACACTTTTATTTACAGTTTTCAGTATTTATTTTCCGCATCATATATCATATTGGACTGTCTGGACTGGTTTTCTGTTTGGTGGGATCGTGTGATACTGTTTCTGAGAGATAAGCCAAGTACTCGGCTTGAGTGCACTATAGGATTAGAGTGGAAATATTGTACTCACATGTGACATGATGAGTGGCGATGTGTTTCACGCCCAGATTGCGACCGTCTTGGAAATATCTTGTGTGGGGATTTCTTCCACTTCGGGATAGGACCTTGATAGTTATGTGCATCTAGGGACCGATCATTGAGAACCTTTGTGGAAACAACCCTCTCAAGTGGTGGCAGTGGCAGACCATATTTTGTGGCAAACCCATTCTCACCCGAGGGTCCACTAGGGACTCGTATAGGATGGTCTGGTTCTCTTATAGGAACTCAGTCAAAGCATCTGGTTGTATGACAATAGTATTGTATCCTACGGGTTGAATATACTATTGTTTCTCGATTTCAGCGCTCGAAGCTGGGAACTTATAAGGGATGCTTGTTTTTCCCAGACTCAGCTGAGGCCTCCTTGCGTAGTACATAATGCCTAACCGATTCCCTGATTTGGTCATGAGTCATTTCTCGGAAATGGTGAAAGTATTATTGCTATTCGGCTTTGAGAGTCTGTGATGTTTGACCCGGAGCACACCCGTGAGATTGGGAAGGGTTTACAGGTTTGCAGGAACCCTTGACCTCATCATACCCTTGTTACCAATGCAGTCTTATCATCTGATATGGTTACTTTGGTTCCGGAGTTCTTGAGTTTATCTGGTTCTTGATTGGGTGTATCTGAGATTATCTGAGTGCTTATGGGTTGTTATCCAGAGGATTTGGGTTTCTGATCACTTGGCTTTGGCATCCAGATTCCAAACAATCCCAGATTGATCATATGTCTTTGCATTTGCATTGTATCATTTCATCATTAATCATGTTTTGTTTTCATTCACAGGTTCATATCCTTGCTTTCGGTTCCGGTATCCTGTTCATAGATGGAAGATCCTCGCAAGCAGAATATTCATTTCAAGTTTTTCGACACTAAGGTTGGCCTGTTAAAGAAGATGGTGAAGCTGATCACACCCAATCATGTAGAGAGGTTTAGGAAGGCTTATGGGAGTATTCTAGATGTGGTGGTAGAGTTAGATCCTTCTGAGAGAAGTGTCATTCACACCCTGCTTCAGTACTATGATCCTTAGCTTCGTTGTTTCACTTTTCCTGATTTTCAGTTAGGTCCTTTGCTGGAGGAGTATGCTTTGATCTTAGGGGTTCCTGTTCGAGACCAGATTCCATTCAATGCTGAGATGGTTAGACCTGCACCTGAGGCAATTGCCAAGGCTCTTTATTTGAGCACTTCTGCTGTGAATTCTATGACTATCATTAAAGGAGGTGTATCTGGGTTTTCTTTAGAGGCTTTAGTAAAGAAGGTGGAAGAGTTAGCTATTGAGGAGCAGTGGGATTCTGTCTGTGCTATCCTGGCTCTTTCTATCTATGGCATCATTTTGTTTGCAGATATGGAGAAGTTCATAGACATGAATGCCATTCATCTTTTCTTGCTGAAGAATCCTGTGCCTACATTGCTTGGAGATTTGTATTACTCGGTGCACTACAAGACTGAGAAGAAAAAGGGAGGTTTAGTTCGTTGATGCGCTCCTTTATTTCATATGTGGTTCATGAGGCATCTGCCTAGTACTGGTGTGTTTAGTGACCATACCTTGGTATGGGTTCAGAAGCTGGAAAAGTTGCTTGCTAAGGATGTCAGATGGATTACTCAGAGACTGCATGGTGCACGTTTCATCACCAGCTGTGGGAGTTATATCAGTGTACCCTTGCTGAGAGTGACTGGGGGGATCAATTACAACCCAATCTTGTTGAGAAGACAGTTGGGTTATGCCTTGAGAGAGGTACCAGAAGAGCTGAAATTAACCCCTATTTTCTACTTCCCGGTGAAGTACAATATGCCTTTAGTGAGGAAAGCTGCTGGAGCTTGGAAGTGCATCAAGGGAGAAGGAATAGCTAGCTTTGGAAAGTGCAACAATCAGACTTTCCCAGAGTATAAGGCTTGGCTGAAGGATAGAGCCAGAAGGGTATTGCTGTCATTTTCACCTCCAGTTCCTCCAACTGCTAAGTCTAGTGCCACTGTGTCTTTAGAAGAGTTCAGGAAGTTGGAAGCCCATCTACATGAAGTCAAGGTGGAAAACACTGAAATGGTTAATTTGTACCATCTTGCCAACCGGGCCAAAAATGAAGCTGAAGAGAAATTGCAGAAGATGCAGATCACCTTGGAGGCTAAAGAGAAAGAGTTTGCTGGAAAGGAAGCTCACTTTCAAAGACTAGGTCTGATGGAATCCAAAAGAGAAGCAGAACGAAAGAAGAATTCGAAGACTCTCAAGGAAGCTCGTCAGTCTATTGTCTGGTTGCAGGGCCAGAGAGAATAGGAGTTGAAGAGATATAAATAAAAAGAAGAGTTTTTCGAAGTGCAAATGACTTTCAAGAAGGAAGAAGTGGAACAAGCCCACCAGATTCGAAGGGAGAAGACTGAGCAGTTAGCAGAGAGTCAGCAAGCTTTAGAAGAAACACTTAAAGAGATTGAAGACCTCAAGTTGATGGCTGGAGTCAAGAAGGCTAGGTCTGAGCTGGGACTTAGTGAAGGAGGTTCAGGGTCCTCAGGCAGTAGTCTTGCTTCTTAGTTTGTTTTCCTTGTATTTGGGTTACCTACAGACATGTTGTAGGAATCCTGGTTGTTTGTTTTTCTTCTTAGAAACTTGTACCCTACAGGGAATTCTGTTATTTTTGCCTAATAGGCTGATTTATGTTATGCAGTTTTATTCAGTTCTCCATTTTCTGTGCCAGCTGTTATGGTCTGGATGTGATTTCTATGCAAAGGTTTCTGAAAGTTGAGGATCAGTATCCATATGGTTTTCTTTGCTAAAATACCGGAACCGGGGCATGAATGACCTGGAATGTGAAAGCATAAACAATTGCATTGCATACATATCACCTTTCTTCTTGTTTTCCAGGTATGGCTACTGGTTCTTAATGTCTTTTCTATTTCAGGCACTATAGCTCCCAGGAAGGTTCGAGAACAACCAGTCATACACAAATATCCCACAAGAGTCAACAGAGAAAGAGTCATGGATCAAATGCAGGCTGAATTAGCTGACTTGAGGTTAAGGATGGACAATTTTATGACCCTTATGGCAGGAATAGGTCAGAATCAGGAACGTCTGCGTGAGTTGGTTGAAAATAGTCAAGCCAGAAACAACAGTACTGCTGATGGAGGTAATCGTAACGGTACGGGCGCCCGTCAAGTTGAAATCCCTGTAGCACAGCCAGGGGTTACCATTATCAATGATGGACTGAACAATGTACAAATGGACGGTCAAGACGAACAGTTTACTCTGCTGGACGAAACTGAAGGCCAGGGGGCTGAAATGAACAGAAAATTTGAAGAGATGGCTGAACAGATCAAGGCCATTCAATCTCAGATCAAGGCCATTCAATCAACGGCACAGCGTGTCCAAAGACTCACCTCTAGTCCTTTGTAGGAAGGATTGCTACCCACACTGACGATGAGAAGCTATGGATGTACTATTTCCAGGACAACCTGGTTGTGGCCTCCTTGGAAAGGTATATGAAGCTAAGTAGAGTCAACATTAAGAGTTGGAAGGACTTGGCAGAGGCGTTCGTGAGGCAATACCAGTACAATTTGGACATGGCTCCAAATCGCACTCAACTGCAAAACATGTCTCAAAATGCTAAGGAGGGATTTAAAGAATATGCTCAAAGGTGGCGTCAGCTCGCTGCCAGAATGCAACCACCATTGCTGGAGAATGAAATGGCTGATATGTTCATGGGAACGTTGCAAGGAGTGTTTATCGAAAGATTGGCGTCTTGTTCGGCTACCAAGTTCAATGATATAGTAATCGCAGGCGAGAGGGTCGAGACTCTGTTAAAGATGGGAAAGATTCAGGATACTAGTGCGAGCAGCTCGAGTGGAGTAAGAAAAACTTTCAGCGGACCCCCGAGAAGGAGGGAAGGGGAAACCAATGATGTGTTTGGCCGAGGATGGGGCCGAGGATATAGAAGATCATATGATCAAGTGGCAGCTGTCACTATCCCTTCCAGTCCTATGCAGCAGGTACAGACTTAACCTCAACAACAGCAACAATAACAGCCACAACGTAACAACTATCAACAAAGACCTTATCAGCCAAGACAAGCTCGTCCGGCTAATAGGGTACTTGAGGCAATTTCCATGACATATATTGCATTGCTGCAGAGATTGCTAGACCTGAACTTGTTACAACTAAGAACACTAGCACCACCACCACCTGGAGAGCTTCCAGTGGGGTACCATGCCAATGCTAGATGCGCTTTCCATTCAGGGGCACCCGGGCACTCAACTGAGAAGTGCAAGGCGCTACAGCACAAAGTTCAAGATTTGATCGACTCCAAGGCGATTAACTTCGCACCACCGCCGAATGTTACTTCAAACCCTATTCCGAACCATGGAGGGGCTAGAATAAATGTTGTTGATAGTGGTGAGAAGTTAAGTCTGATTTTGAGCGTAGAAGAAGTGAAGACTCCGTTGTTGGTGGTGAAGGAGAGGCTGTTAAAAGGACAAGTGTTTCCGGGATGCGGTTCTGATTGTGAAAAGTTTTTGAATTCAGTGAACGGTTGTGAAGATCTGAAGATGGGGTTGCAGAATCTGATTGATGAAGGGTCATTGCAGTTTGATAAAGTTGATAATGAAGGTGATGATGTGTCCATTATAACCATCTTTTATGATCCAGCTGAAATGCCTGCTAGAAGAGAACCTGTGACTATTTATGCTCCTGAAGTCAGTCTGGTTACTATCACCGTTCCTGGGCCTGTTCCTTATACAAATGATAAAGCCATCCCATGGCATTACGGCTCAGATGTGTACGTGGAAGGACAGAAAGTGGAGAGTAAGTCAGTTGCCGTTGACCCGACTGTAGTGAACGTCGGAGGAGTTTGAGGTTTTACGAGAAGTGGTCGTCTTTTTGCTCCCCCAGTTCTGAAAGGAGATCCTGAGGCTGAGGCTTCGGCAAAAGCTAAAGGAAAGCAAACAGCGATTAAAGAAACGACAACTCCTGCTGCTGGACAGGGTATCTTTGAGAAGGAAGTGGAGGAATTTATGCGAATAATTAAAAAGAGTGATTATAAGGTGGTTGAACAGTTGAACTAGACACCTTCCAAAATATCAATTTTGTCTCTGCTGATGTGTTCTCCAGCATATAGAAAAGCCTTGCTGAAAGTGTTGTAGATGGCATACGTTCCTCAAGAGATAATTGTTAATCAACTGGAAGCTGTAGTGGGCAGTGTGAATGCAAGCCATGGGTTGGGCTTCACAGATAGAGACCTTACTTCAGAGGGCCGTAACCATAACAAAGCACTGCATTTTACTATGGAGTGTAAGGGGGCTGTTTTGTCGCATGTCCTGGTTGACACGGGCTCTTCTCTTAATGTACTCCCGAAGAAAGCCTTAATGAAGCTGAATGTCGATGGTGTCGTCTTAAGACCCAGTGATTTGATAGTTAAAGCTTTTGATGGGTCCAGAAGTTCAGTGTTCGGAGAAGTTGAGTTACATGTGAAAATAGGGTCTCAAGTATTCAAGAGCACCTTCTACGTCATGGATATTCAGCCCGCGTACAGCTACTTACTGGGACGTCCTTGGATTCACGCTGCTAGAGCAGTAACTTCCACTCTGCATCAAAAGCTCAAATATATGGTTGATGGCCAAGTGATCACTGTGTGCGGAGAGGAATATATCTTTGTGAGTCACTTATCAACTTTTAAATATGTGGAGATGGACAAAGAGATCCATGAGACGTTGTGTCAGGCCTTCGAAGAGGTTAATGTCAGCATTTTGGCTCCGGTGGAGAGGAACAATTAGAAAGAAGGTACCTCCATTCACTCCTACAAGCAGGCGAAGGAAGTGGTTCAGTCGGGAAGTGCCCAAGGCTGGGGAAAATTGCTGGAATTAGAGAAGAAAGATGATAAGTTTGGTCTGGGTTATCAGCCTGGTGGGTCTAACTGGCCCCAGAGTGGTAAAGCTATTACTTTCACAAGCGCTGGGATGCTCGACCGCAACCATATATGTGTGACAAGCAACGAAGAGGGAGACAGTGATGGTGACTGGGACAACTGGATTCATCCGTGTGCGCCCGAAGAGGAGTTGAAGAACTTGTTTGCTGAAGACATTGTCCAAGTTACCTGGAAATCAGAGTAATTTATTTGTTTCCTTTTCTTATCATGTTGCATTGTCAATCCTGCACTCTACCCAAGGTGCTAGGATACATTGTATGGGCCACCATGTTTGCTATGCATTTATTTTACCATGAAATAAAGGATGCTTTCAAGCAAATTGTGTTCTCTTTCTTTCGTTTTAAATTTTTCACAAAAAAAATTAAAATGGAAATGTGTTTTTCCTTTTTGTTTTTGTGTTTGCGTCTCTTTTTGAAAAAAAAAACAAAACGAATTTTGAAATAAGCACGTCGTCTGTGCAGTGTTGATCATCCGGATTCTATTGATAACGTTCCTTCTATGACCATGCACGACTTTGACAATCCTATCTACCAAGCTGATGAAGGGGTTGAGGAAGACTGTGAACTCCCTAAAGAATTGGTCAGATTGTTGAAACAAGAGGAACGAGTTATTCAGCCTCATCAGGAAGAAATTGAGATCATCAACATCGACACTGAAGATGTGAAGAAAGAGATCAAGATTGGGGCCAGTCTGCAGGCCGAGGTAAAGAAAGAGTTGATTGGTATGCTGCGTGAATATGTGGATATCTTCGCCTAGTCGTATCAAGATATGCCAGGGCTAGATACTGACATCGGTGTGCATAAACTACCATTGAGAGAAGACTTTCCTCCTGTGAAACAAAAGTTTAGAAGGACTCGTCCTGACATGGCGATGAAGATCAAGGAGGAAGTTCAAAAACAGTGGGATGCCGGATTCCTTGCCGTAACTAGTTACCCACCTTGGGTAGCTAACATTGTGCCTGTACCAAAGAAGGACGGAAAAGTCCGGATGTGCATTGATTACCGGGATCTAAACAGAGCGAGCCCAAAAGATGACTTTCCATTACCTCACATTGATGTGCTGGTAGATAACACCGCTCAATTCTCGGTATTTTCCTTCATGGATGGCTTCTCCGGATATAATCAGAT
The DNA here is from genome assembly GCA_963966055.1 of Lathyrus aphaca. Taxonomy (NCBI): domain Eukaryota; kingdom Viridiplantae; phylum Streptophyta; class Magnoliopsida; order Fabales; family Fabaceae; genus Lathyrus; species Lathyrus aphaca. The sequence goes on from OZ014520.1 coordinate 452,274,168, forward strand.
TAAGATGGCACCGGAAGACATGGAGAAAACAACGTTCATTACCCCGTGGGGTACATTCTACTACAAGGTGATGCCCTTCGGCTTAAAGAACGTCGGGGCAACATATCAGCGGGCTTTGGTCACATTGTTCCACGACATGATACACAAGGAGATAGAATGTTATGTGGACGATATGATTGCTAAGTCCCGAGACGAAGAAGAGCATCTGGTCAATCTCAAGAAGCTGTTTGATAGACTGATAAAGTATAAGCTGAGATTGAACCCAAACAAGTGCACTTTCGGAGTGCGTTCCGGGAAACTGTTGGGTTTCATTGTTAGTCAGAAAGGAATCGAGGTGGATCCTGCAAAAGTAAAAGCCATACAAGATATGCCTGCACCGAAAACAGAAAAAGAAGTGCGCGGGTTTTTAGGGAGATTGAACTACATTTCACGGTTCATATCTCATCTAACTGCCACGTGCGAACCAATATTCAAATTGCTAAGAAAAGAGCAAACGGTCAGGTGGAATGAGGACTGTCAAAGAGCCTTCGATAAGATAAAGGAGCATTTACAGACGCCTCCGATTCTAATGCCTCCAATTCCAGGACGGCCGCTTATCATGTACTTGACTATGCTAGAAGGGTCAATGGGGTGTGTTCTAGGCCAACATGACGAGTCTGGTCGAAAAGAGTACGCTATTTATTACCTTAGCAAAATGTGTTACCGAATGTGAATCCTGTTACTCACTGCTCGAGAAAACTTGCTGCGCTTTGGTATGGGCTGCTCGCCGACTGAGACAGTACATGTTGACTCATACCACACTGATAATTTCTAAAATGGATCATGTCAAGTATATCTTTGAGAAACCAACATTAACTGGAAGGGTTGCTAGATGGCAAATGATTTTAACAGAATATGACATACAATATACTTCCCAGAAAGCAATCAAGGGAAATGTATTGTCAGATTACCTTGCACATCAAACTCCGAAGATGACTATCAGCCAATGAAGTTTGATTTCCCTGATGAGGACATCATGTACCTCAAAGCAAACGATTGCGAGGAACCACTTCCGGAGGAGGGGCCAGACCCTGAATCCAAATGGAAGTTGATGTTTGATGGGGCAGTCAATATCAACGGACGTGGAGTTGGTGTTGTTCTTATCACTCCTGAAGGTGTTCACTTTCCTTTCGCTGCCAGAATTACTTTTGGCTGCACCAACAATGAAGCGGAATACGAGGCATGCATAATGGGAATAGAGGAGGCTATTAATCTTCGGATTAAGACTCTCGATATATTTGGAGATTCAGCCCTCGTCATTAACCAGATTACCGGCAAGTGGTATACGCATCAAGAACACTTAATTCCTTACAGGGATTATGCCAGAAAACTGTTGACGTTCTTCACAACAGTTAAGCTTCAGTACATACCACGTGATGAGAATCAAGTTTCCGACGCATTGGCTACTCTTTCTTCGTCTATCAAAGTCTTGTGTTGGAATTATGTGCCCAGGATTGACATTTCCAGGCTTGACACACCAGCTTATGCTTTCTCTGTAAACGCCGTGTCTGATGAGAAACCTTAGTATGTTGATATCAAGCTATTCCAGGAAAAGCAAGAATACCCAGCTGGGGCATCATCCAATGACAAGAAGACCTTAGGGCGACTTGCTGTCAGTTTCTTCTTGAATACAGACGGGGTTTTGTACAAGAGAAACTTTGACATGGTCTTGCTCAGATGCGTGGATAGACACGAAGCAAGCCTATTAATGCAGGAAGTCCACGAGGGATCTTTCGGTACTCATGCAGGAGGGCATGATATGGCTATGAAATTGTTGAGATCGGGGTATTATTGGATGACAATGGATGCAGACTGTTGTTCATACGCTCGTAAGTGCCATAAGTGCCAAATTTATGCAGACAAGGTGCATGTTCCTCCTAGCCCGCTTAACGTCATGTCATCTCCTTGGCCCTTTTCTATGTGGGGCATTGGCATGATCGGAAAAATAGAGCCTACTGCTTCAAATGGTCATCGCTTCATCCTAGTTGCGATTGATTACTTCACTAAGTGGGTTGAAGCAGCATCTTATGCCAATGTCACTCGTCAAGTGGTAGCCAGATTTTTGAAGAGAGACATTATTTGCAGATACGGAGTGCCCGAAAGGATCATTATTAACAATGGTTCTAACTTGAACAATAAGATGATGGCAGAATTGTGTCGGGACTTCCAGATTCAGCACCACAATTCTTCTCCTTACCGACCAAAGATGAATGGTGCGGTAGAGGCGGCAAATAATAATATCAAGAAGATTGTGCAAAATATGGTTGTCACTTACAAAGATTGGCATGAGTTGTTACCATTTGCGTTGCATGGGTACCGAACGTCAGTCAGGACGTCAACTGGGGCAACTCCCTTCTCATTGGTATATGGTATGAAGGCAGTCTTGCCTGTTGAAGTGGAGATTCCTTCATTGCGTGTGATGATGGATGTGAAGCTTGATGAGGCTGAATGGGTACGTACTCGATACAATCAGCTATGTCTAATTGAAGAAAACAGATTAACGGCTATCTGTCATGGTCAGCTTTATCAGAGGAGAATGAAGCGAGCATTCGACCAACGAGTACGTACTCGAGAGTATCAAGTAGGAGAGCTTGTGCTCAAGAGGATTGTTCCTCCAGGTTCAGATCACAGGGGCAAGTGGACCCCAAACTACGAAGGACCATTCATAGTGAAGAAAGTTTTCTTAGGCGGAGCACTGATGCTCACCACTATGGATGGAGAAGATTTCCAATCTCCTGTTAACTCGGACGCAGTTAAAAAATACTTCGCATAAAAAGACCCGCTGGACACAAAAACAGAATTAAAGTCCATGCAAGAAAAGGGCATCCCGGCGAGCTAAAAACAGAATAAAAAGCTCGGGCAAAAGTTAGGGAGAAAAAAAAAGTACACCCGCTTAGTTGAAAAGCCACATCGGACAGCTCAGGCAAAAAAAGGTATCCTGGTGGATTGAAAACCCGAAAGGGCGATCCACGCAAAACAAGGGAACAAGTGAACAACTTTGATCCGAGTAATCTGAATCAAATCATCATTTCGTACAGCTTAAAAATATCAGAAGGATAGGAATCAGTCCCCTCATCTCCTCAGAAAGCAAAGGCAAGAATGGAGAGTTTTGAAGACATGTTGGTCATAGCAGAAAGGGAACTCATTGGGATGTCGTGCCCATTACCATTAGGATAGTTTATTTTCTCAATTTTATGGTAGCTACCTCTTTCCAGGTGGTTGCTTCCTGATGTAAAAAATTTTCCTATTCAGAGGCCTTTCAATAAAAAGAATATTCAGTCAAAAAGTTGTGTTGTGTTTTTTTTTTGTTTGCAAAATGTCCTGAATTTTTGGCAAAATAGCATTGCATTTAAAACATGGTGATAATTTGAAGGAAAAATGAATGACATTGCAGGGAAACATTTGAAATCTTCTTTGAGTGTCGGGTAATGATGGATGAACAGATCATAACATGCAAGTCCCCGGGGCACATATGTGTTTTCTGTTGTTGCGGGTTGTAGGATGGCGTCATATTCTCCCCAAGCAGAGTTTTCCCCAGCTAGGTCAAGGCAGGTGGGATCCCCAGCAATTTATTTTCCCACAAGTGGAGTATGCCCAGCAGGTAGTGGGAGGCCCATTCCCCACAGAGTTTATCTGTCAAAACTCTTTTCACCAACATAGGATATTTGGGGAAGTATCTTCCCAGCCAGCATGGAAGTAATTCCCAACGCCCGTTTGTGTTCGTACTATATTTTCGCTCGTCTGCATTTCTCAACACTCATCTGTGTTATCACTTTGGTATTGCTCGTCTGCACTTCCCAACATTCGTTTGTGTTTGGAATTTGATATTTGATGTTGCTTGTCTACATTTCCCAACATTCGTCTGTGTTTGGAATTTGATATTTGTTGTTGCTCGTCTGCACTTCCCAACGTTCATCTGTGTTTGGAATTTGATGTTTGCTGTCGCTCGTCTGCACTTCCCAACACTCGTCTATGTTTGTTATCTGTTTGAAGCTCATCTACAGTGTTTGGATACTCGTCTATATCATCCCTCACACTCGTCTGTGTTACCCTATATCCATATGTGCTTGATTTGAAAATTACTCTGGTACTCGTCTGTATTGCTACTCCAAATGCTCGTCTGTGTTTGAGTTTCTGGTATTCGTCTGTACCAGTGGATGATATTCATCTGTATCATTTCCTGAAGCGCTCGTCTGTGTTTCTTAGATCATCGTCTGATATTCGCTTATATCATTGACTTATAGCACTCGTATGTGTTCTCTTGGTGACCATCCAATACTCGTCTGTGTTGAAGAGGTTTGAAGTCCTGACGATGGGATTAAACGTCAAAATGGTTACCGGTCCTGGCGTAACAGGTTTATCCGAAGGAGATTCGTCTGTCTCAAGCACCACTTATTAATGATTGCACCTGGCGTAACAGGTTCGCTCGAAGAAGGCTCGTCTGTCTTAGACCATATATCCACAGAGAATATATGAGGAGGGTTCATCTACCTTGATTATGCATGTTTATCCCACAGACTTAAGTGCATCACCGGTCCTGGCGTAACAGGTTTATCCGAAGGAAATTCCTCTGTCTCAAGTCATATGCAAAGTATGTGAGGGCTCGTATGTCCAGTTCCTGGCGTAACAGGATTGTTCGAAGAAGACTCGTCTGTCAAAGTATTATGATTCCAAATAACAGTTTCAACTTGGAAGGAGTTCGTATGCTTTTTCTTCACTTCAGTCACCAAAGCGTCATTTGGTTAGGTTTATTTCCCAGTTTTTTGCATTCGTCACCAGAGTGCAAATTTCAGGTCTTCTTGGTATTCAACCACAGTTTATCTTGAACGGTCAATAGCCCGTGCTACCGTCCTTTTCAGATTAACAGTTGTTTGAATAGGGGCAGCTGTAACACCCCAAATTTGCCCTCTTCTTTTTAAGCATCATATCACATCATATTCATCATGAGCATATCATATTCTTGGCATCTTAGCATGGAAAGATGAGGCATAACATTCTCATGACCTGGCATTAGGCATATGATCATCTGTGGAGGGTTTTGAAGCATCAATAGCTATAACAAGAGGCCCAATGGATTTGCTCAAGTCTTATGGGGAGTCTACATTGCATTCACAAGCTTAAGATCATTCACAAAGGCCCAGGAGGTTGAGGGATCATCAGGGAATTCAAGCTAGGGCAAAGCTCCTACACAATGATCCCAAATTAGGGTTTGAGTTTCAAGCATGAAAACTTTGTGACTTTGGCCATTTCATTTGGGCAAAGTCTCTCATATGTTAAGAGGATCCTAGGGATGAAATTTGGTGAGAAAATTCCTTGTGGAAGTCAGATATTTCTTCAGTTGCTTGTAAATGAAGAAATTGGTCAACTGTGCATTCTAAAGGTCAACTGTGAAATTTCAAAGGGTCCAACCCTATTTTTCAAGCTAAGAGATGTTCGTTTAACCTTAGAAGAGTTTTAGCAAAGTCAAAAATCAAGAATCATGAGGTTTTGAGGTGTTTTGCAAAATTGGCATAAGTTTGGTAATGAGATTTTCCATTTTTAGTAACATTTTGCCCTAATTTTCAAGCAAGCATAACTTGGTGAGAAAAGCTTCAAATGGATCACAAACAAACATGAAAGTTGGAGTTTAAAGCCTCCCATTTTTTAAAAGTACAAGAGCATTTTCATAGCCCTTATGGTTTGAGAGGAATGCTCTTCGAAAGTTGATGGATTTTTAGGGCATGGCATGGATTTCAAGCATCCTCCAAGTGCAAAACATCATGAAACTTATTTTTGAGTGATGTAATGAACCAAATGAGGTCACAAACTTACAAAGCAATGCCAAGAGTTCATTTTGCTCCAAAAAGTTTGCCAAATTCGTGCATGGGATGTATTGTATTCCATAAGGTGCAAAAATGCATGAACATGAGAAATACATGATCTTCACATCCAAGGGCCAAGATGATTTCTGTTTTGAATCAAGGGTGGGATATTGATCACACATGTGCAAAGAATGAGAGGGATGCACGAGCCAAGCATGACTTCACACCAATCTTGCCAAATTTGCAATTTCACTCTCACACTCTCCTCTCACGTGAATTTTCCCTCATTCTTTCAGCATTGCATTTTGGATTGATATAAAAGAAAACTAGGGTTTCATTTCACCGAGATTCATCACATATTCACTAATTCAAAGTTTTTGCACCAAGAGCATTTTCATTTGAATCTCCTCATTTTCTCACTCTCTTCACAAACAAATTACATATCCTGAACCATTGAAGCATAAGGATCATTAATCCACCATTGGTTTAAGCTGAAGCTCAAGATTGCAAGAGGTGCCATTCAAGTGCAGCTGCTCTCAAACCTCAAGATCTAGGAGCATTCAAGGCTTCTTTTGCATTTATTTTGCAATAAGAAGTTAAAGGGAGTAGATCTGCAGCATATAAAGCTTTATTCTTGTGATTTGAAGGATCTGCAAGCTCAGGTATACTCTGAAATTCGTGGATCTGGAAATGAAATTAGATGTATGCATTGTGTTGTGCTTGTTGTGCTGATGATTCTGTGATGTTTGGTTTTAAAAATGGATGAGTATTGAAGTTGTATTGATGATTTGAAGTTTTATGGTTAAATTTGTTTTGCTTCGATCCGTGTGATTCATTGATCTATTGTGAATTTCATGATCATTTTTGGATTCAGCATGCCTTAATTGTTTAATCTGGAGTGTTTGATTCATTTTGGTGGAGATTTGTTCATAGTTTGTGTTTGCCGGTGCCGGAGCCCTAGCTCGGGTCACCGGATTCTGGGAATATGTTGGCCTGAGTTTCATGAAGAAGATGACCCCTTAGCCCTTAGATCATTTCATCTGGACGACCTTTAATGTGACAATGCATTAATGAACCACCTCCCCTGCACGTGTTTTATATTTTTCTGAATTAATCAATGTGTCTCTCACCTCACCATAAATAGCATGTTCCCTCACCCCTGACCAATTAATGTGCATACTAGGTTTAATGAGTTGACCAATCTCACGCGTCCAATTGATCCTCTGGCCCTTGTTTTTTCCTGATTTATTGAATTTCCATTATAATTGTGGTGTCTTGCGCTGACTTTTCATGGGCTTGACTTGCTAATCCCACCCCCCTGACTTTGAGGCCAAATAATTTTGAACTGAGATTGTTACTGAACGCACCCCCAGCCTCATCCATTTATTTTTTATTTCTTTTTATTTCCCTTTTATTTTCAGTTTGGTTTTTAATTTTTAAAATTAGTTTTAGGTCTCCAAATATTATAAAAAAAATCATGAATGCTTCTTTCAGTTTTCTCTAATTTTTGATATTTTTATTTTCCATTTATTTTTAATTGTCACGTGGAAATTAATTGTTCTTTTTAATTAATTCATTTTATTTCATTTTGAACCATGCTGACTTGTCCATTTTCTATTTTGGTCATTGTTTTGAATTTTTGGATGATTCTTTTTGGTCTGGATTCATGATAGGATGTAGTTTATTGGTGATTTTTGTTCTGATTTTTAGAATCTTGATTAATTGATTTTGGTCCTTAACCTGTGAGTGAAGCCATCTAACCCTAATCCTTGTTTGACCTCTCATTTAACTTGTTTAGCTTCTAAATTGCATTCCCTCCTTTTGGCATGTTGTTTTGGGTTTGATTGAAGATCATTTGTGCAAGGTTGTGGAATTTTTGAATGCTCACTTGATTTGATTTGAATTTTTGTTCCTGACTTGTCCCATTTTGTCTCCTTTGGATCATTTGTTCTCTCCTTAGCTTAGAAGGGCACTTGTGCCAACTTCTTCAACTTGTTTAGAGCCTTATTAGGATGATGATACCTCTCTGATCTTGGGTTGTGGTTTGTGTCTTTGGAATTTTGTGTGTGGTTTCCTTTGAAGTCTTTTCATTCTTATGCACTTCCTTTGCTTCTTTCTTCTCATGATGTTACCACTTGACTTTGTGCCCTTCCTCTCTTCACCCCCCTTGCTTCTTAGGCACTCTTCTAACATGATTAGGGTTCTGGTTTTTTACCTTGGGTTTCTGATTTGTTTATTTTGATTTGCATCTTCACAAGTTTGCTTTGTTTTGCCATGGTAATTCATGTTGCTTCATGTTTGGTTGTGTGGTTCTCTTTTCATTCTTGTGACTTGTATTTGCATTGGATGTTATGTGTATGACTTCACTTCTGGTTGTATGGTTTTGGTTTGGCCTTATGTTCATTTTGTATTGCCTTTATACTTGTGTTACTAACCATTTCAGGGGCTTTGGTAAGTGAGAGGTGTGGGTGTGATTCCTGCATCTCCAAATCTTATCTCTTCTCTTCTTATTATCATTTTTTCTAACCTTGTGATTGTTGGGCTTAGGCCTTACTCCTCCTCATCTTCTTCTTTTTCTTCTTATTTTCTTTCCTTCTTCTCCATTAGGGTAGAATTCAAACCTCACTAACCCGAGGATTTCCCATGCATGACAACATTTAGGATTCTTAGTCCCCCTTAGATTATTTACCTTTGAGATCCTGTTGGTGCTCTCTCTTCTCATCTTCAAACTTAACTTTTAATTCACTCTAATAAAGGTTGAGTCTTCTCATGTGACATGAAACGTTTCTATGAGATACTTCCACACGTTCCGTTTCGGGGCGAGGTGTAAGTTATCCCTCGGGGTGGACAGGTCTTAGCATGAGATTACCTTACAAAGAAAAGATAAAAAACACTTCTTAACCAAAAATCACAAAATCACTTAATAAATTCCAGTAGGTCAGTGTGTCTAAGCCTTCACTTGTGGGAATAGATTTAGGGATTTCCTCCATAGATAGGAGTGCCTCTTGCGCATTCCATTTCGGGATGATGTGAGACGTACACATCCCAGTAAGTAAGACTTAGGTACACTTACCTATGCAAACTTCAAAACAGAAAACTCATAAAAAACACAAACAAATAATAAGCGTCTTTCCTTCGGGAATTCTTTTCTCATCTCCTTCGCACCGTCCGCGAACTTGCTTCTTCTTGTCATTTTGCAAGACGGTTACGCACTCGTCGTCTGAGCCTGCAACACCTGAGCATTGACATAGGCAGTTCAAGCCTTAATTCACAAGCAATCTTTTCTACCCCTAGTTAGGGGAACTACGGCGACTCTGATCCTCATTGTCCAGATGAGGTACGTAGGCAGCGGGGTAGGGCCCGTTCGAGCACAATCTTTATTTTCTCTACATTCTTTCTTTTCATTTATTTTTCAGTTCCCTTTTCTTTTCTTTTATCCAATTCAGTTCATTTTCTTCGCAGCAGCTTTCATTTCTTCACCCTTTGAAACAATTTCTTTGCAAGCGTGGATCCCGTCAGGTACAGCGGATGATCTGGGTGCTAATACCTTCCCAGGTCGTAACCGACTCCCGAACTCAGTTTCTTTGGTTCGCAGGACTCGTGTCCTTCCTTTTCTTTTCTTCTGGTTTGTGCAGCATTACCATTCCCGTTCCGTCGGGATAAAAATTCCTAGCTGGCGACTCTATTCTTTTCCGTGCCACTTTCGCGTTTGTACCAGGATGGAAATCTAGGGAGCGACACCGAGCAATAGACGTAATGAGTCCTCCAAAAAAATCGGTCCTGCTTTATTAAGAGTCAAACACATGTGAGCAAGCATAAACGAGACCGGATTAATTCGCCTATTTGTGAGGCCTCCTTGTAAAAATAGAAGCTCTTTAGCATTGACCTTGTTTGGATTTTCTCGGCCAAAAATAGTGCATGCCAACAGATATCTAAAGACTCTGATGGCCGGGTCATGGATTTTCTATGCGAGAATCCCTTCAAAAGAAGTTATTGCATTATTTGACAATCTTTTCCATAAAGGAAATACATCGACCGACCATCCTGAATCCAAAGGGGCCTCACAAATAGAACCTTCTCAATGAGGGATTCTTAACAGGCCTGTTAGTTTTCCGGTACTGTACTCATATTCAATACCAAACATTCTAAATTGGACAGTACCGACTGTGCTAGCAGTGTTAGGACTGACAATATATATTATAGAACTTAAGAACTCGATTGTCAATCACTCTAAGGTAGCTTCTTGGTTTTCAAAAATATTATGCAAGCCAACAAAATCCAACAATTGGTAAACAGTATGGTAGATACCCAAAGTATAGAGACAATTATCGTCCACGTACCTCGTCGAGAAAATTTCTCGACTCTGCAGCTTTTGAATAATCCTTTTCTGCCTATCCCTGGGTTTTCCTTCGCGGAGAATGTATCCTTCGAACTCCATTGCTTTGCTCCTTGGATGAGTTTGAAAATGGTGGAGAATGGTATAAATAGAAAGTTGTAAAGGTGGGGTTTCTTATGGATTTTGATGAGTGGAAATTAAATTGGAAGTTTGAAGGGTTTAGGGGATGGTGGGTAATTGATATAGGTGGGAGCTTTTATGTGGTTTAATGGAGTTTTTGGAAGAGGAAAAATTGGGTTTTGGAAGGTCAAAGGGTAAAAAATGTTGGTAAAAGGGATTTTGTCCCGAATATACTAGGACGTCATGGCGGGCGCCATAAGAGTATTTCACAGTTGGGCCAATTTTTTTAATTTTCGTTGGGCTTCAACATACCTTTTCGTTTTGGGGGTCCAGATAACATTTGTTTTCCAAAGCATGAGACTTGCACAATTTTTATGGAAATAAATATTAAACATAAAAACAATTAAAATTATTATTATTAGATAAAAAATAAAAAATAAAAATAAATATTAACACATATAATACTTATATATATATATATATATATATATATATATATATATATATAGATAGATAGATAGATAGATAGATTGATGAAATTGAAGTACATAGTAAACATAACAAATGAGATAATATGAAATATGTCCAGAAATGCGAAAAATAAAATAATGCATAAATACTAAATACTAAATACTAAACAGTAGAGTAATATGTCAGGGCAACATGATCAAGTAGCGGGCTCATATGCCTGGTCTGATCCATGAAATGCAGCGATCTGTCAACGAAGCTCTCCAATATCCTAGTATAAAGAGTCTGCCTCAGTAGCATGGGTAAGATCAGATGTCTCAATCTGTAAAGCAAGGTCAGTTACCTCTTGTTTGAGTCTGCCAGTCTCTCTGTGGAGCTCATCAATTTGGGTGCACAGATCGGGTGGCTGCAAAGACAGATTATTAGATAAAACAGTGACTCTGGGAGAAGGATGTGTAGGAGTATACTCAGCAACAGGAGGTGATCTAGGCTCCTCAATAGTCTCTCCATAACCCTCCAAAGAATAACTCTAATTAGCTGGGTCGGGAACACTAGTCATCATCGGATCAGGTAGTGTGAAGTAATGTATAGCCTCGCTATCAATCAACAATCTGAACTGGTTGGGGTTGAAAGACTCTCTCCTCATCAACCCTCTGTCTAGGCAGAAATCAATATCCATGGTGGTATAGCCACTGAAAGTCCTGAGGTGTAACAACTTGCGAGATAGGCCAAGTGTAGAAGCAATCTGAGTGATAATCCCTCCTACATGAATAATGCCCACGGATGATTCGGCGACACTACTAAGGCTCTTCAGCAAAAAGTTTCCACATGACACAGGGCTTGACTAGGTTGCACAAAACAACATAAATATCTCCCCCTCACAAAGAAAAGTCTCAACATCTGGTAAACCAAGGAAGGAGTGTGCTAGGATCATCTGGAAATACCTAAGTGCAGGGTTGTGGATAACGTGGGATAGTTGAGTGGAAGGATCCTGGCTCCCTCCACCAGAGATATCACTCCATAATTTCTCCACTTCCCTACTCAGAAAGTATCCCATCGGTGTCTTAGGAATAGCATCGGGGGTAGTTTGTAAACCTAACAAGTCACTAAACTCCTTATTAGTGAAAGATTACTCAGTCCCAAATAACCTGAAAGTAGCAGATCCATCAGGTCCGGCCCAGGGGTCATAAGCAAGTGAGCTAAGAAACTCCAAAGTCAGGTTCATGTAGATGTTATTCGTGTCATCGAACTGATGCCAATGGAGCTGGTGGCACAAAAATCTGATGCTCGGCTCGATCCCCAAAGCATCCATGCAAACCTGATCTGGGTATCGCGTAGGTGCCATAGGACGCCTGAAGTGAACAAAGTAATGCTCCCTTTGGGGATCATCTCTGAAAGCTACATGCATATCATCGAAATTCTGCATCCTGCACAGAGTTAGGAAAAAGTTCCTGAAAGCACAAACATTTCAAATATTAGTCCTGACAGAGTATGATAAAAGAAAAGAAAAGAAAATAAATAAAATGAAAACAAAACGTAAATAGGATAAGAAAATCATGGGTTTCCTCCCATGTAGCGCTTGTTTAACGTCGTTAGCTTGACGACCAGAACTTATACATCTTTTATAGGAATTGGTGGATTAGTTAGAGTGTGGCAGGAGTAGGTTGTTGGAATGTCCCCTCCTCCATAGAGCTTCAGTCTCTGTCCATTGACAACAAATGGTTTACATGTGTCGTTCTTGATTTCAACAGCTCCAGATCTCAGAATATTATATACTTCGAAGGGGCCAGTCCATCTCGAATGAAGTTTCCCTAGGAAAAGTCGTAACCTAGAATTGAACAGGAGAATAAGATCGTCTATATGGAAGTTTTTTCTTATGATTCTTTTATCGTGCCAAGATTTTGTTCTTTCTTTGTATATAATGGCATTCTTGTAGGTTGATTGTCTGAGTTCTTCCAATTTGTGGATGTCGAGGATACATTTTTCACCAGCAGTTAGGTAATCCAAATTCAATGTTTTAATGGCCCAATAGGCTTTATGATCTAACTCAAAAGGTAAATGACATGATTTTCCATAAACTAGTTGGTAGGGGGTTGTTCCTATAGGGGTTTTGAAAGCGGTTATGTAGGCTCATAACACTTCTTGAAGTTTTTGCGACCAATCTTTTCTAGATATGGAGACAGTGTTCTCAAGAATTTGTTTAATCTCCCTGTTAGACACTTCCACTTGTCCAATAGTATGTGGGTGTATGGTGTTGCTACTCTATGCTTAAATTCATACTTGCTTAAGAGTTTATCAAATAATTTTGATATGAAGTATGATCCTCCATCGCTTATGACTAAAAGAGGTATTCCAAACCTGGGGAATATATAATTTTTAAATAATTTGACTACTACTCTGGTGTCATTTGTGGGTACGGCTATAACTTCAATCCACTTAGACACGTAGTCTACAGCTACTAAGATATACTTGTTTCCTAAAGATGGTGGGAAGGGTCCCATAAAATCTATACCCCATACGCTGAAAATTTCTACTTCTTGGATATTTCTTAGAGGCATTTCATCACGTCTTGAAATATTCCTTGTACGTTGGCATCTGTAACATTTGACAATGAAAGCATGGACATCACACCACATGGTATGCTAGAATAGGCCAGCTTGAAGATTTTTGGCGTAGGTCTTAGAGGTGCTCGCATGTCCACCATAGGGTGCAGAGTGACAATGCTAAATTATATTTTGTACCTCATCTTCTAGAACGCAACAACGGAAAATGCCATCTTTACCTCTCTTGAAAAGAAGTGGTTCGTCCCAATAGAAGTTTCTTACATCACTAAATAACTTCTTCTTCTGGTGGTAATTGAGATCAGGGGGTATGATGTCAGCAGCTAGATAGTTAACAAAGTCTGCATACGAGGGTACGTTACTTACATCTAAGGATTTTTGAAAGTTCTCATGAGGGTCTGGGTTATCATCTTCAATGGTTTCTAGTATAGCTATCAGTATACCATAGGCAAAATCGTCATTTATGGGTACTGAGACAGGATTCAGGTAATCTAGCCTAGAAAGAGGATCAGCTACTACATTCTCAGTGCCTTTTTTATCACGGATATCTAAATCAAATTCTTGTAGTAACATAATCCATCGAAGTAACCTGGGTTTGGCATCCTTTTTACTTAGTAGGTTAAACGCTTCACTACATTTTTCATCAAAGATGAATTTAGCATCTTTCATTAAAAGGCCAGTTAAGGGTTTAGTTATGTTAGAGAATTCCTTGATAAAACGTCAGTAGAATCCGGCATGTCCAAGGAAACTTCTTACTTCCCTGATAGTCTTTGGTGGTTTTAGATTCTCTATGACTTCTATTTTAGCTTTATCTACCTCTATACCTTTTTCAGAGACTATATGTCCTAAAACAATCCCTTCGGTAACCATGAAATGACATTTTTCCCAATTTAGCACATGGTTTACTTCCACACATCTTTCCAGGATTTTCTTAAGGTTGACAAGACAATTTTTGAAATCAAATCCACAAACCGAGAAATCATCCATAAACACTTCCATGATTCCATCTAGATAATCTACAAAGATTGACATCATGCAGCGTTGGAAAGTGGCCGAAGAATTACAAAGCCCAAAAGGCATTCGTCTGTAGGAAAAAGTTCCAACAGGGCATGTAAAGGTAGTTTTCTCTTGATCTTCGGGGTGAATAGGTATTTGGAAGAATCCTGAATATCCATCTAGATAACAAAAGTAAGAGTGTCTGGCAAGGCGCTCCAACATCTGGTCTATGAACGGTAAAGGGAAATGATCCTTCCTGCTCGCTTTATTTAATTTTCTATAGTCTATGCACACTCGCCATCCTCCTTCTATTCTTTTTGCTACATGTTCGCCTTTCTCGTTTTGCACTACTATGATGCCTCCCTTTTAGGTACTACATGCATAGGGCTTACCCATTTATTGTCTGAGATCTGATATATTATACATGCCTCTAGTAACTTAATAACTTCGTTCTTAACTACATTACTCAGCATAAGGTTTATTCTTCTCTGATGTTCTTTGGAGGGTTTTGAATCTTCTTCGAGCAAAATCCGATGCATGCATAAAGATGGGCTTATGCCTTTTAGATATGAGATCTTATATCCTAAGGCTGAGGAATACCTTCGTAAAACATCTAACAATTGGTTTGTTTCCTCTTGACTCAAGGTAGCACTGACTATAACTCGACGATCCATTTCTTCATCAAGAAACTCATATCTCAGGTTCTTAGGCAGTTCCTTAAGTTCTATGGTTGGTTTCATGGGGGAAGGCATAAGATCTGGGGTAAGGCATAAACATTCGTGAAGGTCATCATAAATGTAGGGTTTTCGAAAATTTTCATCTTCTAAAATAAGAGTTGATGGCAACTTAATTGTTTCGGTGACTTCTTCTTGTTCTAATTCCCTAATGCATTCATCAATGATATCTATGGCATAACATGCATATCCTATTATAGGTGTCATAAGAAATTTTGAAAGTATGAATTCTATCTTCTCTTCACCTACCTCAAAGGTTAATTTTCCCTTTTTGACATCTATTATGGCTCCAGCGGTCGATAAGAACGATCTACCTATGAGGATTGGTATGTCGTCATCTTCTTTAATGTCCATGACAACAAATTCAGTAGGGATAAACAGTTGACCTATCCTAACAGAGACGTCTTCAAGTATGCCTATAAGGTATTTAACAGATCTATCGGCTAATTGAAGTGACATCTTAGTAGGTTGTAACTCTCCTAATTTTAACCTTTCACAAACCGCTAAAGGCATTAAGCTCACACTAGTTCCTAAGTCTAGAAAGGATTTTTCGATGACATGACTCCCCAAAATACAAGGAATGGAAAAATTTCCGGGATCTTTATCCTTTTTTGCTAACTTATTCCCGGCAATAGAATTACATTACAAGGGTTTCGGATCGTCGAGTATACGTTTGGTGGTAAGGATGTCTTTGATAAACTTTGCGTACAAAGGTATTTGGGTGATGGCTTCTGTAAAAGGGATTTCTACGTGAAGTTTTTATATATCCTTAATGAATTTCTGATACTGGTTATTAATATGGGTCTGTTTTAGTCTTTGCGGGTATGGTATTGGTGGTTTGTATGGCAGGGGTGGTACATAGGTTTTGCCTTTAGGTTCTTCTCCTTTTTCTAGACTTCCCTGTTTTCCAGATTCCTCTGGTTCCTTCTCTTCATATCCCTTGAAAGTTTTGGGCTCACTCAATCTTGGGTTAGAGGGTTCCTAATAAGCGGTCCCACTTCATAGAGTCATGGAATTTTCTTGTCCTATCGGGTTCTGTTGAGGTTGTCCAAGGAACTGTCCTCCGGGTGTAGTCTGAGGGGCTTGGTTTAAAGCTACCTAAGAGATCAGGGTTTCAAGCATCTTATTATGATTGATTATTTGGTCAACCTTAGTTCCTAACTGGGTAATTAGTTCGTTAACATGAACGTTTTGGTTCATGAACTCCTTGTGGTGTTGTGTTTGAGCAGTGATAAAATTTTCCATAATTCTTTCAAGGCTCGGTTTTGGGGGTTGAGGTTGCATAGAGGTTGATTTGATCTCGGGGATTGGTAACCTTGTTGTCACGGAGGTGCGGTATTTTGGATAGGGTTATTATTTTTATAGGGGAAGTTTGGGTGATTCCTCCATCCTGGATTGTAGGTGTTTGAAAATGGGTTCCCTTGGGTGTAGTTCACTTGTTCAGAGCTGGTCTCATTTAGCAGACTGCATTTTGCTGATTGGCGTCCTTGCATCCCACAAATCTCACAATCTGATGAAATTGCGGTTGCAGTATTCGGGGTTGTGCACATATGCTCAAAACTAAGGGCCAATGCATGCATTTTAGCTTGCATCATGTCTATAGAGCTTAACTCATGTATTCCTCATTGGGCTTCCTTCTTTTTCACTGTTTCTCATTCTACTCCCCATGATTTGTTGGTTTTGGGCCATATTTTCGATAAGGGCATTAACTTCAGGGTAAGGTTTGTTCATCAGTGTGCCACCTGCAACGGCGTCGATGGTCCTCTTAGTGTTATAGTGAAGTCCATTATAGAAGGTTTGAATGATTAACCAATTTTCTAGACCATGATGTGGGCATGCTCTTAATAGCTCCTTATATATCTCCCAGGCTTCGAACAACGATTCTCCTTGGTTTTGGATATATTTGGTTATCTGGTTTCGAAGAACAACGGTCTTACTCGGGGGAAAATATCTAGCAAGGAATAATTTTCTAAGGTCTTCCCAACTTGTTATGGAATTGGGTGGAAGGGAATTTAACCATAATAGGGCTTTATCTCTGAGGGAAAAAGGAAATAATCTTAAGCGGATTGCCTTAGGATGGGATCCATTGGTTTTAAAGGTGTTTGCTAACTAGAGAAATTTTTTTAAATGTTGATTTGGGTTCTCGGTAGTGTCGCTCCCTGGATTTCCATCCTGGTACTAACGCAAAAGTGGCGCGGAAAATGGTAGAGTCCCAGCCAGGCATTTTTATCCCGAAGGAATGGGAATGGTAATGCTGCACAAACCAGAGAAAAGAAAAGGAAGGACAAAGGTCATGCGAACCAAAGAGACTGGGTTCGGGAATCGGTTACGACCTTGGAAGGTATTAGCACCCCAGATCTTCTGTCGTACCCAACGGGATCCATGCTTGCAAAGAAACTGTTTCAAAGGGTGAAGAAATGAAAGCTGCTGCAAAAGAAAGACTAGAACTGGAAAAGAAAAGAAAAGAAGGGGAGACAATGTAGGGAAAATAAAAGAGTGTGGTCGAACGGACCCTACCCTGCTGCCTACGTACCTCATCTGGACAATGAGGATCAGAGACGCCGTAGTTCTCCTAACTAGGGGTGGAAAAGAATGCTTGTGAATTAATGCTTGAACTGTCTATGTCAATGCTCAGGTGTTGCAAGCTCGGACGACGGGTGCGTAACCGTCTTGCAAAATAACAAGTAGGAGCAAGTTCGCGTACGGAGTGAAGGAGATGAGAAAAGAAGTCCCGAAGGAGACGCTTATTGTTTGTTTGTGTTTTTTAGAAGTCTTTTATTGGTGTGGCACAAGAGAATGAACTCAAACTCTTTTCCATGGAATGTATACTTGCTACTATATTCCAAGATGAAATAATATAACAAGAACACCAAGTAAGGAGTATTTATCCAAGACATGTTTCCAAGGGAAAAGACCTAAGCTCATTGACTTGTTGAATTTATTAAGTGTTTTAGTGATTAAAAATGAAGAAGTATTTTTTAGGATTTTTCTTGATGAAGATGACTTCATGATCCGACTTGTGCATCATGCTAGACAAATGTACTATTCCAAGATGGAATGAATACATATGCCCCATGGGATAAGGCTATTACACAAGAAGTCACTTCTTTCTTTATTAATGTTTTTTAGGTTTTTGCTTTGAGATGAGAAGAGAAAGAGAACCAAAGGAGAAAAAGGCAAAAGTCTAATGGGGGAAGACTAAACCTAAAGTTATCATGCAAAAGGTGGTCCTAAGGTTAGTGAGGTTTCAACTATCCTAAGAGAAGAAAGAACCAAAGGAAAAGAAAAGATGAGGAGAAGAAAGCTAGCAAGCAACTTACTCCTCTAAAGGAGATAAGTTTCTTCTAGAGGGGAAAGAAAAGAGTTGAATCACATTATGGCATAAGGCACATCAAAAACCACAAAGTAGAAAGCAACTAAAAAGGATAAGATGAAGAGTTGAAATGTGGATAAACATCCAAACTTCTCTTACCATAAGCCCCTGCAATGTTAGCAAAAAAATCCAGCATATGTTCATCAACACAATCATGGAATTAGCATGCTCAAAGTTCAAATCAACAAAGATCAAACAAACATGCCAAACTTTGCATATACAAGCATTTACATGTCGAGAACATGGAAGCATGCATCAATCAGCAAACAAATCACCCTAAACTAGCATGTTCAATGATCATACAATGATCCATGGTAATTAAAACAAGTAACGGGATCAAACAAGCTCAAAATAGCTCAAATATGACATTATGCATCAGTGTTAACCGGTTAACCAAAGCGTTAACCGGTTAACCAGTTCAAACCTGTAGCAAAATACACAGAAAACATGTGCGTTAACCGGTTAACCAAAGTGTTAACCGGTTAACACTGTCAAAACAATAACAAATCTTGCATGAAAATCAACTCAAATCCAGCTTATCCAAATAATTCCACACCAGACCAGCAATCAATTAAGCATGAAATAAATGGATTAATTCACATTAATTAACATCATTAAGCTCATGAACATTAGCACACGAATCTGGTTACAAATCAACCAATCAATTCAAGCAACACAAGCACATAGTGGATCTAAATCACAAGCATGCAAATAAGCTAAAACAGAGCTAGATCTGAATTTAACCAACCTACAAAGCTGAGGTACGCTTTGGTAATTGTTGTTTGAGCTGGAAATGAGAGATTTCGCGGAAAACTTTGAAGATCCAGTGCTAAGCTTCACACTTCATGCCAAATAAATGCAAGCAAAAGGTCTTGATGCAGGATTTTGGCTCCAAAAGCACTTCTAATTTCCAAACCAGATCTGAACCACCAAGTAAACCAGCAAAATGATGCAAAGAAGCTATGGATGGAGGTCTAGTTCCAAGATCTACACACTTTAAGGCAAAGTTATTAGATCTTCAAAGAGGAACTTTGAGTGAATTTGGAAAATTGAGAGAAAAAAGTGAGAGAATGGTGAGAGAGATCAAAATTCAGAAAATGAAGAGGAGTGAATTATGAGAGAGCTTTTCTTTCTTGGTTTGGAGGGAAATGGAATAAATATGGTTTAGGTTTGGGGCCCAAAATTTTGGCTTGGGATCCAAAAAATATGGTTTGGAATTGGCTTTAGAAAGTGATTAGGACCTAGCATTGGAATTAGGCTTGGATAAATGCTCTAGATCCTTCTCCATAATTCAAATGAATAAAAAAATGGAAAATTGGAGCAAAAAACACATGCTGAATTGTTACTGGAATTCAAAATTCGCAGCCATTAACCGGTTAACCAAAGCGTTAACCGGTTAACGCTAGTGAATTTTGAATTTTCCCTCCATTTGGTGGGAAACCTCAATAATAACCTGGCGCCAACCGTTTGATCTGATTTTGATCCTCAATCTTTCTAGTGTTTCGAACATGACACAGAGCTTGTATAAAAGATCTTGTGAGCTTCTTGCCAGTTCACCGTGCTCTTGATTTTGACTTGTAGTGCTTCAAATTTCCTGGACGGTCGATCACATGCCTTATGCTAGAACATGCAAGTGATATGCTTCATCTTTCTATGCAAAATACTAAGGACATGATATGCTTATGATGATTATGATATGATGATAATGATAAACAAAAGAGGGAAAATTTAGGGGGTTACAGCTGCCCCTATTCAAGCAACTGTTAATCTGAAAAGGACGGTAGCACGGCTATTGACCGTTCAAGATAAACTGTGATTGAATACCAAGAAGACCTGAAATTTGCACTCTGCTGGAGAATGCAGGCAATATGAAATAAACCCAACCAAATGACGCTTTGGCGACTGAAGCTGGGACAAAGCAGACGAGCTCCTTCCAAGTTGGATTGTTACTTTGGATAGAAAAACCTAGACAGATGAGTCTTCTTCGAGTAAACCTGTTACGCTAGGAACTGGACATACAAGCCTTCTTCAAATAAACCTGTTACAACAGGAACTGGACATACGAGCCATCTTCGAATAAACCTGTTACGCCAGGAATTAGACATACGAGCCCTTTTCGAATAAACCTATTACGCTAGGAACTGGACATACGAGCCCTCTTCATACATTTTGCAATATATGACCTGAGACAAAGGAATCTCCTTCAGATAAACCTGTTACGCCAGGACCGATGATGCACTTAAGTCTGTGGGATAGACATGCATAATCAAGATAGACGAACCCTCTTCATATATTCTCTATGGATATATGGCCTAAGACAGACGAGTCTTCTTTGAGCAAACCTGTTACACCAGGTGCAACATTAGGATTGGAGGAACCCTCTTCACAAATCTTACGTAGATAAGTGGTCTCTGAGACAGACGAACCTCCTTCGGATAAACCTGTTACGCCAGGACCGGTAACCGTTTTGATGTTTAATCCCACCGTCAGGACTTCAAACCTCTTCAACACAGATGAGTATTGGATGATCATCAAGAGAACACAGACGAGTGCCATAAGTCAATGATACAAACGAATATCAGACGATGATCTAAAAAATGCAGACGAACGCTTCAAGCGATGATACAGACGAATATCAGCCACAGATACAGACGAATACCAGAGGTCCAACACAGACAAGCATTTGGAGTGGCGATAAAGACGAGTACCAGAGAAATTATCAAATCAGCATTCATATGAATATGAGCTAACAGAGACGAGTGGGGAAGGATGATACAGACGAGTATCCAACAATGCAAACAAGCTTCAAACAGAAATCAAACACAGACAAGTGCTGGAGAATGCATATGAGCATTAAACAAATTCAAACACAGACGAGTGTTGGGTAATGCAAACGAGCAACAATCAAACATAAAAAACAAACAAATGTTGGGGAATGCGGACGAGCATCAATCAGACACCAAACACAGACGAATACTGGGGAATGCAGACAAGCATCAACATCTACCCCACACAGGCGACTGCTGGGGAAAGCATACGAGCAACAAATGAGTATCAAACACAGACGGGTGTCGAGGAATGCAGACGAGCATCAGCAGATTTCAAACACAAACGAGTGTTGGGAAATGCGGACGAGCATCAGCAGATGTCACACATAGACGTCTGTTGGGGAGTGCAGATGGGAAACAATCAAACATCAACCACAGACGGGTGCCGAGGAATGCAGACGAGCATCAGCAGATTTCAAACAGAAATCAAACACAGACGAGTGCTGGGAAATGTGGACGAGCATCAGCAGATGGCACACACAGACGTCTGCTGGGGAGTGCAGACGAGCAACAATCAAACATCAACCACAGACGGGTGTCGAGGAATGCGGACGAGAATCAGACAGATGTCACACATAGACGACTGCTGAGGAATGCGTGCGGGCATCAAATGCCTGGTAAGAATCACCACTCTGCCGGGTAGAATCAAACGAAGAATAATTCACAAACGAGCGAGTGTTGGGAATGCAGACGAATATCTAGCAGGTATCAAACATCAAACACAGACGAGTGTTGGGGATGCAGACGAGCAAAATACGAGCACAGACGCATGCCGGTAAATGCATACGAGCATCAAACGAATTGCCCTGATTGGCAACAATAATCTCGACTCTGCAGGGGAGAACTAGGTCAAGAGGCTTTGACAATGCTTAACACTGGTTGAGGAGATGAATAATAGTTTGTATCATCACATGGCCAAAAAAAATCGGAAACCTCTCTGGGGAATACTCCAATGATGAAAGTGAATCTCGATTATGAACTCTGCGGAGGATAACCGTCTTCAAACTTGGTTGGGGATGATGCTTGGTTAGACCCTAGCTGGGGAGGGAATCTGAAAATTCTGACTCTGTGGGGAAACCAGGCGCACAGCTACTCACTGGGGATAATTTCGCTTGTGTAAAGATAATCTTCTTGGGAATGGAAGCTCTTCGATTATCCATGGAATTCCACTAGGAAATAATCAAGACATCCTGACAATACTTGGTTGAGGAATGAAACGTGAACAAATGTCTGCATTACTCTGTCACATCGGCCAAAACCAAATTGGTTGACTCGCTGGTAATATTTCAATGATGGTTGCATACCAATCATAAACTGCGAGGAAAAGACGATCTTCCGACCCGACTGGGGAAACACCTGGTCAAATAGCCTTTGCTAGGGAAAAAGTTCTGACAGTTACAACTATGTGGAGTTAGGCATTCAGCTGCTCGCCGGGAATAGCCCATTCTGACATAAAGACTTCAATTGGGGACAAACCTCTTCGATTGGGTTTGCAATTCTGCTGGGGATACCATCCTACTCTTACTCAGCTGGGGAAGGTTCCATCTGAACTCTACTGGGAATAACCATGTTTTTCTTGCGAAGAATAATCGCCGCTTGGGGAGGACACCACTTTGATTAGGTTTGAAATTTTTCCGGAGATTCCACTTGCTATAGATCAGCCGGGGAGCTCTCCCTGCTTGGGGAAATATCACATTGCCCTGCAAAACCTGCAACAACAGTATACGCACATGTGCCCCAGGGACTTACATGGTATGATTTATTCATCCATTGTCACCCGACACTCAAAGACAATTTTAATTGTTTCCCTGCAATGTCAATTTTATTTTTTTTTAAAAATCAACATGTTTCATATGCAATACTTTTTTTGCCAAAAATTCAGGACTTTTTTGCAAACAAAGTAAACACAACACAACACAGCTTTTGACTGAATACCCATTCATTGAGTTGCCTTTGAATAGACAAAGTTTTACATCAGGAAACGACTACCTGGAAAGAGGTAGCTACCATAGAAATGAGAAAAGAAACTATCCTAATGGCAATGTGCACGACATTCCAATGGGTTTCCTTCCCGCTATGACCAGCATGTCTTCAAGACTTTCTATTCTTGCCTTTTCTTTCTAAATAAGACGAGGGGAATGATTCCTATCCTTCTGATATTGTCAGACTGCATGAAACGATGATTTGGTTCAGATTACCCGGATTACAGTTGTTCGCTTATTCCCTTGTTTTGCATGGATCGCCATTTCGGGTTTTCAATCCACCGGGATACCCTTTTTTGCCTGAGCTGTCCAATGTGGCTTTTCAACTCAGCGGGTGTACATTTTTTCTTTATTTTCCCTAACTTTTGCCCAAGCTTTTTATTCTGTTTTTAGCTCGTCGGGATGCCCTTTTCTTACCTGGACTTTAATTCTGTTTTTGTGTCCAGCGGGTCTTTTTATGCGAAGTATTTTTTAACTGCGTCCGAGTTAACAGGAGACTGGAAATCTTCTCCATCCATAGTAGCGAGCATCAGCGCCCCACCTGAGAAAACATTCTTTACTATGAACGGGCCTTCGTAGTTTGGGGTCCACTTGCCCCTGTGATCTGAACCTGGAGGAATGACCCTCTTGAGCACAAGCTTGCCTACTTGATACTCTCAAATACGTACTCATTGGTCGAATGCTCGCTTCATTCTCCTCTGATAAAGTTGACCATGACAGATAGCCGTTAATCTCTTTTCCTCAATTAGACACCACTGATTATATCGAGCACATACCCACTCAGCCTCATCAAGCTTCAAGTCCATCATCACACGTAATTAAGGAATTTCTACCTCAACAGGCAAGACTGCCTCCATGCCATACACTAAAGAGAAGGGAGTTGCCCCGATTGACGTCCTGACTGACGTTCGGTACCCATGCAGCACGAATGGTAACATCTCATGCCAATCTTTGTAAGTGACAACCATCTTCTACACAATCTTCTTAATATTCTTGTTAGGTGCCTCTACCGCGACATTCATCTTTGGCCAGTAAGGAGAAGAATTGTGATATTGAATCTTGAAGTCCCGGCACAGTTCTGCCATCATCTTGTTGTTTAAGTTGGAACCATTATCAGTAATGAGTCGCTCGGGCACTCCGTATCTGCAAATGATGTCTCTTTTCAGAAACATGGCTACCACCTGGCGAGTGACATTGGCATAAGATGGTGCTTCAACCCATTTGGTGAAGTAATCAATCGCAACCAAGATGAAGCGATGACCATTTGAAGCAATAGGCTCTATCTTCTCGATCAAGTCAATGCCCCACATAGAAAAGGGCCAAGGAGATGACATGACGTTGAGCGGGCTAGGAAGAACATACACCTTATCTGCATATATCTGGCACTTGTAGCACTTATGGGCGTACGAACACCAGTTTGCATCCATTGTTAGCCAATAGTACCCTGATCTCAATAACTTCTTAGCCATAGCATGCCCTCCTGCAGGAGTACCAAAAGATCCCTCGTGGACTTCCTGCACTAACAGGTCTGCTTCGTGTCTATCCACGCATCTGAGCAAGACCATGTCAAAGTTCCTCTTATACAAAACCCCGTTTGCATTCAAGAAGAAGCTAGCAACAAGTCGTCTCAAGGTCTTTTTGTCATTGGATGATGCCCCAGCTGGGTATTCTTGTTTTTCAAGGATAAGCTTGATATCAAAGTAGCAAGGTTTCTCATCAGACACTGCGTCTAAAGAGAAAGCATAAGCTTGTGCGTCAAGCCTGGAAATGTCAATCCTGGGCACATAGTTCCAACACAAGACTTTAATGGACAAAGAAAGAGTAGCCAATGCATCGGCAAATTGATTCTCATCTCGTGGTATATATTGAAGCTTAACCATTGTGAAGAACGTCAACAACCTTCTGGCATAATCCCTATAAGGAATTAAATAATCTTGATGTGTATACCACTTGCCAGTAATCTGGTTGATAACGAGTGTCGCTCCCACCAAATGACACAGGGCCAAGAGGGGTACAGACGTGAACGGTTGGCGAAAAGGAGAGAGAACACACAAGGGTGAACTCAAAAGACAAGAGTCGCCAGCTAGGCATTTTTATCCCGGAGGAAAGGTAATGCTGCATAGACCTAAGGAAAGATATGGATAAGACGGTCGCGAACCAGAGAGACTGAGAAAGGGGGTTGGTTACAACCTGGGAAGGTATTAGCACCCAGATTGTCCGTCGTACTCGACGGGATCCACGCTTGAAAGATTTGTGTTTTAAAGGGGTAGTGTTAGTGCAATTTTTGTATCAAAGCTGGAAAAGAATGCAAGTGTCAGTGTAAAAGAAAATGTGAAGAGTATAAGAGAAGTGTCAGTGTAAGAACAAAAGTGAAATGCTCAAGACTATGAGACTCAAATAATAATGCTGGAAAGAGGGGGAATATACAGAGATTTTTGTTCGATAGCTATTAAGTTATGCCTATGTATCCTCTCGTGCAATGAGGAAGTCAGAACACCGTAGTTCGACCCAAAGAGATTGAAAGATAAATTGACTTGTGAACTGCTTACTTGTCTATGCTCAAGTGTATGACCTGTCTGGCTCAGGTGCAAACTGTCTTGCATTAGACGGAAGAAGCAAGTTCTCGTTTATGAGTGAAGATGATGAGAAAAGAATCCCTGGAGGAGACGATTATTGTTTGTTTTTGTGTTTTCAATCTTTTATTGCTTTTTTAAGTTTGTCATAAGAAAATGAGCTTAAGATTAAACCAAGGGTTAGTAAACTCATCACATCTTCCCTCTGATTAGGGGTAATGAGAATACCTTAAGTATGAAGTAAACACCTCACACTTAATCACCATGATGTAGGATTAAAATCATTAACCTACTTGTATTTATTTAGATGTTTTTGTTGTTTTTGTTTAGTGTTGAGTAATGAGTTTAAGCCATAATCAAGGATTCAATGGACCCATTACACTATCCTAATAGAAGGATAATAGATGAGAACATTTAAGCTGAGGAAGGCTCCTCAACTTAATCCATGATTAGGGATTAACCTCATGACAAAACAAAGTATTAAATGGATTTTAATTAATGATAAGATTAAGAAGTGGATTTTATGGTTTGTAAGACAACTTGAGGGAGACTTGTCCATTAACACTAGGGTTAGTCCTTCTTAACCAATTAAGGAAGAATTAGAACCCTAATGCAAGGCCCAAGTTACAAGCTTGATGTCTTAGTGATTTATTAGAAGGATTGATTAAAGGAGTTAAACACATTAAGGGTTTAACACTTAGGATTAAAGTTATACACTCCATCCTAATAGAAGGATGCAGGCATAAGCTTAATCACAAAGCCTTAAAACCTTTAGGGTTTAGTCCTTGATTAAGAGATGAGAAGAGAAGACTCAAAGATGACACAAAGGTAAAACTAATGGGGGGACTAATAAAACTCTAATTGTTATCATGCTTTGAAGTCCTAGGGTTTGTGAGGCTTAAGAGGAGAAATCTTCAAGGAAGCCACCAAGGAGAAGCAAGATAGAAAAGAGATGAGAAGAGAAGAGAAAAGAGGGAAGAGAGGCACAATTGAGAAAGCTCACTCAAAGACAAGTAAAAATACAGCAAGGATGTAAAATGATAAGGTGAGAAGAGGTAGGAGGTGAAGGCAAATCCACCTCCCAAACAAACTTACCATCAACCTGAAAAGTTAGTACAAGATGCATAAGGGAAGAAATGAGATGGAACAATGCATATGGATGGGCAAAGGCCAAAGTCAGAAACATACACATGATGCAAATGATTTCAAGAGATGGTGCAAAGTCATACAAGATGCATATGTGTGAGCATACAAGATAATGGATGCATATGGAGCATGCCTTGAACCATGAAAGTTCATGAAAGTTTATGAAATGCAATGAAAGTATGACATGTCAAATGAGTGATGCAATGATCAAACATGATTCTAATATGTCCTAAGATGTCTTATGAATCATGTGGATGCACAAAATGTCATGGTAAGCTCTTGAATGCAAGCATATGAGAGATGGATGCAAGAGAAGGCACAAATTAGGGTTCATGAACAACATGCATCACAAAAATTCAAAACCAGAAGCAAATGACATGATAAAAAATTGAAAGTGGGATCAAAGGAACCCTAACCCTACACAAGTTCACTGCCCAAAGGAGGGGACCTAAGTCTTAACCTAATGGGAGTTATGAATTTCTCAAGTCAACTAGGGTTTCAAAGCACCTCACAATGAAAAATGCAAAACAAATTGAAAATGAAAGATAAATGCAAACCAATTTTACCCTAGAAACTACATGCTATGAAGGATGCAATGCAAGAAGAACCATCATCAAACTCTTCATGGTTAGGAAGAATGAATTTTTCTAAGTTAGGACCAAAATATTTCCTTTAAATGAATTTAATTCCAATGAAAATTGTCAAAATACATCAAGGACCAAAAAGAAATTTGTTTTGAGAGTTTGATAATGTTTCTAAATGTTTTAAAATGCAATTTGAAATTTTTGGTGATTTTTAAATACCTAAATGCATTTTTAATTAATTAATTTTCATTAACTAATTAAAAATAAACATTTAAATGATTTAAAAAAAAATTTAATGCAAAAAATAAAAATAAAAATATTTTTGGGTTCTGAAAATTAATGAAATGTTTGACAAAAATAATCAGAGTTTTTCAATGCATTTTTCTATTTTTAAAAATTCGTGCAAGTTAAATATGAAACAAATAAAATAAAATGAATTTAAAAAGAAAAATGAGAAAGTCAAACAATCCAAGGGCTATGGTTCAAACTCAGGGAAGCGGGAATTGACTTAGCGCGCAAACGAACTGCTAGAATTCAAACTCACTTAATTATGTCATTAACCCTAATCCTGTGCCCTAATGACTTTTAGATGACCGGAACAGTGTTCCAGTCATCTTCTCCGGCCAACCATTTTTCTATCTCACTCAATACGCATCAAAACTTCATCAAACTCTCCAGAAATGATTAATGAACAACAATAAACAAGATCAAAACAAATAAACAAGATCAAAACAAATAAAGATCATACACATTCAAAATGATGGAGAACACCCTTTGGTTGGGTCATTGGGGGCCTCAGATGCCCTGATTTTGCACTGACTTGCTCAAGAAGTCACCATTTGATTAGATGCCTTCCCCATGGAATTTCTTCATGAAAATTGATATTCATGATCCTTATAACATATAGAGACCAATAGAAACAAGAATGACCAAAAAAATTGGAGTTATGGCCTCTGAAACCAAAACCCTAATTCTAGGTCATCTGTGTAGTTAAGCCTGGCTCTGCTTCCATGCCTTTCTCAGTTCTTGTGATTCTTTGACTTCATTGACCTTGTGGGGATATAATATGATGCTTGAACATACATGGACCCCTTTGAAGTGATTGATGACCTTTGGAGTGGCTCAAATGGCTCAGGGATGGCTCAGATCACAAACCCTAGATGCAGATGACTTTGAATCAATGCAATGAAGCAAAAATGCAATATGAGATGCTATGATTGAATTTATGCATATGAAAAGATCATAAGCCATGGTGAAATGAGTTAGGGAAAATTTGGGGTGTTTACAGCTGCCCCTATTCAAACATGAGTTAGCTGTGCAGGATGTAAGCAACGGCTTAACAGGCAAACAAGATAACTTGTGGTTGAATACCAAAGACAGTCCAAAATTTGCACTCACAGAATGAAGAAGAAAAGGGATATATATTGTAAAATTAAAATAAAGTATAATTATAAAGTGAGGGTGACGGAGGACGACCGTCAAGCAGAGGACGACTGCTGGGGATGAAGCAATGACGGGGACGGCCGACAAACTGGGGATATAAGAGATTATGATGGGGACGGCCATCAGGTAAAGCTATAAGACTCTCTAGGGATTATAGGCAAATGATGGGGACGACCATCAAGCTCAAGGAATAAATGAAATAAATGATGAGGTACGGTCATCAAAGGTGAAGGACGATCACCTGGCAGGGTACGGCTGCTCTGTTGGGGAAATGATGAGGGACGGTCATCTATTGGTGAAGGACGATCACCTGGAAAGGTATGGTTGCCAAAAGTATCACGACATAGGACGAATGTCGGATGAAAAGGTCGACAATGGGGACGGACATCGGATAAGCATGATGAAGGACGATCATCAAGAGGTGAAGGACGATCACCTAGCAGGGTACGGCTACTCTCGGGATTTATCATGACATAGGTCGAATGTCAGATAACAAGATCAACGATGGGGACGGCCATCGGATAAAATGATGAAGGACGATCATCAAGAGGTGAAGGACGATCACCTAGCAGGGGACGGCTGCTAAAAATATCACGACATAGGACGAATGTCGGATGAAAAGGGGTTCTAATGAATAGAGACTCCATTGGGAATGATGAAGGACGATCATCTGAAAGGTGAAGGACGATCACCTGGCAGGGTACGACTGCCGGAAGGTATCATGACATAGGACGGATGTCAGATAGACAAGAAATAGATCAACAAGATTTGTTGGGGACTCTTCTGGGGAAAGGGTAGACACAGACGAGTGTCTAAAATCAAGAGGACATAAGTGTTTGACACTGTGTATAGATTAAGAATGCGGACGAGCATCCTTAAGACTATGATACAGGCGAGTATCAGTAGAAACAAACGCTTGACGCATGTTCAGAGATGATGACACGGACGAGTATCAACTGGTTAACAAAGAACACGGACGAGTGTCGAATCTGAGGGAATTTAAGTGGTATATACAAGATACGGACGAGTATCGGTATGAGTGAAAAGTGATGAGTGAGACACAGACGAGTGTTTAACTTGCTGGGGAGGGTGCGACACGGACGGGTGTCGGAAAAAGTGTATTATAAACAAGTATTTGGTTTACCAAGTGTTTAGGCAACTGTGCTGGGGAAGGTGACACGGATGGGTGTCGAGGAATTGTATATATATGTATCTGTGTAGTGAGTGCAAAGGGGACGCTTTGGCTCTCTGCTGGGGATATGACACGGACGGGTGTCGAGAAGTATCTATAATGTATAAGCATCTGTTTGCTCGGGCAATTTTACTGGGGAATGATGACACGGACGAGTGCCAAAAGGAGCATGTTTCTGTATATGTGGGTGTAAGGGAAATGCTTTGGCTCTCTGGGGAATTGGGAAACATTCTATATATTGTTGATGGATTGTCAGTATTTACAAGTTTGTTTCAGAACATGGCTTATGATTTATGCAATATGTTTGATTTTTGCCGTAATGCTCTGTATTAGACGGAATGCTACGCTCTGTGGGAGAATATGATGCGAATGCTATGATTATGCAAAGATACCGATCCGGGATCGGATCCCGTTGCTGTGGAGATCTCTGGCTGATCTGCTTGAAGTGGATATCCCAGCTGGGGATGAGATCATTGGTAGATCTAACATATATGACTCTGCATGGGGAAATAGATCAACGATAGACCTATCTTAGTAATGAGGGGCCCAGCTGGGGTTTGTAGAAGCTTTCTTTACTCTGTCGTTAGATCTTCAGGCGTTGCTCTTCTGGATAGAGGCTGAAACTCTGTGGGGAGATGATTCCCTGTCCAGCACTTGGCTGGGGAAGAAGAAAGATCACTGAAAGATCTTCTTGGAGATTTCTGTGGGGATCCTGCTGAGGATGATACTTGACAGCTCAGCTGGGGATATGAGCACCTTTTGGTACTGCTCTGAAGGAAATGTTGGAGAAGTGATGCCTGGCAACTCTGACGGGGAGAAAGCATCTCTGGTGTTGTTTGGAGGGTGTGCTGAGGAAACAATGATTTGGCAGCCTACTGGGGAGAAGCTTCCATGCCCCATGTCGCGCTTTGGATACCTGCAATTCCTATAAAAAAAACAAAGAAACGCATAAGTACCCCGAGGTATCCCTTACTAGCTTCCATCATAGGAGTTTAGACACTCCCGGGGGTAAGTATATTTCCTGTAAGCACGTATTTTTAGAAGGGAAACATTTGTATTTATGCAATTAATATCTTAAGGACATCGGACATTTTGCAAATGAAAATAAAATGTATGAGACGGAATATGACTGAAAATCTGATTTTATTAATTCGTGTGCCCTGAATTGGCAAGATACAGTCAAAGAAACGGATCCCCTGAAATGAGGAAATCGTTACAAATTGAGAAACAACAAGATGCTGGCAATGTTGATGACGCTTTGAGGAGCTTCCCTTTTGCTATGACTCGTATGACTTTTGACGTTCTTCTCATCCTGCTTTTGAAGGAGGCTGATTCTGACCGATGCTTGGACCTTTCGAAGCTTGCCGTGTTGTGGGTGATACAGATGAATTCAGAATGCAGTTGTTCGCTTATTCCCCTATTTTGCGTGGATCGCCCTTTCGGGTTTTCAATCCACCGGGATACCCATGTTTGCCTGAGATGTCCAATGTGGCTTTTCAAATCAGCGTGTGTACATCTTTTATTTATTTTCCCTTATTTTTGCCCGAGTCTTTTATTCTATTTTTTTTACTCGCCGGGATGCCCCATTTTTGTCTGGACTTACATTCTGTTTTTATGTCCAGCGGGTCATTTTCATGCGATGTATTTTTTAACTGCATCTGAATTCACAGGGGACAGGAAGTCTTCACCATCCATAGTACTGAGCATCAGTGCTCCACCAGAGAAAACTTTCTTTACTATGAACGGACCATCGTAATTCGGAGTCCACTTGCCCATGTGGTCTGTATGAGGAGGAAGGAGTCTTTTCAGCACAAGGTCTCCTACTTGGTACTCTCGAAGCCTGACTTTCTGATCGAAGGCTTTCTTCATTCTTTTTTGATACAGCTGCCCATGACAAATTGCAGCCAATCTCTTTTCTTTAATCAGATTCAGTTGTTCGTATCGGGATCGGACTCATTCTGCTTCGTTCAATTTGACATCCATCAGTACCCGCAGGGAGGGTAATTCAACTTCAACAGGTAGGAATGCTTCCATACCATACACAAGCTGATACGGTGTTTCCCCAGTGGATGTTCTGATTGACATACGGTACCCATGCAATGCAAACGGTAGCATTTCATGCCAGTCTTTGTAGGTAACCACCATCTTTTGCACAATCTTCTTGATATTCTTGTTAGCTGCCTCAACAGCGCCATTCATCTTTGGCCTGTAAGGAGAAGAATTGTGGTGTTGGATCTTGAAGTCCCGGCATAGTTCTGCCATCATTTTATTGTTCAACTTGGAACCATTATCAGTAATGATTCTCTAGGGCACTCCATACCGACAGATGATGTCTCTCTTCAGGAATATGGCTACCACTTGCCTTGTAACATTTGCATAAGAAGCTGCTTCAACCCACTTGGTAAAATAGTCAATGGCTAACAGGATGAATCTGTGGCCATTTGAAGCAGTTGGTTCAATTTTTCCAATCATGTCAATGCCCCACATGGCAAAGGGCCAGGGTGAAGACATCACATTCAAAGGATTGGGAGGCACATGCACTTTATCCGCATAAATCTGGCATTTATGGCATTTTCTGGCATAGGCACAACAATCTGCATCCATTGTGATCCAGTAGTAGCCTGATCTTAGCAACTTTTTAGCCATTGCATGCCCTCCAGCATGGGTACCAAAAGATCCTTCGTGAACCTCGTGCATCAACAAGTCTGCTTATGTCCTATCAACGCATCTGAGGAGTACCATATCAAAGTTTCTCTTATATAGGGAACCGTCAGTATTCAGGAAGAAACTACCAGCTAGCCTTCTTAGTGTCTTCTTATCATTGGAAGATGCCCCAGGTGGGTATGTTTGATCCTCCAAGAAGCACTTAATGTCATGGAACCAAGGCTTATCATCTTTGACAACATCTGCTGAAAATACATATACTGGTCTGTCAAGTCTGGACACTGAAATCCGCGGTACAAAGTTGGCAGCTTGAACTTTGATCATGGATGAAATAGTAGCCAGAGCGTTTGCAAACTGATTCTCATATCGAGGGATATACTCAAGCTTGACTGTTGTGAAGAAAGTCAACAACCTCCTTGTATAGTCCCGATAAGGTATCAGATGATCTTGGTGGGTGTACCATTTGCCGTTGGTTTGATTGATTACCAGAGCTGAATCTCTGAATACAGTCAAAGTCTTGATCCTGAGGTCAATGGCTTCCTCAAGACCCATAATACAAGCTTTGTATTCAGCTTCGTTGTTAGTGCAGTTGAAAGTGAGCTTTGTCGAGAAAGGCATGTGAACTCCTTTAGGTGTAATGAGTATCGCACCAACACCACGACCATTCATATTAACAGCCCCATCGAACATTATAGTCCATTCTTCCTCTGGGTCAGGCCCTTCAGTGTGAACAGGCTCTTCATGATCTTTCGCTTTTATGAACATGATGTCTTCATCAGGGAAATCAAATCTCATAGGCTGGTAATCATCAATGGGTTGCTCAACAAGATAATCGGACAATACATTGCCTTTGATGGCCTTTTGAGATGTGTACTGAATGTCATATTCTGTGAGGATCATTTGCCATCTTGCAATCCGTCCGGTAAGTGCTGGCTTCTCAAAAATGTACTTAACTGGATCCATCTTCGAGATCAATAAAGTAGTGTGGGTCAACATATACTGTCTCAGTCGGCGAGCAGCCCACGCTAAAGCACAACAAGTTTTCTCGAGCAGTGAATAACGTTGTTCACAGTCGGTAAACTTTTTGCTTAGGTAGTAAATTGCATACTCTTTTCGACCAGACTCGTCATGCTGGCCCAGCACACACCCCATTGACTCTTCTAATACTGTCAAGTACATGATTAGAGGTCTTCCTTCAACTGGAGGCATGAGAATCAGAGGCTCTTGTAAGTATTCCTTGATTTTATCAAAGGCCCTCTGGCAATCTTCATTCCACCTGACCGTTTGTCCTTTTCTTAACAGCTTGAACAAAGGCTCACAGGTTGCTGTAAGGTGAGATATGAACCTTGAAATGTAGTTCAATCTACCTAGAAACCCCCGAACTTCTTTTTCTGACTTCGGTGCAGGCATTTCCTGGATGGCTTTGACTTTATCAGGGTCAACTTCAATTCCTTTCTCACTTACAATAAATCCTAGCAGCTTACCGGATCACACCCCGAATGTGCATTTGTTGGGGTTTAACTTCAATTGGTACTTCCTCAGACGCTTGAATAACTTTAACAGATTCACCAGGTGGTCTTCTTCTGTAAGGGATTTGGCAATCATGTCATCCACATAACATTCAATTTGTTTGTGGATCATGTCATGGAATAATGTTACCATAGCCCGCTGATAAGTGGCACCAGCATTCTTCAGTCCGAATGGCATCACCTTGTAACAGAATGTGCCCCAGGGTGTGATGAAGGTTGTCTTCTCCATGTCTTCAGGTGACATCTTGATCTGATTGTATCCTGAAAATCCATCCATGAAGGAGAACACCGAGAACTGAGTCGTATTATCAACCAATACATCAATGTGAGGTAAAGGGAAGTCATATTTCGGGCTGGCTCTATTCAGATCCCGGTAATCCACACACATCCTCACCTTGTCGTCTTTCTTAGGCACTGGTACAATGTTAGCAACCCACGGCGGATAGCTAGTCACAGCAAGGAAACCGGCGTCCCACTGCTTTTGTACCTCTTCTTTAATCTTCATTGCCATATCTGGGCGAGTACGACGCAGCTTCTGCTTTACTGGCGGGCAGTCTTCTTTCAAAGGCAGCTTGTGCATGACAATATCGGTGTCCAACCCTGGCATATCCTGATAAGACCAAGCGAAAACATCCACATACTCCCGAAGCATATCAATCAGTTGCTCTTTTACTGAATCTTGTAGACGGGCTCCAATCTTAACTTCTTTCACGTCTTCTTCCGTACCAAGATTAACCTTTTCAATCTCCTCCTGATGAGGAGTGATAACCTTCTCCTCTTGCCTTAACAACCTATTTAGCTCTTCAGGTAGCTCATAATCTTCTTCAACCCCTTCATCAGCTTGATTGATTGGATTGTCAAAGTCATATAAAGTCATAGCAGTGTTGTTGTCGGTGCAATCTGAAAGGCACTCTCTGCAAGGGTTTAGATTGTTTATTTTAGTGATCAATTTTAATCTTGTTTAGAAAAAGTGAAAATGAAGTTATTTATTTTGAAAACATTGCCATTTTATTTTTGTACAAAAAGAAAAATGAAAAGACAGTGAGCGAAAAAGAGACTCGTTTGCAAAAGATGTCCGATATTCATTGATTGATCTATTTGCACAAAATTACAAGATGGCCCGATTACAAAATGAGTCTTGACATCTTGGGCAAGATGCAAGACTTGATGCATGCTTTAAAATACAGGAAATAATAATTACTCTGCAGGAGTAACCCTTATAATTTCCTGGGAAGACCAGTTAAGGACTTGGATCCCCGGGATCCTTAGACGTATCCAGCTCTCCAGGTTGCGGTCGCTTTCCTCCTCGTCTTCCAAATTGTTCACAGCATCCGGGGTGAGCATTCCCCTGCTGACAAAATTGGGCTCTTTTGCAGCCTCTGATTGATCTTGTTGAGTTGGTCTGTAACCCAACCCAAATCTGTCTTCTTTCTTCTCCACGGGCAGCAACTTGCCCCAACCTTGGGCAGTACCCTCTTCAACAACCTTCTGGGCTTGCTGATATGATGTTATGGAGGTTCCCAGTACAGCAAATGCTTCATTAATGTTGAGGGCCTCAAACCCCTGGCTCATGGTTTCATGGATTTCTCCATCCATCTCAATGTACTTATACGTAGCCAGATGGCTAACAAAGATGTCTTCCTCCCCACAGATTGTGACGATCTGGCCTTCCCACTCGAATTTCAGCTTCTGGTGAAGGGTAGACGTAACAGCGCCAGCGGCGTGGATCTAGGGTCTACCCAACAAACAGCTGTAGGCCGGCTGAATGTCCATCACATAGAAGGTAGTTTTGAAGCTCTGCGGGCCAATCATCACAGGCATTTCAATCTCCCCAAGCATTGATCTTTTAGAGCCATCAAATGCTCTCACCACCAAATTACTCGGACGCAGTGCCAAACCATCATACTCCAGTTTCACTAAGGCTTTCTTTGGTAGAACATTGAGTGAGGACCCAGTGTCCACCAGCACATGAGATAGAACAGCACCCTTGCATTCCAAGGTGATATGTAAAGCCTTGTTGTGGTTACGTCCCTCTGTTTTTAAGTCAGCATTGGTAAAGCCCAGTCCATGACTGGTGTTGACATTTGCCACCACAGTTTCTAGCTGATTAACGGTAATCTCCTCCGGTACGTATGATGCGTGCAGGACTTTCAACAATGCGTTCCTGTGAGCTTCAAAACACATCAACAGTGATAATAAGGAGATTTTTGAGGGAGTTTGGTGAAGCTGATCCACCACCTTGTAATCACTTCTTTTTATGAGGAACTGGTCCAGGCACCGTGATGGTAACTGGACTAATTGCTGCAGAGGAGGGTACTGTAATGGTGTGCGGATCGTAGTAAATTGTGACTGGTGACCTGGCAGGAGGTGCCACTGTTTGTTGTTGTAGATTGCTGCTGGGAGGAACATTTGATGGGTCATAGTAGATTGTAACTGCTGAGACATCTTCATTAATTTTTGTTGGCGTTGTAGAAGATTCTGCTGATAAAATGGATGCTGATGTTGTAGAAGAAATGGTTGTTGAAATTTGACTTTTTGAAGTGATGGACGGAGCCATTGCTGATGATATTGATGAATCGGTAGGAATGATTGTTGCTGATATTGTAGAAGAATCAGGAATTGTTGTTAAAGGAATTGTTGGATTTGTAGGCGTCGTTGTTGAGATCTGAAGGATTCCATCTTTGATAAGACCATTTATGCCGCTTCTCAAATTTTCACATCCGTTGACTGCAATGTTGCAATACCCACAACCGAGCTCACACCCGGGGAACACTTGGCACTCTAGAAGCTGAGCTTTAATTTCGACCAAAGGTGTTCAAATTTGTGCAACACTGGTAATCAAAGTAGATGGTTTGTCTTCCTCAATGGCATTAACTCTCGGCCCGCCATGATTAGGCATAGGATTTTTGTTGACATTTGGAGGAGGTGCAAAGTTGAGGGCTTAAGAATCCACCAGATCTTGGACTTTCATTTGCAGGGCCCTGCACTTCTCAGTATTGTGACCAGGTGCATTGGAGTGGAAAGAACACCTGACGTTGGCATCATAATTCCTTGGGAGATTGGAAGGATCTGGAGGTGCCAATGTCCTTAACTCAACCAAGTTAAGCTTCAGGAGTTGTGGCAATAAGGCGGCATAAGGCATAGAGATAGGGTCAATCACCCTGTTTTCCTGTGATGGTCTTTGTTGGAAGGGTCGTTGTTATTGATTGTTGTTGCTGTTATTGTAGGTTCTCTGTTGCGGATACTGAATTTGTTGCTGATAATGTGGTTGTTGTTGTTGTTGATATGTTGGTTGCTGAGGAATCGGAGCTGGAATGGTGATAGGTGCTACTGATCTGTGGACATACTGAGGTCTGCCCCTGCTAGCATGAATGGCATTTTTCTCACTGGTCCTTCGGGGTCCCACGAAAGGCTTCCTGGGATTACTAGATGAACTTGCACCGTTATCAGAAATTTTGCCCATTTTTAGTAGACTTTCAATCCTTTCCCCAGCTATAACTACGTCTGCGAAGCTGGTAGAAGAAAAGGCAGCCAATCTATCAATATATGTTCCTTGCAAAGTATTCATGAACATGTCGGCCATTTCTCTTTCCGACATGTGTGGCTGGACAGCAGCAGCAAGCTGTCTCCATCTTTGGGCATATTCCCTGAAGCTTTCTCTGGAGGATTGAGACATTCCCATTAGGAGGGTCCTGTTGGGAGCCATGTCCAGATTGTATTGATACTGCCTGATGAAGGCTTCAGCTAGGTTCTTCCAGCATCTGATGGTAGCTCTGGTCAGGTGTGAATACCACTCTCTTGAAGCCCCAGTCAAACTGTCTTCAAAGTAGAACATCCACAGCTTTTCATCCATGGTATATGCTTTAAGTCTCCCCAGAAAAGACTGCAGGTGAGTTCGTGGACAGGAGGTTCCATTGTATTTCTCAAAGTACGGGGGTTTGAATTTGTGGGGAATTCTCACCACATCCACTAGCCCCATATCCATTACATCGAAGCCCAAGGAATTCTGAGACTCCAGAGATCTCAATTTCTCAGCAATTTCATCTAACCTCCGGTCATAGACTTCATCTCCAGCTCCCATGACAGTAAACTACTCCTCTTGGGGATCCTCTTGTAGGATTCTCCCTCCAGCAGTATTTCCTTGCACATTTCCCGGGATGTTGACTTCCGGATCTAAATGAGGTCCAA
This sequence comes from Lathyrus aphaca, assembly GCA_963966055.1. NCBI lineage: Eukaryota > Viridiplantae > Streptophyta > Magnoliopsida > Fabales > Fabaceae > Lathyrus > Lathyrus aphaca. Next base: position 452,312,725 of record OZ014520.1, read on the forward strand.
ATACTGGTGGATTAACATGAGGCTGACCCCTCTCATTATTACTAGTTCCTCCAGGTCCAGGATGAGGTTCTTCGGGGGTTTGTCTTTCCACCAATGCCCTTAACCTCTCTTGACTCTGGGCCAAGCCAGTCATTACATTCATGAATTGGGTCATTTGGTTTCTCATCTCCACTCTTTCATTAGCCATCTGAGTTCTGACCTCGGTCAGGTCCTGCTGTACTTGCTCCATCTGGATACCAGGAAGGTTGTTGCGAGTAGGGTACCGGTGCGTACGGTTGACAGGGAACACTCTTCTGCGAGCAATATTTCCTGAGAAGAAACCTTTATGATTTCATATACTTTTTAGAGAAGAAACCTTTATGATTTTCACATCATATTTGTTTCATCTCATCTCATTTTAAAAAGGTGAACACTTGTATAAATTCTTGAGTGACTTTTGATTCAAGGAGAAGATCAATCAAAGAAGATTGATATCACAACTTTCATCATACTATCAAACTTTGTCAAGAGTTTTCTATATTGTATTCTTGTTATCCCGGATTGTTGGATACAAGGTTTTGTGTTGTTAAGAGGATTGTTCTTCAACACTTGGTTTGTATAGTTTTTAGATAGTAAGCTTCACCAGGTTTTGGTGTGATAAGCTTGTACATTTCTAAAACTATAATTAAATCTCTTACGAGTCGTAAGGGGACTAAAGTACTCTCGATCTGTGAGGGGAACCAGTATAAATTCCTTCTGTCTTTTACCTTTCCGCATTTACTGCTTTCATAACTTAGAACCTTAGACAGAAAAATTCAACCACCGATAAAATACCGAAAATATTATCTAAGACCTAATTCACCCCCCCCCTCTTAGGCTCTTTTTGAACTTACATGATGTCTAGCTGCGTGAATGATTTTTTTTAGTGGAATTTGGTGCATTTTGCTATAGTGGGACCCTGTGTATTGCGTTTTCTTTTTGAGGTGCTGGTTGTGTAATGTTAATGAAAATAGGTAGTGGCTGCAGGCTGGACAATTGAAATGAATTGGCTGTGTGGGGTCTATATTTTGTGAGTGTATGACGAATTTGTTGCAGCAGGAGAATGAAGTGTGGAATGAGCTGGGTTGTGTGGGTTTCACGCACAACAATTTGTTTTTTCTTTTTTTCTTTTTTAGTTTTGATGGTCATTGTAAAATAAAGAAAATAAGATTAAAAAAAAGTTAATGGACCTTGAATATGGATTAGGCTTAAATTGTGAAATGGTTTAATTTGGTATATGGGAAATAAAAAGGTTAATTGAACACAAGTATAGACTAAAAATAGAAATGAATTTTGACAAGAAAATTGGGATTGGATCTAACTTGATTAGAACCGTTTTTGATATTTGAATATGGACATGAACAATGAAATTAAATATGGACATTGGAAGATGGAATCAATAAAAATAGATAAATAGAAATATGGATTTTTGAATTGAAATGGAATTGTCGAATTTAGGAAGTGGATAATGAATATAGTTATAAATGTGGGGAAAACATGGTTAAGATGAAATTAATGGATATCTAACTTTGAACTCAAACCCACAAACGATCTTGTGAATGAATACCCCACAAAAACTCCTTAATTCTCAATGAAAAATATTTTGCATTCTCAATACAAACACTGACCACGCCTGAACTTTCACACCAACAACTTCTGATCAAAATGAATGAACCCACTTCTGAATCACTGAACAACTTGCAACTTAAGCAATTGTTAACTGAGTTAATTTGAAACCTTGCCTCAATTATTGAACCCACACCGAGGAAAATAAATCCACAGATAATCCAATCATGGACAAATGAAACTGATGAACCTGATGATCTGACTACACTCCTCGTGAATCAAACTTCCATATGGATTGAGTCGTGAACGAACAACCACCCTTGAACTGAAACCGATGCTTTTGAGATGTAGAATAGCCTGAAATATCGAGAAAGACGAGAATATCCTTGTAACATGATGAAGAAAAGACTTTTAATTCAGACTTCACTGTTGATGATGGACCAGATGTGCCGGTGGATAATCTTTGCGAGTGAAAACCTTGAAGACCACTAAATCAAGGAAATAAACCATAGTCAAGTGGCATGAGCTTAAGGAAATGATGCCACTGATGGCTGCATAGCGAAAACCTTGAATTCTCCTGATAACCAAACATATGGTGCAAAACCCTAATTCTTCAGATGATATTGATCCCATGTCTTAGGAACCTATGCAAATGATTGAATGTAAAATGTATGATCTAATGGAGATGCAAATGAATGCAGAAAAAAAGCGGATAAAGAAGAAAAAACCAAAGGGAAAATTTGGGGGTGTTATAGCTGCCCATATTCAATCAAATGTTGATCTAAAAAGGATGAGAGCATCACCTATTAGACGTTCGAGATAAACTGTGATTGAATACCAAAAACAAACTTGAAAATTTGCACTCCGCTGAAGAAGAAAAAGGATATAAACCCGACCAAGGAAAACACTTCTTGAAAACCTTGATGTTGTGAATAGTAACCCGTAACAATGAAGAAATGTCTTTTATAATGAACCAGAAGACTACTAGCCTGCCACGGACGCGGGCCTTGCAAAAGTGTTGACAACCAACAAAAATACACCAGGAAATGGTATCCACGGATCCATACTCCGGGATATGAGCTTGTAACATCATAGGATTTACGACTCGAATAAGTGTCTTTTATACTGAACCAGGTGACTACTGGCCTTTCACATGTGTGAGCCTTAGCAATGAAGTCTATAAAACAAACAAGTGATGATCAGGATGCACTGTGAAATCATCTTCTTGAAAAGTGAAATCTATCTATCAAACAAATATTCCTCTCAAGGTCTAATCCATCAAAACTGGATATTGTCCTTTATAATGAACCAGGGAACCACTGGCCTGCCATGGAGATGTGGGCCTTGAAGAAGTATTTTATATGAAATAGGACTAACTAGGCTTCCTTAGGAATGTGGGCCTTGAATATGTCTTTTATATGAACCTAGAATAATTAGTCTGCCACAGGGATGTGGGCTTTGACAATGTTGTCTTTTCTAATGATCCAGGAGACTACTGTCCTGCGACAAAGATGTGGGCCTTGAAAACGATGTTGTAATATTATAGGATTTACAACCCACGCATAAAGTAATCAAGGTATGGTATCGTAGGATCCATAACTATGAAGATGAGAACGAAATATCATAGGATTTACGACTCGAAGAAGTGTCTTTTATAATGAATCAGGATACTACTGGCCTGCCACGAAGATGCGGGCCTTGATGAGTTGAGAAGATAAAGTCCTCTAGGAAACTACTTCTGCATGGGGAGAATACCATTTGTACCTCCGCTGGGGAATGAGAACGCTCTGACCAACATTCTGCTGAGGAACGACATCTAGATATTCTGACAATACTTGACTCTGGCTGAGAAATGTGAACAGATGTCTGCATTCAATTATCACACTGGCCAATAATAAATTGGTGACTTCTATAATGAATACTTTAATGATGAGTTGATCCAAATAATGAAACTCTGTGGGGAGTGACCATCTTCAGACTTGGCTGGGGAGATGCTTGGTCAAACTCTTGCTAAGGAGAGAATTCTGAAAATTCTAACTCTGTGGGGGATGAGGGATTTAGCTGCATGCTGGGGAAACTTCACTGTGAAAACTCCGCTTGGGGATGAGAACTGTTTAACTGATTTTGAAGTTCTATTGGGAATCTACCATCCTTCTCTGACTCAGCTGGGGAAGCGTCCTTCTTGAACTCTATTGGGGATGTTGGGGATGACCCTCTGCTGGAGATAAAAGTTGTAAGGCATCCCTCACTGAGGATAAAACTCTTCTTGGGGAATGTCATTCGGTGACATCTTTCTCTTCATGCATGCAAAGCCTACAATAATAAAGTTTGTACATGTATTCCCTGGGGAATTATATGGTACGAGTTACCCATCTGGTGTTACTTAACATTCAAAGTGATTTTAAATGTTTCCCCTTTTCGCATGTTATTCGTAAAGCCACCTCGTTTATATGCAGTGTTCTTTTATAAAAAATTCAGGACATTTTTGCAAACAAAATATGTAAAAATAAACAAGGACAAAGCTTTTTGACTGAATAATTCTTTTATTGATGAGCTTGTGAATAGGAAAAGATACATCAGGAATAAACCACATGGAAAGAGGTGATAACTATAAATTGAGAAAAGAAACTATCCTAATGGTAATGTGAACGACATCCACTGAGTTTCAATTCTGCTATGATCAGTATGTCTTCAATATTTCTCCATTTCTGATCTTGCTTTCTGAAGAGGATGATTGGACTGATTCCTATCCCTTAGGGATTTCTAGGTTGAGTGAGACAACGATGTAGTACAGATAAATCAAATCACAGTCATTCACTTATTTCCTCTTTTGCGTGGACCACCCTTTCACATTTTCAATCAACCGGAATACCCTTTTTTGCCTAAGCTGACCAATGCAGATTTTCAACTCACCGGGTGTACAATGTTTTATTTATATCCCTAACTTTTGCCCAAGCCTTTTATTATGTTTTTGGCTCGCCGGGATGCCCTTTTTGCCTGGACTTTTATTTTGTTTTTGTCCAGCGGGTCTCTTTATGCGAAGTATTTTTTAACTGCATCTGAGTTGACAGGAGACTGAAAGTCTTCACCATCCATGGCTGTAAGCATTAGAGCTCTGCTCGAGAAAACTTTCTTAACCACAAATGGACCTTCATAGTTCGTAGTCCACTTTCCCCTGTGATTTGTACCTGGAGGAAGGATTCTGTTGAGCACAAGTTCACCAACTTGGTACTCCTGAGGACGTACTCTCTGATCAAATGCCTTCTTCATTCGTATTTAGTATAACTGACCATGGCAGAAAGCCGCAAGCCTCTTTTCTTCGATCAGAAACAACTGATTATACCAGGAACGTACCCACTCAGCCTCATCAAGCTTGACGTCCATCATTACCCTCAAGGAAGGGATCTCAACTTCAACAGGTAGGACAGCTTCCATGCCATACACAAGTGAGGACGGTGTTGCCCAGTAGACATCTTGACTGACGTTCGGTACCCATGCAAGGAAAATGGTAACATCTCATGCCAATCTTTATAAGTGACAACCATTTTCTGCACAATCTTCTTGATATTCTTATTAGCTGCCTCGAACGTGCCATTCATCTTTGGCCAGTGAGTAAAATAATTGTGATGTTGTATTTTGAAGTCCCGACACAACTCATCCATCATCATTTTGTTCATATTAGAATCATTGTAAGTAATGATTCTTTCGGGCACTCTGTATCTACAAATAATGTCTCTTTTCATAAATTTAGCCACCACTTGCTTGGTGACGTTGTCATAAGATGCTGCTTCGACCGATTTGGTGAAGTAATCAATTGCAACCAGTATGAAATGATGGTCGTTCGAAGCAGTAGACTCAATCTTCCTGATCATGTCAATGCCCCACATAGAAAAGGGCCAAGGAGAAGACATGATGTTCAACGGGCTTAGAGGTATGCACAACAATCTACATCCATTGCTAACCAGTAATACCCCGATCTCAATAATTTCTTGGCCGTTGCATGTCCTCTGGCAAGGCTACCAAATGATCCCTCATGAACTTCCTGCATTAACATGTCTGCTTCGTGTCTATCCACACATCTGAGTAAGACCATGTCGAAGTTTCTCTTATACAACACACCGTCTGCATTTAAGAAGAAACTTGCAGTAAGTCATCTCAAAATCTTCTTGTCGTTGGAAGATGCCCAGCTGGGTATTCTTTATCCTTTAGGAATCATTTTATGTCATGATACCATGGCTTATAATCAGATACTGCACTAGCAACAAACATATATGTTAGTATATCAATCTGTAATATGTCAATCTTGGGTACATAGTTCCAACACAACACATTGATAGTTGAAGAGAGTGTGGCTCATGCATCGGCGAACTGATTCTCAGCACGTGGTACATATTGGAGCTTTACTGTTGTGAAGAAAGACAACAGTCTTCTCGCATAATCCCGATATGGAATTAGATGAGGTTGATGCATAAACCCCTCACTGGTAATCTGGTTAATTACGAGAGCTGAATCTCCAAATATATCAAGGGTCTTAATCCTAAGATTAATAGCTTCCTCTATTCCCATGATACAAGCTTCGTATTTCGCTTCATTGTTGGTGCATCCAAAAGTTATTCTAGATGCGAAGGGAAAATAGACACCTTCAGGTAGGCATGGCAAATAAACCCGCCCCCGCCGGGCCCCGCCCGCCCCCGCCCCGAAATCAATGGGGAAAAACCGATTTAAACGGGGGCGGGGGCGGGGGCGGGGAAAACCCGATTTTTATTTACGGGTGCGGGGGCGGGTGATGCTAGTAACCGCCCCGCACCCACCCCCGCACCCGCACCCGCCAACTAAATTTAATTTATTTCATTTTTTTAAAAATAATTTTATTACACATTTATACTTTTTAATATTACAATACCATGTTTATTAGAATTATTATTTATTTTTTTGAAGATATAATTTAAATAAAAATTATCAAGCATTATAATTATTCTTAAAATAATCAACTATTTAATTTAATTATTAATTTTTATTGTTATTGAAAAAAAATCATTTTACAAAAAAATATAATTTATACGGGTGGGGGCGGGGCGGGTGCGGGTGAACCCGTTTCTTATTGGGGGTGGGGGCGGGGGAACATTTTTTAGCCCCGAACGGGTTTGGGGGCGGGTGCGGGTCTGGGGTTGGAAAGCGGGTGCAGGTCTGGGTGTGCTTAAACCCGCCCCCGACCCGCCCCGTTGCCATCCCTACCTTCAGGAGTAATAAGTACAACACTAACTCCGCGTCCATTCATGTTGACGGCCCCATCAAATATCATACTCCATTTGGATTCAGGGTCTGGCCCCTCCTTCGGGAGTGGTTCCTCGCAGTCTTTAGCTTTGAGGTACATGATGTCCTCATCAGGGAAATCAAAACACATGGTTTGATAATCCTCAAGAGGTTGTTGTACAAGTTAGTCTGATAAGAGACTTCCTTTGATGGCTTTCTATGAAGTGTATTGAATGTTGTACTCGGTCAGCACCATCTGCCAACGTGTAACCCTTCCGGTCAATGTTGATTTCTCAAAGATATACTTGACAGATCCATCTTTGAAATGAGTAGGGTTTTGTGGGTCAACATATAATGTCTTAGTCAGTGAGCAGCCCATGCCAAAGCACATCAAGTTTTCTCGAGCAGTGAGTATCTTGTCTCACAGTCGGTAAATATTTTGCTAAGGGAGTATATTGCATGCTCTTTTCGACCAGACTCGTCATGTTGGCCAAGAACACACCCCATAGATCCTTCAAGCATTGTTAAGTACATGATGAGTGGCCTCCCTAGAACCGGAGGCATTAAGATATAAGGTGTCGCTCCCACCAAATGACACCTGGTCATATAGGGTACAGACGCGAACGGTCGGCGAAGGAAAAGGAAAGAAAAGAGTCGCCAGCTAGGCATTTTTATCCCGAAGGAAAGGTAATGTTGCATAGACCTAAGAAAAGATGGACAAGACGGTTGCGAACCAGAGAAACTGAGAAAGGGGGTTGGTTACAACCTGGGAAGGTATTAGCACCCAGATTGTCCGTCGTACTCGACGGGATCCACGCTTAAAAGATTTGTGTTTTAAAGGGGTAGTGTCAGTGCTACTTTGTGTGCAAAAGCTGGAAAAGAATGCAAGTGTCAGTGCAAAAGAAATGTGAAGTGAATAAAAGAAGTGTCAGTGTAAGAACAGAAGTATGAAGCTCAAGACTATGAGGCTTTAAGAATAATGCTGGAAGAGGGGGGATATACAGAGACTTTTGTTCGATAACTGTTAAGTTATGCCTACGTATCCTCTCATGCAATGAGGAAGTCAGAACACCGTAGTTCGACTCAAAGAGACTGAAAGATAAATTGACTTGTGAACTGCTTGCTTGTCTATGCTCAAGTGTATGACATGTCTGGCTCAGGTGCAAACTGTCTTACATTAGACGGAATAAGCAAGTTCTCGTTTGTGAGTGAATGAGGTGAGAAAATAATCCCGGAGGGGACGATTATTGTTTGTTTTTGATGTTTTCAATCTTTTATTGCTTTTGGAGTTTGTCATAAGAAAATGAGCTTAAGCCTAAACCAAGGGTTAGTAAACTCATCACATCCTCCCTCTGATTAGGGGTAATGAGAATACCTTAAGTATGAAGTAAACAACTCACACTTAATCACCATGATGTAGGATTAAGATTATTGACCTACTTGCAATTATTTAGATGTTTTTTGGAGTTTTGTTTAGTGTTAAGTAATGAGTTTAAGCCATAATCAAGGATTTAATGGACCCGTTACACCATCCTAATAGAAGGATAATAGATGAGAACATTTAAGCTGAGGAAGGCTCCTCAACTTAATCCATGATTAAGGATTAACCTCATGACAAAACAAAGCCTTTATTAAATGGATTTTAGTTAATGGTAAGATTAAGAAATAGATTTTAAGGTTTGTAAGACAACTTGAGGAGGACTTGTCCATTAACACTAGGGTTAGTCCTTCTTAACCAATTAAGGAAGAATTAGAACCCTGATGCAAGGCCCAAGTTACAAGCTATTGTCTTAGTGATTATTAGGTGGATTGATTAAAGGGTTTAAACACATTAAGGGTTTAACACTTAGGATTAAAGTTATACACTCCATCCTAATAGAAGGATGCAGGCATAAGCTTAATCACAAAGCCTCAAAACCTTTAAGGTTTAGTCCTTGATTAAGAGATGAGAAGAGAAGACTCAAAGATGACACAAAGGTAAAAATAATGGGGGGACTATTCAAACCCTAATTGTGATCATGCTTGGGTGTTCCTAGGGTTTGTAAGGCTTGCAAGAAGATCTTCAGATAAGCCACCAAGGAAGAAGCAGATGAAAGGAGGAGAAGCAGAAGAAGCAAGACAACTTACTTCACTTAAGAAGATAAGTTGCTTGAAGAAAGAAAGAGGGGAAGGAGCATGAATGAGCAAGCTCACTCTTATACAAGAGTAAAATGCAGCAATGAATGCATAAGAGGGATGATAAGAGATTATGATAAGTGAAGGCAAATTCACTTCTCAAACACTTACCACCTGAAAAGTTAGCATAAGGAAATGAAATGAAATGAAAATGAAATGAATGCAAGGATGCAAACCAAAATCAGAAGCACAGACATGATGCAAATGATGTTATGAGATGGTGCAAAAGCATACCAAGAGATGTGGATGATCATACAAAGTATGGGAATGCAAATGAGACATGTAAGAACCATGGAAGTTCATGAATGCATATGACATGAAATGAAAACAAAAGCATGGAAAATGAATGATGCAATGATCAAAAATGATTCTAATGTGTCCTAAGATGTCTTACATGTCATGTGGATGCACAAAATGTCATGGCAAGTTCATGTATGCAAGCATATGAAGGATGAGTGCAAATGAAGGCAAAAATTAGGGTTTATGTACAAGATGCAATGCAAAAATCAAAATCAGAAGCAAAACATGAGATAAAAAATTTAAAATGGGATCAAAGGTACCCTAAACCTATACATGTTCATTGCCCAAAGGGGAAGGTCAGAAGCTAAACCCTAAAGGACTTATGATTTTCCTAAGTTGGCTAGGGTTTTAAGGGTGATCCTAAAGGGAAAATTCCAAACAAATTGAAAATGCAAGATAAAATTGAAGCAAAAATGTTTTTAGAAGCGTGAAAGTATGTATAACACAATGCAAAAAGAACCATTCACAAACTCAACTTGGATCAAAAGTTATGAATTTTTGAAGTTAGGGTTAAAAATATTCAAATTAAAGAACCCTAATTCAAATGAAAATTGTCAAAGCATGATCAAAACCAAAAAGAAATTTGTCTTGTGAGTTTGTAAATGTTTCTAAATGTTCAAAAATGCTTTCTGATTTTATTTGGAATTTTTAAATACCTAAATGTATTTTTAATTAATTAATTCTCAATAACTAATTAAAAATAATCATTTAAATGATTTAAAAATAATTTTTAATGCAAAAAAATAAAAAATAAAAATATTTTTGGGTTTTGAAAATTAATAAAAGCTTGGATAAAATTTTTCAGAATTTTTTGATATTATTTTCTATTTTTAAATATTCGTTCAAATAAAATAGAAAACAAATGAAATAAATATTAAATAAAATGAGAAAAAGGGAAAGTCAACTAATCCTAAGGCCTAGGTTTAAAGTCAGATTGGAGGGAATTGACTTCGCGCGTAATCCAAGGGCTAGAATTCAAACTACGCTAATTATGATTAGAGCCCTAATCTGAACCCTAATGACTTTCAGGTGACCGGAACAGTGTTTCGGTCATCTTCTCCGACCAGCCTCTCATTCAATCTCTCTCCATACGTAAAATCAAACCACCAAACTCTCCAGAAACGATCCCCACCCCATTCTAAACAAGAATCATCCATCAAACAACATTTGTTTCACATGAACAATGAGATTCGAAGCAAAACGGAAAATCTTTCAGAAATTTCAGAAGCTTCATATGTAACACCCACTTTTCCCATTTTCAAAATTATATAAATTTTTCATTAAATCAGAGTTAATCCACTAAAGTGAGTCGCTACATCATCAATCAACCATCATTCTTTTATTCAAAAGTAAGCAGCGGAAATAAAGCTTTAATATCAAATTGCTCAAAAGCATTACAATTCATTCATAACAATGTTCCTTAACTCAATACTTAGTTATATAAAAGTTTATAAAAATCAAATGAAATATTATATTAAAAATCCCCGTTCCCGTTACACATCAGAGCTCCTAGGACACAGACATCAACATCAAAAGCGTTCCTCACGCACCTGAATTATCTGTACTTCCGAAGAAGCACAGACACAACAAAATAAACAATAGGGGTGAGAAATAGATTCATAATATAACGGCACATACGACATATATGAAGAAGTAATTCACCCCTAATCACACCAAATTATCAATCATATTATTCAATCAATCATATTATTCAATCAATCATAATATTCAATCAATCATAATGCAATGCGACTCCAATGCACAATGCAAATGCGGTACCGACTCATAATAACGGTTCATCAATAGAACCCCGAATGCATCGTTAACGTCTCCAACAAGACACGATCATCCCTGCAACCACGATTCTCAACGAATCCCGAATAATCACATCCACGACATGATTATTCCATCAAATGTATGCGCATGCAGACACAACAACGCATACCATATCACAATACACATGAACACATCATGCTTTACGATCATCATGATCTCATCAACCAACCATCAGTGCATCTTATTCACACACAAAGCATACACATATCTCATGTTATTCACAATCATAACAATCTACATATTCATATAATTCAATCATTATTATCATAATCTCTTAATATACCTAAGGGAGGAAGGAACTCCCAATTACCCTTTTATGTCCTATCACCAATCATAAACCCTTTTCTCCCCCCTTACCTTAATCGATGGCCGCTTCGAATCTCCGATCGAATTTCCAATCCTTTGCGTATGTGGCCCTTTTTCCTCTCCTCTTTCATCCATAGAGATTAGAAATACGAACATGCTGCCATTGAGTTCATATCTTGACCAAAATTTAGCCTTCATCACCATCAATCCCGTAACCACTATTTGACCAATTTCCAGCATGAACTTCCAAACTTCAAATGCATTTTTCTCATTCAATACTAAACTTATTGACACGAAATTATATATCAATTCGAAGGGAATTTCGTAAGCTTTCCAAAAATCCAAGAATCGTTTTAATCAGAATTACGAGTAAAAAGTTATCACCTGTTTAGTAGAGGCTGTACCGTATGTGCGAAAATTAAGATATGAACATGAATCCTTCTTTCTCCTTCTTTTCTCCCAAGTTGTTTTCTCTCCTCTAAAACCCTTATTTTTCTCTAAGACTTTTTCCTCGTTTTCCCTAATTTCCACTATTCCCTTTTGACTCATTCTATTATTCCTTTTTATTAAAATAATAATAATCCAATAAAACAATTAATGGGCCTAAACACTGCACCCCTTTAATTGCTAATTACGACGAAATCCAAGCCCAATAACCAACATGCTCCAATAATCAATACTACCAATGATAATATTATTTCTTCGATTTTCCGATTTAACAACTTAATTTACCATAACGTTGAAAATCAATTAATAATTCACGACTAATTATTTTCTCCCGACTTAATTAGATTATCCTCCAACATTTGACCAAATGGTCCAAGCATCTAAACAACTTATCCAACCATAAACGGGAGAATATTCCACATCAATTCCCACAACTTAAATCGACTCATTCAACTTAATTCAAACGAACTTAGCAATTTATCACAAACCACTCTGATAATTCAACATAAATCAACGCCAATAACGCGAATATAATTAATTAAATAATTAATTAATAAACAGAGCGTTACAACTCTCCCCCACTTAGGATATTTTCGTCCTCGAAAATTTATCCGATTAAACTACTCCAACTACTTATTCCATCAGACTAATCAACTCTCATTCCAAAGGCAACCCACATATACCACAAACAATAATACATAACTTAAACACAACATATAATACAACAAAGCTACCAACATCGTTGTAATTCAGATAATAACAATTACATGACATCGCGCCTTCGCTGCACACTCTGATTAATTGCACACTACCAAATTTACTGAGTTTACTCCAACTTACACTCACCAAAATCGACATATAAACAAAGCCTCCGACTTAATCCTTTGGAATTCCGTTCCAACAGGTATTCTAACTCTTGTAGTTACCGAATAGTTACAAATTAGATCCTTAAGATAACGCCTCTAAACATTCAACCAATAACAACTGCGACTACTTCCAAATCTTGGATAAAATATTCATATACTTCTATGAATTCCCAATTATCATCAACATAGACTACAACTTTACTATCTTTCATTAACATGCCCTCTAAAATACTTAACATCATTACAACAACATATAACATCTGAGTTAACTTAACTCCAACCAGATCAATCATTTTCTTCGCTCCTAACGAATCTAACAACCAAATCATCGATTCCTACTTATATGGACACTATGCTTCATAGATTCTTTTCCAAGTCAACACCTCAAAATGGCTCTTCTTGTTACAACCAAAACCCCACTCTAATACACCAACTTATAATTTCATTTCTTCTAATACTTACAACTTAGATTCATAAGGCAACACCTCTGAACGTTCAACATAGATACAACTACGACAACTTCCAAATTTTGGACAATAACTATATGCTTCATGATTTCTCAATTATTCTCAACACAACTACAACTTTATCATCTTAAAATAACACATTCTTCGAAAATCATCTTAACACATTACATCATTAGGACAATATAAGGTGCATCGATATAACAGTTTCCATAAGATAACTCATATTTCTCTACTTCTAACTAATCCAACGTATTGAATCCTCGATTCTTACTCATACTAACACAACCTTTCATAAATTCTTATCCGAACCAACGCAACCAAAACAACTATCCATGTTCTAATCAAAATCACGCTTTAATAAACCCACTCATAATTCCACTTTGTCTGGCTCTTGCAACTCAACTCTATCCTACATTCTTGACAATCTTGGTTTTACTTTACCATATACTTTACTTTTGAATTATCTCCAAGAAAACTTCAGGCCTCGTACCATTTAAATCATCACAAACAACATTCTCATTATCCAACATTCAACTACGAATTTCCATAATACTATTTAATCCCAACGCAACTTCATACCATCACTCTTAAATCTGACTAACATTCTTATACATGATTCTTCATGAACAATTCAAACAATACTCAATTGCCCAGCTCGACTTCAACTGATTTAACTCATATACCATACTAGTCGGTATGACACATCTATCCATCCATTATAATTTCGTCTTCTATCAACAATAGATTAAGGGTGATCAGTTCCTCAATTTGTCAATAGACATCCGTCAACCATAACAGTGGCATAAATAATCATTACTCAACATAATAGCATACTTCAACTTGTGCCCAAAGTCCGTAAGTATAATGCTCTGCCAACTTTCTACGGCTTATCCACTTCTCCTTAGTCTCTAAAATTTTCGACTTCGTCAATTACACCAACGCATCCAAAATTCGATACGCAATCTCTTATACATGCTCCAAGCGCAACACAACTTTAAATATCCTTCAAACACCAGAGCCGCCACAACATCAACATAATCTAATTCGGTTCGCTCCAATTACAACTCTCATCCAAGTTAAAATATTTAACAACACTACTCAACTTCGGTCTTCCTCTCAACATCACCATCATCTAGAATAGGCACTTTAATTTTCCTCATTTGATATAAATTGTATCTTTATGCATTCTCCGATACCAACATTTTATTCTTTAATAACATTTTCATCTTTCCAAATTTTCAGCAATAGACGTTCAACTTCGAACACAATTATATCTTCCAATAAAAACCTCTAACTCACAAAATTATATTCTAATATGAAGAGAATTTCGTGAAGATTCCAGAACTTCAAAAACCGCTTGGATCCAACTTACGAGTAAGAAGTTATCCTCCTTACAATGAGACTGATTTAGAATTACCGTATGCAGAATTTCAAAAAAAAAAAAAAAAAAAAATCAGTAGCAGACCCAATTATTAAAATACATTTATCTCCCTAATTATAAACCTCCTGAATGAAAATCTTATATGCAAATTGTAGGGAATTTTGTAAGCTTTCAAAAAAATCCAGAACCGCTTCAATCCGATTCACGGTTAAAAATTTATGCCACTTCTCGTGACAGCTGCTCCAACATTGCAAAAACCAGATTTTTGAGATTGGCGAACATAAGTTCTATCTCTCTTGCTCTTACTTCCAAGCTCTACCAAGAATCTTACTCTTCTTCCAACTTAGAAAATTACCCGACTTAATCCAACTACACTCAAAGCGAAACAATATACCGACTTGGTCCTTCAACTTATCATTTCCATCAAAATAAATCTTCCTCCTCAAACAATTCTCATATAAAATATATGCACTTCTCAAATTCGACCGATATGAACTCATGAGTCCATGCTCTTGCCGGTCTGCAACAACATCTCTTCAACAACCTTGTACTCTTGCAATAAACATCAACTTTGAACCAACTTCGACATTCCAACAACAGTCTGAGAGTCAAGCTTCTCCCCCACTTAATTCCAACAAACACCTGCAGGCAACGACTAGAAACTAACAACAAGTACCGACAGGGAAAATTCTAAAGGGAAAATTCCAAACAAATTGAAAATGCAAGATAAAATTGAAGCAAAAATGTTTTTAGAAGCGTGAAAGTATGTATAACACAATGCAAAAAGAACCATTCACAAACTCAACTTGGATCAAAAGTTATGAATTTTTGAAGTTAGGGTTAAAAATATTCAAATTAAAGAACCCTAATTCAAATGAAAATTGTCAAAGCATGATCAAAACCAAAAAGAAATTTGTCTTGTGAGTTTGTAAATGTTTCTAAATGTTCAAAAATGCTTTCTGATTTTATTTGGAATTTTTAAATACCTAAATGTATTTTTAATTAATTAATTCTCAATAACTAATTAAAAATAATCATTTAAATGATTTAAAAATAATTTTTAATGCAAAAAAATAAAAAATAAAAATATTTTTGGGTTTTGAAAATTAATAAAAGCTTGGATAAAATTTTTCAGAATTTTTTGATATTATTTTCTATTTTTAAAAATTCGTTCAAATAAAATAGAAAACAAATGAAATAAATATTAAATAAAATGAGAAAAAGGGAAAGTCAACTAATCCTAAGGCCTAGGTTTAAAGTCAGATTGGAGGGAATTGACTTCGCGCGTAATCCAAGGGCTAGAATTCAAACTACGCTAATTATGATTAGAGCCCTAATCTGAACCCTAATGACTTTCAGGTGACCGGAACAGTGTTTCGGTCATCTTCTCCGACCAGCCTCTCATTCAATCTCTCTCCATACGTAAAATCAAACCACCAAACTCTCCAGAAACGATCCCCACCCCATTCTAAACAAGAATCATCCATCAAACAACATTTGTTTCACATGAACAATGAGATTCGAAGCAAAACGGAAAATCTTTCAGAAATTTCAGAAGCTTCATACATGCTTAAAACTTAATCATTTTCAAAACCAAAAGGTGCAGTGTGATCAGTGAAGCATGGTGAACAATCTAAGAACTTAAGAAATCATTTCTGGAAAATTTGTTCTTGAGGTTACCTGAACTGAAGCTTTCGAAAATGGCACTGGCTGGCTGCTTCTTTGCCTCAAATCAGCTCCAATGATCCTCCTGAAGAGTTTGTGATGCTTGGTTGGAGTTTATATGGCCTCTAAGTGATGTTGGCTGAAACTCAGTTCAAGAAATGTGAAAATCTTGTTTTTGATACAGGGTGTTTCAAAGCAAAATGAAGGGTGGGAAATGATCAGTGATGAATATGGAGTTGAATGGTGAAAAAAGTGTGGAGATTTGATGGCTGAGCTATGAGTTTCGAAAGCTTTTGCAAGTTGGAGTGATTTTTGTGTATGTTGAGGATTCTAAGGTTTCAGCTTGTGTTGTCTTGTGTTATGATTTGTGTTTGATCCACATAACAAGTTGTGATAGGTCACAGAGTGGGTGGTGGCCTATGGTGATTGGTATGGGCAAGTTGCCAAAATGTCAACATGACTTGTACTTGAGGTATGGGCAAGAATACAGCTGGTCCTTGGGCATGTCCATGCGCAGCTGAATTCATGGATTTCCACAAATCCATTCTTGAGGCAATTCAACATGAGGGAAGAAAGTTATGGGGTGTTTTGCAATTATGTGATGTTTTTGCCCCTTTGAGAAATCTTGATGTTCAAGGCATAGAATGATGCAATTCTTTGGGCAATTCTGATTTATAGGTCATGTACTATGTTTGTGTAATGGTTAGAAGTGTGTTTGAAGTCACAATGCTTTGGCAAATGGTTTTGCAAGTTTCCCTCTTTGGCACATAAGTGAAATTTTGTGATTTTTCCCAACTTTGCAAGGCCATATCTCGAGTTCTATGATGAATTAGATCAAGTTCTTGTACTTTTTGGAAAGGGAATGATCCAGTCTACAACTTTCATGACCAAGAATTTTTCATTTGAAGCATTTTTGAATCAAAAAGAGGAGGTTGAAAAAGTTTCCCAAAATGGCAAGTTTGCATTACAAGTCACTTTCCCAAAATGGCAACTTTGTAAATGGCTTGAAATTCTTCAATTTTGTGAACTTCTAACTTCTTCTAAGTTCAAATAAAGATCATATAAACCCAAAATGATGGAGAATACTCTTTGGTTGGATGATTGGGGTATTCAGATGCCCTGATTTTGCACTGACTTGTTCAAGAAGTCATCTAATGACCAGATGCCTTCCCCATTGAATTTCTTCATGAAAATTGGTACACATGATATTCATATCACATAGAGACCAATAGAAACAAGAATTACCAAAAAAATTGGAGTTATGGCCTTTGAAACCAAAACCCTAATTTTAGGTCATTTGTGTAGTTAAACCTGGCTCTGCTTCCATGCCTTCCTCAGTTCTTGTGATTTTCAGACTTTCTTGATCCTAAGAGGATATAATATGATGATTGAACACACATGGACCCTCTTGAGATGATTGAAGACCTTTGGAGTGGCTCAGATAGCTCAGTTATGGCTCAAATCACAAACCCTAGATGCAGATGACTTGGGACCAATGCAATGAAACAAAAATGCAATATGATGTTAAATGATTGAACTTATGCAAAATGAAAAGAATCACAAGCCATGGTGAAATGAGTGAGGGCAAATTTGGGGTGTTTACAACTGCCCCTATTCAAACATGAGTTAGCTGTGCGGGATGTAAGTGACGGCTTAACAGGCAAACAAGATAACTTGTGGTTGAATACCAAAGACAGTCCAAAATTTGCACTCACTGGGTGAAGAAGAAAGGGATATAGATTGTAAAAGGAAGTAGAGTATGTTTATATATAAAAAAAAGCGGGCGATGGAGGACGACCATCGAGCAGAGGACGACTGCTGGGGATGAAGCAATGATAGGGACGGCCGACATGCTGGGGAAATAAAGAGATTATGATGGGGACGACCCTCAAATACAGTAACAAGGTTCTCTGGGGGATAAAGGTAAAGTCAAATGATGGGGACGGCCATCAGGTTTGAAGCATAAATGAAATAAATGATGAGGTACGGTCATCAAAGGTGAAGGACGATCACCTAGCAGGGGACGGCTGCTCTGTTGGGGATAGGGATGAGGGACGGTCATCCAAAGGTGAAGGACGATCACCTGGCAAGGTACGGTTTCCGAAAGTACCACAACATAGGACGAATGTTGGGTAGAAAAGGTCGACGATGGGGACGGCCATCAGATAAGCATGATGAAAGACGATCATCAAGAGGTGACGGACGATCACCTAGCAGGGTACGGCTGCTCTCGGGGTTTATCATGACATAGGACGAATGTCAGATAACAAGATCAACAAAGGGGATGGCCATCGGATAAAACAATGAAGGACGATCATCAAGAGGTGAAGGACGATCACCTAGCAGGGGACGGCTGCTAAAATATCACGACATAGGACGAATGTCGGATAGAAAAGGGTTCAAATAATGGAGACTCTGCTGGGAAACAGGGATGAGGGACGGTCATCCAAGGTGAAGGACGATCACCTGGCAGGGTACGGCTGCCGAAAGTATCATGACATAGGACGAATGTCAGATAGAAAAGAAATTTTTCTTTTTACCAGGGATTTGCTGGGGACTCTTTTGGGGAATGGTAGACACTGACGAGTGTCCACATTCAAGAAAGGAAAGGTATAAGTGTTTGACACTGTGTATAGATTAAAGATGCGGACGAGCATCCTTAAGACTATGATATGGACGAGTATCAGTAGAAACAAATGCTGATGCATGTTCAGAGATGATGATACGGACGAGTATCAACTGGTTAACAAAGAACACGGACGAGTGTTGATTCTGAGGAGAGATAAGTGGTGTATACAAGATACAGACGAGTATCTGTATAAGTAAAAGGTAAGAGTGAGACACAGACGAGTGTTCAACTTGCTGGGGAGAGGTAACAAAGACGAGTGTCCAAAGAGTGTATAGACATCTGGGGAATGATGACACGGACGAGTGCCAAAAGGAGCATGTATCTGTTTTTGAGAGTGCAAAGGAGATGTCTTGGCTTTCTGCCGGGGAAATTGAGAGGTGTTTTGTATATTGCCTGATGTGGTATTGTTGGTATTTACAGGTGTTTGATTCAAAACATGGCTTATGATTATGCAATATGTTTGATTTTTGCCGTAATGCTCCGTATTAGACGGAATGCTACGCTCTGGGGGAAAATATGATGCGAATGCTATGATTATGCAAAGATACCGATCCGGGATACAGATCCTGTTGTGGTGAAGATCTCTGGCTGATCTGCTTTGAAAGAATATCCCAGCTGGGGGAAAAGATCATTGGTAGATCTGATAAGATGTATGACTGCTTGGGAAAACAGGTCACTGATAAACTTATCTTAATGATAAGGGGCCCAGCTGGGGTCTGTGGGAGCTTTCATCACTTCGTTGTGAGATCTTCAGACATTGCTCTTCTGGATAGAGGCTGGAGTTCTGCGGGGAGATGATTCCCTGCCTGACACTTGGCTGGTGAGGAATGATCACTGCACGATCTTCCTAGAGATTTCTGTGGGGATCCTGCTGAGGATGATGAAATTAGCTGGGGAGATGGGCCCCTTCTGATGCTGTTTGGAAGACATGTTGAGGAAATAATGATTGGGCAGCTTGCCGGGGAAAAGCTTTTCATGCCCCATGTTGCACTTTGAATACCTGAGGTATCCCTTACTGGATTCTATCATAGGAGTTTTAAGCACTCCCGGGAGCAAATATATTTCTTGTAAGCATGTAATAAGAAAAGGCGCATCTGTATTTACGCAACTATTATATTAAGGACATCGGGAATTTTTGCAAATGAAAATGTACGAGACGAAATGTGATTGAAAATCTGATTTTATTAATTTGGGTGCCCTGAATTGGCAAGTACAGTCAAAGGAACAGATCCCCTAAAATGAGGAGATTGTTACAAATTGAGAAACAAAAAGATGCTGACAATGTTGATGACGCTTCAGTGCTTCCCTTTTGCTATGACTCGTATGACATTGACATTCTTCTCATCCTGCTTTTTGAAGAAGGCTGATTCTGACCAACGGTTTAACCCTTCGAAGCTTGCCATGTTGTGAGTGATACAGACGAATTCAGAATGCAGTTGTTCGCTTATTCCCTTATTTTGCGTGGATCGCCCTTTCGGGTTTTCAATCAACCGGGATACCCATTTTTTCCTGAGCTGTCCAATGCGGCTTTTCAACTCAGCGGGTGTACATTTTTTTATTATTTATTTTCCCTTATATTTGCCCGAGTCTTTTATTCTGTTTTTGACTCGCCGGGATGCCCTATTTTTGCCTGGACTTTCATTCTGTTTTTATGTCCAGCGGGTCATTTTATGCAAAGTATTTTTTAACTGCATCTTAATTCACAGGAGACAGGAAGTCTTCACCATCCATAGTACTAAGCATCAGTGCTCCACCGGAGAAAACTTTCTTTACTATGAATGGACCATCATAATTCGGAGTCCACTTGCCCTTGTGGTCTGTATAAGGAGGGAGGAGTCTTTTCAGCACAAGATCTCCTACTTGGTATTCCCGAAGCCTAACTTTCTGATCGAAGGCATTCTTCATTCGTTTCTGATATAGCTGCCCATGGTAGATTGCAGCTAATCTCTTCTCTTCAATCAGATTCAGTTGTTCGTATCGGGATCAGACCCATTCTGTTTCATTCAGCTTAACATCTATTAGTACCCTCAAGGAGGGTAATTCAACTTCAACAGGTAGGACTGCCTCCATACCATACACAAGCTGATACGGTGTTGCCCTAGTGGACGTTCTGATTGACGTACGGTACCCATGCAAGGAAAATGGTAGCATTTCATGCCAGTCTTTGTAGGTGACCACCATCTTCTGCACAATCTTCTTGATATTCTTGTTAGCCGCCTCTACAGCGCCATTAATCTTTGGCCTGTAAGGAGAAGAGTTGTGGTGTTGGATCTTGAAGTCCCGACACAGTTCTGCCATCATTTTGTTGTTCAAGTTGGAACCATTATCAGTAATGATTCGCTCGGGTACTCCATACCGACAGATGATATCTATCTTCAGGAATCGGGCTACAACTTGCCTAGTGACATTTGCATAGGAAGCTGCTTCAACCCACTTGGTAAAATAGTCAATGGCTACCAGGATGAATCTGTGGCCATTCGAAGCAGTCGGTTCAATCTTGCCAATCATATCAATGCCCCACATGGCGAAGGGCCAAGGTGAAGACATCACATTCAAAGGATTCGGAGGCACATGCAATTTATCTGCATAAATTTGGCCTTTATGGCATTTCCTGGCATACGCACAACAGTCTGCATCCATTGTGATCCAATAATAGCCTGATCTTAACAGTTTCTTAGCCATTGCATGCCCTCTAGCATGGGTACCAAAAGATCCTTCATGCACCTCGTGCATCAACAAATCTGCTTCTGCCCTATCAACACATCTGAGAAGTACCATATCAAAGTTTCTTTTGTACAAGGAACCATCAGCATTCAAGAAGAAACTACCATCTAGCCTTCTTAATGTCTTCTTATCATTGGAAGATACCCCAGGTGGGTATATTTGATCCTCCAAGAAGCATTTGATGTCATAGAACCAAGGCTTATCATCTTTGGCAAGGTTTGCTGAGAATACATATAATGGTCTATCAAGCCTGGATACTGAAATCCGAGGCACAAAGTTGGTAGCTTGTACTTTGATCATGGATGAGATGGTAGCCAGAGCATCTGCAAACTAATTTTCATCTCGAGGGATATACTCAAGCTTGACTGCAGTGAAGAAAGTCAGTAATCTCCTTGTATAATCCCGATATGGAATCAGATGCTCCTGGTGAGTATACCATTTGTTGTTGGTTTGATTAATTACCAGAGCTGAATCTCCGAAAACCGTCAAAGTCTTGATCCTGAGGTCAATAGCTTCCTCAAGACCCATAATACAAGCTTCGTATTCAGCTTCGTTGTTAGTGCAGTTAAAGGTGAGTTTTACCGAGAAAGGTATGTGAACTCCTTTAGGTGTAATGAGCACTGCACCAATACCACGACCATTCATATTAACAGCCCCATCAAACATCATAGTCCATTCTTCTTCTTGGTCAGGCCCTTAAGTGTGAATAGGCTCTTCATGATCTTTTGCTTTTATGAACATGATGTCCTCATCAGGGAAGTCAAATCTCATAGGCTGGTAATCATCAATGGGCTGCTCAGCAAGATAATCAGACAATACACTGCCTTTGATGGCTTTCTGAGATGTGTACTGGATGTCATACTCTGTGAGAATCATTTTCCATCTTGCAACCCGTCCGGTAAGTGCTGGCTTCTCAAATATATACTTGATTGGGTCCATCTTTGAGATCAATAAGGTAGTGTGGGTCAACATATACTGTCTCAGTCGGCGAGCAGCCCACGCTAAAGCACAACAAGTTTTCTCGAGCAGTGAATAATGTTGTTCATAGTCGGTAAACTTTTTGCTTAGGTAGTAAATTGCATACTCTTTTCGACCAGACTCGTCATGCTGGCCCAACACACACCCCATTGACTCTTCTAATACTGTCAAGTACATTATTAGGGGTCTTCCTTCAACTGGAGGCATAAGGATCGGAGGCTTTTGTAAGTATTCCTTGATTTTGTCAAAAGCCCTCTAGCAGTCTTCATTCCATCTGACCGTTTGTTCTTTTCTTAACAACTTGAACAAGGGTTCACAGGTTGCTGTAAGGTGAGATATGAACCTTGATATGTAGTTCAATCTACCTAGGAACCCCCGAACTTCTTTTTCAGTCCTTGGTGCAAGCATTTCTTGGATGGCTTTGGCTTTGTCAGGGTCGACTTCAATTCCCTTTTCACTCACAATAAATCCTAGCAGATTACCGGATCGCACCCCGAATGTACACTTATTGGGGTTTAACTTCAACTGGTACTTCCTCAGACGCTTGAATAGCTTCAACAGATTCACCAGGTGGTCTTCTTCTGTGAGGGACTAGGCAATCATGTCATCCACATAACATTCAATTTCCTTGTGGATCATGTCATGGAACAATGTTACCATAGCCCGTTGATAAGTGGCGCCAGCATTCTTCAGTCCGAATGGCATTACCTTATTACAGAATGTGCCCCAGGGTGTGATGAAAGTTGTCTTCTCCATGTCTTCAGGTGACATCTTGATCTGGTTATATCCTGAAAATCCATCCATGAAGGAGAACACCGAGAACTGAGCCGTGTTGTCGACCAATACATCAATGTGAGGTAATGGGAATTCATCTTTTGGGCTGGCTTTGTTCAGGTCCCGGTAGTCCACACACATCCTCACCTTGCCATCCTTCTTAGGCATAGGTACAATGTTAGCAACCCATGGCGGGTAACTAGTTACAGCAAGGAAACCGGCGTCCCACTGTTTTTGTACCTCTTCTTTTATCTTCATTGCCATATCTGGGCGAGTACGGCGCAACTTCTGTTTTACTAGAGGACAGTCTTCTTTCAGAGGCAGCTTGTGCATAACAATGTCGGTGTCCAACCCTGGAATATCCTGATAAGACCAAGCAAAAACATCCACATACTCCCGAAGCATGTCAATAAGTTGCTCTTTTACTGACTCTTGCAGACAGGCCCCGATCCTAACTTCTTTCAAGTCTTCTTCTGTACCAAGATTAATCGTCTCAACTTCCTCCTGATGAGGAGTGATAACCTTCTCCTCCTGTCTCAACAACCTGGCTAGCTCTTCAGGTAGCTCATAATCTTCTTCAACCCCTTCACCGACTTGATTAATCGGATTGTCAAAGTCATACGAAGTCATAGCGGTGTTGTTGTCAGTGCAGTCTGGAGGGCACTCTCTGCAAGGGTTTAGATTTGTTCATTTTAGTGATCAGTTTTATCTTGCTTTAGAAAAAGTGAAAATGAAGTTATTATTTTGAAAAAACATTGCCATTTTATTTTTTGTACAAAAAATGAAAAATGAAAAACAGTGAGCAGAAAATAAAAGACTCATTTGCAAAAGATGTCCTCATATTCATTAATTGATCGTTTGCACAAAATACAAGATGGCCCGATTACAAAATGAGTCCTGACATCTTGGGCAAGATGCAGGACTTGATGCATGCTTTAAAAAAACAGAAAATAATAATTACTCTGCGGGAGTAACTCTTATAATTTACTGGGAAGACCAGTGTGAGACATGGCTCCCCGGGATCCTTGGACGTGTCCAATTTTCCAAGTTGCGCTCGTCTTCTGACTCATCTTCCAAACTATTCACAGCATCCGGGGTGAGCATCCCCTCGTTGACAAACTTGGGCTCCGTTGCAGCCTCTGGTTGATCTTGTCGAGTTGGTCTGTAACCCAACCCGAATCGGTCCTCCTTCTTCTCTAGGGCAGCAGCTTGCCCCAGCCTTGGGCGGTACCTTCCTAAACAACCATCCGGGCTTGTTGATATGATGTGATGGAGGTCCCAGACACAACAGATGTTTCATTAATATTGAGGGCTTCAAACCCTTGACTCATGGTCTCATGGATCTCCCCATCCATTTCAATGTATTTGAAAGTAGCCAGCTGGCTAACGAAGATATCCTCCTCCCCACAAATGGTAATGACTTGGCCCTCCCACTCGAATTTTAACTTCTGGTGAAGGGTTGACGTCACGGCGCCAGCGGCGTGTATCCATGGTCTACCCAATAGACAGCTGTAGGCAGGCTGTATATCCATCACAAAGAAGGTCGTTTTGAAAACCTGTGGGCCAATCATTATTGGTAACTCTATCTCTCCCAGAACTGATCTTTTAGAACTGTCAAAGGCTCTCACTACCAAGTTGCTTGGGCGTAGTGCCAATCCATCATGTTCCAGCTTCACAAGGGCTTTCTTGGGTAGAACATTGAGTCATGACCCTGTGTCCACCAATACGTGAGAAAGAACTGCACCCTTACACTCCAAGGTAATGTGCAAAGCCTTGTTGTGATTGTGACCTTCCGTTGTCAGATCAGCGTTGGTAAATCCTAGTCCATGACTAGCGTTGACATTTCCAACCACGGCCTCTAACTGATTGACAGTAATCTCCTCCGGCACATAAGCTGCATGCAGGACTTTTAATAGTGCGTTCCTATGAGCCTCGGAGCACATTAGCAATGATAGTATGGAGATTTTGGAAGGTGTTTGATGAAGCTGGTCCACCACCTTATAATCGCTCTTTTTGATTATCCGCATGAACTCATCAACCTCTTGATCAAAAGGAGTCTTCAAAGCTTCTTTAGCAACTGATTCTTCTTGCACCATGCTCTTCCCTTTTGCCTTAATAGCAGCTTCTGCTTCAACAAAGGGTCTTGGTATTTGAGAGGCAAAGAGACGTCCGCTTCTAGTGAAGCCTCCGCCTCCCCCCACGTTGTCTATCTGAGGTGAAGAAGTTGATGATTCTAAAGTGATTTTCTGCCCCTCGCAGTATAGATCTGAGCCATAATTCCAAGGGATGGCATTATTGCTTTCATAAGGAACTGGCCCAGACATTGTGATAGTGACCGGAATGATAGCAGCTGCAGAGGGGACCACAATGGTGTGTGGATCATAATATATGGTAACTGGAGCTCTGACAGGAGTAACATTTTGTTGTGAGTTGTTGGAAGGAACATTTGCAGGATCGTAGTATATCGTAACTTCTGAGACACTTTCATTAACTGTTGTTGGTGTTGTAGACGGTACTGTTGACTGGACGGGTGTTGAAGTTGTAGCAGGAACTGATGGAATAATGGGTGTTGTCGTTGTAGAAGGAATTATGACTGAACTTCTGTCCATTGAAGTGATTGATTGAGTAGTTGTTGGAGTTGTAGTAGAATCTGTTGGAACAATGGTTGTTGACGTTGTAGGAGTATCTGTAATTGTTGATGAAGGAATTGTTGGGGTTGTAGTTGTTGTTGTCGTAATCTAAAGAATGCCATCTCTAATGAGGCCATTTATGTCGTTTCTCAGCCTCTCACATCCATTAACAACAATGTTGCAATATCCACAGCCGACCTCACATCCGGGGAACACTTGGCACTCTAACAGCTGAGCTTTGATTTCAACCAAGGGTGTTCGGATTTGTGCAACACTGTTGACTAATGTGGATGGTTTTCCCTCCTCAATAGAATTAATCCTAGGCCCATTGTGACTAGGCATTGGATTTCTTGTAACGTTCGGGGGCGGTGCAAAATTGAGAGCTTTTGAGTCCACCAGATCCTGGACTTTCATCTGTAGGGCCCTGCATATTTCAGTATTATGCCCCAGTGCGTTTGAGTGGAATGCACACCTGGCATTTGCATCATAGTTCTTTGGCATATTTAGGGGATCTGGAGGTGCCAACGTCCTTAACTCAACTAGGTTGAGCTTCAGGAGTTGTGGCAAGAGTGAAGCATATGGCATTGGGATTGGGTCAATTACCCTGTTTTCTTGTGATGGCCTTTGTTGGAATGGACGCTGTTGTTAGTTGTTATTGCTGTTGTTGCACGACCTTTGTTGCGGATAATGAACTTGTTGTTGATACTGTGGTTGTTGTTGTTGAGGATATGATGATTGTTGTGGCATTGGAGCTGGAATGGTAACAGCTACTACTGACCTGTGAGCATATTGAGGCCTGCCCCTGCTTGTATGAATGGAGTTTGATTCACCTGCCCTTCGGGGTCCCGCAAAAGGTTTTCAGGGATTGCTGGAGGAACTTGCACCACTGTCGGAGATTTTGCCCATCTTCAAGAGACTTTCAATCCTCTCACCAGCTATGACCACATCAGCAAAACTTGTAGAGGAGAAAGCAGCCAGTCTATCAATATAAGTCCCTTGCAATGTATTCATGAACATGACAGCCAATTCCCTTTCTGACATGGGTGGTTGGACAGCAGCAGCAAGCTATCTCCACCTTTGGGCATAATCCCGGAAGCTCTCTCTGGAAGACTGAGACATGCCCATTAGAAGAGTTCTATTGGGAGCCATGTCCAGGTTGTATTGATATTGACGGATGAAAGCCTTGGCTAAATCCTTCCAGCATCTTATGGTGGCCCTAGACAAATGTGAATACCATTCTCTCGAAGCTCCAGTCAGACTGTCCTCAAAGTAGAACATCCATAACTTTTCATCCATGGTATAGGCTTTGAGCCTTCCCAAGAAAGACTGCAAATGAGTGCAAGGACAGGAGGTACCATTGTACTTTTCAAAGCATGGGGGTTTGAATTTGTGGGGAATTCTCACCCCATCCACTAATCCCATATCCATCACATAGAAGCCCAATGAATTCTGAGATTCCAAAGATCTTAACTTTTCGGAAATCTCGTCCAATCTTCTGTCATATATCTCATCTCCAGCCCCAATGACAGTAAACTGTTCTCCCTAGGGATCCTCCTGTAGGATTGGGCCCCCAGCAGCATTTCCTTGACCATTTCTTGGGATGTTAACTTCTGGATCTAGATGAGGTCCATATACTAGTGGGTTAATACGAGGCTGGCCTCCTTCATTGTTGCTAGTTCCTCCTGTTCCAAGATGAGGTTCCTCAAGATTTTGTCTTTCCACCAGCTCTCTTAACCTTTCTTGACTCTGGGCTAAGCCAGTCATCACTGCCATGAACTGAGACATCTGGTTTCTCATCTCCACTCTCTCATTAGCCATCTGATTTCTGACCTCAGTCAGATCCTTCTGCACTTGTTCCATTTGAATGTCGGGAAGATTATTACGAGTCGGGCACCGGTGCGTGCGGCTGACAGGGAACACTCGGCGACGAGCAATGTTTCTTGAAGTGACAACAAAGTTAGAAACAATAATAACAAAACCTACAAAACAAAAATAAGGTTAGTATGCAATGCAGTATGCTTATTTGTTTTCCAAGGTATCCGGTTTGGTTCTTGGTTTTGACCTTTCTAGACCTCGAGGAAGATGCTTGATGTTGTTGAGAGAAAAATGAAAAACAAACTAAAATATATTACAAATGAGGAACAATACATTGTTTGTTTTACAATCCATGCCCATGGAGGGTCAAAATACAACAAAAGGAAAAGTGCATCAAATGGAAACAAACAACAGGCAAAGAATCAGACATCCAGTCCAAACTCATCCTCTCTGACCTCTTTCAGGAGTGCCTCAGTCACTGGACCAGCTGGGTGCTCTGTAATGGTCCTAATGAGGAGGTTCCTGGTGGCAATGGCAGTGGTCAGCTTCTTGTGCCTGTCCTGGTCCTTTGATCTTTTCAACCCTGCTCTGAGCTTCAACTCTGATATCTCTCTCTATGCAGCCAACAAAGCTTCCTGCTGCTTCTTCTCATTGGCTTCCAACTGTTCAATCTTGGCTTGAGTCTTCTGGTCTTCTTGTGTACGGGATTCGGTGATCCTGACCCACCTAGCCTGACTCTCTTGCAGATAGTGCTCAGCCCTAGCTTTCTGAACCTTGGCCTCTTTACAGGCATTCTTCAATATCTGTTCCCCAGCTCTTGCTTTCCTTATGTAGTCCTATGTCCTTTCAAATTTGGCAAGGTGCTCAACCCTAAGCTTCTCCAATCTCTCAATGTCCAGGCGACCATCATTTCTTTCCCAAAGAGTCTTCTTCAAGGCCTGAGATAACTGCTCATTCCTTTCCTTCAACTTTTCAAATTCCTCCAGGCTAACTGTTGCTGCAGGCTGTACTGTAGATGGTCCAGGCATGTCTTCCAAGGTGAAAGGCATTCTGGTAATCTGAGCTCTAGTACGGGACCAGTCATAGTACTGAGCTGAAGCCACATTATTACATCTTCCAAGAATAACTACCCCTTTTGTCTGGATGTTGTCCCAAGCCCAGGATGCTTGTTTGACAATAGCTGAATTAGGTTGTACTTCACAATACAAGGTCTCAACTAAATCTTGTCCTCTGGGAGGGTGGACTAAGGAATAGCCCAGTTGTCTTTTAAATAATAAAGGATTGTAGTTGATGCAACCCTTCACTCCTATCAGAGGCACATTTGGGTATTGCCCACAACTGGTGATAATGTCCTTGCCCTTGGTGCTCTAGGTGCACCATCTGATATCATCTGAAGTCAAGGTAATGAACCTCTTAGCCCAATTCTTCTGCTGGTGAGGGTTCAAGAAAGCATCTGAATTAGGCAGGTGTTTGAGCAGCCAGGTGTAAAACAAAGGAGCACAACATCTTACCAACTTCCCCCTTTGTTTCTCATTCCTCTGATGAATGGAGTAGGAAAAATCTCCTAGCAATGTGGGTACTGGGTTTTTCAGAAGAAACAGATGGATGGCATTCTTACTGACAAATTTGGGCTCGTCTACAAACAATATAGCCCCATATATGCTGAGGGATAACAGTGCACAGACTGCCCTCCACTCTCCCAATGAAGCCTTCAGGATGGCTTGAGAAATCAGGAAGTCTAAATGCAAACCAGGAATCCCAGCTTTTTTTGTCATACTTTGCTCAATAAGGGCAGGCTCCAAGTACAATGCCCTTGCTATCTCTTCATTCCTAGGAGCAGTCATCTCTGGGTTGAAGGGGATCCCTCCTCTGATAGGTACTCCAATCAATAAAGAAAACTCTTCCAGCATAGGCCATATTTGAAAGTCAGGAAAGGTGAAACATCTCAGTGGAGGGTCATAGAACTGCAAGCATGTGTGGATCATGCTCCTCTGAGAAGGGTCAAGGTCCATAACCATGTCCAGGATACCTCCATAGTGCTCTCTAAACAGTGGGATGTAATCAAGTGTGATGTGTGACTGGACTTGCTTGATGCCAGACAGCACAGGCTCAAAAAAGTGGTAGGATATGTTGCTCTTCCTGGGAGTAGTCATGAGTGCTGCTGAAAAAAGCTGGAGACAAATGCTGATGAAGGTTACAGACTGAGATGCTGAGGGTAGACCATTGACAGACTGGTGCTGGTGAGGGTGGAGATAACTGAAGCAGATAACTTGATGAAGACAGCTGAAGCAGAGGTCTATGCAGAAGAAGGGGTCAAAACCAAAACCAAGATACAATGAAATGGATACCCTGAAAAGCAAATAAACAAATGTTAAATGATGCAATGATGATATATGAAAATGATATGCAAGGGTTTGTGATCAAGCTGGATCTGATTATCTGTCTTGATATAAGGCCCATGTATGTTCAAAAAGTCCAGATGGAGGTTTAAGAATCCAGTAACCAGGGTGGGGGACTCAAATAAAGAGTCACATGTCCAGGGTTAATCACAAGAACTGTCCAAAGTGGAGTGCTCTTAAACAAAACAGTAACAGGGTATGATGTGGCCAAGGGTTCCTGCAAACCTGTAAATAGCCCAACCCCCTCACAGGCAGTGTTCTAGAACAAGGATCCTCATACTTGGATCAGTTATGAGAAGTGTAAACACTTCTAACCCGGAGGTACAGTGTTTGCAATAACCATAAAGGATCCTCCTCTAATTCACCTCAGTTTCTGAAGGTCATAATAAAGGTCATCCAGACTTGGCAGGCTTCCCAAACAGCCCTAGTACTACAGGAAATCTGTAGCACAGAGTTCTCAAGAAGAAACCCACATCTGAACCGTGTTTCATATTCCCGCACCAGACCGAAATGGAATGGGAAAGAACATGAACAACTCTAGCCTATGTGTCACTCAGGTCCCAGGTATAGGACCTTAATCACTCAGTGGAATCCCACCCACCAAGACAACAAACCAGATCCAGCAATGACAGTATGAAATATGCAAAACTGTAAAGAAAGCAATAAATAAAGTTGTACATAAAGCAGTAAATAAAGCAAAAATAAATAAACACACACAACACATAACACCCCAGTAAACACAAATCAAACAAGCGCTAGAAGGAACTCACAAAAAGAACCAGAAGCCCTGGTTGCAGTATAAGGGTCTCCCCAGCAGAGTCGCCAAGTTGTCGCTCCCACCAAATGACACCTGGTCATATAGGGTACAGACGCGAACGATCAGCGAAGGAAAAGGAAAGAAAAGAGTCACCAGCTAGGCATTTTTATCCCGAAGGAAAGGTAATGCTGCATAGACCTAAGAAAAGATGGACAAGACGGTTGCGAACCAGAGAAACTGAGAAAGGGGGTTGGTTACAACCTGGGAAGGTATTAGCACCCAGATTGTCCGTCGTACTCAACGGGATCCACGCTTAAAAGATTTGTGTTTTAAAGGGGTAGTGTCAGTGCTACTTTGTGTGCAAAAGCTGGAAAAGAATGCAAGTGTCAGTGCAAAAGAAATGTGAAGTGAATAAAAGAAGAGTCAGTGTAAGAACAGGAGTATGAAGCTCAAGACTATGAGGCTTTAAGAATAATGCTGGAAGAGGGGGGATATACAGAGACTTTTGTTCGATAACTGTTAAGTTATGCCTACGTATCCTCTCGTGCAATGAGGAAGTCAGAACACCGTAGTTCGACTCAAAGAGACTGAAAGATAAATTGACTTGTGAACTGCTTGCTTGTCTATGCTCAAGTGTATGACCTGTCTGGCTCAGGTGCAAATTGTCTTGCATTAGACGGAATAAGCAAGTTCTCGTTTGTGAGTGAATGAGGTGAGAAAAGAATCCCGGAGGGGACAATTATTGTTTGTTTTTGATGTTTTCAATCTTTTATTTCTTTTGGAGTTTGTCATAAGAAAATGAGCTTAAGCCTAAACCAAAGGTTAGTAAACTCATCACATCCTCCCTCTGATTAGGGGTAATGAGAATACCTTAAGTATGAAGTAAACATCTCACACTTAATCACCATGATGTAGGATTAATATTATTGACTTACTTGCAATTATTTAGATGTTTTTTGGAGTTTTGTTTAGTGTTAAGTAATGAGTTTAAGCCATAATCAAGGATTTAATGGACCCATTACACCATCCTAATAGAAGGATAATAGATGAGAACATTTAAGCTGAGGAAAGCTCCTCAACTTAATCCATGATTAAGGATTAACCTCATGACAAAACAAAGCCTTTATTAAATGGATTTTTGTTAATGGTAAGATTAAGAAATGGATTTTATGGTTTGTAAGACAACTTGAGGAGGACTTGTCCATTAACACTAGGGTTAGTCCTTCTTAACCAATTAAGGAAGAATTAGAACCCTAATGCAAGGCCCAAGTTACAAGATATTGTCTTAGTGATTATTAGGTGGATTGATTAAAGGGTTTAAACACATTAAGGGTTTAACACTTAGGATTAAAGTTATACACTCCATCCTAATAGAAGCATGCAGGCATAAGCTTAATCACAAAGCCTCAAAACCTTTAAGATTTAGTCCTTGATTAAGAGATGAGAAGAGAAGACTCAAAGATGACACAAAGGTAAAAATAATGGGGGGACTATTCAAACCCTAATTGTGATCATGCTTGGGTGTTCCTAGGGTTTGTAAGGCTTGCAAGAAGATATTCAGATAAGCCACCAAGGAAGAAGCAGATGAAAGGAGGAGAAGAAGAAGAAGCAAGACAACTTACTTCACTTAAGAAGATAAGTTGCTTGAAGAAAGAAAGAGGGGAAGGAGCATGAATGAGCAAGCTCACTCTTAGACAAGAGTAAAATGCAGCAATTAATGCATAAGAGGGATGAGAAGAGATTATGAGAAGTGAAGGCAAATTCACTTCTCAAACACTTACCACCTGAAAAGTTAGCATAAGGAAATGAAATGAAATGAAAATGAAATGAATGCAAGGATGCAAACCAAAATCAGAAGCACAAACATGATGCAAATGATGTTATGAGATGGTGCAAAAGCATACCAAGAGATGTGGATGATCATACAAAGGATGGGAATGCAAATGAGACATGTAAGAACCATGGAAGTTCATGAATGCATATGACATGAAATGAAAGCAAAAGCATGGAAAATGAATGATGCAATGATCAAACATGATTCTAATGTGTCCTAAGATGTCTTACATGTCATGTGGATGCACAAAATGTCATGGAAAGTTCATGTATGCAAGCATATGAAGGATGAGTGCAAATGAAGGCAAAAATTAGGGTTTATGTACAAGATGCAATGCAAAAATCAAAATCAGAAGCAAAACATGAGATAAAAAAATTTAAAATGGGATCAAAGGTACCCTAAACCTATACAAGTTCATTGCCCAAAGGGGAAGGTCAGAAGCTAAACCCTAAAGGACTTATGATTTTCCTAAGTTGGCTAGGGTTTTAAGGGTGATCCTAAAGGGAAAATGCCAAACAAATTGAAAATGCAAGATAAAATTGAAGCAAAAATGTTTTTAGAAGCTTGAAAGTATGTATAACACAATGCAAAAAGAACCATTCACAAAATCAACTTGGATCAAAAGTTATGAATTTTTGAAGTTAGGGTTAAAAATATTCAAATTAAAGAACCCTAATTCAAATGAAAATTGTCAAAGCATGATCAAAACCAAAAAGAAATTTGTATTGTAAGTTTGTAAATGTTTGTAAATGTTCAAAAATGCTTTCTGAATTTTTTTGGAATTTTTAAATACCTAAATGTATTTTTAATTAATTAATTCTCATTAACTAATTAAAAATAATCATTTAAATGATTTAAAAATAATTTTTAATGCAAAAAAATAAAAAATAAAAATATTTTTGGGTTTTGAAAATTAATAAAAGCTTGGATAAAAAATTTTCAGAATTTTTTGATATTATTTGCTATTTTTAAAAATTCGTTCAAATAAAATAGAAAACAAATGAAATAAATATTAAATAAAATGAGAAAAAGGGAAAGTCAACTAATCCTGGCCTAGGTTTAAAGTCAGATTGGAGGGAATTGACTTCGCGCATAATCCAAGGGCTAGAATTCAAACTATGCTAATTATGATTAGAACCCTAATCTGAACCCTAATGACTTTCAGGTGACCGGAACAGTGTTCCGGTCATCTTCTCCGGCCAGCCTCTCATTCAATCTCTCTCAATACGTAAAATCAAACCACCAAACTCTCCAGAAACGATCCCCACCCCATTTTAAACAAGAATCAACCATCAAACAACATTTATTTCACATGAACAATGAGATTCGAAGCAAAACGGAAAATCTTTCAGAAATTTCAGAAGCTTCATACATGCTTAAAACTTAATCATTTTCAAAACCAAAAGGTGCAGTGTGATCAGTGAAGCATGGGGAACAATCTAAGAACTTAAGAAATCATTTCTGGAAAATTTGTTCTTGAGGTTACCTGAACTGAAGCTTTCGAATTTGGCACTGGCTGGCTGCTTCTTTGCCTCAAATCAGCTCCAATGATCCTCCTGAAGAGTTTGTGATGCTTGGTTGGAGTTTATATGGCCTCTAAGTGATGTTGGCTGAAACTCAGTTCAAGAAATGTGAAAATCGTGTTTTTGATACAGGTTGTTTCAAAGCAAAATGAAGGGTGGTAAATGATCAGTGATGATTATGGAGTTGAATGGTGAAAAAAGTGTGGAGATTTGATGGCTGAGCTATGAGTTTCGAAAGCTTTTGCAAGTTGGAGTGATTTTTATGTATGCTGAGGATTCTGAGGTTTCAGCTTGTGTTGTCTTGTGTTATGAGTTGTGTTTGATCCACATAACAAGTTGTGTTAGGTCAGAGAGTGGGTGGTGGCCTATGGTGATTGATATGAGCAAGTTGCCAAAATGTCAACATGACTTATACTTGAGGTATGGGCAAGAATACAGATGGTCCTTGGGCATGTCCATACGCAGCTAACTTCATGGATGTCCACAAATCCATTCTTGAGGCATTTCAGCATGAGGGAAGAAAGTTATGGGGTGTTTTGCAATTATGTGATGTTTTGGCCCCTTTGAGAAATCTTGATGTTCAAGGCATAAAATGATGCAATTCTTTGGGCAATTCTGATTTATAGGTCATGTACTATGTTTGTGTAATGGTTAGAAGTGTGTTTGAAGTCACAAAATGCTTTGGCAAATTGCTTTGCAAGTTTTCCTCTTTGGCACATAAGTGAAATTTTGTGATTTTTCCCAACTTTGCAAGGCCATATCTTGAGTTCTATGATGAATTAGATCAAGTTCTTGTACTTTTTGGAAAGGTAATGATCTAGTCTACAACTTTCATGACCAAGAATTTTTCATTTGAAGCATTTTTGAATCAAAAAGAGGAGGTTGAAAAACTTTCCCAAAATGGCAAGTTTGCATTACAAGTCACTTTCCCAAAATGGCAACTTTGCAAATGGCTTGAAATTCTTCAATTTTGTGAACTTATAACTTCTTATAAGATCAAATAAAGATCATATACACCCAAAATGATGGAGAAGACTCTTTGGTTGGATGATTGGGGTACTCAGATGCCCTAATTTTGCACTGACTTGTTCAAGAAGTCATCTAATGACCAGATGCCTTCCCCATTGAATTTCTTCATGAAAATTGGTATACATGATCCTCATATCACATAGAGACCAATAGAAACAATAATGACCAAAAAAACTGGAGTTATGGCCTTTGAAACCAAAACCCTAATTTTAGGTCATCTGTGTAGTTAAACCTGGCTCTGCTTCCATGCCATCCTCAGTTCTTGTGATTTTATGACTTTCTTGATCCTAAGAGGATATAATATGATGCTTGAACACACATGGACCCTCTTGAGATGATTGAATACCTTTGGATTGGCTCAGATAGCTCATTTATGGCTCAAATCACAAACCCTAGATGCAAATGATTTGGGACCAATGCAGTGAAACAAAAATGCAATATGAGGTGATATGATTGAACTTATGAAAAATGAAAAGAATCACAAGCCATGGTGAAATGAGTGAGGGAAAATTTGGGGTGTTTACATAAGGTTCCTGCAGATATTCCTTAATTTTCTCGAATTCCCTCTGGCAATCATCATTCCACCTGACCGTCTGTTCTTTTCTTAGCATCTTGAAAAATGGTTCAAAAGTGGCTGTGAGGTGAGATATGAACCGTGCAATGTAGTTCAATCTACCCAGGAAGCCACATAATTCTTTTTCTATTCGTGGTGCAGGAATCTCTTGTATAACTTTTACTTTGGAAGGATCAACCTCTATCCCTCTCTGGCTCACGATAAAACACAACAGTTTCCCAGAACGCACTCTGAAAGTGCACTTGTTCGGATTCAATCTTAAACAAAACTTCCTCAATCTATCAAACAAATTTTTAAGATTAACCAGGTATTCCTCTTCAGTTCGGGACTTTGAAATCATGTCATCCATGTAACATTCTATCTCTTTGTGAATCATGTCATAGAATAACGTTACCATAGCCCGTTGATACGTTGCCCCGACATTCTTCAATCCAAATGGAATCACTTTGTAGCATAAAGTACCCCAAAGGGTAATGAACGTTGTTTTCTCCATGTCTTCCAGCGCCATCTTTATCTGATTATACCCAGAGAAGCCATCCATGAAAGAAAATATCGAGAACTAAGTTGTGTTGTCAACCAATACGTCAATGTGAGGTAATGGGAAGTCATCTTTCGGGCTCGCTCTGTTAATATGTCGGTAGTCAACGGACATCCGAACCTTGCCATCCTTGTTAGGCACTGGTACAATGTTAGCTACCCAAGGCGGGTAACTAGTCACGACAAGGAACCCGACGTCCCACTACTTCTGAACTTCCTCTTTGATCTTCATTTCCATTTCAGGACGAGTTCTTCGAAGCTTCTGCTTGACTGGAGGGAAATACTCTCTTAATGGTAGCCTATGCATCACAATGTCAGTATCTAAACCTGGCATATCCTGATATGACCAAGCAAAGATATCCACATATTCTCGCAACATACCAATCAACTCTTCTTTAACACTGGCTTGCAGCCAAGCCCCAATCTTAATCTCTTTTTTCACGTCTTCGGACCCATGGTTGATAAATTCAATCTCCTCCTGATGAGGTTGGATAACCCTTTCCTATTGTTTCAACAACCTGGCTAATTCTTCGGGGAGTTCACAGTCTTCCTCAACCCCTTCATCAGCTTGGTAGATAGGGTTATCGAAATCATACTCAGTCATAGCAAAATTGTTATCAAAGGAATCCGGGTGATTAATTTTTCACAAGTGATGTGCTTATTTCAGATTTCAGTTTTATATAAAAGGAAAAACAAGATAAAACATTGTCATTTTTATTGTTTTGTGAAAAAGTTTAAAAAGAAAGGAAGTGAACCAATTTTTGAATGAAAACTTTCTTTTTTTCATGGTAAAATATAATTGCAAACAATGCAAGGTGTCCCTACAAATGGATCCGTGCACCTTAGGCAGAGTGCAGGACTTGACAAGCATATGACATGAAGAAAACAAAGAAAATTACTCTGGTAGGAAAGTAACTTGGACGATATCTTTCGCGAACTAGTTCTTCAACTCTTCACTAGGTACACATGGACACACCCAATAATCCAGGTCACAGTTACTGTCGGCGTCTTCTCCAGTAGCAACACAAATTTGATTCAGATCAATAACACCCCACTTGAGAAGCTTATCGATCCTTTGCTCTTCAAAACCTCTTGTTGGCCTGGCAGATAACCTATTCCAAACTTATCTTCCTTCCTGTCAACTTCAATAACTTTGCCCCAGCCCTGGGCATTTCCAGCTTGTACCACTTACAAAGCTTGTCTTTATGAAGCTATGAATGTACCCACTTTTTCAATGCTCTTTCCCCTTTGTCTAGAAGAAGCTTCATGAATATTGTCAGTCTCAAACGCCTGACATAGGGTCTCGTGGATCTCCCCGTCCATCTCAACATATTTGAAGGTCGACAAGTGGCTTACGAAGATGGCTTTCTCCCCGTACACGATAACAACATGTCCATCTACTACATACTTCAGCTTCTGGTGAAGCGTGGATGTCACAATGCCATCATCGTGAATCCAAGGCCTACCAAGAAGAAAGCTATAAGCAGACTATTTGTCCATGACATAAAAGTACTTTTAAAGATCTGGGATTGAATCTTTACAGGAAGCTCAACCTCTCTGAAAACTGACCTCTTAGAGTCATCAAACGCTCTCACCACTATGTCACTTGGTCGTAATACAATCCTATCCACATCAAGATTCATCAAAGCCTTATTAGGCAACACATTCACGGAAGATCCGATGTCCACTAACACATGAGATAGTACGACCCCCTTACACTCCATGGTGATGTGTAAGGATTTGTTGTGGTTCCGCCCTTCGGAGGTCAAATCTTTGTCGGTGAATCCCATCCCATGATTGGCATTCACATTAGCAACAACTGCCTCTAATTGGTTCACTGTAATTTCTTGAGGGACATAGGCCATTTGCAGGACATTCAAGAGTGTTTTCCTATGTGCCTGGGAACACATCATTAAAGATAAGATTGAGATTTTTAAAGGCGTCTGATTTAACTGCTCTACCACCTTATAATCACTTTTCTTTATAATACACATGAACTTTTCTACTTCCTTCTAAAAAATGCTTTGTTCTGTGGCAGGAGTCACCACCTCCTCGATTGCCACCTGTTTTTCTTTTGCATGGGCTGCATCTTTAGCCTCTGTATTAGTTCTCAATGTCTGGGGGTAAAGAGCCGCCCACTTCTGGTAAATCCACCAAGACCTCCTACATTATCAATACTAGAACCAGTCTCCATCCGAGTTCTCTTCAACTTTCTGCCCTTGTACATACACATCTGCACCATAGTGCCATGGAACAACCTTCTCAGTTTTGTAAGGAACAGGGCCAGGAACGGTGATCGTCACAGGACTCACCTCCTGAGGGATATAAATAGTGACATGTTCCGGTCTGGGTGGCACTGGATTGTCAGTTGGAGTGAAATATATGGTGACCGTAGAAGTAATGTTGCTTTTGTTGTTTACTCTGTCAAACTGTAAGTAACCTTCATCAATCAAACTATGAATACTCGCTTTCAATCTGTCGCAACCATTCACACAACTCAAGCATTCTTCGCAATCATCATCACAACCCGGGAACACTTGTCCCTTAAGTAAACGGCTCTTCACAATCTTCAATGGAGTCTGGACTTCATTCATGTTTGTTACCAAATTCAACCCTCTTCCATTCTCTATTGCATTCACCCTTGCACCACCAGTGTGATTCAACATAGGGTTGTTAGTAACATTAGGAGGTGGTGAGAATTTGATAACTTTAGAATCAATCAGATCTTGCACTTTCATCTCTAAAGCCCTGCACTTTTCTGTTGATTGTCCCGGTGCACCTGAGTGGAACATGCAGTGAGCATTAACATCATATCTAGGAGGAGCATTGCCAACTGGTGGCGCCAATGTTCTGAGCTATACCATATTTCGTTCCAACAGTATTTGTAGTAAAGCAGTGTAAGTCATAGGAATAGCCTTGATCACACGGTAAGTATCCTGAGGTTGACATTGTTGGAGTCTCTAGTGATTATTGTTCTGAGTACGTTGTTACTGTTGTTGCGGAGCTGGCTCTATAGGTATGGTAACAAATGATACCTGAGCATTATTATTTGGATGACCACGGCCTCTACCTCTTCCGTATACAACGTTTGTCTCCCCTTCTCTCCTCCTTTAGGGACCTATAAATGGCTTTCTAGCTCCTGACGAGCTTCTTGCACTGACATCT
This sequence comes from Lathyrus aphaca, assembly GCA_963966055.1. Taxonomy (NCBI): domain Eukaryota; kingdom Viridiplantae; phylum Streptophyta; class Magnoliopsida; order Fabales; family Fabaceae; genus Lathyrus; species Lathyrus aphaca. The sequence goes on from OZ014520.1 coordinate 452,352,373, forward strand.
TGGATCTTTCCCAACTTCAACAAATTCTCTACCCTCTCCCCATCAATCACCAAGTCTGTGAACTTGGTAGCGGAACATGATGCCAAACGATCAATGAAGACACCTTGAAGCGTTCCCATGAACATGTTTTCCATCTCGTGGTCCAATAATGGTGGTTGGACCTTAGCAACAAGCTGACTCCATTGCTAGGTGTACTCTTTAAAACTCTCCTTTGATGTCTCAGACATGCTCTGTAATTGACTACGGTTTGGAGCCATGTCCATGTTGTATTGATACTGCTTGACAAATGCCTCAGCCAACTCCTTCCAATTTCTCACAGATGCACGACTAAGCTTCATGTACCATTCCTGAGACGCCCCAATAAGGTTGTCTTGGAAATAATACATCCACAATTTCTCATCGTCCGTATAAGCTGCAATTCTCCCCACGTATGCCTGAAGATGATTCTTTGGGCATGAAGAGCCATTATACTTGTTAAATGTGGGAGTTTTGAACTTGTGAGGGATTTTAACCCCGAGAATAAGGCCTAAATCAGATATGTCGAAATCCAAAGTATTCTGAGACTGTATTAAACGGAGTTGTTCTGTCATTTCCTCGAAACGACGGTTCACTTCAGCACCTTGACCTTCCACCTCTTCCAGCACAGTAAATTGGTCCTTCTGACCATCCATATGAATATTGTGAGTAGGGTCCGGACTACCACCATTATTATCATTAAAGATAGGAGGAGGTTGTGGACCACCATTATTTCCGTGAGTACCTGTACCATCACCCAGTGTATTTCCCTCTCCAACCATCTCTCTCAGTCGTTCCTGATTATGGTTGATGCCAGTAATGAGAACCATGAACTTTTCCATTCTTATTCTCAACTCAGCCAGATCTGCTTGCATCTGGTCCATGGTTCTTTCCCTATTTTCTTTGGTCGGATAACAGTGAACCCTCCTTGCAACTATAGTGCATGAAATAATGAGACGTTAGAAATATGGGAACCGTACCTGCAAAACATATAAAAGGGTGATATGGATGTTATGCAGATGCTTTGTATTTCATTATATAGGCCTCTACACGGTATTCAATGAGAAATCCAAATGACTTAGGACCCCGACTTGAGAAGAAACCTCTACACGGAACTCAGATACAACTAGCCATACAATGAGACAATAAGATGAAAAGGACCACATTAACATAAAATATCCTGCAAGGAAATAATAAGCAAAAGATTCCCCAAAGGGTTACAGGTCTTACAAAGTATCAGAGAAAATAAGCAAGGATTCCTACAACAGGAAAAAGAAGAGCTAAGGATTCAAACAATCTGGCTACGTCTGGGTGCGTAAGGTCTTCAATCAACTTCTTAATCAGCAAGTCCCTGTGCTTGAAGGATGCATGTAAATCACTGATTTGTTGTATGAAAACTTCTGAAATCCCCTCACTAGGCTCCGGCTCTAACTTGGCCTTCTTAGTTTCTTCCAATACCTTAAGATCTTCTATCTCCTTTTGGGCTTCTTCCAATTCTTTCAAGCTTAGTTCTAGCTATTGAGTCTTCTCTCTACGTATTTTGTGGGCTAGCTCTAGCTCTTCTTTATGAGAATCTATTTGGAACTGAAAGGACTCTTATTTTTCCTCATGCTTTTTCTGAGCTTTATCCCATTTGTCTGGCCAAAGTGTGATAGTCTTGTTAGCTTATCTCTAGGACTTCTTAGTCTTCTTGCGTTCAGCTTCCCTTCAGATCTCTATTGAACCCCTTCTCCTGAAGTAAGCCTCTCTATCAGCAAATTATTTCTCTTTGACTTCTTTTTCTTGCTGCATCTTTTGTATCTTCTCTTCTAGGACTCTATTAGCATTATTCATACAATGATGTAAACTGGTAATCTCAGAGTTCTCCATATGAACCTCATGAAGCTGGGCTTCCAGCATCTGATAATCTGCAAGAGGCACAGTGGTTTTAGGTTCAACCACTGTAGGAGGATGAGAAAACAATAACAACATTGTCTGAGCTTTTCTCTTCAGCCAGGCTTCGTATTCAGGAAAATTTTGGTTGTTACTTTTTCCTAAACAAGCCAAACCCCTTCTTCTAATAAACTTTCAGATGCATGTAGCTTGTCTCACCAAGGGTAGATTATCTTTCATAGGAAAATAAAAGGTTTGAACTAACCCTGATTCCTCCGGAATGTCTCTCAAAGTGTACCCTAATTGTCTTCTTAAAAGGATTGGGCTGTAATTGATTCCCCCAATCAATCCTAAGAGTGGCACATTCAGGCATCCTCCACAGCTAGTGATAAATTCTATCCCCTTAAACCTCATGGTGAACCATTTGATATCCTTAGCAGATAATCTTTCCAATCTCTGAGCCAACACCAGCTTAGGATCATTGAAAGCTTCAATAGTAGGAAGGTGTCTCATAAACCACTTTTGGAATAAAGTAGCACAACAACGCAATAAACCTCCTCGCTTCTTTTCATTCTTGTAGTGCACTGAATAATAGAGATCACCCAAGAGAGTAAGCACTGGATTCTTCAATATGAATAGATGAATACCATTCATGTCCATAAACTTCTCAAGATCAACAAACAGGATGATGCCATAGATGGAGAGAGCTATCAGGGCACATACAGAACTCCACTGAGCTTTGGCAGCAATTTCTTCAGTCTTCTTCAACAATAACTCCTAGGAAAATCCGGATGTCCCACCTTTGGTACAGAAGTGATCAAATAAAGAGTATTAGCAATGTCTTCAGGTGTGGGCTTGACCATCTCTATGTTGAAAGGAATTTGATCCTTCAAAGGCACTCCTAGAATCAAAGAATACTCCTCCAAAATAGTTGGAAATCATAAAAGGTGAAGCACCTCAGCTGAGGGTCATAATACTGTAGCAAAGTGTGAATAGCACTCCTATATGAGGCATCAAAATCCACTACCCTATCTAGAATATCCCGATTAGCCTTCCTGAATTCTTCAATGTGATTGGGCGTGATCAAAGCTATTATCTTCTTTAGTGTGTCAACCTTAGTATCAAAGAACTTGTAATGAACATTATTCTTGCGGGAGTCCTTCATCTCTGAGTTAAATATATCGGAACCGGAGACAAACAACAAATAAACCTACGAATGAAAAACAAAATGATTAATGATATGATGCAATACAAATGCAGGGCATGTGATCAAAGTCTAGAACTGTCTGGATACTGAACACCGGAGCCAAGAACCCAATGATCTAAAACCTCAAAGGTTCTCTGAATAATAACCCCAAATAAGTATATTAGAACCAAATACCAAGAACTCCAAAACCATAATAACCGGATTAGAACATAAGATCACACTAATAACAAAGGGTATGATGAGGTCATGGGTTCCTCCAAAACCTGTAAACCCCTCCCAATCTCACGGGTATGCTTCGGGTCAAACATCACAGACTCTCAAAGCTGAATAGTAATAATACATTCACGATTTCCGATAAATGGCTCATGACCAAATAAGGGAATCGGTTAAGCATTATATACTAATCAGGGAGGTATCAACGTGAGTTCGGGAAAAACAAGCATCCCCGACAAGTCCCTAGCTTTAAGAGCTGAAATCGAGAAACAATAGTACATTCATCCTGTGGGATACAGTACTATAGTCATACAACCATATGTCTTAATTGAGTTCCTATAAGAGAATCAGGCCATCCTATGCGAGTTCCCAGTGGACCCTCGGGTGCGAATGGGTTTGCCACAAAATATGGTCTGCCACTGTCACCACTAGAGAGGGTTGTTTCCACAAAGGTTCTCAATGATCGGTCCCCAGATGCACATAACTATCAAGGTCGTACCATGAAGTGGAGGAAATATCCACACAAAATATTTCCAAGATGGTCGCAGTCTGGGTGTGAAACACATCGTCACTCATCATGGTGAAATACCGTGGAAGTACAATGTCTTCCCATGCTAAGTCCTAAGGTTCACTAGAGCCTTGGTAATGGACTCATCTCACAGTAACAATCCCCAACCCCCCAAAAGAAAACCAGCACAGTCCAGATAGTCCAGTATATACATATGATGCATGAAAATAAATACTGAAAGCGATAAATAAAGTTGTAAATAAAATTGTAAATAAAATAGTAAAATAAACACATAACAACAAACATAAAACACTCAATGAAACAAAAACAAGCAAGCTCTAGGAGAGACTCTCAAAGGGGAAACCAAAGATTCTTGGTTCGATCCCCAACAGAGTCGCCAGTTGTCGCTCCCTGGATTTCCATCTTGGTACAAACGCGAAAGTGGCGCGGAGAAGGGTCGAGTCTCCAGCCAGGTATTTTTATCCTGAAGGAACGAGAATGGTAATGCTGCACAAACCGAAGAAAAGAAAAGAAAAGACAAAGGTCTTGTGAACCAAAGAACTGGGTTTGGGAGTCGGTTACGACCTGGGAAGGTATTAGCACCCCAGATCGTCTGCCGTACTCGACGGGATCCACGCTCGCAAATAAACTGTTTCAAAAGGTAAAAGAATGAAAGTTGCTGCAAAGACTGGTGTTGAAAATGAATGGAAGAAAGGAAAAGAAAGGGGGAAAATGTAGGGAAAATAAAAAAGTGCTTGAACGGACCCTACCCCACTGCCTACGTACCTCATCAGGACATGAGGATCAGAGACACCGTAGGTCCCCTAACTAGGGAGGAAAATGACTTTTGTTTTAAAGCTTGAATTGTTTATGTCAATGCCCGGGTGTTGCAGGATCGTCTGGCATGAGTGCATTATCGTCTTGCAAAGAGACAAGTAGCAGCATGTTCTTACGTTATGAGTGAAGCTGATGAGAAAATAAGTCCCGAAGGAGAGACGATAATTCTTTGTTCAGTGTTTTTTAGGAGTTTTTGCTTTGAGGTTTGAATAGGTGAGTGTACTTTAGTCTCACTCAATGGGGTGTGTACTTCTTACAACATCGAAAAATGGAATGGATAAGAAGCACACTTAGCTATGGGGGAAATCCCCAAATCTAGTCCGTAAGAGGAAAGCTTAAGCACACTAGCCTACTTAATTTTATTAAGTGTTTTTGTTGTTTTTGATTAAGAAGTGTTTTTTAGGTTTTTGTTTGTGAAATAATCTCATGCTAAGACCTATTCATCATGATAGATACCCTACACCTAACCCCGAAATGGTATGTGTGCAAGTACCCCATAGCAAAGTCTTGGCACATGAGAAGACTTGTCATTTATTAGGTGTCTTGAAGTTGAGTTTGAAGATGAGAAGAGAGAGCACCAAAATGATCTCAAAGGTAAAAACTAAAAGGGGGACTAACAATACTAAGTATTATCATGCATGGAAGTCCTAAGTTAGTGTGGTTTGAATTCTATCCTAATGAAGAAGAAGGAAAGAAGAAGAAAAGATCAAAAGGAATCAGCTTACTTCTTAAGAGAAGATAAGTTGATCCTAAAGGGGAATGAAGAAGAAGTTAGACATTGATGGTCTAAGCATATCACAATCTCAAGTTAAGAAAGCATAAAAATAAGTGAAGGAAGAAGTTGAGATGTGGAAACATCAACCACCTCTCACACTTACCATAGCCTCTGAAAAGGTTAGAAGTATTCACACAAAGAAAAATAAGTTCAAACAAGTTCAAGATATGTAAGAACAAAGGTCTAAACATAAGAATTCACACAAGTCAGAACTTAATGGTCTCAAAAGATCCCTAAGGTTATTCATGCAAACTCACACAAAAAGAAAAGGGAGAAGTCCCAGAAACAACAAACAAGGCATTAAAGAAAAAGTGAGATGGAAGTAAGTGAACAAACATGGAAAACAAGTCAAATTTCAACATGCAATGTCAAAGTCGGAATCTAAACATCTTAATCATGTGCCTAAAAATAGGATTCAATCATCAAATAAAGCATATAGGCACACACCAAAACAATTGGAGAAGTTAGGATAAGAGGTGAAATGAAGTGAATCATGATTCATACTTGTGAAAAGTGTGACTTGGTGCACAAGGTAAGCATAGAACAAGCAAATATGGGGTTAACATATTACAACCAGAGATCATACATCATGTTAAAAAGTCTCACATAAGTTCTTATATGATGGCACAAGTTCCTTCCAAAGCAAACAAACAAGTCATGATCACAATGTTCACAAATTTGGCAATTCAAAGTTAAAGCTTCAAATAAATTCTCAACATGCTTAAAAAACTATGGCATTGAACATCAAAGCACCTCAAACATGTACAAGTATCAAGCAGAAGTTGCAAGCCAAGAATCAGAACCAAATGCATTCTAATAATTAGGAAAAACAAGTTTAGGATTTCACTTACTTAAGCACAAAGCAACAACTAAATAGTCACCCAAACAAGGCCTAAAAATCATCACAAAAATATCCAAGAGACCTCCACATGTTAATGACACAATGCAAAAAGAACCAGTGTTAGAACTATTTTAGAACTCAAGTTATAAAAATAAGAAGCCAAAAGGTTCATGGAATAAAGAGAAACAAAAGAAAATAATTGGGAAATTAATTCAGAGTATGAAAATTAAATTAAATAAAGAAAATAAAATAAGGAAAAATGTTATAAAATGTCAAAGATAACTTATGATTTATTTTGGGATATTTAGAAACATTTTGCTAATTTTAAAAATTAAAATGTGAAACTAAAAGAAATTTAAAATAAAATGAACTAAAGTGCAAATGGGGTGCATAACAAGTAATAAGCACGTTGAAAAACAATGGGCTCATGGGATGGGGGTTCGGAAAGCAAATACAACCCAACCCAATATCAGCGCAGTCAAACCAGATCGCCCTAAACCCTAAACAAAGCATTAACCATTTATCAACCCTCAGATCCATCCAACGTTCACAAATATTCAAATAAAATAAAAGGTAAATCAGATGAATTATCTAGATCCAAGCATGCACCATACTTACCATGCGTTGACAAACACAAATAATTAAATGAAAAAAACTCACACAAGCTAGTCACGTGGTTTTTTAAATGAGGCGGCAAACAATCATCCATCAGATCAGAATACATCAACGACTCACATTCAAACTGGCAATGGAACAGTGTCACCGGTCGGAGAAGAATCGGGTCATCTTCTCTGGCCAAACTCCGGTGAATCTTCAACAAAATTTTCCAGAAATTCCCAAATCATACATCAAAATGAAGCTGAAGCAATGAAGATCAAGAATCTACACTCAAAATTCACAAACACACCATATCCAAAGAGAATAGAAGGATTGAAGTATGGATCACAAAACTGAAAAACTCAAATTAAAGTATCTTAAAACTTCTACCTACTTCATACAACTCAGATCAAGAAAACTCAAGCCAAAACAAGCAAAAATGGGACAAATCTGAAGCAACTAAGTTGAAAATGCAAACCTGAGTGAAGCTTGTTTTGATGTTTGAAAGAAAACTAGAGGTATCTTCCTTGAGCTTCCTTTGAGCAAAATAAAGGCTTATGAGCTTGAATCCGATGCAATAATGAAAGAAATACGCAAATAATCTTGAGCTCCAATTATGAGATTCAATGCAGATGGTGAGCCATGAAGGCGATGAAATTCTCAAGGTGACTTTAAGAGGAATACAGAGAGTGTAGAATGTGGTGAGCAAAGCTTTTAGCTCTCAGTTTCTTGAATGGAGAGTGACGAGTAAGGAAGAATCTGTGTGTGTGTAAAAAATGAGAGAGTCAAGAGGGATTTGTGAGCATGAAAAATGATTCTCCTCCCTTCCAAATTTGTGACTCAAATAATTATATAGCAAGGGTGTGAGGTTCAATTTTTGAAGGTGTTGAATCCAAGTTTGTTGTGTCAAAATCAATGCACAATTTGTGCTCTTCTCCTCTTGATTTCTAAACCAATCTCATGGGTGATAGAGCATGGGGTTTAGGGTATTATTTCATGTGTTGTTGACAGGATGTTTGATGATGAAGTGTGATGAAAATCTAAGGGCGATAATTGTTATGAATTGGTGAGAGTGTATGGGGTGAGTCTCATATGATACTTCCTTCTTTTCTGTGTGAAAAAACACATGAGTGAGGGAGAGAAAAATGTGACTACAAGAGAGATTGAGTGGGCATGTAGTGAGTGCAAGTATTATGCTGATTTCCTCATCATATGTGTACCTTCCCTTGTACTACTTTTTCTCACAAATATCCACAAAAACAAACACAACAACTAATGTGCCTCATGCATTATTTTTTGGTCACGTAAGACATAAATGGCACAACTAAAAATGTTAGGAAATGATATAAACCAGGTTCCACAAGAAAAAAATAGAAAAAGGGACCAATGGGATCTTGACACATGTGCACCAAAAAAATGCCTTAAACTTCAAAAAAAACATATCTTGAGTTCTAAAAATACTATGAGGGTGTTCTTGTACTTTTTAGAAAGGGGAAATCAAGATTTATAACTTTCATGTTCATGGAAAAATCATTTGAAGCTTTTTTAAACATGAAATAATGGGTTGAAGGCTTAGGGGAAATATTTCCAAAAATAGAAACATCTCACATGAAAAATTCCAAATTTAGCAAAGATGTTGAGATATGTATAGTATATGATATGCTATATGATATGAAAATGAGAGGGAAAATTTTGGGGTGTTACAGATGCCTCACCAGACGTCTCCAACCATTGACGAGTGCCAACCCACCAGTCATTCGCTTCTCCTAACAGCCTATGAGTACCCAACTACACCTTACTGCCTTCAGAACATTCCATCACTCGAAAAATCCTCTCGATCTCCTTGAGCCACTATTGTGTTCCATCTGGGTCATACTTTCCCTTGAATGTAGGTGGATCATTTTTTAGAAATTTATCACTCTCACGATCTGAGCCATCGCCTGCATAGCGGCAACAAGTGCAACATCATGTTTTCAAGTCATTCTAAATCTGCTACACAATAACAATGCAAACAACAATTAAGAAATATATATCAACACTTAATAATGACTTGATGACTCTACTACTTAGTCGGACGGACCAACCTTCTCTGATACCACTTTCTAACACCCAAAATATTCCTACGAATTTTTAATTTAAAATCAGAGTTATTAAAAACACACAATTAACTTTGAGTGTCACATTCATTACAAACACACGACTCAATTTGATATGTTTTACAAAATATTTTTACTTGAAGAGGAAATATCTAAAGAAACACAAATAAGGTAAAATAGCAACATGTATTTCTAAAATAAATAAATAAACAAAGAAAATAGTCGTCGTCCTGACACCCCAAAGCATGTATCAGAGTCGACTCCTCTAACTGTGAAGTACACCGACTTCACTGACCACAAACTCTATTAATCCTGATCACCTACACATTACCAATATAAGGGTCACATTCAAACAGATGGGGTGAGATACTTACACCAACAAAAGGGAAAAAGAATAAGAAAAAAAAAGCAATTATCATCAAGTAATTCACCACTTCTCATCAAACAACAATTACCAAATACACCAAAACATAATACTGATATTATACACACAACAACAACTTATGCAATGAGACTCTACCAACTCTATGCATGCGGTACCATTTATCGATCCCTGTTTCATGATCCACTCTCGACCCCTATTTCATGATCACACCCTCGACTCCTGTTTCAGGGTCACGAACGAACCATATTTCATGATCGCACAAGCATCACACCGATCCCCTTTGGGATTCGAATGGACATACCCTACCTTGGTACACCATTCCCAACCATGCAAATGCCATGTGTAACGCCCGTATTTAATTAATTAAATTAAATTAAATATTATTTCTTATTTTTCTCAATTAATTGTTGTTAGGTGTTGTTTGGTCGTTTGTGTCGTTAAGTTGTTTAAGTTGGTGTTAAGTTGATGGTTAAGTCGTGTTTGGGTTATTTAAGTTAATTAAGTCGAATAATAAAATAATTTTTAATGATATAATATTAAGTTGGGCTTAGTTATGGTGTGAGAGTAGTAAAGTAGGGGTGTTACTTTAGGCCCATTAGTAATTAAGCTAATTAGTCGGATTTTAGTAAAATTAGACTAAGAACCTAATTAGAGAACAATCAGAATTTTGTAAGAGAGAGAACAAGTCTTAGAGGAAGATCTAAAAGAGGTTAGGTTGAGGATTTTCGCAGATATTTTTGCTGTGAATTCGAGCTTCCTTCAATCCAAGGTAAGGGTGGGGTTCGAATTTCATAACCGGGAATAGATAATTTGTATGTAGGTTGGATTTTGTATGATTAGTCGTTGCATTTTCGTATAAATATGATATGTATGATATGTTGTTCTTGTTGTATTGATGTTGTGTGAGTTATTCTGTTGTTGTAATTGTTGTTGTGTTGTTGGACTGGTTGTTGCAGGAAAATCGTGTAGAGAAAGAGGTTAGTGTTCATAAAATTAGTCATAGAAATTAGTAGATGAATATATACAAAATATTTGAAGTCTAAAATCAATGTAGAAACCCCATTAGGCTTAAATGGAGTGATTAAGTTGTGTAATTCATAGCATAAGTAAGATTAGTATGCATTCTGGTGTTTTATGTAACAAACTAGCATTACGCGTAACGTGAAGGGCATTACGTGTAACACATCCCAATTACTCATGAATTACGCATAACAGGTGAGGCATTACGTGTAAGAGGTGGCATGGAAACAAGTCATTACGCGTATGGAATATCCATTATGCGTATGGACAAAGTAGTGTGCAGAAATGTGATTTTTTTCGTATCCGTTTCGAGTTGAGTTGATCTTAGACTTTGAGTAAGAATAAAATAAGTTGGTTTTAGTAGATTTGAGGATTTAAAAATAATTAAATTAGGAATCCAAATGATTGAGCCGTAATTAGTCGTTTTCCATTTTGAAGTTGTATTAAGTCGTTATAAGTTGTGTTGTCCCGATCTTGGGGATGATTATTAAGTTGCAGGTCGATTGACCAATGTTGAATCATGTTGTTAAGTTGTTAGTTGTTGTTCATGTTGTTATTGTATGCCATTAATAGTTTCATACATTTGCATATTTTCATGTTGGAGTGAATGCTCGATTCAAGATGGCCTGGATTGGCAAATAAGTTGTTGATGCCTCGATAAACTGGAAAAATTTCAAGTTGGGAGTTCACTCCAAATGGTACCACATGCATATATAAGTTGAGCCACATTCGAGTTGCATTTTATCTATGTTGTTGATTGTTGATTGGTTGTAAGTTGTACGTTGATGTTGCTTGTTGTGTGAAGTGGGTGATTGTATGATTCCTTGCTTATATGTTGATTATCATACTCATGTTTATGTTATTCGATATCTCACCCATTCTCTTTGAATGTTTCCCTCTATTGATAACGTGTATGTAATCAAGATTCAAGTACTTAGTCGTCTCAAGTTGGTGTTTGTCGCTCTGATACATAGCACTTCGGGGAGATGAACGCATATTTTGTTTTTGTGGAATTTTATCTTGTTTTTGAACTCGTTTTCAGATGTTTTATAATGAAACCCATGTTGAATCATTTGATTTTATACTTTAAGTTGTTATAAAAGTTGCAAATTTTGTTGAATCCTCTACGTAGTTCACGAAGCATGATTGTTAATGAAGTTTTGTTATTTGATTTTAAAGTTGAAAATGTGATATCCCATGTTTCGGTGAATTTTTATACAACTCTGATTTAAATTATAAAGATGGGTATTATGGGGTGTTACACCATGCACCATCCATGACAATTATGCATGTCTACAACAACTACTTCACGCAATAAACATCAACAACTAACATATAACAACAACACAACGTACATCAATAGTTACATCAACATATATCAACATCAATGTCATGTAACAAAACAATAAAAACCACATATAGAAACATCAACAACAAGTATACATATTAACTCATGTTCATATCAAGTTATGCTCATTATTCTTCCAATTAAGCGCATAACTCCTCTCTACCTACATCTAACAACACTACATCAATCCCATTATATAATATATCAATTAAAGAATTTTAGAGAATTTTTCAGAATAAAAACAATTTATTTTTCACTCCATGTCTCGCTAAGTGAAATGCTTGCTCGCTAAGCAAGAAAATTTCTGTAAGGAAAGGTCCAAAATTTCCACTCGTTTGCTAAGCGAGCTGCAACTCTTTAAGCGAGGACTGTGATTTCAGCAGTTTTCCTTCTGCGAAACAGCCAAAACCCTACTACGATTTTTTTTACATCCAAAACCAGTCTTACAACCAAAAAAACTCTGAATTTCCACAATCAAACACCTAATTCATACCATTATCACAAAATCAACAATTTCTAACAACCTAACATATTTTTTATATCCAAATTCACCCAACCCCATGTCTTCTACACAACAACATTAGGCCTAATATTCCTATTATCAAACATTTAGGAGATGAAGAAATCTCACCCTTACCTTAGTTTGATGAACAATTCCTTCTTCTAGCCTGAATTTCCTCTTCAAGCTTTGGCCCTTTCTCCTTCCTCTTCCTCTGATCACGTTCTCCTTCACGATCAGTTTTCACGACTGATTCTCTTTTCCTAAATTCCAAACATAACCCTTAGATCCCAATTAAGGATTTCTTATCTTTCCCTTACTATCCTTCTCCAAATTACCATTCTACCCCTACTCTTCGTATTTCCATTATTTATTTATTCAATATAATATAATTTATTTAAATTCTTATCATATTAAATAATATTATACTTCCTTCCATATACTACCACTTCACACCACATACAAAACACAACAATTCCAATTAAATCATTAAATAAATAATCGGGGCATTACAGGTGTCCCCAAGATAATGGCGTATTCTTCTAACAATGGAGCTAACTGATAATCAGGGAAACTAAAGCATCTCAGTAGTGGATCATAAAACTCTAGAAGAGTGTGGATGACGCTCTTTTCAGAATCTATAAGTGTATGAACCACCCTCAAGATACCCCCATAAGCCTTCTAGAAATTCCCGACATTATTTGGAGTGATATATGCTATCAGGTCGTGCAACAAATTCAAATCAGGATTGAAGAACATGTAAGCAACATTTTTCTTCCATATAGGTTCCATCCCAGGAGAAATCCGTCGACTAGAATCAAAGATAAGATGTAAACCCTGGAAATAGAAAAAGCATGAATGTTAAAGTATGAACATGTAATGATGTCACAAATGTAATGGCATGGGATCAAAGCTCCCATATATATATATATATATATATATATATATATAAACATAGTTATGCTGAACTGACTGAATAATAACCAGTTGAATATAACAAGATCAAAGGTCCGCTTTGCAAGAAAAACAGAAAACTAGGTAGGTTGAAGGTCAATGTATCCTGTCAAAAGCCTTTCCCCTCACTGGTGGGTTCTAAAAAGTCGAGGTTCCTCAGCTTCTCTGGCTCTCAGGTCGAGAAGCAATAATACCAATCGAGGAGGCCACCACTGATTCCCCTAAAAATCGTCTCATATATGAGCTCCCAACTTCGACAACATTGGGGTTAAGAAGTAATAATATGCTCACCATTTCTAGTTTAACATTAATACCCCTTTAGGAGTGCCTCCACTGAGTTCTTGGGAACGGTCTCCAGAGTCGACAATTCTCTATGGGATAGCTCTACCATTTGGTGCCAAACCACATGGCATAATTCATCCATGAAAAACTTTTCTTAATATGGGTTTCATGTTAACTCAATGTACCGAGACGCTATGTGAGCCAACACGACTATCCACTCTAATCCTATGTATATAATCAATCTTGTGTAGTGGGCTTATCTCTCAAAACACCCACCCATCAAACATTAAAAAAAAACAGCACATTACAACATATATGACAGTAATTCAATAAAATAAATGCGATAAAGCAAATAAATAAAGAACATAAAGAAAATAAAAGCGTAAATATAAACACTTAGTGAAATAAATACAAACAAGCACTGAGATTGACTCGCATGGAGGAAGGTCAGTTCCTAGTAGAGTCGCCAGCTGTCACAACGCGAAAAACAACTGGCGCAAAAACAGAGAGTCGTCACTGAATGTTATTTATCCCAACATGGAAAGGAAACGGTCAATTAAAACTTAAAGGAAATAAAAGAACAAGGTCATCACAACCAAGTTGGGGCTCGGGAGTCGATTATGCGAAGATAAGGTATTAGCACCCCTCCGTGTCCACCGTACTCGATGGGATCCACACTTACTATTTTGATCAAAGGGTGAATAAATCTGAAGCTCTGAGAAGAAAGGGGGGATTGTGCTCGCCAAGACATTGTGTCATGTGCCTACGTATCTCATCAGGAATGAGAATCAGAGCTTTTATAGTTCGGATAACTACGGGTTACCAACAGTGTTTTTGGTGTTTTTTAGGTGGACGATGCTACAGTGAACATTCTAGTAGTTAGGTGTTGTCACTTACTACGTGGAGACGTATGCGTATACCTTTTTGCGGTAGAATGGATTCAACATGTCCTTAAGGTTGGAAGAGAAGTGAGATGAGAAGAGAATATGATTTGTTGATGGCTTTTAAAGAAGTGTTTTGAATTATTTTGTTTGTAATATGTATAACACTAAAGACTATGACATATGAGCGAATGCTTTGCACATTGCCCTAAGATGGGACGTGCACAAAGCAACCTAGACAAGTTTAGGAGATACGCCCTCTTATCATTTCCCATGTGCTTAGGGATCATGACGAACCATACAAATTGTATTTATTAAGTGATTTGTTTTTGTTTTAGAGGGAGAGGAGAGAGACTCAAGGGTTAAAAGAAAAAACAACACTGAGGGGGACTCAATCCTAAAAGATGTCATGCAATTTTGATCCTATAGTTAAGGTAAGAAGAGGGAATTCTACCTAATGTTATGAAGCAAGAGATGATCTAAGGTAGAGGATGAAAGGGGAATACCTAAAGTTTTCATGCAAAAGATGATTGAGAACCTAATATCTATCCTACTTTGAATTAATCAGAAATTAAGTTCAAGCTAGGAGCCCTAAGGGAGCATGTTAACAAACACAAGTAAACACGATAAATTCAATCACAAACATGAATAAACTCAAGATTTATCCAAGTCTCAAGAATACAAGACTAAAAGAAAATCAAAGATGAAAGATAAGTAAGTCAACAAATACTTGAACAAGTAGGAAGATTCAACTAACAAACATAAGTGATAAGCATCGAACACTAGCATTTAGCGAACAAAGTCAAGTAAGGCCAAACAAGGTAAGAATCAAAGTAAGGCAGTAGAAATATCACATCATATTCAACTCACTTCTATGGTTAAAAGAGAAGCAAAATAGTACAAGACATGCATCACTTAAAAGCTCAATCTATTAGCAACAATTAACTCATGCAAAACACACTTTAAGTCAGCAATCATTTGAAATTAAAGTAAGAAACCCAGTTGGGGAAGTAGCATGCATGAAAGTGTCAATTTAAATTCTGACTCAAGATCTCAAGAAAGAAACATAAGCATTATATTAAGACAAGTTTACACAACTAAGCATGGATCGATCAAAACCTTCCATACAAGAAACAATTGTTCATGTGAAGTTCAAGAAGTGAAAGGCATAAAATTTAGCAACAAAAAAATGGCAAGGCAGTAGAAATAACCAAGAATTCATGTCATTTAAGTATCTCAAACATCAATCAAGAACATGTGATCATAATGATGCAAACATAGGTTAAAACTCATGCACATCCATCTCAAAACAAGGTCACATTGAGACACTAAAAAAACATAGTAAAGAGGCATAATAAAATAAAGTTAAAGTCTCTAACACATGATATGTCCATCAAGATCAAGTGAGAAATATATATCATGAAGAATTGCACAAATGCATCATAGCATTAAGTCATCAAGACAAACATAACACATGGATCGAACATGCATTGTGGCATCATGAAAGTTGATGGAAAAGGATCATAAATAACACATCAAGACCTTAAAACATCCTTTAAATCCTACTCATACTTGTGCCTAAACATGGTGAAAAAATATATCTCAAGAAAGTGTCTCAAGATGTCTCAACAATAAGCCTTTATTCAAAGAACAACATGCAAATACACCTCCACAAATTAATTCGAATTAAAATATTAAAATAAATGAAAATGAAAAATAAAATTATGAAAAAAAAATCAAGGATCATGGAGCATTTTTTTTGTAATTTTTTGATGAGGAGAACTAATTTAAATAAAGTTAAACGAAACAATAAAATAAAAGAAAACAAACAATTCTGCAGGGGTGCATTAACAATGAATTCAAGAACAAGTGCAAGAATTCCTAAAATTAGGGGGTGCAGATAGTAAGGGTGTTGGGCCTAGCACAAACCATCATTCATTTATTTTCAGATATTTTGGAAACAAAATAACAAGGAAGTAACAAACTCATGTGTATACTTCATCAATTGGTCATGTGGTTACTTAATTCACTAGAAGACAAAAGCCATAAAAGAAAAAATAATAAAGACAAAACCGACACATCATTTTCCTCCTCATGACATCCGAACATCGCCAGAAAGTGTAGAACCATCACGGATTGCCGCTGACCGTCGGCGGTGGCCACCACGCCAAAAGTTTTTAGAGGACCTATTTTTGCTCAGTTTTTACGCATAGATTCCAAAAGTGGGCTTGGTTTTCACAAATTCTCACTATAACATCATGAAATCTGTCCTTGAACAAAATACACATACACTTTCACTTCAACAAATCAAAATAACCTAGGTACTATCTTCAAGGGATTTTCATGTAGATTTTAAATATGCGATTAGTTTTCAAAAACAACAATTAGAAACACACAAAAAAATGCATCAATGTAAGCCATAAAAAATAAAACATCAAGAAATCATTCACAAACAAGATCTAAACCAAGCCTACATAGTGTAGGACTTCAGATGCACATGAATGATCCTATTTTTGCGTGAATAACTAGCATAGAGTGGCGGAGGAAAGTAAGCTTACCAAACAGAGTTATTTTCATTGCACCTTGAACCTTGAGCAAAGCTTCGAGAAAATTCCTCCTCTTTCCTTTAGAGTAGAAACCCAAAAACGATGTGAGATCCTTGAGAGAGAAGTAGGGTTTTTTGTATGAAAATGGTTGATTGAAGCTCTTCCTCTAATTAGGGTTTTTTCTTTGGTTATATATGATTAGCGAGAGGTCATTAGAGGCCCAAAATAACAGAAAACAAGTGTTTGAAAAATTGAACAAAAAGTGATGTGAATAGTGCATACGGGTTTGGCATGCGCATAGAGTATTTTTTGTGGTATGAGTGAGAAAAAAGGAATGTGCATGAGTGGAATATATTTGAGAAAGAGTGGGAGGAGTGGTGGAAATGTTTTGGGACTTTTTTCATTTTTATTTATAGCAAAAATATTTGAAATGTGATGAAGAAGTATGATACATGTTTGGTTTATTATGGTGAGGAATGGTGATGTAATGGTGTGGCATGAGGTGATGAAAGAGTGTTGTACGAAGACAATTCTCATAATATCAAAGATATAAACTTTACTGCACCAAAATAACATATTCATGTACATGTCTTTCCATGGTCACATCCTTGGAAGTTATGCATAAAAGGAATTTTATACTTAGAAAAAAAATTCTAAGAAACCCTAATTTGGCCACTTTCTTGATTTTATGATTCTCCTTTATCAAAACTCCTCATAATATGAAATATGACTTGAAATGTCCTTACTTGGCCTAAAATCTTAAAGGATGACTTTTTAGTTCAATAGTTGACTTTCCTGATCATATGAGAACCCTAATCTTCCTTCCACTAACTAAGGTTTATGCAATGACTTGTGATGGATTGAGATGAACACATGGATGCCTTGGAATGTATAACTAACCATGGGTCCAAGTTTTGCTCAAGAAATCCCACACATGTTACCTTTGAATCAAGATCTTGGCTCAGAGCCAAAAGATAGAAGGATGAGATCAACCCCTCAAAACCTTAATCCTCAGATGATTGGATGAGCTTATTAAGACCTCTTGAATAATGTGAGAACCCTTGTAGCTTGAACATGTCATTAAGACCTCTCTTATTTCCTTACACAACTCCTCCTTATCTTGACGAAAAACAATGGCATAAGATACCTTGATCACACGCTTTAAGAAGACCAATGATTCATGCATGTTTGTTATAACCTAAAAGAAATGCACATGTACGTGAAGTAAAAGCCACTTATGGATGATAAAATATGAGGGAAAATTTTGGGGTGTTACACTTTCTAGTTGATCTTTACTCTTCCTATGAATGGTATACCAAGCATTCACAACTCTATCTTTCAAATCTGGATCTCCTCCTTCATTAAGGTAAAAGAAACCTGACACCAAAAGGTTGATGGGTTTGTCCTTCACGGGGTACCCAAACTGATGTCTTACGAGAATGGAGTTATATTTAATGCCTCCATGTACACCAAGAAGAGGAACATTGAGGAATTCTCCACAATTATCAGTGATAACTCTCGTTTCATAAGTTGGTTCATACCAATTCATATTTGTATGAGTGAGAGACATAAGCCTCTGAGACCATTTGAGTTTGTTTGTATTCTCCGTGAAGATCCTGGTTCGAGGTAACTTTGACTAAAACCATTTGTACAACAGAGGTGCACAACATGTGATTGATCCACCACCTTTCATGGTCCTATGATGAATTGAATAGTAAGTGTCACTAAGTAGAGTAGCCATTAGGTTACCACTCAAAAATATCTGGATAGCATTAACATCAAAAAATTGATTGATTTTGGGAATAACACAAGATCATATATAACTAGTGCAAAAATAGTCTCAAAAGCATCCCTACTATTTGCTTTAGCTAAAACAATAGCATTCTCTATCAAGAACCTAGAAGTTAACCCTTGAATTCCGCCATTGGAAGTAAAATTATCCTTCACATCTGGTGTTTCCAAATGAAGGGCTTTTGCAATGACAATATACTTAGGGATCTCCTCTAAGCCACTGAAGGGAATCTTGTTTAGCATCGACAATCCAACACAATATGAATATTCCTTCAAAGTTGGTACAAGATGATAATATGGTAATTTGAAATAGTGGTAGAGAGGGTCATAGAAATGCACAAGAGTGTCAAGAATTCCATATTCCACCTTAGTCTTGAGAATACCCATAAGTCTTCCAAAGATCTTTCTAAAATCCTCCGAACAAGAAAGCATACGAACTAACTTTCTCATTTTTTTTGTATCTGGATCTTTGAAGTTGTACTTCTTAGTGTTTCTTTTACCCTTTGCGGAACCCGAAATACCTGAAATAACAACATCAACATGGGGTGGGATAAAACATCTCAGTGAGTTCCCTATCTTAGAGTTCTCTCGGCTCTAAGGGTTCGTTTCTAAATAAATCTCACAAGTTCCTCAAACTATCTAACACAAGGACCGATAACAAAAGGGAACTAAGGTCCACACATGACCTCAATATACAATAAGAGAAACGTCTACCTTAAGTCCTTACGGATGCTTCTCATGGGACTAAGGACAACCCACCTCAAGACTTACCCAAGATCTTATGGAGGATTCAATATAATACTCTCTTCAATCTTTACGGATGCTTCCCATGGGACTAAAGGTAACCCACCTCAAGACTTACTCAAGATTAACACATAACTAGTGTAACACTCGCCTCAAGTCTTTACGGATGATTCACGTGGGACTAAGGGTAACCCACCTCAAGGCTTATTCAAGACCTTACTGTAAACACCCCAAATTTTCCCTCACTAATTTCACACCACGGCTTGTGATCTTTCATTTGTTGCATAAACATAAGCATACCATCTCATATTGTATTTTTGTTCCCCTGCATAGTTCAAGTTCATCTGCATCTAGGGTTTGTGATCTGAGCAATCCAAGGATCCATCTGAGCCACTCCAAAGGCCTCCAATTGTTCCAAGAGGATCCATGTGTGTTCTACCATCATATTATATCCCTCAAAGTTCAAGGAAGTCAAGAAATCACAAGAACTGGCAAGACATGGAAGCAGAGCTAGGGTTTTCACTACACAGATGACCAAAATTAGGGTTTTGGTTTCAGGGGCCTTAAATCCACATTTTTTGGCCATTCTTGTTTCTAATGTTCTTAAGATGTTATAAGGATCATATGTACCAAGTTTTATGGAGAAATTCATTGTGGAAGTCATATATTCATTAGGTAACTTCTTGAGCAAGTCAAAGCAAAATCAGGGCATCTGAGGCCCCCAACAATGGTACCAAAGGGGGATTTTCATCAAATTGAAGTTATATGATCTTTATTTGATCATTGAAGTGCTTAGAAGTTTACAAAATTGAAGAAATTTGAGCTAAACCAAAAGTTGCCAAAAATGGAAATGACTTGTAATGGAAACTTTCCATTTTGGGAAAGTTCTTCAACCTCCTATTTCTCAACCAAAAATGCTTCAAATGAAAAATTATTGGTCATGAAAGTTGTAGATTAGGTCTTTCCCTTTTCAAAAAGTACAAGAACATGTTCTAATTCATTATAGAACTCAAGTTATGATCCTTCAAAGTTGGCAAAAATCCTATAACTTTCAAGAATACACAAAGAGGATTTTTTTGCAAAACCACTTGCCAAGCCATTTCATGACCTCTAATGCATCTCTAAACATCATACCATCATAGTACAACTCATTTTGGTCAGAATTGGCCCAAGAATCATACACAAACAAGCCTGCAAGCTCCCATACATTCAGATTGCAAAAATCCCTCTCAAACTTCATTTCTTCGAAATTCATAAACCAGCCATCAAAACTTCAAACAAACTTCACCAATCATCTCCATACACTCTCTAGATCATTTCCCAACCATTAAACTAGCCTGAAACCTCAAGAATCCAAAACATGATTTCACTCACCCCTGAACTGAAACCTTCAAAACACTCCATATAAACTTGTTCCAAGCATTCCAAAAGCATAAGGGGATCAAGGGGAGTGGAAAAGCATCAAAGAAGTGGTCAGAAAGCTCCAGTTTCGAAAGCTCCAGCTCAGGTATCATCAAGAACGTTTTTTTCAGAACTTGTTTTTTAAGTTACTAATTGATTCTATGTGATATGTTGATCATCATGATGCCTTTATTTTTGAAAATGGTTAAGAAATGAGGATTTAATGAGCTTCTGAAAGTTTTGACCTAAAAATGTTCTTCTTCGATTCTTCATTTTGATGTATGAGAAATTGTTTTTGTTGTTGGATTTGTGTTCTATGGTGTTAGAGGATTGATTCTGGAGCTTTAGGGGTCTTGGGGATGCGTTTTGAGTGTTTCGGGTGAGGGGGATGACCGAAGAAGATGACTGGAGCACTGTTCCGGCCGTCTGAGTTTAATTGGGTTTAATTAGGGTTTAGGTTGAGTTTGAATGTCAGCCCTAGGATCATGCTTCCCGTGCGTGTTTGGACGGATGAGAATTGTCATTAAGCTTTAATTAGGATTAATTAAATTAATTAATTGAAATTAGGTCAGAAGCAATCCCAGCCCTTGGTCTGCGCGTCAGTCAACCCTTTTCCCTCAACTTTGAATCTGGTCCATCAGATTGTCATACTTTCCATTTTTATTCCATTTTTATTTTATTTTTATTCATTTATCTTGCATAATTATTTTAAAATACTTAAAAAAATCCCAAAAATATTTCCTTTTGCATTTTTATTCCAAATATTTTTCTTAATCAGAAAATGATTTTTATTTTATTTTTTGCATAAAAATTGTATTTTTAAATATTTAAATGTTTATTTTAGTTACTTAATTGAGTTTAATTAATTAAAATAACATTTAAGTTTCTAAAAATCACCAAAAAAATCAAGAACCATCCGTTTGCATTTAGAAACATTTTCAAACTCTTCACACAACTTTCTTTTAAGGTTTGATCATAACTTGAGAATTTCATTTGAATTAAGGGTCATTTAAACCCTATTTTTGAACCCTAACTTGGAAAAATCTTTTCTGCCTAACCAAGAAGAGTTTGAGAATGATTATTTTTGCATTGTTTTGTGCATATCATGTAGTATCTAGGATATTTTTGGCATGAATTTATCTTTCATTTTCAATTTGTTTGGCATTTTACATTGAAGATCACCCAAAAAAAACCCTAGAAACTTAGGAAATCCATAACTCCGTCTAGGTTTAGCTTCTGACCTCGCCCTTTGGATGGTAACCTAGTATAGGTTTAGGGTTCCTTTGAGTGAATTTACAATTTTTTATCATGTCATTTGCTTCTGTCTTTGCCATTTTCATCTCATCCTTTCATAAAACCCTAATTTCCCATCTTCACTTGCATTCATCTTGCATATGCATCCAAGCATGAACTTGCCATGACATTTCATGCATTCACATGTCATCTTAGACATCTCAGGACATTTTAGAATCATGCTTGATCATTTCTTCATTCATTTTCCATGATTTTCATTCATTTCCATTCATTAACTTTCATGAACTTTCAAACTTCAAAGCATGCTTCCATTTGCATCTCATCTTTGTATGATCATTCATACACACTTTGTATGTCTTTGCATCATGTCATTAGCATCATTTTCATCATGTGTATGCTTCTGGTTTTGATCTTTGTCATTGCATATGTATCATTCCATTTCATTTCTTTCCTTATGCATCTTGTGCTAACTTTTCAGGTTAATGGTAAGTTGTTTGAGAGGTGAATTTGCCATCACCTCCCACTTCTTCTCATTTTTTTATATTGCATCTTTGCTGCATTTTTTATTGTCTTTGAGTGTGCTTGTTCACTTGTGTTCCTTTTCTTTCACTTTCTTTCTTTAAGTTACTTATCTTCTTCATTGAAGTAAGTAACTTATTCTTCTGCTTCATCCTCCTTTCATCTGCTTCTTCCATTGGTGGCTTCCTTGAAGATCTTTCTTAAAAGCCTTACAAACCATAGGAACATCCAAGCATGATAATAATTAGGGTTGTGATTAGTCCCCCTTAGCTTTTTACCTTTGAGTCTCCTTGAGTCTCTCTTCTCATCTCAATAATCAGAGACTAAACTCTTAAAGTTTTAGGACTTTGGAATTAGGGTTATGCCTACATCCTTCTCTTAGGATGGAGTGTATAACTTTAATCCTAAGTGTTAAACCTTTAATTTGTTTAAACCTCTTAATCAAATCATCTTAATAATCACTAAGACTTCATCTTGTAACTTGGGCCTTACATTAGGGTTCTAATTTTTCCTTTATGGTTAAGAAGGACTAACCCTAGTGTTTAATGGACAAGTCCCCCTCAAGTTGTCTTACAAACCATAAAACTCATTTCTTGATCTCATCCCTTTAATTAAAATCCACTTAATAAAGGCTTGTTTTGTCATGAATTTAATCCCTAGTCATGGATTAAGTTGAGGTATCTTCCTCAGCTTAAGTGTGCTCATCTATTATCCTTCTATTAGGATAGTGTAATGAGTTCATTAATCCTTGATTATGGCTTAAACTCATTACTTAACACTAAACAAGAACCCAGAAACATCTAAATAATCATAGGTTAATGATCTTAATCCTACATCATCATGGAAATTAAGTTGAGATGCTTATCTCATACTTAAGTAGGCTCATTATCCCTAATCAGGGAGGATATAATGAGTCTACAAACCTTTAATTTAGGCTTAAGCTAATTAACTTATGACAAACTCCAAAAACAATAAAAGACTAAAAACACCAAAAACAAACAATAATCGTCTCCTTCGGGATTCTTTTCTCATCATCTTCATTCACAAATGAGAACTTGCTTCTTCCATCTAATGCAAGACAGTTAGCACGTGAGCCAGACAAGTCATACACTTGAGCATAGACAAGCAGGCAGTTCACAGTCAATTTATCTTTCTGTCTCTTTGAGTCGAACTACGGTGTTATGACTTCCTCATTGCACGAGAGGATACGTAGGCATAACTTAATTGTTATCAAACAAAAGTCTCTTTGTCTTCCCCCTCTTTCAGCATTCTCTTTTAAGCCTCAATCCTGAGCATTTCACTCCCCTTTTGCACTAACACTTGTATATTCTTTTTCCAGCTTTTGCACACAGATAACACATACACTGCCCCTCTAAACACAAACTTTCAAGCGTGGATCCCGTCAAGTACGACGGACAATCTGGGTGCTAATACCTTCCCAGGTTGTAACCAACCCCCTTTCTCAGTTTCTCTGGTTCGCAACCGTCTTATCCATATTTTCCCAGGTTTATGCAGCATTACCTTTCCTTCGGGATAAAAATGCCTAGCTGGAGACTCTATTCACTTTATTTCATTTTTCCCTTTCGCCGACCGTTTGCGTCTGTACCCTATCTGACCTGGTGTCTTTTCGGGGGAACGACAGCTTGGCGACTCCGCTGGGGACCCTTATATTGCAACCGGGGCTTCTGGTTCTTTTTGTGGGTTCTTCCTAGCGCTTGTTTAATTTGTGTTTAAGGGGGTGTTATATGTTATTTGTACTTATTTGTTTTCTTTATTTATTGCTTTCTGTGCAGCTTTATTTATTGCTTTCATTTACAGCTTTTACACATTTCATATTGTCATTATCATATGTGCTGGATCTGCTGTCTTCTTGGTGGGTGGGGATCATTGAGTGATTAAGGTCCTATACCGGGGACCTGAGTGACACATAGGCTAGAGTGGCTTCATATTCTTTCCCATTCCATTTCGGTCTGGTGCAGGAATATGAAACACGGTTCAGACATGGGTTTCTTCTTGAGAACTTTGTGCTACAGATTTCCTGTAGTACTAGGGCTATCTGGGAAGCCTGCTAAGTCTGGATGACCTTTTATGACCTTCAGCATCTGAGGTGAATTAGAGGAGGATCTTTTATGGTTATTGTAAACACTGTACCTCCGGGTTAGAAGTGTTTACACTTCTTATAACTGATCCAAGTCTGAGGACCCTTGTTCTAGAACAATACATGTGAGGGGGTTGGGATGTATACAGGTTTGCAGGAACCCTTGGCATCATCACACCCTGTTACTAGTGTCGCTTTAAGAATGCATCACTTTGGACAGTTCTTGTGAAACCCCAGATTTGTGACTCTTTATTTGAGTCCCCCACCTGGTTACTGGTTTCTAAGCCTCCATCCGGACTTATGAACACATGGACCTTATCAAGGCAGATCACAGATCCAACACTTGATCCCAAACCCTTTGCATATCATTCTACATACATCATTTTTTCATCATTTAACATTTGCCTATTTATTTTACAGGGTATCCACCATCTTATCTTTGGTTTGTTTTTGACCTGTTCAGCTGCTCAGACTTCTTCAGTTATCTTCTCCAGCATCATTAATCAGTTTGTCTTCATCAGAGACCCTTCTTCAGCACCTTCTCCAGTTATCTTCGTCAGTCTTTTTCAGTGGCCTTTATCAGTAGTTTCTCCTCAATTTCTTCACCAGCATCCTTTATCAGCATGGACACTTCCAGGAAGAGCAACATCACATACCACTTCTTTGAGCCTACCTTGACAGGCATCAGACAGATCCAGTCTCTCATCACTCCTGATCATGTCCCACTATTCAGAGAACATTATAGAGGCATATTGGACATGATCATGGACCTGGATGCATTCCAGAGGAGCATGATCCATACTTGCTTGCAGTTTTATGACCCCCCTCTCAGATGCTTCACATTCCCTGATTTTTAATTGGGACCTCTGCTAGAAGAATTTTCCATGTTGTTAGGTGTCCCCATCAGGAGAGGGATTCCTTTCAACCCTGAGATGGTTGCTCCCAGGAATGAAGACATAGCTAAGGCATTGCATTTAGAGCCTGCCCTCATTGATCAGAGCATGACCACCAAGGCTGGGGTTCCAGGCCTTCACTTGGATATCTTGATCTCCTAGGCTACCCTGTATGCTGCAATAGGGAAGTGGGATGTTGTTTGTGCTCTCTTGGCACTCAGTATATATGGAGTTATCTTGTTTGCAGACGAGCCAAAGTTTGTAAGCAAGAATGCTATTCACCTATTCTTGTTGAGGAACCCAGTTCCTACCTTGCTTGGAGACTTCTATTATTCAGTACACCAGAGGAATGAAAAATAAAGAGGAAGACTAGTCAGATACTGTGCTCCCCTCTATTACTGTTGGTTGCTAAGACACTTTCCGAAATTTGATACTTTCCTGAACCCTCATCATCCAAGGAACTGGGCTAAGAGATTGATTGCCTTTACATTAGAAGACATCAGATGGTGCACTCATAGCACCAAGGGCAAAGACATCATTACTAGCTGTGGGCAATATCCTAATGTGCCTTTGATTGGAGTAAAAGGTTGCATCAATTACAACCCTTTACTTTTTAAGAGACAATTGGGGTATGATTTGGTTCATCCTCCAAAAAGGAAAGACTTGACTGAGACCCTCTATTGTGAAATCCAGCACAACTCTGCTATTGTTAGACAGGCAGCCTGGGCCTGGGATAACATTCAGACTAAAGGGACAGCTATCCTTGGCAAGTGCAACAAGATTGCTTCAGCACAATATCTTGATTGGTCTTGTACCAGGGCACATATCACCTAGATGCCATTCACTTTAGAAGATGTACCTGGACCTTCAACAGTGCAACCTGCAGCCACTGTCAGTTTGGAAGAGTTTGAGAAACTGAAAGAAAGGAATACTCAGCTCTCTGAAGCCTTGAAGAAGACCCTCTGGGAGAGGAATGACAGCCGTCTAGATAATGAGAGGTTAGAGAAGCTCCGGATTGAGCACTTAACCAAGATTGAGAAGACGGGTGACTACATCAGAAAGGCTAGAGCAGGGGAGTTAGTACTGAATAATGCTTGCTTGGAAGCAAAGACTCAGAAGGCTAGGGCAGAGAATTACTTAGAGGAAACCCAGGCTAGGTCGATCAGGATCATCGAGGCCCGTGCACAAGAAGATCAAAGGACCCAAGCTAAGATTGAGCAACTAGAAGCTAGTGAGAAGAAGAATCAGAGGCATTATTAGCAGCACAAAAGGAGATCTCTGAGTTGAAACTCCGAGCGGGGTTGAAGAGGTCAAAGGATCAGGATAAGCATAAGAAGTTGACCAGTGCCATTGCTACAAGGAACCTCCTCATCAGGACTATCACAGAGCACCCAGTTGGTCCGATGACTGAGGCTCTCCTGAAGGAAGTCAGGGAGGATGACTTTGGATTAAATGTTTGATTTCCTTGTATTTGTATTTCCTTTTGCTTGTACTTTTGATTTTGTTGATGTATTTTAACCCACCATGGGAATATTGTTGTAATCAAACTATGTATCTTCACTCTTTGTAATATATATGGTTTGTATTATTTTTGGTGGGCTGTATCTCTCTCTGCAACATCATCAACATTTCCTCGAGGTCTGGAAAGGTCAAAACCAAAGAACCAAACCAGATACCCTTGGAAGACAAATAGGCATCCTACATTTCATACTAACATTCTCTTTGTTTTGTAGGTTTTTGTTTTATTGTTGTTTCTCACTTTGTTGTGATTTCAGGAAACATTGCTTGCGGAAGAGTGTTCCATGTCAACAGAATACACCGGTACCCGACAAGAAACAACCTTCCGGGGCTACAGATTGATCAAGTTCAACAAGACCTGAATGAAGTGAGGGCCCAAATGGCCAATGAAAGGGTTGAGATGAGAAATCAAATGACTCAATTCATGACAGTGATGACTGGTCTAGCTCAGAGCCAGGAAAGACTGAGGGAGTTGGTTGAGCGAAAAACTCCTGAGGAACACCATCCAGGTATAGGAGGTACCAGTAACAACGATCACGTGCAACCTCGCACTGATCCACCAGAGTTTGGATCTTATCTGAACCCGGACGTTAATGCCATAAGAAATACCCAGGGTAACACTACTGGAGGAAGGGTCTTGCAGGAGGATCCTCAAGAAGAACAGTTCACAGTGGTTGGGGATGGAGATGAGGTTTACGACCGTCGGTTGGATGAAATTGCAGAGAAACTGAGGTCTCTTGAATCCCAAAACTCTCTAGGTTTTGATGTCATGGACATGGGATTGGTGTAAGGGGTGAGAATTCCTCACAAGTTCAAACCCCCGTGTTTTGAAAGATATAATGGCACATCCTGCCCACGTATCCACCTTCAGTCTTTCCTAGGAAGATTGAAAGCCTACACCATGGACGAGAAGCTGTGGATGTTTTACTTTGAGGATAGCTTGACACGGGCATCCCGAGAAAGGTACTCCCACTTGACCAGAGCCACAATAAGAAACTGGAAAGACTTGGCTGAAGCTTTCATCCGTCAGTATCAATATAATCTAGACATGGCTCCAAACAGGACCCTTTCAATGGGAATGTCTCAGTCTTCCCGTGAAAGCTTTAGAGAGTATGCCCAAAGGTGGAGGCAACTGGCTGCTGTCGTTCAACCCCCAATGTCTGAAAGGGAGATGGCAGACATGTTCATGAATACTCTCCAGGGTACCTACATTGACAGATTGGCTGCATTTTCTTCCACCAGCTTTGCAGATGTGGTGATAGCTAGGGAAAGAATAGAGAACCTACTAAAGATGGGAAAGATCTCCGACAACGGTGCAAGTTCAAGCAGTGCAAGGAAGCCATTTGCTGGGCCCCGTAGATCTGGAGAAACAAACTCTGTACACATGGGAAGAGGGAGACCCCAATATCTGCCCAGATCAGTTTCTGCTATTATTATTCCTACTCCACCTCCTCAGTATACTCAACAACCACAACACTTTCTGCAACAACCACAATTTCCTCAACATAGATCTTACAACAACAATAACAACAATCAACAACAACTCCCTTTTCAACAGCGGCCATCTCAGATCAACAGGGTGGTTGACCCTATTCCAGTGCCATATGCTACACTGCTGCCACAACTCCTAAAGCTCAATCTTGTTGAGTTGAGGACATTGGCTCCACTTGATCCTCAGAACCTTCCAAGAAACTACGATGTCAACGCTAGGTGTGTTTTTCATTCCAACGCACCTGGTCACTCTACGGAAAAATGCAGGGCTCTGCATATGAAGGTCCAGGATCTGGTAGATTCAAAGGCCCTGAACTTTGCACCTCCTCCCAATGTCATGAAAAATCCTATGCCAAGCCACAGTGGACCAAGGATTAATGCTATAGAGGAAGGCTCACCCATGATTCCCATTGAAGATATTGCAAGTATTCAGACACCTCTAGCAAAGGTTAAAGCCCAGCTTTTGAAATGCCAAGTGTTTCCAGGTTGTGAGTCCTGTTGTGAATCTTGCAAGGTTTCCGACAACGGGTGTGCAAGCTTGAGGAATGGCATCAATGGCTTGATTAAAGAAGGCATTCTGCAAATAACAACAACCGCTTCTAAAACACCAGCAGCCCCTTTTACAGCAATAAATGATTCTTCTACAATTACAACAACGATTGTTCCTACTGATTCATCTACAACTTCAGCAACCATTTCTTCCTTCACTTCAACAAACAACAGTTCCATTTCATTTCCTTCTAAAACTCCAGCAACCACCAACAATGATGTCTCCACAGTTACTATTTATTATGACCCGACAACGGTCCTGAATTCCAGCAACTTTCAACAATCTCAACAACAGTTTCAATCAAGCTTCAACTCACTACCACCAACATCCACCAGAAGTCCTGTCTCTATCTTCTATGATCCACAGACAATAACGGTCCCAACTTCTGCTGCAGTGATCCCAGTCACCATCACGGTGCCCGGGCCAATTCCATATGATAAAGACAGTGTTGTACCATGGCATTATGGTGCTGACCTTTACTGCAATGGAGAAAAAGTCCTTCTTGACTCTTCAGTTCCTACTCCCCAAGTGGATAATGTCGAGGGAGGCTGAGGCTTCACCCGAAGCGGACGCCTCTTCGCGTCACAAGCTCCAAGAACCAATACTGAGGCAGAGGCTGCTGCCAAAGCCAAAGGAAAAAGTGTGATACCTGAAGAATCTGCACCAAAAGAGACTCATAAATCATCCATCGATCAGGATGTGGATGAATTTATAAGGATAATTAAGAGAAGTGACTATAAAGTTATGGATCAGCTCCACCAGACTCCTTCTAAGATCTCTATACTATCCCTGCTGTTGTGTTCCGAAGCCCATCGGGATGCACTACTCAAAGTTCTGCACGTTGCCTATGTGCCAGAAGAGATCACAGTGAATCAGCTGGAAACAGTGGTGTCTAACGTCAATACTAGTCATGGGCTAGGTTTCACTGATGCTGATTTGACCACAGAAGGACGTCAACACAAAAAAGCTTTGCACATAAACCTGGAGTGCAAAGGAGCTGTACTATCTCATGTTCTTATGGACAATGGGTCCTCACTCATTGTCCTACCCAAGAAGGCTCATGTCAAGCTCGAATATGATGGAATATCTCTCCGACCAAGCAACCTTATGGTCAGGGCTTTTGATGGCTCCAAGAGATCTGTTCTTGGAGAGGTGGAACTACCAGTGATCATCGGTCTGCAAGTCTTTAAGACCACTTTCTATGTGATGGACATTCAACCGGCCTACAGCTGTCTGTTGGGTCGACCATGGATTCACGCTGCAGGCGCAGTAACGTCGACCCTTCACCAGAAATTGAAATATGAGTGGGAAGGACAGATTATCACCATCTGTGGTGAAGAGGTCATTTTTGTTAGCCATCTGGCTACATATAAATACATTGAGATGGATGGTGAAATCCATGAAACTATGAGCCAAGGGTTCGAGGCCCTGAATGTCAATGAGGCGACGACTGAAGTATTTGCTGCATCCCAGGAGGATAGGATGGGTACTTCAATTGTCTCCTATCAGCAAGCCCAGAAGGTTGTTGAAGATGGTAATGCCCAAGGTTGGGGCAAGTTGCTGCCGGTGGAAAAGAAGGAGGACAAATTCAGTTTGGGTTACAAACCATTCCGACAAGATCAATCAGAGGCTGCTAAAGAGCCCAAGTTCATCAGTAGGGGGATGCTCACCCCAGATGTTGTTAACAACCTGGAAGACGAGGCGGAAAGCGACCGCAACCTGGAGAGCTGGATACGTCCAAGGATCCCGGGGCACCAAGTCCTTAACTGGTCTTCCCAGGAAATTATAAGGGTTACTCCTGCAGAGTAATTATTATTTCCTTCTTTTTTTTAAGCATGCATCAAGTCCTGCATCATGCCCAAGATGTCAGGACTCATTTTGTAATAGGGCCATATTGTAATTTTGTGCAAATGGATTAATCAATGAATATCGGACATCTTTTGCAAACGAGTCTCTTTTTCGCTCACTGTCTTTTCATTTTTCACTTTTGTACAAAACAATAAAATGGCAATGCTTTCAAAATATATAACTTCATTTTCACTTTTCTAAACAAGATTAAAATTGATCACTAAAACGAACCAATCTCAACCCTTGCAGAGATTACCCTCCAGATTGCACCGACAACAACACTGCTATGACCTTGTATGACTTCGACAATCCAATTAATCAAGCTGATGAAGGGGTTGAAGAAGACTATGAGTTACCTGAAGAGTTAGCCAGATTGTTGAGGCAAGAAGAGAAAGTGATTACTCCTCATCATGATGAGGTTGAAACAATTAATCTTGGTACCAAAGAGGATTTGAAAGAGGTGAAGATTGGGGCCGGTTTGCAAGCTTCGGTAAAAGAACAACTCATTGACATGCTTCGGGAATACATCGACGTCTTTGCCTGGTCCTATCAAGACATGCCAGGTCTAGATACGAATATTGTTATGCACAAGCTGCCTTTGAAAGAAGATTTCCCTCCAGTTAAATAGAAGCTATGTCGTACTCGTCCGGATATGGCCATGAAGATAAAGGAAGAAGTACAAAAACAGTGGGATGTCTGATTCCTTGCTGTAACTAGTTACCCGCCGTGGGTTGCTAATATTGTACCAGTGCCTAAGAAGGATGGCAAATTACGTATGTGTGTGGATTACCGGGACCTGAATAGAGCTAGCCCGAAGGATGATTTCCCTATACCTCACATTGATGTATTGGTCGACAACACAGCTCAGTTCTCGGTATTTTCTTTCATGGATGGGTTTTCCAGGTATAATCAGATCAGAATGTCACCCGAAGACATGGAGAAAACAACCTTCATCACACTGTGGGGCACATTTTGTTACAAGGTAATGCCTTTCGGACTGAAGAATGCCGGTGCCACTTATCAACGGGCTATGGTGACATTATTCCACGACATGATACACAAAGAAATTGAATGTTACGTGGATGATATGATAGCCAAGTCCCTCACTGAAAAAGATCATCTGGTAAATCTGCTAAAGTTGTTCAAGCGCCTGAGAAAGTATCAGCTGAAGTTAAACCCCAACAAATGCACATTCGGGGTGTGTTCCGGTAAGCTGCTGGGATTTATCGTAAGTGAAAAAGGAATTGAAGTTGATCCTGACAAGGTCAAAGCCATTCAGGAGATGCCTACACCTAGGACTGAAAAAGAAGTTCGAGGGTTCTTGGGTAGATTGAACTACATATCAAGGTTCATATCTCACCTCACAGCAACTTGTGAATCCTTGTTCAAATTGTTAAGAAAGGAACAAACGGTCAGGTGGAACGAAGATTGTCAGAAGGCTTTTGACAAGATCAAGGAGTATTTACAAGAACCTCTAATCCTTATGCCTCCAATTGAAGGAAGACCTCTAATAATGTACCTGACAGTATTAAAAGGATCAATGAGGTGTGTATTGGGCCAGCATGACGAGTCTGGTCGAAAAGAGTATGCAATATACTACCTAAGCAAAAATTTTACCGACTGTGAACAACTTTATTCATTGCTCGAGAAAACTTGTTGTGCTTTAGCGTGGGCTGCTCACAGACTAAGACAATATATGTTGACCCACACTACCTTGTTGATCTCAAAAATGGATCCAGTCAAGTACATATTTGAGAAGCCAACACTTACCGAAAGGGTTGCAAGATGGAAAATGATTCTGACAGAGTATGACATTCAGTACACATCTCAAAAGGCCATCAAGGGTTGTGTGATGTCTGACTATCTAGCTGAGCAACCCATTGATGATTACCAGCCTATGAGATTTGACTTCCCTGATGAAGACATCATGTACCTAAAAGAAAAAGATCATGAAGAGCCCGTTCACACTGAAGGGCCTGACCCAGAAGAAGAATGGACAATGATGTTTGATGGGGCTGTCAATATGAATGGTCGTGGAGTTGGCGTAGTGCTCATTACACCTAAAGGAGTTCATATGCCTTTCTCGGCAAAACTCACCTTTGCTTGCACTAACAACGAAGCTGAATACGAAGCATGTATCATGGGTCTTGAGGAAGCCATTGACCTCAGGATCAAGACATTAACTGTATTCGGAGATTCAGCTTTGGTAATCAATCAGACTAATGGCAAATGGTACACTCACAAAGAGCATCTGATTCCATACCGTGACTATACGAGGAGATTATTGACTTTCTTAACAATAGTCAAATTTGAGTACATCCCTCGAGACGAAAATCAGTTCGCAGATACTTTGGCTACCATTTCCTCCATGATCAAGGTTCAAACTGCAAATTATGTGCCTCGAATTTCGGTATCCATACTAGACCGACCAGCACACGTATTCTCCATGGACATTACTAAAGATGACAAGCCTTGGTTTCATGACATCAAATGCTTCTTAGAGGATCAAACATACCCACTTGGGGCATCATCCAATGATAAGAAGACATTAAGAAGGTTGGCCGACAGTTTCTTCCTTAATGCCAATGGTTCATTATACAAGCGAAACCTTGATATGGTTATGCTCAGATGTGTTGATAAGAAAAGAGGCAGACTTGCTAATGTACGAGGTGCATGAAGGATCTTTCGGTACCCATGTTGGAGGACATGTAATGATTAAGAAATTACTAAGATCAGGTTACTAATGGATCACAATGGATGCAGACTGTTGTGCCTATGCCAGAAAGTGCCACAAATGATATATCTATGCAGATAAAGTGCATGTGCCTCCAAATCCTTTGAATGTGATGTCTTCACCTTGGCCTTTTGCCATGTGGGGCATTGACATGATTGGAAAGATCGAACCGACTGCTTCAAATGGCCACAGATTCATCCTGGTAGCCATTGATTACTTCACCAAGTGGGTTGAAGCAGCTTCCTATGCAAACATCACCAGACAAGTGGTAGCCAGATTCCTGAAAAGAGACATCATCTGTCGATATGGAGTACCCAAGCGAATCATTACTGATAATGGTTCTAATTTGAACAACAAAATGATGGCAGAACTGTGCCGGGACTTCAAAATTCAACATCACAACTCTTCTCCTTACAGGCCAAAGATGAATGGCGATGTTGAGGCAGCTAACTAAAACATCAAGAAGATTGTGCAGAAGATGGGTATTACTTACAAAGACTGACATGAAATGCTACCATTTGCCCTGCATGGGTATCGAACCTCAATCAGAATGTCTACTGGGGCAACACCTTATCAGCTTGTGTATGGTATGGAGGCAGTCCTACCTGTTGAAGTTGAGCTACCCTCCTTACGGGTAATGATGGATGTGAAGCTGGACGAAGAAGAATGGATCCGGTCTCGGTACAATCAACTAAATTTGATCGAAGAGAAGAGATTAGCTGCAATCTGTCATGGGCAGTTATATCAGAAAAGGATGAAGAAAGCCTTCGATCAGAAAGTCAGGCTTCGGGAATACCAAGTGGGAGATCTTGTGCTGAAAAGACTTCTTCCTCCTCATACAGACCACAGGGGCAAGTGGACTCCAAATTACGATGGCCCATTCATAGTAAAAAAGGTTTTCTCTGGTGTAGCACTAATGTTCACTACTATGGATGGTAAAGATTTCTTATCCCCTGTGAATTCAGATGCAGTTAAAAAATACTTCGCATAAAATGACCCGTTGGACATAAAAACAGAATGTAAGTCCAGGCAAAAATAGGGCATCCCGGCGAGTCAAAAACAGAATAAAAGACTCGGGCAAAAATAAGGGAAAATTGAAAAAATGTACACCCGCTGAGTTGAAAAGCCGCATTGGACAACTCAGGCAAAAAAGGGTATCCCGGTGGATCGAAAACCCGAAAGGGCGATCCACGCAAAATCAGGGAATAAGCGAACAACTGCATTCTGAATTCGTCTGTATCATTCACAATGTGGCAAGCTCCGAAAGGATAAAGCATCAGTCAGAATCAACCTCCTTCAGAAAGCAAGATAAGAAGAACGTCAAGGTTATACAGGTCATAACAAAGGAAGCTCACCGGAACGTCGTCAACATTGCCAACAATTTTATTTTCCCAATTTATAGCAATCTCCTCATTCCAGGGGATTTGTTTCTTTGACTGTATTTGCCAATTCAGGGCACCCTAGATTAATAAAATCAGATTTTCAGTCACACCTCTTATTGTACATTTTTTTTTCGTTTGCAAAACGTCTAGTATTCATGATATGATACTTGCATAAAACAAATGAGCCATTCTTAATAAAATGCTTGCGGGAAATATATTTACTTTCAGGAATATCTAACTCCTATGACGGAATCTGGTAAGGGATACCTCGAGATATTTGTGCGCTTCTTTTGTCTTAACAGGTTGTAGGTATTCAATACGCAACCTGGGGCATATCAAGCATCGCATCCCCAACATACCTCCTCCCCAAGCAGTATCTGAAATGCTTTTCCCCAGCAAAGTTGTCAAAACTTCCTTATCCCCAGCACAGGTCTATTCAACAGGAGCTTCCCCAGCTGAGACCCCCACCAGAGTGCCAGATCTCATCCTCAGCAAGGATAAAAGAACAGAATCTCCCCACAGAGTCTCCAGCCTCTCCCCGGAAGAGCAATGCCTGAAACTCTTACACAATAAAGTGACGAAAGTTTCCTTCTCCCCAGCTGAGTTCTCCTTCCGGATAGGCCTATCAACGATCTATTTCCCCAAGCAAAGTTATATCTACTAACAGATCTACCAATGATCTCTTCCCCCAGCTGGGATATCCCTCCAAGCAGATCAGCCAGAGATCTTTTCTTCAGCAGGATCCGAATCCCGGATTGTTTCCTCTTTTACATAATCATAGAATTTGCATCATATTCACCAAATAAGCGTAGCATGCCGTCTAATACGGAGCATTACGGCAAAAATCAAACATTTTGCATGATCACAAGTCAGGTTCGAGCCAGTCACCTGCAAATACCATCAGTATTTCATCAACAATATGTAAAGCTCACATCCCCTGCAAATAAAAGCCAAAGCGTCCCCTTTTCACTCTCCAACACAAATGCCCGTTTGTATATACTCTTTCGACACTCGTCTGTGTCATATTATCCCCCCGTAGATAAGCCAAAACATCCTTTTTGCATTCAGAAACCTATACATACCCTTTTGACACTCGTCCGTGTCACCTTTCCCCAACACTTATTGCCAATCAAACACTTATTTATAACACACTCCTTTCGACACTCGTTCGTGTCATCCTATTCCCACAGGTCGCCGGAAAACCATTTACACTCTCACATACAAATATTTGTTCATAATTTATATATATTTGACACTTGTCCGTGTCATACTTTCCCCAACAAGATTGAACACTCGTCCGTGTCTTGCTCATACTTCACAATATTCACTCATACTTATACAGAAGTCTCTGGTACACATCTGTATTTGGTATATATTATTTCCCACAGATTCGACACTCGTCTGTGTCCTTTGTAAACTAGTTGGTACTCGTCCGTATCATCATCTCTGAACACGCGTCAGCGTTTGTTTCTACCGATACTCGTCCATATCATGGTCTTAAGGATGCTCGTCCGCATCTTTAATCTATACACAGCGCAAAACACTTATACCTTTTATTCTGGAAAGTGTAAACACTTGTCCGTGTTTATCATTCCCCAACAGAACAACTTTTCTCTCATCCGACATTCGTCCTATGTCGTGATGCTTTCGGCAGCCGTACCCTGCCAGGTGATCGTCCTTCACCTTTGGATGACCGTCCCTCATCCTTTCCTCTAGCGAAGTCTCCATTATTGGAACCCTTTTCTATCCGACATCTGTCCTATGTTGTGATATTTTAGCAGCCGTCCCCTGCTAGGTGATCGTCCTTCACCTTTTGATGATCGTCCTTCATCATTTTATCTGATGGTCGTCCCCATCGGTTATCTTGTTATCCGACATTCATCCTATGTCGTGATAAACCCCGAGAGCAGCCATACCCTGCTAGGTGATCGTCCTTCACCTTTTGTTGACCGTCCCTCATCATTTTATCCGATGGCCGTCCCCATCGTTGATCTTGTTATCCGACATTCGTCCTATGTCGTGATAAACCCCTAGAGCAGCCGTACCCTGCTAGGTGATCGTCCTTCAACTCTTGATGATCGTCCTTCATCATTTTATCCGATGACCGTCCCTATCGGCGACCTTTTATATCCGACATTCGTCATATGTCGTGATAAAGAGCAGTCGTCCCCTGCTAGGTGATCGTCCTTCACCTTTGATGATTGTCCCTCATCATTATTTCATTTATTCTTTAACCCGATGGCCGTCCCCATTGTTGTTTACCTTACTTTGCAAACCTGATGGCCGTCCCCATCATTGACTTTACTTCAATCCCCAAAGAATCTTACTTCCTTACCTGATGGCCATCCCCATCGTGGTATCTTTACCTTTCCCCAGCTTGTCGGTCGTCCCCGTCATTGCTTTATTTACCGATTTATCCCCAGCAGTCGTCCTTTGCTCGATGGTCGTCTTCCGTCGCCCGCATTTTAATAATCATACTATATTGTCTTTTACAATTTATATCCCTTTTCTTCTTCTCCCTAGTGAGTGCAAATTCTGGACTGTCTTTGGTATTCAACCACAAGTTATCTTGTTTGTCTGTTAAGCCAGGCGCTTACATCCTGCACAACTAACTCATGTTTGAATAGGGGAAGCTGTAAACACCCCAAATTTGCCCTCACTAATTTTACACCATGGCTT
Source organism: Lathyrus aphaca (assembly GCA_963966055.1). NCBI lineage: Eukaryota > Viridiplantae > Streptophyta > Magnoliopsida > Fabales > Fabaceae > Lathyrus > Lathyrus aphaca. Next base: position 452,390,151 of record OZ014520.1, read on the forward strand.
GTGATCTTTCATTTGATGCATAAACATAAGCATACCATCTCATATTGCATTTTTGTTCCCCTGCATAGTTCAAGTTCATCTGCATCTAGGGTTTGTGATCTGAGCAATCCAAGGATCCATCTGAGCCACTCCAAAGGCCTCCATTTGTTCCAAGAGGGTCCATGTGTGTTCGACCATCATATTATATCCCTCAAAGTTCAAGGAAGTCAAGAAATCACAAGAACTGGCAAGACATGGAAACAGAGCTAGGGTTTTCACTACACAGATGACCAAAATTAGGGTTTTGGTTTCAGGGGCCTTAAATCAAAATTTTTGGGCCATTCTTGTTTCTAATGTTCTTAAGATGTTATAAGGATCATATGTACCAAGATTAATGGAGAAATTCATTGTGGAAGTCATCTGTTCATTGGGTAACTTCTTGAGCAAGTTAGAGCAAAATCAGGGCATCTGAGGCCCCCAACAATGGAACCAAAGGGGTATTTTCATCAAATTGAAGTTATATGATCTTTATTTGATCATTGAAGTGCTTGGAAGTTCACAAAATTTAAGAAATTTGAGCTAAACCAAAAGTTGCCAAAAATGGAAATGACTTGTAATGGAAACTTTCCATTTTGGGAAAGTTCTTCAACCTCCTCTTTCTCAACCAAAAATGCTTCAAATGAAAAATTATTGGTCATGAAAGTTGTAGATTAGGTCTTTCCCTTTTCAAAAAGTACAAAAACATGTTCTAATTCATTATATAACTCAAGTTATAATCCTTCAAAGTTGGCAAAAATCCGATAATTTTCAAGAATACACCAAAGAGGATTTTTTTTGCAAAACCACTTGCCAAGCCATTTCATGACCTCTAATGCATCTCTAAACATCATACCATCATAGTAAAACTCATTTTGATCATAATTGGCCCAAGAATCATACACTTTCATGCCTTGAACTTCAAGAAATCTTAAAAGGGCCAAAGTTCCTCAAATTTGCAAAATGGTACAAAACTTCCCACACACTTGCATCAAAACACCAAATCTGTTTCTATAGCTTCCCTTGATCTCTGCTGAGCCAAGCCATGCCCAAATCCAGACCTGCCATGTGCCCATACCTCAAGTACAACCAACCTTGACTTTTTGCAAATCACCCCATACCAATCAGCATAGGCCACACCAACTATTCTGACCTATCACAGCTTCACATACATGCTTCAAGGGATTCATTTTCATACACACACAAGCCTGCAAGCTCCCATACATTCAGATTGCAAAAATCCCTCTCAAACTTCATTTCTTCAAAATTCATAAACCAGCCATCAAAACTTCAAACAAACTTCACTAATCATCTCCATACACTCTCTAGATCATTTCCCAACCATTAAACAAGCTTGAAACCTCAAGAATCCAAAACACGATTTCACTCACCCCTGAATTGAAACGTTCAAAACACTCCATATAAACTTGTTCCAAGCATTCCAAAAGCATAAGGGGATCAAGGGGAGTGGAAAAGCATCAAAGAAGTGGTCAGAAAGCTCTAGTTTCGAAAGCTCCAGCTCAGGTATCATCAAGAACTTTTTTTCCAGAACTTGTTTTTTAAGTTACTAATTGATTCTATGTGATATGCTGATCATCATGATGCCTTAATTTTTGAAAATGGTTAAGAAATGAGGATTTCATGAGCTTCTGAAAGTTTTGACCTAAAAATGTTCTTCTTCGATTCTTCATTTTGATGCATGAGAAATTGTTTTTGTTACTGGATTTGTGTTCTATGGTGTTAGAGGATTGATTCTGGAGCTTTAGGGTCTTGGGGATGCGTTTTGAGTGTTTCAGGTGAGGGGGATGACCGGAGAAGACGACCGGAGCATTGTTCTGGCCGTCTGAGGTTAATTAGGGTTTAATTAGGGTTTAGGTTGAGTTTGAATGTCATCCCTAGGATCATGCTTCCCGCGCGTGTTTGGACGGATGAGATTGGTCATTAAGCTTTAATTAGGATTAATTGAATTAATTAATTGAAATTAGGTCAGAAGCAATCCCAGCCCTTGGTCTGCGCGCTAGTCAACCCATTTCCCTCAACTTTGAATCTGGTCCATCAGATTGTCATACTTTCCATTTTAATTCCATTTTTATTTTATTTTTATTTATCTATCTTGCATAATTATTTTAAAATACTTAGAAAAATCCCAAAAATATTTCCTTTTGCATTTTTATTCCAAATATTTTTCTTAATCAGAAAATAATTTTTATTTTATTTTTTGCATAAAAATTTTATTTTTAAAATATTTAAATGTTTATTTTAGTTAATTAATTGAGTTTAATTAATTAAAATACAATTTAAGTTTCTAAAAATCATGAATCATCCCTTTGTATTTAGAAACATTTTCAAACTCTTCACACAAATTTCTTTATGTAAACACCCCAAATTTGCCCTCACCCATTCACACCATAGCTTGTGATATTTTCATATGCATAAACTCAATCATACCATCTCATATTACATTTTTGATTCACTGCATTGGTTCTAGGTCATCTGCATCTAGGGTTTGTGATCTGAGCAATCCAAGAGCTTTTTGAGCCACTCCAAAGGTCATCAATCACTTCAAAGGGGTCCATGTATGTTCAAGTATCATATTATATCCTCTCAAAGTCAAGAATGTCAAAGAATCACAAGAACTGAGAATGACATGGAGGCAGAGCCAGGTTTGACTGCACAGTTGACCCAGAATTAGGGTTTTGGTTTCAAAGGCCATAACTCCAATTTTTTTTGGTCATTCTTGTTTCTATTGGTATCTATATGGTATAGGGAGTATGCATATCAATTTTCATGAAGAAATTCCATGGGGAAGTCATCTGATCAAGAGTTGACTTTTCAAGCAAGTCAGTGCAAAATCAGGGCATCTGAGGCCCCCAATGACCCAACCAAGGGGTGTTCTTCATCATTTTGATTGTATATGATCTTTATTTGATCATGGAAGATGTTGGAAGTTCACAAAATTTAAGAATTTCAAGTCTTTTGCAAAGTTGACTTTTTGGGCAAGTTTGACTTTTAATGAAATTGTCATTTTAGGCAACTTTTTCAACCTTTACTTTTTGATTCAAAAGAGCTTCAAATGAAAAAACTTTGGTCATGAAAGTTGTAGAATGGATCATTCCCTTTTCAAAAAGTACAAGAACATGACCTAATTCATTTTGGATCAAAAGTTATGACTTGTCAAAGTTAGCAAAAATCACAAAATTTCAAAGTTTCCACCAAAGAGGCATTTTGCAAAATGACTTGATCAAGTGTTCTAAAGATATCAAATGCACTTCTAATCTTCATACAAACATGTACCAAGACCTAAAAGTCAGTTTGCATCAAAGAAGCATCACATTTCATGCCTTGAATCTCAAGAATTCACAAAGGGACCAAAACTTGTGAAATTTGCAAAACACATCATAAACTTTATGCAACTTGCTGAATCATCTCAAATCAAGTTCCATGGTTCTCCCTAAACACAGCTGAACACAACCATGCTCCTGTCCTAGCCTGCCACTTGCCCATACCTCCAAGTACAACTTGCTTGACTTTTTGCAACTTGAAGCCATACCAATCCCACAGTGACACAACCACTATCTGCCCAATCCAGACTTTACAAACACATCCCAAGGCTTCATTTTCATAGGATACACAAGGCTGAAACCTCCCACAAGACAGGATTCACAAAATCTCTCCAACTTGCATTTTCCTTCGAAACACTCTCCACAAGCCTCAAACACAAAAACAAACTTCATAAACAAACTCAACACACCTTCCTGGTCACAAAGCACCCTTCACCACAGCCTGAAAGCCATTAAATCAAAGACACGATCATCACCTGCCCTTGAACAGAACTCAAGAAAACTCTCAAACCAGCCATTGCAAACTTCAAACAAACCTTGCAAGCTTCTTAGGAGGATCAGTGGAGTAGATTTGAGCCAAAGAAACAGCCTAAAAGCTCTGGAATCGAAAGCTCCATCTCAGGTATCATCCAAGAACTTTTTTCCAGAACTTGTCTTTTGAGTTACAAATTGATTCTATGTGATGTGCTGATCATTTTAAGCTTTGAATCATTGAAAATGGTTGCGTGTGTAGAATGTATTTGATCTCTGAAACTTTTGTGTTGTTTTCCGTTTTGATTCGTGCCTCATGATTCAGTGGAAATGAATGGATTTTAGGGTGGGGTTTAGGTTTAGTGATGATTAATGGTTGATTCTGGAGAGTTTGGCACGTTTTCATGGCATATTGAGAGAGATTGAAAGATGAGATAGCCGGAGAAGACGACCGGAACAGTGTTCCGGTCGCCTGAGAGTGATTAGGGCATGGATTAGGGTTTAATCTTTAATTAGCGAAATTTGAATATGGGCCGTCCAGATGCGCGCCAGGTCCACTCCCGCGCGTGTGAATTTGAATCTGGGCCCTTAGATGCGCATATTTTTCTTTTTTCAGTTTAAATTCATTTTATTTTTCATTTTATTTCATTTAATTTCTCCATTTAATTTAAAATAGCAAAACCATTTTAAAAATTCTGAAATTTTTTATACAAACTTTTATGTAATTTCAGAAACCAAAAACATTTTTATTTTTATTTTTTACATTTAAAAATATTTTTAAATCATTTAAAAGTTTATTTTTAATTAATTAATGAGAATTAATTAATTAAAAATACTTTTAGGTATTTAAAAATCACCAAAAAATCCATGAAACCTTCATAATCATTTAGAAACATTGTCCAACCCTCAAACCAAATTTCTTTTTTGATCTTGATGTCTTTTGAGAATTTTTCATGGAATTAAAATCATTTCAAGGCATTATTTTGATCCAAAATTCAAAAAAATCATTTATGCCTAACCATTGAGAGTTGGACTTTGATTCTTCTTGCATTGCATTTTGTTTAGCATGTAGTTTGTGAGATTAAATTGGCATGATTTGATCTTTCATTTTCAATTTGTTTGACATTTTTCTTGTTAAGGTACCCCTAAACCCTAGAAATTTTAGGAAATTCATAACTTGCATTAGGTTAAGAGTTGGAACCTCTCCTTTGGGCAGTGAGTTAGTATAGGTTTAGGGTTCCTTTGAGTGCATTTTCAATTTTTTATCTTGATGTTTGCTTCTGATTTTGGTTTTTGTTTGATGCATTGATCATAAACCCTAATTTGGGCTTCCATATGCATCCATCTTGCATTTGCTTGCATACCTTGACTTGCCATAGCATTTTGTGCATCCATTTGATTCATTTGACATCTTAAGACATATTGAAAGCATGTTTGATCATTGCATCTTGCATTTTGCCATGTTGTATGTCATTTGCATCTCATAACTTGTCATGTATGTTCATGGTTCTTAACTTGCCCCATTTGCATCCATAAGTTTGTATGATCATCCCCATGTGTTGTTTCATGTTTGCATCATCTCATAGCATCATTATCATCTCATATATGCTTCTGGTTTTGATTTACATCATGCCATTTCATTTCATTTTGCATTGCATTGCATTTCTTTCACTAACTTTTCAGGTGGTAAGCAACTTTGAGAAGTGAATTTGCCTTCACTTCTCACATTTTCTTTTCATCTCTTTTATGCATCCATGCTGCATTTTGTTATGTGTTTGAGATTGAGCTTGCCCATTCTTTTTCTTCTTACTTTCTTTCCTTAAGTGACTTGTCTTCTTAAGTGAAGCAAGTTACTTTGCTTCTCTTGGCTCCTTTTCATCTGCTTCCTGGTGGTTCTTCTGAAGTTCTCTCTTGTTAAACCTCACAAACCTTAGGAACAACCAAGCATGACAATGATTAGGGTTTTGATTAGTCCCCCTTTTAGATTTTACCTTTGTGTCTCATTGAGTCTTCTCTTCTCATCTCATAATCAGGGACTAAACCCTAAAGGTTTTAAGGCTTTGTGCTTAAGCTTATGCCTGCATCCTTCTATTAGGATGGAGTGTATAACTTTAATCCTAAGTGTTAAACCCTTAATGTGTTTAACTCCTTTAATCAATCCACATAATAATCATCAAGACATCACACTTGTAACTTGGGCCTTGCATTAGGGTTCTATTTCTTCCTTAAGAAGGACTAACCCTAGTGTTAATGGACAAGTCCCCCTCAAGTTGTCTTACAAACCCTAAAAGTCACTTCATCATCATATCATTAAATAAAATCCACTTAATCAAAGGCTTGTTTTGTCATGAGTTTAATCCCTAATCATGGATTAAGTTGAGGAGCATTCCTCAGCTTAAACATTCTCATCTGTTATCCTTCTATTAGGATGGTGTAATGAGTCTGTTTAATCTTTGATTATGGCTTAACCTCATTACTTAACACTAAACAAAAACCACAAAAACATCTAAATAATCACAAGTAGGTTAATGATCTTAATCCTACACCATGGTGATTAAGTGTGAGAAGCTGACTTCACACTTAAGGTATTCTCATTACCCCTAATCAGAGGGAAGATGTGATGAGTTTACTAAATCCATTGGTTTAGGCTTAAGCTCATTTTCTTATGACAAACTCTCAAAAGCAATAAAAGACTGAAAACACAAAAACAAACAATAATCGTCTCCTCCGGGATTCTTTTCTCATCTTACTCACTCACAAACGAGAACTTGCTTCTTCCGTCTAATGCAAGACAGTTTGCACCTGAGCCAGACAAGTCATACACTTGAGCATAGACAAGTAAGCAGTTCATCAGTCAATTTATCTTTCAGTCTCTTTGGGTCGAACTACGGTGTTCTGACTTCCTCATTGCTCGAGAGGATACGTAGGCATAACTTAACAGTTATCGAACAAAAGTCTCTGTATATTCCCCCTCCTTCCAGCATCATTCTCTTAACCTCATGATCTTGAGTATCTTATTCCTGTTCCTACACTGACACTTCATTTATACACTTCACTTCTCTTACACTGACACCTGTACATCCTTTTCCAGCTCTTTTGCACACAAATTGCACTGACTCTACCCCTTTGAAACACAAATCTTTTAAGCGTGGATCCCGTCGAGTACGACGGACAATCTGGGTGCTAATACCTTCCCAGGTTGTAACCAACCCCCTTTCTCAGTCTCTCTGGTTCGCAACCGTCTTATCCATATCTTTCTAGGTCTATGCAGCATTGCCTTTCCTCCGGGATAAAAATGCCTAGCTGGCGACTCTATTCATTTCCTGTGAGTTCACTCCTGTGTGTTCTCGCACCCTCTTTCGCCGACCGTTCGCGTCTGTACCCCATTTGACCCGGTGTCATTTGGTGGGAGCGACAGCTTGGCGACTCTGCTGGGGACCATTATACTGCAACCAGGGCTTCTGGTTCTTTTTGTGGGTTCTTCCTAGCGCTTGATTGATTTGTGTTTATTGGGGTGTTATGTGCTATTTGTGCTTGTTTTGTATTTATTTTTGCTTTATGTACAGTTGTTTTATTGCTTTCTTTATAGCTTTACATATATCATACTATCATACTGTGCTGGCTGGATCTGTTTTGTTGCTTTGGTGGGTGGGTGTTCTATTGAGAGTTGAGGTCCTATACCTGGGACCTGAGTGACACCTAGGTTAGAGTGGTTCATATTCTTTCCCATTCCATTTCGGTCTGGTGCGGGAATATGAAACACGGTTCAGATATGGGTTTCTTCTTGAGAACTCTGTGCTACAGATTTCCTGTAGTGCTAGGGCTATCTGGGAAGCCTGCTAAGTCTGGATGACCTTTAGTATTGACCTTCAGAAATTGAGGTGAATTAGAGGAGGATTTTTTATGGTTATTGTAAACACTGTACCTCCGGGTTAGAAGTGTTTACACTTCTCATAATTGATCCAAGTCTGAGGATCCTTGTTTTAGAACATCACCTGTGAGGGGGTTGGGCTGTTTACAGGTTTGCAGGTACCCTTGACCTCAACATACCCTGTTACTTTGTTTTGATTAAGAGTACTCCATTTTGGAACAGTTCTTGTGATTTTCAACCCTGGACATGTGACTCTTTATTTGAGTCCCCCACCTTGGTTACTGGACTTATGAACCTCCATCTGGATTTCTTGAACACACCTGGACTTATATCAGAGCACTTGATCAGATCCAGCTCAGTCACAAACCCTTGCATATCATTTGCATACATTATCATTGCATCATTTTAACATGTGTTTATTTGTTTTTCAGGGTATCCATACTATATTTTGGCTTGGTTTTGACCCCTTCATCTGCATAGACCTGTCTTCATCAGTATCTACTTCAGCTATCAGCTACCTGCTTCAGTCACCTGCATCACCAGTCTCAGCCTGTCAGTGGCCCATCATCAGTCATCAGCATCTGTCTCAGCTCTTCTTCAGCAACATGGCACCCAAGAAGAGTAACATCTCCTACCATTTCTTTGAGCCTGAGCTAGCTGGCATCAGGAAGATCCAGGCCCGGATTACTCCAGACCATATACCACTATTCAGAGAACACTATGGAGGCATACTTGATGTGGTTATGGATTTGGACCCTTCACAGAGGAACTTGATTCATACTTGCCTGCAGTTCTATGATCCCCCTCTGAGGTGCTTCACCTTCCAGGATTTTCAGTTGGGGCCTTTATTAGAGGAGTATTCATCATTGGTTGGTATACCCATCAGGGGTGGAGTCCCCTTCAACCCTGAGATGGATTTTCCAAGTAATGAAGAAGTGGCAAAGGCATTGTATCTGGAACCTTATCTGATTGGGCAGAACATGACTGCCAAGGCTGGAGTCTCTGGTCTGCATCTGGATTTCTTGACCTCTCAGGCTACCCTGAAGGCTTCTTTGGGAGAGTGGAAGGCAGTCTGTGCTTTGTTGTCCCTTAGCATATACGGGGTCATACTTTTTGCAGATGAGCCTAAGTTTGTAAGCAAGAATGCAATCCATCTTTTCATCCTGAGGAACCCAGTGCCCACCTTACTGGGAGACTTCTACTACTCTGTTCACCAAAGGAATGAAAAGCAAAGGGGAAGATTAGTGAGATGCTGTGCTCCTTTATTCCATACTTGGCTGCTCAAGCACTTGCCAAAGACTGATGCATTCTTGAACCCTCACCAGCAAAGGAACTGGGCTAGGAGACTTATTGCTTTAACCTCAGATGATATCAGGTGGTGTACTCAGAGCACCAAGGGCAGAGACATCATTACAAGTTGTGGGCAGTTTCCCAATGTACCTTTGATAGGAGTGAAAGGTTGCATCAACTACAACCCTCTGCTATTCAAAAGACAACTGGGCTATGCATTGGTCCACACACCTAGAGCACAGGATCTGACTGAAACCCTTTATTGTGAGATCAAGCCTAATCTGGCTATTGTCAGGCAAGCATCCTGGGCTTGGGACAATGTCCAGACTAAAGGGGTGACCATTCTTGGAAGATGCAACAATGTGGCCTCAGCTCAGTACTATGAGTGGTCTCATGCCAGGGCTCAAATTTCTGGGATGCCCTTCACCATTGAAGATGTGCCTGGGCCATCCTCAGCACCACCTCCTGTCACTGTCAGTTTAGAAGAGTTTGAGAAATTGAAAGAGAGAAATGAGAAGCTGACTCAGGCTCTACAGAAGACCCTCTGGGAGAGGAGTGATGGTCGGCTGGACATTGAGAGGTTAGAAAAGCTAAAGGTGGAGCATCTAGCCAGAATTGAGAAGTCAGAGGATTACATTAAGAAGTCAAGGGCTGGAGAGCAGATCTTGAAGAATGCCTGCAAAGAGGCTCAGTTCCAAAAGGCCAGGACTGATTTGTATCTGAAGGAGAGTCAAGCTAGGTGGGTCAGGATCACCGAAGCTCGTACTCAGGAGGATAAAAGGACTCAGGACAAGATTGAGCAGCTGGAAGCTAGTGCAAAAGAGCAACAGGAAGCCCTGGCAGCAGCCCAGAGAGAGATCTCAGAGTTGAAGATTAAAGCTGGTGTGAAGAGGTCAAAGGACCAGAGTCAACACAAGAAGCTAACTGCAGCTGTTACTACCAGGAATCTCCTTATCAGGAATCTTACAGAGCGTCCAGCTGATCCTGTGACTGAAGCACTTCTCAAGGAAGTTCAGGAGGATGAGTTTGGTCTTGGTGTTTAACTTTTGCTTGTTGTTGCTTTCATTCCATGTACTGTTACTTTCTTATGTTGTATTTTGACCCCTCAGAGGGCTTGTATTGTAAAAAGAAACAAACTATGTATCATGTACTTTTGTAATGTATTCATTAGTTTGTTTTATCTGAGTTCTTTCAAAGCAACATCACAAGCATCTTCCTCAAGGGTCTGGAAAGGTCAAAACCAAGTGCCAAGCCGGATACCTTGGAAACAAATAAGCATACTGCATTGCATACTAACCTTTTGTTTTGTTTTGTAGGTTTTTTGTTTTATTGTTACTAACTCTGTTGTGACTACAGGAACTATTGCTCGGCGTCGGGTGTTCCCACTCAACCGTCCACACAGATATCCCACCCGCAACAACCTTCCGGGTATACAGATGGACCAGGTACAGCAGGACCTTACAGAGGTCAGGAACCAAATGGCCAATGAGAGATTGGAAATGAGGAATCAGATGACACAATTTATGGAGGTGATGAACAATATGGCTCAAAGCCAAGAGAGATTAAGAGCCCTGGTAGAGAGGCAGAATCAGGAAGATCCCCATCTAGGGACTGGTGGGACAAGCAACAATGAGAGGGTTCAGCCTCACATCAACCCACCTGTATTTGGACCCCACCTTCATCCAGAGATCAACATCCCTGCTAATGTACAAGGGAATGCTACTACAGGTAGAGTGCTGCAAGAAGACCCCCAGGAAGATTAGTTCACAATGATGGGAGCTGGGGATGAGGCCTATGACAGGAGGCTAGATGAAATTGCTGAAAAATTAAGGTCCTTGGAGTATCAAAACTCCTTGGGTTTTGATGTTATGGACATGGGCTTAGTGGACGGGGTCAGGATTCCCCACAAATTTAAACCACCGTGCTTTGAGAAGTACAACGGGACTTCCTGTCCACGGACCCATTTACAATCCTTTCTGGGGAGGCTGAAGGCATATACCATGGACGAAAAGCTATTGATGTTTTATTTTGAGGATAGCTTAACAGGAGCTTCAAGGGAATGGTACTCTCATCTGACTAGAGCAACCATCAGATGTTGGAAGGACTTGGCAGAGGCCTTCATTAGACAATACCAGTATAATTTGGATATGGCTCCCAACAGGACCCTCCTGATGGGGATGTCACAATCATCCAGAGAAAGCTTCCGAGAGTACGCCCAGAGGTGGAGACAGCTTGCTGCTGCTGTCCAGCCACCCATGTCAGAGAGGGAGATGGCTGATATGTTTATGAACACCCTCCAAGGGACATACATTGACAGGCTAGCTGCCTTTTCTTCCACCAGCTTTGCAGATGTAGTCATAGCTGGAGAAAGAATTGAGAGCCTATTAAAGATGGGTAAGATTTCTGACAACGGTGCAAGCTCGTCCAGCAACCCCAGAAAGCCTTTTGTAGGCCCAAGAAGAACTGGTGAAACTAATGCTATCCATACCAGCAGGGGCAGACCCCAATATGTTCATAGGTCTGTGGCAGCAGTCACCATTCCCGCTCCAGCTCATCCACAACCAGCTTATCAACCACAGCAACAAAATTATCAGCAACAAACTCAGTATCCTCCTCAGAGAAATTACAACAACAACAACAGCAACAATCAACAAAGACCATTTCAACAGAGACCTTCTCAGGCCAATAGGGTGATCGATCCGATCCCTATGCCCTATGCCACACTATTGCCACAACTCCTAAAACTCAACCTAGTTGAGCTAAGGACATTGGCACCTCCAGATCCTACCAGTCTACTGTCGCTCCCAAAAGATGAGACCGACTCAAATATGGTACAGACGCGAACGGTCGGCGAAAGGAGGACGTGAGAACACACAGCAGTGAACTCACTGGAAAGAAAAGAGTCGCCAGCTAGGCATTTTTATCCCGGAGGAAAGGCAATGCTGCATAGACCTAGAAAGAAATGGATAAGACGGTTGCGAACCAGAGAGACTGAGAAAGGGGGTTGGTTACAACCTGGGAAGGTATTAGCACCCAGATTGTCCGCCGTACTCGACGGGATCCACGCTTAAAAGATTTGTGTTTTAAAAGGGTAGTGTCTGTGCAATCTGTGTATAAAATAGCTGGAAAAGGATGTACAGGTGTCAGTGTAACAGAAGAATGTGAGGTGTGTAAATGTACAGTGTCAGTGTGAGAACAAAGAAGAAATGCTCATGATAATGAGGATAAAGAATAAAGCTAGAAGGAGGGGGGGATATACAGAGACTTTTGTTCGATAACTGTTAAGTTATGCCTACGTATCCTCTCGTGCAATGAGGAAGTCAGAACACCGTAGTTCGACCCAAAGAGACCGAAAGATGAATTGACTTGTGAACTGCTTACTTGTCTATGCTCAAGTGTATGAGCTGTCTGGCTCAGGTGCAAACTGTCTTGCATTAGACGGAAGAAGCAAGTTCTCGTTTATGAGTGAATGAGATGAGAAAAGAATCCCGGAGGAGACGATTATTGTTTGTTTTTGAGTTTTCAGTTTTTTATTTCATTTGGAGTTTGTCATAGAAAAATGAGCTTAAGCCTAAACCAATGGATTTAGTAAACTCATCACATCTTCCCTCTGATTAGGGGTAATGATAATACATTAAGTGTGAAGTCAGCTTCTCACACTTGATCACCTTTGGTGTAGGATTAAGATCATTAACCTACTTGTGATTATTTAGATGTTTTTGTTGTTTTTGTTTAGTGTTGAGCAATGAGATTAAGCCATAATCAGGGATTAAACAGACTCATTACACCATCCTAATAGAAGGATAATAGATGAGAATGTTTAAGCTGAGGAAAGCTCCTCAACTTAATCCATGATTAGGGATTAAACTCATGACAAAACAAGCCTTTGGTTAAGTGGATTTTATTTAATGATAGGATGATGAAGTGTTTTTTAGGGTTTGTAAGACAACTTGAGGGGGACTTGTCCATTAACACTAGGGTTAGTCCTTCTTAACCAATTAAGGAAGAATTAGAACCCTAATGCAAGGCCCAAGTTACAAGTGTGATGTCTTGATGATTATTAGATGAATTGATTAAAGGATTTAAACACATTAAGGGTTTAACACTTAGGATTAAAGTTATACACTCCATCCTAATAGAAGGATGCAGGCATAAACTTAATCACAAAGCCTTAAAACCTTTAGGGCTTAGTCCCTGATTGTGAGATGAGAAGAGAAGACTCAAAGAGACACAAAGGTAAAACTAAGTGGGGAGACTAATCAAAACCCTAATCATTGTCATGCTTGGTTGTTCCTAAGGTTTGTGAGGTTTAACAAGAAAGATCTTCAATGGAACCACCAGGAAGCAGATGAAAGGATCAGGAGAAGCAGAGTAACTTGCTTCATTTAAGAAGACAAGTCACTTGAGGAAAGAAAGTAAGAAGAAAAAGAATGAGCAAGCTCAATCTCAAACTCATAACAAAATGCAGCAAGGATGCATGAAAGAGATGAAAAGAAGTTGTGAGAAGTGAAGGCAAATTCACTTCTCAAAGTTGCTTACCACCTGAAAAGTTAGTGACAGAAATGCAATGCAATGCCAAATGGAATGAAATGGCATGATGAGAAACAAAACCAGAAGCACATATGGGATGATAATGATGCTATGAGATGATGCAAACATGAAACAAGGCATGGTGATGATCATACAAGCTTATGGATGCAGATGAAGCAAGTTAAGACACATGAACATACATGAAAAGTTATGAAATGCAAATGGCATACAACATGGCAAATGCAAGATGCAATGATCAAACATGCTTTCAATATGTCTTAAGATGTCACATGAATCAAATGAATACATAAAATGTCATGACAAGTCAAGGTATGAATGCAAATGCAAGATGGATGCATATGCAAGCCCAAATTAGGGTTTATGATCAAAGCATCAAACAAAAACCAAAATCAGAAGCAAACATCAAGATAAAAAATTGAAAATGCAATCAAAGGATCCCTAATCCTATACTAGCTCACTGCCCAAAGGAGAGGTTCCAACTCTTAACCTAATTCAAGTTATGATTTTCTTAAGTTTTCTAGGGTTTTAGGGTTCCTTAACAAGAAAAATGCCAAACAAATGGAAAATGAAAGATCAAATCATGCCAATTTAGTCTCACATACTACATGCTAAACACAATGCAATGCAAAAAGAATCAAGGTCCAACTCTCAATGGTTAGGCAGAAATGATTTTTGGAAGTTTGGATCAAAATAATGCATTAAAATGATTTTAATTCCATGAAAAATTCTCAAAATGCATCAAGATCAAAAAATAAATTTGGTTTGAGGGTTGGACAATGTTTCTAAATGTTTTTAAATGTTTCATGAATTTTTTGGTGATTTTTAAATACCTAAAAGTATTTTTAATAAATTAATTCTCATTAATTAATTAAAAATAAACTTTTAAATATTTAAAAATATTTTTTGAGTGCAAAAAATAAAAATAAAAATATTTTTGGTTTCTGAAATTAAATAAAAGTTTGTATAAAAAATTTCAGAATTTTTGAATAAGTTTTGCTATTTTAAAATAAATGGAGAAAGAAATACAAAATAAATGGAATAAAAATAAAGAAAAAGAAAAGTAATCACAATGGATGGCCAGGATGGATTCTGGGGAAAAGCCAGTTGACTACGCGCGCAAATCAATGGTCCATATTCAAACCTGACTAAACTGAGTTTATGAATTAATTAATTGGATTTAATTAAACTAATTGAGATTAGGGCAAAATGGATGCATCTGGGCCATACAAACGCGCGCCAGGTCAACTAAGTCAAAGGATCCAACGCATCAGATTCAAACATCAATTAATTACAGGGATTTAGGGTTAATGGTTCTCAGGTGGCCGGAGAAGACTTCCGGTCGTCTTCTCCGGCGAACCAAAACCCTAGATCATGATTCAGGCCACCACACTTCAAATTAAACACAGCAGAATGATCCTCTAACATCCTAGAACACAAATCATCCCTCAAACAACATTTAAACTTCAAGAATCAGGCAAATCGAAGAAATCATTTTTCACGGGTGAAATTTCAGAGCATCAGTACAAACTCATTTTTCACTCATTTTCAATTCTAAGAACATCCCCATGACCAGCAAGACATACACTATCAATTTATAACATAAAATGCAAGCTCTGTGAGAAAAAGTTCATGGCCATACCTGAGGTGGAAGCTTCTGGTTCTGGGCTTTCTGGGCTGTTCTTTGGTGCAAACTCACTCCAATGATCCCCCTTGTGCTAATGGCAAGCTTGGATGGAGTTTAAACAGGCTATTTTGAGAGGTTCAAATCTGGTGTATCAGAAAATGAGGTCTGTGTGTATGATGTTTCAGGCTCTACCAATGGTTGATTCTGGTTCCTTTGAGTGTGTTTGACTTGTTGATGAAGAGAAATGGGGTGTTTGATGGCTGTGGAAGGTGATTCGAAGAAGAGAAGTTCTTTGACAGTTTTTGTGAAGGCTGTGTTCTGGCCTGCTTCAAGGGCCAATGTTGTGCTATAACACTCCCAAGATGTGTGAATAGCCTGTGGAGCAGGTCAGTAGGGGTGGCTGCTCACTGTTCCAAGAGTATGGAGGGTTTTGGCAAAAAGGTCAATGTGATTGGTACTTGCAGCATGGGCTATGGCAGCAGCTGTCTAAGGGCATGTCCTGCTTCAGCTTGGGTCAAGGATGACCCTTAGATTGCTTGTGAGTGACTGCAACATGTGGATCATGAGCTATGCTAGCTTTTGCAACTTGCCCACTTGGTGTTTTCTCATGATTTTGTGTTATGTATGTGAGAGGATTCTTGCTGAATTTTGGTGCATAGAACTTCATTTAGTCATGGCAATGCATAGAAGTCAGCTAGTGATCACATAACTCATGGGGAGATGATTTTGCCAAGAATCCCTCTTTGCACCTTCATGAAAATGACTTATGGATTTCTTGAAAATCAAGTCACAAGAATGAAAAATCCTTTGGGCCAATTCTGTTCTTAGGTCATGTATGATCATGTGATGAAGTTTTGAAGTCATTTTGAAGTCAATAGAAGGCTTGGTACAAGAATTTGCAAGTTTTCCATTTGGTGCATAACTTGAATTTTAGTGATTTTTGCCAACTTTGATGAGCCATAACTTTTGATCCAAAATGAATTAGGTCATGTTCTTGTACTTTTTGAAAAGGGAAAGATCTATTCTACAACTTTCATGACCAAAGTTTTTCCATTTGAAGCTTTCTTGAATCAAAAAGTAAGGGTTGAAAAAGTTGCATAAAATGGCATTTTCATTAAAAGTCAAACTTGCCCAAAAAGTCAACTTTGCAAAAGACTTGAAATTCTTGAATTTTGTGAACTTCCAACTTCTTCTATGATCAAATAAAGATCATACACACTCAAAATGATGAAGATCACCCTTTGGTTGGGTCATTGGGGGCCTCAGATGCCCTGATTTTGCACTGACTTGTTCAGAAAGTCAACTCTTGATCAGATGACTTCCCCATGGAACTTCTTCATGAAAATTGATATGCATACTCCCTATACCATATAGAGATCAATAGAAACAAGAATGACCAAAAATTTTGGAGTTATGGCCTCTGAAACCAAAACCCTAATTCTAGGTCATCTGTGTAGTCTAGCCTGGCTCTACTTCCATACCATTCTCAGTTCTTGTGATTTTTTTGTCATTCTTGACTTTGAGAGGATATAATATGATACTTGAACACACATGGACCCCTTTGAAGTGATTGATGACCTTTGGGATGCTTCAAGTGGCTCTTGGATTGCTCAGATCACAAACCCTAGATGCAGATGACTTTGAATCTATGCAGTGAATCAAAAATGTGATATGAGATGGTATGATTGTGTTTATGCATATGAAATGATCACAAGCCATGGTGTGAATGGGTGAGGGAAAATTTGGGGTGTTTACATCTACCCATAAATTACGACGCCAACGCCAGATGTGCTTTTCACTCGAATGCACCTGGCCATAGTACAGAGAAGTGTAGAGCTTTGCACATGAAGGTACAGGATTTAGTGGATTCCAAATCTCTAAACTTTGCACCACCACCAAATGTTAACAAGAACCCTATGCCACACCACGGAGGACCCAAAATCAACGCTATTGAAGAAGACAAGCCGTCTTACTTAATAACCAGTGTGGGTCAGATTCGGACACCCTTGGTAGAGATTAAAGCTCAACTCCTTGAATGTCAAATATTCCTGGGATGTGAGCTAGGATGTGCTTATTGCAACATTTCAGTGAATGGGTGTGATAACTTGAGGGATGGCATAGATGGTCTCATCCAGAGTGGCCTGCTTCAAATCACAACATCAATTCCTACCAATCCAGCAATCTCCTTAACAACAATTCCCGAGTCTCCTACAACTGCAACAACCATTGTTCCAAACAACTCTTCAATCTCATCAACAAATGCTTCATCTGTTACTTCAACGGACCAAATGTCAACTGACATCCCTTCTACAACTTCAGCACCCCTTCATTCAGAATCTCCTACAACAACAACACCCATCCTTCCAACAATGTCTCCTACAACTTCAACAGCAAGTGTCTCAACAGTTACAATTTATTATGATCCTACCAATGATTCTGCCTACAACTCACAAAACGCCACTCCTATCAGAGCACCAGTCACAATATACTATGATCCACAGACTATCATGGTCCCTTCTGCAGCTGCCATCAGTCCAGTCACTATCACAGTGCCTGGGCCAGTACCTTATGAAAGCAATAATGCCATCCCTTGGCATTACGGCTCCGATCTATACTGCGAAGGACAGAAAATCACTCTTGAATCATCAACTTCTTCACCACAAATAGACAATGTGGGGGGAGGCGGAGGCTTCACTCGAAGTGGACGTCTCTTTGCCCCGCAAATTCCAAGACCCAGTGCCGAAGCAGAAGCTGCTGCCAAGGCAAAAGGGAAGAGCATGGTGCAAGAAGATCAAGTTGCTAAAGAAGCTCTGAAAACCCCTTTTGATCAAGAGGTTGATGAATTCATGAGAATCATCAAGAAAAGTGATTACAAGATAGTGGACCAGCTTCACCAGACGCCTTCCAAGATCTCTATTCTATCATTACTTATGTGCTCCGAGGCTCATCGGAACGCACTACTAAAAGTCTTGCACGCAGCTTATGTGCCAGAAGAGATCACCGTCAATCAGTTGGAAGCTGTGGTTGGAAATGTTAATGCTAGTAATGGACTAGGATTTACCAACACTGATTTGACTACGGAAGGCCGCAATCATAACAAGGCTTTGCACATTACCATGGAGTGTAAGGGTGCAGTTCTTTCCCATGTGTTGGTAGACACAGGATCATCCCTCAATGTCTTACCCAAAAAAGCCCTTGTGAAGCTGGAATATGAAGGATTGGCATTACGCCCCAGCAACTTGGTAGTAAGAGCCTTTGACGGTTCTAAGAGATCAGTTCTGGGAGAAATTGAGTTGCCTATAACGATTGGCCCACAGACTTTCAAAACGACCTTCTTCGTGATGGACATTCAGCCTGCCTACAGCTGTTTGTTGGGTAGACCATGGATTCATGCCGCTGGCGCAGTTACGTCTACCCTTCACCAGAAGTTAAAACTCGAATGGGAGGGCCAAGTCGTTACTATTTGTGGAGAGGAAGATATTTTTGTTAGCCATCTGGCTACATATAAATACATTGAGATGGATGGGGAGATCCACGAAACGATGAGTCAAGGGTTTGAGGCCCTGAATGTTAATGAAACATCTGCTGTGCTTGGGACTTCAATGACATCTTATCAACAAGCCCGAAAGGTTGTTGAAGAAGGGACTGCCCAAGGCTGGGGCAAGCTGTTGCCTGTGGAGAAGAAAGAGGATAGATTTGGGTTGGGTTACAAACCAACTCAACAAGATCAAGCAGAGGCTGCTAAGGAGCCCAACTTTGTTAGTGGGGGGATGCTCACCCCTGATGCTGTCAACAACTTGGAAGATGAGTCGGAAGATGAGCGCAACCTGGAAAGCTGGATACGTCCAAGGATCCCGGGGAGCCGTATCTCAGACTGGTCTTCCCAGGAAATTATAAGAGTTACTCCTGCAGAGTAATTATTATTTCCTGTACATTTTAAGCATGCATCAAGTCTTGCATCTTGCCCAAGATGACAAGACTCATTTTGTAATCGGGCCATCTGTAATTTTTGTGCAACAAGATTAATCAATGAAATATCAGACATCTTTTGCAAATAAGTCTTTTTCTTTTCCGCTCACTGTTTTTCCATTTTTCTTTTTGTACAAAAAATAAATGGCAGTGTTTTCAAAATGTTAACTTCATTTCACTTTTCTAAAAAAGATTAAAATCAATCACTAAAATGAACAAACTGAACCCTTGCAGAGAATGCCTTCCAGACCGCACCGACAACAACACGGCTATGACTTCATATGACTTTGACAATCCGATCAATCAAGCTGATGAAGGGGTTGAAGAAGATTACGAGCTTCCGGAAGAGCTAGCTAGGTTGTTAAGACAAGAGGAAAAGGTTATCACTCCTCATCAGGAGGAGGTAGAAACGATTAATCTTGGTACAGATGAAGAAGTGAAAGAAGTTAAAATCGGGGCCTGCTTACAAGACTCAGTGAAGAAACAACTGATTGACCTGCTTCAGGAATATGTGGATGTGTTTGCTTGGTCTTATCAAGATATCCCAGGGTTGGACACCGACATTGTTATGCACAGGCTGCCTTTAAGAGAAGAATGCCCGCCGGTTAAACATAAAATGCGCCGTACTCGCCCAGACATGGCAATGAAGATCAAGGAAGAGGTACAAAAGCAATGGGACGCCGGGTTCCTTGTTGTAACTAGCTATCCACCGTGGGTTGCTAATATTGTGCCTGTGCCTAAGAAAGACGGAAAAGTAAGGATGTGTGTTGACTACCGGGATCTGAACAGAGCCAGCCCGAAGGATGATTTCCCATTACCTCACATTGATGTATTGGTGGATAACACGGCTCAGTTCTCGGTATTCTCCTTCATGGACGGATTTTCAGGATACAATCAGATCAAAATGTCACCTGAAGACATGGAGAATACAACCTTCATCACACCCTGGGGCACGTTCTGTTACAAGGTGATGCCATTCGGGTTGAAGAACGCTGGTGCAACATATCAACGGGCTATGGTGACATTATTCCACGATATGATCCATAAAGAAATCGAATGTTATGTGGATGACATGATTGCCAAGTCCCTCACTGAATAAGACCACCTGGTGAATCTGCTGAAGCTATTCAAGCGTCTGAGGAAGTACCAACTAAAGCTGAACCCCAACAAGTGCACATTCGGGGTGCGATCTGGTAAGCTGCTGGGTTTTATTGTAAGCGAGAAAGGGATTGAAGTCGAACCTGATAAAGTCAAAGCCATTCAAGAAATGCCTGCACCAAAGTCAGAAAAAGAAGTTCGAGGGTTCTTAGGCCGATTGAACTACATTTCACGGTTCATATCTCACCTTACAGCAACCTGTGAACCCCTTGTTCAAGCTGCTAAGAAAAGAACAAACGGTCAGGTGGAACGAAGACTGCCAGAAGGCTTTTGACAAGATCAAAGAGTACTTGCAAGAACCACCAATCCTTATGCCTCCAGTCGAAGGAAGACCTCTGATAATGTACTTGACAGTATTAGAAGAGTCAATGGGGTGTGTGCTGGGCCAGCATGATGAGTCTGGTCGAAAAAAGTATGCAATATACTACCTGAGCAAAAAGTTTACCGACTGTGAACAACGTTATTCACTGCTCGAGAAAACTTGTTGTGCTTTAGCGTGGGCTGCTCGCCGACTGAGACAGTATATGTTGACCCACACTACTTTATTGATCTCAAAGATGGATCCAGTTAAGTACATTTTTGAGAAGCCAGCACTTACCGGACGGGTTGCAAGATGGCAAATGATCCTCACAGAATATGACATCCAGTACACCTCTCAGAAAGCCATCAAGGGCAGTGTATTGTCTGATTATCTTGCTGAGCAACCTATTGATGATTACCAGCCTATGAGATTTGACTTCCCCGATGAAGACATCATGTTCATAAAAGCAAAAGATCATGAAGAGCCTGTTCACACTGAAGGGCCTGACCCGGAAGAAGAATGGACTATGATGTTTAATGGGGCTGTTAATATGAATGGTCGTGGTGTTGGTGCAGTACTCATTACACCCAAGGGAGTTCACATGCCTTTCTCGGCAAAGCTCACCTTCAACTGCACTAACAACGAAGCTGAATACGAAGCTTGCATTATGGGTCTTGAGGAAGCCATTGACCTCAGGATCAAGACATTGACTGTATTCGGAGATTCAGCTCTGGTAGTTAATCAAACCAACGGCAAATGGTACACCCACCAGGACCATCTGATACCTTACAGGGATTATACAAGGAGGTTATTGACTTTCTTCACAACGGTCAAGCTTGAGTATATCCCTCGGGACGAGAATCAGTTTGCAGATGCTCTGGCTACCATTTCATCTATGATCAAAGTTCAAGCTGTCAACTTTGTACCTCAGATTTTAGTGTCCAGACTTGACAGACCAGCATATGTATTTGCAGCAGATATTGTCAAAGATGATAAGCCTTGGTTCCATGACATTAAGTGCTTCTTGGAGGATCAAACATACCCACCTGGGGCATCTTCCAATGATAAGAAAACTTTGAGAAGGCTTGCTGGTAGTTTCTTCCTGAACACTGATGGTTCTTTGTACAAGAGAAACTTTGATATGGTACTCCTCAGATGCGTTGACAGAACAGAAGCAGACTTGTTAATGCACGAGGTGCACGAAGGATCCTTTGGTACCCATGTTGGAGGACACGCCATGGCCAAGAAGTTGTTGAGATCAGGCTATTACTGGATCACAATGGATGCCGACTGTTGTGCCTATGCCAGAAAATGCCATAAATGCCAGATCTATGCGGATAAAGTACATGTGCCTCCCAATCCTTTGAATGTGATGTCTTCACCCTGGCCCTTTGCTATGTGGGGCATTGATATGATTGGCAAGATTGAACCAACTGCTTCTAATGGCCACAGATTCATCCTGGTTGCCATTGACTATTTCACCAAGTGGGTCGAAGCAGCTTCCTATGCAAACGTTACAAGACAAGGGGTAGCCAGATTTCTGAAGAGAGATATCATCTGTCGATATGGAGTACCCGAGCGAATCATTACTGACAATGGTTCCAACTTGAACAACAAAATGATGGCTGAGCTATGCCGGGACTTCGAGATCCAACACCACAATTCTTCTCCTTACAGGCCAAAGATGAATGACGCTGTTGAGGCAGCTAATAAGAATATCAAGAAGATTGTGCAGAAGATGGTAGTCACCTACAAAGACTGGCATGAAATGCTACCATTTGCTTTGCATGGGTACCGCACGTCAATCAGAACGTCCACTGGGGCAACACCGTATCAGCTTGTGTATGGTATGGAAGCAGTCCTACCTGTTGAAGTTGAATTACCCTCTCTACGGGTACTGATGGATGTTAAGCTGAACGAAGCAGAATGGGTTCGGTCCCGATACGAACAACTGAGTCTGATCGAAGAGAAAAGATTGGTTGCAATCTGTCATGGGCAGCTATATCAGAAAAGAATGAAGAGAGCCTTCGATTAGAAAGTCAGGCACCGAGAGTACCAAGTAGGAGATCTTGTGCTGAAGAGAATCCTCCCTCCTCATACAGACCACAGGGGCAAGTGGACTCCGAACTATGAAGGACCATTCATGGTAAAGAAAGTTTTCTCTGGTGGAGCACTCATGCTCAGCACCATGGATGGTGAAGACTTCCCGTCCCCTGTGAATTCAGATGCAGTTAAAAAATACTTCGCATAAGAATGACCCGTTGGACATAAAAACAGAATGTAAGTCCAGGCAAAAATAGGGCATCCCGGCGAGTCAAAAACAGAATAAAAGACTCGGGCAAAAATAAGGGAAAATAAGCACAAAAAAATACGTACACCCGCTAAGTTGAAAATCCGCATTGGACAACTCAGGCAAAAAAGGGTATCCCGATGGATTGAAAACCCGAAAGGGCGATCCATGCAAAATAAGGGAATAAGCGAACAACTGCACTCTGAATTCGTCTGTATCACCTACAACCTGGTAAGCTTCGAAAGGATCAAGCTTCTTTCAGAATCAACCTTCTTCAAAAAGCAAGACGAGAAGAACGTCAAAAGTCATACGAGTCATAGCAAAGGAGGGAAGCTCCTCGAAGCATCATCAACATTGCCAGCTTTTTGTTTCTCAATTTATAACAATCTCCTCATTTCAGGGGATATGTTTCTTTGATGTATCTTGCCAATTCAGGGCACATGAATTAAATAAAATCAGATTTCCAGTCATGTTTCGCCTTGTACATTTTTATTTGCAAAGAATGTCTGATGTCTTTGAAAAACGGATTGCATAAATACAGATGTTTATCTTAAAAAAAAATGATACGTGCTTGCAGGAAATGTACTTGCTCCCAAGAGTGTCTGAACTCTCATAACGGGATCCAGTAAGGGATACCTCGGGATTACTTGTGCGTCTTTTGTCTTCGCAGGATTGCAGGCACTCAAAGCGCAACATGGGGCATGTAAGCTTCATCCCAGCAAGCTGGAAAATCAATACTCACTCAGTCTTAGCACTCAAGGTGTTTTCTCCCCAGCTGAGTTGCCACTTGTTGCTTCTCCCAGCCGAGTTGCCAATCATTCTTCCTCAGTCAAGCACAAAAGCCAGGGAACCATTCTCCCCACAGAGTCTCAGCCTCTATCCAGAAGAGCAACACATGAAGGAATCACAACAGAGTGAAGAAATCTCTTACAAACCCCAGCTGGGTCCCTCATTTACAGGAATAGGTCTATCATCGACCCATTTCCCCAAGCAGAATCATTTCATCAGATCTACCAACGATCTCATCCCCAGCTGGGATGTTCACTTCAAATAAGATCGGCCAGAGATCTTCACAGCAGCGGGATCCGAATCCCGGATCGGTATCTTTGCATAATCATGGCATTTGCATCATATTCACCCACAAAGCGTAGCATTCCGTTTAATACGGAGCATTACGGCAGAAATCAAACATATTGCATAATCATAAGCCATGTTTTGAATCAAGCACTTGTGAATAATGACAATCCATCAACAATATACGGAATTCCCCCCAGATTCCCCAGCAAAAGCAGTTGCCTCCCATTCTCCCAAACACCAGTATATACTCCTTATGGCACCCGTCCGTGTTATATCCCCAGCAGAAAGCCAAAGACATCCTCTTTGCACTCACAAATATGTATATACGTAACTTCCTTGACATCCGTCCATGTCATTTTCCCCAGTACAGTAACATAAACACTTTGTATATCAGATATTTGTTTATACTATACTTTTCTCCTTTTGATACTCGTCCGTGTCGCTCTCCCCAGCAAGTTAAACACTCATCTATACACCACTCATACTAGTCATACTTATACAGATACTCGTCCGTATCTTGTATACACCAGTTATATCCCCGCAGATTCAACACTAGTCCTTGTTCTTTGTTAACCAGTTGGTACTCGTCCGTACCATCATCTCAGAACATGCGTCAAGCGTTTGTTTCTACCTGATACTCGTCCGTATCACAGTATTAAGGATGCTCGTCCGCATCTTTAATCCATACACTGTGTCAAACACTCTTGTCTTCTCGAATATAGATACTCGTCTGTGTCTACCATTCCCCAGAAGAGTCCCTTCAGATTCAACACTCGTCCGTGTTCTCTGTTAACCAGTTGATACTCATCCGTATCATCATCCCTGAACACGTGTCAGTATTTGTTTCTACCCGATACTCGTCTGTATCGTAGTCTTAAGGATGCTCGTCCGCATCTTTAATCTATACACAAACATCTAAACACTTATACCCTTTATTTCTTGGATGAAAACACTCGTCTGTGTTTACTATTCCCTAGTAGATCACCAACAAAGCAATTTTCTTTTTATCTGACATTCGTCCTATGTCATGATAAGCCTTGAGAGCAGCCGTACCCTGCTAGGTGGTCGTCCTCCACCTCTTGATGATCGTCCTTCATCATGCTCATCCGATGGCCGTCCCCATCGTTGATTTTCTATCCGACATTCGTCCTATGTCGTGATATTTAGCAGCCGTCCCCTGCTAGGTGATCGTCCTTCACCTTTTTGATGATCGTCCTTCATCATTTTATCCAATGGCCGTCCCCATTGTTGATTTTGGTTATCTGACATTCGTCCTATGTCATGATAAACCTTGAGAGCAGCCGTCCCCTGCTAGGTGGTCGTCCTCCACCTCTTGATGGTCGTCCTCCATCATGCTCATCCGATGGCCGTCCCCATCGTTGACCTTTGATCCGGCATTCGTCCTATGTCGCGATATTTTCGGCAGTCGTACCCTGCCAGGTGGTCGTCCTCCACCTTAGATGACCGTCCCTCATCTTAACCCTTACAGAGCAGCCGTCCCCTGCTAGGTAATCGTCTTTCACCTTTGATGACCGTACCTTATCATCTGTTTATTTCATTTATTCTTTAACCCGATGGCCGTCCCCGTCGTGGTCCCTTTTCTTTTTAGCCCGATGGCCGTCCCCATCGTTGTTTGCTTTGCTTTATGAACTTGATGGCCGTCCCCGTCATGTTTCATTAATCCCCAGAGAATCTTACAGCTTTATCTTGATGGTCGTCCCCATCATAATCCCTTTTACCCCCAGCATGTCGGCTGTCCCCTTCATTGTTTTATTTGTCGCACTTTTCCCAGCATGTCGGCCGTCCCCGTCATTGCTTTATTTTTCGCACTTTTCAGCATGTCGGTCGTCCCCGTCATTGCTCTTTACCCAGCAGTCGTCCTCTGCTCGACGGTCGTCCTCCGTCGCCTATACTTTACAATATACTTTATTTTTCTTTTACAATCTATATCCCTTTTCTTCTTCCTTCTGTGAGTGCAAATTTTGGACTGTCTTTGGTATTCAACCACAAGTTATCTTGTTTGCCTGTTAAGTCGTCGCTTACATCCTACACAGCTAACTCATGTTTGAATAGGGGCAGCTGTAAACACCCCAAATTTGCCCTCACCCATTCACACCATAGCTTGTAATCTTTTCATATGCATAAACTCAATCATACCATCTCATATTACATTTTTTATTCACTGCATTGGTTCTAGGTCATCTGCATCTAGGGTTTGTGATCTGAGCAATCCAAGAGCTTTTTGAGCCACTCCAAAGGTCATCAATCACTTCAAAGGGGTCCATGTATGTTCAAGTATCATATTATATCCTCTCAAAGTCAAGAATGTCAAAGAATCACAAGAACTGAGAATGACATGGAGGCAGAGCCAGGTTTGACTGCACAGTTGACCCAGAATTAGGGTTTTGGTTTCAAAGGCCATAACTCCAATTTTTTTTGGTCATTCTTGTTTCTATTGGTCTCTATATGGTATAGGAAGTATGCATATCAATTTTCATGAAGAAATTCCATGGGGAAGTCATCTGATCAAGAGTTGACTTTTCAAGCAAGTCAGTGCAAAATCAGGGCATCTGAGGCCCCCAATGACCCAACCAAGGGGTGTTCTTCATCATTTTGATTGTATATGATCTTTATTTGATCATGGAAGATGTTGGAAGTTCACAAAATTGAAGAATTTCAAGTCTTTTGCAAAGTTGACTTTTTGGGCAAGTTTGACTTTTAATGAAATTGTCATTTTAGGCAACTTTTTCAACCTTTACTTTTTGATTCAAAAGAGCTTCAAATGAAAAAACTTTGGTCATGAAAGTTGTAGAATGGATCATTCCCTTTTCAAAAAGTACAAGAACATGACCTAATTCATTTTGGATCAAAAGTTATGACTTGTCAAAGTTGGCAAAAATCACAAAATTTCAAAGTTTCCACCAAAGAGGCATTTTGCAAAATGACTTGATCAAGTGTTCTAAAGATATCAAATGCACTTCTAATCTTCATACAAACATGTACCAATACCTAAAAGTCAGTTTGCATCAAAGAAGCATCACATTTCATGCCTTGAATCTCAAGAATTCACAAAGGGACCAGAACTTGTGAAATTTGCAAAACACATCATAAACTTTATGCAACTTGCTGAATCATCTCAAATCAAGTTCCATGGTTCTCCCTAAACACAGCTGAACACAACCATGCTCCTGTCTTAGCCTGCCACTTGCCCATACCTCCAAGTACAACTTGCTTGACTTTTTGCAACTTGAAGCCATACCAATCCCACAGTGACACAACCACTCTCTGCCCAATCCAGACTTTACAAACACATCCCAAGGCTTCATTTTCATAGGATACACAAGGCTGAAACCTCCCACAAGACAGGATTCACAAAATCTCTCCAACTTGCATTTTCCTTTGAAACACTCTCCACAAGCCTCAAACACAAAAACAAACTTCACAAACAAACTCTACACACCTTCCTGGTCACAAAGCACCCTTCACCACAGCCTGAAAGCCATTGAATCAAAGACACGATCATCACCTGCCCTTGAACAGAACTCAAGCAAACTCTCAAACCAGCCATTGCAAACTTCAAACAAACCTTGCAAGCTTCTTAGGAGGATCAGTGGAGTAGATTTGAGCCAAAGAAACAGCCTAAAAGCTCTGGAATCGAAAGCTCCATCTCAGGTATCATCCAAGAACTTTTTTCCAGAACTTGTCTTTTGAGTTACAAATTGATTCTATGTGATGTGCTGATCATTTTAAGCTTTGAATCATTGAAAATGGTTGCGTGTGTAGAATGTATTTGATCTCTGAAACTTTTGTGTTGTTTTCCGTTTTGATTCGTGCCTCATGATTCAGTGGAAATGAATGGATTTTAGGGTGGGGTTTAGGTTTAGTGATGATTAATGGTTGATTCTGGAGAGTTTGGCACGTTTTCATGGTATATTGAGAGAGATTGAAAGATGAGATAGCCGGAGAAGACGACCGGAACAGTGTTCCGGTCGCCTGAGAGTGATTAGGGCATGGATTAGGGTTTAATCTTTAATTAGCGAAATTTGAATATGGGCCGTCCAGATGCGAGCCAGGTCCACTCCCGCGCGTGTGAATTTGAATCTGGGCCCTTAGATGCGCATACTTTTCTTTTTTCAATTTAAATTCATTTTATTTTTCATTTTATTTCATTTAATTTCTCCATTTAATTTAAAATAGCAAAACCATTTTAAAAATTCTGAAATTTTTTATACAAACTTTTATTTAATTTCAGAAACCAAAAAAATTTTTATTTTTATTTTTTGCATTTAAAAATATTTTTAAATCATTTAAAAGTTTATTTTTAATTAATTAATGAGAATTAATTAATTAAAAATACTTTTAGGTATTTAAAAATCACCAAAAAATCCATGAAACATTCATAATCATTTAGAAACATTTTCCAACCCTCAAACCAAATTTCTTTTTTGATCTTGATGTCTTTTGAGAATTTTTCATGGAATTAAAATCATTTCAAGGCATTATTTTGATCCAAAATTCAAAAAAATCATTTCTGCCTAACCATTGAGAGTTGGACTTTGATTCTTCTTGCATTGCATTTTGTTTAGCATGTAGTTTGTGAGATTAAATTGGCATGATTTGATCTTTCATTTTCAATTTGTTTGACATTTTTCTTGTTAAGGTACCCCTAAACCCTAGAAATTTTAGGAAATTCATAACTTGCATTAGGTTAAGAGTTGGAACCTCTCCTTTGGGCAGTGAGTTAGTATAGGTTTAGGGTTCCTTTGAGTGCATTTTCAATTTTTTATCTTGATGTTTGCTTCTGATTTTGGTTTTTGTTTGATGCATTGATCATAAACCCTAATTTGGGCTTCCATATGCATCCATCTTGCATTTGCTTGTATACCTTGACTTGCCATAGCATTTTGTGCATCCATTTGATTCATTTGACATCTTAAGACATATTGAAAGCATGTTTGATCATTGTATCTTGCATTTTGCCATGTTGTATGTCATTTGCATCTCATAACTTGTCATGTATGTTCATGGTTCTTAACTTGCCCCATTTGCATCCATAAGTTTGTATGATCATCCCCATGTGTTGTTTCATGTTTGCATCATCTCATAGCATCATTATCATCTCATATATGCTTCTGGTTTTGATTTACATCATGCCATTTCATTTCATTTTGCATTGCATTGCATTTCTTTCACTAACTTTTCAGGTGGTAAGCAACTTTGAGAAGTGAATTTGCCTTCACTTCTCACATTTTCTTTTCATCTCTTTTATGCATCCATGCTGCATTTTGTTATGTGTTTGAGATTGAGCTTGCCCATTCTTTTTCTTCTTACTTTCTTTCCTCAAGTGACTTGTCTTCTTAAGTGAAGCAAGTTACTTTGCTTCTCTTGGCTCCTTTTCATCTGCTTCCTGGTGGTTCTTCTGATGTTCTCTCTTGTTAAACCTCACAAACCTTAGGAACAACCAAGCATGACAATGATTAGGGTTTTGATTAGTCCCCCTTTTAGATTTTACCTTTGTGTCTCATTGAGTCTTCTCTTCTCATCTCATAATCAGGGAATAAACCCTAAAGGTTTTAAGGCTTTGTGCTTAAGCTTATGCCTGCATCCTTCTATTAGGATGGAGTGTATAACTTTAATCCTAAGTGTTAAACCCTTAATGTGTTTAACTCCTTTAATCAATCCACATAATAATCATCAAGACATCACACTTGTAACTTGGGCCTTGCATTAGGGTTCTATTTCTTCCTTAACTGGTTAAGAAGGACTAACCCTAGTGTTAATGGACAAGTCCCCCTCAAGTTGTCTTACAAACCTTAAAAATCACTTCATCATCATATCATTAAATAAAATCCACTTAATCAAAGGCTTGTTTTGTCATGAGTTTAATCCCTAATCATGGATTAAGTTGAGGAGCATTCCTCAGCTTAAACATTCTCATCTGTTATCCTTCTATTAGGATGGTGTAATGAGTCTGTTTAATCTTTGATTATGGCTTAACCTCATTACTTAACACTAAACAAAAACCACAAAAACATCTAAATAATCACAAGTAGGTTAATGATCTTAATCCTACACCATGGTGATTAAGTGTGAGAAGCTGACTTCACACTTAAGGTATTCTCATTACCCCTAATCAGAGGGAAGATGTGATGAGTTTACTAAATCCATTGGTTTAGGCTTAAGCTCATTTTCTTATGACAAACTCTCAAAAGCAATAAAAGACTGAAAACACAAAAACAAACAATAATCGTCTCCTCCGGGATTCTTTTCTCATCTCACTCACTCACAAACGAGAACTTGCTTCTTCCGTCTAATGCAAGACAGTTTGCACCTGAGCCAGACAGGTCATACACTTGAGCATAGACAAGTAAGCAGTTCATCAGTCAATTTATCTTTCAGTCTCTTTGGGTCGAACTACGGTGTTCTGACTTCCTCATTGCACGAGAGGATACATAGGCATAACTTAACAGTTATCGAACAAAAGTCTCTGTATATTCCCCCTCCTTCCAGCATCATTCTCTAAACCTCATGATCTTGAGTATCTTATTCCTGTTCCTACATTGACACTTCATTTATACACTTCACTTCTCTTACACTGACACCTGTACATCCTTTTCCAGCTCTTTTGCACACAAATTGCACTGACACTACCCCTTTGAAACACAAATCTTTTAAGCGTGGATCCCGTCGAGTACGACGGAAAATCTGGGTGCTAATACCTTCCCAGGTTGTAACCAACCCCCTTTCTCAGTCTCTCTGGTTCGCAACCGTCTTATCCATATCTTTCTAGGTCTATGCAGCATTGCCTTTCCTCCGGGATAAAAATGCCTAGCTGGCGACTCTATTCATTTCCTGTGAGTTCACTCCTGTGTGTTCTCGCACCCTCTTTCGCCGACCGTTCGCGTCTGTACCCCATTTGACCCGGTGTCATTTGGTGGGAGCGACACTTTATAGGTTTAATCATAACTTGAGAATTTCATTTGAATTAAGGGTCATTTAAACCCTATTTTTGAACCCTAACTTGGAAAAATCTTTTCTGCCTAACCAAGAAGAGTTTTTGAATTATTCTTTTTGCATTGTTTTGTGCATATCATGTAGTATATAGAATATTTTTGGCATGAATTTATATTTCATTTTCAATTTGTTTGGCATTTTACATTGAAGATCACCCAAACAACCCTAGAAACTTAGGAAATCCATAACTCCTTCTAGGTTTAGCTTCTGACCTCCCCCTTTGGATGGTAACCTAGTATAGGTTTAGGGTTCCTTTGAGTGCATTTTCAATTTTTTATCATGTCATTTGCTTTTGTCTTTGCCATTTGCATCTCATCTTTTCATAAAACCCTAATTTTGCATCTTCACTTGCATTCATCTTGCATATGCATCCATACATGAACTTGCCATGACATTTTATGCATTCACATGTCATCTTAGACATATTAGGACAATTTAGAATCATGCTTGATCATTTCTTCATTCACTTGCCATGATTTGCATTCATTTCCATTCATTAACTTTCATGAACTTTCAAACTTCAAAGCATGCTTCCATTTGTATCTCATCTTTGTATGATCATTCATATACACTTTGTACGTCTTTGCATCATGTCATTAGCATCATCTTCATCATGTGTATGCTTTTGGTTTTGATCTTTGTCATTGCATATGCATCATTCCATTTCATTTCTTTCCTTATGCATCTTGTGCTAACTTTTCAGGTTAATGGTAAGTTGTTTGATAGGTGAATTTTCCTTCACCTCCCACTTCTTCTCATCTTTTTTATATTGCATCTTTGCTGCATTTTTGATTTTCTTTGAGTGGGCTTGTTCACTTGTGTTCCTTTTCTTTCACTTTCTTTCTTTAAGTTACTTATCTTCTTCATTGAAGTAAGTAACTTATTCTTCTGCTTCATCCTCCTTTCATCTGCTTCTTCCATTGGTGGCTTCCTTGAAGATATTTCTTAAAATCCTTACAAATCATAGGAACATACAAGCATGATAATAATTAGGGTTGTGATTAGTCCCCCTTATATTTTTACCTTTGAGTCTCCTTGAGTCTCTCTTCTCATCTCAATAATCAGAGACTAAACTCTTAAAGTTTTAGGACTTTGGAATTAGGGTTATGCCTACATCCTTCTCATAGGATGGAGTGTATAACTTTAATCCTAAGTGTTAAACCTTTAATTTGTTTAAACCTCTTAATAAAATCATCTTAATAATCACTAAGACTTCATCTTGTAACTTGGGCCTTACATAAGGGTTCTAATTCTTCCTTTATGGTTAAGAAGGACTAACCCTAGTGTTTATGGACAAGTCCCCCTCAAGTTGTCTTACAAATCATAAAACTCATTTCTTGATCTCATCCTATTAATTAAAATCCACTTAATAAAGGCTTGTTTTGTCATGAATTTAATCCATAGTCATGGATTAAGTTGAGGTATCTTCCTCAGCTTAAGTGTGCTCATCTATTATCCTTCTATTAGGATAGTGTAATGAGTCCACTAATCCTTGATTATGGCTTAAACTCATTACTTAACACTAAACAAAAACCCAAAAACATCTAAATAATCACAAATAGGTTAATGATCTTAATCCTACATCATCATGGCAATTAAGTTGAGATGCTTATCTCATACTTAAGTAGGCTCATTATCCCTAATCATGGAGGATATAATGAGTCTACAAACCTTTGATTTAGGCTTAAGCTCATTAACTTATGACAAACTCCAAAAACAATAAAAGACTGAAAACACAAAAAACAAACAATAATCGTCTCCTTCGGGATTCTTTTCTCATCATCTTCATTCACAAACGAGAACTTGCTTCTTCCGTCTAATGCAAGACAGTTAGCACTTGAGCCAGACAAGTCATACACTTGAGCATAGACAAGCAGGCAGTTGACAGTCAATTTATCTTTCAGTCTCTTTGAGTCAAACTACGGTGTTCTGACTTCCTCATTGCCCGAGAGGATACGTAGGCATAACTTAACTGTTATCGAACAAAAGTCTCTTTGTCTTCCCCCTCTTTCAGCATTCTCTTTTAAGCCTCAATCCTGAGCATTTCACTTCCCTTTTGTACTGACACTTGTAGATTCTTTCTCCAGCTTTTTCACACAGATAGCACATACATTACCCCTCTAAACACAAACTTTCAAGCGTGGATCCCGTCGAGTACGACGGACAATCTGGGTGTTAATACCTTCCCAAGTTGTAACCAACTCCCTTTCTCAGTTTCTCTGGTTCGCAACCGTCTTATCCATCTTTTCCCAGGTTTATGTAGCATTACCTTTCCTTCGGGATAAAAATGCGTAGCTGGTGACTCTATTCATTTCATTTTATTTTTTCCTTTCGCCGACCGTTTGCGTCTGTACCCTATCTGACCCGGTGTCTTTTCAGGGGAGCGACACTTACGAAGGACTTGTGACCTACACTTATCAAACCACAATCCTCATTTATACAACTGGTACCTCAAGTCCTTTCGGATGCTCTTGCGAAACACAAAGTAACCGCGAAGAGACTTAATCAAGACTTTACGGAGGACCCTAAAGCAATACCTAATTCATGATTCACTTTAGCTTAAGGGGAACCTAGATACCTCACAAGTCGTACCATTTTATTTCCATTAAGTCACACTTTCCAAATTAACAAAGTTTTGGTAATTTGACAAGGTCGGTAAAAGTCAGGAAAAAGTCGTGTAGAAATAACATCTTTTGGCATCAACAATTTTTAAATATTTTTCGCTTCGATTCGATAAGCGGAACACTAAAATCGGATGCGCGGATCACAAGTTATGAATTAAAAACAAAGTTGAAACTTCCAAGTCTCGCCGAGCGAGGGTTTTAGCTCGTTGAGCGAGGAAATCCCCGTATTTGCTCGATGAGCGAGCTATATCAGATCAACAATTTCTTCTGCAGAATGTCACTGCTCGCTGAGCGAGCTCTGCCATTTCCAGAAAAACTCAGCTTACGGGAAACATACCATTCCATGCCAAAATCATCCAAAACACCAACAAAAATAGGATAACAACACTAAACATGTTCATAGGCATAATGTGAGCAACTTAGTTAGGTTTAATCGAATTTCTAACCGTTTAAAAAATTTGTTTTCAAGATTTCTACCAAAACCCTAAAACTCATAAACTTTAAAACTCAACCAAAAACTAAAACAAAAGTATCTAACTACGAACCCACCTCAAGATAGAAAGATTGACGAAAGAAATGAGTTGATTCGACGAACGGATGATAGAGAATGATGA
Source organism: Lathyrus aphaca (assembly GCA_963966055.1). Lineage (NCBI taxonomy): Eukaryota > Viridiplantae > Streptophyta > Magnoliopsida > Fabales > Fabaceae > Lathyrus > Lathyrus aphaca. The sequence continues at coordinate 452,424,361 of OZ014520.1, forward strand.
AATTGAAGCTTAGGGTTTTCTTCCTCTTTTCCTTCTCTTTTCTCTTCTTTTCTTCTTTTCCTTTCTCTCTTCTTTTCTTACTAACTTCCTCTTTTTCCTTTTTCTCCTCTTATATAACAAAATATATAAAAACTTAAATTTCTTACCTATGGGTCCAAAAATAGAGAGTATCCAAAAATTCATCTTAATCCTTAATTTAAATAAAACCTCGACACAAATAATATCAGTTATCCAATTTAAATTTCTGTTTACTTTAAATAGTTTTTCATTAAAATTTCTTAGAATAAACCGAAAATCTTACTAGTATTAAATAATATTATTTAGAGAGTTAAATCAATTACGGGGTGTTACAAGATGTGTAATATGGGTTTATTTTACATGTAAAACATGTTCTAACAAGGTTCCCAGAGTTATAGATCCATTTTCGGATATTACTGGCTTACATAACTACTTGTGCATGATAATAATATTCTCAAGAGAAACGCGTCTAAGTGTAGCATTGCGTGAAAACTACCTCAGGTATACATCTGGATAATCACCGCTCACATCCTAAAAAGGCCAAGTGGGATAAATGGATACTAAGGCCCTCATTTTCTCAGGCTCCCAGATTGGAAAAAGTAATGGCATTACGAATACTCATAACGACATCAGTAATTCCAAAGGGTCTTCCACTGGGTGTGATTATATCATATGTTACTCATGCATAGGATTACTCCAAACGTGCAACTTTTGATTATACCACTATCATATCTTATTTGTACACTTATATCCGGGTTAGGACCCATCTCACCTCATATGGATCAACAAATAACCCCAAAACATGGCAAATAACACCAACAATAATAATCACAAATATATACAAGTAGGTTTAACCCTCTTGGGGATAGTAAAGTTCCTAGTAGATTCTCCATTTCTGTCGCAATAAGAATCGGGAGCCAAGCTATCAGATTAACTTGACTCCAAGGGAAGGGTAAAAGATCCAAATAAACCATAAATATGCAATGTAAACAATGCATAAGATATCTAATTTTGGGGTTGGTTATACTAAGGGAAGGTACTAGCCCTAAGTATCTATAGTATCCTATATGAACCTCTTATTATATTGATGTTATCTGTGATTAAGTTATTTTCTATTGATTGGGGAGTTGATTGATTTTGGGTAATGAGAGTGGGAAATGTTTTTGTTGTTTTTGTAAATAAAAGGGGTAAAAACTAAAAAGTAGCTCGCTAGGATTTCACAATCCTATGCCTATGTATCCTATAATAGGAAGTCAGAGAGATTTTAGTTCTACTAACTACAATTGAAGATAATGTTTGTTAGGTTTTAGGAGAAGAGACAAGTTGTCATCTTAAGGGAGATATCTCACCTATACCACCACAAACATAGGGAAATGGTATCTTTGCATTATAAGATAAGGACTTAAACTTAGATTTAGAATCAACAAGTATGCCACTTACATCAATTAAATGAGAAGTTTCAAAAGTTTGATTTGTGTTGTGGGGATATAAGATACATGTCTTCTATAGAGATTGCTCATGTATAAAAATATGATTATAACAAATTAGGGTTTATGGTGTGGTGTACATAAACATTAATGCAAAAAGAAACTTAACATAATAAAATGAATCAAGATTTAATAAATATAACATCAAGAGTGAAGTCAACATACAAGTCTGATTAAGCATGGTATTACGACAATGACAAGACATAAACAAACATAAAACAAGTAGACATGTTAACATTGTGGAAGTTTATGAAGGAAATACTTGAATTAATTTTAAAAGATTTTAACAAGATAAATACAAGATCAATACATGGTTAAATCAAAGTTTAAAGAGAAACAAAATTCAAGTGGAAGCACTAAACATGCATCAAGATGTTTTCAAAAGATCAATCAAACAAAACCTTAAAGTTTCATCTAAACATTTATTTAATCAAAATATTTTTCAAAGAAAGGTCATTTAATCATGGTATAATTGTAGAACCCTAATTTTGCCCCTAATATTTTGAATATTTTTATTTGCATCATTGCATACAAACAATATCATGCATTGGTTCTTCTATCCTTCTCAGTTGCAGATTTATACCTCACAGGGGATCACCATTTCTTTTGTATGCCTTTTATTTGTTTATATTTACTAACATCTAATCAAAATCCAAAAATATTTTGTTTTTCCCTTTTATTAACTTTTTTCAGGAAGGAAGCAAGAATATTAAAACAGTTCCTTAGTTTGAACATAATTCATCTGAACAAAGTCAACGTTGATCTGTAAGCAATTCAAATTCATATGATAAAGGATTTCCCAAGATTTATTGATTATTATTCAAGGAATTACGAGGTACATGTGTTTATTTTCATGCCTTCTTTGACGAGCAAACGAATCAAGCCAAAACCACAACAATGCAAGAAATGGTAATGTTTTTTCAAAATTTGTATTGTGTAACCGGTTAGCACCCAAGATGTAACCGATTACACACGTAAATTTTTGGAAACTTTGGCATCAATTTCAAATTTTGTGATTTTGCACCAAATTTATTTTTTGATCACATGTGGAATATTCTAGACCATCTCCATTTATTTCCCCTACATCATCAAAATTAATTCCTACCGTGCACCTTTATTAGTCACCACTCTTTTGCTAATTTCCCTTCAAATTTGAATTCATAGTCCTAATTTCGATCTCCCAAACCAAGCTCCAATCCACTTAATTTCCATAATAAAACTCTATAAATAGAACCATTATTTCATTCAATTATCAAGCTTTTGAGATCCAAAAAACCTCTTGCAAATTATATCCCCAAGAATTCTAATTGAACGTTAGCAAGAATTCTAATTGAAATCTTGTTTAACTTTGAGCTAAACCTACATCTGTCGCTCCCACTAAATGAAGCCGGGTCAAATAGGGTACAGACGCGAACGGTCGGCGAGAGGAACAATGAGAACACACAGCCGTGAACTCACTGGGGGTGAATAGAGTCGCCAGCTAGGCATTTTTATCCCGGAGGAAAGGTAATGCTGCATAGACCTAGAAAGATATGGATAAGACGGTTGCGAACCAGAGAGACTGAGAAAGGGGGTTGGTTACAACCTGGGAAGGTATTAGCACCCAGATTGTCCGTCGTACTCGACGGGATCCACGCTTAAAAGATTTGTGTTTTAAAGGGGTAGTGTCAGTGCAATCTGTGTATACAATAGCTGGAAAAAGATGTACAGGTGTCAGTGTAAAAGAAGTGAAGTGTGATATGAAGTATGAAAGTGTCAGTATAAGAACAGAGTGAAATGCTCAAGATCATGAGGCTAAAGAATAAAGCTAGAAAGAGGGGGAATATACAGAGACTTTTGTTCGATAACTGTTAAGTTATGCCTACGTATCCTCTCGTGCAATGAGGAAGTCATAACACCGTAGTTCGACCCAAAGAGACTGAAAGATGAATTGACTTGTGAACTGCTTGCTTGTCAATGCTCAAGTGTATGACCTGTCTGGCTCAGGTGCAAACTGTCTTGCATTAGACGGAAGAAGCAAGTTCTCGTTTGTGAGTGAGTATGATGAGAAAAGAATCCCGGAGGAGACGATTATTGTTTGTTTTTGTATTTTCAATCTTTTATTGCTTTTGAAGGTTTGTCATGAGTTAATGAGCTTAATCCTAAACCAATGGATTTAGTAAACTCATCACATCTTCCCTCTGATTAGGGGTAATGAGAATACCTTAAGTGTGAAGTCAGCTTCTCACACTTAATCACCATGGAGTAGGATTAAGATCATTAACCTACTTGTGGATTATTTAGATGTTTTTGGTGTTTTTGTTTAGTGTTAAGTAATGAGATTAAGCCATAATCAAGGATTAAACATACTCATTACACCATCCTAATAGAAGGACAATAGATGAGAACGTTTAAGCTGAGGAAAGCTCCTCAACTTAATCCATGATTAGGGATTAAACTCATGACAAAACAAGCCTTTGATTAAGTGGATTTTATTTAATGATGAGATGATGAAGTGAATTTTATGGTTTGTAAGACAACTTGAGGGGGACTTGTCCATTAACACTAGGGTTAGTCCTTCTTAACCAATTAAGGAAGAATTAGAACCCTAATGCAAGGCCCAAGTTACAAGCTTGATGTCTTGATGGTTATTAAGTGAATTGATTAAGAGATTTAAACACATTAAGGGTTTAACACTTAGGATTAAAGTTATACACTCCATCCTAATAGAAGGATGCAGGCATAAGCTTAATCACAAAGCCTTAAAGCCTTTAGGGTTTAGTCTCTGATTATGGGATGAGAAGAGAAGACTCAAAGAGAGACACAAAGGTAAAACTAAGGGGGAAGACTAGTCAAAACCCTAATCATTGTCATGCTTGGTTGTTCCTAAGGTTTGTGAGGTTTACAAGAACAATCCTCAGTGGAACCACCAAGAAGCAGATGAAAGGATTAAGAGAAGCAAAGTGACTTGCTTCATTCAAGAAGTCAAGTCACTTGAAGAAAGAAAGTAAGGAGAACAAGAAAGAGCAAGCTCAATCTCAAACACAAACAAAAAAGCAGCAAGGATGCATAAAAAGAGATGAAGAGAAGTTATGAGAAGTGAAGGCAAATTCACTTCTCAAGATAACTTACCACCTGTAAAGTTAGTGAAAGAAATGCAATGCAATGCAAAATGAGATGAAATGGTATGATGAGAAACAAAACCAGAAGCATTTACATGATGTTAATGATGCTATGAGATGTTACAAACATGAGGCAGCACATGGGGATGATCATACAAGCTTATGAATGCAAATGGGGCAAGTTAAGAACCATGAACATACATGAAAAGTTATGAAGTGCATATGACATACAACAAGGAAAATGCAAGATGCAATGATCAAACATGCTTTCAATATGTCTTATGATGCTAAATGGATCACATGGATGCTTGAAATGTCAAGGCAAGTCATGTTATGCAAGCAAAATGCAAGATGAATGCATATGGAAGCCCAAATTAGGGTTTATGATCAAAGCATCAAACACAAACCAAAATCAGAAGCAAACAACATTATAAAAAATTGAAAATACACTCAAAGGACCCCTAATCCTATACCAAACCAATGCCCAAAGGAGAGGCTTCAACTCTTAACCAAATTCAAGTTATGATTTTCCTAAGTTTTCTAGGGTTTTAGGGTTCCTTAACAAGAAAATTACCAAACAAATGGAAAATGAAAGATCAAATCATGGCCATTTAATCTCACAAACTACATGCTAAACACAATGCAATGCAAAAAGAATCAAGGTCCAACTCTTCATGGATAGGCAGAAATGATTTTTTGAAGTTTGGATCAAAATAATGCATCAAAATGATTTTAATTCAATGAAAAATTCTCAAAATGCATCAATATCAAAAAATAAATTTGGTTTGAAGGTTGGACAATGTTTCTAAATGTTTTTAAAGGTTTCATGAATTTTTTGGTGATTTTTAAATACCTAAAAGTATAATTAATTAATTAATTCTCATTAATTAATTAAAAAGAAACTTTTAAATATTTAAAAATACTTTTTTAATGCTAAAAATGAAAATAAAAATATTTTTGTGCTTCTAAAATTAATGAAACTCAGGATAAAAAATTTCATAATTTTTAAAGCATTTTTGCTATTTTTAATAAATTGAACAAATCAAATGAGAAAAAAATGAAAATAAAAATTAATAAATGAAGAAGTAAGCAGATCTAATGGCTCGTATTCAAACTGGGGTGGAGATGGTTGACTGGCGCGTCATCCAAGGGCTGAGGCTTGCCCTAATTAAATTAATTTAATTATGATTAATTAAACTAATGAAAGGGGATTAGGGCAAAATGAGTGAATCTGGGCCAGTCGTTCACGCGCCAAGTCAAAGGGGTCAACTAATCCAACGCACGAAATTCAAGTGCCACTTAATGACTGGGATTAGGGCTAAGTACTCTCAGGTGACCGGAGGGAAGCTCTGGTCATCTTCTCCGGCAATGTCAAAACCCTAGATCATGATTCAGGCCACCATCCATCAAATTAAAGCCAGGGAAACGTTCCTCTATTCAAACCTCACTCAAATCATCTCTCAAACTAAATTTCTCATGCTCAAATGAAGAGAATCGAAGCCATGAAGATTCACGAGCAAAGTTTCAGAGCCCTGGTAAATCCTCATTTCTCACTCATTTTTAATTCTAAACCCATCCCCATGATCAGCAAGACATACACAACCAGATTATAACTTAAAATGCAAGCTCTGAGAAAAAATGTTCATGGCCATACCTGAGATGGAGACTCCTGTTTCTGGGCTTTCAGAGTTATTCTTTGGTGCAAGCTTGCTCCACTGATTCCCCTGGTGCTAATGGTAGGTTTGGAATGAGCTTAAACAAGCTATTTTGAGAGGTCCAGTTCTGGTGTATCAGAAAATGGAGTCTGTGTGTGAGTGGTCTCAAGCTCTATCAATGGCTGATTCTGGTTCCTCTTTGTGTGTTTGATTTGTTGGTGAAGAGAAATGGGGTGTTTGATGGCTGGAAAATGAGATTCGAAGAGAGGAAGCTCTTTGACAGTTTTTTGGTATGCTGTGTTCTAGCTTGCTTCAATGCCCAATGCCTTGCTATAACATCTCCAAGTTGTGTGGATAGCCTGTGGGGCAGGTCAGTAGGGGTGGCTGCTCACTGTGCCATGAGTATGGGAACTTTTGCCAAAAAGTCAAGTTGGTTTGTACTAACAGCATGGGTCATGGCAGCAGCAGTTTGAAGTCATGTCTTGCTTCAGCTTGAGTTGAGGAGGGCCCTTGGATTGCTTGTAGCTGACTGCAACATATGGATCACAAGCTATGCTAGCTTTTGCAACTTGCCCACTTGATGTTTCCTCATGATTTTGTGCCATGTACATGAGACATTGCTTGCTGAATTTTGTAGCATGGGACTTCTTTTAGTCATGGCAATGCATAGAAAGTGATTAGTGATCACATAACTCTTTGGAGAATGATTTTGTCAAAAATCCCTCTTTGCACCCTTATGAAAAATGCCTTATGGAACTTTGAAAATCAAGGCAAGCAATGCAAAATTCCTTGGGCCAATTCTGTTTTTGGGGTCATGTATGATCATATGATGAAGTTTTGAAGTCATTTTGAAGTCACTAGAATGCTTGGTACATGAAATTGCAAGTTTTCCTTTTAGTGCATAACTTGAAATTTAATGATTTTTGCCAACTTTAACACACCATAACTTTTGATCCAAAATGAATTAGGTCATGTTCTTGTACTTTTTGAAAAGGGAAAGATCTAATCTACAACTTTCATGACCAAAGTTTTTCCATTTGAAGCATTTTTGGATCAAAAAGTAAGGTTTGAAAAGTGGCATAAAATGACATATTCCTTAAAAGTCAACCATGCCCAAAAAAGTCAACTTTGCAAAAACTTGTAATTCTTGAATTTTGTGAACTTCAACATTCTTCCATGATCAAATAAAGATCATATACACTCAACATGATGAAGATCACCCCTTGGTTGGGTCATTGGGGGCCTCAGATGCCCTAATTTTGCACTGACTTGTCTAGAAAGTCAACTCTTGATCAGATGACTTTCCCATGGAATTTCTTCATAAAAATTGATATGCATACTCCCTATACCATATAGAGACCAATAGAAACAAGAATGACCAAAAAATTTGGAGTTATGGCCTCTGAAACCAAAACCCTAATTTTAGGTCATCTGTGCAGTTAAACCTGGCTCTGCATCCATACCAATCCCAGTTCTTGTGATTCTTTGGCATCCTTGACTTGGAGAGGATATAATATGATACTTGAACATACATGGACCCCTTTGAAATGATTGATGGCCTTTGGAGTGGCTCAAGAAGCTCCTGGATTGCTCAGATCACAAACCCTAGATGCAGATGACTTTGAACCAATGCAGTGAAACAAAGATGTGATATGAAATGGTATGATTGAGTTTATGCATATGGAATGATCACAAGCCATGGTGTGAATGGGTGAGGGCAAATTTGGGGTGTTTACAGCTGCCCCTATTCAAACATGAGTTAGCTGTGCAGGATGTAAGCAACGGCTTAACAGGCAAACAAGATAACTTGTGGTTGAATACCAAAGACAGTCCAAAATTTGCACTCACAGAATGAAGAAGAAAAGGGATATAGATTGTAATAGGAAAATAAAGTATATTGTAGAGTGTAGGCAACGGAGGACGACCGTCGGGCAGAGGACGACTGCTGGGTAAGGAGCAATGACGGGGACGGCCGACATGCTGGGAAAAGTGTGTGAAGTAAAGCAATGACGGGGACGGCCGACATGCTGGGGATAAAAGGTATAGCAAAGACGGGGACGGCCGACTAGCTGGAAAAAATAAGATACTATGATGGGGACGGCCATCAAATAAAGCTGCAAGATTTTCTGGGGATCGAATGAAACATGACGGGGACGGCCATCAAGTTCATAAAGTAAAGTAACCAACGACGGGGACGGCCATCGGGTTAAACTGAAAGGAAAAGGGACCACGACGGGGACGGACATCGGGTTAAAGAATAAATGAAATAAACGGATGATGAGGTACGGTCATCAAAGGTGAAGGACGATCACCTAGCAGGGGACGGCTGCTCTGTTGGGGATTAGATGAGGGACGGTCATCTAAGATGGAGGACGACCACCTGGCAGGGTACGGCTGCCGAAAATATCGCGACATAGGACGAATGCCGGATAAAAGGTCAACGATGGGGATGGCCATCGGACGAGCATGATGGAGGACGACCATCAAGAGGTGGAGGACGACCACCTAGCAGGGGACGGCTGCTCTCGAGGTTTGTCATGACATAGGACGAATGCCAGATAACCGAAATCAACAATGGGGACGGCCATTGGATAAAATGATGAAGGACGATCATCAAGAGGTGGAGGACGACCACCTAGCAGGGGACGGCTGCCGAATATCAACGATGGGGACAACCATCGGATGAGCATGATGGAGGACGACCATCAAGAGGTGGAGGACGACCACCTAGCAGGGTACGGCTGCTCTCAGGGTTTATCATGACACAGGACGAGTGCCAGATAAAAGAAATTGCTTGCTGGGGAATAGTAAACACGGACGAGTGTTTATATCCAAGAAACAAAAGGTATAAGTGTTTAGAGGCTGTGTATAGATTAAAGATGCGGACGAGCATCCTTAAGACTATGATACGGACGAGTATCAGGTAGAAACAAGTACTGACACATGTTAAGAGATGATGATACGGACGAGTATCAACGGGTTAACAGAGAACACGGACGAGTGTTGAATCTGAAGGGACTCTTCTGGGGAACAGTAGACACAGACGAGTATCTATATTCAAGGAGACGTAAGTGTTTTGACACAGTGTATGGATTAAAGATGCGGACGAGCATCCTTAAGAGTATGATACGGACGAGTATCATGTAGAAACAAACGCTTGACGCATGTTCTGAGATGATGGTACGGACGAG